>OY728148.1:123598518-125998518 GCA_963277665.1 Viscum album
ACATAATAAATGTATTCACATGTTTGGTATGTGATGACTAATAGATACTTAATATTGTTTGGGGGATTAATGATAAGTTCATTTTTTAAATTTAGTGACCTTTATAAAGTTTTGGATCTTAATATTTTTGAAGGGTCATAAGGTTAACCCTTTATAAAATGGTTTAAGTTGAACCTTGTATGATGTTTTAGAGATTAATGTATTACTTTACTATATGAATATTTATGCATATTGGATGGCCTTTACTAACCATTTTATCCTAATAATAACTAGATACAGAATTAATGAATTATCATTCTATTACGGACATTACAATCTATTAAAAATGAATTTTAGTGATTCAGATATAAAAAAAATTCATTTTTGGATATCCATTTCATGGAGTAAGCAATGAATTTGAAATTTATTGAAGCACAAACAAAGGATGAAATTGTGCTTATAAAATATAAACGTATCAAGTAAGTATATTTCATAATATTCTTAAACAGTAAAAGAATTTCTCAACTTTCAGAAAAGGATCTTGAAACAAAAATTTTATCCTATTGACTTAAAATCTGATGAATCATATGGTTTTTAAATGATCACATATTTATGGTTTTTATGTCCTCGAATTTCCATTGATCATTTAATTTATTTTGATCAATGACCACAATCATCCTCTATAATTATTTATGATTTTCTTCTATTTCCACATCTTCAATTTCCACCAATATTCTTCTAATTAGAATCCAAGATATGTGTTATTTTATATGACCTTTATACTCCCATTTTCTCTCTCTTATTAAGAGTATATTTTATTAAACTTCTTATGACGTGGGTTTTCAACAAAGGAATTTTCAAATATCAAATTCTTCATTTCTGAGCGCCAGATCAAATTATTAGGATGCAATTTATTTAAGGTGCGGAGAATATAGCATCTCAAAATTATAAAATAAGTAAATTTAATTTGATAGTGTATTTTACACACAACACCAATCTTGAAAAATACACACAATATATTTATTTAAATTTAAGCTCTTCGATAGCTTGTGAAACATGAAACCCTAAGTTTATATGAACCATAATATATTGTTTATGTTTGTTCTTCCATTGATGAAATATTACTATCCATGTCTCAATAATATAAATGAGGTTCATTATCCTCTATTATTTCATGATAAACACATGTATTGGTACCATTTTATATAGTTTTGTACATAATATAGTTAACAAAGTCTTTTTAGGAAAGCAAAACTTTACCCTATTTTCAATCAGAAATATATTATTTCTAGAAATAGTTTAAAAGAATATTAAACCATTCCACTATAATATCTAAAATTAATTTTTAAACTTTTTATTATTTTACCAGTCTCTTCAAGTGAAATTTTTGTTGTTTTTTGAAATAGAAAATTACTATCCTTTTTACCATGAAAAATGATTTTTTTACGTCATAAGACACGTACACATCTTCTCTTCATAATTTCTCTGAATCACACTTTTCATTGTTAAAAACGATAACCTTTAATATTTTTTTAGCATTAATTTTCAAGGAATTTTTTTCCAAAATAATTTCAACAAGTTACTCGAAAGGAACAATCCAATATAGGGTTTTCACCATTGTCACATGGTATCAATATCTGTAATAAAATGTGTCCACAAATACCGGAGTAGATTGAAAAAATGAGTAGAATCCATTATACTTAAGCAGTGGTATCTATCATGTATGTCATGTTATGTACAAGGATTGATGTTGCCTTTACTTTAAGCATAGTGGGAATATGTCATGATAAAGTAATTGATATGTATAAAGGATATGTTTCTGGTGTATAGAGGAGATGAGGAACTAATAGTGAGAGGATACACTAATTCTAGTTTCCAAACAGATCTTAGTGATCTAAAATCACAGTCAGTCTATGTGTTTTTCATGAATAGTGTTTTAGTGAGCTATAGAAGTTTAAAGAAACCTATGGTTACCAACTATACAACAGAATCTGAGTATATATAGTATTATGATATAGCTAATGAGGCAGCCTCGATACACATATTTGGATTAGATATTGGTGTTGTGATTAGTAGTGTAGACCCTATTCTAGTTTATTGTGATAATACTACAATAGTGGTGTTGCTAAGGAGCTAGGTCACACCATAAGACCAACCATATGCTTTGGAATTTTAATATCCCAAGGGATTTTACTGAGAGAGGTGACGTCATATTTAATATAGTAGCCACAAAGTATAACATGGAATACCCCTAGAATAAATCCATATATCAACAAAATCATGATTCTCATGTGAGAGTTAGCAAGTTGGGACTTGTTAGTAGTTGGATCTTGTGAAAGTGGGAGTGTTGTAAGTGGGTTCCTTAGACCCTACTCATGTATGTACTTTTATTTCCATTACATGTATATAATTTGATATATACATGAGTTTACCTTACCATAATAGTTTTGATACTTCTGTATCCACTATATTTATGGTAATTTCTTTAGATTAAATATCATATAAAAAGGATATAATAGTTCCTAGGCTATAAAAATAACCTAAATATACCATGATAACAATATTAAATTTATGTTCTATGGTACAAATACATCATGATGACAGGACAAAGATGATGTGTGACCATCAGGTTTTAGGGGCTCATAAATATCGACACTTCTTCTCATGAAGTTTGCACTTGGTGATCTCGAGTGGATGATGTCATGAGGATTGAACCACCGATAGGAACACCACATGTTTCATATTTCATTAGTAGTTCCTATCTATGAACATATGTAATGGTCTTCTGACTTGATATATATTATCAACGAATACTATTTGATTACATACTTTTATTAAAAATGAAAACTATGTCATTGATGTCATATCAAGGTAGATTGTGTTGGGTGCATCATTAGTGGTATGACATTGATTGAATAATCAATATAAAATTTGTCATTTTGGAAAGGAAGTAATATATCGAGTCTAATTGATCATGATAGTAGCAACTTTACTAAATCCATGTCCATGTTAAAATAAAGGTATGTCTATATAATAAGGTCAAATAATAATATATCAAGAGAGGATGACAACACAAGGTGTCCATCCTGCTTTATGAGATATACCATGACAAAGAGATTATATCACATGGTGTGTGTTTGTAGGAAAGGTTTTCATTACTATGACTTTTTCTTATCTCCATAGGTTCCTTTATGGGTTGTTAGACTCTACTCCTAGTATATTAATAGTGTTTACTATTACCAAGATAAGGTCTTAGAGGGTCACACACTTAGCGTATTCAAAACTCTTCCCTATTATGATGAATAGAATTATATGTAAATTCATTATTATTTGAGTATATAATAATTGGATTTGAATTTATTTATTTAAATTATTTATAAGATATTAAGTGAATATATGGAAAAATATTATATGAATGAACATTATTTTAATATTCAAGTTTCATTTAATATTTACAAGAATAACGAGTTGATTTAATGACTCTCTTTTATCATGTAATATATTTATTATATATTAAAATTAAGTTATAAAAATATAAATGATGTTACGACATAGTTAGTTGTTCATAATGTATCATTTATGTCTTATTTAGTAGGCATTATTTATACGGTGGCTGGAGAACCCTTTCTAGTTATTTAACCTCCACTATATAAATAAGAGGGAGATTTTTTTAGGTACTATTCATACACTCTAATTTGAGAGATCCTCTCTCCTCCGTCCTAAATCATAGAGAGATAACTCCATGTTCCAAAATTTCAACCTTCATTATCCTTTACATATCAAAGTAAAGAGATCGTGGTGATCATCGGGACGTCGAAGCCTTCATTGAACCTTTGTGATGACACCTAAATTTTTACAATAACTGTTTCCATGGACTATTGAAGTGTGTGTGGGTGATGTAGAGGGATTTGACCTCAGATACTTTGAGCAACAATCATGGATGATGAGGTGCTGTTAAACATGCCATTAGTCCAAATGAGGAAATAGTTAATTTTATTTTTGCACTTAAATAAATTCATGCGATATCCTTAGGTCTTTATTGGAGATCGAATCACTGAAGACGATGAAGTTACGTCGATCTGGTGATGAAAAATTTAAATCTCCAACCCATCTAATTTAGTTGCTTGCCCTAGTACTATCACCGTACATATCATCTAACACATAATAACATATATGAATTACACACCAAGTACCTAGATGTGTAGTGAGGAAATCTAGTATCAAATCACACACTACTTAGCTAGATGTTCCCATTGTTTAATTTGGAACAACTCATGCAAGGAATGTGCTCAGAAAAACATGTTGGGTTAGTTAACACGTAAAGAAAATTAATTCATTAAAGGTAAAAACAAACTATATGATGTAACAACCCAAAATTATAAAATAATATCATTATATTCAATAGCATATGTGACATGAAACACAGATATTAAACATCCCATAAAATATATTTCTTTAAATTTAATCACTTCGATACCTTGTGGAACATGCAACCTTAAGTTTAAATGAACCATAATATAGTATACTGTATAACCTAGCCATTAAATTGGAGGGTATGAATATTAATAACTAAATTATAAAAAGTATATGGTTTACACATGTAAAAAAAAATTCACTGATTATCTATTGATTATGAATAAAATAATAATCATTTTAAAGAAAAAGAAATGTTTTCTGAAAAACTATATTTTTTTTCTAAAGGGCGGTTTAGTCACGCTTTGAAAAAGTAATTTTAAATTACTTTTTACCAATTTTAGAAAATTTATTTGATAAAATGAACATAATTTTTGAAATAATAATATCAAAATTATCTTAGGGTGATTTTTTTTTTAATTTTTCTGAAATTTTTCATTTTTCAATAAATAGTGAAAAAATACTAAATTTTAATGGAAAATTTTCTTTTCATTTAAATTATTTAAAAAGTTAAATTATATTTTAATTGGGTTTAAAGTAAAATTAGTTCAATTATATATATATATATATATTAATAAAATTTGGTTGTTTTAATCACTTTCATATTGAATTTTGATATGAAAACTTTATAATCTTCTAAAGACTTTCTCTTTGAAAACCCGCTTTCTCATCACATCTATGAGATTAATTTTAAAGTAAAATTTTCCATTTATGTGAATGGAATTTAGAAAAATGGATTTCATATTCGGAATAATAAAAATTTATATTATATAATAAGGTAAACCTATTTTTTTTATCAAAATTAATAGTGAATAAATTAAAAATTATTTACCTCTGTGAAGGTAAAAATGGGTTTACAGGGGGTTAAACTAAAAAGATATGGGGTAAAATGACCTAAAAAATAGTATAAATCTATTATATGACCATATTTCTACCTTAAAATGTAAAAGTCTCTATAATAATCTATTTTGGGCCATTTTTCATGTAAAGAACATGGGTATACCTTTTTCTTTTAAAAATTTACAAGTGTGCCACTCACCTCACTTATAAAAGGCCACCCCTCCTCTCTTCTTTACACCTTAAAAACCTTTTGGTTTGGATAATACCTAACCAAATAAAATCCCAAATTACATAATATCATCCTATAATATTTATTTTGGGCATAAATTCAACTCATTAAGTCTTTTGGTGCAAACCTAAGGAGGTTTCCCAAATAAGAGGTAATGTTCTTTAATGAGGGTCTTTATTTTATTTCTTCCTCTACCTCCTTCAATTATTATTAAAAAATGAAGATATAATAAACTCAATATATTATATATACTTAAATTTTTTTATATTAAGGTAATGACCTACAACCATTCCCCCTCCCATCAAATGGGTTACGAAATCATCATTCGTGCGTATGGTGGACAACCGCCTCACGAACCGATGTCATTCATTTTTCTATTACACCTATCATGGTTGGGTATGATGATTTATACAAATTATATAAATATATATATATGATATTTATAACATAATTATACCTTTTTATTCATTATATTATATATACCTTTTTAATTTCTACTCTGTAGGGGATATGATAGTCACTCGTGTGTACGGTGGACTACCGCCTCACGAGGCGATGTGATTCGGTTTTTACTAACGCTTTACATGGAAGGTAGTAAATATAAATTTAATGAATATATGTTATATATATGAAATAATTATGATATTAATATCATATTTATCATTATGAAAAGAAAATATATCATTTTCTTTCTTACACTGAAAAATGATAACATCGTCCGTGTACGTGTGGAACACCGCCTTCACAAAGCGATGCAACACTCTTTTCATCACCACACCACATGGATGATATATATAAGTAAATTTAGAGAAATAATATTCTATATATGATATTATGATCATTATTAAATTATAATATATTACTTACCTTCTTTCCATAATGATCATTTGAAAATGGAAACGTTACTCATGCATACGTATGACCTACCGTCTCCATGATCATAACATAGTTCATTTTTCATAACCATATTTTGTGATTGGTTTTAAAATTAAAATTAATGTAAAAATATGATAATTATTTCATGATTATTTTTTTTGGATATTATGGAACTATATAATATTCACAAGAATCATAACTTTCTTAACAAAGCATGAATGAGGAAACAAGCAAATTAACACTTGAAATAATGAAAAATAATGAAATATTATTAAAAAAAGGGTGATAATATGTAATAAAAGGATCATATATGATATTATAAATATTAATATGTTTATTTTATAAGTTAATAAAATGTTTAAAACCACTATACAGGAGGTTAAATATGTTCAATGAAAAGAAATTGTGAGGTAAGTGACTTCATATCAATTTCCCTTCATTAAGGCATATTTTATTGTTCTGCACATAATTTATTTTATATGGTGTACATAATTCCCATTTTAAATGTAATATCATAATTCATTAATAATTCATGGTATTATAAGTTTCAATTTAAATATTTCATCTAAGGGGTTTTGACTTAAAAGTTACCAAGTGGTAAGAAAATCAGAACTCAATTTCTTTTAATTGGGTTATATTACTCATTTGTTGTCTTTGATATTATAATATTATGAATGTAATGAATTTTGAATATATATTTTTTTATTTAAACCTATTTTATGTGGATTTAAATTCGATACACATAATTTATTCATTGGTTAATTCTCAATTCAACATTATGATCATTTTAAGGGTTTATTTTGTAATCTAATTCTAATCGAGATTATTTATTCTTGAATTTAAGTTAAAGGAAATTATTTTATAAATTTCTAATAAAAGAATTTAATTTTATTATATTATGGCTATTCATGATATTTTCAAGTAATATTACCATTTCCCACTCTTTGGTACTTAAAATAATTGAGAAAATGTTTTAAGAAAATATGACTTCATTTCTCTCTTTGGTCGGAAATCCATTTTTTACTAAAGCCATGTTTTCTAAAAATGTTTTCAAAAAAGTTTTTAACCCTTTTCCAAATGATTTATAAAATAAAATTTTACCAATTTTTTAATTTTTAAAATTTTTTTGAAAAGAAATATTCATGTTGTTTTCAAAACAAGGCCCATTTAGATTTTATAAAAAAAGTGGAAAAAATATTTGTTTTAACATACTCAGCATGTACAGAATTTCATGCCGTCATGAACAATCAAAATTTTAAAACTTCCTTTATAATTTTAAAAATGTTATTTTTAATGAAAATTATTTTCAAAATGTTTTATAAACTTTTATTTTTAAAAGGTGATTTTCAAAATGAAAAGGATATTTTCCTCAATAATGTTTTGAAAGACCTTTTTATGGTATTCATATTCATCAATGAAAACAACCCTTTATCTTATATATACTCCACTAGAGATATGTTATATTAATACCGTCCTTATTCTTCCTCTATATTTTTATGATCATTTTTACCAAGGATAGTATTGAAATTCACTTTCTTGATTCATTTTTATATCCATTAACTTCCCCTTGAAATATTAACTTTATTGTGATCATTAGAGGTTAAATTTCCCCTAAATATCCATATTATTTATCATGGATATAATTATTTTTTAAAACATATATCATTTATACATACCATGTTTTACTTTTAAAGTCATTTTGTTGAATGGGGAAATATTGATAATCTGTATTCTTTCTTCAATACATATATTTAATAGCAAGGCATATTTATTTATGAATTAAATAAATTATTCAATATATGAGGAATGATTTGGACATGCAGTAATGGGTGGAGCATGGAATTATATATCCCCTTGATGAATAACTTGGTCTCATGGGATAAATAATTTGGCCAAATTAAATGGGGTTCTACCTATAGTTTTAAACTTTCATGAGGAAATATTTTTATAGTAGAGGTATCATGATGCCTAAGATCATAAAATCTAATAATTAGGTATTTAATTCATTGAGAATTCAATTATTTTTATTATCTATGATATTTTTGCAATGATGTTATCTATGAATTCATTTCATTATCATATTATTGATTAAATGATATGCGTGTTCAGTTATTTACCTATTCATATTGATTATACCTTATCTTTTCATGATAGTCAAGTTTTTAAAATGGAATTTTTGTTCAATTATTTACCTTTCCATGTTGATTATGTTTATTGATTCATGATATCTTACATTGTACTTAACCCTTACTGAGAATTTGAGATCACCCTTACTTTTTTTTCTTCTTTTCCTAGGAATCTATGAAGTGTACTATGATTGATATTTAAGGATATGCTAGAGCGAGTGATGTTATTCTCAAAAAAAATTATGTTGTAATTTTTTTTTCAAATGTAATATGGGAATCTTGCACATATACAGTTTACCAAGACTACTAAACTATTTGGTCCTTCGAGATTTGATTCCTTGTATCTTATGATAATATAATAAAGTAATACATCAACTTCAGGATACTAGAGTCAGAGTTATTATAGTTAGTATCAGAGGAAGTTTAGTAGAAACACTGGGACCTATATTTAGGAAAACATAGATTAAGGAACATAAAATTATAACAGAATTTGAGTATAATTATATAATAACATCCTAATGTTTGTGTAAGGAAGATATTATTTGTTTTTTACTAGAAATACATCCCTATCTAGATACTACAAGTGAATGTGGGTTTGGTACATATATACCTAAGAGTAATTACTCTAAAATGGGAGCATTGGGCTTAACCTGATTATCAAACGGTGTATGAAAATGGTCCTTACTACATACCTGGTTTGATAATTCTGGGAGATATTCTTAGAATAATTCACATTTTCTTTACAAACCATTATGATGGATTTGAAAATAGAGATATCCCCAAAGAAACCATGTTTATGATTATGAGATTATCTATGCATAAAATATTCAATTTATGTTAAGTATTTCAATATTTTTAGGATTATAAATTATGTTTCATAATGATATGATCTAATCTAGTGCATTTAATAATTTATAAATGGCACTTAGTAAAAGGAATGAGAACCACATCTATTAATATAATCCAAATAGTAATAATGACCAATTATTTGATGGGATTAATTTAATATTTCAAAGGGAACTAATATCCTAAAAATTCTCATCATATGATGACATAGTATCATATGATAATAAGATAGATGAATAATTTTCTAATTATTATGGTTTCGAAGGGAAAAAAGAGAAGAAGTGGATGATAGGTAAAAAGATAGAAAAAGGGAAGAAGGGAAGGAAGGAATTTCCTACATGTGATAATTATGGAAAGAAACACCTTGGTACTTTCATAAAGGGAATGAGAGTTTTCTACAAGTGTGGAGAGAAATACCACCATACTCATGATTTAAAGAGAAAGAAAAATGTTTCCAATGTTCAATTCTTCAACTGTAAGAATATGGGGTACTATATAAACAAGTGGCCCAATCATGAAATGAATATACCTAAAAATAAGCTAATAGATCATGGTCAAGATTAATATATTACTAAAAATGAAATGTAATGATTAATGTGATTGTTTTTGGATTCAGTAATTATGTCATTTAAGTATTTTATCAATGATACCCTGGTTATAAGAATTATGAAATGTATAAGGATTGTACTACATTACTTTTTTATTAAGGATTTGAAAGTGTATGTTTAACGATACTGATGACCATGAAAAATGATTTAGTGGAAGGTTTAACTTCTCATAAACACATTTTTGAGGGAAATATAACCTTTAATATGTTCTCGGTGTTGAGATAATGATGTTGGGATAAAGAGATGATTGATATGGATAATGTAAATTTGATAATACTGACTACCTTGGAACTGATTAATGATTTTTTGATAGAGTGGTTTATGCTATCATTAATGGAGTTTACATTATTTTTGGATTTAAGGAATATATCCAATAATTTGTGTTTTACTTAAGGAAAAAAGTAATCATGCATGTTTTCAATTAGTTTTTTTTTGGAAATCTAGGTTATTTCCATTTTTCAATAAAATACATAATAAATGTATTCACATGTTTGGTATGTGATGATTAAGAGATACTTAATATTGTTTGGGGGATTAATGATAAGTTCATTTTGTAAATTTAGTGACCTTTCTAAAGTTTTGGATCTTAATATTTTTGAAGGTTCATAAGGTTAACCATTTATGAAATGGTTTAAGTTGAACCTTGTACGATGTTTTAGAAATTAATGTATTAATTTACTATATAAATATTTATGCATATTGGATGACCTTTACTAACCATTTTTTCCTAATAATAACTAGATATAGAAGTTATGAATTATCATTCTATTATGGACATTACAATCCATTAAAAGTGAATTTTAGTGATTCATATATAAAAAAAATTCATTTTTGGATATCCATTTCATGGAGTAAGCGATGAATTGGAAATTGATCAAAGCACAACCAAAGGATGAAATTGTGCTTATAAAATTTAAACATATCAAGTAAGTATATTTCATAATATTCTTAGACAGTAAAGAATTTCTCAACTTTCAGAAAAGGATCTTGAAACAAAAATTTTATCCTATTGACTTAAAATCTGATGAATCATATGTTTTTTTAAATGATCGCATATTTATGGTTTTTATGTCCTTAAATTTCCATTGATCATTTAATTTATTTTGATCAATGACCACTATCATTCTCTATAATTATTTATGATTTTATTCCATTTCCACATCTTCAATTTCCACCAATATTATCCTAATTAGAAACTAAGATATGTGTTATTCCATATGACCTTTATAATCCCATTTTATCTCTCTTATTAAGAGTATATTTTATTAAACTTTTTATGAGGCGGGTTTTCAATAAAGGAATTTTCAAATATCAAACCCTTGATTTCTGAGCGTTAGATCAAATTATTAGGATGAAATTTATTTAAGGTGGAGAGAATGCAGCATCTCAAAATTATAAAATAAGTAAATTTCATTTGATAGTGTATTCTACACACAACACCAAGCTTAAAGAATCCACACAATATATTTCTGTAAATTTAAGCTCTTAGATAGCTTGAGAAACATGAAACCCAAAGTTTAAATGAACCGTAATATGATATACACTACTATAAAACTGGAGTTTAACAGTGCCAGTATTTATCAATACTAGAAAAAATCATTGATATATGACATATTTATCAACGCTAAAGAATGCGCTGATAAATTTAACACTTTATCAGTGCTTTTTTAGCATTGATAAAGGTCCCATTTATCATCACTTTATTTTTAGCACTGATAAAGGCTACCCTTTATCAGTGCTTTATTTTTAGTGCTAATAAAGGATACCCATTATTAGCTCTTTATTTTTGGTGCTGATAAAAGCTACCCTTTATCAACGTTTTTTTAACACTCATAAAGGAGTCCTTTATCAGTGATTTTTTAGCACTGATAAAGGTCCAAATAAATAAAATGAATTAATTAATTAAATAAAGATAAAAAATGAGTTTATTAAAAAAATATTACAATTTTATTAATTAAATAATTATTGATAAAAATGAATAAATTGATTATACTATATATAAATTTTAAATACTAATAAATAGTATTTATTAAATATATAGACATGAAAAATGAAAATTAAAAAAATTAAAATTAAAAATAAGTAAATTGAGAAAAATATTAAACATTATATTAATTAGATGATTATTGATAATATTAACAAATAATATATATTAAATATATAGATTTATATTAATATATATAAATATGATATATATATTAAAAAATATTTATACACTATATTTAGTGAATAATGGTTTATAATTAAAAATTAATATGAATTAAAAATAGACTGATTGCACAGTGTAATCAACTTATAATTGAATGTCATTTGATTTTTCAATTTAATATAGATCAAATGTGTGTTATATTTATTTCACATATACGTAATTAATTCATTTTTAAATATAATGTACACACACAAAACTTATCCATTTTTTCAATGTTATTAAAGTTTACTTATTTTTAATTTATTCAATTTCACTCATTTTTAACACACATGCACTTAAAATTAGATATTAATTAATAATGTTAAAAAATATATATATAAAATATTTATAAATAAATATATTTAAAAATGTACATACTATATTTATAAAATTATATATTTATAATTATAAATAAATAAATATTTTTTTAAAAGTATTTATATAATTATAAATAAATAATTACATATATTTAAATAATTATAAATAAATAATTATATATATTTAAATAATTATTAAATTTATAATAAATTTACTTAAATAATGAATATATTTACTATACATATATTATATATATATATAATTATATAAATATATATAATAATATAAATATTCTTTTTAAAAATAATTATATAATTATAAATAAATAATTATATATTTAAATAATTATAAAATTATAATAAATATATTTAAATATGGAATATATTTACTATATTTATATTTATATATATTTATTAAGTATATATACATATTTATTTACAAATTTTTTATTTTTTATTATAATTATAAATCCTTTATTAGCACTGATAAAAGAAATCTTTTTTAGCACTGATAAAAGACCTGCCTTTATCAGTACTAAAAAAACGCTGATCAAAGTGTCCTGATCTAATTAAAAAAACCTAACATGTTGTGAACCCTTCAAGGGTGCTTCTCATTGATTCTTCCCTTTCTCCAACCCCAATTTTCTCCCACCTTTCCCTCAATCGCTTCACCCTAAGGTCCCAAATATGTTCAATGGTGTTCTGGATCTTTCAATATTGAACTCGGAGTACAAAACAACATCAGATCTTCTTAATCTCACCTTGATTGTGCAATTTAAGCATCTTTTCCCTTCGGTGGACACCTTAAATTGGTTACTCTTTGATTATTTGGGGTTTCAAGATTGAGTAATGGTAGGTGTGCTCAAAAAAAGGAACATCATGATTCAATTTGCTTCAGAGGAAGATCTGGTTAGGGCTTGGTCCAATGCCCCCCGTAGTTGCAACGACTTCCGGTTTTATCTCTTCAGGTGGTCGTATGTCTTCTATATGAAGCGTGACATTCCAATAGCAGTGTTTTGGGTTAGTTTACCCAATCTCCCTTTACCTTCTCAAAATCCAGTGATTATATGCATGTTAGGGAATCTCATTAGTAGATATTTATGTTCTGATAGTATAAACTGACCAGTTTATCACCCATTTTCTCCTCAAATTTGCATGGAAGTTGATGTCTTGAGAGTGACTATGAATTATATTTGGATTACAGTGGGGGGGGGGGGTATTTTTATGCAAGCATGTTGTGTGGTTTGAATCGTGGGTCGATTTATGCGGTTCCTATAAGAAATTGGGTTATTATACATCTGCCTATAGGCGGGGGACGAAAAACTGCAAACAACAAAAGGTTACGGTTTTCAGAGATAACGATAAGGGCTTCAAGCCCGGTGTTGGTGAAGGGCCGATGGGGCAGATTCAGTTGGACGTTTCTACTGACCCATGCAATGAAAAGGTTGTTCAATGCAAGTCTAAAGGGGTGCATCTCCTTAGTGAATGGAAGTTATCAAATTTTATATATTAGAAATTATTTTTAGGTATTCATAATTTTAGGTATATATATACTTTTTAGGTCTATATATACATTTAATTAACAGTAGTATAATTTATACTTAAATAACCAATAAAATATTGTAAACTCATGTTACTTTTAAAATAATAAAATTAGGTAACTATATCTGCATTTTTTTTGAAATAATTAAACTTTCCAAAATTTAAATAATTATATTTTATACACAATTACCCAAAATAATAATTATTTATAATTAATATAATTTAAAAAATATTATTAATAGTATTTTTTAGTTTCATTAGAAAAAAATAGTATTATATATATATATATATCGAATAATATATCATATATTTAAATAAATTTAAATATGATAATATATATATATATATATATATAATTATATTCAAATAAAGTTACTAATATATATATATATATATATATAACATATATATAAAATATTTAGGCAGATTCACTTTATTTATCCATGTATTGAATGAGAAGTGACCTCCATTTTATAGTTTTTGACAGTGGAAGATGTGAACCTCGTTCAGGTTTATTGCCTATCGAGGTAAGTATGAATGAGATACACACCTACATCTACCTATTTTTCCAATCATATAAAACCCTACCATTTTTAAATAAAATAAAACATATTAAAAAATACAAGTTTTATCGAAAAAAACATTAAAAAAATCATCAACCAATTATTTTATTAAAGCTTTATTCGAATCCTTGTGGATAATTTTGAGGATAAAAATGAAAGTAATTCATCATTTACTCTGCCTCCACATCAAATCAAATAAATTAATTTTAGTAACATAAAATTGTCAGCTAAAATTACACTTTAGAAACCCAAGACCCCCAGGCTACGCAACACTGTAGTTGCATATTCTGATTCTTCGATCTCCACCTTCTCCATTTCTTTCCCGCCCTTCACTCTATTGTTTCTCAGGTTGTGTGGAGATTTTATCTGGAAGTAGTTGGTGGTAATGAAGGCATCGAGTTAATAACTAATGTCAATGGTGTAATTCTCACAATGGGAGGCATTTTCCCTTTTAGAGAACACAATGAAGTACTATTTTCATCCTCATCAGTTTCATCTTCCGAATAGTTATTATTGCATTTTGTTTCCTTGAGACTCATCCCACATATCTTTTATGTTTCTTGTACTACTTTGATCATTATTCATCCCATTTATGACTACTTCTTAGAGTATTTCAAGCAACATAGGTGCATGTCCATAAGAGATGGAGAATGTGTGTCAAACAACAAAAAGCAATGATAATTGTTTGAGAGATGAGATGATGATGATGAAAATTGTACTTCATTGTATTCTTTAAAATGGGAAATTCCTCCCATTTATGAGAATAAAACCATTGACTCTAGTTATTAACTCAACAACTCCATTTACACAATTTCTTCTAGAGAAAATATCCACACAACCAGAGAAATGATAGTGTGAAGGGAAGGAAAGAAATGGAGAGGGTGGAGACCAAAGAATTAGAATACACAACTACAGTGCTACGTAGCCTGGGGTCTTGGGTTACTACAGTGTAATTTCAGCTAATGAGTGTATGTTAATGAAATTAATTTATCTTATTTGACATAGTGGTAGAGTTAACAATGAATTACTTTCATTTTTATCTTTGAAATTATCCACAAGGATCTAAATAAAACTTTAATAAAATAATTGGATGAGGATTTTTTTAATATTTTTTATGATAAAACTTGTATTTTTTAATAGGTTTTATTTTATTAAAAAAAATTACAGGGTTTTATATGATTGTAAAAAGAGGTTAATGGAGGTGTGTTCTTTATTCACACTTACCTTGATAGGCAATAAACCTAAAAAGGGTTCACATCTTCCACCCTCAAAAACTATAAAATGGAGGTCACTTATCTTTCTATACATAGATAAATAAAGTGAATCTACCTAAATATTTTATATATATGTTATATATATATTTATTATATTAGTAACTTTATTTAAATATAATTATATATATATATGTATATTATTTATCATATTTAAATTTATTTAAATATAAAATATATTATTCGATATATATATAATACTATTTTTTCTAACGAAACTAAAAAATACTACTACTAATAATTTTTAAAATATATTAATTATAAATAATTATTATTCTGGGTAATTGTGTTCATTATCAGTTTAAAATTGACAGTTTAGTTTAAAATATATCACTCATTGAAAACAAAGAAAACACGCTTGATTTTTATTGATAATTTAGGACATCGATTCATAATTCCTTTGTGATGTGTATGAATTGGTCTCACGTCAAACTGGTACATGATGTGATCATTATAGTTCAAAGTCCGTGTTTATAGTTTAAAATGACATTTTAGTAAAAAAACAGGTGATGTACTCAAAACCGATCAAATTCATTAAGTTTGTTTTGATACTTTAGGAAAATGATCCATAATTCATTTGAGATGTGTAGGAATCATTCATACCTCAATATGAAGCATAGTGTAACCAGTATGATTCCAAGTGCATCTTTTTATTTAAAAATGACATCAATTTTAATAAAAAGGATAAATAACCTACTCAAAACCAAGAAAAAGAATTCATATTGTTTTGATACTTTAGGTAAATTATCCATAAGTCATTTTTGATGTGTAGGAATTAGATACACCTCAATCCGATGCACGGTGTACCTGGTATGACTCAATGTGTCAGTTATCAGTTTAAAATCGGTAGTTTTAGTTTAAAAAATATCACTCACTAAAACCAAGAAAATGCGCTCATATTTTCTTGATAATTTAGAACATTGATTCATAAGTCATTTGTGATGTGTAGGAATTGGTCTCACATCAAAACGATACACGATGTGATTGGTATGATTCAAATTGCATGTTTCTAGTTTAAAATGAAATTTTAGTAAAAAAGACATGTGACGTAATCAAAACTGATTCAATGAATTCATATTGTTTTGATACTTTATGAAAATTATCCATAATACATTTGAGATGTGTAAGAATTAGCTTCACCTCAATCCTACGCAAAATGTGACCTATATGACTCAAATTGAATCTTTTTATTTAAAATTGACATCAATTTTAGTAAAAAGGAAAACTCACCTACTCAAAACCAAGAAAATGCATTCATATTGATTTTATACTTTAGAAAAAATATCCATAATTAATTTGAGATGTGTACGAATCATCTGTACCTCAATCTGACACACGGTGTTACCAGTATGATTCCAAGTGTGTCTTTTTATTTAAAAATGACATCAATTTTAATAAAAAGGACAACTGACCAACTAAAAACCAATAAAAAACATTTATATTGTTTTTAAACTTTAATAAAATGACCCATAAGTCATTTTTGATATGTAGTAATCAGCTATACCTCATATTTTCTTAATAATTTATTACATTGATTCATAATTCATTTGTGATGTGTAGGAATTGGTCTCACATCAAACTGATACACGATTTGATCGGTATGAGTCAAAGTGCGTGTTTCCCATTTAATGAGGTCCAAATGAATTAGGGATATTCATATAGGCTTTGAGTGGGAAACTATTCCCACACGATTCTTGCTTGCGTAAGGGAGAGGTGGTGAATGGTTAGGTCAGTTAGAAATATTTTTCATGTTAGTGCATTCAAAAAGGGGAGGATGTGTGAGCTGTTATCCAGATGGGTTTTCCAAATCTGGGGGGTGAGACGGGACATGGATGTCCTCTAGGTGTACCAAAACTGGAAAAGACTCTACTGAGAAAAAATTTGCCTTTGATTGACCACCGTTTTGTAGGCGATATATGTAGAGCCTCTGGAGCATGATGTGCATAGTTAGAAAAAAGTGTCTGCAGGACACTGGCCTTCCATCTTTGATAGATCAGAAGGATTATGGAGATTGGGACCCTTCTGAACATAACACATGAACTTTAATAAGGGGTGCGCCTGAGCATGAATAGGGATATTTCTTTTATCTGAACTTATCTGGGAAATCCAGAAATAAGTGGGGGAATTTTTCCCTCTAATATGCGGATCAACTTCATGCATATGGATGGGGTATCTTTACTTTAAAAAAACCTCAAGAGAGACTGGAGATAAATCAGGCCATCATGTTATGATATATCCAAGATGTGGGTAGGAATAAGAATATAAACCATGACTTTGAGGGACCTTGAATCAGGAGGGATGTTATGAGGCTTAGAATCTATTGGGAATACTGAGATAGGAGAGAACTTTCCTGAGGAAGAATTTTCCTTTGATTGACAGACGTTTTGTAGGTGACATATGCAGAGCCTTCGGGGCATGATGTGCATAGTCAAACAAATGTGTCCACAGGACACTAGACTTCCATCTCTGTTGGCCATAGAAGATTATGGGGATTCAAAATTGCTTAGAGCATGGAGTTTGAGGTATTATAGGAGTGTATCCAAATACATTAGAGACATTTAGGCTATGATTCACTCATGGAATCAGGTATCCCTTATGTAGATCTAACTCATACGCATGGTGATACATTCATCCAATCTTTGGGGTACCTTGTAGTTTAATGTCGTACGACCAAGATGTGGTGTTCCTTATGAGGAATGGAACTGTGACATGCCTTTTAGGATTGTGCTATTAGGACCAAATTCCTGGACTGTTTTTCCACAATGTCATGGTGGATCTCTCTCCAAGATCCCTAAGCTCACATGAGCTATGATCGGTGTGAGAAACAAGAGATTAAGAGGATTCCAAATCACCACTTAAGAATAGAAAAATCAACATCAGAGAGAAATTTAGGCTTAAACCAATTCTATACAGTTTAAAATCATACAAAAAAATGATTTTGGCCTTGCAATTTAACATTGCACGGTGAGGAAATTATACTATGCAGTTTAGATTCATGTAGTGAGGAAATTATGTTGTCACAACGATCATTAATAGCTTTGAGTTAATCACGATCAGGGTGTTCTATCATTCCTTAGATGTGAGTGATGATAGAAGGTGTAAACCATAGTCCCAGAGGGAAACTTGGTTCAGGAGGGATGACATGGGGCATGGAAGACATTGGGTGAACCAAGGTAGGAGATGAATCTCATGAGGATGAATTTGCCTTTGATCGATGTCCATTTTGTAGGAAACATATACAGAGCCATCAGGGTACAATTTGCATAGCCAAAAAAAGGTGTCAGTAGGACATTGGTCTCCCATCTCAGATGTCCATGGATGTTTATGGGGATCCAAGTTTTCCTAGAGTATGGAGTTTGAAAAATGAGAAATATATGTCCGAGAATGTTAGAAATACCCAGAACGTGATTAGTCATGAACTACTGGAGCTTTCATATAGATTTGACTCATATGTAGAGGGAAGTACGATCTTTTGATTTCTTATGAGTGTCAGAATTCAAACTGGTAATTTCTGTCATCTCTTTAAATTTTTTGTGTAGGAAATTGGGGGCATGTTCGAGATATTGTAACATTGAGAATCGGGACACACCTGACTCCTAAGAAATCTCTCAGTTTCATGTCACACGGTTATGACCTTTCTTAGACTCCTCGTACAAGTCTGTCCTACGCACAAGAGAAGGGGAATTTTCTTCTTATTCTTTTAAATGTTGGTTGGGCCGAGATGCCAGATCCAGGAGTCACTACATATCCTGCAAGGGAAGGAATCAAGCCGTATGTAGTTTTGAATGTTCCCTAAAAACATTTAGTCTATGCATAGGGACATGTGAGGGTATTTTTTTGTTGGTGGCTGGGCTGGGATGCCAAATCCGAGCGTCACTACATATCCTTTAAGGGCAGGAATCAAGCCGTATGTAGTTCTGAATGTTCCCTATACCGATCTAGCTCGGACATAGGGGTAGGGGGATTTTTGTTTCATCCACTATAGATTCTAGGTCTACCATATTTCTCTATAGTTTTTTTGTGTAAGGGAATCCTTACCACTTATCCTAATCTCATGCGAGTTACACTTGATGCGAGAAACAAGCAGTGACAAGGGTTTCCTTCGCAAATGTGGGGAGATAAAGGATCTGATAGATGCATTTTTTTCTTTCCATGGTAGGGGCTAGGCTAAGATTGAGGATCAAGGCGTCACTACGTATCCCACTAATGAATGGTAATCAATACACATGTAGTTCTCTGAGGGATCATGCAGTTTATCATCAAGAAATTAGGACGATTTATGCTATCTAGTTAAACATCTTGCAACTTGGACACTATGCTATGCAGTTTAGAATCATGTAGTGAGGACACAGGTTACAGTTTAATGTCATGTTTTAGGGATGAGTTCTATACAGTTTAACATCATGTGGATATGATTGTAACTCATAGTTTAGGGTTATAGAGTGTGGACCGTGAATGGGTGTTGATGATAAGCAGAGTACTTCTTTAGAAACTTTGCATTTGTGAGAGTTGTGATGAGCTGTCCGCCCATTGATATCAAGCCATATGCTCCATTGGAATTGACCCTATATATAAAATATGGTTCCTCCCACTTTGTTTCAATGTTTGGGGGTCTCTTTATGAGTATAACTATGGTTCTGAGGACCAACACCATCTCTAATTTGAGGAAAGATCGAAGGCAAACCCTTTTGTTGAAGGCTCGTGTGATACAATTTTGGTAGATTTCCAAATGGTGTAAAGTGTTTATCCTTTTCTCATCTAGCTATTACAACTCATCAAACCATATTTGGGATTGATCCTCCATGGATAAGTGATCGAAAATGGCCACACTAAGTGATGGAACTTGAATTTCGATGGGAAAAACCACCTCTTCCCCATATACTAGTGAGTATAGGGTCTCCTAGGTGGTAGTGCAGGCCGTGGTTTGATAAGACCATAAAGAATGAAGAAGCCTGTCTGGGAACAATTTATTATCCTTATCTACCATCTTTTGGAGTATTTTGGATAGAGTCTTGTTGAAAGCCTCTATCTAACTATTTGTCACCGCGTGGTAGCAGGATGAACAATTGGCTTTGATTCCATACTCCTGGTATAATTTTTCCAACTCAGTAGAGCAGAAGTTGGTGCTGTTGTCTGTCAGTATTGTATAAGGGACACCAAATTTGGTAATGTGGTTGGACTTCACAAAGCTAATGATGATTTTCGCCCTGACTTCTTTAAGGGGCATAGATTCGGTCCATTTGGAAAAGAAGTTAGTTGCTGTGAGTATGAACTTGAATTGTCTGGATGTAGCAGGAGGATATGGTCCCAAAACATCCATCCCCTAGATGGAAAATGGATAAGAGTACTTAGTTGTATGAAGTAACTCCAGGTTTCGGTGAATAAAATTAGCATGAACTTGGCAGGAATGGCACTTCTTGGAGAATATGGAATAATCCTGTATCATAGTGGGCCAGTAATATCCAAGCCTTCAAATTTGATGGGAGAGCTTGGTCGGTGATTGGTGTTCTCCACAAGCTCTGGCGTGAACTTCTTTCATGATGGCAGCAGTCTCTTCTCCATCGATGCACCTGAGAAGGAATCCGTCTAGGCCTCATTTGTAGAGAACCCTTTCTTGGTTTACCCCATTGTACAAGACAAAGTTGACTGCCTGTTTTCAGACCTGTTCTCTTTCAGAACTATCTGGTGGGAGTTCTCCCTTCTGAAGGTAATTTGAAATGGGTGTCATCCAGCCGGTGGTGTGACCATAAGGCTCAGAAACAGGGATAATTTTGTTGATCTCCTCCATATTGTTCTGGATAAATGGCAAGACCATCTGGTGGTGGAAAATGCTAATAACCATTTCATCCCAGTCTGGATCATCCAGGGTTGTGGATGCATTTTCCAAAGCATCATCTTGATCATTTTGTGACTAGGGGACATTGGTCAGCATTGGTTCTGATGGAATTTCTACCATTAGTTCTCGAACATGGTTCATCAAGGGGTCTAATACCTTTTGTTAATGGAATAATCGCCATAGACCTACCTGATTACTAGATCTGAATCACCTTTTATCTTTAGGTGTTTGGCTTGTGCATGGAGTTACAGCTCTAGGCCTACAATGAGGGCCTGGTATTCTGCTTCATTATTTGTACATCCCTCTGAAAGTAGGAAGGAGTAAGACAAGACAACCTTTTTGGGGGATACAAGTATAACTCATAGCCCCACTTTTTTGAGCTTGGGATCCTCCATTCTTTTCCCTATCAGGATTTTGGAAGCACCATAAAAGTACATTTCTCATGTTTGGGGGTCCTCTTTAATGGAGAACACTTCTTCATCTGGAATTTCGGCATCCAACGATGTTGTTTCTTCTGATGGGTGCTCTTCCAGGAAGTCTACTAATACCTAGACTTTGATGGCCTTCTGGGGAACGTACCATATGTCGAACTACTATAGGATGAATGACCATCATGATAGGCATCCAGTTAGCAGGGGACGATTGAGGATATATTTGAGAGGGTTGTAGTGGGAGACCAGATGAGCCTCATGGTGCTGCAGGTAATTCCTGAGTTTCTGAACCATGAATATTAGGGATAGGTAGTTCTTTTCAATTTTTTAATATTGAGTTTTAGCATCAATCATTGTTCAAATGAGGTAATAGATGATGTTTTCACTACCAAAATCATTATTTTGTGCGAGGAATGTGCCTAATGACCGTTCCAAGGTGGTTATGTATAAAATGAGTGGTATCACCTCAATTGGTGGCATCAACACTGGTGGGATCAGGAGATATATTTTAAGATCGTCGAATATTTCTTGACAATAATTATCCCACTCATACATAACCCCTTTATTAATTAACCTAGTAAAAGGTAAACATTTACCCACCATGTTGGCTATGAAGCTCCGGATATAGGTCAGGTTCCCCTAGAGACCTCTTAACTCAGTGATGTTGTGAGGTGGGGACATGCCAAGGATGGATTTTGTCTTTTCAGGATCGACTTTGATTCCACGATAACATACGACGAAGCCAACGAATTTTCCAGAGGTAATACCGAAGGCACACTTTAGGGGATTCATCTTTAAACTATGTTGTATCAATTTGTTAAAAATAGTTTTAAGATCGAACATGTGGTTTGAGCATTTTAATGATTTAACCACCAGATCGTTGACATATTACTCGACAAATTTTCCCAGGAAGGGCTTGAAAATGTGATGCATGGTGCACTGCTGTGTAGTGCCAACATTTTTTAGACTAAAGGGAATCACCTTATAACAGAACACTTTCTGAGGGGCCCTAGAAGTAGCAGATTCTTCATCTCCTTGGTCCATTCAGATATGGTTGTATCTATAATAGCCATCCATGAAAGAGAGGTCCTTATATCTAGCAGTTGCATCAATCAACAATTCTATGATCGGGATTGGGAAATCATCTTTCAGGCAATGCTGATTAAGGTCCCTGAAGTCAATGCAGATTATAATCTGTCTGCCCTTATTTTTGATAGGGACTATGTTTGACAACCAGATCGAGTATTGGACTTCTCATATGAATTTGGATTTGATCATCTTGTCAAATTCATCCTCTATTTTGGTAGCATGCATCGGGTGGGTCCTTCTGGATGCCTGGTTATATCCTCAATGATCTTCTAGTAAACCTGGATGATGAGTGGTGACCTTAGGATAGAGGATTGGTATTTTTGTGTAGTTCCAAGTAAACACATCTCAATTCTTCTTTATGAAGGAGGTATATGTGTCCCACTCCTTTATAGGCATAGCCACACTGATCAGAGTGGGTCGTGGGTCGTCTTCGGTGCCCAGGTTTATCTCCCTAAGTTCATCGATTATGATGGAGATACCTTCTTCGAATACGGGAGAGGCATCTTTGAGGTATTCTTCTTCTTATTCGTCTTCTTTATCATCCTATTCATCATCTTATTCCTCTTCTAATAGAGAGATTATTCTCTAGATGAACTCTCTAATTTTTTGATATAAATCATCTTTTTCCTTAGTGAGTAAGGTAGGGACAGTTTGGGGTCTTGAGGAAGGGTCGAGAGCATCTTTGTTAGGGATTTTCCTATCATTATAGGAGTTATCCCATTCTTATGTGTCTTGGGACTTGGCAGCTACAACGGAAATCATGCATACAATTATGTCTGTATTTGGGCTTGAACTTATGCATTCAACTTGGTTGATGGGTAATATATACTCTTCCACAAGTTGTTGGAGGGGTTTGGTGGGATCCATTTATAATCTATTCAGGGTAGTGATCTAGTCAACATCGTCGCCCAAAGACTTCTTCTCTTCTAGTTCATATAACCTTTCATCGATGTAATGCAACTCACATGACTCAAATGGGGATTTATCAGTGTGAAATGTCCCGTTTTTTCCATTATCATAATATTTAATTCACTGATAGTATGATGATGGAATTTCAGCATGTTGATGAAGCTAGGGCCTCCCTAACTGGACATTGAAGGACATACTTTGCCGCGCTACCAGGAACATAGAATATGACATGAGGTCTCCAAGCCAAGTTTTAAGCATGATTCATCCCAACAGCTTCTTCTCACTTTTTTATATCCCTGTAGAGTTGGGGTGCAGGGTGTCAAACTATCTTTATCATAGCCTAATCGAAGAAGTGTTCGTAGCGGGAGGAGGTTGACTCCAGATCCATTGTCGATGAAAATCCTCCAGACATCAATTCCATGTATCTTTCCAGACACATATAAGGGTTTTATGTGCCCTTGCATGACAGCATATTCATCCCTATTTGTAAAGGAGATGACATCACGACATTCTTTGAGATTGGTCTCCATATGATAGACTTCGTCCGCTACTAACTCGAATTCTTGGGTACTTTGTAAGGATTTGATGAGCACCTCCCTAAGGTCTGTAGACATACTCAAAGCATCTAGGATTGGCAGCTTTTCTAGTATTGAAGCCATCTACTTTAGAATATCATATTTATTCTCTAAAGCTATACACTTTCTAGCTCAGGGTTTCTCTTTCATAGACACTTTAGGAGCTTAAGATTTGGATGTAGATGGTTCGACCTCTGTGACAGGAGTTGGAGGCTCTACAGTCCTTTCCGAGTTTAGTAGGACCGGTTCGTCCATGTGCCTTGGGTGATTTGATATTTTTTCTTCCTTTGATGGGTACTTCAAGATAACTGGGCTCAAATTTATTCTGGTAGGGGAAGAGGAGCATTCCGGTTCTCATTGCATCAGCTAGAGAGTCCTTCCATGAGTTTCCACGATGTTAAAAGGTTGATTTAAAGCATGGATGAGAATTTTACTCCTACCATGATCATGACTTCTAGGAAAACCTCAGCCTATGCAGTCTCTTCCTCTGGCTCTTCGGTTGGGCACAGGCAGTTTGGGTTTTTGGCCATAGTCTCTATCAAAAAATGGGTCCATCAAGTGAATGACATTAATAGAGCCGAAGATCAGTTCTTGATCCAATAATGTTTTTGTCTGACTTCCTCCTTTTGATGGTGCCATTTGGTGGGGTAGTTCCTATTGTACCATTTGGCGGGGTAGTGCCCGTTGTACCAAGTCTGAAAGTGCCAAGACTGGATTCATCTTTGGTGGCAGTCCATATTCTTGCTCCTTCTTTTTCCCCTTCTAGCCCTTAGAGGACTGAGAGGTTGAGGATGATGGTTGTGTTGCATCATAAGCTTTTGGGGGCACGATTGATTGTTTCAACTGTTCCTGGAGGATGCCATAAACTTGGTTGACTATTTTTCGGGTCATCAAACTGTCAAATTTTTGCTCCTTTTTACTGGTGACTGTTTTCCATTCCTCTTCCTCTCTTGAGTCTGAGGTGGAAACATATTCCACTTGTTCTAGTGATAGGCCCAACTTGACTTGCCCAGAATCCACCATATTTTTTAGGAGATTCTTGAAGATGAAGCATTAATGAATGGTGTGTCCTAGTATCTGGTGATAGGGAAAATAATTTGGATGGTCATCGAGACCCACTTCATCGGCTTGCTTTAGATTTGGAAGCTGGAGAAAATCGCAATTCATGGAGGCCATAAAGTAGCTACAGACTTGGTCATTTCAGAACGAGTGGACTTTATTTCTTCATTCTTCAAACTAATTTATTTTAGCACCTCATCGCTCATCTTGACAAGGTGGGGGTGTCTGTTGGAATCTAGGGGGTCCCGCATGGTTCGATGGAGGCCTCCCAATTGGAGCTGCTGCTAGGGGTGGCTTAATCATGACATAAGTCGTTTCAGATTTCCCCAATATTTTCCCCAGGGTTTATGAGGCAACTCAAGACTTAAGATTGGTCTCCTGCAAGGAGTATTCTATCCTTTGGACAATGACAGAGAAATATCAGAACCCACTTGTGTATTTAACCAGGATGAGCGGTGTTCACAATTTATCATGAAGGTTATCGATGCACGTGGAGAGCATTTCATCATGGAAAAGAATCCAGTTCAAAGAATAAGTTAGGCCTTTCTATCTAGTAATGAATTATAAGACTCTTTCATTCTATCGCTGCTTGCAATTCATGTGATCACTGACCATTGTCTTAGGCAACATTGAACTAAACTAAAAGAGGAACTGATGCTGGAGGTCATCCCAACCAGTGATTGAGTTAGCTGGAAAGCTAGTATACCGTGTAAAGGCTGATCACTATAGGGTTCTCACAAAGCATCTAAGTTTTACTAATTATTTCTACTTTGGAGTTCCCATAATGGGGTCACAGTAAGAGGCATAGTGCATTAAATGTTTTTTCGGGTCCCCTGAGCTATTGGACACAGGGAGAATGGGGTTTCTGAAGTTTGGAAGTGGCAGAACATTGCTCACCCAATTAGGGTAGTGTTTTCACTCTATTTTTATCAGAGCGCTCCACCCCTCCATGGATTCTAGTTGAGCTGTTATTTGATCGATGGTATTCAAGAGCCCTTGATGCATATCTTTTCGGGCTTGAGTTTGGGCTGGTGCGGTAGCATCCAAAGCTGGGCATGCCAGTGTTGCTAGAATTTAAGGTGGGTACCCAGTTGGGGGTATCCTTTGTGGGTTTACCTAAACATACCCTATCTACATTCTTAGCGGGATGATGTCTTTATGTCCTTACATGGATGGATTTAAGTATGTTGATGGTCCCAGTGCTAGGTCGGACGGGCCTCTGAGCTTGAATTCATTCACCGGGATAAGATCCTATGGCAAGGACACCTCTTCTGGGAATACTTGCTGATGTTACGTAGGGGGAACACATCTGAAAAGATAGTTCCCTCAATGCATATTGACATTAATTCACCTGATCTCTTTCATTTATTCCTCATGTTTGGTGAATCTTTCCTTGAGAGTGAGGTACACATTCTCAGAGGGAGGAGGAGGTGGGTCATAGACGACCTAGGATTTATTATTATCTTTTTTGGTGTTTTGTTCAGGTGGTAATGAAGGATTAACTAAGGGGGCGCCCAAATTTAGAATCGCCCTCTGGTTCCAAGTATGCACACCATCAGACTTGGTGTGGGATGCCTCTGGGAGGGAACCCTCTTCCCCCCATGTCCTCTCCCTTTATATCATTTCCTGTGATATTTTTGGGGTTTATATTTACCATGTTCACTGATGCATACCATATTGGGGGTGGTGTACCCGATTCTTAATGGTAGGAAGACTTTCTTCATCCTTTGTTGGACTTTCTCCTTCCATTATGCGGTATTCTCTGGGTTTCTTGGAGAAGTTTGACCCGAAGGGAGCCCTGATCCGACCTCATAATGAGCCTTCGTCTCAGATGGTATGAACCACGATATGGGGTGGAACAGGTGACTTCTCTTCTCATCGTTCTTCCTAGATGGGAGAAGACAGACATTAGTTGTACGGGAACTTGGGGTAAAAATTCCCCAGCCCTATGGGCTGGGGTTATTTCCGTTCTTCCATTGATGCTCTACGACCTGTATTTGTTGGTCTTATAGGATAATTTTGAATTAAAAATGTCCCCATCCCTGTGGGATAGGGTTGTTACCACATTGAGGTGGTATCCAACACTATTTCCACCTTTTTGATTTCACGCACTCCCGTGCGGGTGTGAGCTGAGTATGGAATTAAAACCTGTACGGGATTTATGGTCTTTTGAGGTCATGAGTCGAATTCCCTTAGGTGAGAAGACTGCTGGATGTCCTTAGTTTCCTGGCTCAAAATCTTTTTTATGGATTGATATTTTCATTCCTGATGCTTTTGAGACTTACTTTGAGCCAGTTTTTATTGAGTATTCCATCTTTCCTCAGCAAGGATCTCATTTGATTTCTACCTTTGGGTAATGACGTTGCAAGATTTCATTACCAATGGGGCTTGCTGGATGGGACGCGGGGTGAAGTGTAGATATCCCAATCCCTGAATATGAACTCTAGTTGGGGCGTTGCCAATGAGGAGACGCCACTTGTGAAGTTTATGGAGGAAAGCCAATTCAAGGTTTTTATTTCGCCTTAATGATCATGACTGCCATGCAGATGGGAGGGATTCCAAGTTGATAAGATAGAGAAGATCCCCTAACATGTTTACATGGTCTGCATATCCTTCACAGGGCAGGAATTTTTCTTTTAGCTGGCAAAGAGTCATCCATACATTGAAGAGAATGTCATGCATACATTCCCTAGAAATCTCCCCTGGTATGTCGAAGTGAGAAGTGGTCATATGCCAATACATCACTGGTATATTATCCTTAACTAGTTTTCTTATCACAAGCAATATGTCCTGCTGTTGTTCTTCTGGGGACTCCTCTACTTGATATGACCAACTTGACTAGTTATTAATAATTTTGTTCCAAGCATCCGGGCTGGTGGGAGCCTCATTGATATGTGAACAAAACGGGGGTGGCTCTGAATATGATCATGGCCCCAGACCGTCCTATGGTTGAGAAATGATATCAATCATCATAGATGGATTGCCTGATATGTCTGACTCCATCTTTCTGAGTGCCTTGGCATAGGAGGGATTTCTTACATTTGGTTTGGAAAGGGGAGGACCTTCTTTCTGATATGAATTTTGATTGCGGGGGGGGGGGGGGGGGGACCTTTACAATTGGTGCTGTGATGGAAAGGACTACCATTGCAACTTGATGCCCGACTGTGGGAAATGTCTTTATGGAATATACCCTGGGGAGGATCTTCAGGGTGGGATACAATAAGAGGAGGACCTTCTTGCTGCTTGATTTTACTGAGGGGAGGACCTTCTTCATGGCTGTTATGATGGCAAGGACTACTATCATAGCTTGATACTTGGCTGTAGGGGGACCTTCTGTAGTGTACATATTGGGGAGGGCCTTCATGATATACTTCAATGAGGGGAGGACCTTCTCGTTGCTTGATGTTACTATGGGGAGGGCCTTCAGAGCAACCACCATTGCAGGGAGGGGCCTTTGTAATGATTTTCATCATGGAGAGTACTATCATCATGAATTGACATTTGACTGTAGGGAGAAGAATATCTACAACGTATAACCTAGGGAGGACCATAAGATGGATGACAAAAAGGGGAGGACCTTCTTGTTTTATGATATTAAGGTTAAGGGGAGGGATACCCTGATGCGCATCTGGAGATAGGCTCTCGTGATCGATCATTCCTGGCCCACGGAGTAAGCCCCCGTGGGTGCTCTAGGGTGGACCTTCAGAGCTGCTGGTAGCAACATTGTAGGGAGGGACTTCGCAACTACTACTAACACTTCTATAATTTGGTAATGGACTAATAGGGTCTTGATACTTTATTAATATATATTCAAGGGAATCAATAACCCAATATTACAACAGATAAGGATCGTGTATGTGCTCTTTATTTTCCAGTTGTCTTTGGCGCATTTTATTTTTGAGTGCTCTCTTGTGGTTAACTAAGGCTGCCTGCTATTGGTAATGACCTTCATATACAGATCCCTATATTGTTGGGTCCTGTGATGCCACTGAGATATGCCGACAGACATCTTGAGTTTTGGCAGGGATATATGCCTGCCTTAGAGTGGCCACTACGTTGGACCGATGTCATCCATTTGGAATGAGTATTTGTTCCAGATTCAGTTGTCTATGTATCGCAGGATATTACTGTCGACCCTCCTGGACTAGAGTAGGTATGCATAACTACTCCGAAGTGACTGACCCATTTTGCGAGTAAGTCATTCTGTTTGAGGAAATTGGGTCATGGGCTGGTTTCTAACCTTTTCCACCGATACAATAATATCTTGGCATGTTTAGAGGATATGGTCTGGGATCAACGTCTGATATCCCATCATTGTTAGGATGTGCTGAGATACATCTTTGGCTGGAATAGGTATGAAGTCCCATTCCGATATCAGAGCAGGAGTTTGTGCATGCTCCTATCCTCTATGGGTTGCTAGTAGATACTGGTAGTTCTCCTATGCCAGGACATAGGAACGAGTCTGCCACCAGTTGTCTTCTCCTATTGCCACCATATATGACTAGTGGCCTTCTTATTCACGAGAGGGGATTTTCATCTGCTTTCTTGCCACTGTATTTGTCTCACAGGCTTTTTATTCATCCGTAGGAATTTAACTCCACTCATATTTTCTTGCCGCCCTATTTGGATGGCGGGCTTGATATGCATCAGAAGGTATTTGTGTCTACGTATTGTTGGTTTCCATCCTATTTGGATGACAAGATTGTTTTATATCAGAAGATATTTTCATCTTCTTATAGTTTGTTGCTCTGTCTGCATGATGGGACTGACGAGCACTAGTAGGAACGTGCACATTCTCATATTGTGCCACCCTATTTCTATGGTGGGTTTGAGTGGAGGGGGAAAAGTTGTATGTCTACCCATTGAATGCCACTGTGTTTGTATGGTGGAGTTTCTTCTAAGGAACTTGGGTGATAGCGTGTTTGTAATTATATATTTTACTCCCTTGGTGGGTAGTCTGAGGGGCCCAAGTCTTCTGGACTTTAACAGGTACCCTCGGTATAAGGTCCTCTTCAGCATGAGGAGACCTGGTCACCCGGTGTCGGTGACAATGCTCTCTGGTAGGGGCTTGTGAGTAGGACTCCTGTGCAGTTGAGATGAAGTTGTCAGCATTGAATTAATCTGCCTCCCCAAGATAACAGAGGTACTCATTGTCACGTTCCGGGGACAGGCTCTCGAAACGGTTTGAGACGACCACCAGGGTCGCCTTGTGCTGGGGTGCCGATTGCGTTTGAGGAGGAAACTAGCGAGTCTTAACATATTAGAGGGCTTGTCTCATGGCCTCCACTATGGGAGAGTACCATTTCAGTGGTATTATTTGATCATCATGTTGGATACACAATATTGAAGACGCTGGGTAGGAGAGGGGGTCCTTCTCTTCGTTGGGGCCCTGGCCACCTACAGGATCGCTGGGGCACACATCTGCATTGGTCATCGAGATGTCATTTGGATCAAATGTTACTCTACAGGAACCTTCAATATACATATAAGACATATACAGACCACAAAACCTATCAAAGTGGAATTCTCTTAAACATATTCCCATTTGACAATTCAACTTGGCCTCTTTCCCCCCTTTTTTTGTTGTGAGGCGAAGGGGCTTGAGTGGGGTAAGACCGCCACCTTGGTTAAGGATTCACGTCAGGTTCAATATTTTTATTTCGACCTGAGGTGAGCATTTGGGGTGATGACAAAATGGTCTAATGAAAATCCTCACACATCTCTTATTATAGAGTCAGTTTCACATAAAGTTCACCATTTTTTTGTTTCAACCCATTCTTCATAATTACCCTTTAAAGGAGGATTGGATTAAACCCGTAGGGACTGGGTAGTTTATCCTTTCTGTATTTAAAAGGAGGTGCCACAGTAAAATGGTCCCAATAGGAAATTTCATGGGTTCAAGTACTTGTGCAATTGGACCTTCTAGGATATAACTTCATCAAATGGTCTCCAACAGGTTTATTCATGGATCCAGAAACACCCAACGTCCATGGTATCCATGATTCATGGACCTACTTCCCAAAGGTAGGTACTCTTTAGATGATTATTTTGACAATGACACTTAAGGACTCCATTGGTCTAGAGGATGGGAAGTTAGGATCATCACACCCTTTTGGAGAAATTATTACCTATTTTGGGACTCTCTTATTGATTTAAGTCATGTTCGTATGTTCATGAATCCTTGGTTCATTCCTGAAGAGTGTGTCCATGAGCTACCCCTAGTTTGCAGGATCTTCATAGGCATACATGGATTAGATGCTACAGAGGTAATACTGATTTAAGACATACAATAAGGCACTCTGAAGTTTATCATCATATAAGGAGGATAGAATGTGAATTGATGTTGGGATCATACCCATAGAATAGGTTTCCTATGTATCCTCAGGAGAGGAATCAGAAACCATGTAGTTTGGAATTACTATATATTACACATAGAAGCTGCCCATTTGAGGGATATTGTTGGGTGGACCCTCTTGGAGGGGCACCCTTTTGAGCTCAGACCTTCAAGAAGGCATTTCTACGTATCCTGCTTTGACCAGGAATCAGAGTTCTCATAGTTCAGATTTTTCAGGGCTTACGCATGGAAGCTTCCCATTTGAGGGGTCATAATTGGGTGAACCCTTTTGTATGGGAACCCTTTTGAGATCAGGCCTTCAAGAAGGAATCTTACGTATCCTGTTTTGACCAAGAATCAGATTTCTTGTAGTTCATAATTGTTTGTAGGTTGTAATCGTCACAAATATCTAAGCCCATGTGAGTTATGATCAGTGTGAGAAACAAGAGGATGTGAGAGGTCCAACCAACCACACACTTACTCACCTACTGATGGGAGAGGGAGGTCCTATGGTGGAATAGGCCGGGGTGACCATGGGTGAGGGAATGGAGTGATGAAACATTTAATGTGTGATGACATTAAAGGTCATGTTGCTCAACCTTCAAAATATTAGGGACTTAACTCAGTGGGAGTTCCCCTGAAAATGATTTGGGAAAGAGAAGGAGCGCCATCCTAATCCTAAGGAGTAGCTAACATAACTCCTTAAACTGATCACCATTCCCCATTGAATGGAAAAATAGGTGATCACCCTTAATACCTATAATGGGGAAGTTCACGTTAGCGTCCCAAGGTTGGACTCTAGGTTACCATGGGAATGTAGACTTACAAACATCCCTAAAGTCTGAACCATTGTGGGGAGATCCTTCGTGAATCTACTTAACATGGGTATGTAGAATCAAAGGGGTGCACTGATGCGCCCGATGATCTGATCATATGGGTTTGATGGCTTTGGAGGAGTCTTTGGCCTGATATCGAGGGACTAGTTCATGAAGGGACTATGGACGACTGGATGGTAATAGAGGGGTGAGATTGGAACTGGAGGGAAGAATACCTGAAAACACCCCATTATGCATACTATTTTATTATACGGGATGGAGGAGCTCCACATACCATAGTGGTATGTGGGAAGAGGGGTCATTTGTGCATCGAAGTAGTATACAGGCCTGGTCATGGACCACCACACACCAAAATGGTACGTGGTCCTAAATGCGGTCTGTCATACTGATTTGGGTTCTATCCACGTACTGATGAAGTACGTGACTCCAGGTTAAATTCACATAGCAAAACGCTACGTGGAACACCATATTGAAGGATGGTCCTGGGAACTATCATTCACGGGGAGTTCATATATGAGAAATATGTGGTTCGTGATTTCACCAATTAGGTTCGCTATCCTCTTATTATTATTAAGTTACTTTGTTTTATGGTTCATAGTTGGCTGTACCTATGGAAAACGTGGTTTGAAATTCGGTCTTCGCCAATGATTCGAGACTGAAGCCAGAATCCTCTCTGAATTCTTTCTTCTAACCTCCGGGATCCCCTTCGTGCTTTCTTCACCCATCCTCCCTAAATTCCTTCTATGCTCCTTTTATAGAGCATTGGGGAAATAGTATCTATGGGAATGAAACACCATTTTTGGAAGCCCATGAAGATATATATTGAACCATAGAAGACTCGGTGAACTAGGGTTTGCAGAGAATGTGGTTCGTGAGTCATGGTTCACAAAACCTTGCCTATTTGCTTCATTTATGGACTATTGAGTTTGCGAGATGGTATGCAGATAGCCTTCACGTGCTTCATTACCTTAGTGATGCGGTTCTCGGGCACCTGGGTTCGCTAAAAATCCCTCTGCGGGCCAACGTATCGTGGGTCATTCCACGTACCGGTGCTTCGTGGTTCATTCAGTCTGTGAACCCTTCCCGGTGATGGTACATGGGTCACTTAAAACTCTTTTAGGAATTTAATTCCTTCAAGTTTATTCTGAGGTTTACAACTCAATTTGAATCCATTCAATTTGTTAGACTTGTAGGAATGTTTGATTCCTTCTACAAAGTGATTTTGGGAGTATTTTCTTCCCTTGGAAATTTTTTTAGAAGCCTACATACATGGCCTTTATTACTTATAAACAAGCGAATAGACCATGAAAACCAAGAAAAAGACACTCCTAAATGATGGAGTTAAACTCTATAACTCATCAAAAGGACATAAATGAACTTAATAAAATTTTAATGAATAAAATTAATGTATAAAAGGTTCTTAATTAATTAATTAATGGATTTAATTTGATTATTCAGGATGTTAAGGTTAAGTGCTGAACACTTTCGGACATAAGGTAAGGGTTTCTTCCCGAACCTCCATTTTCCATCCAGGTCATGATTTATCTCTCTTTAACCCAATTTAATTCTTAATTATTTTTATATATTCATTCTAAATTCTATTTATATGTTCCAAAATCATATATCCAGATCATTTCATATTTCTTTTAAGGGGAAATACATGTTTTACAAGGTTTCATTCTCAATTATTACCAATTAGCAGACCTGATTAATGGGAACTTCCTGATTTCTTAACCATTTTCAAGTACCATCCATAATATGTTTTAAAAAACCATTATTTTTATAAAATATATACTCTTGTCATGAAAAAATATATTTTTTTCATTACTGGTTTCATACAAACAATTATGAAAAATAAAAATGATTTTTCCAAAAGAACTCTTCTTTGCAAAGTAAAAGGGGTATTTCTATCAAGAATTCCTTGATGATTATATTAGAGTATTTTCATCTATTTAAAAACCTATATTGAATTTTATTATTTATTAATATTGTTATCTTATGATATACCATATTTTATTAAATGGTTTCTGATTAATTTGATCATGGATGTGCTATCTTGATACCATTCACCATAATGCTCAGAATGATAGGTGATTATGTTTACAAATCGGGGAAAGTTATTTAAATTTCATATGTATACGTTGTTTATGTTTAAAACCATTCATATGAATAATTAATTGGACTTAGTAAGTGATGGGTAGAGCCTGCTATATCCCCTTGATGCATTATTAGGTCTCATGAGACAAAACAGATATGGACTTTGCTGAGGCATCACCCATTTTCATATATAGTTTTGGATGAGGTCTTAACCATTTATTTTTAGATGTCTTGTATGGGGACTCAATTTTTTGTTTTAGATATCCAAAATTATGAATTCACTCATTATAATATTGGTAATTTATAAATCATTATATTATTCGACTAGTAGAATATCTATGGTTAAGTTTCATGTGATTATTTATATGGAATTATTTATTCAGCTTTTATCCTTTCTATATTATGCTCAAGATTATGTTCTAATGAAATGTGTTTTTAGTCAATCACCATGAATTATTTTTTATATTAGCTTTCTCTATATTACTTACCCTTACTAAGCATCTGATATGACCCTTTTCTTATCTTTTATTTTCCCCTAGGTTGTGAAGATGTATATTATGAATGACTTGCAGGGATAATCTAAAAGTTTATGGGTGTTACCAATGTATTTTCTATATTGTATTTCCTTTAAAGTTGTAATGTAAAGTTTATGTATGTAATTTGTCTTAAAAAATACTAAATTGATTAATGCTTTGGGATTAAAGTCTTGTATCTATTCCAATGTATTAATGTAAGACATAGACTCCTAGCTACTGGGGTCAGGGTCTTTACAGTTGGTATCATAGGAAGCATAATAGAAACATTAAAAGCTAGATTTATAAATAAAAAGATTAGGGACCATAACCCTAAGATAGAATTTGAGGATAAACAGAGAATAACATCCTATAATTCTGGGAATATGGAGATTATGTGGGTATTTATAACAATTCATCCATGTATGGATACTACAAGTGAACATGGTTCTAACATAGATGTACCTAGGGGTAAAAAATATGAAAAGGTTTTCAAGGCCTAACTTAGGGTAACTTGGTACACAAAAATGGGCCTTACTGCGCACCTGGTTTGACACTCTCGGGGGGATATGCTTAGGATAATTCACATTTTCTTTACAAACCATTATGAAGGATTTAAAAGTAAATATATCCCCCAAATAAATCATGTTTATGATTATGAGATTATCTATGCATAAAATTTAAATTTATGTTAATTATTTTTCTAGTTCAAGATTATATATTATGATTTATAACCTAATTTAGTATATTCCATTATTTATAAATGACACCTAGTGGAAAGAATGGAAACTATATAAACGTGTGCATCCCATATAAGGATTTCCATCCTATGCAAGATAATGATATTGGTACTAGAGCGACGACTGGTGCTGATTAACTTATAACTATACTAGGATAGATGAATCAGGTTATAAATGATAACCTTAACCATATGGAGAATCCCGATCCACAATGTGGAGGATCAATTTTAGACCGCTTTATGCGACAACAACCTCAATCATTCAATGAGACTACAAATCCATTTGTATCTGAGCAGTGGATAAGTTCCTTAGAGAAGATATTTATCACTTTATAAAGTATTTAAATGGAGAAGATTATCATGGTATTTTATTTTCTATTGAGAGATGCATATTAATGGTGGTTACTAATTCAAAACAAAAAGGAGTAAGAAATTAAAAATATATAATGGAGGGATTTTAAGGAATTTTTTATAGAAAAATATTTTCATCAAAAATAGTGGGTGGATATGGAGAAGAAATTCTTGAGTCTGAAACAAAAAGAGGATGAAAATGTTGCGAAGTATGAATCCAAATTTATAATCTTAGCAAGGGATGTCACAGACTACATACGTAATACAAGGAGAAATATTGATCGATTCTTTGATGGTTTAAAACCATTCCTCTATAGGAAACTGGTCTTCCAAAATTTCTCATCATATGAAGATATAGTCTCATGTGCTATCAAGACATAGAAATAAATCTCTAAGTCTTATGAATTTAAGGGAAAACAAGCGAAGAATATGGTGGTGGAGGAAATAATGGATAAAGGTAAGACAAAAAAGGAATTTTCTAATGTACGATACTCGTGGAAGGAAACACCCTGGTGCCTTCTTAAAAAGAAAAAGAGTTTACTACAAGTGTGGTGGGAAAGGAAATCATGCTCAAGATTGAAAATAAAATAAAAAATCTTCCAATGTTCAATGCTAAAATTGTAGGGATATGTTACACTATAAAAATTATTGTCCTAACAATTAAGGAAACATTACCCAGAAAAGTCCAAGGGAGAAAGACCAAGCTTATGTAATCAAAACTATGTAGGTTAAAGTTTCTAATTATGTGGTGGTAGGTACTTTAATATTTTCCTCAAACTTATCCAATTATGCATTTTATTATTTATCATCACATTATTTTATGTCTTCCCAGTTTTCCAAGAAAATTAGATAATTCCCTTTTGATTTAATAAAGGAGTTGTCTGTCAAAACTCCTAAGGGAAGTATCATTATAATAAAGATGTGTCAGTCAGTCCCCCTTGTGACACATAAACATGCTTTAGTTGTTGACCTTATCATCATACCTATTACTTACTTTGATATAATCCTTGGTATGGAATAACTTTCAAAATATTATGTGAAAATATATTATAAGAAGAAGGAAATTGTGATTGGTGAGGAAGATATAGAATCACTTATATCTTTAGAGCAGAAAACTCACCATTTGAGTCATATATAAATCCACCTACAATAGATCTTATAAATGAAATTCTTGGGGAGGAAGAGAAAAAATAATCTATGGATGAGGAAAGAAATCTTCAAATTGAATATGTACCTATTATGCAAGAATATATTGATGTATTTCTAGAGGATTAACCTAGACATCCTCCAGAGTGGGAAGTTGAGTTCTCTATTGATTTAATTCCTGGTGCAAGACCAATATCAAATACTCTATATAGAATGGACACTGCAGAATTAGAGGAGTTGAAGAAACTACTAGAGTAATTTAGTGACACGGGATTTATTATCCCTAGTGTTTATACATAGGAATCCCATATTCTCTTTATCAAGAAGAATGATGGATCCATGAGGTTGTGCATCTACTATAGAGAAATCAATGCTATTATAATAAAGAACAAGTATCATATGCATCACATTGATAATTTATTTGATAAAATTTATGGAGCTGAATATTATTCAATGATTGACCAACAATATGGATATCATCAATTTCTTTTGAGTAAGGAAGATATTCCAAATACAACATTTCGAATGAGGTATGGACATTACCAGTTTACAGTAATGCCATTTGGACAGACTAATGAACCCTCTATTTTTATGGATTTAATTAATAGATTTTTCAAGGAATATCTTGATGAATTTTATGTGGTATTTATTAATGATATCTTGATATAATCCAAAAGATACTAAGACAATTAGAATCACTCATGGATTGTTCTAAAGACTCCTAGAAGAAATGAATTATATGGGATGTTTAGAAAGTGTGAATGTTGGATTCAATTAGTTTATATTCTTTGCCATATTTTCTATAAGGATGGAATCTCTGTTGATCTTGTGAATACAAAGGTGATTCATGAATGACCAACACCAACAACCATAACCAAGGTGTGTAGTTTCATTAGTTTAGCTTGTTAATATTGGCATTTCGTTCAGAATTTTTCCCAATTAGTGTAACGACCTGAAATTTTTAATAATATTTATTTTCTAAATTTGTGTGTTATTTTATTTTATACTTAAAAAAACTATATACTTTAATTAATGAAGTGAGTATAATTAAATGAGACTGTTGGGTTTCGACTGTTATATGGACATTGGTCAATATGATTGTTGGAAACTAAATTCTTAATTTTACAATTATTGTTTATAAATTCAAATGATCTTGGTTAATTAATACAGAAAGAAGAGTTGATAGCATCATCCAGTAGACTCAGGCCATATGAAGCCCATCTGTTGGAGCTTGGGAAGGAGGTAGCATCACTGGGCTTTTCTATGGACTAATCCCAAGCCGAACTTCAACATGTGAGCTTGAACGAAATATCATAAGGGATAAGTTCAAGCTGATAGAAATCACCACTGGGGTAATGTTGTCCTAGCCACCCCAAGATTCTATCACTATAGAACACCTTACACTTAGGTCCTATACAGGTGTTATAAGGGGCTATGTAATGAATCCCTAGTTACTTTCTGTAATCCTTTTGTATAAATAAAATTTTTACTTCTTATTATGGTAAAATTTGTTCATTTCAAATGTCCTAATAAATATAGGATGAATTTATAGAAGTTTCATATTATTGATGAATTTTGGAAAAATGGGGTATTTTAAAATATTTTTGTATTCTTTAAATAATTAATAATGTGAATGGATCTTCAAAAAATTGTCTTCAACAGTTGTGTTCAGTAGGAAATTTAGAGTCTAATAAGATCAACTTTATTTTTAGTGAATAGTAAAGTATGAATAGTAATGTACCCGTATGAATAGTAATGGTTAGTAATGAATAGTAAATTGAAAAAAATAGAAGCTTCACCCATTAATGTATAAATACATTTTAGACATCTTAAAAGTGAAAAACGATCATAGTTTATGTTTTGGTATTTTTGTATGTCATAAATATTTTATTTACAATTTTATAATTAATTTTATAATTTAAAATGGAAATTTATTTTCATAAAATTTAATCATAAATTGTTACTTTATTGTCTTATGGTTATACAATAATTTTATGGGACCTTGATTACTTTCTTAAGGTGTTACAAAATGAGTTATAGTTTTAAAGTTGTATTTTTTGAATAAATAATGATTTTATTTAATAAATAAATTAAAAATATTTAGAAAATTATTTTCATAAAATGGAGTTCATTTTTGAAATCAGATCATCGATATTAGTTTATATCAAATTTTTGGGATTTTTCTGAAATATTTGATTTTTCGGTGAATAGTAAAAATACAATTTTAAGTTTCGGGTGTTTAATGACATCATTGATGATGTAATCATGATGTAAATAATCTGGTCTAATTTTTAATAGTAATATGTGTTATTAGGTGTCCTAAGTGAACAATACCATGGAAAAATACCATGGGAAAGCCCATGGTTTTGCAAATACCACCGATGAGGTGTCCCTTGGAAATTAATAATTTATTCCCCCACTTAATCTATAAATACCAAGCCATTCCCTTATTATTTTCATTTCAAAATCCTCCTCAAAGAAGCTCTGGTCTTTATAACTCACAAGGAGTCCTCCCAATGTGCCCTCAGGCCTCCCAAGGTCCCAAACTTCAAGCTTTCGAAGTTACTCTTCAAGGTAAGGGAACCTTTCACCCTCCTCTTTTAAGTCATGACTTCCTTTATGTTATGTATTCTAGTTTCTATTTCAATATGTTAGTGTATGCTATTCTATATCATTATTACTATACATTTCATTTTCAATTTATGGGAGACTCTTTCCACTCTCATAAACTGATTTTCTAAATTTTTAAGTGACATCGTTAGGCTGCCGAATTTCCGTAAAAGAAATCACGTCTTCTCTTTTCCTTCGAGTTTCATTTTCATATGGTATTTTATTCAAATATACATACCATGATCTTATTTATTTTTATCATATACCCATAATATATTATGAGTTATGTATTAGTGTGTTACTCTTTTCCCCTCTCCTTTTAATGTTTTCTAAAACGATGTTATATAGCCGTTATGCTGCAGAATTTTCGTCTCAAAATATCTTTTTTTTCTAGAAATTATCTTGTATTATTTATGTAAATACCCAATTATATTTTTATTTATAGGGGTATTCACCAATACATAAAATTTATCTATTTGATTCTGGAATTTAGATACATATAACCCTCACTCCCTTTCCATGGGTTATAAATGACATAATGATCTTATTTTTAAGTACTTTTTAAACATCATGATTTTGACATGAAACCCATTTCTTTGATTCTATTTGGGTTATTTATGAAATGTTTAATTATGATATATGTGGATCACATAGAATTAAAGACATATTAAGGGTTCTCCCTAATAGCACTCCAATTCATTGGGTAAATAATTAATCTCTAGAGATGACAAGTTTCATGATACCTTGGTGAATAACCTTGGTAATTTTTATGACACCTTGGGGATGAACCTTGGTGATATGTTCTTGAATGTCTAAATTAAATGTTGTAGACACATATTCATGTTATGGTTCAAGTTATTTTCATTATGAAATTCCTATACTTCCATTACTCATGTCTTTATGTTTTTATCAAGTTCTTATTGATTTCATAAGTAAACTGATTCCCTTGTTTTCCTTACTGGGTCTTCTCCTCAACCTTTCCTTTGATGTATGTCTCCAGGTTATGAGATGCAGTAATTTTACTTAGGATGAATCTATGATGAAGCATTAAAAGTGTATTAGAAGGATGTTTTATGTTGTTTTCATGTATTATGTTCCTGATTTCCAAGACACTAGACTTTAAAGATCCTCTGTATGTAAAATGTAATAAAAAGTTATGTAATAAAAAGGCGGGATTCCATAGTTGGTATCAAAGGATAGTTTAGTTATTTATAGAAATTAGGCTATTAAAACTTTAGGAATAATCCTATTTAAAAGTTTAAATATAGGAAAACTTCCTGGTATTTTGGTGAGTATTGAGTAAGTGGTTTATCTAGAAAATACATCCCTATCTGGATACGAGCAGGTAGAGGCGGCTCTGGCATAGAGGTACCTAGGAGTAAAAAATCCAACAAGGAGTTTCAGGCTTGACCTAGAGTATACTATTACATGACAATGGGCCTTTCTGTACTCTTGGTTATGACACTTCCACGTGATATGTTTGGTTAATCATAAGCTTTTTATGAATCATTATGAAGGATTTATAGAGAAATGTAATTGTTTAAAGAAGTTTTAAGACATAAAATACTTTATAGTTAAAAGATTCATAAATGAAATAAGTTTCTCATTAAGGTTTTATTATTTTAGAAAATGGAGGGAAATAGGAGGAACCATGCAAATGGAGACCGCAATAGACCATGCACTGACGGACCTCCGATGGAAGCCAGAATGGAAACTTTCATGTGAATGATGAACCAACTAACTCAAGTTATGGGAAATAACTTGAATCAAGATGAGAGACTGATCTCACCATGAAGGGAAAAAATTTCTATTGAATCCTTTATGAATTAATGACCACCAACCTTTATTGGATCTACCAACCCATTGATTTCTGAATAGTTGATCATCTCTATCGAGAAGATCTTTTCTGTGCTCCAATGTTCTAAAAAAGAGAAGGTTACCCTGGATATCTATCACTTAGAGGGAGAAGCTGATCAGTGGTGGGAACTGATTAAAAACACAAGTCCAAGAGTAGAAGTTGAAGCTATTCAGAGGTATATTCTTCAACAAGTATTTCCCTCAATCGATGAGAACAAGAATGGAGAAGGAGTTTCTTAAACTGAAGCAAAAGGAGAATGAATCTGTGGGAAGATATGAGATGAAATTCACAAGGATTTCACGTTACACCTATAAATTTGTCATGGATCCAAATGGTAAGGTTGATATATTCTTTGGTAGACTAAGACCTCATTTTCAGAATAATCTAGCCAACCAAGACTATGATAGCTATGAGAAGATTGTTCAGAGTGAGATGAAAGTCAAGATAGAGTTTGGTGAGACATAGTGGTCTCATAAATCTAACAACAAGAAGAGATCAATGGATCCCAGCTTAGGGAATACCTTTGATCAGGGAAGAGGAGGCAAGTAAGTGCAACGTCCCATGTGTAATAAATGTATGAAGAAGTATTCGGGGAACTTCCTGCTCAGAAGAGGGAAATGATACAAGTGTGGAAGAGAAGGCCATATTGTGAGGAATTGTCGTAGTGAGGTGAAACCTCAACTTCCAAACACTAAAGATAATGGGAATATGGTACAGGCCCTACCTGATGTCCAGTTCTTTAAGTGTGGAAAACTTGGGAACTTTTCCAATCATTGTCCAAATCTGAGGGTAGTAGAGGGGAACCACCATCAGACTCAGAAAAGGACAAGGGAGAAAGGTCGTGCTTTTTCTATCACGACAGCTGAAGTTGAAGCTCAGAATTATGTGGTAGCAGATACTCTTATTGTTCTCTCAAATCTAGAAATTACTTTGTTTGATACTGGTTCTACACACTCCTTTATTTACTCTATGTTTTCAAAGAATTTTGAATCAAACCCTGATTTTCTAAAAGTAGAGTTATCAGTCAAGACCCCTGGTGGGATTATCCAAGCATCGTCAGTATTTATAAACTCTAGTATTTACTTTAGTGAGCAAAATCTTATCGCAAATCTAGTAGTAATTCCCATGCTTTAATTCGACATTATGCTAGGGATGGACTGACTCTCAAAGTATAATGCTAAGATCAAATGAAAAAGCATGGAAATCTCAGTAGTATTGAATGGAGAACCTATAATTATCTTCCAAGAATAGATATCTCAACCTAATCTTTGTCTAGAAGAACCTCCTATATCCTTATTTATGGAGTTGATCGGCAAATATGAAGAAAAAAATGAGCATTTGAGGATAGAAAATGTCCCCATCTTCCAGGAATACATTGATGTATTTCCTAAGGAGTTTCCTGGACCACCCCCAGAAAGAGAGGTAGAGTTATCTATTGAACTCGTACCTGGATCTCATCCAATATCAAAGATCCTGTATAGGATGGAAAATGTGGAGTTGGAGGAATTAAAGAAACAACTCCAAGATCTTTTGGAGAAGAGGTTTATCTGACTAAGTGTGTCTCCTTGGGGAGCACCTGTTCTCTTTGTGAAGAAGAAGGATGGATCAATGGAGCTATTCATTAATTATATAGAACTGAATGGGATCACAGCAAAGAAAAATATCCTATTTCAAGAATTTATGGCTTATTTGACCAACTTCATGGGGCTCAATTCTTCTCTAAGATTGATCTTAGATATGGTTATCATCAATTGAGGATGAAGAAAGAATATATTCCAAAAACTGCCTTCTGATCAAGATATGGACATTATGAGTTTGTTGTTATGCCTTTTAGACTAACTAATTATCCTTCTATTTTTATGGATTTGATGAATAGAGTCTTTAAGGACTACCTTGATAACTTTGTGGTAGTTTTTTTGATGATATTATGATATATTCTAAAAGTCGCGAGGAGCATGAGGATCATCTAAGGGTTATTTTTCAAACTCTACGGAAGGAGAGTCTTTTTGGGAAGTTCAGAAAATGTGAATTCTGGTTACAACAAGTTTCTTTCTTGGGGAACATTGTTACCAATGAAGGAATCATAGTTGGCCCTACTAAGAATTTTTTTTAGGGGAGTGGACTGAGCCTACAACAATAACTAAGATTAGTAGTTTCCTTGGACTAGTGGGATATTATAAGAGGTCTGTGAAAAACTTTTCATGAATTTATAATCCATTAACCAAGTTAACTCGAAAAGGGGTCAAGTTCATCTGGAAAAAGGAGTGTGAGGTAAGTTTCCAAGAGCTGAAGAAGAGATTGGTTACTACACCCATGTTAACTCTGCTCTCAAATGGAGAAGGATTCGTTATTTTTAGAGATGCATCTATGAAAGGGCTTGGGTCACTCCTCATGAAAAATGAAAAATTCATTGCTTATGCATCTTGACAGTTGAAGACTCATGAGAAGAACTATCCTACACATGATCTAGAGATGGTTGCGGTTTTTTTTGCTCTGAATATATGGAGGCACTATCTTTATGGAGAGAAATGTGATATATACACAAACCATAAAAGTTTGAAGTATATTTTCAAACAAACGGAATTGAACATGAGATAAAGTATATGGTTGGAACTTCTCAAAGAATATGATTATTCAATTCATTATCATCCCGGAAGAGCAAAAAAAGTTGCTGATGCATTAACCAGGAAAGACCCAATTGTTCTTTCCATGATGAGGATTCAAAGAGATCCTTTGATCAATGACCTAGTAAAAATAGACATGGGAATTATAAGGGAAGGGACATCATCAAACATAATCCAAATGGTTTCTCAACCATCATTACTAGGAAGATCAAGAAATCTTAGAAAGAAGATCCTTTATTATAGAAGAAGTTTGAGGCTGTGAAGGATGGGAATTTTCCTAAGTTCAATATTGATCAAGAAGGTGTACTGAAATTTCGTACATGACTATGTGTTCCATCTACTACGAAAATAAATAAGGATCTGATGGATGAAGCTCATAGATCTACTTTCTCTATACATCTTGAAAGCACAAAAATGTATAGGGACATTTATGATCATTATTGGTGGGATAATATGAAAAGGGTGATTGCTGACTAAACTTAAAGGTGCCTGGTATGTTAGTAAGTGAAGGTGGAGTGACAACTTTCTAAAGGGGTATTGCAACCACTACCCATTCCAGCATGGAAGTGGGACAATATTACTATGGACTTCATCACTGGTCTCTCGAGAACTTCCAAAGAAAACAATGCGATATGGGTTATTGTGGACCGTCTCACCAAGACTACCCATTTTATCTTCATTAGATAAGATTTATCTCTTGATCAACTTTACAGGATTTACGTGAAGGAAGTGGTAAGGCTTCATGGAGTTCCACTTTCTATCGTATTTGATCATGATCCAAGGTTCACATCAAAATTCTGGAGACGTCCTCAAAATGATCTGAGCACTGAATTGAATTTCAGTACGGCCTATCACCCCCAAACTAATAGAAAATATGAAAGAACTATTCAAACACTCGAGGATATACTGAGAACATGCTCAATGGAATTTAAAGGTGGATGGAATCAACATCTCCCTTTAGTTAATTTCTATTACAACAACAGCTTCTACTCGAGCATTCAAATGGCACCCTATAAAGCTGTATATGGGAAGCGATGTATAAATCCTACTTGTTGGGATGAAACTGGTGAGAGAAAGCTTCTTGGGTCTGATATTGTACAAGAGATGATAGAAAAAGTCCATACCATCCAGCAACACATTAAGGCTGCTCAGAGTTAGAAGAATAGCTATGCCGGCAACCATCGAAGGGACTTGGAGTTTGATGTTGGTGACAAAGACTTTCTTCGAATTTCACCTTGTAAGAGAGTCATGAGGTTTGGGAGAAAGGGAAGCTTATCCCTAGGTACATTGGCCCCTATGAAATCCTTGATCGCATAGAAGCAGTGGCCTATTAGCTTGCACTTGCTCAAAATCTAGCACAAGTTCATGATGTCTTCCACGTATCCCTCTTGAAGAAGTACATACCTGACCCTTCACATGTACTAAATCCAGAGGTGGTATAATTGGAATATGACCTCTCTTATGAGAAGCATCCGGTGGAGATATTGGATCGTAGAGACAAGGTTCTACGCAACAAGACTACTCACCTTGTTAAGGTGTTGTAGAGGAACCACAAATGTGAGGAAGCCATGTGGGAACCAGAGAAGTCTATGATTCAAAAGTACCCACACCTTTTCTCTTCTTAGGGTACGAGTTAAAATTACGGAGACAAAATCTCTTAATGGGGGAAGAATGTAACAACCTGAACTTTTTAATAATATTTATTTCCTAAATTTGTGTGTTATTTTATTTTACTCAACAAAACTATATCCTTTAATTAATGAAGTGAGTATAATTAAATGAGACCATTGAGTTTCAACTGTTATATGACCATTGGTCAATATGATCATTGGAAAATAAATTCTTAACGTTAAAATTATTTTTTATAAATTCAAATGATCTTGGTTAATTAATACAGAAAGAAGAGTCGATGACATCATCCAGTAGACTCGGGCCATATGAAGCCCATCTGTCAGAGTTTGGGAAGGAGGTAACATCACTGGGATTTACTCTAGACCAAGCCCAATCTGAACTTCAACATGTAAAGCTTGAACGAAATCACCTAAGGGAGAAGTTCAAGCTGATAGAAATCACCACTTGGGAAATGTTGCCTGAGCCACCCCAAGATTCTATCACCATAGCACACCTTACACTTAGTTCCTATGCAAGTGTTATAAGGGGATATGTAATGAAGCCTTAGTTACTTTCTGTAATCCTTTTGTATACATAAAATTTTTACTTCTTATTATGGTAAAATTTGTCAATTTCAAATGTCCGGATAAATATAGGATGAATTTATAGAAGTTCCATATTATTAATGAATTTTGGAAAAAGGGGGAATTTTAAAATGTTTTTGTATTCTTTAAATAATTAATAATGTGAATTGATTTTCAAAAAACGATCTTCTACAGTTGTTTTTAGTAGAAAATTTAGAGTCTAATAAGAGCAACTTAATTTTTAGTGAATAGTAAAGTATGAATAGTAACATACCCGTATGAATAGTAATGAATAGTAAATTGACCAAAAAAATAGAAACTTCACCCATGAATGTATAAATACATTTTAGACATCTTAAAAGTGAAAAAAGATCATACTTTAAGTTTTAGTACTTTTGTATGTCAAAAATATTTTATTTAAAATTTTATAATTAATTTAATAATTTAAAATGGAAATGTATTTTCATAAAATTTAATTATAAATTGTTACTTTATTGTATTATGGTTATAAATAATTTTATGGGACCTTGATTACCTTCTTAATGTGTTACAAAATGAGTTATAGTTTTAAAGTTGTATGTTTGGAATAAATAATGATTTTATTTAAAAATTAAATTAAAAATATTTAGAAAATTATTTTCATAAAATGGAGTTCATTTTTGAATTTAGAGCATTGATATTAGGTTAGATTAAATTTTTGGTATCTTTCTGAAATAGTTGATTTTTTGGTGAATAGTAAAAATACAGTTTTGAGTTTCGGGTGTTTAATGACATCATTGATAATGTAATCATGATGTAAATAATCTGGTAGACTTTTTAATAGTAAGATATGTTATGAGGTGTCTCAAGTGGCCAATACCATGGGAAAATACCATGGGAAATCCCATGGTTTTGCAAATACCACCAATGAGGTGTCCCTTAGAAATTAATAATTTATTCCATCATTTTTTCTATAAATACCAAGTCATTCCCTCATTCTTTTCATTAAAAAATCCTCCACAACGAAGCTCTGGTCTTTATACCTCCCAATTAGTCCTCCAAAGGTTCCCTCAAGCCTCCCAAGGTCCCGACTTTCAAGCTTTCGAAGTTACTCTTCAAGGTAAGGGAACCTTTCACCCTCCTCTTTTAAGTCATGACTTCCTTTATGTTATATCTTCTAGTTTCTATTTCAATCTGTTGGTGTATGTTCTTATATATCATTCTTACTGTACATTTCATGTTCAATTTATGTTAGACCCTTTTCGCTCTCATCAACTGATTTTCTGAATTTTTAAGTGACACTGTTAGGCTGCCGAATTTCCGTAAAAGAAATCCCATCTTCTCTTTTCCTTCGAGTTTCATTTTCATATGGTATTTCCTTCAAATATACATACCATGATCTTATTTATTTTTATTCTATACCCGTACTATATTATTATTTATTTATGAGTGGGTTAATCTTGTCCCCTCTCTTTTTAAAGTTTTATAAAATGATGTTATATAGCCGTTATGCAGCAAAATTTTCGTCTCAAAATATCTTTTTTTTCAAGAAATTCTCTTGTATTATTTATGTGAATACCCAATTATATTTTAATTTCCAAGGGTATTCATAAATACATAAAATTTATCTATTTTATTATAGAATTGACATACATATAAACCCCACTCCCTTTCCATTGGTTATAAATGACATAATGATCTTATTTTTAAGTACTTTTTAAACGTCATGATTTTGACATGAAACCCATTTCTTTGATTATATTTGGGTTATTTATGAAATGTTTGATTATGATATATGCGGATGACATGGAAGTAAATACATATTAAGGGTGAACCCTGATAGCACTCCAATGCATTTAGTAAAGAATTAATCTCTAGATATGACAAGTTTCACGATACCTTGGTGAATAACTTTGGTAATTTTTATGACACCTTGGGGATAAACCTTGGTGATATGCTCATGAATGTATAAATTAAATTTTGTATCCAAATATTCATGTTATGGTTCGTATTCTTTTCATTATTAAATTCCTTTACTTCCATTTCTCATGTCTTTATGTTTTTATCAAGTTCTTATTGATTTTACAAGTAAACTGATTCCCTTGTTTTCCTTACTGGGCCTTCTGCTCACCCTTTCCTTTGATGTATGTCTCCAAGTTATGAGATTCAGTAATTGTACTTAGTATGAAACTATAATTAATTATTAAAAGTTTATTATAAGTATTTTTATGTTTTTTTCATGTATTATATTCCTGATTTCCAAGACACTAGACTTTAAAGATCTTCTGTATGCAAAATGTAATGAAAAGTTATGTAATAAAAAGGTGGGATGCCATAATTAGCTTGTCTATTAACCAAGATTACTTGTAAAGGAGTTATGTTCAAATAAAAAAAGAATGTGAATAATGTTTTGAATAATTTAAGAGGATATTAGTGATGCTCTAATTTTGAATCTATTATCAGGAAATGGTGTATTTTTTATTTATAATGATGCATCAAATAAAGGACTTGATTGTGTCCTTATGCAGAATGATCAAGTTATTTCCTATGCATCGAAGAAGTTAATAACTCATGAATAGAACTATCCAACTCATGATCTTGAGTTAGTAGCCATATTTTTTCTCTGAATATATAGAGACACTATCTCTATGGCAAAATATGTGAGATATATAAAGATTACAAGAGTATGAAATATATATTCTCACATAAAGAACTCAACACGAGGCAAAGATGATGGACCGAGCTACTCAAGGATTATGATTGTTAAATACACTACCACCCATGGAAGGTGAATAAAGTATAATACACATTGAGCAGGAAGGATCATGGAGTTTTGAACTAAATGAGGATTGACAAGGATCTTGTGTACATGGATCTAGTAAAGATGGATATGGGAATTATCAAAGAAGGTGAAACATAATTGGTTTTTGAATTGGTTTCCCAACCATATTTATTGTAAAGGATTAAAATTTATCAATATAATAATGAGAATATTCAAAAGAAAATTAAAGCTATGAATGATGGGAAGTTAGCAGACTTCGTGTATGAGGATGGAATTTTGAAATTTTGGAAGAAGATTTGTGTTACCTATATACCCGAGATAAAAATGGAGTTATTAGATGATTCCCATAGCTCAAATTTCTATATAAATTTCGATATCACTAATATGTATAGTGATTTGAAGGAACACTTCTGGTGTGATAATATAAAGCGGGAAATTGAGGATTTTGTATCAAGATGTTTAGTCTATCAACAGGTGAAGGCCGAAAGAAAACATCCTAGAGGAGTCATACAACCTATTCATATTCCTACATAGAAATAGGATGAAATCACTTTGTATTTTTTCATTTTATTACAAAAAACTCCAAGAAAGAATGATGTGGTATGGGTAATTATTGATTGACTTACAAAATCTGCACATTTTCTCACTATAAGGGAGTATTTTCCACTAGAGTTCCTTGCATGACTCTATATTAATGAAATTGTAAGACTTTATGGAGAACCTATTTAAATTTTTTTTGATCATGATCCATGATTTACATTGAAATTATAGAAAAGTCTTTAGAAATATTTGGATATTGAGCTTCATTTGAGTACTTCTCATCACTCTCAAACTGATGGGTAGTCAGAAAGGACGATCCAAACTTTAGAAGATATGTTTAGATCATGCTCACTTGACTTTAAAGGCATGTTGGATCAGTATTTACACTTGGTATAGCTTTCCTACAATAATAGTTTCCATTAAAGTATTCAAATGCCACCATATGAAGTATTGTATGGAAATAGATTTCATACACCAACTTGTTGGGACGAAGTGGGTGAAAGAAAGATTGTAGGCCTAGAACTTGTGGAGGAAACAACAAAAAAGGTAAATACTATTCAAACCCACATCCAAGAAGCTCAAAGTAGGAAAAAAATCTATGTTGATAATACAAGGAAGGATTTTTAATTTCAAGTAGGAGATCATGTTTTATTGAAAGTATCTCCATGGAAAGGTATTATAATATTTGGAAAGAAAGGGAAACTTATCCCCAAGTACATTAAACCTTTTGAAATATTGGAGATGGTTGGAGCCATGGATTATAATTTGGAAATGCCTCCTAGAATTTCTAAATTACACAATGTGTTCCACATATATTTTCTAAGAAAGTACATGATAGAACCAATGCATGTCCTCACTTTTGAAGGAATAAAATTTGGACTTGATTTATCTTATTGTGAAGAGCCTATACAGATTCTAGACACTAAAGAACATGTGTTGAGGAATCATATGACTCAGCTGGTAAAGTTACTTTGGAAAAATCATAAAATTGAAGAGGAAACATGGGAACCATGGGAAGTTATTATGAAGAACTACCCAAATATTTTCATGAGGTGACATTATGGAAATTTTGAGGATGAAATTTTTATAGGAGGGAAGAATGTAATAACATAGAATTCCATCAATGAAATTTTCCTTCTTATAATTATTTTTATATAGTATAAATCACATAAAATCACTTATAGAACATAATACATACTTTATAAATTAATAATTAGTGAAATAATAGGTTTTTCTAGAAGTTAAGGAACTTATAATGATGAAATAGTAACTTGAACTTAGGAATAGTAATATAACCCTTATGAATAGTAAATTGGTCGAATGAATAGTAATATCACCCATGAAAGTATAAAAAAAATTTAGGTATGTTATAAATGAACGTATGCTATAATTATATCATAATATAAGTAAATAAATATTTTAAAACTTATTAATTAAGTGTTGGTATTTTTGTAAGTCATAAATATTTAATTACAATTTTATAATTAATAAAATGATTTAAAAGGAAAATTATTTTCATAAAATTTATTCATAAATTAATATTTTTTTTTCTTATTATTTTAAAATTATTTTATGAGACCTTAATTAATTTTTCAAAGTGTTATAAAATCAGTTATAATATTAAAATTGGTATTTTTCAAACAAATCATGATTTTAATTAAAAATTAAATTTCTCATATTTATAAAATTATTTTCATAAAATAGAGTTCGTTTTTGAATTTTACATGTCGAAAAAATGATCAGGGTGAATTTTTGGGATTTTTCTAAAATACTTGAATTTTTTATAAATAGTGAAATATGGTAATTTACGGTATATATACATTATAAGATAGATATACTATTTTGATTCATATCTGATATGAATCATTTATAATTCATTTTTAATTACTTTAAAATAATATAAAACCATATTTTAGAATTATAGTGAAATAGTTTAATAAAATAAAATGTTTCTTAAAACCTGGGGTGTTACAGTAGCCTTGAGATGTGACACTGGTTGTATTATCTTAGAAACAAAGCCGCAACTGCCATACATTTTGAATTCTCAAGAGTAGAGAGTCAAAACACGGATGGTGTTTCTTTGATTTAATATTATGTGTTATCTCTTAATGATACATTAGATATCTACAATATTCTGTATTGGACTCTATGAGACAATATTGTTGGGGATGATATCTCAAGTGTTTACTCCATGTTATGTTATAACTATTATAGTCCTAATAAGTTGATGTTATATCCAATGATGAGTTGAAAAATCCTTATAGTGATAAATATAAGGCAGATTTGGAGCACCATCATCTGGTTATGTTTAGACATCAGAATCTTTTGGCCTTAACAGACTATTATGATTCTCTCTGTAACATTATATAGGACATGATGAATTTCTTACATCCCTTTGAAGTGTTTCATTGGAATACTAACACTATCTCCATCGAACATATGCGAATATGTTTGTTAGGGGATGTAGCCTAAATGTCCCCAATGCATAATATGTTGTCCCCCAACATAGCCTTAACCCTAAATTATGATTCAAATATAACATTCTATATCTTTCATTTCATCAAACATATCCTTTTACCTTACATCCAAACACTTTCAAATAAGAGCGAGTCATATTTAAAAAGAACAAGATTCAATTTTTATCTTTAATGAATGAAAACAAATGTATGAATGTTTTAAATTAATATCTTATTACAAAAATTTCTAAAATTATAAAAATACTTTAAAAAAATTGACAATGAAAAAACACACCAAAACAAATGACAAAAATATAGTAAAAAAATGGTAAATGTTTGCAATGTAATTGGAATTATTTGAATTAATATTTAAACCACTCACATTACTTATGAAATATATCATAATATATTTGATAAAAGTTGTTAATTATACTTCTAAAGTATATAGTTATCTGAATTGGAAAAAATATACTCAATAATGAATAAAAAATAGCCTACCATAAATCAAATAAATCATTCTATTTTTAAGTATCCTCCTTCTTGCCTCCCCCAATAAACAGGGAAAGCATTTAAAATTTAACTCATCTTTTACCATTACATTAAGAATAAATTTTTACACTTTCATGATGATATCATTGATGAAATTTTAGGGATACTTATATTCACACCATCAAATGTTTGCACATATTCCATTTGATGTCCCTTTAACTCAAGATTTCTAGCATTATATAATAATATGATGCAATATAAATTCCTTCCCAATGGAGGATTTTTCATGTTTCTTAGATTAGGTAAAACTTGATCAAAATTTTTCATAGTCCTATATGATAACTTTTATACTCCATTTTCAGACCACATTGAAAATTGATTCTCTATTTCCATACCCACTATGACTCTACTCTTGATACACCTAAAAAACCAGTGAATAAATGAGTAACTTAAATGTAACATATTAAGATATGTATTCTATGGATATTTATGTTGAATGTATATATATATTATCATTTCAATGAATGTAAAAAAGTGGTTTAACCATGAATATCCCAAATAATGGTGCCAAAAGTGACAAGTGTATTTGTGTGGTGTGATATACATAATACTTAGGCCATATAACTTGGTCATTGAATCAAATTTAATAATAAGAACCAGGTAATCTCTATAGGGATAAGATATTAGTTAATCCCTTGATTTATTTATGATTAGATAATGAAAACTAAAAATTAATGGGGTTTGTGTGAATCAATAAAAGAATAAAAATTATTTTAGTGTTTTATATTGAATGTGTGAGTCTATTATTGAGTTGTTATTAGAGAAAATAGACTTAGAGAATTGATTAAATGAAATATATGCGAGATAATCAGGATAATAATCAACCTCATGTTACTTATTAACTAAATTTTTAATAGAATTTAATTTATAAATATTATCTCTCTCTAATATTTTTTTTTTATTTTTAAAATACTACTATTAGGGTTAAGTGGGAGCCTAAAAAACCAACAACACACCACAATTTGATGGCCCAAAATTCAAAAAAAAAAATCCACAAAAAATTAAAATTAAATACTAGATGACCAGTTTAATATGAAAAGCTATGTGGCCCAAAGAATGTATCCCAATGATCCATCAGAGCCTCAACTCAGTGACCTTAGGCCACACCCTTTCACCCTCTCACCTCATCATTTACCACCCTAAACAAAACCCTAATGGGAAACTAGACAGTTGAACAAGAAAAAAGAACTATCAACATCGAGCCTTCATCAAAGAAATAATGAAACCACCCTAGACTATATCAGACACACCACATAAAATGAAGAAAATACAGATAGGATACCCCCTTCACTATCGTAGATATCACTAAAAAAATCATATTTCATACATATTTTTAAGCATAATAAAATGATTTTTTAATTATTTTAATGAATAAATACCATGTATTTCAATGATTTATTAAAATATTGGTAATTGAATCACATTTAATAATAATAACTTGGTAATCTCTATAGGGATAAGATATTGGTTACTCCCTTGATTTCCTTATGTTTATAGAATGAAAACTAAGAATTAATGGGGTTTATGTGAATCACTAAAATAATGAAAATTATTTTAGTGTTTTATATTGAATGTGTGAGTATATGATTGAGTTATTAGTAGAGAAAATAGACTTAGTTCATTGATTCAATGAAATATGTGAGGGATAATTAGGATATTAATCAACCTCATGTTGCTTATTAACTTATTTTTAATAGAATTTAATTTATAAATATCATCTCTCTCCAATCTATTTTTTTAAAAAATAAAACTATTAAGGTTAAGTGGGAGCCTAAAAAACTAATAGTACACCACAATTTTATGACCCAAAATTCAAAAAAAAAATCCAAAAAAATAAAATAAAATTAAAGACTAGATGACCAGTTTAAGACGAAAAGATGTGTGGCCTGAAGCATGTATCCAAATGCTCCATCAGGGCCTCAATTCAGTGACCTTTTCCCACAACCTTTCTCCCTCTCACCACATTATTTACCATCCCAAACAAAACCCTAATGGAAAACTAGACAGTTGAACAAGACAAAAGAACTATCAACATCAGGCCTTCATCAAAGAAACAATGACACCACCCTAGATTGTATCAGACACACCATATAAAATGAAGAAAATACAGATAGGATAACCCATTCAATATCATAAATAACACTAAAAAACTCATATTTAATGGATATTTTTAACCATAACCAAAGGATTTTTGAATTATTTTAATGAATAAATACCATGTATTTCAATTATTTATTAAAATGTCAGAATTTATAATTAAAGGAAATAAAATGATTACTAATGAATAAAATAATATGGATTTTTGGATTTGAATTTTATTTATGATTCCTTTGATTGGTATTTTATAAGTGAGTTAGAATTTTTATATGTTAATAAATAATCTAGAGTTTACAAAAAAATGTGTCCAAGCTGGGAATCCCTCAACTAGTGGTATCCAGCCACCTAGCCATGCCATAGGGGGTCGGTCAGCTATGCAGACCATTAGGAAGGCCAACATGTGGTGATAGAGGTGTGAACACAAATGGGAATTAGGCCCATGAGTCATATAGGCTATCTTGGGTCGTGCATAGGTTGGTCCAAGGCCCGCTCAGGTGATGCAGTGTGTGTAACCCATGTTCAGTGTGTAGGTGAATCTGAGATCTCACCCTAATGCGTGACAACATAACACAACTTGTGTGATATACCAGCACACATTTGATATTCTCTTATGATTTGGGAAGACTTATTATGGTTAATATTCAAATTTTATAAAAAAAATCATCATTAATTCTCGCATGTTCCCTTGCTTCGCTCAGAAACCCCACAACGCTCAACCCCGCCACTAGACACCACTAATCTCATCGGGAAGGCACCATTGAAGCCACCAGGAAGCTTGGGATCAAACTCACCAACCAAATTGACCACTCAAAACTGTCATATATCACATCTATTTCCTTAGATGACCCATATAATACCATCTTGGGGATTTATCCATCCAATGTGAAGGCCAGATGAAGAAGGAACCGCCACTACCATGCACACCCGCTACTGAAGCCACTCGACTTCACAACTTTTGTTTTGACCACTCAACTTCATCACTACCACAAATGACACTCAAGCACAACTTCAATGTCACCACCTCCACTACCATGTATGAGAGAATCCCAAACCACATTTTTAAATCATGTCTACAATGTGGAATTTTAAACTCATGAAAAACTCATGTGTTTCAAAAAATGAGGTAACTTCACCCTGAGACCTGGGTATTTGGTATTTGAAGATCTTGATGATAATTATTTTTGGAAGATATATGGACTAATCCACCTCTATAAATATAGGGTATTATCTACTGATAATAGGTGTGGAACACCCATGAAGGAGGAATCTATACACTTTTGGCTGCTGAATTTTTATTTTATTTATTTTTATTTAGTTTATTTATAACCTTATGTATTTTTAATTTAATTTTATATAATAATAAAATTAATTCATTTTTTCAAATTGTGTTACCATCTAAATTTTTTTTTCTTCTTCTTCTATTCTTCTATTTTTTAATTATTTTTCAAACTTTTTATTTCCATATTTATTTTATTTTATTTTAATTTCTTCCACCCCCCTCTTTCTTATTCTTCTTCTATTTTTTCTCTTTTATTTAATATGTTTAATTTTTGTTAATATCTTATTTTTATATTTTATATTCTTATTACCTCCCTCTCTCACTTCTTCCATTTTTATTATAATATTTTATGTGTTCTTATTTATTTATTATTTTTATTCTTTCTCTCTCTCTTATTTTCATTACCACAACTATGACCTCTTACCCTGAAAAATTACAGGCTAAGTCGAGGCTTGGACCAGGGGATGTAAGTCATGTTTCCATTCATTATGTGATTCAATTTATATGTTTTATTTATGTTTCTAGTGATAAAGAGTGAAGTATAAATGTGTGGATATTTCCCACCATGATACTAAACTCAAAATTATTTATATTCTTTTGTTAAAATATTTTCCCTCTGTTCTACTTTTTTTAAAACGCCTTCACAATCCATTTTTTATTTTATTGAAAAGACACTTTGAGGGTAAGTGGGAACATATAGAAACATTATTTCAGAATCAAGTAACACCCTCACAAAACACACATTATAGAATTCAAATTTCAAAATAATGAAACAGAACCATTCACTGTGCCAAGACCATCCTCATACACCCTATTTCAAAATTCAGAAGATACCATCATCACCGCAAATACTTAAAATATCACGAGTCGATCGAGGAAACTGCATCGATTATAATGAGAAAGTTATGTCCTATCTACACATCATCACCATCATTACATTTCCTCCCCATCGACTCAACACCGACATCTGCCACCAAAAGCCGTAACAAACACCACCAAAACATCATCGTTGTCCATAATCTTTATCATCGACATAGATTAATCACCACATTAGGATTACAAAGATAACCTATCTTTGAAAACCATCGACGCCTCCAAGAATAATCATAAAATAACACTATAGAAACATCCAAATAAGACTAAATCCTATAAATAAAAAGCACTCCAACTTTGGAAGCACCTTGAATCCATTAGAACCCTAAATGAAAATCCAAAAACCAAATATTTACTATTGATCTAGATCCAACTAGGAGAGGTTTATAAGAACTTGGGGTTAGATAAGGTTTTGTAGATAAGGATCTATTCAGCACATAATTGTTTTCGAGACCAATAATCCTTCTTGAAAATATTCATCATCGATAAAAAAGGGAATTGGAGCACCATCGCCAAGCTCATAATATTCACTAATAATTATATCAACAACAAATCAACTAAAAAAATGATCTGTAACAGGAACCTTAGAAATTAGGGACATAACATTTGAAGAAGAAACAAAAAAAGGTAAAAACACCAAAAAGAACCAGAGAAAGGGGAAACTGGGGATGAAAACCTAAAAGGAAAAAATTAAGGGATTGAGGAAAATTAGATGAAAGCACAATAAATAAATGATATAGGGTAACCCAAGGATGAAACCCTAATAATAACACTAAACCAGAAGAAAAGAATCAAGAGATTAAGAGAAACCAAGGGAAGAAACCGTCGAATAGAGAGGCACGTGTTGCCTTTACTCCCACCACAACAATCCCAAATCCACATAAAAACACAACACCCCCAACCAAGATGGGGTCATGTGTGTCGTAATAGGACAATAGAGTAGGGGAGGAAGAAGGTAAATGAGACCATTCCAGAAAAGGAGGAAGGAAAAAACCAGAGCGAGGAAGAGGGGGACCCGAGCAAAAAAGAGGGGAAACAAGGAGATAAGGTCCCCTAGAAATAAGGGGAGAAGGAAAAGGATGAATAGAACCTATAGAATGAAGATGAATAAGAATTATGAGGATGAGAGATCCAAAACTTCCAGGAATGATCTCAAACCCTAGGAGAGGACAAAGCTGGGAGCGGAGGACGGGAGAGAGGGACAGGTGGATGGGGCACTATCAAATGACCTTTTACTACTTACCTCCCTTATACTAAACATAAGATCTTCATGTGATTAAGTAAAGCTTTTTAGTGGATGAAACTACATACAATGGAGTTAGTTCTAAAGGGTGTCACATTCTCGATTGAGGTGTTCTATCAACCTTGATTATAGGAGGTGGTATAATTTAGTTTTCTATAGTAATTAAAGATTGTACAATCACTAAATAAAATAATAGTAGTTTAAGAATGTGATTACATAATTAAACAATAAAACTAAATTTAAATAATAATAAAAATGATGGAACCCATAAAAGAAACCATAAATTCTAAGTTCTTTCTTTGCTAATCACATTATGTCATTTCTTATTAGTTTAATTTTTAGCATTTCATATATCTTCTAAAATTCCTTTATTTTTAAAAAATAATGAAAAAAACCAAAAATTATTTTGATGTGAATTAGAATAAGTAAGTGAACAAGCTATGAATCTCCTCAAGTGAGATGACCCTGGTCAGCCACTATGCTACACTAAGAAAAAGTTCAAAAATCTACTTTTCCCACACCCTGAGATAGGTGTGCGTAAAAATTGGTTATGTTTCCATGCATATAATTATTTGTTTATTTTTCACAAATATTAGATATTTTTTATTATTTAAAAAATTAAGAAAAAAATTTCTCTTCGTGATTTTTTTTCAGAAGATTATTTTTTCAATTTATGGAATAGTTACTCAGAGGTGCAAGAAAAATAAACCAAAATATATTGAGGAGGACCTCCCATGAAGGAATGATAATATTATAAAACTATTAAATCATAAAAATAATGGAATAGAGATAGGCCTCACACCTCACAATTTTATGATCATGTTTGATCCTATCCAAACAGAAATGAACAGATTCGAAAGCAAGAGGGATTTACCATTAGAGATTCCAAATTTTTCTAAAGATATACCTGAAGTTGAGGCCCAACTTAAGGACCATCCATATCCCAACCATCTGAAGGACTAGATCCAAGATGACCTTAATGATCTAAATTGGATTCATAATGAAGAATACTTGTGTGTTGAGCTATGTATGGGAGATCAACAAGATCTGGGTGACTTCTTGAATGAGTATGAGGTACAACTTGATCTCCTCAGTCCCTACAATTTAGAAGATCTAGAACCATTTAATATATCTCTATCTATGGAATAATACACCATAAAAGTGGTGCAATTTGAATAAAATATGGAGGATCCTAACTACCTACCTCTACTTGCTACCATCCAACTCCAAGAGGCACTCAACATTGAAGAAGAGATTAAAGTTGAACCAACTAAGGGAGTTGATCTTATCTCAAAATATATTTCATTTTATTTTATTCAATATGAATTGAGTATTAATTCCTACTATTTTTAATGTTTATATTCATACAATCATTTATTTTCTTTAGAGGATGATAAATAAACAGGACATGCACCTATTGAGGAACACATGGAGCTCCCTAATTTTGATGAACATGCATTTTCGAAATCCCAAGAGGAAGTCCAAGTAGCTGAGATTGTGGAAATAAATACATAGACTTATCATTTTAAAAGGGATAATTTTAATCTCAATTTCAATTTTTTCAAGTAAAAATACCTTCTTAACTTCCCTTTGATCATTCAATTCATGAAGACCCTATTAAGCAAGAACTAGACAAGAAAGAGGAAGTTTTTCAAGTAGCATCCAAGTAAGTGGATGATCCATAATACATCCCAACCTACCATAAAAAATATACCTAATTGTTAATGGGGATTATTTGGTATAATCTATCAATGAATTAGTACTCACTAAAAAGAATAAATAATTGGAAGTTGGGAAATCCCACATGTGGTGGTTTAAATCTAAGAAGATCAAACCACCATCAGATTATGGACAACAACTAGTACTGCCTTTTAGAGATAGTAAAATTATAGGTCCCACTTGGGGGATCATAAAATTATTTATCTTTCTAATTTATTTCTAGGATTTCAATTTTATTATTTTAGGATGAAATCCACTCCCCCTATCATTTTTGAGCTTTAGTGGCATGATCCTTGTTTTTTGATTGAGTGATTTACTTTTGTAAGACCATGATGGTAAAATGAAACCTCCAAAAAGTGAAGGGGGAGGATTAATTATTAAGTTAAAAATAGAGTTCAATTTAAATTCTTATCATATAAAATCCCTACATTTTTGTTTAAAAAATTGTTTTGGGCTTTCAAACTAAAAATTTCATGCCCAAATTTGAATTTATTATTTACTTGACCAATATATGAGATGAGAGTTTTTTAAGAATACTATGATTCCATGTTTTATATTTCAATGATAACTATATTTAATGAGTAAAATAAATAATTAAATGATTAAAATAAATCATGGATCTTAAAATAAAGACTTAGGAATTAATGGAATTAGTTGATTCATGTAAATGAAATTTCCCAACCATTTTTCATGATTTGAATTTCTGAAATTCATGTGAATTGATTGGTTATTATTATTAATTAAATGAGTGATTGTCCCAATTAATATATACCATAACTAAGAGTATTTATAAACAAATTACTTCCTATTTTATCTTGTGCATATTTATTGAGTGATCTTGGGACATGCCACCTACCAGAACATTCATTGAAACTTTTCAAAGCTATGACTATGCAAAAACACATTTAAAATTCATGAGGAATCTTTTGATAAGACCTTATACTTGATACCAACTTTAAATTAATCCATGTTTATCTCATAGATACCATGAATTAACTTGTTAGGGATGATCCATAATTCAAGATATTTTTATCTATTCCTACCCTAATCTTATTATTTTCTGGATATTTTAAATTTGAAGTGTGGGAGTTGGGGAAGTCACTGAAAAAGGTATAAAATTAATTTCAATGAAAATGTTTTTGGGTTATACTGTAAGAACCCGGTTTTTTCTGAGAAAGACTTTGGAATATTCTTGATAATATTCCAGAGCAGGGCCTTCAGACAGCGTGCGATTCCGAGCCCCGGAGTGGCCGGAATTAAATTTTCAGTGCGTTCACACTGGAAACGCCAAATAAATGGGATAACTCCTAAACGGTGCTTCTGACCAGAGATCCGAGTGTACGAATGGGTCCGGAATGGGGTTTTTACCCTAGGAATGACATAAAACATGTCGGCGCGGGATGTTTGGACCCCTCGCTCGCTTTCAGAAGGTTAAACGGATAAATTAATAAATTTATTTATTCGTTTAATGGTGAAACACTAGTATATCTTAAAAGGTGGCTCGGATTGGAAAACCGAGGGCACCATTGAGTTTGGAGCGTGTCTTTTACCCTAGGAGGGGTATAAGTTTCGCGGGTGCGGGCCGTTTGTGAAAAATGGACCCAAGGGCGTTTTCGTAATTTAGCGGTTTCGGACGTTAGATTTTATAACTTTTGAACGGGGTCTCGGATTAAAATTACGAGACCACCGTTATGTTCGGGAGGTGGTGTTTACCCTAAGGGAGGCTTAACCGCGACCCCGTCCGGAGTTCGGGTTCGGGCCGACGGGCGGGTGGTTAAGCGTTTTCTATTTAAATGCTTAACACACCCACCTCCCTCTTCTCCTTCCCCTTCCCCCTGGAAGCCACTCCTCTCCCTCTCCTTCTCCATCTCCGGTGAAATAGTCCGGCGAGGCGACTCTGGCGAGGTGCGGTGGTGCCGGCGGATCGTCGCGAAGCTTCGGGCGAAGCCCCACGAGGTAGGATGTTGCGTTTGCATTTTTTTCTATTCTCATACCTACTTTGAGCTCGTTTTGCACTGTCGATTACTTTTCAAAACTTCGATCAAAGCCCATGAATGCGTAGTACATTTTCTGTTCTTCCCGTCACCTCTTTCGGATCAAAAATCCGAGTTCGTACATGGTCGCAAACACCCGTCGAAGTTTGCGGGTTTTGGGATTTTGCGGCGGCAGCGAGGTGGTCCGGGGAGCTTCGAGGCGGCGACGACAGCAGGTCAGGGGGTGTCCACGGGTGTCCGGTGGAGGCGATGGGCACGACAGAGGGGTGTCCGTGGGCGTCGGCGCGGGTGTCCGGTGGAGGCGCTGGGCGCGGTAGCGGGGCGCTCGGGCATCAGTGGGGGTGTCTGGCGAAGCGCCCGACGAGGCGGCGGTCACCAGGGAGCGGCGACCGCGGGGTCGCGGCGCGCGACCCCCGTGCGGCGACAAAGACCCGCGCCGCGCGGGTCTTCTCGTGGCGGCCGCGACCGGCCCTCATGGCCGGTCTGCACGGCTAAGCCGCGGGCCGGCCCAGGCCGGACGGACCGACCGGTCCAGGCCGGTCCAGCCCCAGGGGCCTTGCCCCCTCGGTGTTCGGACACCCGTATTTTCTGCTACAGGTGTCCGTTTTGAGTGCCGTCTGCGGCTGTAGAACCGTATCGATGACATGGAATTTTTGAAATGGTTTTAGGAATTTTTAATTCCCAAAACGAGGGGCCTCGGTGGCGCAACACGTACGTCGAGGGGTTAGTCGTTTCTTCAGCGGATCTTGTTTTGGACAGCGCGGACACGTCCGATGTCCGTTTTGAGTGCCGTCAGTGGCGTTGGGACCCTGTCACCGAGGCGGAGGTTTCCAGGGTGGTTTCAGGCGTTGAGGACGAAGATGAGGCGCGGGCCCCACGACCCATCTTTTGAGCTGCGTGCAGCTTTTAGCGACTTTTTCCTCGAACGTCCGTTTGGGGCATACGAGCAGTCGATGTTGGGGGTTTTTCCGAGAGCATCACGTTGGCGCAGTCTGCCCGCTTTAATTCCACATGATGGTGCGGGCCCCGCGAGGGTCGTTTCGGGAGTTGACAGTGATTTCCAGCTTTATCACCGGGTGACCTTTTTGGACAAGTGAATAGTTCATTTCGTGTACTTTTTCGAGAGGATCGCAACGGTGCGATCCGTTCGTTGAGTTTCGGGACCAGGATGCGGGTCCCACGTGGCACCGCTCGGGTGCGGTGCGCCGGGATGCACCTTTTTCTCCGGATATCCGTTGCACTCAAGTGAGTAGTGCTTTTGACGTGTTATCCCGAGGGGATCGCAATGGTGCGATGCGCCCGACTGTTTTCGGGGCCGAGGCTCGGGATCACGGGATGCTGTTCGGGCGTGAGGCGGTGTTGGTGACTTTTTCATCGGATATCTGTTTGAGGCGAGTAAGTAGTCGATCTCATGTGTTTTGACGCGAGGATTACAACAGTATGATCTATTTGACTATGCGGAGCCTCTTGTGCAATCTTATTAACAGCGGAATCATGGAAGGTGCTCCAGTGGTGGTTTGCCCTACCTTGTTTGTAGCGGACCCTTGGCGTGTGATCGCGCACTCTTGGGAGAGCGATATAAATGGTTCACAAGATGTGGCTGGCCGTGCCTGGGCCTTTGAAGTGGTGTTTTTACGTCACGCCTTTGCGTTGACGCTGGGTGCCGTGTGCACGATAACCTTTGGGCTGGAATGAGGTATACTCTGGGAGTATACGAGAGCGCTTGGAGGTACGTGTGGTTGTTTGTACCTGAGGATGTTTGTGCACTCAGTTGGGGTTGACTTGGGGCCACACGTCGTGTGGTACCCACATGCGTGCCGTGATCTGTTTTGCGTACTTGACCTCTCACGACGTAGAGGGTCCCTCTGCGCTCGTTTTTTTGACCAGCAGGGTGGAGTTTCCCATGGCCTGGTGCTCTTTTGTCTGACCAGTAGGGTTGAGCGGTCTCCCCCAGGTCTTATTCTTGATGGTTTGGCCGACATAGATGGTTTGGTTCCTCTGCTTCTTCGGCTGTGAGGGGTTTCAGTACTGTGCCCCTCTCACCGGACTACGACACCGTCTGCGACTAAGGGTGTTCGTACAATGTGGGTGTTTTCCCCACTTTCTAAGATGAGATGTCACAGTCCGCTTTGAAAGTGAATTAGCGTATTGGAGCGGGATCACCTTGTGAGGCCTGGGGAGTTTCTCCCGTTGCTCCGTGTTCCCTGGTAGAGCTTGTGGTTTTGGTGTGACCAACACTTTACGCGGGCACCGATCCTCTACCTAGGAGGTTGTTTCCAGCAGGGCTAATGTTGTTTCCAGCAGGGCTGAGGTTGTTCCAGAAGGGATGAGGTTGTTTCCAGTAGGGCTGAGGTTGTTTCGAGCTGGGCTCGCCAGAGGATTACCATCCGACAGGGATGACCAGTACAACGGTGTTCACCGAGCAGTACCATCCAGCAGGGATGACCAGAGCAGTTCCAGGCTTATCTCCAGCGGGGCTGGGCAGTGGTCCCCGATGCCAGGCTTACCTCCAGCGGGGCTGGGCAGTGGTCCCCGATGCCGGGCTTACCTTCAGTGGGGCTGGGCAGTGGTCCCCAATGCCGGTCTTACCTCCAGTGGGGCTGGGCAGTGGTCCCCGATGCCGGGCTTACCTCCAACTAGACTGGGCAGTGGTCCCCGATGCCGGGCTTACCTCCAGGTGGGCTGGGCAGTGGTCCCCGATGCCGGGCTTACCTCCAGCTGGGCTGGGAAGTGGGCCCCGATTCCAGGTTACCTCCAGCTGGGCTGGGCAGTGGTCCCATCTCCTACTTTAGCCGGGTCGCCCTCCAGTGGATTACCCTGTTACGGGTCTGGGAAGTGTGGCACCCGTCGACTTTCCAGGTCTCCCTGTAGTGGGAACCCGTTGACTTCCAGGGATCCTCCAGCGGGGCTGGGCAGGGGGTCGCCTGTTGACTTTGAGCAGACCTCTCGACTGCGGGGCAATGACGTGGTGTGGTTTGACGTTCCCCCAGAACTTACAAGTACGAGGAGATTTTCCCCCACCGAGACGCGTCCTTGTGACGCGACCTAAAACTGTGCGGGCGAGTCAGTGCCACCCAAAGAGGATAGTGTTGAGGTGTGGTGATTGAGCCCTTGGCTTGCGGTTTGGGGAAGACGTGTGGGATTCTGGGCATCGATGGTGTTACTTCTGGGACTGTTGGCTAATATTTCTTGGGCTGAGCTACAGGACGAATATCCCCTTACGACGTTGTTCGGGCTTCTTGATTGAGCATATGGACTTGTATATACCTTGTTCTAGTACCCACTTATTGGGTTTGGTTACTCTCCTTCCGGGAGAGGCGAAGATGCGCGGGGTATGCCATGTGCTTTCTGTGTCTAGCTTCTCGTGGTTGGACGAGTCTACTCTCCTGCTATAGGTAGTGAAGACTCGACGAGAAGTTCATCTTCTCACTGTTTCTAGATCGTTGTGTTTGGACGAGTCTTCTACTTTTCTCTTGTTGGGTTGAGCTGGACTCTTTACTTCACTTTCAGTTGTACTCCTCTACTTTTCCTGTTCGCTCTACTGCTCACCCTTCGGTACCTCCTTTGTTGATCCCTTGAGCCTTCAGGGTATCCTACTGAGTATTTTTATACCCACCCCTGCTTGGGATTTTCCCGCACTTGGTGTGCCCTTGCAGACAACGAACAGGTGGAGCATGAATTCAGTGGAGCGTAGGAGCTTGGGAGCTTGGACCGCGTGCGGTGGTTGTGGCCGGGTTCCAGGTGGGAGACCCGTCAGCTGTTTCTTTTGTTTACCTATTGCCGGGTTGTGGCACTTTTTGGTTGGGTGCATGTTTTTCCCATTTTCTTTTTAGTTTGTACTTTGTACTTGTAGAGGTCGATGCACTCTATGGTTTATATATAGCAGTTGTTCTTTTTTACTCTACTTGTCTTTTATTTTACTCTGCAGTTTGGCATTGAGTGTGCTGCGTGTGTGCGTGTACAGGTACTTAGGCAAAGGCCTCCCCGAGTTGTTGTGCCTTCGGCGCTGGTCGCCAGCCCCTGGCCTATGGAGGCGGGCCTGGGGTAGTTGTGGCTCAAGCCCGGGTAGGGTCGGGTCATGACATATACATTCAGTATTTAGAAAAGTTTTTTTTGATTTATTCATTATACTTTCTTGTTAACCATTCTTTAAATAAAATGAAAATGGGGAATAGGTTTTGACAATAAAGAATTAAAAATCACCATTACTTGGATGATGATTTATATCATATGTGGTTAGGTGGTAGGTTTGATATTCATTATAATATTCACTTTTGAAAAAGTAAAAAATGAAAAGGTACTTTGAAAAAAATTACAAAAATATATAAATAATTCAATAAGGATTGCATCATCCATTATGTTTTCATTTTTCATAACCTTTAATTTGATAATGGGTAGTGGGAGTTGTTATTTTTAAGGAGAGAATTTAATTGTGATTTTACTTTTGATATCATTCTTAATACCTTATAGATTAACCTCCTAATTATGCATTAAATTTTAAACATAAATTCCTACCCACCTTAAGACTCAAAGTCATCTGTACCTCAACTGAAAATACCTCATGATTTTATGTGAATTTTTTCTTCACAAGTAGAGAAATAATTTCCTTTAAAATTATATTCATAAGGGGAATGTTCTCATGATACGAACATAAAACAATTTAAATTTTATCATAAGTAATGATTAAAAGGATTCAAAGGGGTGGTAAATCATGATTTGGAATGTTTAATAATAATAAATTAAGGACTTTAATTAATGAAAGGAGAGGTTTCACTAATTTTAAAAGGAATAAATTAAAATACCTAAGTTGATTGTTTCTTTGAAAATTGAGAAGTTAAATTGAAATTTTATGTATTTTTTTTAAATTTTATTTGAAATTGATAAATTTTTTATTTTATTACTTTGAGATTTTAATAATGGTGACATTGGTTTCATAAGATTTTTAATGTTTAGATTTTATGCTTGAAGAAAAGCATGCATAAGTGTGGGGATATTTTACACACTCATATTTTATGAATATTTTTAGCATAATATAAGGATTTTTGAATGATTATAATGATTAAATACCCTATATTTTAATGATTTATTTAATTTTTGGAATTTATAATTAAAGGAATGAAAATGGTGATTAATGAATAAAAGAATGTCATTTTTTGTATTTGAATTTTATTTATGATTTATTTTATTGGAAATTTTATAAGTGAGTTTGAATTTTTTATGTTCATACTTTTTTAAGAGTTTACCAAGAAAATGAGACCAAGCTGGCCAGCCCTCAACCAGTGGTAGCTAGCCACTTGGTTTTCCCATATAGGGCCAACTAGCCAAGATGACCACTAAAAAGGCTTGCATGAGCCGGATGATGTGTGGAAGCATGGGGGAACATGGACCATGCAGTTTTTAGACCATATTAGGCTACAAAAAGGTTCAATAAGGACCACCTTGGCCGTGTAGTGTGCGTGGACCATGTTCAGTGTGTGTTGGTGAATTCGGGAGCCTACCTCAGTATAGGAAACTACATCATCATCATATGGATTTTATGATATAAAACTGTTCCTATGATCTTATCTTCTGATGTGGGATGAATGATTATGGTTTATTTTCAATTTTTAAAGAAATATTGTCTTTCTCACTCGTATGCACCACTAATCTTCTTAGACTTCTCGTACCGCTTGACTCCACCACTTTCATCATGTTTGACTCATTTTCCATTGGTGTTCTCTCCAAGAAAACACCATTGAATCCATCGAGACGCTCATCCTTGAACTCTCCCACCACTATCACCACCAGGAACTACTATGGAACTCCTTAGGTGCCTTATAAGACCCCCAAAAGACTTCCTCAAGGCTTCATCCGGCCACTATGATGTCCGAATAAAGAAGGAGCTGCCGCAACCATGAATTCCCACCACTACAGCAACTCAAATTCACTACTGCTGTTTCCACTGCTCAAGCACAATTGTCACATAACCACCGCTATACCCATGCATGAGATAATACCAAACCACATTTTGAAATCATGTCCATGCTGTAAAATTTTAAACACCTAAAGAATTTGGGTGTTTCTAAAAATTATGGGAATTCACCCTAGGAATCATGGATTTTGTATTTAAATATATCAGTGATAAATATTTTTGGAATAAAGAGGAAATAATCCCCCTATATAAATAGAGGTTTTTACCAGCTGATAATGGGTTTGGCACACCCATGAAAGAGGAATCCATCCCCTGTCGGCTGCTACATTTGTATTTCTTTTATTTTTTTTAGTTTATTTATGTATTTATATAATTTTAATTTAATTTTAATTAATAATAAAATTTATTCATTCTACTTCAAATTTTTTTACTATCCAAATTATAATTCTTCATATTCTCATCTTCTATTATTCATTTATTTCTTATACTATTTATTTTTTATTTCTTTTATTTTTTATTTTATTTTTTTCATCCCTATATTTCTTCATTTTCTATTTTTTCTATTTTATTTCATGTATTTAATTTTTATTATTCTCTTATCTATTTTTATTTTATATTATTCATCTTATTTTTATTCTCTCTCTCTTATTCTTCCATCTTTATTCTAATATTTTACACATTCTTCTTTCTTTATTCTTTTTATTCTTTATCTATCTCTTATTCTCATTCTCACCACCATGAACTCTTAAAAAAAATGAGGGTATAACTCGAGGATTGTCCTGAGGGATGTAAGTGATGTATCTAGTCATTATGCAGTTCAATTAAAATGTTTTATTTATATTTTTGGTGAGAAAGTGTGAAGTGTATGAGTGTGGTGATTTACCACCATGACACTAAAATAAACACACTTCTATTTTTTGTTAAAAATTTTTCCCTCTCTTTTACTAAACAAAATATCTTCATGAGATGAATTTGAGCCATTTAGTGGATGAAAATTCATATGATGGAGTCTCTTCATCCACTATGCTATACTAGGAAAAAAATTTAGAAATTTTCTTTTGTCATACCCCTTGAAAAGAAATTTTCAATCATCATTATAGACCCCATGATCTTTATCTCACCTATACAAGAAAAACAACAAGAAAAAAGACCCAAAGCCGATGAATCACTAGAAAATTTTCTAATACAAACCTAGAGAAATGAAAAATAATGAATAGAGAAACCATCAAAGTGAAAGATACCAATAGCCTAATAAATTCAAAAACCAAATGCCAAGACATGACCAATGAGTGAAAAATACATAACACCAAGAACCAAACCATCACTCTCACCTAAAATGAGTTGAAACCAACCACCCCGATGTCACTCAAAAAACCCTAAATCAATATTTTCCTTCAACTGTTCACACCACCACATTCCCAAACCTCCTTGAACACTAACACGCCTAACCAATGATAGGGTCATATATGGTGGGTTAGAAATATCAAAATTTATTTAAACTTACCACTCTAGATTTAAAAGGAATTACTAATAAGTTCAAAAATATGTATAGGGTTATAGCTATCCCTAATAAGCAGTCATTTATTTCATTTTATGTGATTGTGTTACCATTTCATCCTATAAACATTCATTCCACAATTTAAAATGATCATAAATTTCATTTGTGGGTTTTTTCCACTCTATCTCTATCACACTCACCCTCATATCAATTAGAAAATGATCAATAAGTTAAATATTTGTGAAAAAAATTAAAAATAACATAAATCTAGGTTTAAGTAACATAAAACATAAGATCAAACAAAATCCCTTTCATTCCCCAAAACATGATGGCTAGTCGAGCATGTTTAGAAAATAAAGAAAATAGAGAGTAAAAATATCTACCTTATGATGGTTCTCAACCTATTATTCATCATTGGTTTATAGATACTTCTCTTTGTGGATGAATGTATAAAATGAAATAAAAACTTGGGTTAATGGAATGAATAAGATATGGATGAGTATGTGTTTAGTACCTCTTCTATGAATAAATATTCAGATCTTAGTATCTTCTCCCAATATCATATGTTATATCAAATTTCTTATTCTATAACATTATTTATTCAATTTGGTACACTCCATTTATATTTCTACACTATTCCATGAAGTTTATGGTTTTCTCACACTTAAAGACCAACAATTCTAATTCAACATTCTCCTATATCTTTACAATATATCTCTACATTCATTTTATAAACTAACTTACCCAATTTGGGAAATCACTAATTTTTACAATGATACTCCCATATTTAATGAAAACTAAATATTCTCAATATGAGATAACTAACTCTTTTTTATCCCAATGGTTCCTTCCAAAAGTTGTTTTCATCTCTTGACCATGTTTCTTCTTTAAATCAGCCTAGTGTGAGGTTTGAGTAGCTCAAGATTCATGGATTTGGACTGATTTTATTGAAATAAAGTTGGGGAAGTGGTCAAGTGTATCTCTCAGTTGATCTCCTAGTCGACATGGTTATATGGGTTTCATGAATGACCCACATTTCTATGTTGAGAATTCCTGAAATCCATCAAATCATATCCCTAGTTTATTTTTATTCCCTTCAAAATTTATCTCTTATCCCACATTAGAATCTTTATCAGGAGAGCACATATTTTATTATCCCCATATCGTCCTTACACCCATTGAGAAGTACCACCCTTAATATATAGTCATTTCATTAAGGAAACTCATGATTTTGCCATCCTTCCCTATCTTATGAATCCCTAAGCTTTTATAGACTTCCAAAATCCCAAGTCCCATCTTTATTTCACGAAAATCATACTTTTAACTTAGCTTAGTAGGGCAAGATATTTTACTACTCAGAAATTTTTTCTCTTATATGGACAAACAAGCTACTCTTACATAATCAATTCATATCTCAATTTATTCTTATAGATTCATTTTATTCTCAAGAAACTTCTTTAATTATCTATTTAATATTCTATAGTTGGTCTTCCTATTAGGACATATCATCAATTAAAAACTCACCTGTGAGTATCCAAAAATTATTTTCCAAAAAATTCATACAGAATAAAAAAATAAGTATAATCTTATTAAAGTGAATTTTTATTAAAAATAGAATGAACTAGAATTATTAATATATATATAGAAATAAATAAATAAACACATGAAAGTATTAAAAAAATACTATACATATACAATATAAAAAATATTTTTATCCACTTGTAAGGCAGTAATATGCCCAAATTGAGAAAGAAAGGTAAATAAAGGAAACAAGCTTAGGATATTGGTGAATGATGTATTCTTATTAAAAAAACTTAATTATATTCTAAATATACCTAGAAGATGAGTGTAATTTTTACAAGGTACTATTATATTGATGAGGACATGTATCATATAGTTTCACATTGGACTTATATTTTAGATTACAGAGTAGTAAGAATCAACTATTCAAAAGTGGGTTGAGTTAAAGATTACAATGGAAGATATGAACTATGTTATGAACTTGCATAATTTTAAGAATTAAGGATTCGAGAAGTATATTAGATTTATTTCTAATATAGATATTGGGTTCTTGTTAGTCTATGTGTAGATAAATTTTAACCTATTTCCTACACTAGATTATTAGAAAGTACCATTTATTTTGAGCTTATTATGAGGTATGATTATATATCAGTGGGTTATTTATCTTGGATATCAAGATAAGTCAAATATATAATGACCATACATCCATGGCTAGTTTTGCGTTGATTTATCACATGTATCTTTGAGAGTTGATAATTAATAAGGGTTACTGACCATTCCTCAAGGAAAATAAACTATGTGTGAGTTTGCTGCCAGATTCATTTGGTTAATACATTATTATTTTAATGTGTTGGATAGTAAAGGGATAAGAGATAATCATTTTAAGTGGGAATTTCTACCAAAGACACATCATTATATTATTATGCTAAATATGATGAGTTGTGTTGAGGTCATGGAGTGAGTGATGATGGTTAGGATCATGTTAACATAAAAAAGTTGGGTTTAGGAGGAAAACCAATAGAATTTTATCTTTATTGGAGTTGGTGTTAGTTTTCTTTGGATATAAAAACACATGATCTAATAATAAAATGAAAATAGTTACCAAAAATTACTAATATCACCATCTATTATACTAAAAACATGTATATATAAAATTAAAAACATGTACCTTGCACTAATGAACCTTTACAACTATATTAAATCATATGATCAATAAATATCACTGAGGAATATCTAATAGACTCTTACCTTTGGTGTATATACATGGATTGACTGAATCACCCAACACTTGGGTGGGATCCTCCTCACATCTAATATATTATAGTATCTATCTAGAATTAAGGAAGGGGGATAAAGAGATATTTGATGGATGGGGATAATAATTATGGGATATCATGAGGATTACACTCACATTCTCATGGATTATCCTTTATTATATGGGACTCAAGATAGTCCCGAGTCTTCTCAAGTTTTTACTCATACATTTATTACATTCTAGAAATGGAACATGGTTACAAGACTGGTAAAATTAAGAAAATACAACTCCCATACATTTCATATTATGAAATATTCATTAATGATATCTATTTTTAATGGATGTTTCTAAAGGTTAACAATAAACTTTTGACAACTAATCTCATCCATAGTGTATTATGATTGGTTTGGAATCAACATGATATTAACATATCCATTTTTTATGAAATTATTTTAATGAGGTATATAATATAAATTATTTATATATTTCATACATATGATATAACATATCATATAAAAATATATACCTATAACATCATATGTTTTACATTGGATTTGGGGTATATCTCCATCAATATCCCACTTGCATTAAAGCCGCATAGACTTTGTGCTATTTCACATTATATTGTATCATATAAAATAACTTGGGAAATAATATATGAAACTAATTTTCAATATTTTGTAAACACTTTTTAAAATCGATATTCAATTTAACCATGTATCACATCATATGAAACACCATGTGAATATTCATCCAAATTTTATTTGGATAAACTCTAAAATGCTTTTAGATAAACTCTAAAATAATTTTAGATAAACTCTTTGAGTTTCTAAAACCACAATATACATCTAGTAAACCACAAAGTGTGACACCAGGGTCCTTTAAAGAGTTGAAAATAAATATAAATTATCTAATTCATAGATGTATTCAAAGAGTTTATTCTAGTAAAGAGTCACTGATGCTCTAGATACAAAGGGATCTGTCATGATTTATATCAAGCCCATGTATCTCTAAACCTATGTTCACCAGGGGTATTATATACAAGAATTCATTTTCATATGAGCTCTTTTTCTAATACATCAATGAATCATAGGACACAATTTATGTTAATTCGGTATAGTTACTCATATGTTTTTGATTCTATGAATATAGACTGACATCTTGATGAACACATCGCATGCAATTAACCCTTATAGATGAGAATATAACATAACCCTCATCCATTAGATAAAAACATCACATGTATCTTATCAAGGTATGATGATACACATACTTAGTCTATCTCAATTGAGGGACCTTATGCCATACTCATCATAAGATAGGTAAAACCCTGTCTTAGTTAATCTCCAACCAATTACATGATTAATAATATACCCAACCAACCCATATTAGCTAAGCCTAAAGGATTGTGTAATAAAGGTTTAAAATTATAAAGGTTCTAATGCTAGCTATCTCACCAACCTTAACTATTGAGGAAATCCTAATACAAAACATTCACCCCTATCATACCAAATACATAGTGTATGATACTTTATGTGGTGTACTTGGGGAATCATATAACTCACAATACTCATTTTTTTCCTAATGAGAATAGTTAATATCTTTATATGAAATCTTGCCCACAATAACCTTGAAATTTCACCATTATCTATAATACTTCATGATGAACATATGTTTAGGATAGATCAACGTCATACTTTAATAGGCCAATTATCATTTCACTTCATATAATTTATATAACCAATATAAAAGAATGATAAAGTAGAGACATTTTTGTATAACATTTTATATTTCATACTCCTAATCTATTTTAAGAATATTAACAAAATGATACATTAGTTTCCATATAATAATATCATATATAATATATTACAAGAGATACCTTGTGTTTGCAACACTTTTTTAGGGTTTTTAACTCATTACATCTCTATGTAATTCTTGTTACTTCTCTATGTGACCATATAATAAAACCCTCTCACTAATCTATTTTTTTAGTAAAATATATGAATAAATTAAGTTTTAATAATGGTGATACAAAAGAATCATATTCCTAATATTCAAATCTTTATACATACAATTCAAACTCTTTTAATTTATAACATCCAATGTTTTGATATTAATAACTTTTATTGTTTACTCAAAACTCTTTCTATGTTCATCATCATCATTATTCTTAAAACCTATTTCCATAAAATTTTTAATTGAGATCATCTTAGTAACTAATGTAACTCTTTATATTAATGTTTTACTAACATACCCCAAATATTTTCAGATTTTAATTAACATTAAATTTATATTTTTGTTGGAATAATCTTTTATTTTTTACACTTGAACTTATATAATTCAAAATATACTCCCACTAGGATCTTAAAAATTATATTCCTTATAGAATATCAAGATAAGATAAAAAATCCCTTTTGGAGAGAGTAAATAAAACTTATTTTCTTTTAGTGGTAATCTTTAACAAATAAACTATGAACAACAATGTAATATATGATATATTTTCTATTTATAGTATTATTCTAAAAATAATAATTTATTATTTAAAAATTTCCACTAATGAGTGATGGGATCATATTGCACATATTTTAAAAAATATCTTATAGAAATGAAAAATATTATATATTAATTATTTTTGTTATGAAATTCAATGAATCAATCCCCATGAATTTCATAATTTAATAGAATTATCACATATTTAGTTTATAATTATATTTTGGAATTTATTTTCATTATATCCTAAATTATTTTAGTTATTTTCTTTTTTTTCTATTATTATTTTATTAAATTGAAAAAATTATTAATTTCTGTTTGTCATGATTTTTAGGTTAAGTAAAAAATCATACACAAGGGTGAGATTATGTGTAAGAGAATTGTGTATTGTGATGCTGCAGACCTGGGATACTCAATAGTTCCTAGATAAAGGTCACAACATGTTGTGATTCTACTTTTTCTTACATGACTATTACATCATCTTAAAGATAAAAAAACATAATATTTATACATTCAAGGGTTGAAAGGTTTAGTATCTTGGGAAAATTAGGACCATACATCACTTATACAAAATAAAACATAAATTCTATTAAAATATTACTTCATTATCCACCTAAAATCTCTCACATTCTCTTTAGTACTTATAGTCACCTGAAGATATACATCAATTAAAGGGGTGGGTTGAAATACCAGTATGGGGAAGGATAACATAAAAAAAATAAGAGACATGAATCAATAGTATATGGATGAAAATAATCATTATAATAATGGGATTATAATCATGATAATGAGGAATACATTTGAAAAAATTATTAGAATTTGGATATGTATAAAAATGAAACATCATGTAATAGTGGTCAAATACCATACATAGTTGTGAACAAAGATTTCATCATGTTCACGCATAACATATGTTCATAAATCATCACACCATCATCATGAACAAATATAACATCATGATAATGAACAATACACATAATATCATCAGATATATCATTTTAATTAATTCATTGGAGGGACATATAATTCTAGGACCACCCATTACATCCCAATATTTAAATAATTAGGCATTTCACATAGTATGTATAAAAATCATAGTTATGAAATAACCCACTAAAAGGAATGGGTTTTATAAGTATTTCGTCAATAATAATGTCATGAAAAAATTAGGATTCCCAAATGAATAAGGTAAAACATATTTTGAATAAACATCATCATTCTTGAGTGAAGAAGAAGTAACCCAAGAGGAGTAAAAGATGTGTTTTGGAAAGAAAATTATTTTTGGAAACCTTTATATTTATATTATAAATCAAGGTGGTAAAAATTATATCCATGAAATAAAAGTGAATAATAGTGAAAGGATGTTTAATTAAAAATTATATTAATAACTATAACTAAATTTATGTGAAATAGGGATAACCCAAAGAAAGGGAGTTGGGTTCGAGAATCCCCTAACCATAAATCCTGCTTTATTTCATTTCTTTTCCGAATCCTAAATAATAAACATAATATTATTAAAAAATTGATAAAAAAGTGAATTATTTTAATTTTTTTCACTATTTTTCAAATTATAATAATTTGATTATCTTTATTGATTTCCTTGGTTAAAGGGAAGCCATTTTGATATCATGTTTTCCTTAAAAATTTCACATTTTGCATTGATTTTTCTATTTTGTTCAAGGTCATTTATAAATAAGTAGAATTAATTTAAGAATATTTAAATAAAGTTATTTATACATTTATATATCATAAATAATTTAATATTACTAGCTATTTGGTTGGTGATAAGAAACAAATTGGAAACGCCCTCATTAGCGGTTAACTGACCATTAACGGGATATTGTCAACAGGGTTGGAAGGGGAAGTATGAAAATTTAATATGATGTAAATATAATACTTAAAGTAGGTTAACATCATTAATATAATTTTAAATTAACATTTAATTATCCTTATAATATTTGGGTTTTAAATGGGCAGAGAAAAAGAGAATGAGGAGAGGTGAATGAGAAAGAGAATTGATGAGAACATGCCCTCTTCTCAGTGTTTCTCCTCATCTACGACACTATAATCCTTTGATTATTAGAGTTGGATGGTTCCATAATGTCCCTAGGTATTCTAAGAGTCTTAATAGAGAGGATTTTGGTAGATATTTTCCTTTTTAAAGTGAGGAAGGAGTGGTTTACAATGGGAGGGGGAGGGGTTATTTATACTTGAGGAGATGGGTATTTTTGAGTTAAAATAATGAATGAAATACTATATCTAAGGTAAACCATGTAATAGTGATTTTTTATATTATAAACCATATTTTAATTAAATAAAATAACTTTAAGACTATTAATCACTTTATAATTTGAATTCATTAGTTTAATCCAAAAGAAAGGTAGAAAACCGAGAAAATATTATTTTAATGAAATATTTTAGATTTTAGACTTTGGAAAGTAATTTTTAGGTTTTAAAATTATGTTTATTATATTTTAATGAATCATTTATCAAATTAAATATATTTTGGCCTAATTTAAAGGTCTCTAAATTATCATGTCATTATTATATCATGAATTATGTAATTTAAGATACACCGGTTATGAGAAAAATTGTATTTTTACTATTCACCCAAAAAAATTAAAGTATTTCAGAAAATAAAAAAAACACTTAGAAAAATTCAATTTTATGATCTAAAAAATGATGTAAATTTTATAAAAATAAATTTCTGTCATAGGTAATTTTAATTTTTAATATAAAAATTATTATTTTTATGAAATACTTTAAAATACAATTTATAAAAATGTGCTTATATTTTCTTTGTGTTTTTTAATCATGATATTTATTTTTTGGGATTATAATATTTATATTTACATAAATAAATCATGATAAATATTATTTATGTCTAAATGTTTTATTTTGAGGTCAAATTACTCTTCCAATAGTCGGGTTACTATTCCTAACAGTCATGTTACTATTTCCAATGGTTAGGTTACTATTATAATGGTCACATTACCTCTTATAATTACTATATCATTCCATAATTAATTATATTTACTAATTCCTCTCAAGGTTATTCATTTTTATGTTCTATAATGACAATTCGTTTACTAATATTCTATTTCTTTTCTATAGTATTGTTTGTGGGAGGGATGATTTTAGCCGATCATGATGATCCATATTTCCCCACTATAGTTTTTATATTTTATATTTTTTACCCTTATAATAATTTTAAATTTAATGGGTTTAGTAATTGACTAATTTAATGATTTTTAGTAATGAGATTTAGTGTTTTTTGTATCTCTATGTTCTCTATGTGTATAATACTTATATAATATAGTATAACACACATTTAATTAGGAAACACTTATCATTTTAAAAGTTTGGGTCATTACATTCTTCCCCATTTTATAAATTTCAGCCCCAAAATTTTATCTCATATTCTCGGTTGATAATAGGTGGGAGTACATATTTTTCATTTTTTCCTATGGTTCCCATGTCACCTCTTCATACTTATGGTTCATCCAAAAAACTTTTAAAAGGTGAGTTATATTATTGTGTATAACTTCATCTCTATAGTACAATATCTCAGATGTATTCTCCTTATATGAGAGGTCATTCTATAGTTGCACCATCTATAGATTAAGTACATTTTAGAGACCTAGCATGTACTTTCCCTAAAGAGATACATGGAACACATCATGAACTTGAGTCATATTTTTTGGAAGTTCAAGTCGATAGGTCACTAATCCTATGCAATAAATGATCTCAAAGGGGGAAATGTACCTAGATCTAAGATTACCTTTCATCCTAAACCACATGACACTCTTCTACTATGATATTCGAAGGAAAAATTTATCTCTAAATTCAAACTCTAAATACCTTTGACTGTTGTTGGCATATCTCTTTTTATGAATCTGAGAAACTTTTATATATTATTGGATGGATCGAACCTTCTTTTTCATCTCTTGTACAAGATCAGGTATAAGTATCTTCCATTCTCCAATTTCATTCCAACATATAGAAGTTCTATACTACTTTTCATATAGATCTTCGTATAGAGCCATTTAAATACTCAAGTGGAAGATTTTGTTGTATGAGAACTAAAATAATGGTATATGTTAATCCCATTATACTTTATATTCCATTGAGTAGTCTCTCATTCTATCCTCCAATGTTTGGATATTCCTTTTAGGTTAGCCATTAGTTTGGGGGTGATATGTTGTACTGAAGTTCAATTCAGCACTCAAATCATGTTGAAAACATATCTAAAATTTAGATGTGAACCTTGGATCATGATCAAAGATGATTGAAAGTGTAACCCAATTTAGACACAAAAATTCCTTCACATATATCATAGTAAGTTGTTCAAGTAATAAATCTTCCCGAATAGAGATGATATAGAAATTATTCATATGTAAATCCAGCACAACCCATTTCTTATTATTTCCTTTGGATGTCTTTGGGGGAATAGTAAAAATTTTCACAGTGATGTTCTCACATTTCCACATTGGTATATAAAATGGTTGTATCATTCCTTTGGTCTTATGTCTCTCTGATTTAACTTGATGTCACACCATTCATCTTTAGATACACTCAAAAATATCATTCTTCATGTTGTCCCACTAGAAGTGTTCTCAAAGACCATGGTATATCTTGGTACACCCAAAATGGATGGATAAAGATGATATATTCACATTATCCAACAGATACTTATTTATCTCATGTGATGAAGGAACACAAAGTGAATTTCAAAATCAAATGACACCATCCTCATCGATGCATAACTCATATATCTTCCCTTTACTAATTTAACCTTATTTTGAAGCTCCAGATCTATCCTTTTTTCCTCCTTGATATTATCTTAGATAGATGGTTAGTAAATTGTCTGGGAAAGGTAGGATTTATTCTCTATAGTTATGATTTATAGATCCATCCTTTTTATATCTATGAATATGGAGTCTTTCTAAATATGCATCATGGATAGAGTAGCAGGTTATTTTTTTTTTCTAATAACACATGCTACCTAGATTTCCTTTCCTATATGATAGTGAATTGGGAAATCACAGTTATTTATTAGATCAGGACTTCTTATTTGGTTAATTTTTATCCCCTTATGTGTGAATATATAATTTAGACTCTTATGATCGCTATATATGTCACACTTTTTTCCATAGAGGTAGTGCCAACAAGTATTCAAGGATAATATCAAAACTGTTATCCCCATATAATGTTTTAGGCATTTCTACTCATGGATATTCAAAAATTGTGATGAATATGCTATCACTTTATCAATTTTTATAAGCACACAACCCAAAACTTTCATTGATGAATCATTGTATATCACAAAACCTTCTCCACTTGTTGGTAGTGTGAGTACAGGCACAATGATTAACCTCTCCTTGAGATCCTTAATTTTTTTTCACATTATTCCATCCAAACATACTTTACCTATTTTCATATGAACATTGTCATTAGGCTAGGAAATCATGATAAATTTCTCACAAAATTTTGGTAGTAAAAAGTGAAGCCAGGAAAACTATAGATTTCCACGACACTAGTGGGTTTGGGCCATTCCAATTTTTCTTCTGTCTTCGAAGGGTGCACATAAATTATCTCACTTGTGCTCATGTACACTAAGAATGTGACTCACTGCATCCAAAACCCTCACTTTATAAACATAGAATACATTTTATCCTTCTTTAATTTTACCAATACAATCCTTAGATTCTCTTCATGTTCCACTTGTCTCTTTGAGTAAATGATATTTTCATTAATAAACACTACAAAAAAATTCAAGGTATTATATAAAGTTTCTATTAATAAAATATATGAATATTGTAGGAGAATTAATAATTACTAAGGGAATCATTATGAACTCATAGTGTCTACAAATTTTATGAAAATTGGTCTTCTAAATATCTTCCTTCTTCACATTTAGCTAATGATATCCAGAATGAAGATCCACCTTTTAGAATTACTGAGATCATTGTAGTTGATCAAACAAGGAATCATTCCTTGGTAGAGGATACTAGTTATTTATTTTGGTCTTGTTGATATCTAGGTAATTGATAAACATCCACATTGATCCATCCTTTTTCATTATGAAGAGAACTAGTTCACACCAAGGTGATGTACTCAGGTATATAAACCCTTTGTCCAAATGATCTTTCAACCAGTTCATTAAGTCCTCCAGTTCGATTGAGTTTATTCCTATAAGGTTATTTGGATATAGGAATATCTCTAGGTATAATATCTATTCATAACTCTACCTCATAATATGGGGGAAGTCTAGGAAACTTTTATGGAAATAAATCATTATATTCCCTCACAATTGGAATTTCCTCTAGGTTGATACCTTCCTTTAACTCAACGATTTGGGCATGGTATACTTGTTCAAAGGGTATCAACACCCAAACTGAAGAGGGATTTTTCAAAGGAGATTACTGATATTCTTTGCACTTATATAGGGGTATGGGATATTTTTTAATATAGAAAAAGATTTCCTTTTCCCAAAAATTGATTTGTGATCTATATAATGAGAGCCAATCCATACCCAGTATAGTGTTAAACTTCACCAAGAGAAGGATTATGATATTTTATGGAATAATCTTCCAATATACACTAATAGGGTAAGATTTAAACACTTGGGTTTCAATGATATCACCGCTAGGTGTTTTTACAGATATATCTACTTCAAGGTATTAGGGATTCAATTCAATAGTTCAAGAAAACTTATAGGATATAAAGGAATTTGTAGAACTAGAATCAATTTTTTTTTTCAAATATTGAGTGAATCAGAAGGGTACCTTGTATGAATTCATTTTCACTCTACACTTCAGTAGTAGTAATGAAATAATCATTCCCTTGATCCATTAGATTTGGTGAATACTAACATTGATTACACTCAAAGACCTATGGTTTAGTCTAATATCTTTCATAGTTCAATTTCTCCATATAGTTGAAGCACCAAACCATGTGTGGTACATTAGGAGATGCCTTTATTTCTTCCACCTTATTGATCATCTTGTTCATGTCTCTTTGACATTCATGATCTTGGTGGCATTCTCTCACATACTTGAAGAATTTACCCATCCCTTTGAGGAAATTACCATGATGTTTCTTCCTAAACTTTTGATATTTGGGTGGTTGGATCCTCTTTTATTCTTTTTCATTTGACCCACTAGTTTGAATCTGAATATTTATCTTCTTATATCCATAACCATGGAACCATTATCCAAACTCTATATCCACTTTGAGTGCACAATTAACCACTTCTTCATAACTCTAGAAGCCTTGGATATCTAGTGCCTTTCAAAGGTGTGGTTCTAATCCACTAATTAATTTATATATTTTTCTTTCATTGTTGATCAAAAAATATGAGTCATATATTGAAATCCTTGTGAAGTTTTCAACATAATGTTTCATAGGTTCACCTTCCTTTTTTTAGTTCTACTAATTCTATCTCCATAACTGTTTGAATAGTTTGAGGGAAATACTTGTTAAGAAATATTTTATTAAAGTCTTCACACTCCATCTCTTCCATTTCATCCTTTGGCTTGGTGTTTTTTTATCAATTTCCAACATTGATCGGCTTATCCATATAAATGATAGATACCCAGAGTCACCTTATTCTCAAATCAGTTTAGTAAAGAAAAAATCATCCCCATTGAGTAAAAACACTATTTTATGACAAGTGGATCAGAATATACATATAATATTGGTGGTATTTTCCATATAAAATACTTGATAACTAATTACTCCTTTTGAGAAGGTGGATGTTCTACATGGTTTAGGTTTTTTTAATAACTTGAGTTATCTTGTTAAGAACTTCCATAATATTTTGAAATCCACCTCTTAGGGAATTGGGGATATTATTTGGAAAATAATTATATTGTACATCACATGGGTTCTTGGTCTATTTTCTCCTGGTTCCCACCATTTTCAAAAATAGTAATAGTTTTAATAAACCATAAATCAAAAAATAAGGAATAAATAATTTATCCTTTTATGAAATTATCTCTAAAGGAATATCTTATAGAATTCATTTATTTATAATTCTTCTAAAACAAATATTCTAGGATTTTTTACCTATACATAGACTTATACTTATGGTTTTCACTAATATTTTCCAATCCTAATTCACAAATTAACTAAACCATCTTTATATTCCAACTATATCAACCCCACTTTTTCTTACATGTCTATTACATCATTTTAAAGATAAAAAACATAATATTTATGCATTCAAGTATTTAACAGTTTAGTATCATGGAAAAATTAGGACCATAAATCACTTATACATAATAAAACATATAAATTATTAAAATTAGTCTTATTTAATCACTTTAAATCTTTAATGTTCTCCTTATTACATGTAGTTACATGAGTATATACATCAAATAAAAGGGTGAGATGAAATCCCAATAAGGGGAAGGATAACATAAAAGAAATATGAGAAATTAATCAATAGTGAATAGGTGATAATAATCAACATAATCATGGTATCATAATAATAAGAACGATGAATAAATTTTGAGAAAGTCTTCGAATGTGGAGATGCATAAAAATGAAACATCATGTCATAGTGGTCAAATAACAAACATAAAAAAGATAACATAATGTTCACGCATAAAATATGTGAATATATCATAAAATAATCATTGTGAACAAAGATATCATAATTTTCATGCATAATACACATAATATCATGAGTTAATAAGAAAAAACTCAATAGGAGTAAAATAATTGTTTTTGAGAGAAATTTATTTTTGGAAAATATTTGTATTTTTCTTATAAATCAAGGTGGTAACATGTATATCCTTGAAAAAAATGGAATAATAATGACATGATATTTTAGAAAATAATATAGGAATAATCCTATTAAAATTTATGTGAAATATGGATAATCTAATGAAAGGGTGTTGAGTTTGAGAATCCCCTTACCTTAAATCCTAATATATTTCATCGCTTTTCCTCCTCCAAAATAATAAACTTCGGTGTACTAAAAAATTTATATAGAATTGATTTATTTTAATTTTTACTACTATATATCAATTATAATAATTTTACTATATTTCTAAATTTTCTTTTTTGAAGGGATGTCATTTTGATAACATGTTTCCTTTAAAATTTAATATTTTTCATCAATTTCACTATTTTTTCAAGATCATTTATATGTAAGTAAAAATAATTTAAGAATATTAAAATAAATATATTTATACATTTTAATATCATAAATAATTTATTATAATAATCCATAGGGTTAGTGATAATAAATGAATTAGAAACATCCTTATTGGCGGTTTACCGACCATTAACATGACATTGTCAAAGGGGTGAGAATGGGAAGTATAAAATTTTAATATATTGTAAATTTAATACATGTAGTAGGTTAACATCATTAATATAATGTTAAATTACAAATAAATTACCCTTATAACATTTTTTTAAAGTTTTGGAGAAAAATAGAAAGTGCACAGGAGAATGAGAGGGAGAAATAATGAGAACATACCCTCTTCTCAATGTTACTTCTTCTCTATGAGACTAAAATACTTTAATGATTGGAGTTCGATGGATCCAAAATGTCCCTGGGTATACTAATAGGATTAATATATAGGATTTGGGAATATATTTTCCTTTGGAATGTGAGGGAGCAATTTTTTATAAGGGGATGGAGATGGGTTATTTATACTTAATGAGATGGGTATTTTAAGTTAAAGTAATGATTAAAATACTATATCTAAGGTATGTTGGATTTGGTGGCCTAGAACCAAATAATTTTTACTTTATTCATTAATAAATACTTTATTACATCTTGATTGTTCTTCTGCGTGACAATGCATGTGATAATTTCCTAAGGAAAATTGTTGCCCTAAAGGGTCATAGCAGATCCCTGCTATGATGAGAACCCAGAAGTGCCATAAAAATATGCTTAAATATATGTTATATGACCATATTATGTTATTTTATGGGAACAAATAATACAGGCCATTAGGGGTGAGTACTCATAAAACTTTGAGGCACCTTCTCATGGTGTGTTCCCTTGGTAATATCCAGGAGGATATTATGAGAACGAGACCCGCCAGTAGAAAATCCACATTTCATAGTGTCATTGTATGTTCCTATATGCGGACGTGTGTATTGGTCCTTAGACTTTAATATTATTATTAATGGTTATTACAACTTGCACACTTAGATATATTGATGAAAACTGTGATGACACACTATTCGCAGCAAGATAGGATATGTTGGGTGCATCATAAGTAATACTGCATTAATAGATAATGATAGAAAGGATTTGTCCCTTATGTTCCATAATGGAAGTTGATATATTAGTCCCTTTGATATAATTTATATAACCTAAATAAATACATGGACATGGTAAGGGGTGGGCAAGTTCAATTCCAGGAATTCAAAGAAAGAATAATCGAGAACATGGGTTGATTGCACTATATGTAACCCGCTTGATTGGAGATAGCGAGACAAAGGGATTACATTACATGGTAAGCATTCATAAGAGGTGACACATCATTATGACATTAAATTCTTTATCTATGGGTGCCTTGGCATGTTTCTAGATGCTAACCTTGGACTTTAGGCAGGCTCCGCCTAATGCCACTAAGAAAGAGGCCTAGAGGGTCACACACTAAGTGTGTCTAAGTATCTCAGTTAAATATTCATTTAACAAGTTGAATAAATATTACTCATGATTGTGGTTTAATAATTATTAAAGGATGCCTGATCACATTTATTTTGACACTAGTTATTCGAGAGAATATATTGTGGGTGAAATAATATATTTATTATCAAGTAATGAAGTGATATTTATTTGAGAAATAAATATTTATTATTCAAGGTCTAATAAATGTGTTGGAGGAAATAAAGAAAATGGGAAAAAATTATATTCCATGTATATTAATATACACAGTGTTTAGTTTTTCTAGGGATTTGTGATAAATAATATTATCTATTTAATTAAATTATATTAGGTGTAATTCGCTTGGCGCATGTCAAGTAATAATAATAGTAAACTATTATTATTAGATATGGGGTCTTACTAAGAATTAAATGAAATGAATAAATTATTTTGTGTAATTAATTCATTTTATTATTCTAAGTAATTAGAATCCCAATTATATTATTCTCACGAGCCTATCCATTCTGTGTGGTTATTCACAACAGATCTAGAAAATCTATCAAGTTAAGAGAGAATTATTTTTCCACCAAGAACACTCTCAAGTTACGGGAGAGATACTTCTTCACCGGAATAAGGAGAGCACTTTGGAAACAGCTCTCAAGGTGATCAAAGGCGGACATCACAAGTTAAATCTCTTCTATGCTAGCACCCATAGATCCCTTCGGTGACATCCAGAGATACATGGAGCATGTGTGGATCAACTCTAGAGGAAGTATACACTTGGCTTCTACAACGCAATGACGGATCACATCGAATCGTGACCAAAAACATCAACGAAGAGTGAATTCCATCAAGGTAATTATTATATTTTAATTAAATTAATTATAACCAACATATGATGATCCTATTTATGGTTTTGGGACTCTCCTATTTTCTTTCTTTATTTGTTCTATTCCAAAGATCCAGTGTTTTATCATCGTGATGGATCTCAGATTGATCATTGTTAACGAAAAAAATTAAAGTTGGGTACACCCACCAACACACTTCTGCTACACCTGGAACCTATAAGTGGTATAAGATTAGTAATATCATTGATTATAATTATTTAGTTTTTCATTGACGATTTACGCATTTAATAATTTAGTTGTTTGAATTCAATTTAATCATTCTTCAAATCTGAATCTAGATCTGTTCCTCCTATTTTATTTCTTATTCACCTTACAGAGATGATTTTTTCTTTTAATTTTGATTAAAATAAAATATAGGATCTCATCCAGAGGTTCCAAATATTCTAGGATGTACAAAACCATAACATACATCATATATTCTATAGTACACATCGTGTAGTCTAGGTTCCATGCACCGGGACTGGTCCTCCAAACCAAGTCATGTGTTGGAGTCTATTTAAGTCTTAAATAAATCAGTGTGTTGACCAAGAATAGGTAGAACGTGGTTTATGGATTACATGCCATGTGGCCCACTGGACACGGTGTGTAATCCCTTCGAGTTAGGGTTGGACCATGTACCCCGTACACAGCTTTCCCGACTGGAGATCGTGTAACACGGACACTACACAACATGTGGCCCACTGAACACGCCTTGTACTCTGAAGATTTCAAAAGTACATCTACATGCCATGTCTTCGGGCATGTACTTCAGATGGATGGTGAATGATAGTATACGCCGTGTAGTCATAACTACATGCCATATACTCATCCAAATTACGTAGATTTATTAAAATTTATTATTATATTATACAAACCCTTGAGATGTGTACCATAGTTTGGGCATAAAGATGAGGTAAAACACGTGATAGGTGTTATATATATATGTGTTTAATTTAACTTATGTGTAATGTTAATTTCTACTCATTGGGTAGTTATGAATGAGAATTCATTGGGTTTCCTCCAAGGTACAGGTTACGTACAAATATAATTTTAAATGAATTTATTTGTTTAATATTATGATGGATGAGAATCTCAAGGAAATTCAAAAAAGGGTTTAAGATAAAAGGATTGATTAATTAAAGATAATTAATTGATTCGAGCATGATTTATCTAAAACAAGAATTATTAAATAATTAAATTATAGTTTTATTTATGCGTAAATATCATTGCATACATGGATGATCATGAGATGGACCAGGATCTTTGTAAGTGGATGATTTATTTTAATTTATTTATTTAAATTAAATTTGTTGGCCTGTGAGCCTTCTCCTTATTAATATATAGGGCCTGCATTACCAAGGTTTCTTTTATGTAAAACACCATTTTACCCCTCATATGTGAGTGAGATAAAAAGAATATGTAATGGATAGAGCTCCCAATCTAGTGGAGGTGGCTCAAGTTAGGATCCAAGGTGAAACCAATCCAAAGGAGATACAAAGGTGGACAGGTGGAAAGTTGTAAACACAAACCCAAAAGGTTCAAGGTGTTCATCCCCTAGGTCTTGGGTTTGTTTATAAACTATTATATAAACTAACCAATAGAACAAGATCATGATCATACCATTTATTTTATTTATTTTAGTTGCATGGTTTATTTATTGTGAGTGTGTTTTCATGATCACACAATTAATGAATTAAACAAGCATGTAAGATGGAACTAAAATAATATCAACTTATGCATAAATATTATCTTATACATGGTTAATCGCTTAATTATATCCCACTTAATATTAACAAGAATGTAATAAAGATAATAAAATGGAAATTTACGTATAAGGGTAAAATCCCTCAAAGAAATATTAAGTCGGTATAGCCTTCCATAATATTGGTTAGAATCGAACCATAGTTTAAAGTTCTTGACCAACCCTAGTTAGGGTGATTTAAATTATTGGGGAATTATAATTAAAGGTTTTGGGTTGAATTGAATTGGTTCACATCAAGGGTTGACTTCCAAAGTAGGACTTGGTGTGACCAATAGGCAAAGGTTGAGGAAATCCAAATAAAAGGATTTCAGGATTGGGGAGTCCACTCAATGGATCAAGGAGCCACGAGATAATGCAGTTGGAATTTAGAATCCCTACCTAAAACCTTTCAAGTTTCTTGAACAACACTGTTTTGGGTAATACTAAGGGTAATATGGATCCTTTCCAATAGAATATTTAGGAATTAGAATATTCTTAAGTTAATGGTGAGGGATATTGTATTTTGATAAAATAGTGGGAGACTAATAAGTATTAATTTATTTATTTGTCTCAGTTTTATCATGATAAAGTAATAAATATTTTCTCATCTTAAATTATAGAAATTACAAGAAAAATTACTTTAAACATATCATTGCGAACCATACTCGAGAAGGAAAAACTTCTCACCGGCAGAAATTTCTAGGAGTGGCAGAGGTGTTTATGCGTCATCCTTCACCATGAGAGGAAATTGTATGTGATTTAGAAGCCTATTCTAGTTGCACCTGGAAAGGAGGCCACTGAAAAGGAACTATCTCTTTATATGAAACATATGGATGATGCAAAAAATGTTTATTATTTCATGCTATCGGCCATGTCTAATGAGCTCTTGAAGCAACATGAAAACATGGACACATATAGAATGATGTCTAACCTTAAGGGTTTCTATCAAGAGAAGATGAGACATGAGAGATATGAGATCTCCAATTCTTTGTTTACAACTAATATTGGATAATCTACGCCAGCTGGGTCTCATGTAGTCAAGCTAATTAGCTACATTGAACGCCCAGACATCTTAGGGATTAAGTTCCTGGATGAGTTGCATACAGATCTCATCCTATCATCACTAACAAATACCTTCTCTAGATTTAATGTCAACTACAACATGAGAAATAATGAGAAGAGTCTATTGGAACTTCTGAACTTAATTATCCAAGTAGATAAAGACATGGTGCGTGACAAACCCACATTCCTTGTGGTGAATAAGAAAAGGAAGGATAAGGAAAAGGGGACAAGGATTTATAAATAGTCTAAATCCCATGAGAACTGTCCCTCTAAGAAGGGGAAGATATAGTGGTAGGTCAAGGAATGGGAGCCAGTATGTTTTGAATGTGGAAATCCAGGCCACTGGAATAGGAACTGCACCCAGAAGTGTGCAGACACTAAAGATGCATTCATTATTGAGTGTAATCCTTCCATTTCTACACATTGGGTATTAGATATAGCTTGTGGGGCTCACATATGTATTCAAATTCTAGAACCAAGTAGATTTAGATAGATTTCTTGAGGATATGTGGATCTTCGAGCTGCCACTGGCATGAGGCTGGCTGCGTTGGCCATTGGCGATTACCATCTCTCATTGCCAACTAGAATGGTTTTGGTTTTACATAACTATTATTATGTGCCTAGTGTTACCAATAACATAATTTTTGTATCATGTTTAGATATGAATGGATTTATTTTCAAGTTTGGAAATAATGGTTGCTTATTTTATAAGAAAAATGTATGTTATGGTATGGCGCATTTAAATAATGGTTTGTATGTATTAAATTACGAAAACCAAGTGTTGAAAATCGATAACGAAACAAACTCACATGACTCATACAACACCTTGTTGTGGCATCATCATCTTGGTCATGTAAACGAGAAGTGATTGACAAAGATCTTCCAAGATGGTTATTTAGACTCTACTGAGCTAAAACCACTTGATATATGTCACACTTGTTTACAAGGTAAAATGACCAAGCAACCTTTCTGTGGAAAGGGTGAAAGGGCCATAAAGCTTATAGTATTGGTACACATAGATCTGTGTGGATAATTTCTAGTAGAATCTAGAGGTGGATATTTTTACTTCATTACTTTTACTGATGATTTCAGTAGATATGGATATATCTACTTAATGAGGTATATGTCAGAGGCCTTAGAGAAATTTAAGGAATTCAAGAATGAAGTAGAGAATCATCTTGGTAATAAGATAAAGAAGCTTTGATCAGATCAGGGTGGAGAATATCTGAACCAAGAGTTTATCGATCTTCTATGGGAGTCTAGGATTCTATCTCAACTTACTCCTCCATATACACCGTAATGTAATGGTGTTAGTGAAAGGAGGAACTGTACCTTGTTAGACATGGTGAGGTTGATGATGAGTCATGAAGATCTTCCATTATACTTTTGGGGATATGCATTAGAAACTGAAGCATACACATTAAACCAAGTACCAAATAAGGTGGAAAATTGAATTCTCGATGAGTTATGGAATGGAAAGAAACCCATTTTTTCTCACACATGTTTATGGGGAAGTAAGGAGTTTGTTAAGGCCTTCTCAGGAAAAAAACTAGCACCCCAGGCACAAGGTGTATCTTTATAGGATATCCCAAGGAAACAAAAGGATATTACCTATATAACCCTTTAGACAAGAAAGTGACTGTCTCCAGACAAGTTGTCTTTCTTGAGAGGGAGAACATCCTTAAAAAGGATAGTGGGAGAAAGATTGACTTTGATGAAGTTGATGCTCAAGATACATAGGAGTTGGTGCAAGAAAAAGTTCTAGAGGTCCCCATAGAAGAGGTTCCAGAAACACAAGTACTGCGTAGGAGATCAAGAGAAGTAAGGGAACTAGAGAGATTTGGTTTTCTAGTCCCCGAGGATGGTGAATCATTATTGTTGGAAAATAATGAACCTATATCCTACAAGGTAGAAGTAGAGAGATCAGAAGCTACAAGATGGCTAGAAGCTATGAATTCAGATATGGATTCCATGTATCAGAACCAAGTCTGGGTTCTGGTCGATGAGCCGGTTGATGTATAGCCTTTTGGATGGAAATGAGTATTCAAGAGAAATCCAGACATGGAAAGTCAAGTTAGAACCTATAAAGTAAGGCTAGTGGATAAAGCATTTAGACAGCGTTAAGGAATTGAATATGATGAAACCTTCTCGCCAGTTTCCATGTTTAAATTTATAAGAATCATACCTGCCATAACATCTTACCATGACTATGATATTTGGTAGATGGATGTAAAACATTATTACTTAATGAGAACCTTTAGGAAGATGTCTATATGACATAAAAATAAGGGTTTTTTGACACCAGGTGAATCCAAATGAGTTTTCAAGTTTCAAAAATCCATTTATGGATTAAATCAAGCATCTAGGTCATGGAAAATTTGATTTGATGAATCCATAAAGGAATTTGGTTTCATTAAGAACAAATTTGAGACATGTGTTTATAAGAGGTTTAATGAGAATGCGGTCGTTATCCTAGTAGTATATGTTAACAACATATTTCTTATTGGAAACGATGTACCAGTCTTACAGTCAATTAAGGACTAGTTGAACATGTGTTTCTCTATGAAAGACTTAGGCGAAACAACTTACATTCTAGGGATCAATATCATTCATGATAGATCCAAGAGGCTTCTTGGACTAAGTCAAGGTACATACATTGACCAGATACTAAAGAGATTTATTATGGAACAATCCAAGAGGGGATTGGTTCCAACGTCACATGGCCTATATCTTTCTAAGAAAATGTGTCCTCATACACAATAGGAGAAAGATAGGATGAGTAAGATCCCATACGCTTCGGCTATAGGATCTATCATGCATGACATGTTATGTACCATGCTTGATGTTTCCTATGCACTGAGCATGGTAGACAGATATCAAGAAGATCTAAGAGAACAACATTGGACTGATGTTAAGATTATCCTTAAGTATCTAAGAAGAACTAAGGATATGTTACTCATGTATGGAGGAGATAAAGAGATTTTCATTATAGGGTATGTTCATGTTAGTTTTCGGACAGATTAGAACAATCTGAAGTCAGAATTAGGATATTTTTTCTGTCTCAATAGAGGAGATGTGAGCTGGAAGAGTTCAAAGAAGCTAGTTGTCGCCAATTCTACAGCGGATTCCAAATATATAGCGGCTTATGATACATCCAAGGAAGACATTTGGATTTAGAGATTTGTCGAGAAGCTTGATGTAATGCCTAGCAGTAGAGACCCTATCACATTGTATTGTGATAATACTACAATGGTGACTATTACAAAAGAACCAAGGTCACATCAACAGACAAAACACATTATCCGAAAGTATCAACTCTTGAGGGATTTCTATCAAAGCGGTGAAGTTATAGTGATCAGATTTTCCATAGAAGAGAATGTGGTAGAACCCATGACTAAAAGCTTATCTTAGAAGAAGTATGAATATCATGTGAGAGTTAGTGGGTTAAAGGTTGTTAGCAGTTGGCTATAGTCCAAGTGGGAGTCTATTGGATTTTGTGGCCTAGAACCAACTACTATGTACTTTATTAATTAATAAATACTTTATCATATCTTGATTATTATTCTGCATGACAATGCATGTGATAATGTCCTAAAGATAGTTGTTGCACCAAAGGGTCATAACAGATCCCTACTATGATGAGAACCTAGAAGTTCCATAACACTAGTCTTGAATATATGTTATATGGCTAGGTGGTGTTATTTGAGGGACACAAATAATATAGGCCATTAGGGGTGAGAACTCATAAAACTTTGAGGAAACTTCTCATGGTGTGAACCCTTGGTAATATCTAGGAGGATATTATGAGAACGAGACCTACCAATAGGAAATCCACATTTCATAGTGTCATTGGATGTTCCTATCTGGGGATGTGTTTATTGGTCCTTAGACTTTAAGATTATTATTAATGGGTATTACAACTTGCGTAATTAGATTTATTGATGAAAACTATGATGAAACACTGTTCTTAGTGAGGTAAGATATGTTGGGTGTGTCATGAGTAATACTGCATTAATAGATAATGCGAGAAAGTATTTGTCCCTTCTGTTCCATAACAAAATTTGATAGCTCAGGCCCTTTGATGGAATTGATATAGCCTAAATAAATCCATGTCCATGGTAATAAGTGGGAAAGTTCAATTATGGGAAGTCAAAGAAAGAATAATCGAGCACATGAGTTGATGACACTATATGCAACCCACTTGATTGGAAATATCGAGACAAAGGGATTATATTACACGATAAGAATTTGTAGGATGTGAAACGTCATTGCGGCATTAAATTCTTTCTCTATGGGTGCCTTGGCGTGTTTCTAGACACCAACCTTGGACTTTAGGTTGGCTATACCTAATGCCACTGAGAAAGAGGCCTAGAGGGCCACACACTAAGTTTGTCCAAGTATCTTATTAAAATATTCATTTAATAAGTTGAATAAATATTATTCATGATTATGGTTTGATAATTATTCAAGGATTTCTGATCACATTTATTTTGACAATAGTTATTCAATAGAATATAGTGTGGGTGAAATAATATATTTATTAGTGAGCAATGTAGTTATATTTATTTGAGAAATAAATATTCATTATTTAAGGTCTAATAAATATGGTGGAGGAAATAAAGAAAATGGAAAAACAAAATTACACGCTATGTATATTAGTATACCCGATGTGTAGTTTTTTGGGAGATTTGTGAGAAATACTAATATTTATTTAATTAAATAATATTAGGTGTAATTCAATGGGTGAATGTCAAGTAATAATAATAGTCAACTGTTATTATTAGACATGGGGTCTTACTAAGAATTAAATGAAATGAATAAATACTTTCGTGTAATTAATTAATTTTATTATTCTAAGTAATTAAAATCCCAATTATATTATTCTCATGAGCCTAGACATTCTGTGTGGTTGTGAACAACGGATCTGGAAAATCTCTCAAGCCAAGAGAGAATTCTTTTTCCACTAAGAATGATCTCAAGTTATGAGAGAGATCCTACTTCACCGGAACAAGGAGAGAGATTTGGAAGTGGCTCTCAAGGTGATCAAATGCGGACATTGCAAGTGAAGGTTATTCTACAATATCACCTAGAGATCCCTTCGGTGATGTCCAGATATATGTGGATCACATGTGGATCACCTCTAGAGGAAGTCTAAACTTGGATTCTATGATGCAATGATGGATCACATCAGATCGTGACCTCAAACATCAACAAAGAGATAATTCTATCAAGGTAATTCTTATCTTTTAATTAAATTAATTATAACCAACATATGATGATCCTATATTTAGTTTTGATAATCTCCTATTTTATTTCCTTCTTCATTTTATTCTGAAGATCTGGCATTTTATCATCGTGACGGATCTCAGATTGATCATTGTTAATGGAAAAATTAAATTTGGGTACACCCGCCAATGCATTTCCGCTGCGCCCGGAACTTACAAGGAAAACCTTATAATAGTGATTTTTTGGACATTATAAATCATATTTAAATTAAATAATATTATTTTAATACATTAAATTAGTTTATAATTATAATTAATTAGTTTAATCAAAAGGAAATATGAAAAAATGTGAAAATATTATTTTAATGTAATATTTTAGATTATATAATTTGGAAAGTGATTTATAGGTTTTGAAATCATATTTATAATATTTTAATGACTTAATTATCATATAAAATATATTTTCCCCAACCTATACTTCTAGAAATTATTATTCCATCATTACATCATCAATGATGTAACTTAAGATACACCAGTTATGAGAAAAACTATATTTTTACTACTCACCAGAAAATTGAAGTATTTTAGAAAATTACCAAAAAATAAAACTTGAAAAATTTTAATGTGATGATTTAAAAAATGATATTAATTTTATAAAAAAAAAATTATAACATAGGTAATTTTAATTTTTAATATAAAAATTATTATTTTTAAGAAATAATTGAAAATAAAATAAAAAAGTGATCATATTTTATTTAATTTTTTTAAAAATGATTTTTTTTTTGAATTATAGTATTTATATGTACTTAAATTAATCATGATATATGTTATTTATAATACAATTTACTATTTTGAGGTTAAAATTCTATTCCAACAGTCAAGTTACTATTCCCAACTGCCAGGTTACTATTCCTAATGGTCAGGTTACTATTCCAACTGTCATATTACCTATTATAAATACTATTTCATTCTATCATTAATTATTTACCCAAATTCATTTCAAGGTTCTAAATTTCCATTTTCTATAATTTTGACTAGTTTACTAATATTTTGTTTCATTTTTATAGTATTGAACATGTTAGGGATGATTCTAACTGATTGGGGTGATCCATATTTTCCTATTGTAGTTTTTCTATTTTATATTTTTCCCATGTAATAATTATAATTTTAATGGGTTTATTCATTAAATAATGCAATTATTTCCATTAATTAAATAAATTTTTGTTTATATCTCTATTTTCTCTATATGTATAATACTTATATAATATAATATATATCACATTTATTTAGGAAACAGTTATCATTTAAAAATTCTGGTTTGTTACACCAAATGGCCTCCAGTATGCCTCCTCGTATGCCAGAGGCTACTGAATAGTGATGGGGCCATAAAAATTAATTAGAGATATTATTCCCTTAATATCATAACAATTAGTAAAAATAAATACGTAAAAACATCCACATAAAAGTACACAAAATAAACCATAAAACAACAGTGCTATATCAAAATGATGATGTTATAAAAAACATGCACCGATCGCACACTAGGAAAATCCCACATTAAAAATAAACAAAAGTACCAAAATACACACAATGAACCTATTGTAATCCCCATGCATTATCCCTTTCTATAATCCCCATTAAGCTACTCCTACTGGATCTACTACACATTCTATGATCTAACATGAAAAGAAGATATAAGGTCTGCACATGCACCGGGATTCCAATGATGGGTTTGAGAAAAACACTTAGTATGGTATTAAAAATAATCACTAATATATTCCATAATATGTGTTTTTATGAATGATGAAAATAAATTTCATAAATAAACATTATCTATGATTTTTCATACACTAACTAGGATACCATGATACCCGATGAGATACACATGCCTAACAGGTCATCAAGTCCTAACTAGGAAACCCCAACATGTGACCATACCTCCATTTGATCCTTGTTGTAATCCTCTCATCACATATTACCATAAAATATATACCATATCCTAAGACTAAATTTAGGGTGTCCTCCAAGTCTCAACTGCTATCTGAAGGGGTAGGGTAGGGCCCTGTGTCCAAGTTTTAGATACACCTTCTCACTCAAGGTTGTCCCACATCCAAACCCAAAACTCTACCAACTACCCCATGGTAGGGTCTATCCATCTGATCCCACACCGCATCAGGAACCCATATCTCTCATAGAGGTCCCATTATCCAATCCTGTTCCCCTACACATCCCATACACTATCTCACTCATGGAATTCAGTCATCATATTACATCACATCACATCTAGGACCCCATCTTACTCATAGAGGTATGAATGCTACAATTTTACTCATGGTTGGTCCAAAACATCAATTCTCACTCTTGGATATAAAAAACAGTCTCAAGACACACTATCTCACTCATGGTCATCCCAAACAGCTTACATAATGAGAAATATATATCACTCATGTTAGTTTATCTAACACTATCTCACTCATAGATGGCCAATACCTGATGACCCATCACCCCATAAAATTTAGTAAGCTATCACATTTATAAGAATATGTTGGAAAATAATAATAGGTCTTGAAGTATACCACACATATCATTAGATCAACACCCCAGGACTAGCCCTCATATTGCCTCTAATGTCATAGTGGATAAAATATCAACCATAAGGACATCCACTAGGGTCCTCCAAAACCATCATAGTCTCTTATAATCAACATCATATCACACTCACTATCCCAGTGGTTAAAAATAATACCCAACGAATCATCCCGACCCAAACCCCATGACATAGTCCAACTCAACAAGACCCACATCACTCTTGGTTCCACTACCCAGGGACCTTCCGAATCCATCATGCTCTAACTGGGCCTATAATCAATATTTATAGTTCAATTAACATCTTAAACCCTCTTGGAGTACTAATTCCATGCCCTTAACGAGTCCCATGAATGAAACCAAGTCTTTTCCCACATCTCCCAAGGGAGATATCTAAAACTATCACTGAGAGGAAACCACTCACCATCACATAATCCAAGCCTTAAAGTAATTAACCCACTAACCTCATAAACTAAGACTCTCTTTTGTTCTCAAGAAGGAGTTCTTAGTCACTCACATGAGGCACAATCATCTCACTAATCACTACTCATACCTAAGCCTCTCATGCCTTCACACAAGACTTAGGAACCCAAATTATACCACCTTTTCATCACTACCCATACCTTGATACCTAATCAAGGAATAATGTTAACTCAATTGAATCCCTCGTCCCTTGGAGACATATTTTTCAGCTGATTGTAAACTACCCAAGGAGCAAAAACTCACTTGGTCTCATTCTAAGAGGCTCAATGAAACCCCTTTATTTCAATTAAGGATTATATTAGTCCTTAGATCCCATTATCAAACCAATGAAATTGTGAAGGCATACACACTTGTAAATAGACATGTATATCAGTTTGTATCATTGGGTTCAACTATCTAAAACATGGATTTAATCCCTATATGAGCACCGTTGTGCCTTGTACAAGACCACTGAGCCATGTTCAGGCTTTTGAAAACTTGTCTCAAACATATAAGCATAAATTATTAACTATAAAACATTATCATTAATTATTTAAATCAATGTAAATATGAATAATTGTCATAAGACTCATCATACATCATCCACTCGCTAAAAAAATTAACAATATGGTGTAAACCACTCTTGAAAAAAACCCAAACTTAAACCAAAAATATCACCAAAAATTATACTTAGTTAAATGGATAATTTCATCCAATTTTGGTAGATAACCTAAATAAATTAACCAAAAAAAATACTTCAATAGAAAAACAAACAACAATGGGTATACATCATATTAGGTTCTCCTCTAGCCACTGCACATGAAATACCCATCAATTTCACCTAATTTCACCATGCTCGGGTGGAATCGACACTGAACCATAATCCAAAATTAAGATAGATTTGAGGGTAGTGAATAGAAACCCAAATGAAATAAGGGATAGGGATAACCACACCCAAAATCAATACCAAAAAATATCCCCAATAATAGGTAATATTTGGGGAGGAGGAAGAGTGGTGGAGACGACCTAACAACCTTCCCCTCACATTCCTAGTTGATGAAAAAAAAGGGTGTATGGCCCCATTTTTATTTAAAAAAACACATAAACACATTTCAAAGGATGAACCAAAGTTTCACACAATTAGACTTTTAAATTATAGGGGTTCTACCCTTATCAAAAATCATTCATGGCATGAACCACCATTCATTTCATGAAATTATCAGGGTAAAGGGCTTCATCCCTCCTACCCTCCCACATTTACATCTTGAAGGCATCCATTAAAAGTAATTTATAATGTTAATTACCTTTATGTTGTGACCAAGTGATCATTTCATTTGTTTTAAATGGTTCAATATGTGTTTAATGTGATGATGATGATGCATGGAGGATTGGTATGGATTATTTAGGCATTGGATGTCATTATTGATGAAATATACATGTTAGTACATAAGATGTTTGAGGTGATTCCATTATTAAAAAAATGTTTAATGATTCTATAGCTTAATGAAATCAAGTGGATAAGTTCAATACATAATGAAATTAAATGCGATGATTGTTGTGAAAATATTCAAGTGAACTAAAGGAAAGTATTGATGATTGTAGAGACACTATTAGTATTACATTGAAGGTATTTTTAAGTCACATAATAATGGATGAAATCACTTTAAAGAATCCTAGTTGTTATTTAAGGGAAGTTTGTAATTTGTATTTGAAACTAGAAAAATTAAAAAGTCTCTAATCACAAGGATTTTAAAAACGATATTAAATATTCAACATAATAATTTTATACATACTGAAAAATGAAATAAAATCCCTAATCATAAGTCTTAATGCCTGATTGTAATACTTTTTTAGTAAATTTAAATATTCATTAGAAACCATTAATAATAATCATAAGTATTCATAAAAATGGTTTAATGTAAAGCTTCACGAATTAGATAAATTCAATATTTATATAAAAATGAAAGAAAAATAGAGATAAGATCTGTAATCACAAATAAGAAGGTCCTTATGGAAAAGATACTTGATTCCATTCATGAAAAGATCTCAAATGAGTCTAAAGTAGTGGATATGATGGAGGTTTTTGAAGAAGGAAACATTTGGTTCTTCAAGTGATTTAAATGAGAAGTCTTTACAGATAATCAAGGAAGTTTTAATGAGGAGATCATGATTTCCAAATATTAATTTAGTTTATATATAGGAATATTAACTAAATATTCACATGATATTCTATGAGTATAAATAAGGTTTTGAATTAATAAAGATAGAGTGAGAAGAAGAGAGTTTTAATGAAATTAGATACACTGTGCAAGAGAATTATGAGAAACGGATACATCAAGTATCAAAGAGAATTATTGAGTTGAATCCATGAGTCCCTAAAGGAGACATACCTAAGTAATCAAAGACTATATAGATTACAAATCATACTAGATCTAGAAGAATTTTCAAGACTAGAAAATTTGTTCCAAGAATATACTGAAGATCATGAATAATTACATGAGAAAGCTTGATCCTACATGCTCATGGAGGAAGATAACTCTGAAAAAGAATGAGAAATTTATGATACTAGATAAAACCCAAAGAAGAGGATCTTATATATGAGGTTTCTATCCATTTTTTATGAGTCTCATGGTTGGGTGTATAACCAATTGACAATATGTGAGGTTATGGGGTATAAGTAACTGAGGCATAAGAGTTTGTGGGATAGGGAGGATAACAAGCAACATTTGGTGGATTAAATATTGGGGAGTATATCTAGTTGCTTCTCAAGATAGGTGATTAAGGGATATAACTAATCACACTCCTATAAACTCAAGATCTATTGTAATCGATAATAAGATTATAGTGGAGAATATATGTTAGGTGGTATAACCAACATGGAAATGAGTAGGATTTAAAGATAAACCTTTTAAATATTTTGTGCTGATTTCTTGATTATTATTTATACACATGAAGGTGAGGTTGAGAGAAATCATTGATCAGATTAATAACCTCAAAAAGGCAAGAGGTTGAATTAAGGGAATTTATAAAAATATTGGACCACTAATTCAACCCCCCTCTTAGTGGTTCCTAATTGATACTTAAGTAGTATAATTAGTATCCACTTCTAAAAAAATAGTGTTTAATAATGTTAGTAAAGGTATTTTAATAGATATTATAAAGCATTGTCTACATAGGTGCTATTAAAGGGAATGCTTTAATAGTGCCCGTAAAAAGCACTGTTAAAGGGGGTAAAATTTTATTTTTTTGAATCTATATGAGCCCATACTTATCATTACTTACATGAACCCTTTAATAGTGATCCACCCCTAACCCTTTGTCAATGTTTTTCTAATTTCACAACCTTTTGTGCTCGCCATGATTGAAACCATGCACCTCTTCTTTGAAAATAGAACGCCTTTACCATTACAGCATGTTGTTTTATTATTTGTATAATGAAATTTCCATTTATTTATATATATTTACATATATATGTTTTATTCATATATTTATATAATTATTTTTAAATGAATTTATAAATATATTATATATTACATTCATTTACATATACTAGAATATGATATAAATATATATATGTTTATTAACACACACATATATGTATATATAATCATTATATATATTTATATAATATAAAAATGGATAGAAATTGTTTTAAATTCAGTTTTAGAATATGTATTTATTTACATATATTATAATATACATATATATATATATATTTTAATTATTTACATACACATATTTATATATAAATATTAATTGTATAGGTATATATATACATATTAATGCTTTTTATAAGGTAAATAAATTGGATAATTTTTTACTTTAAATAAAATTAATAATAAATATTTATTTTATATGTTTTAAAATATATTTATTTGTATATATGTTTTTATATGTATTTATATGAGTGATTTATTATAAGTAAATATAAGAAAATATGCATATATTTAATTATAAATAAAACTAAATTGTGAAAAATGATAAAATTTCATAACCATAATATCAATATGAATATATTCTATGAGAATAAATTCATTCCCCACTGAAAATGGGTAAAAATAACCCCTTAAACAAGGTTGAAATTGCATTAAATGTTAAAAAATTGGGGTAACCCAACTAAAAAATAAAATTTGGAGGCCTTCTAGGCCTTTTTTGGCCAAAAAAATGTGACTTGGGGTTCCACTCAGTCACCAGGGTGTAGATATTTCCACAATATTCAATTTAATATATGGTAGATCCTAAACAGACTCACTGATCAAAATTTATGGCCGTTTGAAGTTCGGGTTTCGTTTTTGAATTATTTTAGATCTTTTATTAATTTTTTGATTTTGTTTTTATTAAAATTGTTAATAATTGAATATTACTAAAAAGTAATTATAAAATTACCAATTAATTTTTTAAATTATTTTATAACACGTTTTCACTAAATATCTTATATATTAAGTGTAAATGCCTATTTACAATTTCCAAAAACCCATTTAAAATATATATATTATATTTATATCAATATAAATATATTTATATAATGATATATTATTTTTAATAATATATATATATTTTTAAAATACACCCTTTAACAACGCTAGTAGAAAAGAAATGATAAATGGTAGTTCTTTATCAACACTTTTAAAAGAGAACATATAAAGACTCCCCTTTTATCAACATTTTTTTATAAGTATAGATAAATCTCCCCTTTATCAGTTCTTTTTTACTAGAACCGGTAAAGGGACACCCTTTATAATAACTTTTATACTATCATTGATAACGGGGGGGGGGGGGGGGGGGGGTTATCAGTTCTTTTTTACAAGAACTGATAAAGGCCCCCCTTTAACAACATTGTTTTAGAGTTGAAAAAGGGGGTATTTAACAACACTTTTAACTAGCACTATTAAAACCCTAGCACTGGATAAATCCAGTTTTTTAGTAGTGATTGAAACACAGTTTTCCACTAAATATCTAATGTTTTTCCTAGATTTTTTTATTATCCTTGATGAACATACAATTTTAGGTTAACTTTGAGCTACCTCGTATGGAGAAAAATTAAGTTTCTCCTATTGATACAAATATTTAGATCTCTTATAGGACCCATAAAAATACTAATAAAAGATAGAAAAAGAAGATGAATATGAATATAAAATTACAGGGTGAGACAACAATAATTTAATGTAATCAGAGTTGTATAAGCCATAATAATTCTTTTAATTATGATTTTTAAATGAATCATTTTCAAACTGTGATGATGATATATAACTTAGTGATATTTATTCTGAAATTAATTATCATATAGGTAATGTTCCCAATGAAGTAGTAAATTTTATTTTTATAACAATCTAGGGACTTTAGGATAATAAATCATTTATGGAAGAAGAGGCCAATGTAATGGAAGTGGGATTGGCTAAGAAGGTTTGGATATGAAATATATTCACAAATCTTGTGAGAGTAAAAGAAGAAATAGTCACACATTTAAATGAAAGGAATGATGAATAAATTGAAGAATTTCAAAGATCAATTTTTTGGAAGGAATTATTCAAGAGCACATTTATTGAAATATTCCATTCAATTAACAAGTTACATCAAGTCTCTATGAGTGTCAAGACTGCTTGAAAAGAAATCAACGAATATAGAGTGAAATATATTGATAATTATTTATAAGAAGGAAAAAGTTCATGAGAGTAAACTTTAAAATTTAATGGATAATGGAGAAGAAATACTGAGATTATTAAATATGAGAAAAAAATCTTAACTTGACATATCTAAAGGTGAGAGTTAAGATGAAATATCATAAAGAATAAAAATATATAAATTAAAAATATACTAAGAAAAGTAATGCTTACAGAAAGACATTATTAGGTAATTCTGCATAAAATAAGACTAAAAATGGTGTAAAAGAGAGTTTGATACCATGTGGATAATATTATAGCTTATTCTCAGTGATAAATATATCAGATAGTCCAGTTACTTCATGTTGTATTGAATATGTTTTTTCTAATAATGAAGGAAAAATGTAAAAAATTAATCAAATGTTGGAATCTAAAAATGATGGAAAATCCACCATTGTTTCAAGGATGGAAGTAATTCCCAAATAGCAATATACCCAATCTAACCACAAAAGGATTATGGTAAAGTCTAATAATAGAAAGCTTCTAAATCAAGATAGACTATACCTCCATGTAAATGAGGGATGTTTTTAGGCTATTTTTGGCATTGTTACATATTTAATCATATGAACATTAATTTTTATAATAATGTATCAAATTGTACAAGGCTATAAATAAGAGATATCAGAGCTAAAAATGATAAGCCACATGCTGTACAGAAATAGAATAATGTTTATATAAAAAACTAGATTAAAGAATTAAATTTTTAAGAAAATGATAACTTGTATGAACATATCTATGATAAATTAATGTATGTATATATGTAATAAATATAAAATTCTAATTTGAATATAATACCACAATAAAATGAGAAGTAGTTAAAGAAATATAAAAAAACTAGTTGTGGGAGAAAATAAAAAAAGAGATCACTTGAAACATCTAAAAGGCAAGATAATAAGAAGGAGGTCACAAAAAATATATGGAGATACTTTTATTGTGGAAATAGAGGATACATAATAGAACTATGAAATCAATATATTAAAGATAATTTAAATTAATGAAATATGGAATCAAAAAGGGGATCAATCCAAAAGAGGGATGATAGGATTGATATGGTTATTGAAACCCCCAATGAATAAGTTTAGAAGCTACCTAATAAGGGAAAGTTAATGGTTGACTACATATGTGAAAGATGTGAGATTTTAAGTACTTAAACTATATAGTGTTTTATATGGATGCATGTATATCAGGAACTATTTAAAAAAATGAAGAACTTGAAAATTAATGTGGTCAAATTACAACAGTTGAAAAGTAATTTTGACACAAAGGAAAGGATGCGATAGGAAGAAAATAGTGGCCTAGGTTGAGAGGTAGATATCAACATTAGTATTACTTATTAGGGATTATATGGTCCCTAATTATTCCCCATTATTATTGTTTTATTATTATTATATATAGGGAATTAAAGGATAAGGTTTGAGGGATGTACGCTATGTACAATAAGGAAGATGTTATTTTCACCGAGTACTACTAAAAATAATCCTCCATGATAAAGGAAAACATTTCATCCTTTTAGGGAGATAAAATTATGGGAATATGTTTCCATATTGTCACCTATAGTAAATATGTAATTTCAAGAAAGATTTTACTATACTGGAAAATGGGGTTTGAAAATCACATTTACAACCTAGTGTTTTGATTTTATTCAATAGTATTTTGGTGGGAGAGTTCCGGTTAATTATAAAATGAGACAAAGGGGGAGTTACATGACATGTACATTAATTTTTTTGATGGATTTCTGTGATTTTTTGGTTATATGTTTCATTTAAGAGATTTTTTTTATAAAACCACGAAAGTGAGAATTATTTTGAGCATTATATCACATGTTATTGAGTTTATAAAAAATGTTTACTAACTTGGTAGTATCTCTGTTGTTTTCTACCCCAGGATAGCCTATATAGACTTATATTAGAAATATTAAAGGTTATTTTATAAGAGAAACATGTGGTTCCATCCTTATCTTAGATCTGAAAAATGGGGAATAGGATGAGAGTTACTTGATAGTAAAAAAGAAGCAATGAGATCAGATTCCTAGTAAGGGTAAGCATAAGAGATAACAATCAAAGATCACAATTGAGCATAATATGAGAATATGGTTATGAGAACATAATCAAGGTGCATGATCATAATAGAACATAATCATACCACTACTACAAAATATTCCTTTAATAGTGCTAAAAATGGCCTTTATTGGCGCTAGAGAAGCACTGACTACTCAAGAGAGATTAAAAGCCTGAGTCTTTTATTAGCACTTTCTCAAGAACTGATAAAGGAATCCTTTATCAATGCTTCTATAAGTGATGATAAAAGATACCTTTATCAAAACTTTCTCAAGAGGTGATAAAGGGTCATACTGCAATGTACTGCTACAACATAGTACCCCACCAGTGCAGTGTGCTGTAACAACACACCCCAACACAAAAAACACCATGAAATCAGAAAAATAAATCATAAATACAAAATTTAAATTAAGAGAAAAAAATCTAGGCTCATTTTATTTGTTTTGTCGATTTGATGTGCGTTTTAAAATAAAATGATACTTATATATTGAAAAAATGAACTTGGAATCATACTGGTCACATCATGAATCAAATTGAGGTGTGGCTAATTCTTACACGTCTAAAATAACTTATAGATCATTTTTCTAAAGTATAAAAAAAATTCGAATGTGTTTTCTAAATTTTGAGTACGTAGCTTGTCTTTTTAACTAAAATGTCATTTTAAACTAGAAAAACGCGCTTGAATCATACTAGTAATATAGGGTGTTGGTTTGATGTGATACCAATTCCTACATATCAAAAATAACTTATGAATTGTTACACTAAATGATAAAGACAATCTGAGCGCATTTTCTCGGTTTTCAATGAGGGATACCTTTTGAACTAAAATGTTTATTTAAAACTGATAAAAGAAAAATTGATTCATATCGGACACATCATTTATCATATTGAGGTGTGGATGATTCATACACATAAAAAATTAATTATTTATCATTTTTATAAAGTATTAGAACAATATGAATGCGTTTTCTAAATTTTGAGTAGGTGAGTTATCCTTTTTACTAAAATTGATGTCAATTTTGAATAAAAATACGCACTTTGAGTCATATCGATTACAACGTGCATCAGATTGAGGTGTTTATAATTCTTACACATCTCAAATTTCTTATGAATAATTTTAATAAAGTATACAAACAATCTGAATGTGTTTACTCAGTTTTGAGTACGTCACTTGTCTTTTTTACTAAAATGTCATTTTAAACTACAAACACGCACTCTGACTCATACCGATCACATCATGTATCATTTTTATGTGATAATGATTCATAAACATCACAAATGACTCATAAATAAATATCTTAAATTATCAATAAAATCTGAGTGTGTTTTCTAAGTTTTTAGTGAGTAATTTTTTTTAAACTAAACTGTTGATTTTAAATTAAAAACGGACGCATAGAGTCATACTGGGAACACCATGCATCATATTGAGGTGAATATAATTCATACATGTCACAAAGGACTTATGGATAATTTCCCAAATGTATAAAAACAATACGAATGTGTTTTCTTAGTTTTGAGTAGGTCAATTGTCCTTTTTATTAAAATTGATGTAATTTTTAAATAAAGATGCAATTGGAGTCATACCGGGGAAACTGTGCATTGGATTGAGGTATGGTTGATTCATATACATCTTAAATAACTTATGGATAATTTTACTAAAGTATCAAAACAATAAAAATTAATTTTCTTTGTTTTGAGTACGTCACTTGTTTTTTTACTAAAATGTCATTTTAAACTAGAAACAAGCACTTTGACCTTTAATAATCATATCGTGTATTAGTTTGATGTCAAAATGGTTCCTACACATAAAAAAGGAATTATTAATTGATTTCATAAATTATTAATAAAATATGAGCATATTTTATTTGTTTTCAGTGAGTGATATTTTTTGAACAAAACTGTCAATCTTAAACTGATAATGGACACATTGAGTCATAACAGTCACACTGTGTGTTGAATTGAGGTGCGGTTGATTCCTACATGTCTTAAATGACTTATGGATCATTTCATTAAAGTATAAAAACAATCATAATATGTTTTCTCAGTTTTGAGTATGTCAATTGTACTTTTTAGTAAAATTATTGTCAATTTTAAATAAAAAGAAGAACTTGGAGTCATACCGGTCACACCATGTGTCAGACTGAGGTATGGATTATTCCTACATGTCTTTAAGTATCAAAACAATACTAACTACCAATGCCACCACACTTAAACTATCTTTCTATGTGGAACTGCCAACATTGCATATTGACCCGATGTTCTTAGTGGAAAAACCTCTCTTATTGTTGAAAGTCAAAAGAGAATAGGGTTTCAAAAATGAGAAACATTTTTCTAATAAGAACATCAACTCAATATATATTTTTGAAAGTTAAAAAAACTCAATGAAAATAGAAAGCATGGAATCATCAGTAGAAAAAATTATTTTATCTATTTTATGGCTTGCTGTAGATAGTTGAAAGAAAAATATGACTTACTAAAAGATCTTAAAAAAACGAAATAAATATTAGATAAAAATGATAAGGAAATTAACTTATAAATAGTAGATAAAATGATGTCAAAATTAATTAAATAAGTATTAGTAATTCACCTTTTCTTGATGGTTGTATACATTATTAACAAATTTCCTTATTGTCGTTATCTCAGTTACAAGATCGAACAAAAGAATCCAATTGTATAAGAAAACAATTATTATATGAGTAATACTAAGAAGAAATAAATTATACATAAATATGAAACAATACACTAACTCTATGGATATTGATTTTACTGTGAAAACATTGTTTACGATAGGGATATGCTAATTGTAAAACAAGAATGATGATAAAAAAATGGAAGTTGATCTTGCCAAACAATCAATAAAAGAGTGAGGTGTGTGAGGAGAATTTCTGCACTATGGTTAGTGTTATCCACTGAATTAATTCAATGGTGAAATTTATAGACAACTGTCATCCTCATCAGCTCATCTCCCAAACATTTATCATTACATTATGTTATTTGACACACATCCTCCATCTCTTTTGGAAATGAACCTATGTTCCTTGAAATATTCTAAGAAATTGTCATCCATTGGATGAATATTTCTTAGAGTAGTATAAGAAATATAAAAGAGATGGGGGATGAGTCTCAAGAAAACAAAATACAATAATAATTGTTTTAGAGATGAATCTAATGAGGATGACGATTGTACTTAATTGTGTTCTCTAAAAGGGGAAATGCCGCCCATTTGTGAAAATTTAACCATTGGAACTAGTTATTAACTCTATACCTCCATTGAAACCAACTCCTTCTAGATAAAATCTCCACATAACCAAATAAATGATAGAGTGAAGGGAGGTAATGAAATAGAGAGGGTGGAGACAGAAGAATCTGAATACGCAACTATAGTGTTAGGAAACCTGGGGGTCTTGGGTTTATATAGTGTAATTTCAGCTGATGAGTGTATGTTACTGAAGTTAATTTATTTTATTTTACATAGAGGTAGAGTTAATGATGAATTTATCCACAATGATCTGAATAAAACTTTAATAAAATAATTGGTTGAGGATTTTTTTATAATTTTTTTTTCAATAAAAATTGTTTTTTAATAGGTTTTATTTTATTAAAAAATGAAAGGGTTTTATATGATTGAAAAAATAAGTTAATGGAGGCATGTACTTTATTCATACTTATCTCAATAGAAAATAGACCTGAACGGGGTTCACGCCTTCCACCATCAAAAACTATAAAATGGATGTCACTCCTCATTCGATACATAGATAAATAAAGTGAATCTACCTAAATATTATATATATATGTTATATATATGTATTATATTAGCAACTTTATTTGAATATAATTATATATATATGTATATTATATATCATATTTAAATTTATTAAATATACAATATATTATTTGATATATATATAATACTATTTTTTTCTAATGAAATTAAAAAAAAACTATTAATAATAAATTTTAAATTATCTTAATTATAAATAATTATTATTCTGGGTAATTGTGTATAAAATATAATTATTTAAATTTTGGAAAGTTTAATTATTTCAAAAAAATGTATATATAGTTACTTAATTTTATTATTTTGAAAATAACACAAGTTTACAATATTTGATTTTTTATTTAAGTATAAATTATATTAATATTAATTAAATGTATATATAGGCCTAAAATGTATATATAGACCTAAAACGATGAATAACTAAAAATAATTTACAATATATAGAATTTGATAACTTTCATTCTATTTTTTGGAACAAATGATGTAGCAACCTAAGGACACATCCTAGTCTGGTCCCTGATGCGCCGCAGTAGACTACATACCCAATAACCTCTTCTGGTATCCTCAAGATGGGGGAACTCGTCAGTCTCGGCCTCAGCTCTTGGAAATTCTACTGGCATCTCTCTGTCCACAAGAAATGTTGTCCCTTCTTTGTCAAAGCTGACAAGGGTGCTGCTACTTTGGAAAAGTTAGGTACAAATATATGGTAGTACCCATCCAACCCTAGGAAACTTTGCACCTTAGTCACACTCTTAGGTGACTCCCAATAAAGCACTATCTCTATCTTCTCCGGATCCACTGCAACTCCAGCCTCTGAGATAACGTGTCCCAGAAAGTGGACCTCCTGTATCCAGAACTGGCACTTCGAGAGCTTACTATAAATCTGGTGCTCTCGGAGTGTATCTATAACTATCTACAGATGAGTGGCGTGCTCCTCCTTTGATGCCGAGTAAACCAAGATGTCATCAATGAATATCACCACGAAGTGATCTAGGTAAGGATGGAAGATCCTGTTCAAGAGTCCCATAAACACTGCTGGATAATTGTTCATGCCGAAAGGCGTTACCAAGAACTCATAGTGGCCATATCAGCATATGAAGATTATCTCCATTACGTCCTCATCCCACACCCGAAGCTAATGATAGCCTAATCTGAGGTCTATCTTCGACCACCAATCTCCCTTAAGCTAATAGAAGAAATCATCAATACTTAGAAGTGGATACTTGTTATTCACGGTCACCTGACTCAGGAGCCAATAGTCCACACAAGGCCTCAAAATCCTGTCTACCTTCTTGGCGAACAAAATCGGGGCTGCCCATGGAGAAACAACGGGCCTTATGAACACCTTCCTCTATAATTCCTCCAACTGTACCCTCAAATCACGAAGCTTCGTAGGAGCCATCTAATATGCTAGTGTAGATATCAGTTCCGTCCTGGGATACAGGTTGATGTATAAGTCTACCTCTCTATGAAGAGGTAGGCCCAAAACATCCTTAGAAAATACATCAGCATACTGGTCCACCACTACAGGATAGCTCGGACTCCTATCGTCAACTAATCCGAGGTTAAGGCTAGCCAACTAATGAGTGATCAGCTACACCCTCCTCCAAGAAATTCCATCCTGAGCTGAAATGGTTCCCTTCTCACCGGTGAAGGAAAACCTGGTCCCATCCTCACGGACACACTACACTTTGTGCCTAAAACAGTCGATCTGAGAATGGACTTTGGATAGTCAGTCCATACCCAAGATGATATCATAAGGCCTCGACGCTGCTACTAGGAGATCCTCACTAAAGCTCTTGCATCCTAGAGTAAGCTCACACTACCATAACTAGTGTGTAATCATCAAATACCCTCCCATAAGAGTATTTAGCCGGAAGGATCGAGACAATGAATCCACCAGGATCTTCGAGCTCTAAATGAGATCCATGGAAATAAAAGAGTGACTGAAACCTGTGTCTATAAGAACTGTATATAGGGTGGAGTAGACACATATCGTACTTTGAATCATCTCTAGAGCACCATGGTTGTAGGCCTCAGCTGCCTGAAGTAGAGCTTGTCCCTCTCCATATGCTCCCTAAGGTCAGGGTGGACCACCCAAAGGTGGTGGTGGTAGAACCTCAAATCGCCACCCACAACTTGTTGCACGACCATCTCCTCTGCCACATCTGCTTCCCTTATGACCTCCCCACTTGAATCTCTGACTCTACCTCAGTGGTCCATCGACCATCTGCTGATCATCGGTGTAGCGGTTCAGGCAGTCGCGAGCCATGTGACCCTGCCTGCCGCATGAGTAGTATAGTCTTCTCCTATGCTGACCTCCTCTATCCTATGAGCTCCGCACCTCCAACCCTATATCCTAGGGTCATCCACTAGAAGTTCTGACCTGCTTGGGCCTCTGTTTCATCTATCTACTTCCTACTGCAAATGAATAGGTTACATGTCATCCGGTGGTGGCTCTCACTGTTGGTGCCTGCTCAACTAGGAAGCTCTCCACCAGAAGTGCTCACTCTAGAACTCTATCCTACGTTGGTATATTGAGAGATATCATCGACGCTATAATATTTTATCAGAGACCCTTCTCAAAGGTTCGAGCCCTGAATAAAGGGTCCCATACCATGTCAGTGGAGTAGTGGGAGAGGTCAGTGAACCTCACTGAGTACTGATCCACTGTCAGGCTGCCCTACTATAAGTGAATTAGATCCTGAATACGTACAAAGTGTAGAGTCACTGAAACAAACTCCTACCTAAAGAGGCTATCGAAGTACAACCTGTAAAGAGTCGTCTCATTATGTGTTTTGAGCATCAGGATCCAACATCTCCCTATAGTTACCTGAAAGAGACTAGCAGCTAGGATCACCATCTGATCTGCTGGTGTCTCGACCAAACAGAAAACTTGTGCCACAGCCTCCAGCCAGTCATTAGCTGCCTGTGGATCTGTCTCACCTCAAAAACTTAGAGGTATCTATCTCTAGAACTCATGCAAAATACTCAGTCGGCGTGAATGATCCACTGGTGTGGCTGGGGGAAACCGCTTCCCTTCAGGTGGTGGTACTACTGGTGCACCACCCAAATGTACTATCATTGTAAGAGGGCCCCGTACTGATGCCTCATCACTTAGTGGTCCGTCGTTGTGATCTTTCACTAGAATCCTGGATGGATGTCTACACGGAAGAATCTTGTAAAGAAATAGAAGTGCCATGATCAATAATTTATACCTGGTGATTTGAATCAAAAGATATCAAAAGAAAAACATTTTCAAAACATACGCAAATAGTGTTTTCGTGTATCGAGTCAGAAATCAGAACTCAGGGTCCTGATGTATGGATACGTCGGCCTCCACACCAACAATGGACTCCCCAAACTATAATCCTAACTAAACACACTTAACATAATTTCTCCATTGAAAAACACAGACTCTTAGTTCTTCTGGTAGAACCGACCCCTCTGATACCACTTTGTCATGACCCATCCCCTAGGGCCCGTGCTGTGACTACCCTAAGCCCATCTTCCACAGGATAGGGGTTAGAGACTAGCACTAGAAAGACATATCCCTAAAAAGGGAAGGAATTTCCTTTAAACATGAAAACAAACAGACCAGGAACACAACAAGAGAAAACCACGTAGTATAACTGCTGAAAGTAAATGTGTGAACTGAAGCAGAATGGGCCAGTATACAAACCCAACTAAAATAAAGTACAGAAAAAAGGAAAAATAGCTCCTGAGTCCATTTTCAAAGGATCCTACCTGAAGGGTAGGTACAACTCATTACTATGGCTCTCCATGTCAACCGATCACCTCCATACACTATCTAGTCCTAGTTCCCAAATCTCGGTCAAAGCTATCTGTTGTATGCAAAAGACACAACAAGGTGTGGGCGAAGCCCGTGTAGGGTTAAGTATAACAATAACCAATAGGGAACCCAAGACCTGAAAATGTCTCCCAGAATTCCAAAAATGAAAAACCACAAAGCATGATATCAATCACAAAGCACAAAGTAAAACATAGCTCACACCAGGTATATTACTTAAAGAACATGAATAATGATGATTAGTTGTAAAGATAAATCGTCTTATTCTATTGAGAAGTTCTACTAATGAACCAAGAATAAGTCATTCTATTGACGATCCACACAGGTTTGTAAGTCACCGATCCACACAGGGTCGTAAGTCGTCAATTCACACAGGTTCATAAGTCATTGATCCACATAGGTTTGTAAGTCATTGATCCACATAGGGTATTATTTGTTGACCCACACAAGTTTGTAAGTCATCAATCCACATAGGTTTGTAAGTTGCTGATCCAAGATGGGATACTCTAAGTATGATCCTCATTGATTCATGCTACTGATGATCCACACAGGGTCGTAATTCGTCGATCCAAATAGGGTCACTCTAATCCCGATCTACAAAGGTTCACTCTTCACTTGACAGCCAGCCACATGATTCCTGCACTTGGTGTGCTTGAGTTCCTGAGAAACTGCTCCTCAAGACACTAGTCATATTTTGACCCCCACGAAGTCTCACAAATAAATAACCCAAAGCGCTGTCTTTTCATAAGGTTTCCAATGTGATAGATGGTGTATCAATCAGATGCTCAGTCTGTAAGTTATAGGCATTTTATTATTGAGGGTCTGATTGGATTTGAGTTCGATCGAACCTTAATATACTCTAATTTTGTCCAAAACCCAAGTGAAGTATCTATAAAGGACCGTCACATTACGAGGGTCCTCACGCCACTGACAGTGAATCAATCAGACACCCGGTTTTTGAGATACACCTAATTTAGTGAAACGGGACTGGTTGGGTCTGGGTCTAGTGAGGGTCCAGCCCGTCCGGCCCACTGGGCCGATGGGTCTGGCCCGACTAGTGGGTCTAGCCTGGTAGGCAGGTCCAACCTAGTTGGTGGACCCGGACTGGCTAGTGGGTCTGATCTAGCCAACGGGTCTGGCCTGCCTGAAAGAGCCCAACCCACATCTGCGCGGGCCAGTCATGCTGACTGGACGTGGTACGTCCAGTGAGGCTAGTTGGCGGTGCCAGTGGGGAACCACCCCTTATTTTAAAATGGATGATTGGAGTCGACTGTTGGTCTAGCCGAGTGGCTCGAGTGGTCCGCTTCTCTCTCCACGCGGCGCATCGGCGCCGCGCCATTCCACCGCCGCGACACCTGCAGGTGGCACTCTTCCATGTGGCCGGCTCGACTGGCCGCCACCGCTGGTTGCCAGTGCTGCCGCGACAATGGTGCCATGCCGATGGTTCCGCGCCAACAGTTGCTTCCATGGGTCACTAGAGACGCTCCAATGGTCTATTTTCTTTCCTGTCTGGGCCTACAGGCCTCCCGGGTCGCCGCCTTTGCTACGAGGCCCTTAGTTTCATCTTACTACTACATTGCTTGGTTATACACAAATAACGCACATAAACCAAGAATAGCAGAGGGTTCGAGCCTTGTTTGGATTGGACCAATCCCCCTGCGATATAGATTAAACATGGGGAAGAATAGTAATCATTTAAAACCCCATAATAAAACCCCGCATCAACCTCCCAAAATAAAAAACAAAACGTGGATCAACCCATTGGTCGATTGATCCACGTTCTTCATATTATTCAAGAACGGGGTAATAAGGATATTAAACACATAAATCAATTCAACCCCCAACTTGGGTTTGGTGGAAATCGTTGCGAATGAGGGAAGGAAAATGAGTTCGAAGTCGTTCGTCGTTGTTCATCTATCTTCATATCGATTTCCCCCAAAGGTCATCGTTCGTCCACCATTCTTAGTTGGAGAGAAAATCCATTGGTGTTTTGTCAGAGGTTCCTTCTATCGATTCCCAATACCCATGCCTGATTAAATAAAATAAGGCACACCACATTGCGTTCATTAATATGGTTATTTAATGAATCCATTAATTACCTGAAGGTTCGGTTACACAACCAAGTGTAACAGGTTATTAAATGACTTAATTTAATGACCTGTTAACTCTGCAGTCCCTCCACCACTTATCAACAGTTTTAAATAAAGAATAAAATAACTTTTAGTTATTTTATTATTTTTATTCTTCTGAAAAGTCCAAAAATTAACTTCTTCATCCAACCCTTGCTGGTCGAAGTTAAGCTTTTCCTAATTGAATCACGGCGCTGTGAATTCAACAGTTCCTTCAAAATTTTAATTCGAGCACCAATTCAAAAGATATAAATTCCCACCTACACGTTTACTGAACGTATCTTAAGAAAATTTCCAATATTCGTTGTGGGCTCTCTAGGTCTCAAAATCACATGCTATTAATTTTCACAGTCTCGTAATAATTCCATATAATTAAAAAAAAATTATTCCAAATTTCTGGGTCTTTACAATGATATTTAAAAATAGCGAATCTAAGAAGGTAATTAAAAAATATTGATGAACTATGTACTTTGATTTATTCTCTCCTTCTCGACACATGTTCCTTTATAATAAAGGATTTAGGCATCCTAATTTGAGCTAGAGGCAACCAAAAATTTAAGCAATATTTAGGTTAGAAAATATGGGTTGTTATTAAAGAGATATTCCAAGGAAATAGTGGGTTTAAAAGCATATAGGAGAGCTCCTTTTATAGGTTTAAATGAAGGACATTTCCTTGGAAACTTGTGCTAGGTGAATGGAAAAGGTGGAATCACATGACATTTAGATAAATTAGGTAAGTAAATATTTTAGAGACATTTAGGTTTGAATTTAAAACATAAAAAATACTTCTATAATGTATACATATCATTTTAATTAAAAAAATTGAGCCATGATAATTTACCTCCTTTTACCCCTTTCTACATTTTTTTTGATTATTTACCATGGTAATTATTTATCACTAAAAACATTAGATGACCCTCCTCACCCAATTTAGACATGATTCCAAATTTTGAATCCATTTATTATTATTAAATTTCTATATATTATATAATTAAATATCAATTAAAAATATTTGATATATAGAAAAATGTTTTTGTAGAAAATATGAATTTTAAAAGTTAAGAGTTTTTATTCTTATTTCATATAAATTACCAATTAATTACCTCCTCCAAATCTATTTTTTGATTTTCTAATAATCCATTTTTAGGGAAAAATGGAAACCCTACAACAAAACCGTCCATGAAAATAAAACTACAAAAAATAAAAAAATTCCAACACGTAATTTCAAATTCAAATTTAAAAATGAAGATTGAAAGATCCAACATCGAGCCAAGTGCCTTCTGTCAGCTCATTGGGTACTGAGATACCTCGGGTCCCAAACCCACCATCCCGTCGCCTGATCACTATCCTCGTGTCGACATTACCTCAAACACCACCCCAACAGAGAGAAGTCATTCTAACGAAACCATAAACCCCACCATCGATTAACCTTGAATCAAAACAGATCCAACCACAACCACACAAAATTCATCAAAAAGGTACATGAACCCAACCAAAACATTACTGACCACCATCACCAACACATCTAAAACCTCTGGAGCACCGTTGTTGGCACCGTGCATCAAACCATTACAACCACACATCATCATAAAACAACATCGTATTGGGAAGATAGACCGAATCCTTCACCAAATACATCACCTCCAAATGCATCACTAGAACAGAACCACATACCTGGATGAAGACGCTTCCCAATTGAACATTAGTCATCCGGAGCCATACCACCAAGACGCGCCGTTAGCGCCGAACACATCCACCAAAACCATCCAAAAACCGCCGCAAACACTGTCATAATAGACCGATATGGAGTCCAGTACAAAGGGATAGGCTGCGAGGGAAGAGGTGGAAGAACAAGACAACAAGAAGAATCACTGATCATCAATACCAACTTAATCCCAACCACCAGATCTCCTTCGGGGCAAACCAAAGTGGGGTTTGAATAGAATATTCCGATGATAAGAGCATGGGTGCAACAATCAGAGAACACAACTCGACAGTGGGCATCTGAGCGACACAAAAACACAACGGAAAAGGAAACCCAAATCAAAAAATAAAACCGAACCTTGAAACTTAAAGAAACCCTTTGAAAGTGGAGATCAAAATGGAGAAAACAACCGCTGTGAGGGACGGTGAAAGGGGCATTAGGGGGAAAGAGCATGGATTCCAGGAAAAGCGAGAAAGAGGGGGATAGAGGAGAGGAAACCAAGAAACCAGAGTGGATAAGGTTCGGCCACAGCGAGAGGATGGGAAGCCATAGAGCCTGGAAGAGGGAGCTCCGCCTGGGGAGAAAGGCGCCATCCTTAATTGAGATTTAATATATATGTTTTTATATATAATAATTAAATTAGTGTCATCATTTAAAATAGATCAATTTAATTTATTTATATGAAAACATAAAAAACTTAAATAATATTTTTTTGAAGATAACCCTTTTACCTTTACCATTGTAACTAAATTTTACCTTGGTAACATATTTTTTATGTCTAAAAATAAAAATAAACTTATTTTCCAATTTTTAAATGTTTATTAAAAATTATAAATCCATTTTATTAGATTTAATTTATAAAAGTAAAAAAATTAATTTTAACACAAGAGCACATAACAAATAAAAAACAATTTTTTAGAAAAATCTATATTTAAGTATAAAAAGAATTAATTCTTATTAATTACATATTAATAAACATTAAATAAAATTTTATTTATTAAATAATCAATAAATTTCATTAAAATCATTCTTTATTTTTTAATAATTCAATGTATTAAGATAAAAATACATTACACAAAGAAAACAAAATTATTTGAAAAAACATATTTTGAACAATAAATGATTTTATATTAATTTATAAACAATTTATAATCAACTTATGAATGATAAATAATTTTTTATATTTATAAAAAAAATTCATTAAATATTCCAAATTTTGGAAATATATATTTTAAATAAAAAATTAAAATATATAATTAAAATATTTTTTTAAGTAAAACATTTTTATTTAGATATAAATAATTAAATTAATGTTCATTATGATTATTTAATAATTTATGGGATGGTATTTAATTATTTTACAATTCATTAATTTTAATCAATCCATTTTATTTGAATTAATCTTTAAAAGTAATAAGTTAAATAAAAATGCATATTTTTTCAAAAATTTTATTTAAAAATAAAGGTATTTTAAAAATTGAATTAATATCCTTTAATTCCACTAAAAAATAATTTATTTTATTCCAGATAAATTATTTATAATGTAAATGTATATGTGAATAACTTTTTTATATATTAACTATATACTAATAATTTCAGACTAGTAACATGTTTACTTGTATATACCCATTTTATAACAGTAATATAACAGTTATATTACCTCCATGACATCCTATAAATTCTATCATTATATCTTCAAAAATAAAACCTATAATTCCTATAGTTTTCATTTGGATTTTATGACATGATTTCTCCTTTTATTTTTTTCTTTTATTGTAGGTTTGGTTATACTAATGGTGATTCTCAAGGGTAAAGATTATCCATGAGAGTTCATAGTTGTAAAGATATTATATTTTTCTTTATTGTCTCTTTTTAATTTACAAGATTTTAATGGATGTAATCACCCATGGTATTTAATAATACAATTTATGTAATACACAGTTTCTTGTTTTTTTGTTATAATGTTCCATTATGAATGAATAAAGTGTTGTTATCTTGATCCTTATCTTTGTTTGAACTATTTTATACAAAAGTTAAAATAATTCAAAAAATATAAAATAATAATAATAATTATAAATATATAGTTTAAGAACATGAAATATTTACTAAAACCAGGGGTTTTATACCTCCTCAAATAAATTATTCCCTCGCAATTTTAATTTTTAATCACAACTAAAAATATAGCTAAGTGTATACATAATATGGACAAGAATCAAGATATAATTTCTAATGAGATATAACCTTGATATCTAGGGTAAGAATAGGGATTTCATCATTTCCCTCATTATTTTATTATATTTAAATTTTAATTTATCTCAATCATTTGTGAAAAATATACTTCTATGGTTGCTTATAAAACTTATGAGTTTCTAAAGACAAACCTTGTGAATCTTTATTAATTATCTTGTACCGAAAAAAATACTAAAACTGAAATTGTAATAATAATATCTAATAAAATAAAATAAAACGATCATCAAAATATGATAACTAATCAAATGGTTTCATATCCAATGAAACATTTGGATGTTTTTCAGTGTTAAGTTCTTCACTATCCATTTGAACCATGTATCCCACACGATTAGGTTATAAGAACCATATAATGGAGGTGATTTACATAGGTACTTTATAGTCAACCTTATACTGATAGAAGGTCATAGTTTTATTTGGAATATGAAATGTTACTTACTTATCCCAAAAATCAATATAGACTCTATATAGAGAGAGCGAGTCATTTCCCAAAATCAAGTCAAATTCGACCAAAGGGAGAATAATAGGATTTGAAATAAGCACATTACCATAAACAGAAGTCTAAGAAGATTTATTGACATGATATGCAATCATTAGACCACAAATTATGACCCTTAAACTGATTGTCAATATTAAAAGGCCATTAAAACTTATAAGATATTCTATGATCTTCATCAATAGTTTTCAAAGGAAATTGGGATCAAAATCGTTCTATGGTTGAGTTCTTATTTTAAAAAATTTTACACTATAACATCCAAGAGGAAACATATGAGGATCTATATGGGAAGATAGGTATAAATCAGACATGTTCCGATGATTTTTGATGGAGGAAGATTTTGGTATTTGATCTTATTAAATAAATCATATATAAGGTTCAAATAATTCATTAAAATTTCAAAGTATCACAAAGTTGATTGTAGATCTATGTTTATAATCATCGATTATATATAGAGTTTGATATTGGTGAAAAAGTATTCCCTTAAATATCTCCTTGAAAGAGGGTTATGAGATTTGTGAATAAGAGAAATCTTATCCCTAGATACATCAATTCCTTTGAGATTATTAACCATATAAGTATTTTTTCTTATCACTATGCTCTTCCACAAAACCTCTTGTAGGTTGTGATGTGTTCTATGTATCACTTTTGAGGAAGTACATACCATATACATCCCATGTACTGAACTCAAAAGTCATGAAATTGGAACATGGTTAATCTTATAAGGAACAACCATCAGAGATCATGGAATATAGAGATAAAGTGTTTTGAGACAAGACAACCCACTTGGTCAAATTTTTATAAAAAATCATAATTTTTTGTAAGGCATGTAGGAACTTTAAGATGTAATAAGATACAAGTAACCTCATTTTTTTATATGGTAAATTAAATTTCTAATGAGAACTTTTATTAAGGGATTAGAATGTTACTCCCCAAACTTATATTACTAAATTCCCCATGAAAGATATGATAACTAGTCTTACATGAAAAATATAAATACAATGCATATTATTTTATTTCAGTAATGTAGAAAATTATAGTACCAGAAAATAATACATTACATGATAGGAAATGAAATATAATTTAAAATTTTATAAAGTAATAAGACCACATGTAAATAAAAATACTATAAGATTTAAATATTCCTCATCTCGATCTACCTCTTGGATCATACATATAATAATAACTATAGAAATAATAAAATAAAAATAAAAATATGATAAACATATTTATAATAGAAATATGGGGATGAGATAAATGTTTAAGTATGTAAGGTTATATGTAAGAATTTTATATAACCATTATATATATAGTTATTATTCTTATATGGTTGTTGGGTTTATAAAACAATTATGATTATACGGTCATTGACACCATAATTAAAAAAATAATATTTGATGTGATAAATTATTTGTTTATTAGATATATTGTTCAATTAATGTGTGATAGTTATGCACTGTATCAGACCCGATTCACTCAATGGTAACCAAACCCAGTTGGTCACATGACCTTAAGTGTACCTCCCTATATACCAGAGGCTGCAGACTAGAAGCGAGGGTCCTTGGTGGAACAATGGAGAGACTATACCCATAAGATTAAAGTGTAGAAAAACAGTATAATCATATCAATCAATATCAGAATAATATAAGGTAAACAATAATTGGAAGGATAAACTTCCATCATATAAATATCCAATTATCCCCATCCATCAATTTCATATACAAATGATGATCATGACATGCTATACAAAAAGTAAATATATAGGAATTAGGGGAACATTCATATACAACATGAAATTCAAAAATGAACAAAAGAACCCTAACTATCTATAATAGAATATTGAGTATAGGCTTGGTCCTCTTCCCCTATACACCATCCTAGAAAGGTAATCAGGAATCTATAGTGGGTTTCTTTCTATTATCCCTACCCGTATCCATGAAGTCTATCATGTACCAAATAGTGGCCTGAGAAATGTGTGAGAGAAACTCAATAGGCCACCACTAATGGTTTCTAATTCCATCCAATCCATGAATATATAATAATTAATTTTTATATAACAATGAAAGCTATAAACGAAGTGCACTAATAAATAACCCACATACATTTGGGTTCCCATGGAACACCCATCATTTGCTACCTAATTTTTCCTAAGATGGAATATCTATAAGTAATCAAGAGGTTATGATTTAGTTTATAATAATTTCTTGGGACCTGGATCATATCCCAAGGACCCCCCATGAATCGTATTAAAAAATGATATGTATAGTTAATCTATTATAAAATTAAGGCTTTGATAAAATCCATGTTTTTGTTTTGTCTTAGAAGATTCATAATATAATAATTTTATTACTCAAATCAAAAGAATCTTGTGCCCATCCTTGGAATTTTTAATTTGGAACCCAGACATAACATGAACTAATCACCTTACAAGACCATCCTAGAATTCCTCATAGGAACCCTCATATCACCCAAGGTGAGGTGTAAAGTCACTACCCTCTGAGTCCATCCTTGGTGGCCTACAAAGGGATCCCAAGTGTCACTCATGGTGTATCTAATAATCTTCCCTCTAAGTCCATCATTGGTAGTACATATATGGAGTCCAAGTATCACCTATAGAAATATAATGATTAGAACTATGATTCCATCTTTTGTAATCCATATAGGGATTCCAAGTATCACCCATGGAATACATAAATCATCTACCACATGAGTCCATCCATGGATTCATATGAGGACCCATTTGTCACCTAGAGTTCATAATAATAATTTCATTAAATAAGCATGGAGATTCCATTTATGGAATTCCAAGTTGGAACCCATTTATCACTCTTGTTATGGAAATATGAATGCTCATGGGACCAAAGACTAACCATACACTTAAGTTAAAAATTAACTCAATTGAAAATATCATTTATGGAATTATTACACTCACCTCAGAAGGTGGCTCAAATCATAGCATAGTATTAGTAGTCCAAGAATCCCCAAAATTCTCTCATTCACCTAAATTGGAAATTTTAATTTTATAAACATATTAAGACTAAGAGGGAGGGATAAAAAATAGAAAAGGGCATAGAGACATGGTATTACATTACCTATTTAATTTAATTCATTTCAAATATCATTAAACTCACTTAGCATCCCATAATCTAGGGGTAAAATATCACACCTTATAAGGTGAATCAAATCATAAGCTACCCATTGTGGTTTTATCCATATTAGAAACACAACAAAATGGGTGGTAAAATTCGAGGTCCTTAAGCTATATTGTTTTATAAATGGTTCCCATGGGTCATATAGGTCAATAATACCCATTTAATTTAAGAATAAATCCATTTAATAAGTTAAACTTGGAAAATATGGTGCATGGAATAATGAAATATATGAAAAAACCATGAATTTTTTGGAAATTAAGAGAGCCCGTACCTTAGTTTGGTAGTAAAATCCTCATCTATTTTTGGCCTCTAATCTTGGATAGAATAGAAGAAATCGATCAAATAGACAAACACCCTGGAAATAGGGCATATAAGCTCACACCAAAATGTCTATATCTATAAAAAGATAAACAATTATAGGTGAAAGTAGAATAGAGATATTATCGATATCTATCCAAGGAGACCGATGAAAAGTTATTTGGAGTCTTTATAAATAATAACAATCAAATCCTAGATTTAGGCATTAAGGAGGAGCTACCAATGGAGGGATGTTGTTCACAGAAAGTGAAAGAAAAAGGTAGTGGTGAGTTATCCAGAGAGAGGGGAAATTCCATTTTCCAAAAACTTTAAATGATTCATGGTTTGTTCGCATGGTTATCCAAAATATGCACCAACTGTATGCACCCGACTATCTAAGGGACACACCCTATAATACCTATAGTGAGTGGAAACACAAACCTTATACAGGCCGTGCACACCCTCTATCTCAACCCACATGGAAAAAACCCCCGTTCATAGTTTAGATGTAACACCCCTAGATTTTATGATATAGATTCATTTTAATTTCTTTGATGACTTATGTTGTATGCTACACCAAAATTATCTTGTGTTATACGCAACACTGTATTGTCTTGCAGTGCATAAAACACTATTCTTGGCTTGTGTTACACATAATTTCAAGTTCTTTTGATAGAATTCATTTCACACAACACTGTGTATAGATTTTGTTTAATGTATAAATGAACTAAGTTTGTGTTATGTTATACGGAACACCAAAATAAGCTTTTACTACATGAAATACTAACTTGTCTTTCATTACATGCAAGAGTGACCTTCCTCGATAGCTTGCGTTGTATGCAATACCAAGTTTCACTAAACAATGATATATTGTTAAAATATTATTATTTAATGGGATATAAAATATCCATTATGAATATTATTAACCAAATTTTTAATTTTATATAACATTAAAATTCATCTTATATATTATCTATAACATTATATAAAAACAAAATCAATTTTTTTTCACATAAAGGAAGTACTTTTTAAAAAAAATGTAGTTTTACCGCCTTTTGATGGCACACCCATTTTAAATATAGTGTTGAAACTTTTATAAGTTAAATTTTACAAAATAAACTTATTATTTGGAAGTTGGACATAAACATTTACTTATGTTGAATTTTTGGTAATTTTATGATAAAGTTCATTTTTAATGAATAGTGAAAGATACCGCGTTTTAAGTCAAAATTACCTTTTCATATAATTTATTTATATTGTTATATTTTACTTTTAATTAGTTTTAAAGTGTAATTGGATTATATTTTTATCATTTAATCCAATGTTGGACATTGTAAGTAATTTCACTTTTAAATTGGACATAAACACACATCAATCTTTTGATAGTTATTACTTCTTAAAAACCCTCTTTTTGGTTTTAACAACGAGAATTAGTTTTAAATTAATTACTTCAAATTTTGTGTTTTGAATTTGGAAAAATGGATTCCATATTTGGAATCATAAGGTTGAAATTGTGTAATATTTACCTTTTATTTTTGGACATTATGAATAGTAACTTCAGTAATTATTTTATTTACCATGGTTAATGGGTAAATATGGTAAATAAAGGTAAAATAATAATAGTTTAATAGTATAAAAATATCCTAAAACATTTATGAATCCTATTTTATGAGATATTTCCAACCATGGGAATCCTTGGGTCGATTTTGGGACCCCATGGATTCACTTTGATGTGAAAATGACATTTTATAAGAATTAATTTAAAGTAAAGATAATTATAACATAAACATATATCTTTTACTAGATCGATTTTAATATAGGGTTATATAACTGATATCTATGTATATAAATAGTCATTATAAATTGAAAAATATTTCCTAAATCAGGGTATTTTATTTATAATTTTTATACATTATATAAATTTATTTATTTATGACACAATTATGATGTAGTGATTTCCTCATTAATGAAAGATTCAAATAAATGAATTTATAAATATTAAAATAAATTTAATTTGAACATTTTTATGCCATAAACGAATTTTATAGATGACATTGACATATTAGGGATTAATTAATTCCTTTTTTTATAAGGAATAAGGTTTTTATGAATTTTTAAAAAGTCAAGTATGAATAGTGTCCAAAATTGAAATAATTCATAACTTAAAAAATAAAATAGTTTATTAAATGATATTAAATTCCTAAAAATCTAATATTCTTCAAAATAGTTAATATAAGTACAAATATGTCATAAATAACTTTTTTTGGGTTGTTTGACTTGATATTATAATTATATTATCCCACAATGTGTAAATAACATGATATCACAGTAAGATTAAAAAGGGTAAAATAAAGGTTAAACCAAAAAGATACGAATAAATAAATATTTGGAACTTGTCTAAAAATTAATGGATGATGTGTATTATAACCAAAATTATCTTATCTTCTAATTAAATAAGTTTGGTATCATTTTTTAATCGAAATTAAATTTATAATAAATTAATATTTTGAGAGTTTCCTAAAGTGCCCATCTCCTCTCTTATAAAAGGGAACCTCATCCCTCTGCTCTTCACTCCATTTTGATCCTTCAATCTCATCCAAACCCTACCCATTTATCTTCTCAAATTCAATATTTACATTTTAGAGGTGCTGGTATTCTCAAAATACCAACTCTATTGCCCTAAGATGAAATTTAAAGGAGGCACATCGAGAAAGAGGAGTTTGGGACACATACAGAAGAAATTGGACCTAAGGTAAGGGATAACTTTGCCAATCTCATTTTTATCCAAGATTTTTTATTCATAAGTATTTACTGGGGATATATTTATCATCCTTGTCCATGTTTTCTAAATTTTTTTTCATGAATTGTTTAATATTCTTCTATGTATATTTAAAGTCATTTTTACCCCTTTTTACTTTTACTATGTGGTATGAAAGGAATCTTTCTTTTATTTACCATACGAGGTAATTTTTGAATTTTCTAGAAAAAGTTTGATGAGAACGTTTTTTTAAATTATACCTCATTAATTATCTTTTACATCTTCATAACACTTTATTTCCATGAAGCTTCCTTTATATTGTTTCAAGTTCATTTTCAACAAAATTCATTTATTTTAAAATTTCATAGAATTTTGAGAAGAGAAAAAGTTTTTGAAAAGAAAGGATATTTTCCTCAGGAATTAAGTTCAAGTGTTTAATCAAAATAATTTTACATCTAATATAACATAGGGTAATGTTTCTATCCCTATTGTTACTTTTATTTGATTGTGTTTATGATGGATTTATTTTTATCTATTTATTTTATATGAATTTTTATGGAATGATGTTTAAGAAATCCATTCTATTTCATGGGTTATTCTATGATGAATGATTTTTTTGGAACATGTAATAATGATTTAATTATGATATGGGTGATACCTATATCTCCCTCCAATTCATTGGGTATAGATTTATATCTCATGAGATAGACATGACTGGAACAACAAGTAAATATGATTCAGTAATATATGGATGGAATGAAAAGTAAATATGGTTCAGTAATGAAATTTTTCCACTATTATGGTCTTGGAAACAATGCATTGGATACTATGGAAATCATATTATGTGCTTATTTTTTTCTCCAAAATCCAATGTTTTTTTTCTAATGATACTTTATCATGGTTAATGTTACTTTATGATCTATGTCTTACGTACTGCCAAGATTTATTTCATGACTCACAATTTTGATATTAAAAATTTATGTAAATGTGTTCAAATTATTATGTTTATGTTTTCTTTAATTTTCTTCATGTTTACCCTTACTGATAATTTGATCTCACCCTTTTTATTTTTTTCTTTTCCCCAGGATATAAAGAAAGGTTTTAGGTTGGAAAACAGAAGGGGAAGATATTTATGGGAGATGTTTAAGATCTTTCACCAAGATAGAATATTATGCTCCATGTTTCCAAATACACTAAACTGATATGGTCTTTGGGAATATTTTTGTGTCTTGTATTAAGTATTTTTAAAAAGTAATTAAATTTCTATGTACTTCAGGATTGGGTCTCTATAGTTGGAATCAAAGCAAAGGTTTAGTCAACCTTTGGAAACTAGGATGTGAAAAATTTAGTGAGATCCTTAGAGATACTTATAAGGTATGTCTAGGGTTGTCCCTATGGTTAAGTATAACTATAGGTTACAACCCTATAATTATGTTAACAATCATGAATAACCTAGGGTGAACCTAAGCTGTCATGGATTAAAGAAGGTGTTATAAGTTAGACATCCTATAAGTGACTTTTTATGATTATGTGGTTCCTCATTATTTTAACTGTTTCTTACACTATGGTTTCTAGTTTTAGTCAATGGATGTAACCTAAAGAAATTGGGTTAACATTGATTCAGATGGACAAATTGGTGACAATGAGAAACAAAATTGCGTAATGCCTAGAGAGAAAGATATTGTGATTATGCCGAATCAGTCATCGCAATATATGATTAACAAGGTGAACTTTAGTGGTATTCCTAAGTCATCAAATAAGAGGAAGATGTAATTTTATGCATTTTCTCATGATGAGGAACATAGATTAAGTAATATTAAGCTTTCTAGATATCAATAATAAGGGAATAAGAACCTTGAGTAATACCTTTAATAGAGGGGAAGATGTTATCTCAATGGGGAAAAGGGTCATAGAGTGACAGACTGTCATGGAGTTCAGTGTCTTATATGTTGAGAACATGGGAATTTCCCAACTCAATTACCTGACCTAAGAGGTTACTCCTAAATCGAGGAAGTATATATTCCATTCCAATCATTGAAGATGATGGATTGAAGTGTTTATGTATTGGTATTCAAGAATAATTTTGTAGAGGTAAATTTATGGTATTGTGGAATATTGAAATATCTATGGTCCATTGTGTTTTTCTATAAGAATATGGCACCGGTAACCATTAAAAGTGATATTAATATTTTTGGAAAGCACATGATATGTTCATAATGAAGGGATAAGAAGATAATGAGATGTTTGATAGTATTAATGAACTCATGACTCATATAAGGACAAAGTGATATTGTGGTTCGATTATATAGAATTTTTGGTATTTTTGATCGTGTAAAGAGTTAATTTTGACAGAATTCATGTATTCACTAAGGTTCTATGGTAATTCATGTTATTATCATGTTTCAAGAGAATACATGATTAAGGTATTCACTTGTTTGGAATGTGATAACCAAGGACTTCCATATAAGATATTAGAGACAAATGTTAAGTCGATTTAATTCACCTCCTACTAAAGTTTAATATTTTTAGTTTTTAGAATTATTGTAATGTTATCTATTTAGTGATAATATAAGTTATTTTCCATTTTAAGTTTGTTAGATTAATGTATTATCTCACTATAGGTGGATTTATGCATATTTGATAACCTGTTCTAACCTTTTTATTGAGATAGATGGAATGAACTATCATTCTATCGCATGATCTTCTAACACTGCAAGAATGAAAAATTCAACTTCATTTATTTAAAAAAGAGATGAAGTAGAAATTGTTCAGGGAACAATCAATGGTAATATTACACCAAAATAAAGTAAGTATTTATTCTCATGATAAATTATTCAACTTTAGGAAAAGGATCTTGAAACCAAAAATGTTATTCTAGTACCTTCTTATCTGATGAATCAGATGGTCCATTAAATCATTATAGATTTATGGCTTTTTGGTACTTAACTTTCCCTAAACCTTATTCTCTATCACTATCCATCAGAACTTGATAGTTATATTTCTCTTCCATACCATGTTTTCACTTCCTACCTATGTTCTAATACGTGGAAACCCAGTAATCAGTTAATTTGGGAAACCGTTATGTTTATAACTTTCCTTTTTAAAATTATTTTTTAGTATTCCTTTTTATGATCTGAGTTTCCTTGAAAGAAACTTTCACATAGTAAACCATTTATAACCCTGACGAATTTTGAGGGCAAAATTCATTTGGAGGTGGGGGGGGGGAGTGGGGGTGGAATGTAACACCCCAAGATTTTATGAGATAGATTCATTTTAATTTATTTGATGTCTTGTTTTTTATGCTACACTAATATTAGATTGCATTATATGCAACACCGTATTAGCTTGTAGTATATTCTACACTATTCTTGGCTTGTGTTACACACAATTTCAAGTTCTTTTGATAGAATTCATTTCACAAAACACTTTGTATAGATTTTTTTCAATGTATTAATGAAATAAGTTTGGATTATTTTATAAAAAACAACAAAGGATGCTTTCACTACTTTCAACAATGAATTGGATTGCGCTACACACAAGAACGACCTTTCTCGATAGCTTGCATTGTACGCAAAATCAAGTTTCACTAAACAACGATATATTATTAAAATATTATTATTTAATGGGATATAAACTATAATTTATGAATAATATTAACCTCGTTTTTAATTTTATATAACATTAAAATTCATCATATATATTTTATAGAACATGATATAAGAATAAAATCATTTTGTTTGGATAAAAGAAGTACTTTTTCAAAAAATGCAGTTTTACTGCCTTTTAATGGAACACCCATTTAAAATCTAATTTTTGACACTTTTATAAGTAAAATTTTACAAAATAAACTTCTTCTTTGGAATAGGGACATAAAAAATCTACTTATTTTGAATTTTTGGTAATTTTCTGATAAAGTTCATTTTTAATGAATAGTGAAAAATACCGCGTTTTATGTCAAAACTTCCTTTTAATCTAATCTATTTATATTGTTAGATTGTACTTTTAATTAGTTTTAAAGTTTAATTGGATTATATTTTTATAATTTAATCCAATATTGGTCATTGTAAGTAATTTAACATTTAAATTGGACATAAACACATGTCAATATTTTAATAGTTATTACTTTTTAAAAACCCGCTTTTTGGTTTTGACAACGAGAATTAATTTTAAATTAATTACTAAAACATATGTGTTTTGAATTTGTAAAAATGGATTCCACATTTGGAATCATAAGGTTCAAATTGTGTAAATAGGTACTTTTTATTTTTGGACATTATGAATAGTAACTTTAGTAATTATTTTATTTACTATGATTAAAGGGTAAATTTGGTAAATAAGGGTAAAATATTAATAATTTAATAGTATAAAAATACCCTAAAATATGTAATAATACTATTTTATGAGATATTTCTGACCATGGGAATCCTTGAGTCGATTTTGGGACCCCATGGATAATATTGGATGTGAAAATAACATTTTATAAGAATTAATTTAAAGTAAAGATAATTATAACATAAACATATATCTTTTAATAGATTGATTTTAATATAGGGTTATATAACTGATATCTATGTATATAAATATTCATTAGAAATATAAAAATATTTCCTATATCAGGGTATTTTATTTATAATTTTTAGACATTAGATAAATTAATTTATTTATGACACAATTATGATGTAGTGATTTCCTCATTAATAAAAGATTAAAATAAATGAATTTATAAATATTAAAATAAATTTAATTTGAACATTTTGATGCTTACACAAATTTTATGGATGACATTGACATATTAGGGATGAGTTAATTCCTTTGGTTCAAATTAATAAGGTTTTTATGAATTTTTAAAAAGTCAAGTATGGATAGTTTCCAAAACTGACATAATTCATAACTAAAAACATAAAATAGTTTATTAAATGATATTAAATTCCTAAAAATATATGATTCATAAAAATAGTTAATATAAGTCCAAATATGTCATAAATAACTTTTTTTGTATCGTTTTACATGATATGGTAATTACATTAACCCACAATGTGTAAATAACATGACATCACTGTAAGATTAAAAAGGGTAAAATAAGGGTTAAACAAAAAAGATAAGGATAAAAAATATGCAAAACTTGTCTAAAAATTATTTGATGATGGGTTTTCGAACCAAAATCATCTTATATTAGAATTAAATAAGTTTGCGACTATTTTTTAATCGAAATTGAATTTATAATAAATTAATATTTTGAGAGTCTTTTAATGTGCCCCTATCCTCTCTTATAAAAGGGAACCTCCTCCCTCTTCTCTTCACTCCATTTGAGCCTTCAAACTCAGACAAACCCTATCAATTTCTCTTCTTAACTTTTATAGTTACATTTTAGAGGTGGTGGTATTCTCAAAATACCAACTCTAGTTCAATAATAAGAAATTTAAAGGAGTCACGTCGAGGAAGAGGAGTTTTGGACACATACAGAAGAAATTGGACCTAAGGTAATGGATAACTTTGCAAATTTCATTTTTATCAAAGATTTCTTCTTCGTAAGTATTTAATGGGGATATATTTATCATCCATGTCCATGTTTTCTAAAAATGTTTTCATGAATTGTTTAATATTCTTCTATTTATATTTAAAGTAATTTTTACCCCTTTTTGACTTTTACTACATGGTATGAAATGAATCTTTCTTTTGTTTGCCATACAAGGTACTTTTTGAATTTTATGGAAAAAGTATGAGGAGAATGTTTTTTTATCTTATATGGAATGAATGAGTTTTTACATCTTCATAATGCCTTATTTCCACAAATCTTCCTCTACATTGTTTCAAGTTTATTTTCAAGAAAATTAATTTCTTTTAAAATTGCATGGAATTTTAAGAAGAGAAAACGTTTTTGAAAAGAAAGGATATTTTCCTTAGGAATTAAGTTCAAGTGTTTTATCAAAAATATTTTCTATATAATATGACATAGGGTTATGTTTCTATCCCTATTATTACTTTGATTTGATTTTTTTATGATGGATTTATTTTTATCCATTTAGTTTATATGGATTTTGATGGAATGATGTTTAAGAAACCCATTTTATTTTATGGGTTATGCTATGATGAATGATTTATTCTTTTTTTCAGAACATGTAAGAATGATTTAATTATGATATGGGTGGGACCTATATCTCCATCAAATGCATTGGTTAAAGATTTATATCTCATGAGATAGACATGACTGGAATGACAAGTAAATCCAGTTCAGTAATATAGGGCTAGAATGACAAGTAAATCCGATTCAGTAATACATGGATAGAACAAAAAGTAAAACCAATTCAGTAATGGACTTTGTCTACTATGATGGTATTGGAAAAATGCATTGGCTACTATGGAAATCATATTATGTGCTTATTTATTTTCCATAATCAAATGTTTTATGCCAATGCTATTTTATCATGGTTAATGTTCCTTTATAATCTATGTCTTACGTACTGCCAAGATTTATTTCATGACTCACGATTTTGATATTCAAAATTTATGTTAATGTGTTCAAATTATTATGTTTATGTTTTGTTTGATGTTCGTCATGTTTACCCTTACTGATCATTTGAGCTCACCCTTTTTATGTTTTCTTTTCCCCAGGATATAAATAAAGGTTTTAGGTAGGAAAAAATGGGAGGATATTTATGGGAGATGTTAAAGATCTTTCACCAAGATAGAATATTATGCTCTAAGTTTTCAAAGAAACTAAACTAATATGGTATTTGGGCATATTTTTGTGTCTTGTATTAAGTATTATACAAAATTAATGAAATGTCCATGTGTGTTAAGATTGGGTATCTAAATTAGATAAACCATGTGACACCATCACTAGGAAACACAGTTTTAGGTGAAAAATTAGTACTAACTAGGTGCTAACCATGCACCTTTGCTGTTTCATACCAAAGTCATAGTTTCATGCTCTAAAAAATCCCCATACACTTCTGAACCCTTCCTTAAATCATAGGGAACATTTATAAGGATGAATAAAATGTTTAAACTAAGATTTAAAGGATAATTACCTAATACAATTACCACATTCTTACAATATTCCCAACTTAAAGAAACTCATCCCCAATTTTTCCTTCAAAGGGTGGTACATCATCATCTAAGAATAACTCCATCCCCTAGGAATATATGTTGGCCTCCTGCTATCATGTCTTCTCCATCACAAGGTTGTTATTCCATAGAACCCATACTATAGAAACTTACTAGCCTCTGAGAACCTTCATTCCCAAATTAAAAATATAGATAGGGTGATCCTAAAAGGATTCATCATTCTTAGGATGAATAATATGAGACATATTAGAAGGATATTAGAAAATATGAGATACATGGAAGACATTGTGCATTGACTGATACCTCTAAGGTAATTGCAACCAATAGGCTACCAGCCTTACTCTCACTAGAATATAAAAGGGACTAATGTAACATGATGATATCTTCCATTATTTATAAATCTGGTTATTCCTTAGTCTAGGAGAAACTCCCAAGAAATCTCAACTCCCCACCTTAAAATTTAGTGGTTGATAGTGATGATTGACATATGACTTCTTCATTGACTGATCTGTATACATGTGATTCATAAAAATATGAACCCACTCCAAAGTCTCTTGAATGATATGAGGACCCAGTAGCACTACCTCTCTTGTCTCTAGATAGAATATGGGTGAATGAAATTACATACCATATATAAAATCAAAACAATCCTCCTGTATGATTTTCTAGAAGTTGCTATTATAAGAGAACTTGGATAGAGGTAATTTTTTCTCTCAAGAACCTCTGAAATCAAGGATGCATGCTTAGAGAATGTCCTCAAAAACCTATATTGTATGCTCATATTGACCACCTTTCTATGGGTGATGGGATATAGTCGACAGTACCTATGAAACTAGTTCCTTATACAATCCCTTCCAAAATTGTGATGTGAATCGATCCTCTTTTTCCAATATGATAGAATATGGAACTACATAAAGGCATATGATCTCAAAAATTTAGAGCCTCTTTAGCTCATCAACTAAATAAGAGTCTCAAATGGGTAATAAATGGGAAATATTTTTCAACCTATATATGATCACCCATACGATGTCACTGCCCTAAGGTGATCCATGAAATCCTATCACAAAATCCATGGTGACGTCATACCACTTCCACTCAGTAATATGTAACATATATAAAGGCCCCACTAGTCAAAAATGTTCTGCCTTCACCTGATAACATGTGGAACACTTAGTAAAAAACCAAAATATATCCCTTTTTATCCTAGTTAACTAGTATTGGGAGTGAAAGTCATGATACATCTTGGTAAGATTGGGATGAACATCCCATATAAGGTATGGTACTTTCACATCAACTCCTCTCAGACATCTATAGGAACCTATATTCATTGATGGATGCATAAGATATCATCATTATCAATGAACAACTAGGTGGAAGATCATCACTTGCAATACTCTCTCGTAGGATGAATCCCTTAGGATTTGATTGTTGACTCTTCTTTACACTCTCCATAAATGAAGAGGTCACTGATAATGATTCAAGTACAAACTATCCATGATCGTTCTTAACCCCTCTAAGCATCTTAGAAATTAGGACTGTAAGCATCCAATCACTACTGGCCTCCTGAACTACCTATGTCTGAGTCTCCCTACTAAGATCATTAACAACTGTACTTCCCTTTCCATATGTTTAAACATGCTTGAATATGAATGAATGAAGTTATTCAACCCACCTTCATTTCTTGAAAAAAATTAGATAACTCAAGATCATGAATCAAATAGTTACTCTTATGTTTCCTCAACTGACGAGACCTATACACCCCAAATCACTCATCCTTTATCAGAACTACTCTTAGCCCGATTCCAGATATATCACAATAAACTGTATAGCTTCTTCTCAGCTCTGGATGAATCGGGATAATCACTTAAGCCAGTCTCCCTTTCAGCTCCTAAAAGGATACCTCATAGGATTATATCCATATAAAGTTCAAGAAATTATTATTCAAGCTTGTAATAGGTTCCTCTAGGCATGAGAAGTCCTTAATGAAGCACTTGTAATAACCAACTAGCCCTAAGAAACACTGTATATCAAATATATTCTTTGGATTCTACAAGGAACCTATAAATATCACATTCTCTAGGTTAATTTACACTACTCTATTTAAGATAACTTGACCCTGTAGAACTGATAAGGGGGGGGGGGTCTTTATCAGTGTTTTTTGGAGCACTAATAAATGAGACCCCCTTTATCTTCACCGGCTTTAACAGCTTTTCTAGCACTGTTAAAGGCCATTTTTAGCACTGATAAAAGACGTATTTGTAGTAGTCCAAATGTGGATAGAAAACCTAGTTCATCGGATGCATGAAAACTACTGGGGTGTTCATGAGATCGAAAATTATGACCAAATACTCATACTATCCATACCTACTATGGAATATATTATGTGTTATATCTGATGTCCTAACATGAACCCAATGTAACCCGATCTTAGATAAATCTTAGAAAAAACTTGATCTCCTTGGAGCTGGTCAAATAGATATTCTATATAAGGAAATGGATACCTGTTCTTAACTGTAAGTAGTTTTAACTGATTATAATCAATGAAAAGCTTGAGGGAACCATCTACCTTCTTGTTGAAAAGGATCGGTGAAACCCATAGTGAATAATTGGTTTATATAATACCCTTAGATTCCAAATCCTATAACTTCCTCTTAACCTCTTACAAATTATTATTATCTATATTTTAATGAGTAATGGATATCGATATAGCTCCTGGAACTATCTTAATAATAAAATCAACCTCTCTCTCTCAGATGTTAATCCTAAAAAGTCATCTGGGAAAATATCCCTGAATCAAAATACCACTAGAGGGAAATATGACTACCTCATTACCTTATCATCTTGATATTAGCTAGTAATTTGGGATATTATCTTGCCCATACAATGATGCTTGGATTCAAATAATAACTCTTATACATCCCATTATCTAGTGTGAATAAAAACCCTACCATCTGGTGATGTGAAATTCACCCTTCTGTGATAGTAGTCAACATAAGAATGATAGGTAACCAACTATTCCATCACAAGAATGATATCAAACCCTATCATATCTAGGTCAAAGAGGTCCCATACAAAGTGAAACCCACCTATCTTAAGATGAAACTCCCTAAACTAGTGTACACTCTATGATAAAATCCCTAATGAAGTATTGAGTGTCATTAGGCCATATTAAAACTAAAAATCGAGCCCAAACCTCTCCATAAAATGCATGAATATGAAGGAATGACAAGAACCTATATCGAAAATAGTAGATACTACAATAGAGGTGATCAAGATAGTACCTATCACTATATAAGGTGTGAAAATCTACTCTTCATGTATCAGTTTCACTACATTTAGATGGCATGATTTGTGACCCTATGATATATTCTGACTACCCTGAGTAGGTCTGCCCTTATAGCACTGTAAGTCTGGTGTCTAGCTACCCTAAACATGATCACCACCTCAACCTAATCGTCCGACTGTAATCTATCTCCTTACCTGAAGAGAAGCTACTGACCCCACTCCTGAATGTAGAGTTGGTGTAGACCCTCTCTCATTTGATACTGGAAGAAAATCTCTATAAAAACATAGTGTATAACCCATATTTTCAAAAGTCCTGCACTCTATTAGGTCCTTAGTACACGGGGGTTTCGTATGTCCTGGTTTACCACACTGATGCCACCTCACCTGGCTACCTAAGTAGGCTTCCTTTCTACTAATATCACTACATAGAAGATCAAAATGGTGCTTCCTACTATTGGTCGACGTAGTTTTAGATCTAAGTACCAAACCACTCTAGATCTCAACCCAACATCTCTCAAGTTACACTAAGTGATAAGTTCCTAATTCAATATCCCAGATATATTAGTAATCCCAAAGACATTCAACTATGATCAAATGTCATACCTGAGACCATCCCCAAGTCTCTGAGCTTTAGATAACTCTTAAATTAATAAAATAGGTGGAAAACCCTAGAGCTCTGTGAAATGAGTAGAATAGTCCATGAATACTAATGTTCCCCACCCCAAGTGTATAAACTCTCTGGATCCATTGGTCATCAATGTATTAGGATAAAAATAATCACAGAATCCCATTTGGAAATATATCCAATCCATATCTCATTGATGATACATATTTTTAATAACATCCCACCATATCTTGGAAGAATCACAAATCATGTACATAGAGAGCTTAACTCTCCTATTGGAAGGTGTCTCAAGATGCTTAAAAATAAACAACATGGACTCTATCCATGAATCTAAAACATGTGGAATTCCGTCCCCCAAAAACATGGGAGGATGCTGCTACTGAAACTCATGAATCAACTCAGCCATAGTCAGTCTAGGTCATAGGGATCCATGAATAGTTTGAATAAATTATATGATACTCTCTAAAAACTAGTTATTAGTGCCCAAATTAGTTATGACCCGAAGTGCCTCAAATAGAACTACTATAGGTTCTACTAGTGGCCCAGGGCCAACCACCTCAAGAGAATGGTCGTCACCACCCTCCAAGTGCATGGCATGAATCTATCACGGTGTTATGTCTCTACAAATTTGAAACAAAAAACTCAATACAATATTTAATAACAACTAAAAGTGTAGTTATAAAAATAGGATAGGTACAATCCTCCCTACACAAGAGTCACACCTATCTTCTTGCCCTTACATCTAGGTTTGGGTGATATACAAATCATAAGTAAGAGACAATAAACACTACCAACTACTAAGGTTGGTTCAGGTTCAAGTTCCCTGTTATATGTTAGAGGTCCCAGTATATGGAGTGTAAATTGTATGTTATATAGGAAAACACCCTTTAAATTTAAATTAGCATCCCCATTTAATGGTAACTTTTTCATTTAAATGATTAAACACCCCAGTTTATAGTAACACATTCTTATATATATATATATATATATATATATATATGTCAATCCTTTCCCAATTATATGGGTTGTCATTCCAAATTTTTAAAGGCCCATACACTTTATAAATTTAGACTAACATCCATTTAATTACAAACAATTATTTATCCATTATCTACATGAAATTTTAGAAAACTTTTTGGGAAATAACAATAAAGGAACCAAAACATACTAAAGGTAATGTACATTGTAATATAAAAATGGCATGAAATATGTTTGACATATAAATCCTAAAGTTCCTATGATGATTCATGGTTGAATAAATCTTTTCCATATCATCTAAGGGTAAAAACCCATAATAATTTTCAAATAAAGCATAAAGTGAATCACCTAATAGTGAAATCAAGGAAACTATAATAATAAAAATCCAATACAACATGTCCCATCCAAGGTAATTTAGATTTTCACTATATGATGGTTAGATAATCCCATGCATAATCTCATGAAAAATTATTGACACAACCTATTTCTCATTTCTACCATCCTAATTAGTAAGAAAAAAATAATAAAAATTAAAATCCTCTAATACCACTTTGTGACTCTTGGAATCATTTCACTCAATAGTAACTGATCTTGGTTGTCCACATGACCTTAGCATAACTCCCCATAGATCAGATGTTTCTGACTAACAATGAGGGTCCATAGTGGAATAATGAGGAGACTATACCCTCATGATCAGAGTGTAGAATAATAGTGTTATCATATCAATCAATAGATAAAGAATATAAGGAAACTAAACAACATAATAATAAAAAACCATCATATAAATAACCAAGTATTCCCATCCATCAATGTCATATACAAATGATGATCATGGTATGCTATATAAAAAGATAATTTCAGGGAATCAAGGGAATATGCATATACAACATGCTCTACAAAATTGAACAAAATAACCCATGATATCTTTATAAGCATCTTGAGAATAAGATCAGTCCTCTTCCCATATACACCATCCTATAAAGGTAATCAAGCATCCATAATGGGTCACTTTCTCTTGTCCCTACCTACATCCTTGAAGTCTATGTGGGTACCAAATGGAGGCCAGAGAAGGGGGGAGATAAACTCAGCAGGCCAAAATCAATGGTGTCTAATGCCATCTAGTACAATAATATATAATAAAAATCATGAAAATAATAGTGAAATATATAAATAAAGTGAAATAAAAAATAACACACATATATTTGGGTTCCCATGAGACACCCATCCACTGTTACCAGCTTAGACTTAAGCTAAAATATATGTGAGTAATTTTTAAATAATAATTTAATTTTTAATAAAGTCTTAGGACTTAAATAATATTCCAAGAATCCCTCATGAATCATATATATGCAAGATATGTAGAATAAGGGCATCATAAAAGTAAGGCTCCGACTAAATCCAATCATGTGATATATCTTGGAAGATGCACTATATAATCATTTTATTACTCAATTTGAAATCAGTCTGAGACCATCCTTAGCATTCCAAATTTGGAACCCAAGTATCTCTCTAGGAATAACATGAACCAATACCCATATAATACCTCCTTAGGCATTCCTCATAGGAATGATGGTATCACTCTATGTGTGGGATAAATTCACCACCCTATGATTCCATCCTTAGTAGTCCATAAAGAGATCCCAAGGGCCACTCATGGAATATTTAATAATCTAAACTCTCATTCCATCATTGGAAGTTCACATAGGGAGTACAAGTATCATTCATGGAATAATAATGATCATCCCTCTCAATATGTCCTTGGTATCTCACATATGTATTCCAAGTATCACTCATGGAATATATTAACTAGCTTCCACATGAGTCTGTCGATGGAGTCATATGAGGACCCATGTGTCACCCACGATGAATAATAATAATTTCATTAAAATTATTTAATTAATTAAGTATAAAGAGTCTGTCTATGGAATTATGAGTCAAAATACATTTCTCACTCTCATAAAGGCAATATGAATGGACTTGGACCCAATGACTAACCATACCATTTAAGTTCACAATTAAAAAAATTTCCATATGATTTATATAATAATTACACTCACCTCAGAATGTGGATCAAATCACGGAATATGATTAAAAGTAATAACGTCCCATGAATTCTCCCATTCATCTAATTTGGTAATTTTAATTTTAATAGCATATCAATCCTAAGTAAAAGGGATAAATAATGGCCAAGGTCATGGGGACATGGTCTTAGATTCCCAATTTTATTTAATTAATTTAACTTTTCATTCAATTCATTTTACATCCCATAATATAGGGGTAATAGAACACACCTAAAAAGGTGAATCAAATCATAATACACCCATGGTGGTTTTATCCATCTTAGAAACACACCCAAAGGTATGGTACAACAGAACTCCTTAACCTATAATGATTTATAAATGGTTCTACTGGGTTATATAGGTCAATACTACACATTTAATTTAAGAATTGATCAATTTAATAAGTGATTCTAGGAAAACCCAACATGAAACAAAATAACTTATATATAAACACCAAGATTTTGAAGGAAAATCATGAGACCACCTACCTCATCTTGGTAGTTTTCTCCTCATCCTTTGTTGGACTCTAATATAGGATGAAACAAAAAAATCAAGAAAACAAGAAAATGCCATGAAAATAGTGCATATGATCTCATTCCAAAATAAATCCATAGATAGAAAGATAAATGATGATAGGTTCAAGATGAATATAGATCTTACTGGTGGAAATCCAACAAGACTAATAAAAAGTTATTAAAAGTCCACATAGAGAAGAATATTCAAATTCTATATTTAGTCATAAAGGAGGAGCTCCTAATGGAGGCTTATTGTGTGTGGATGGAGAAATAAAAATAATGGGGTGAGATATAAAGAGAGAGGGGAAAATTTCATTTCCCTCAAACATCAATGGTCACACAGTTTGGTTGCATGGTTGGCTGTGCACCAAGCATGTACACCCCACTGTCAAGGGGACACACACCACACAAACTATAACACGTGGTTAGAAAAACCATGTGTAGCCCATGGGAACCCTATATGTCAACCCCAAAAGGACAAAACCCCACACATGGTTTAGATTAACCATGTTACACCCTCATTGGGATGCATGGTTTGAGGTTCACGGTTAACAATAACTTTTCACTAACCATGTTCCCTTGATATTTCCTCCAAAATCCAGAGCTATGGTCTATAAAAAATCCTCAAATTCTCTTGAATTCTTCCCTAAACCATAGGTAACATTTATAAATATGAAATAAAATTTTAATACAAAGATTTAAAGGATACATGCCTCATATAATGACTAGTTTATTACATGTTATAACATAATCATTGAATTATTGGGTATAAATATAAATAACCATATTATGAAATATATATAAAAGGAAGAAACAATGGAATCATGTATTCGATATATTATTTATGATGATAATTTTTATGATCCAGTAAAGTAGGTATAATCACTATGGGTTGACCTAGACCAAACCTAATCTAAAAATTGACAAGTATGGATTCTAAGATATTTAATATGGGTGAATTTAAAGCTCATGGAAATCACAATGAGATCCAATTTTTTCTATTTTTTTCCTCATTCCTTGATAAATTACATTCCATATCAATTAAGGAATGACTATTTGTAAAAATGCCACTCAAACTCACCTATGAAAGATCTCCTCGTATTCCCATATAAAATTACACCTTTTAACCAGTTTTTTATTTAATACTTACTTAAATCCTATCCCTAAAAATACTCTATCATGTTTGGTTACCTTTGGTAATAATAAATACCTCCAAATCCATCATTTCCAAGAGTCCTTATAAGGGAAGATTCAAGTCATCAATGTAAGTGTTATCCTCTCCCTAATCTTTTTTATTTATTTATTCATCAAAATATTCTAGAATATGATTTATCAATTTAATAATATGATTTTAAAACCATTATTATTCTATAATGGTGATATTATTGCGATATAATAACATGTTCATATTCATTCATTCGTTATAACATGTTTTTATTTGGTTCAGTACTACCACCTACATGAACAATGCTATAATGTGTATATCATGAATGATTATAAAAACTTAAATATTGGATTTTTTTTAATTTATGATTTTTTCAAAATTATTTAATAGTAATATGCATAATTATATTCATTAATAAAATCAAATTTTTTTATTGAATTTAAATTCACAAATTGAAATTTTAACTATTCATTATGAATTGTGACCATAAATTCCATAAAATAACAATTAAGCTTTAAAAAAATATAAAAAACAACTATTTAACCAAAATTTTATTCTTGAGGCGATAAAAATGAAATCAGGGATTAAGGACTGAAACCTCTATACCGAAGATAGTACAGAACAAATAAGATGACTACCACCCGAATATTAATTTTAATAAATAATTATTAATAAATTGTTAATAATAAATAAAAAATGAATTGTATAAAGTAATATAAATATAAATATGGTTTATATATATTAATAAAAAAAATTATTTATTATAAATTAGGTTAGAGGGAATCAGACCAAGTGAGAATCGATGGTAAGGGTTTTTGTTAACTCAATTTCCATTTCATTGGGTTATAATCTTTCTTACTTGAATATATTATTATATGTTTTTTATATTATATCATTTATCTATTTAATATCATAAATTATCTTTTCTCTAGGTAAATTTCATTTCCATATCAAAATATTATTTTTTTATCAATATCCATGTAACACTCGAGATTCAATTATAGTAAGTAATATTTTCTTTTTAAAGAAATTATAGCATAATGAAAATAGATTTATCCAAGAATGATATTAAAAAATAAATTCAAAATGTTTAAAAATAAAATTTTAAGAAATTAATTTCATTTTTGAATTCATCATGTTAAAAGTATATTTGGATTAATTTTTTATATTTTTCATAAATAATTGAATTTTTGGAGAATTGTGAAAATACTGATTTTAGAAAACTATCAATTTTATTAAATTATAATGATATAATAATAAATTTAAATTTAGACCTAATATATATTAAATAATTTGTATAATTCATATAAAAATATATTTGTTAACTTATAAATATATGTTTGACATTTTGGAAATCGAAATATTATTTTTATTCAAATAAAAACTATTTTTGGTTTTTTATTATAATCAAGTATTTAAATGGTTAATTTTAGTTTTTTTTAAATAAAAATGAATATGATATTATTTAAAATAATACATTTAATTCAATTTTTTCTCAACATTATACTTTATTTTTCTATAAAGTAATTTTTATGCTCTAAATAAATATTTTTTCTAAAAACGTGTTTTATTGCATTTTTCAAACTTATAATAAAATTAATTTCTTCCAATTCATAGAGTTGATTCATGTAAAATGGATTAAATATTTTAAATAATTATAATTAATATTAATTTAAAATTTCAACTTAATTTTTGTTCATAATGAATAGTAACCATGGAGAACATTTAATACCTCGATGAAGGGTAAAATTTGTTAAAAGGGTTCAACATAAAGGGATAAAACATAAATACATGAAATAAACTTTATTAAACCTTATTTTTTGGTTTTATTTAGACCTTAACATTATCACCTTCTAATATATGAAAATTTGGAGCCACTTTCATAAGAAAATAACTTTCCATTATTGAAATATTTCAAGTAATTCAAAGTGTGTCATTTTTATCACTTATAAAAGGGAACCAATAATTATATCCTATTAACACCTATTGAGGAATTTTATTCAACTAATACCTACCAAAATACCTTATAAACTATCCTAACCACTCTATTTAGTCTCTAGTATCATCAATTTACCAACCTATAAGGATTAACATGTAAACCAAAGGTGTTTTTTTGAAGAAGTGGTTTAACTTTTAACCGATACTTTTCATTTTATTTTGTCTTACACATATTTAAAATATTATATAAAAATCATCATATAATAACATAAGTACATTAAATATTATGAAATGTTATTATTCTGGTGGAGAAACCCATATTATTCTCCTTTCCATCCTATGGAAAATGAAAACATCACTCATGCATACGCACGATCTATCGTCACCACGTAACGATTTAATTCTTTTATCATCACCAAATTTATTGGGTGGTTATAAATATAGAAAAAATGAAGATATATTATATATATAATATAATTATGATTATTTTAATATAATAAATCATTTACCTTCTTACCCTTACACCTATTAAAATATGAAAAAGTTGCTCGTGCGTACATGTGTATTACCACCTCCATGAAGCGATGCGATTCATTTTTCATATCAGAATTTCAAGGATGGTTATAATTTTATATATAATTTATTTATATGATATTTATATTATAAATAATGTTCTTTAGATTATGTAACCATGATCAAGATTCAAGGACTGAAACTACATAACCAAAACTTACATGAAAAATGAAACATTTACTACTAAAAAATGACAATTTTTGTAAATAATTATTAATAAATGGGTTTTGAAATTAAATAAGTGGATAATATATGATATTATAAGTGTTTATGTGGTTATTATATATAATATTAATAAATTTAAATTTATTATATAAGAGGTTAAAATCACTTATGATGAATGTTTTACTCAATGTAAGGGTTCATTTCACAATCTCATCTTTATTCAGGGTTGTTTTTGTATAAGTTTATTTTGGTGGAATTATACGATAATTATATATTAAATAAAAAATATTTTATTTTAACATGACTATTTTTTTAAATAATTACATGTTTTATTTTAATTTTTCTCTCTCTAATTAATAAAAAATCTTTAATAAATTTCTTAAGGAAAATGGACTTTGTTTTTCTATTCGGGTCTAGAATATTTTTCATGCATGTGCATATTTTATTAAAAAAGTTTTCATGAATTTTTTTAATAACATAAAATTATTAATAAATTTAATTTTTAACCATTTTTTAATTTTTATAAAATAAATTAAAAGGAATATTCTTATCATTTTCTGAACAAGGTACTTTTTACTGATGATGTTAATATAATATTTGTTTTAATGTACACCACACAAAAAACTTTTCCCGCCATAATGGATGATCTTTTATTTGAATATTATTTTATAATTTTCCATATTTATTTCCAAATAAAATTTTGTTATTAATATTTTGGTAATTTTTATATTTTAAATATGTGAATTTAAAATGAAAAGGGTATTTTTTAGTGTTATTTTAAAAAAATTTTCATCTTTTTTAATAAAATTTGATGAATATAATTCTTTACTAAGGATATAATATAATAATAAAATACAAAATATTTATCTATATGGATTATAACCATTTTGAATATGGTAATTATTGACATTCTATATGCTGATTCTTTCGATATTGATAGGTATTGATTACTAAATCATCTTGATTATGTTGTATTTTTTATTCACATGATGAATGCATTAAACATATTAAGTGATGGGTGGGGGAAATAATTACATATCCCCTCAATGGATCAGTAGGTATAATGAGAGAAAATAGGTTGGGTATTTTTCATATTCTTTACCCATTTATGTATGATGTCTTATACTGAGGCCTTGATAGAAAGTTTAAGATGTATGAAAATATGCCTTCCATCATTATGAAATCAGTTATTGAGGTCTGTGTAATTATTCAAATAGTTTGTTATCCATGGAAAAGTTAAAAGATCATGTGATTATTTATATAAAATTAGTTTATCATTATTTATTCCTTCCATATTATCCATTCCTTATTTATTATATTATAGTTTCTATTGTACACATTCCCTTACCGAGAATATAATTTCATTCATTTATTATGTTTACTTTCCCTAGGATTTCAGGAAGTATACTGTGGCTGATATACAAGAATATTCCAGAGGGAATAATATTTTTATCAAAAAATTCATTGTTTTATTTAATTTTTTACAGTAAAATGTGAAAATAATATATGTATATAGTCTCTATAGGCTATCAAACTATCCAATTTTTTGGGATGTGATCCCTTGTATCTGGTGCCAATGTAATAAAGTAACCACTAGATCTAGGCTACTGGGTTTAGGGTGTTATAGTTGGAATCAGTATAAGTTTATTATAAACCATGGGGAATAGAAAAACATACAATAGAGAATATAACCTTATGATAGATTCTAATGATAATTCAATGTATATGATAATATAATAATGTTTTGGTAAAATAGATATTATATAGTTTCCATATAAAATAAATCCATGTCGGGATATTGTAAAGTGGATGCGGATGTGGCATAGATTCTTTTAGTGGTAACAACTCTAAATGGGGTGGATTGGGTGTTAAATTAGTCACCATCGGGGCATGATGTTTGGGCCTAAGTCTATACACCTGGATAGACAATCATGCAGGATATGTTTTGGTTAATTCACATACTATTTTCAAACCATTATAAAATATTTGAAAATAATTTTTATGATTTGAATATATTCTCAATGATTCTAATATTATTATTATGAGATTATTTATGCATAAATTTTCAATTTATGTTAAGTTCTTCACCAGATTCATAATTATACATGATGATTTAGTATTTATAATGTTTTGATCTAATCTATTGTATTCTATTTTTTTAAAAAAATTATGGTAAGTGTAAGGAATGTAAATCATAATAATATGTGTAATCTATATACATATTTCCCTTCTAGGAAAGATAATGAATCTAGATTTGAAGTTGGAGATGAACAAATTATAACTATATTTGGGATACTAACTTAGGTAATGACCAATAACCTTTCCTATATGAATAATCCAGCTCATACAAAACACGATGTAAAAATTCTAAACTATTTAATGTGACACTAGACTACATCAATCAATGGAACCACAAATTAATTTGTATCTAATAAGTTGATATGTTCCTTAGAGAAGATATTCCTCTATCTGGAAGTAATGAATGTGGGAAAATTTTCATGGTAGTTTATTATCTCATGGGGATACAGAATAATGGTTTTTATTGATTCAAAATGCTATGGATGTTAAGGAAATAGTGAGCATGAATTAGAAGGATTTTAAGGTATTATTCTTGGAAAAATATTTTCATCAAGAGCAATGAGTGGATATGGAGATACAATTCATAAGTCTACAACAAAAGGAATAGTAAAATATCTATACATATGAATCCAACTTTACAAGATCAGGAAGTAATTCTATGGAATATGTATGTAATGAAAAGAGTAATATTGATCATTTACTTGATGTTATACTACCAATCCTTTGAATTTAACTAGTCTCCCAAGCACTCTCATTATATAAGTATATAATAACATGTTCCATTATGATATAGAAATATTTATATAAGACTTTTGACTTCAAAGGAAAAAAGTAGAAGAAATGGATGGTTCAACACCTCATTAATAAAATAATAAGTAAGGGGAATAAGAGAAGGGGGAATTTCAAACATGTGATACTTGTGGAAAGAAACACCTTAGTACATTCTTGACAGGATTAAGTGTTTCCTACAAGTGTGTAGATAAATTCCAACATTCTCATAAATGAAAGTGTGAGGGAGAATCCATCAAGGTATAATGATTTAAATGTAAGTTGATGGGGGCACTATTCTGAATAATTCAACTAAACATTAAGGGAACTTACCACAGAAGAGGAAAAATAGAGAATTACAAGCTTATTTAATTACTATAGATAAAGGGTAAGTTCTTAGGGATGTGGTAGAAGGTACTTTGATCATAACTTCACAGATTTATTAATCTTTATTCAATTCTAGATCATTATACTCTTTTATATATTCTATTTTTTCTAAAAAAATTAAATATTCATCTAGGAAAATAAGAAGGGACTTTTCAATCATTACACCTACAGAAAATATAATTTCAAAAGAGATATGTTATCCAATCCCCACAATGATTCACTAACATACCCTATTTGAAAATTTTATTATTATAATCATGGAAGGATTTGATATAATCCTTTGTATAGATTGGTTTTTGAAGTATAATAAAAAAAATTTATTTCCCAGAGAAGGATATCATGATTTATAATGAAAATGTGGGATTCATTGTATTTATAACATTGACTTAATCAACTAAATCATTCATAAATCCACCCCTAGTAGCTATCCTAAATTAAATTCTAGGAGAATAAGATAAGATACAATATATGTATGGGAAAGGTAACCTTATCATAGAAGATGTTATTATTTTGAAATAATACATTTATGTGTATCCTGAATAACTACCCAGAAATCCTCCAGAGAATGAAGTTGTATTTTTATTAAACTCAAACTTGGAAAAAAACCTATATCTATGTCTCCCTATGGAATGGACACAATAGAGCTAATGGAGTTAAAGAAATTACTATAGGAGTTGTGTGATAAGGGATTAATACACCCAATAGTTTTTTCTTGTAGATATCATGTTCTATTTGGGAGAAAGAAGGATGGGACTATGAGGTTATAAACTAATTTTAAGGAAATAAATTACATTACTATAAAGAAAAATTATCCATTACCTCATTTTAATGAATTGTACGATCAAATTCAAGGATCTAAATATTTTTCAAAGGTTTATATTAATTTGGAATTTCATAAATTGTGATTAAGGAAGGAATATATTAATAGAAAAAAATTTATTATGAGACTTGTACATTACGAGTTTAAAGTAATTCCCTTTGTATTAACTAATGAACCCCCTATTTTTATAGATCTGATTAATGGAATATTAAATGATTATCTTGATAATTTCATTGTGGTATTTTTATGACATCTTGGTATACTAAAAAATTTATAGAGATCATAAGAATATTTTAAGAATCAATCTTGAGACTCTTAGAGAAAAAGAGTTGTATGGAAAATTTAATAAGTGTGAATTATAACTTTAGGAAGATATTTTTCTTAGTTATATTGTCATTAAGGATGAAATATCAGTTGATCTTTAAAAAAATGGTAGTAAAAAAATGGCCTATAGAGATAAATATATCCAAGGTACATAGTATTCTTATATTAAAAGGTTAATATCGATGATTAGTTTAAAAATATAAATAATAAACCCATTAACCAAGTTGAAATGTAAAGGGGTTAAGTTATCATGAATAGAGAGATGTAATGAAATTTTTGATGAATTAAAGAGGTGGTTGATCAATGAACTAGTGTTGAAATTACTATCATAAGGGTATGAATTTGTGATATATAGTGACACACCAAAGAAATGACTTCGATTTTTCCTTATACAGAATGATAAATTTATTGCCTATGTATCAAGGTAGTTAATGATCTATGAATAAAACTATCTGACCTATGATATTGAGTAGGTAGCCTTGATTTTTTAATTTATGATATTGAGACATTTTCTCTATTATGAAAAATGTGAGACATATATGGATCACAATATATTGAAATAAAATTTTTCATAGAAAGAAATAAACATGAGGAAATAGATATGGCTAAATATATACATGGATTATGATTTTAGAGTACACTACCACCCTTGGAATCATAATAAGGTAGATAATGTGTGGAGTAAGAGATATAATTTATTTATAACTATGATGAGTATTAATAACGATTATTTATTATGTGAAATAGTAAATATGGATAAAATAATTATCAAGGAAGGTGAAACATAACACCTTTTTCCAAATGAATTCAAAACCATCCTTATTGGAAAGATAAAAATCTCCAATATTGATGATAAGAGTTTAAAAAATAAAATAAAATTTGTTAATGATGGGAAAATGGTTTATTATTTTTTATGAAGATGATGTGATTAAATTTTAAAATAGGTTATATATTCCATCCATAACTGTGATGAAGATAGAATTATTAGATCAATCTCGTAGCTCAAATTTCCCTATATGACCTAAAATCACCAAAATGTATCATGATTTTAAAGAACATATTTTTTGGGATAAAATGAAATGGGTAACCACAGAATATGTGTCAAGATTTTTGGTTTTTCAATAGGTAATGGATGAGAGACAAGGATTCATGCAACCTATACCCATTCTTTTCTGGAAATGAAATGATATTACTATTGAATTTTTAATGGGAATCCAAAAGACTCATAGAAATAATTATCCCATATGAATTATTGTTGACTATATCACCAAGTCTGAACATTTCTTCACTATAGGGGAAGATCTTCCTTTTAATCACTTTTCACAGATCTATATTAATAAAGTTACGAGACTTCATGGTACCCACATTTCAATTGTATCTCATCATGATAGGTGGTTCACGCCAAAATTATAGAATATTATTAAGATTATTCCTAACATAGATCTATGTTTTCATAGTGAATCAATCTTTTACACATATCATAACATGATTTTTAACATAAATATCCAATAAATACAACCAAAGGATCAAGATTCTGTGTGTCTTTGGAAGACTAGGTACCTAAAATGTCACCATGAAACTAAAATAAAATGTTTTTATTTAAATCTTAAAAATTATCTTATAAATATCTTTGAGATCCTAAAATTTCATTAAATAACCTATGGAATAAATAGAAAAAATGGTTAGTTAAAAAGCACAATAAGGGAATAATCATGATAATGAAGTAGTTCATGTGAGTCATGAGGCATAACATGATATCATAAAAGTCATGGATCATGAATAATCATATTGGACCATAACATAAAAAAATTTAATCATAAATAATGGAAAAATAGGAAAGTGACATCAACATATAACATGATATAACCATAAGTCAAGGTTACTTCTAAGTCACCATACCACAATCAATATAGTGAAGGTTCCGGGCGCAGCGGAAGCGCGTGGGTGGATGTGACCACTTGGATTTTTGTCATTAGCAATGATCAATCCGGGATCAATACGACGTTAAACGTCAGTCTCCACAGATCGAATCACATAAAAAGACAAAGAAGATGATTTGTCCCAGAACCACAAACAAGGATCGTTACAGGTTGATTATAGTTAATTTAATTAATTATAAAGAAATACCTTTTGGGTGTTCTTTCTTCGTTGATGTTCTTGATCATGTTGTCGATGTGATCTGTCGTTTCATCGTAGAATCCAAGTGTAGACTCCATCTATCGGTGATCCACACATGTACCTTGTATCTCTGGACGTCACCAAAGGATTCTCCGGGTGCTAGCGTGGAGAAGCCTTTGCTTGCGTTGTCTGAATTAGATTGTCTTGATCCGATGGAAGAGGATCTCTCTCGGTCTTGAGAGCATTCTTGGAGGAAGAGGTTCTTTTAGTCTTGAAATAATTCTCTAGAGATGTTGTGAACAATGATTCTCTTGTGTGTCGGAAAAGAGTTAGGGTTGTGAGGATATTTATAATCGGGTGTGTGGGGTTATAGAGTTATGACAATAAATAAACACGTTATGCTTTTTATTTATTTCATTGACTCTTATTTTAAACCCCCATATCGAATAGATAATTCCTTGACATGCGCCCATGCTGATTATAATAAATATCATTTAAAACAATATTATATCCTCAAAATCCCGACTGGAAAAACTACATGGCGTGTAATAATAAATACACGGCGTGTACTTGTTTTTTATTGAAAACTATATGGCGTGTACATTAAATGTACACAGCGTGTATATCTTGTTTTCATTTATTCATTTCCTTTCCAAAATAAAACTACACGGCATGTACATTTAATAATACACGGCGTGTACTTGTTTTATTTTATTTTTCCTCCATCATTTAAAACAACTTAGGCTTCCTTGAATAATTATTAAACCACGTACGGAAATAATATTTATTCAACTTGAGATACTTGGATACACTTAGTGTGTGACCCTCTAGGCCTCTTTCTTGTTGGCATTAGGCAATCTTGCCTAAAGTTCAAGATTACTGTCTAGAAACGGGTCAAGGCACCCAAGAGAAAGAAGTTGACGCTGCATTGACGTATCACCTCATACGAATGCTTACTATGTAATTTAATCCCTTTGTCTCAATATCTCATCAAGCAGGTTTCATGGAAGTGTCATAAACCTATATGCTTGATCGGTCGTTCTTTGACTACCTGAAATAAACTCATCGTTTACACCATGGCCATGGAATTTAATGTGACAGTTCTATTTCAATCAAAGGGCCGAGATATCAACTTCCATAAATGGAAGGGACAAATCCTTCCTCGACTTATCCATTAACAACATGTCACTCGTGACGCACCCAACGTACCCTACTTCTCGCCAATTGTCTGCGTGACGGTTTTCGTCAGTAAATCTAAGTACGTGAGTCATGACATGAGTTAATGATAATATTCCAGTCTAAGGACCATTACACATGCTCGCAAATAGCAATATCCGATGACACCAAGACATGCAGAATTACTACTGGCGGGTCTGTTCTCATAATCTCCCATCTTGGAGATTACCAAGTGCGAACTCCATGAGGGAGAGTCTCATCTTCTTACGAGTACTCGCACATGACGGTCTGTATACTTTGTGTCCTATCATAGTATGTCATCCAACCTTAGAACTTTATTTTAGAATATTGTTATATCATTTCAAGGTTCTCATCATAGAGGGGATCTGCTATGACCTTATTAATGCAACAAATATTCCAGGACATTATTATATTATAGTCGTGCAGAACAATGAACAATATATAATAAGTGAACATTCATGTAATCAAAGTACAAAACAGTTGGTTCTTAGGACACCAACCCTTACAAACTCCCACTTGTACTAGAGCCAACTGCCTACGACTTTTAGTCCACTAGACCTCACATGATGATCATGTTTTTGCTGAGTCAAGGCTTTAGTCAATGGGTCCGCCACGTTGTCTTCCGTGGAAATACTACTCACTGCAACTTCACCTCTCTGAGAAAAATCCCTCAAGAGATGATACTTCTGAAGTATGTGCTTTGTCCGCTGATGTGACCTTGGCTCTTTTGCAAGTTCCACCGCTGCAATATTATCACAATAGAGTGTGATAGGATCTTTACTGCTCGGTACAACATCCATCTCTTAGACGAAGCTTCGCATCCATACTGCTTCTTTAGCTGCCTCAGAAGCTGCGATATACTCGGACTCTGCTGTAGAATCTGCCACCACACTTTGTTTTGAGCTCTTCCAGCTCACTGCACCTCCATTCAAACTGAAGATGTATCCAGTCTGCGACTTCATGTCATCTTGATCAGTCTGGAAACTAGAATCTACATTTCCTCTGATGACTAGTTCCCCATCTCCTCCATAAACTAGGAACATATCCTTAGTACGCCTCAGGTACTTAAGGATAGTCTTGACTACCATACAATGGCGGTCTCCTGGATCAGCTTGATATCTACCTACCACACTTAATGCGTAAGAAACATCTAGCCTCGTACATAGCATAGCATACATGACTGACCCAATCGCGGATGCGTAAGGGATCCTTGTCATCCTCTTTCTTTCCTCATGTGTCTGAGGACACATTTTCTTGGAAAGATGAATGCCATGTGACACTGGAAACAATCCCCTCTTGGACTGTTCCATACTAAATATCTTCAGTATATTGTCAATGTATGTACTTTAACTCAGTCCCAACATTCTCTTGGATCTATCATGATGGATCTTGATCCCAAGAATATATGCCGCCTCGCCCAAGTCTTTCATGGAGAAGCATTTATGCAACCATTCCTTAACTGACTGTAAGACAGGTACTTCGTTTCCAATTAGCAATATGTCATCAACATATACTATTAGGAAAATGACTGCACTTCCACTAAACCTTTTGTAGACACAAGGCTCACATTCATTCTTAACAAATCCAAATTATGTAACAGCTTAATCAAAATGAATGTTCCATGACCTTAATGCTTTCTTTAATCCATAAATGGATTTCTGCAACTTTCATACCTTGTTGGCATCCTTTGGAGTCACAAACCCTTCAGGTTGTGTCATGTAGACATCTTCCTGGAGGTTCCCTTTAAGGAAATCTTTTTTGACATCCATTTTCCAAATTTCATAGTCATGGTAAGTAGCAATGGCCAATAAGATTCTGATGGACTTCAGCATTGAAACCGGTGAAAAGGTTTCATCATAGTCAATTCCTTGACGTTTTCTAAAACCTTTTGCAACCATTCATGCCTTGTAGGTGATGATTTTCCACTCCATGTCCAGTTTCTTCTTGAATACCCATTTGTTACCAATAGGCTTTACATAAACTGGAGGATCTACGAAAATCCAAACTTGGTTTTGGTACATGGAATCCATTTCAGAATTCATGGCTTCTTTCCACTTGGCAACGTCTGTGCCTTCAACTACTTTCTTGTAGGTAAGAGGATCATCATTGTCAACCAATAATGAGTCAACATACTTGGTGACAAGAAAACCATATCGTTCTAGTTGTCTCACCTCTCTCGTGCTTCTACGCAGCTCTTGCATCTCTGGAAAAGATTGTTCTTCCACGGGGCTTTGTGGAATATGTTCTTGTACCAAATCATGGGTATCTTGAGCCTCGACTTCATCGAAGTCTATCTCTCTCCCACTATCTCTTTTGGAGATGTGCTCCCTCTCAAGGAATATGGTGTGTCTTGCCACTGTAACCTTTTTGTCTAAGGGTTTGTATAGGTAATATCCTCTTGTTTCCTTGGGATATCCTATAAAGATACACTTTGGGCCTCGGGGTGCAAGTTTATTACCTGAAGAGGCCTTAACAAATGCTTCTCTACACCACACATGTAAATTTGATAACATGGCTTTGCGTCTACTCCATAATTCGTATGGAATACCATTTATCGATTTAGTTGGTACTTGGTTTAGTATGTGCGCTGCTGTTTGTAACGAATATCCCCAAAAGGATAATGGAAGACTCGTATGACTCATCATTGACCTCACCATGTACAACAGGGTGCAGTTCCTCCTTTCACTTACACCATTCCACTGAGGTGTGTAAGGAGGAGTGAGTTGATATAGAATCCCAAAATCCCGTAAGAAATCAATGAAAACCTGATTAAGATATTCTCCTCCTCTATCTGAGTGGAGTTTCTTAATCTTCTTACCAAGCTGGTTCTCAACTTCATTATTGTATTCTTTGAACCGATCAAAAGAATCTGACTTATACCTCATTAAGTAGATATATCCATATCTACTAAAATCATCAGTAAAAGTTATGAAGTACGAGAACCCACCCCTTGCTTCAACTTGAAATGGTCCACACACATCTGTGTGAACTAATTCTAGAAGCTCTTTAGATCTTTCACCTTTCCCACTAAATGGGGCTTTGGTCATTTTGCCTTGTAGACACGCATGACATACACCAAGTGGTTTTAGTTCGAAAGAATCTAAATACCCATCTTGATGTAATTTTGTCAAACGTTTCTCATTGACATGACCTAGCTGGTGATTCCAAAGTTGGGTGTGGCATGAGTTATGTGAATTAACTTTGTTATCGATTTCCATTACTTGGTTTGTGTAGTCTAACACATAAAGGCCGTTATATAAATGTGCCCTACCAAAACAAATGCTATCTTTATAAAAGTAGCAACATTCATTTCCAAACTTGAATATGAATCCATCAGTATCTAATCTGGATACTGAAATAATGTTTTTAGTAATAGAAGGCACATAATAAAAACCTTTCAAAACCAAGACCATCCCAGTAGGCAATGTGAGGTGGTAGTCTCCAACAACTATAGCAGCGAGTCTGGATCTGTTGGCTGCTCGTAGATCTACCTCCCCTCGATCAATCTTCCTGAATCTACTTGGTTCCTGTATTTGGATACAGATGTGAGCACCACAAGTAGTATCTAATACCCAATTAGTAGAAACAGATAGATTGCATTCGATAACAAACGCACCTGAAGCTTCCCCTTTCTTCCTTGGCTGGGTGCAATTTTTCTTCTAGTGGCCCTTCTTGCCACATGCGAAACAAACAACATCCTGTTCCTTTGCCTCCCCATTGATCTTCCTTTTCTTGGAAGGCCTTGAAGAAGCTTTGGGCTTAAAGATCTTCGCCTTCCCTTTCCTTTTATTCACCATAAGGACAGAAGGCTTTTCATGCTTCATGTCATTGTCCACTTGGCGAATAAGGATAAGAAGATCAGATAGAGACTTCTCAATATTTTTCATGTTGAAATTAACAACAAAGTTTGAGAAGCTCTGGGGGAGTGATGTGAGAATGAGATCGGTACCCAGTTCTTCAGGGATTTTAAACCCTAGAACCTCCAAGCGCTCAATGTAGCCAATGAGCTTGACTACATGAGGCCCAGCTGGGGCACCCTCTCCAAGCTTGCTATGAAACAGAGCCTTGGAGATCTCAAACCTTTCCTGTCTTTCTCTCTCCTGGTATAAACCACGGAGGTACTCAAGCATGCTGTAGGCATCCATGTCTTCATGAGACTTCATGAGCTCACTAGACATAGATGATAGCATCAAACATTGAACATCGAGAGCATCGTTCAAATGTTGATCATAGACTAGGAAATCTTCATCACTCTCCCCTGGGGAAGGAGAATCAGGAAGTGAGGACTCCAGCACGTAAAAATTCTGCTTATGGAGTAGGATAACCTGAAGGTGCCTAAACCATTCCTGAAAGTTACTGCCGGTGAGGATATTGTCTTTATCCAGTATTGATCGCAGAGAAAATGTGGTTGACGAGTTTGTCATATTGATTCTACAAATTAAAAGAGCAGATTCATCAGTACTTTCTTGATTACATTTTATGAGAAATAATAAATTTTATTAAGTCTCCCACTATTTTATCAAGTCCCAATGGCCCTGACCATTGAACTCGGAATTTCCGGTTTCTTTGACATTCTAGTGGCAAGGATCCATATTCCCCTTCGCATAACCCCAACAAGGGTTGGTCAAGCTATTTGAAGGTATTTAGGTAGACAGGTCTTTGCCAACTGTGAGCTTACAGTTCCTTGATCTGTTGAGTGGACTCCCTAATCCTGAAATCCTGACTTGGATTTCCTCAACTCTTGCCTCCAATATTACACCAAGTCTAGCAAGGGCTACTTCTCTTGATGTAATATGGTTAAGTCAACCCGAAACCTTTTATAAGGGTTTCCTTTATAAAAGTAAGTGTCCCAACAAGGGTTGGTCAAACACATAGTTTTATTGAGTCTTTCCCTTAATCAGGTAACGGAAGGCTTGGTTTGACTTAATATGGTATTGAGGGATTTTATTCCTTTATGAGTAGTTTCACATTATCACATGTTTTTTAATATTAAGTGATGCTTGCTTAAGTGATTAACCATTTTTTGATAATGTTTACGCATAGTCCAGTTTTTATTTTATTCCATCTTCGCATGAGTTTTCATTTTATTAATTATGTGATCGCGACAACACATACATAATAAATAAACCATGCAATCAGACAGAAATAAAATAAGATGGCATGATCATGAGATTCTATTGGTTAGCTTATCTAGCGGTTTTGATAAGCTAACCCTGACCTAGGGAAAACACCTTGAACCTGATGGTTCGTGTTTTTCAGCTCCCACCTGTCCACCTTTGTATCTTCTTGTGTCGGTTTCACCTTGGCTTCGGGATTTTAACTGTCTCCTCTGGCTTGGGAGATCCTCCATTACATGGGTTTACATTAAAGAAACCATGGGAACACATGCCCTACATTTTATTGGAAGAAGGCTCGCAGACCAACAAATTTAAATTAAATAAATTTAAATGAAACCATACACATACAAAGGGTCTTTGGTCTAGCTCATGATCATCCATAGTATGCAACGATATTTACGCATATTTATAATTCAAATTATTTTAATAGTTCTTTTATTTAAGATAAGACGCACTCGAATTAAATTAATTATGATCTTATAATTAATCAATTCTTTATCTTAAATTCCTTTCTGAATTTCCTTGAGATTCTTCTCATCCATATTCCTTGTATGGGTCTTTGTACATTGGAGGAAACCTGGTGAAATTCCATTTCTGGAAAGTACACAGCGTGTAGTTTATAATTACACGGCGTGTATTTTTCTTTTCACCCTTTATCCAAAGTACACACCGGGGATTTGGTGTGTTTTCTGTACTTTAGAAATTTTAGAGTACACGGCGTGTAGATGAATCATACACGGCGTGTACTTCCTTGTTACGCGGTAACTGGCCTGGCGATCCCGTGTATGCGGTACATGGCTTATCTTTGTACACAGTTTCACTTGGGTCGGAACGGACTACATGGCGTGTTGCTCCAACATACACGCCGTGTATTCCAGTTTCCACATGCCGTTCAATTCTGGTCAACACGGCGTGATTAAAACTTAGGCATAATCAATTCACACGGAGTGGTTTGGAAGACCAGTGCCAGTTCGTTGAACCTAAGTACACGACGTGTAGTTTTAATTACACGCCGTGTAATCCCATTTTGTACAGACAGAAAGAGCGGCTCCTCTGGATGAGTTCCTCATTTTTATTTTAATCAAAAATTAAAATTAAAAGGTCATTTTTGTGATATGAATCGAGAAACGAAGGAGGAAGAATAGATCTCATTAATTCATATTTATAGAATGATTTATTTCGAATTGAATCAAATATGAATGCGTAAATTATCAACGAAAATTAAATAACTATAATCAACGTTGTAACCTCCCTCTGATACCATTTGAAGGTTCCGAACGCAGCGGAAGCACATTTGTGGATGTTCCCACTTGGCTTTTTTTTCATTAGCAATGATCAATCCGAGATCAATACGACGTTAAACGTCAGTCTCCACGGATCGAATCACAGAAAAAGACAAAGAATACGGTTTGTCCCGGAACCACAAAAAAGGATCGTTACAGGTTGATTATAGTTAATTTAATTAATTATAAAGAAATACCATTTGGGTGTTCTTTCTTTGTTGATGTTCTCGATCACATTGTCGATGTGATCCGTCGTTGCGTCATAGAAGCCAAGTGTAGACTCCCTCTAGCAGTGATCCACACGTGTACCTTGTATCTCTGGACGTCGCCAAAGGATTCTCCAGGTGCTAGCGTGGAGAATGATTTGCTTGCGTTGTCCGCCTTAGATCGTCTTGATCCGATTGAAGAGGATCTCTCTCGGTCTTGAGAGCGTTCTTGGAGGAAGATGTTCTTTCAGTCTTGAAATAATTATCCAGAGATGTTGTGCACAACGATTCTCTTGTGTGTCGGAAAAGAGTTGGGGTTGTGAGGATATTTATAATCGGGTGTGTGGGGTTATATAGTTATGACAATAAATAAACGCATTAAGCGTTTTATTTATTTCATTGACTCTTATTTAAAACCCCAATGTAGAATAGATAATTCCTTGACATGCACCCACGCTGATTATAATAAATATCATTTAAAACAATATTATATCCTCAAAATCCCGACTGGAAAAACTACACGGCGTGTAATAATAAATACACGGTGTGTACTTGTTTTTCATTGAAAACTACACGGCGTGTACATTAAATGTACATGGCGTGTATATCTTGTTTTCATTTATTCATTTCCTTTCCAAAATAAAACTACACGGCGTGTACATTTAATAATACACGACGTGTACTTTTTTTATTTTATTTTTCCTCCATCATTTAAAACAACTTAGGCTTCCTTGAATAATTATTAAACCATGTACGGGAATAATCTTTATTCAACTTGAGATACTTTGATACACTTAGTGTGTGACCCTCTAGGCCTCTTTCTCATTGGCATTAGGCAGGCTTGCCTAAAGTCCAAGATTACTGTCTAGCAACGGGTCAAGGCACCCAAGAGAAAGAAGTTGACGCCGCATTGACGTATCACATCATACGAACGCTTACTGTGTAATTTAATCCCTTTGTCTTAGTATCTCATCAAGCAGGTTTCATGGAAGTTTCATAAACCTATATTCTTGATCCGTCACTCTTTGACTACCTAAAATAAACTCATCGTTTACACCATGGCCATGGAATTTAATGCGACAGTTCTATTTCAATCAAAGGGCCGAGATATCAACTTCCATAAATGGAAGGGACAAATCCTTCCTCAACTTATCCATTAACAACATGTCACTCGTGACGCACCCAACGTACCCTACTTCCCGCCAACTATCTGCGTGACGGTTTTCGTCAGTAAATCTAAGTGCGCGAGTCATGACATGAGTTAATGATAATCTTCCAGTCTAAGGACCATTACACACGCTCGAAGATAGCAATATCCGATGACACCAAGACATGAGGAATTACTACTGGAGGGTCTGTTCTCATAATCTCCCATCTTGGAGATTACCAAGTGAGAACTCCATGAGAGAGAGTCTCGTCTTCTTATGAGTACTCGCACATGACGGTCTGTATACTATGTGTCATATCATAGTATTTCATCCAACCATAGAACTTTATTTAAGAATATTGTTATAGCATTTCAAGGTTCTCATCATAGCGGGGATCTGCTATGACCTTATTAATGCAACAAATATTCCAGGACATTATTATATTATAGTCATGCAGAACAATGAACAATATATAATAAGTGAACATTCATGTAATCAAAGTACAAAACAGTTGGTTCTTAGGACACCAACCCTTACATATAGTCCCATCATGGATTAAGTTTACTCCCCAGTACCATACATAATGTCTCACGAGACAAAAATATTGCCCAATGCACTCAAGAACTATCTAGGAACACCCATCATAACTTTCACGTGCTAATGTGCACCATAAAAGGAAATCACTCATAAGGCATAAACATGAGAATTACCCATGGAAAGAAATGGGTTGCATAATCTTTCCTCAAATTATAATCATTGAATATTCCATAAAGATTCCAAATATAATAAGGTAATAAATAGTTTAAACGTTCATATATGAGTACATTGGAATAGGTCTCAAATTATTGTGTTCATTTGAAAAAAAACATAGCGAGAAATGGTAGATAATTTGAAATATAAATTAACTTTCAAAATTCTATTTCAATGAATCAATTATAAACTTTTGAGAAAGAATAAGTATGGAATTTATTTGAAATATAGAGGTAAAAAATGGTCATACCTAAAATATTAATTTATTTAAGGAAAAGATGAATGGTAATAAATAATTTAAGTGATTTATATATAAAATTATTAAGGGATACAAAAGATCCCCTTAATCAATTTTTATTTTAAAGACGAAATTTTAGAAATAAAATTAAGGCATGTATTACCCCATAAAAGGAAGGTAGAATAATCTAGTTATATATAAAATATAAATATATAAAAGATTTAGGATCATTACATAATATAAAATAGATATAGAAGTTAATTTAGATAGATAAAGGTCATAAACCAAAGAAAAATGATGATTCTGAGAGATCCCTTACATTATGTTGTAGAATCATTATAATCTTGCACTTAATGTCCAAAATAATCTAATTAGATTCACTATTTACTTAATTTATAACCTTTTAAATACATATTTTATTTACTATTATTTTATTATGTTCATTTATAAGAATTTAAATTATATATAAGTTTTAATTTCACCGTTTCGTGGGTGTTCGTTTCATGGTTCCAAGATCAGACCATTTGTGGCTAATTATTGATGTTTTTTTATAAAATGGGATTAAAACTATAAAAGTGAAATGAAATGGTAATAATAACCTTCCATTAATTTAAATGGTCCCAAGTATCCATATGTGTTGTGACATATGGGTGATTCATTTAGTAAAACAATAATGTTAAATGGTTCGTTCATTTAGGTGGTTTTACCAACCATCACATACTAGTCTCATTTTATTTAATTAAATTATTATTAAAATATTAAAAAAAATTAAATAATTTATATTATACTTATTATAATCATATCATAATTTTATTTCTATAACCATATTTGAAGGCGGTGGAGAAAAATTAAGTGTGTTTTTCATGGAGGTAGTGAACCAAACATATTGTGAACAATGGTTTCATTTATGAATAAGTTGAGGTGAGAGTAGTGGATTGATATTACACAATAATAATAATATATAAGTAAATTTTGGATATTTATGTTATTTTTTAGGGGGTTCTTTGTTTCCCCTAAGTCTCGCACGATTTTAAAAACCATGCACCAACCGTGCGAACCCCCAATGTTTTGAGGTGCGTAGTTTGGGGAAGGCTGACCCACAGTTTGGCCAAACCGGGTGCCAACTATGAATCAACTCATGTACCATAAAAAATGGGTGCACATTTTTCTAGGAAAATAACATGGTTTTCCTTAACCTTTCACCAACCATTCACAACCCCATGGGCTTCCAAATTTCTCCAATTTCACCCGAAAAAACCCCAAACCAAAAACCAAGAAAGGTATAACCAAAACTAGGGTAAATGATTACCTTAAAATGAGTATGATACATCTCTAAAAAATTCAGGGTCTTTAATAATTTTTTATTAATCCACTAAGGGGAATAAAATTTTTATTAAATTATATTTCCAATTTTGATCAATGCCAAAAATACAACAATAAAAAAGTGAACTAGAGGAAACAATTTATAGTATAAGATAAATTATACCCACACTCACACTTATCATAGAAACTACCCTCAATGAATTTCAACATGAAATTTTAAATAAATAACATACATAATATGTGCGTGTCCAAAATATGTAGTGGTGAAAAAGACAACCTAGAACCCTTTACTCATATTCAACAAGGAGGTGGAATCCTCTAGGGGTTTATTAAAAAATTATATATCAAACTTATTATCTACTTCCCAATAATATTTAAGGGTTTACATTAATATAATACTTTAATATAAACCTCCCTAAATTTAAATATATTAGTAATTTTTAATGGACCATACCATCTAGAATGAATATTACATGACACAAGTTCAGCCAAGAGGATAAAATTGTCACTTTAGCATGAACTAGGAAGTACTTTATTTAAATGAGGATGACATGGGATTATCTAGTAATATTTTTATAAAACAAAAAATTATTATAATATTATCTCTTTAGTACCTTAAGCTACACCATTTGAAATTTTTTTTGCTCGCTATATTTACTCAATTCAGGATTCAATTCATTAAAATCCTAGTAGTATCTATGAATTAGTACAAAAGGAAAGTAATAAAACATAGTATAATATATTATATAATAATTGATACAAAATGGGTACTTGAAGGTAGTAAATGTATAACCAATGTTCATATTATAACTTCATACTACAATTATTTTAGTTGGGTTAATATATCTTTTCTAGGAACCTCTTCAATTACTGATTGAATAACTCAACCTTCCTATTTGTTTGTAGATGGTAGGTATTGACATTTTATCATTTCAATTCATACTTATTAATGAGTGATTACATTCTTTAGTAATATAAGTGTGTTACCTAGAATTGAATGATTTTAAAAGGAAATATGAATGTAAAAATAAATGTGTGTTCTAAGAAAATCTATAACCTTTACATAATCATCAATCCTATTAGATTTGGCCTTAATCAATTTATAGGAATAGTATAATACTATGTTAATATAGGTAAATCCAAAAAATAATAATAAATTAACACATAAAATCTATTCCACAAGCATCATATATTTAACAAAAGATCAATGGTTGTTGAGGTGTTTTTTTTATCTTTTTTGAATACCTATATAGAAATAGTATTTTTACATGTTTTTTAAAATTGTGTGAATTTCTAAAACTATAGTCCAAAAATATAGAACCATTAATACTTTCCTATATATTCACTAAATTCAAAAAAGGACCCCACATGAAATTGTGTTGAAATTTTTTATCATAGATGATACCTCTTCATTTGATATACATCTTTAAATCACATGATCACTACATATCTTAAAAAATTATGGATCCTCCCATACTAAGTAATTTGACTTAGACTTTATCTTATATTATTTTTTCTTATAAATAAATAAAGGTACATTTTAAGTGACAAAGAAGTTAACCATGTTTTTCTACCATGGAATCTTACCATTGATCTCATAGAGCCACTCACCAAGAAGTAAATCATTCAATGGTGCCTATGGAGGAATTTAAACTTCAGTAGTACGAGGATGTTTTCTCATATAGTCTACCAATAGGTTATCACCACCATTATTATCATCAATCCAAAATTTTAATTCTTTTAGAAGAAGAATCCACGACACTCACATTGGGTTTGGGATTTTTTTATTTATCAAATACTCAAGAGTTTCATGGTTAGAGTAAAATATTAATTTACATCATATAAAATATGAATAGAATTTCTCAAGTGATTTTTTTTGAAAAAAACTCACTCTTAGTAGTTATGTAGTAAATATATGTTGAATATAGGGTTCAAAAAGTATATTATGTCACATTTTGATGTATATTAATATTCTTGTAGTGAACTACTCCAATTTTGTTAGAGACATCACACACAACATCAAATGGTACTTCCTAGGCTGGTGAGTCAATGATAGAGATTTTGGTCAGGTTTTATTTGAGGATATCAACATATGACCTAATAATTTTTAAAGTCATGGGATATGGAAGTGTAGAGAAGATAAAACCCTTGGACCTTTTCCACTTAAATACATTATTTATAAATTATATATCTTAAAACATTACCTCTTTCCACCATAAAGTGATTTTTTTCGAAATTAAAAACAAAAATATTTTTAGTGTCACTTTTTAAATATTTTTCTAGATTCTAAATAAAAATTTCAAAATAGGTTCTATAAGTTATAAAATCTTAAATAAATACCTCCATAAATCCTTTAATAAGATTTTAAAATATTATTACCATGTAGCATTGTAATGTACCTGAGTAATTTCATAGACCAAAAGGAATTCTTTGTTATAAAAACATACCATAGAGACAAGTTAATGTAGTTTTTCCCGATATTTAGGTTCAATAGAGACCTTAAAATAATTAGATAAACTATCAATAAAGCCGTAGTGACCCTTACTAGATAATATTTTTGGCATCATATCTATAAAATTATTAAGGAAGTAGTCTTTTCAGGTCACATGGTTTAGTTTTCTAAATTAAATACACACACCTCCAAATATTTTAAATCTCACTAGGAAATAATTCATTATTTTATTCTAGATAATGGTGATTCCATAATTTTTTGTTATAATTTGGATGGGGATCAACCACTAGGTGTATGAAATTTATTATATAATTCCTAATCCCAATTTTTTTTCAAATTATTTTTTAACCACATACATTAGGGATATTATTATCCTTCTATAAGGATAACGCAGTAGTTTTTAATCACTCTAAAGAAGGATCTGGTGAATAAAATCAATTGGATTGATTCTAGGAATGTCCCTAGTTTATATCCTATAGACTTAACATTTTGTTTCAAAATGGTTGATTTATTATGTTATTGATTAGGTTTCAAACTATTTAAAACTATAATAGGTAGATTATTATCTTATAAAAGGTAATAATATATTATATTTGATGGAATCAGTTTGAATTCAAACTTGGGGGGTTTTCCAGTTATGGTGTCAACTCATTTAAGCCACATTTTCAACCTTTATATGTAAAGAAAATGATTTAGTGACATATTTAAAATTATTATCATAAAATTCTTCATCTAACTCATGTTCAAATTTTTTATTACATGTACTTGGTTCAATATTTAATTCATTTTCAAAAAAAGTTTCATAAAATGGATTTGTGATATTATATTTGGTCCTCAATTTATTATTTCATTCAAAACAGAAGAATCCTCATTTAACAAAGAAGGTATTTCTTAAAGGGAATGATCCAAAATAGAATGATACTTTTGATGAGATTTCATGGAGTCTAGGATATTAAAACTCATAGGGTCATCTTAAAATTCCATAGATAGGGTCATTTTATGAATAATAATAATGTTCTTTATAGTTTTTAGGACTGGACATTTTAATATGATATGGGAATTAACCACTCTTTTTCATATTCCATGTTTAAAATGTAAAATCATGAGGGAAAAAAATTATTTTAACCCTTAATAGTACATATTACAACACTCCCATGAGATAGACTATAACTGGGTTGGATAGATGTACCGACACTCATGTTTGTCTATGTTATCCCACCTATAGTGAAAAATAAATTGAGTGAGGCATGTTATTAATTAATTCTCCCGAATCACCTAATGAATTAGTAAAGTTTAGTTTTATTATAGTGAAGGTAATAGTAATAGTACATGAATCTTCTCATTTTCTGGGAAACATTAGTGTGATTAATTTTGAAAAAATCCATCCTATGCTTACCTTTTCATCTCTATCTGACTTCCTTATCTTAATAAATAAATTTTAAAGAATTTTCCATACCAAAGAATCCGACTGATTTATTGTAAAAGGATAATATTTATTTTATCATTCATGAAGGTATGCATTACTTATTTCCATATGTCCTCCTCATTGGATTTCTTAGGTGGAAGCATAATTGAATGGAATTGTGGTAATGGATGATGTAACTCCTCTATCTTGGATTTTTTTTGTACTTATTCACTATGTGTGTCTTAGATGATTCTTACACTTATTTATATATAGAATATTATTCCAATATACATGGTTTTTAACCTTTAGTTTTGGCTTCTAGTAGTAACTTATCACTTCCCTATACTTCCCTTCCAATTCCCAAATAAATTTCACTTATGTTAATATTTGTGTTAGGAGATGATTTGGAAAGAAGATTACTTGAGCCTTGATTTAAAAAATTATTTAGAGTGTCAATAATATTTCAATACTTTCTTCTTTAACTCTTTAAATTATTATTTATTATAGGTGAGGATAGATTATTAAATTCCATAATATTCAACTATTTTTCTCAATATATTTCTTATTGAACGATCTTGATTATGTCATTAAAGATAATATCTTATAGATGGTTAAGAGTTGTTTCTTCTAATGGTGGTGATTGTATGTTTTTTGTAAATTCTAATAGAATGGTGGTATATATGGACATTGGTTTCCCCCTACATACTAAAATATTTATTATTCTTTGAAATCATTATTTCATGGTTATTAGAACATCCATAGGTATAGATCAAAATAGATCTAAATGTATTACAACTAAGGAAAATATTATATGAAATTATCTTAGGAGTGACACAACTGAAAGGTCCATGGGGGTCTATATGGTTATTTAATAACACTATTCAATGATTACTATATCACTGGAGAGGTTATATCTTCAATTTTAGACTCAAGTAATGGTTACTTGGAACTATTTAACTAATGAAAAACTCTTCTAGTGGTTTTTATACTAAATTGAAATGAGTTATGGGAGATCTTACACATAAAATACTTGGATGTAGATGTATATTTTTCTATGAGATATCCTCTTAAAGAAGAATCTAATGGGTTTATATCACTATAAATCGGTACATTAAGAAAAAAACCCAAAAATGGTGGTCTTATCTCGGTTGATGTGGGAAACTGGAATTAAATATCTTAAAAATATTCTACTAATCATAAATAATTTCTTCATTATATTTTCTTATCCTATAAATATACTTTCTAAATTTTTTACTCCTTGATGTAGGGAATAATTTTTGAAGGAATATTCTCTAGAGAATATCCCCATTTGTGACCACTCCTGGTTACATGTAGTCTTTTAAATCATTTAAATAGATATCTAGGGATAGTGGGAATAAATTCCCCTTAATTTGAGATTACATAACTCATATATACATTAATATGTTGCAAAAAATCTAAACATATTCATTTTTGTTTTTAGGTATTCTCCTTACAAACAATGATACTCGAGAAAAATATGTACTAGTATGTTCTTTAATTTGAAATCAACATGGTTTTTTGGTAACACTAACATATTATTTAAATAATTGAAATTTAGTTCACATAACTATTTAGGGGATTTATTTAGTTGAGAAAGATTTTCATTGAATATATCACTTTCTATAGAAAATTTAGAATAATTAAAAGAGGTTAGGGGTTTGTCAATGGAAATGTAACAACCTCCATATCCACTTGTTCTATGATCCTTAAGTCCCAAGATTTATCACGAATAGTTAGTTCAACCTCTCGATCAAAACAAATGTGATCATTAGAACTAGAATAGTTAATATTGTAAAAATATTTAAATATAGAGGTAAAACAAAACTAAAATGGTGAAAATGGATTGCCTCCTTGGAAAAAGTGTCGATTTCATGACATGACTATCCTGAGTTGGTTAAGAAATATAAAAATGAACCCAACAAAAATATAGCATGGTCTGTGACTCGGGTTCTATTTTATAGAGGAAGAATCTTTTTTATTTTCTTAATTTTTGTGGGTTCAAATGATTGTGTAAAATAGAGAACTAGTTTGCTTGAGTGTATATGATTACAATTTAAATAGAGTTATTAAAAAATAGTTTTGAGAAAGTGGTATCACTTGGATATTATCTCACCTAAGATGCTAAATCACAATTCACTCAATCATGACTCTCTTTAGCTCTCTCTAGTAAGATAGTATCTAACCAGATTACCATCTTTTATTTTGATAATATTTTACAAATAAATGAAACTGATTAATAAACCCTCACTACTATAATTCTAGGTATTTGCGATGGGATCCCGTCGCAAATAAGTTTTAGCAACGGGGTCCCGTCAAAAATAATAATTTTTTGCGACAGGAAACTTAACCGTCACAAATAAGTCTCCGATTATATACTTTATATATATATATATATATATAAACTTTTTTGCGATGGTCCTGTTGCAAAAAGTATTTGCGACGAGCCCGTAATCCCGTTGCAAATACTTTTTTGAAAATATTTATTTAGACTATTTGCGACGGGCCCCTAATCCCATCGTAAATACTTTTAAAAAAAAATTTATTTAGGCTATTTGCGACGAGAACCCGTCGCAACAGATCCCGTAGAAAATAATAAAAAATTTTAAAAAAAATTAATAAAATTATGATTATTAAAAAATTAATTTTAATATTATTAAAATAATTAAAAAATATATATTAAAATTCTCAATATTTCCAAAAAAATATAAAAAAATCATAAATTATTATTATTATTATTAGTAAAATAAACAAACATTAAAAAATATAATACTGAAAAAATATATTTAATAAAATTATGATTATTGAACCAATAATATTAATATTATTAAAATAATAATAAAATAAAAATTATTAAAATTCTCAATATTCACAAAAAAAATCATAAAATATTAAAAATTAAATTATGTAATATTCGCACCAATATAAAAGACAGAAACTGTAAATATTTCATATTACAACAAATGTTAAATTCAAATGTTTTTAACATAAAAAAATCACTGGGGGGGAGTCGTCTTCTGTAGGAGGTGGAGGAGCTGAAGGAGATGGTGGAGAAAACTCCATCCCCAAACTACGAGTCAGACGATGCATATACTCCATCTGCTCGTGATGCTGCTGCTACCATTGACACATCTCCTCCTCGTGTTGTTGCTTCTGCTGCTACTACTGACGCATCTCTTCTTGTTGCTTCTTCAAACTCTCTATAAGGTCATTCTGAGCTTGTAACTGCTCCTAATACTGTGAGGCAGAAGATGATGCCTCTCCACGAGCTCCTCTCGAGCTGGACACCAACATCATAGCAGTACCATAATAAGTACCAAGAGTCACATGAGAGCCGATACCAACTACTCGGCCCTTCTCAAAGCCATACCGAGTCTCCTGCATCCATGCCGCCTCATCAAAATGGTGGGCACTAGTCTGATCAGTTGCCTCATCCTGACCCTCAGCCTCTGTCTGAGAGGTCACAGCCTCATATGACTCCTTCAATTCCAATTTGAAATTAAAATTGTGAAAATATTATATGCAGTTAATTGTCAAACTAAAAAAATAAGACTAACCACAATCCGATGCTGGTGATCACCTCTAATCTCTCCGGTGGCTGGATCACGGTACATCTTCCAATAAACATTGTACTCTGTAATATCGGGATTCTTGACTGCCTATATAAATATAAAATAAACTATTTATATTTGAAGTTATATAAAATATTTTAAAAAAATACTTACCTGATGCTCTCTATGCGTACTGAATGTACGACTACCAGCTTGATGCGTCACATCCTATCTCCCCCCAGTTCTACCGACCCAATGAAGACCTCCTCTGTAATCTAGAACCCAAACAGTGTGCAAATAATCCATCCCAAACCTGAGATGAAATGTACTTTGGTTGGGGGGATCTACAAGACTCATCAAATACTGTCACTCCTACTTTCTTAATGGTTGTATTTCTCAAATTATGCAAAAAATGACGCAAACACTCACGTATAGCCACCTCCCATGCTGCATGGATAGCGTCACACATGCTATCATTGATGGGATACCATAAACCCTACAAATAATTTATAATATCAAGTTATTAATAAAATAAATTTCAAAATAAATATTATTTATTTACGTACCAGCCAATGATTGTACATGTCACGTTGCACATCAACGGTAATCCATTCCCATGTGATCCATTGATGAGAAACATAATTGTGCAAGATGTCTCTCCCTTGTCCAATAGATACATGCACAAAACTGTGAAAACAAAATAAATAATCAAACAATTAGTATATATATATATAAATAAATTAATTAAAAAGCTAACTAAAATATACAGGTTATCAAACATCCATGTGCGTGGATCGAAGCCAAGACATAGACGTTGCTCGGGGATATGGTCAGGAATCATCAATCACGCAAGACCGCGCCCCCTACACATACCTCCTAAACCACCAGTAGGATGGGGTTCAGATGATCCCACATCCCCCTCATACAAAGGTAGATCAGCCTCCTCTAACTCACGAAATAGATCAGAGTCCATCTGAAACACAAAATGATTGTTGTTAGTAGATAGTTAAAAATAACTATTATATATAGATATATATTAGTTATGATCATAACCAGCATTTAACTGTGTCAATGTTCACCTTCTTCATCATCTTGATATCTGATGATGTCAATGTCTTCCTATTCCTCCTTGGCAACATTAATATCCATATGAGTTTCACTTTCACTATACCTTGTCATTTCAAATTCATTTGTAACATCATTAACATCTTCGTCACCATCAAAACTTAATTGTGGGGTGTCATCATCGATATTCACGTTTCTTTGTGAAAAAGATGGATTTTGAGTAGTCTCTTGAAAAATTTCAATTTCTTCCACTTCAGCGGAACCACATTCAGTTTGAGTAAATTGATTTTCCCGATATTTCATTTTTATTATGCACCAATCACTCAGGTCTCTTGAAGTATAACAATACTTTGTGTAATAAATTTTATGTTCTTGTTGAGCCAGTAAAAATGGTTCATTTACTACAATAAGAATTTTATATTTAATATCGATGATTCCATGAGTCAGATGAACACACGAGCCTCTCTCAATATCCAACCACCGACATTTAAACATCATTATGTAATTCTGTCTAAGATAACATAGCCCAATAATTTCATCCAGAATGCCATAAAAGTCAACTTAAATTTCTCTATGATGTGATCCTCTAAAAAAAATCCACTATTCATTGTTTTTTTGATTCCCCATATGCACGTGTATAAAATCAAAAACCATTCACCACATATGCATTATAAGATTTAACCATTTTGGATGGTGGGTTACTCAATATAAATAGTCGCTTATCAATTTTATCAGTATGTTGAGACACCAAATTTTTTTAAAAACAATTATAAATATAATAAATAGTAAACTGAATTGATATTAAACCATCAATAATTTATGTTACCAGTTTTTGAAACCATTGAGAATTTTTTTTGTCTGCGTTCTTTAAGAGCAGTTGTTGTAATTTGTTGAAGTTCTTTCTTTATATGATTTTCATATAACCTACAAATAAATTAAATTTACATACTGTAACAGAAATTATAGAATAAGTGATAGAAGCACTCATAGTACAAATGCTGTCATTTCTTCACAGTTGAGAAGAACATATGTATGAGCTCTGTGATTTTCATCATATGAAATCCATCATTCTTGAACTACACTTAAGCCAAGATTTGGATGATTAAAAAATGATAATTGATTTTCCATTTCATCATTAACATTTCCCTCGTTCCATCCCATGCGATTTTGTTTTGAGGGATATTCAGATTCAAAATAGTGAGAGCAGAAAAAAGCAATTTCCTCTTGCAAATAAGCTTCAGCAATTGAGCCTTCAACTAATGCTTTGTTACATAATTTTTTCTTCAATTTCTGCATGCATCTCTCGAATGGTTACATCCATCGAAACTATACTGGACCTCCACATTTAGCTTCATGTGTCATGTGTAATATCAAATGTTCCATTGAGTCAAATAAAGAAGGCATAAAGATTTTTTCCAGTTTACATATAATTACAACAAAATCTTCTTCTAGTTTTCTTAGTGCAATATAGTATGTTGTCACTTCACAAATGTCTCGAAAAAAATATGATATGTCTGTTATTAAATCCCAAATTATAGAATTCAACAAACCTCTAAATCCAATTAGCATAAGTCTTTCCATTATAACATGACAATCATGACTTTTTAATCTGGTAATATGATCATTCTTAACACATCTTCCCAAATTGGAAGCATAGCCATCTGTAAGTCTCAAATCTGAAATCCACTGAAAAAATAATAATCAAATCTCTTTGGACAGTGTATAAGCTGATTTTGGTTTCATTAACCTCTGTGATCTGACATTTTCAAATAGTTCAAGTTTTGGTTGCCTGCAAATTTGGGCAAGATCTAATCGTGCTTTTATAGTATCTTTGGTCTTACCTGGTGTATCCAAAACTGTATAAATAAATTATCAAAACAGTTCTTCTCAATATGCATGACATCCAACATGTGGCAGACCAAAAAATCAGACCAATATGGGAGATCCCAAAAAATGCTTCATTTTATCCAATTATGTTCTTTCCCAAAGCCATGAATTTTCTATTGGTTTATTGTTGGCCCAAATGTGATGGGAGGTAATGAAAATACAACTGATTTTAACTCTGTACCTGAGATCATTTTTGGAGGTTCATCCCTTTCAATTGTGCCTTTTATGAAATGATATTTGTTCCTTCGAAAAGGATGATCAGTTGGAAGAAATCTGCGATAACAGTCAAAATAACAAGGTTTTTTCCCATTGATGAGAATAAAAGCTTTGTTGTCTTTCATACAGTAAGGACATGATTTCGGACCATGTGTACTCCAGCCAGATAACATGCCATATGCCGGAAAGTCACTAATCATCCAAATCAATGCATCTTTTAATGTGAATTTTTTTTTCGCAGCAACATCATATATACTAACACCATTACTCCAAAATGAATTTAACTCATCAATCAATGGTTTCAAATAAACATCAATATTCTTTTTCGGATATCCTGGGATTAATAAATTCAAAAAGATATAGGGATCCTTCATCAACATCCATGGAGGTAGATTGTATGGAGTTATAAAGATAGGCCAACATGAATACTGACTACCATAAGAACCATACAGACATAAACCGTCAGTAGAAAGACCCAATCACACGTTTTGGGCTTCTAAAGCAAAAGACGGATGAAGACGATCAAAATGATTCCATGAATCACCATTATATGGATGATTCAAGTTTTTACCGGTTGAAATATTGGTTTTTTTCCATGACATCATTGATGCTGTGTTATGAGACATAAATAAACATTGCAACCTGGGTGTAAGGGGGAAATATCTCAACTGTTTTACAGGAATCGATCCAAACTTCCCTGGTTGAGCTTCTTTATACCTCAATTGTCCACATGTGGGACAACTATCCAACGACTCATTTTCACCAGAATATAAGATGAAATCATTTTCACATGCATGAATATTTCGACAACTAAGGCCTAGATTAAGAACCAACCTCTTGATCTCATAGTAATTTGCAGGAAACACATTTCCTTCAGGTAACAGTGTTTTAACCAGAGAAAATATCTGATCAAAACAGTTGTTTGACATTGTATTATCTAATTTAAGAGCCATAAATTTTGCAACCGCTTTTAATTTGCTTCTCTTGCAACCAGAATATAATGCATCCTCATCAGACCTCAACAACTCATAAAATTTGGATAGTTCTAACTCAGGAGTTAAATCAATATCATTGTGAGTTTCAGTTTGTTGAAGAGATGTACCTACAACATCATGTACTAAATTTTGGAACCGTGATGGATCTAGAATCAAGTTATTAATATCTTATCTGGAACTGCGTTCACCATGTTGATACCAAAAAACATAATTTGGTTGAAAACCAAACCGCAAGAGATGTCCCCCAACCTTGTCAAATGTGTCAAACATTCTCAGAGCACATTTTTTACAAGGACAATTAATTATTCGTTCTGAAACATATTCTGGTTTTGATGATGCAAATGCTAAGAAAGCTTCAAAAACCTCAATATATATAGGATTTAAACCAGAACCATTTGTATTTTTGGACTGATTTATCCAAGAGAGATCATCTAATAATGACTGATGTCAACTTCCTTATTCCATATTTTTCTAAAAAATATAAAATCATCACTGTTTTTGAATAATTTGAAATTATAAAAACACTATTTGAAAAAAAGATAACTAATTACTACTACTTTATAATAATTACCATTAATTAAGGGCAACACAATTTCCAGTGGATTGACGGCTACTCTTTTTTATGACGGCTCATTTACTTGCATCTTTCTCACACTGAAATCATAATGAAGAATCTGGTCAGAGGTACGCATATTCATTCTCGTATGCACGAGAATGAATATGTGTATCTCCAAATAGATTCTTCATTGTGATTTCAGTGTGAGAAAGATGGAAGTAAATGAGCCGTCCGACAAAAGAGCCCCCTTTTCGTTGATGAATCGTCTTCTTCCAACTATCACTGCCTGAAAAAATTATAAAAAATGTGATCCTATGAATGCATATCATATCTCGTGCATACGATATTGAATATGCCTATGTAGCAGCACATTTTTCATATTTTTTTTGAGTCGGTGAGAGTTGAAAGGAGAAAAGTCATCGAACAAAAAGAGTGCCGTCAATCCACTGGAAATTGTGCCAAGTTCTTAAAATTTATTAAAATTTATAAAAATTTCTTTCTAACTATTTCTAACTGTTCCTAACTAATTATTTCTATTTATTACAAATTATTTCTATTTATTACTAATTATTTCTATTTATTACTAATTATTACAATTTATTACTAATTATTACAATTTATTACTAATTATTACAATTAATTACTAATTAATACAATTTATTACTAATTATTCATATTTATTTCTAATTATTCAAACTTATTACTAATTATTCATACTTATTACTAACTATTCATATTTATTCCTAACTATTCTTATTTATTCCTAACTATTCTTATTTATTTATAACTATTCCTATTTATTACTAACTATTACTATTTATTACTAACTATTACTATTTATTCCTATTTATTCCTAATTATTCCTAATTATTAATAATTATTACTAATTATTACTAATTATTAATAATTATTAATAATTATTACTAATTATTACTAATTATTAATAATTATTAATAATTATTACTAATTATTACTAATTATTACTAATTGTTACTAATTATTATTAATTATTCCTAATTATTACTAATAATTCCTAATTATCCCTATTTATTACTAATTATTCCTAATTATTACTAATTATTTCTAATTATTACTAATTATTCCTAATTATTCCTAATTATTACTATTTATTCCTATTTATTGGTATTTATTACTAATTATTGCTATTTATTACTAATTATTGCAATTTAGTCCCAATTATTGCTAATTATTGCTAATTATTGCTATTTATTATTAATTATTGCTAATTATTACTAATTATTCATATTTATTACTAATTATTACTAATTATTTCTAATTATTGCTAATTATTTCTAATTATTACTAATTATTTCTAATTATTCAAAATTATTACTAATTATTCCAATTTATTACTATTTATTACTAATTATTGCTATTTATTACTAATTATTGCTATTTATGACTAATTATTGCTAATTATTGCTAATTATTGCTAATTATTACTAATTTTTGCTAATTATTTCTAATTATTGCCAATTATTTCTAATTATTTCTATTTATTTCTAATTATTGCTAATTATTCCTAATTATTCCTAATTATTGCTAATTATTAGTATTTATTCGTAATTATTCGTAATTATTAGTATTTATTTCTAATTATTATCAATTATTACTAATTATTAGGAATTATTCCTATTTATTACTAATTATTCTTAAATATTCCTAATTATTACTAATTATTCCTATTTATTACTAATTATTGCTCTTTATTACTAATTATTGCTATTTATTGCTATTTATTGCTATTTATTACTAATTATTGCTAATTATTACTAATTATTTCTAATTATTACTAATTATTAATAATTATTACTAATTATTCCTATTTATTACTATTTATTGCTATTTATTACTAATTATTGCTATTTATTCCTAATTATTACTTATTATTCCTAATTATTCCTAATTATTTCTAATTATTCCAAATTATTCTTATTTATTGCTAATTATTCCTATTTATTGCTAATAATTACTATTTACTGCTAATTATTGCTAATTATTCCTAATTATTGCTAATTATTCCTAATTATTGCTAATTATTACTAATTATTCCTAATTATTCCTAATTATTCCTATTTATTACAATTTATTACTAATTATTACAATTTATTAATAATTATTACTAATTATTAATAATTATTACTAATTATTACTAATTATTACTAATTACAACTAATTATTACTAATTATTACTAATTATTACTAATTACAACTAATTATTACTAATTATTACTAATTATTACTAATTATCTGTATTTATTACTAATTATTACTAATTATTACTAATGATTACTAATGATTACTAATGATTACTAATTATCTGTATTTATTACTAATTATCTGTATTTATTAATAATTGTTACAAATTATTACAAATTATTAGTATTTATTAATAAATATTACTAATTATTACTAATTATTACAATTTGTTAGTAATTATTACAGTTTATTACTAATTATTACAGTTTATTACTAATTATTACCATTTATTACTAATTATTACAATTTATTACTAATTATTACAATTTATTACTAATTATTAGTAATTATTACAATTTATTACTAATTATTACAATTTATTACTAAATATTACAATTTATTACAATTTATTAGTAATTATTACTATTTATTACAATTTATTACTAATTAATACAATTTATTACTATTTATTACAATTTATTACTAATTAATCCAATTTATTACTATTTACTACTCATTATTACTATTTACTACTTATTATTACAATTTATTACTAATTATTACAATTTATTACTAATTATTACAATTTATTACTAATTATTACAATTTTTCCTAATTATTACAATTTATTACTATTTATTACTCATTATTACTATTTATTACTCATTATTGCTTTTTATTACTATTTATTAATAATTATAAATATTTATTACTAATTACTAGTATTTATTATTATTTATTACCAATTATTATTAATTACTACAAATTAATTATATACATTACTAATTATCGTTAATAATTATTAATTACTACTAATTACTAAAAATTATTACTTAAAATTTAAATTTATTAGTAGAAATAAATATTCATGACAAAAAAATTTAAATTTAATTTAATTACAACTAATCAACAATAATAAAACTTAACATAAAAATTGAAATAAATAATAAATTAAATAAAATATAAATACCTTTAAACTTGATTTGCTATTGATGTAGACGGCTTCACAACTTCTTCGTGAACAAAAAATATAACTTAGAAAAATTTTTCCTCTGAAATCAGAGTTCAGAGAGAAACAAGATCTAAGAATTGAGAGGAATGAGAAGAAAAAAGGATGAGAGTATATATAAGTTAGATTATTTGTGACGGGCTACCTGTCGCAAATAGTATCTTTTGCGATGGGACCCGTCACCAATACCTACGCCCACATTAATTACTGTCGGCGGTTAAAAAGTTATTTGCGATGGGTCCCGTCACAAATAGTCCCTGCCGACACACCTTTTGCGACAGAAGGACATCCCATCGCAAAAAGCTATTAACTGCCGTCGGGTATTTGCGACGAGCCCCATTGCAAATACTTCACTATTTGCGACAGTGAGATCCCACCGTCGCAAATAACCTTCATGCGGTTTGGCGCGCTACTCGCGCCAAACCTTTTGCGGCGGGACACAAAATCCCATCGCAAATAATCGGTTATTTGCGACGGGTCGTTACCCCCGTCGCAAATAACCTGTTGGACGAACTTTTTGCGATGAGATTTATTCCTGTCGCAAAAAGTCCTTTTTCCCATAGTGCCTCCTATTTTTCTTATTTAAGAGTTCAATGTCCTTTGATCAACCCTAAACAAGTCCTAACCTCCCTCCACTACATGGGAAATGAAGATAGTCTGGTGAGAAGTGCATGATTACCATGAAATAAAGGAAAGGATGATGAATTAAAATTAAATAAACACTAGGGATATTATACTGTATAAAGTAAAAAAACAACTCTAGTGAGGTTGAATAATGGAAAATGTGAAAAATTATATTTTAGAATTAATTAGTAGGGGGTTGGTGAAATCTCCATGGCTCAACCATAAATGGTCTAATATTCCATCACTAGATAAATTAAATTATATAGTAAATAAATAATAAATCATTATGAATAAGTAACTCTCATTCCAGTGAACTTACCTCCCTTTTATAAATATGAATTTATTTGTGGGGACTCTCTTTAAGCTGGGATGATCCTCATGGATTTCAGGAAAGCTCCATCTCCCCCACATGGATGGAATATATTTCCTACCAATTATAAATAAAATTTTATGTTCCCTTGATTCCATCATATTCCTAATTCTTTTCATAGATCAAGTTACAATTGTGAGTTTGCATCCATTTTCCCTAATTTTTCCATGATGTGAGAATAAAAAATTCCCTTGGTCTCTTTGTGCCTCAAATGAGCTCCACATGTACCGAATATGGTCTATATGATAATAGTTTTTTGATATTCCTTTCGATGTATCTAAGAAAATTATTCAAAGTCCCCAACCTTTACATATATCCATTTCTTGGTCGTATTTATATTTTAAAAAAGAAGGACCCTTAAGTATCATGTTATTGCAAGAAGATACATTTTCATATCAAATTTACAATGAGGATGACTCTTACATACCGCTCTGGCACTTTTACATTTTATATTACATCAAAATTTCATAGAGGGTAATCTCATTAGGTATCCCCAAGATACCTTTTTTCATGATCCACTCACCCTATATAGAAAAGTAAATGTCTTTTACGCATGGGTTGGAAAACATGGGGTTGCATTTACATAACACCTTGGCCTAAGAGAAAACCTTATGTATCATCACTTTTACTTTCACACATCTAAGTGTTACTTGAGGATTTTCTAAATTTATTTTTATCTGCCTATAAATACCCTTAAGTATTATGAAATTTTACTCGTACACATATAAATAGTTAGCTTAATTTCAACTTATATCTTTCAAATGACTATCAGATTCTAGTAAATGACACACATGTGTTAGTTTGTTTAAATTTTTGTACTAAAGTAATTTTTCATTTTATTGAAATCGATCCGTTGATCTAACTATTATACATTAGAACCCTTTAATGATTCTTAATGCTACAACTTCCAGATAATTACTTATGCTTCACTCATATTCCAAAAATATCCTAAAATTTGTAAAAAATATTTAGTATATGATTGATCTAATTAATTCCAAACTTATATAATCAATGAAAAACATGATTATTAATCCTATTTGAGAAAAATTATAAATTTAGTATACATGTGAATCTATTCAATTATATTTAATAGAAAAGAATTATAAATAAAATAGAAAATACAAAAAAAATATGGGTTGACCAGACTCTTAGATAGTTAGATGGAACATTGCCAAATTTATCATATAAATTATTTAACTCAATTACTTTGGAAAACTAATCCTATTAGGGTCACCTAGATAAGCTAAAACCAATTCTTATAATTGAATATGGCCACATTTTCATATTATGGTTTCTAATATCCAATATTCTGTAAAGAAAATAATCCTTGGTCAACCATCATTGGCATGAGTTACCCATTTGGATGATCAAGGTATTGAAATGTATTTCATTTGGATGAAATATGTCTCTTATTGTTTCCAAGGTTTTATTAGCCTTATAATTTCTATATACATTGTATATTTATCATATTTAATCCTTATAACTCATGAAATATCTATATATATGAATGAATTTAATTATATAGTTTTGAATAATATTCCTTTAATTAAATTAATTATTTTAAAAATTTGGATGAATTTCCCCAATCTGATGTAATGGTATCTTTACCTCCCCACCCTATCATTAGGGAGGTCTTCTCTTCTTATATATATCATGGTGGTATGATCCTTTCCTCTATTTTGTTCAAATCCATGATTTTTCATCTTCTATTGACTTCTTTGAATCTTATTTCTTCTCTCTCGTCACTCATTTTATCTAGATTAATCTCAAGGACCCAAACATATTTCAAAGAGACCCAAAGTTCATGATTTCATTAGTAGAATTTTAATAAGATTTTTAATAGAAAAATTAAAAACAGATTTATAGATTAAATATTGATCAATCACCTATTGATATCTTTCATTTATATGTGAATTTATCATATGGGATAGCTTCAGCAACTACTATGGGAATTTTTAATCATCATCATTATAGTATTCATTAATTTTTATGAAGAAGATTTTTCTTCAGAATGGTCTTAATAATATTTGGGGTATGAATTTTTTTCCTCTTGATGTTCTAATGGATAATAGTTTTTTTAAAGTGTTCAACTCTATATTAGTTTATATTTGTATTTAGATATTAGGTTTTTCCATTCCCTTTAAAAATCATGAATCTCTTAAAGGTATTAGATACTCATTAATCCATTTCTTATGTGTTGATTACCACACCAGATTCTTGTAATTATTGATGTTTGTAATATTATTTGTTAAAATTTATATTTATAACTGTTTTTAATATTTTCTTCATATGAAGGTTGAAAATGAGACAATTGGGTCGTAAAAGATCATTTTTATATGAAAATTTTATTCTACCACTTCTCTATGATTTAAGGGATTGGTGTATCACATTATAAAAAACTCAATCCACTAAATGAAAACTCAAATAAAAAATTGGCCTCTTCTAGAGTGGGTCCCTCCAGGAAGAATAATTCTGAATTTAAAGAAGGGGAATTTAGATCCAATAGTGAAATAGGTTTTTAATTAGAGAGAAACCTCTATAGTTCTTGTTCCTTTTATAAAATTGTCAGAGATTATTTCAATGAATGATATAAATCATTATATTATCCCTAGTTTGAAATTATATAATAAATTGGACATTCCCGAGTCTACCACATAGAATTGGGTGGAACCAGTTGCTGTTGTTGTGCCTACCCAAATGGATGAAGAGGCGTCCCTATTTAAAGATGGAGAAAACCTTGATCCTTTATAAGGTGGGTATTTGAGTTTTAATAAAGAGAGTATCCATTTGGGGATAGTCAAAGTTATGTCATATTATCCAATAAATAATTTTAACTCATTTTTTGTTCTTTCTAAGATAGAGGAAGAAGAATATATAGTTTATCAATTAGTTAAAGGTAAGAAGTATCCTAAATGAAGTAATAAAAATCCTTCTCAACTATTTGATATTGATGAAGTGTTCCTCTATATATGGAAAACTCAATCATATACTAAAACCTAAGTATGGATAATGGTATGAGATCTTTATCTTCAAATTATCAAGAAGAAAATTTTATCTAGACTCTATAACACTGCCTGTACTCATAATGTATATGCTTACATGGAATATAATGGGGTTTGAATCCTTGAAAAGAACACATATTTGTATATAGATTTTATTACTTCATATTTCCCTATTTTGGTTATTCATGAACCTAATACTAAACATAATGTTTAATTTTTAGGCCAGATTAGATCATTGATGGACACTGTTTTGTTTTGACATTGGTAACTAATCTTGGATATTGGGAGGGTAATTTAAAACTAATATGTATGTAGTGGATAATCCTTTAGGTAATTCTTATTCCATGAAATTGATAAAAGATTTAAATACCTTTTGGTGACTAATAGTTTGATTTATATGGTTTTAATAGGATATATGTTCATATGGATTAATAATAAATATAGAAATAAATCCATATCTATTAAAAATATATAACAATATTTATCAAATAATTTTTCATTAATTAATTGGGATTATCTCATGCCTTTTAAGTTCCATTTCTACTATATGAATTTATAATCTTGGTAAGATGATTTCATACAAATAGTCACGAATTCATGGTATGGGAAATCCTATGGTAATCCATGGTAAACACTTTAAGGAATAATTAATAGGATAAAATGTGATCTATGTGTATGGTCTAAATATAATATAGTAGTTTAGATGAACCTTTTTGATCTAAAGGATTAAATTCAAATATTGGATGAAGCTCTCCAAGATCAAAGGAGTGAGAGTGCTATAGTGGATATGAGTTCAAAATAAAATATATTATGAATTTATTACCAAAGAGGAAAATATTTTGTGAGAGTGATATGGAGATCATTGGTTGAAGGGAGGTGATATAAACAAATCTTATTTCCATAATTTTATTAAATAATTATGTTTATCTGGTCAGCAAAACATTCAAAGAGATTAAATTTCCTGTATAATGACATTGATGAACTAATCATGTGTGATATTGATTTTTTATCTTTTATTTAAAAGGAGAACTATCATTTTCCTCTTTTACATATTGTTTTCTAGGATTTTGGCTTATAGGATGTGTTTTTAGATTGTTTAACTTATCTATTGATGAATATATGAATGTAAATTTTTAATCCCTCCATGATAAGGAGTAAATTTATTAATTATATTAATCATTCGGGAAAGATAGTTTACCTATACCTGATATTTTTCTTGGAAATTTTTATATAATAGACTGTAATATTGTCAAGAAGGATTTTTTGGTATTAATTGGAAATTTGTTTAAAGGTGGCCAACTCCCTATATCTTCCAGGTCTAATACTATAATTCTTATTTTAAAAATATTTCACACCCAATTTTTTCATCAGATTAGGACTATCGGTATATGAAACTTCTTATACAAATTTTTTTGAATATCCTTAATGAAATACTTAACGTTGTGTTATGTTTTTCAATATCTGGATAACAACATGTTTTCATGGAAGTTAAAATAATTAAAGGATCCAATGGTGGATAATAATCAAAATTCGTAATGTGGAAAATTTATAAATAAGTTAGAGATTAAAAATAATTTTGATGGGATTAATGGGGGATACTACATATGGTCTTTAATAGTATTGTTTTTTTGAAGGTTTTTACATCCTATTATATAGATTCATTTCTTCACCTTGGTTTTTGGTCTCTCTTATGAGATAGAAATTTGGTTTATTCAATCATCTAGAGGTCTTAAATTTTTTAACCCCCTTTACTCCAATTTTTACAATATTACTCAAAATGATTTCTTCAAAAATATAAATTATCTTTTACAAGAATGTGTTATTGGAAATTCTAGTGGTAAATTTTGGAGGCTAGGGATTCCATATTTTTTATTTTTATGTTATTATTGTTATCATTAATGGAAATCACAGTTCAGTGATATTTTATTAATGGATATTGAAAAATATTGGTAAATAGAGTAATTAAAAAAAATGAAGTTAAGGGAATTTTCTTGGTTTCTTCTAAAATATCTTATTTTGAAGTTTCTTTCATGACTAATGGTCTGGATCTAGGAAAGTTGATTTTCATTCTGTGTACCCTGGAGAAACTATTAGTGTAGGGAAGAAAATGATTAATTATTTTAATAACTTCATTGATAAGGTTACTTCTCAAAATAATAATTATAAAAATAATTTCATTTCAGATGGTGGAAAAATAACTCTTATTAAAAGTGTCTCTTGTATATTCATATTTTCATCAAGTGTATACTATATGTTCCAAAATCTATGCTCAAATAATTATATATTTTTTTTCTCCTCATTAATTTTATATTCAAGGGAGTAAATATGGTTCAACTTGGTTATATATAAATGGATTATACTTTAAATTGAAGATGTGGGAATAATTTTGTTTATAGATACAAGATTCCATAAAGGCCTTTCATACAAAATTTTCATAGAGGTTTTTTACGATTCATCTTTGGGGGATCGTTTTTTTGTAAAATAAGTATGTGTTTGACATAAATATTATTTATTTTGATGAAGTTATAAAATCAAATACAATATATATGTGTTTTTTTCTCTATAATAAGAACTCATTCATCTTCATGATGAACTTTTGGTTCAGGTGATATCCCTTTATTTAAAAAAACAAATAATTTGGTCAAAAATTTTATTTTCCTATTCAAAACACTTCCAATCTTAAATTAAATGTGGATTTAATTTAAAACATACTTTATTGATGATATCATTTAAGAACATGAAGGAAAATTTTCTTGTGATATCATTTGTACTCAGGATACTTAAATTTTATGCCTCACTGATGACCTTTTTGGAATGTTTTCTATGACTTTTTTTCATTGAAGTTTCATAATATCTCAAGGAAGGGATAAATGGGGTGTATGGATTTAGATTATAAGTATTCCAATGAACATGATATTTATTATGTAGCACATAAAAAAATATCCCCTATAGATTATAAATTACAGTCAATGGGTATCAAGTTTCGACTAAATAGTATTTCTACACCAACTGAGGTTTGGAAGCCACTTCTATTTTTTTATATTATAGTTTATAATATTTTATTTTTATATAAAATGGATATCAATATAAAATTTAATTTAATTGATCATCATCTAAAGTATTAGATTTTCATGAATTGGTCTTATTTGTTAAAAGGGAACCTCAACTTGACTATTTTTCCAAGATTTTTTAGAATATTTAGATAAATTGAAACGATTTCAAGTTGGGTTGGAAAGAGTAATATTTGAATCCAATGATATAGAATATTAATGTAGGGGTTAGGGAGATAATGGGGGTTATCAAGGTGTCTAAATATACTACTGTTCTTAAATAGTTCTAGCTAAACATTTTGAATATTATCCCATATATGGTTATAAATGAGAAGGGTATATAGGTGTGTCATATCCATATTATTAAAGGATTCAAGAATAAAATTAATTTAACTTTTACTATTGTAAGGATGGTAGGTGGATCCATTATCCATGATCAATATAGAGTTGTATTATTTTTTTATGCTCTTGGTTGTTGGTTCTTCACTGCAAGTGGAAATATTGGACTTAAAATATAGACATTATCCTAGTGTTGAATGATGGGTCTATATATAATGTTGATCTCATAGAGGAATAGATATTAAATCTACATTCATGTGGTTGTGGTAGTCTATAGTCAAATGGAATTTCAATTTACTCTGAATGCATCCTAGTGGCTGACCACGAGTGTCTATCAAGGAGAAGTGATTGGGTGTTTCAATTATCCAAACACTTATTTATTTTTTTTTCTTAATTTTTAAAGAATATATATATATATATATATATATATATATATAATTTTTGGTTTTTTATTGTGTGAAAGTAAAATAAAATAAAATAGTAGGAGGAAAAGAAAATTGTTATTGGGGAAATGGTCAATCCATGATTCAACCATTAATAACATTCATTATCCATTATTGATGTTTTAATTCAATTGTAAATGAACTCAATATCATTTATGCATCATATTATATAGTAAAATTTTAAAATATTATACAATTTCATAAATATTCTAGACAGATAGAATTTCAATTCCTCTATGGTTTCGTTTGATGAACATGCCATGATCACATTAAATCCAACAAACACTACCAAACTCTGTAATATGTTGTTCATATGCTGAATCCCTCCATTTATTTATATATGAAGAGAATTGGTATGGTGGTAATAAATAATTAAAGGAATGAAATAGTAATAATGACTACTGAAGGTGGAAAATCACCACACCAATCCCCCAAACCCCCCACTACATCAACATAATTACATAAAAACATAAGAAATTATAATGATGATACTAGAAATGATGAACCTACCTTGGGAATTCAACCTTGATTTAGTAGTCTATGATCACATAGTTTATATGGTCCCAATACAACACAAATATTGAGAAAAAAATTAATTGGGGAAAGAAAAGTTTCATACAACACAATGAACAAAGTAGAGTGAACCATTGAATCAGAATGTAGAAGAAAATTGTAGAGACCTAGTTACAATCATAAAGTGATGAATAATTCTACTAGAGGGGTAAAATTGTAAAGTATTTATATAAAATGAAATATTCTTCATTCCCCTCAGTTTTAGTGTGATTCAATGAGTTCTTTCTTCCAAGGATAGTTTCCATGCATGCAACTCCGAGGGTAATGATCAAAATTACTGGAATATTCTAACTAAAATATTAATCTCCCATGATCGTGATCTGAATACCTTCAAGAATAATTCACGTGGGAGTGTTTTGGTGCTGTGATGTTACCTTTATATGGGGATTAGTGCACCCTTATGTATATATTCTGACCCTTATACACCAGCTTCAACCTTTATACAGGTCCCCACTTCTCTTCCTCATGATACCACCCTTACGTGAATTCTTCAATCACCCTTATGAAACTTATGGCCCCTACAAAAGAATAAATTATCATTATATATCATTCCAACCTTTAAAAATCTATATTATGACCATTATTTATTTCCTCCTTGACACTTATGCATGTAATCCTTGAATATTATATATATATATATATTCATTAACCTTTACATGAGTTCAACCATCATGCTCACACAAGTCTTGAAACTAGGAAATAATACCCTTCTTTAGATCTCCACTACATTTTATGCAATCATTATAACCTTTACATGGGAATTTAGATCCTTACATAGCTTTGACATACAAAACTTATGGGAGTTTGAATTTACCCATACACAGGTGGATGGAATTTGTAGCTACCCATACATAGTTATCATTCACCCTCATGCAAGCCCACCATTTACCCATAAATAGAATTCCATGACCTTTACATGGGGAACTTCGCCCTTACATGGGAATTAACCCCAGACATCCTCATCTTCAACATGTCATTTCATCATGCACCTGGTGTGTATTCTTGAACAATTATGAAGTCCTAGCATTGGGAAATGTTGGAGGCCACTTCATCTTTGAACAAGGAACCAACTACTAGTAATAGGATTTTTCAATAATAATTAAAACACAACCCACAATTAGTTACTAAAATTGAATCAAACTTAGGTTCAATTAAGCCCAATTCTCTGAATATCTAGTTATCCAATCATCACTATGAAACCTATTTTCTACCATTTAGGTGTTAACTTCTGAAATTAGAAGTCTTAATAGTGTCCCCCACACCTAGTTTTGATATTTTAATCTTCAATATTGGTTGTTGGGTATGGTGGTCTTCAAAATTTCTGTCTATTGCATTCATCTTCAACATCCCACATGATCTCAGTCATCTTCAACCATGAGTCGACCTAAACATATCTGGTGTTCTATGATTACTACGTATTGGAAGGAGATTTGTGTCATATGTAGGGAAGAGAATAGAAATGGTATAAAAATGGTGGTCTCACTTATGGTGGTTGAATTATTTGAGGGTAGAGGTAGAAAAAATATCTCATATAATGGTGAAAAAGTGGTTGGTGGTATCAAAATACACTAGCAATAACAACCACCAACAAGAGTTACCAAAAGAAATTGGTTGGTATAAAATAATTTTCACTAATGGTTTTAGGGGAAACAATAATAAGATGGAAGTAGAAGTGGACCGATAATAAGCAATGATACCATATTCTCCATTGATGGTAGAAAAATCGACCCCTTATGCTAATTTTTTTTTTCATTTAGTAATTTTTTTCAAATAAATTCAAATGAAAAATTAAATAGAAAAAATTTAGGATTATATGTCTTTGCACAATTAATACAAAATTTAGATTCCAAACAACAAAACTTCAAAATTTAAATGAATACATTAATTCATATTAATTCTAAAAAGTAATATCTAACTAAAAACCATGTTTTAATCTATTTAAAAATTATTTATAAAATTAAAAAGTCACAAAAATCCAACATTTACCCTATATTTGTTTAATTAATGGGCATAATTTCAAAGATTAACTGAAAAAATATCCGAATTTTTCATCTCATAGAACTCATCCACCATTGAACTATTACAATCTAAAGAAATTTTATCATTAAATTCCAAAAAATACTGATTTTTATTCTTATCTTTAAATACATAATATTAATTGAAGAATATTAAATAATTGGTCCACTAAATGGTCATTCCTCATTTGCGACTTTTACACATTGTTTTACATCTATTCAGATTCAAACAACAGTTGAACAAGTGAATTTTTTAGATTTAAGTGGAATTAAAATTTTAACAATTATAACTTCCTATAAGTCATTCCCAAAGCTTACTAAACCAAAGTTCATTTTCAAAATTTATAGATAATTTCTAAATGGAAATTTAAATTCAATTTACCCTTCATATGGGTCTATTATTTTCCTCACCTGAATGAATCCATTTTTCAAAAATGAGCACTTTAATTATTTTTTTGTTTTGTTTATAATTTTTATCATCTGTGTATGTGTGGGGAACTATGAAAAAGAACTTACTAAAAATTTTAAATTGATCTTACACTCACACACCTATTTCCATTATTTCAGTGATTCATTATAGTATTAAAATTTCCAATTTTACTGATGGTTTAAAGGAATTATATGAATTTCTTTTAGGGAGGATACCTAAGGAGTTATTCAATCAATAATATCAATTCACTTGATATTGATTTTAAAATTACAGTGATCACTTTTTATAATTTAAATTCCACAAATATCCTTTTATTTTTCACTCAATTTCTCTAGTTATAAAATATAATTTCTATATAAGAGAGGTAATGTTCACTCCTAAATAATTCACATTCTTTAATTTATAATCACTAGACCTTCTTAACCCTATAAATACATTTAAATTTATAAGGGAAACATTTGGATGAAATAAATATTAAATAATGGAAAACTATAAAAAACTATGTATAATATTTATAGAACATTTTAAAAAAATATAATATTAGATTAATTGAAAATAATAAAACAATTATATATTCTAAAAGAGTTTTAAAAATAAATTAAAAACTACTCAAAGAGGCTTGAATCATCTCCCCCAAAATTTTTAAACATTTTACACTTTTATCTCAGAAAACATGAAGAAAAAATACAATGTATAAATAGTGAAAATAATAGGTATAAAGTGGTTCTATTTGTCCAGTAGGTTTGAGTGGATCTAATTCATGGGGTGCTTATAGATATCCATTATCTATCCACTTATATTTATATCTACTTAGGGAAACCTACATAAAATTTAATTAAAAACATAAATCTTTATTTACATGAAAACAGAAAAAAAAATATAAGGAGGATGTTCTTGGGGTTATCTCTCCTAATAGGGGATTTATTTAGATAGTATATAGTTGGAAATTCATTGGATTATCCCTAGTATTATAGTGGATGGGGTTTATTTGATTAGAACCCCTACATAATTGTTCTTACATAGTTTCTTAGATTCACTTCTTATTGGAAGTACCCTTAAATTGATTTATTCATTTTGACCCCCTTAGCAGTATAGTACAACTCAAAATATGGGGTAGGAATGATGATGAATGATGTATCCTGTTTTTTCACAACCAAATCAGTGGATTCTTCCGCTAGTGGATACTCTATTAATGTTTCATTACTATATTCATTAAAGGTAGAGTCAATAAATAGTTGAAGTTGAATAAAATCAATGGATTTAAAATTCAAGTAAAAATTCTCCCCCTCATATGCATCAAATTATTTCTTAATTTTTTTATAAGGGATAATTGGTATCTCTTTATATATTTTACCTCCTTCCTATTACTATTTAGTTTTTTATTGAGAGAGTATTTTATTCTCCATGGGTCCAAATTATTATTATTATTTATCATCCACTTCCATTATTTCATCAACCTCAAACTCTTTAGGAGAGTATTTGATCATATTGTTAAAGAAATACTCACCCAAATATGTTTCTTCCTTATCCCAAGAAGTCTCTTCCACTATTTATAACTTTAATTTCTCTTTAGGGGGTTCTAAATGATCTTATTTTTTTCCTTTAATATGGGCCTAATTTGGTTTGAATCTATAAAATTAAAACTATGGATATTATTATATAATTCTATTTGTAAAAATTTAGAATGAAACTATTTCAGGTTAGTGGTATCTTCATCATAAATTTCATCATGTAAGTCATTCTCTGGGTGTAAAACACATTTAAATTTTCATGTGTGGATGGTGGTAGTAGTGGGCATTCCAAATTTTCCAAAAATATGATCTCATCCACTTCATCTTTATTATATAGGGAATGAAACTATTTCTATCCTATGATTTCATTTACATCATAAGGGTGATATATAGAAAATTGATTTCAAATTCCCTTAGATTTTCACCTTATAGTTTCTTTGTTAGGTACACCAACTCTAGGTAGATGTGCTCAATGGTGTATAATGGAAGGTCTTATGATTTTAATAACCCCTATTCTATACTTGAATATATTTTTTGGGAAAATATCAGGGGATATATATATTCAAATTCTTATTATTTCATTTGTTCTACATGCTCTTAGAGTGAAGTGGGTTATTTAATTAACATTTTTACTCATTTATACCACCATTTATCTCTGTTTCTTAATTTTATTGTCCCTTTTAAAGGGGTTGATCATGTAAAATTGGTTATCCTCTAATGTAGGATTATTCTCAATTTGGTGGCATGGGGGAATGTATTGTTGATATTAGTTAGGTATGTTTGTGTAGTAGCTTCCATCCTCACACCCATTGGTGTATGCCAAAGGTTGTTCCTATTGGCATGGTAGGTGAAAATTAATCTTTCAGGGTTCCTCTAGGAATGTGAATAGAGAATATGGGTGAGGATCCATTAATTAATGGTCCCATATTACTGATTATCCTATATTAGTGGAAAAAATTAATGAATAAAACAAAAACAAATAAAAACCAAGAAATAACAATTATAATTAGGTTAAAGATGGTGAAAACTTAACCCATATCCTCAGCAATAGTTACATATTGATCATGTGATTTTTTTGGTCCATATTAAAATATAATTTAAATTTACTCTTAATATATCCTAGTGGCTAACTAGGGTCTTATCTCAAGGAAAAGATTTTGGGAGTCTCACATATCCTAACACTTAAGTATTTTCTTATTTTTGTTTTATTAATTTTGAAAGAAGTCAAAAATAATGTTCATTTTTTAATTTTTTGAAATTGAAATAAATGAAAGTAGTATAATAAAACGAAAATTGTTAATCTATAAATGTTTAGTAAAATATTATTCCACTAATAACTTTCATTATCTATTATTGATGTTTAATTTAATTATTAATGCACTCAATATCATTCACGCATCACTATAATCCATTAAAATTTCAAGATGATATACCATTTTAGAAATGTCATAGGAATATATAATTACACTTCTTCAATGGTTTCATTTGATGAAAATTTCATGATCACGGATGAGCCATCAAACTCCACCCAACTCCATCATTTGTTGTTCATGTCCTGACTCCCTTTATTTCATCACATATGAAGTGAATTAGGATAAGGGATGAAGAGTAAAAAATGAAGGGAATGAAATAGTAATAATTCCTAGGGAAGTTTGAAAATCACTTTACTAATCCCTAGACACCCCCATAACATCAGAATAACTAAATAAATACTAAATAAATTTGTATAAGTATTTGAGAAATAAAAAAACTCCATCATGAATTCACCCTCATGTCAATAATCCATATTTATAGAGATTAAGAGATAAAAATATGAAATGGAGACTGAGAAAACACAATTAATTAGTGTAAGAAAATATTCACACAACATAGTTAACAACATAGATATATATATTAAATTATAATATAGAAGAAAATAACAAAGGAATAATAAAAATCAGAAGGTACAAAATACGTTAAATGAGTAATGGGGGACATAATTATAGTAAATGAAATATTATTCATTCCCATCAGTTTTAGTGTCAAGTCAATGAGATATTACTTCCCTATATGGTTTCCATGTGTGTAGATATGAGGGTCCTGATCAACATTATAGAAATCTCAAACTAAAATATTCCTCTTCCATGATAATGCTATGACTTCCTTCAAGAGTAATCCATGTTTTAGAGGTTCAGTGATAAGAGGTTTCCCTTATGCAGGGACCAGTGTACCCTTATATATATGTGTTGTACCTTACATATTATCTTCCACATTTATATAGGTATCCACTTATCTTCTTGGTGATACCACTCATAACCAACTTCAACCATCACCCTTACATAATTTTTGACTCTTATACAAAATCTAATTACCCTTACGTACTTTTCCAACCATTACGCATCTCTATCATGAAATTTACACATGTCCTCATTGAACATTAAAAATTCCCCCCTAAACCCTTATTAATATGGATATAAACAATTTAATGACTCTATCCATCACCCTGACATGAGTCATGAAGACAAGAAATTATACCATTACATGGATCTTCACTAACTTTACATGATAATTCTAAACCTTACATAGCCATTACTTTCTATCCTTGCGTGACTTATGTGTTACCCATACATAGGTGGAAGGTAGTGAATGTTACCCACATGTAGGTAACATTCACCCTTACATGATCCTTCTACTAACACATACAAAACTTACACTGAACTTTACATGGGTTTACATCACCCTTACATGGGATATGACCCTCGTCTTTGGATTCATACTCCATCATGCATATTTATCTTCAACATGGAATTTAATCATGCACATCGTGTGCATTCTCAAACAAACACGAAGGTATAGAATTAGGGGAAGTTGGTGGCCCCACCATTTTCAACATGTGGACAAACTCCCTGTAAGTGAAAATTCCAATTCCAATTAAAAAAGTACCCATAATAGGCTACAAAAAATGAATCAAAATTAGGCTTGAGGAAGGCCTTTTATGTTAATATCCAGTTGGTTTATTATCACATTGAAACTCATTTTATCACATTTCTGGAATCATATTTAGAAATTAGAAGTCTGAAATTTTTTCCACACACCTGGTTTCACAATGATCATCTTAAATCTTATCCAGTGGGTATATTATTATTCTCGATTTAGTGGAATTGTGTTCATATTAAACATACAAGTGAGATTGGTTGACTTTAATTGTATGTCATCCTCGATATCTCTTGTGATTTTAGAGCACTGTGGGTTGGAAGGTGAGACATGGTTAGAGGTAGTGTAGAGGATTTGAATGGTATGAAAATGGTGACTTAACCGATGGTGGTAGCATAATTTGAGGGTTCAAGTAGATAAAATCTATACTCTAGTAGTTTCATAGTAGAAGGAGGTGGAATAATACATTGGTGGTAAGAATCATCAAGTAGCGGTATAAAAATACTCTAGAGGTAGGAGTAAATATCCTTTTGATGGTAGGAAAAACTTTAAATAAATGGTAGTAGGTGAACTGATTGAAATATAGAAGTAGTAGTGGACTGGTAGCAATAAACAGTAGCAGATTCTCTATTGATGGTAGCAGAACAAACCCCTCACTAGAAAAACATATATTTTCTTAGTTCATTTATTTTTTTCCAAATAAATTTCAAATCAAAATTAAAAATTAAAAATTTATGATTATATGTATTTGCACAGTTAAATTCAAAATTGGATTCCAAAAAATGTCAAAATTAAAATCAATACATGACTTAATATTTTAATTAAAAGAATTAACAAGTCATTAAAAAACTTGTTTTGATCTATTTGACAATTATTTCTAGAATTTATAAAGTAAAATAATAACATTTTAACCAAGGATTTATTTAACAAATGGGGGTAATTTCAAGGAATAATAGATAAAAATTTATTTTTAGATCATGTAAATTCTTATGACCCTAACTATAGAAAAATATTCGGTGAATTATGTTATCATTTAATTATAGGATATCGTGGCTGATAACACTATTTTTTATCATGTTCTAGGAGAGGGAAACTCACAGAAGTATGTGTTTGTGACTTTGGGTTAGATATTGGTGGGTTTAAATGTATTAAATATAATTATATCCCTTACCCCTTGTGTTCTCAATATGTATTCACGAGGATAGGTTGGGTTGGTTTTCCTTTAAACTTTCATGTTTTTTATTTTTTATATCTACTTTCCATTTTTAATAGGTCTTTAAATAGTTGTTTTACTAATAAAATAAACTTATACCCCCAAATATCGAGATGAATCTTATATATAATATACATTAATCCCTTTCATGTAAAGGATTAAAATCATATGAAATAAAAACCCCCATAAGTAAAAGTCTCACATGACAAGTAATAAGGGCCTGAATTTCAAGATAGAACCTAAGATTGCAATATAATTAGGAGAATGACCCAATGTCCAATATATATAAATAAATACCCAAAATATATTTTAATTAGAATAAAATTGTAAAAATTAATATTTATAAATCATAATAAACTTTTACTATTGAATTTATAACTAAAAAAATCAAGTCTTGGTTGAACAAAACTAAATATTTATGTTGTACCCAACATGAAACTCTTAAATTAATGGAATGAAAATTATGATATATAAATTAAAGATTTTAATATAATTCATATATATATTCATAATGTGAAAATTTTATATACATTAATATAAAATTATCATTTTATAAAAAAATAAAAAAATATTTAACATGTCATATAATAATTTTAGATGGTTACATTAATCAAACAACTTTTGATAAAGTATAAAGTCACATGGATTCCTTCTCTAATAATGTTTCTTGAGTGATTTTTTGAAAATTTATTCAAAAATCAAAACTATGAACCATGGTGTGGTTTCTCTATACAAGTATTTTTAGATAATTAATTAATTAAGGGCCTTACATGAACAATGATGTTGTTTTCTAATATAAATCATTTTAATCAATAGTCATTCCAAGAATAAAGTCTTATTAATACACCTTATATCATGGTTTTTACTCAGGACAATCAAATTTCAGTGAACCATATTCTTTTTTTCTAGAAAGCTGACATGAAAATATCAATTTTAAGATGATATATATTTTTTATTATAACATCCATGAAATTTTTTAAAACCGTGACTTTTTTTGAAAAAAATTATAAAATTTTACATGGTTATTTAAATATTGGCCATGGTTCTAAAAAACACCAAAATTATTTTTATATTTTGACCATCATCTTAATGATTCTTCACCAAATATTTCTATGATACTGATGAAGGGTTTTTAAGACATATCTATACCCAAATGTTGAGAATAAAATAAAAAAATCCCATAAAAAAATATAATAAGAGAAGAAATGATAAAATGAAATTAAAAATTTAATACAAAGTGTTCCTCACTATCCATAATTAATTTTCCACAACAATTAGTTTTATTGAGATACCTTAATAGCAACTAATATATTCTTACCTCTAATTTATCCAATAGCTAATGTGGAATACCCATTCAGTTTGGTATGACCCTTTCTACTTTAATGGTGTTCTAACACCTCCACTATAAATATTAATGTAGATAATTTAATGTGAGACCCTTTACTTTAGATAATAGTCTCTATTATCCACTAATGAGTTCAATGAACTCTATTATATATAAATCCTTCATTAAATATAATATCCTATTAAAGTCCATCCATTTTATATATTATGAAACAATAAACTCTTTGGTCCTATTACAACAATTATAATTACTTCCCATTATTTATTATGATTTTTAAACTCCTTAAATAATTAATAAAATATTTACAAATCATTATATTATATTCCATAAGTGGAATAAAACATTATAATCAATATAGGAATGTTGTCCTTGAAATTCTATATAATTTTTTTCATCACCATGATGTGTTATACTGAAATATGATATAAAAAAAACCAAAACGTGGTGAATTTCACCACATTATAGTTTATGATTTAGTACATGTCACAAACTAACCCAGATAACCCGATAAATAGAAAACCAAATCAACACTGACATTTCAATGAACCAAAATTTTATCAATGAAATTGCACTTATTATAATTATAGATCACATAAAATAACATATAGAACACAATACAGACATTATAAATGAATAATTAATTAAATAAGAGGTATTTCTAGAAATTAAGAAACCTTTATAGATAGAACAGTAACTTGAATATTAGAATAGTAATATAACCATTAGGAATAGTAATATGGAAAATATAATAGTAAACTCACCTATGAAGGTATGATTTTTTATGTATCATATTAATGAAAATATAAAATATTTATATCATGGAATAAGTAAATGAATGTTTTAAAAATGAAAAATTATGTGTTGGTATTTTTGTGAAGTGTAAGTGTTTATTTATAATTTTATAATTAATATAATTATTTAAAATAAAATTTATTTTCATAAAATATATTCATAAATTAATATTTTTTACATTATAAAAATAATATAATTTAATGAGAGCATAAATTACTTTCAAAGTGTTGTAAAATCAGTTATATTTTTAAAATCCATATTATTCGAATAAATGATTATTTTATTTGAAAATTAAATTTCTCATATTTATAAAATTATTTTCGTAAAATGGAGTCCACTTTTTAAATATACATGTTGAAAAATTATTAGGGTAATTTTTTTGGTATTTTTCTTAAAATAGTTTATTTTTTTTGTTAACAGTGAATTATAATAATTTACGGTATTTAACATTATAAGTAAATAAATGAATTACCGAGTGATAGATGATGTACATATGAGGTAAGAACTAACTAGTTCTAAATCACATGCTCTAGTTACTATATTTAGTGTAAAATATCAATACTATTGATATTCTTGAGACAAACTAATAAATTAATGAATAAAATAATCAAAAAACACCACTCTACTCCACTATAAATACCACCCCTCACCAACCATTCAAATCACACCTTATAATCCATAGATATTGATAATATTGTTTCCAGTTCCTCTCCCAACCCTCTTCCTCACATTTTGGTCTTTCTGGTCTCACCATAAGTCTATTTACAAGTCCCTTAAGGAGGTTCTCAAGGAGACGACACTCGAAAGGTAAAACCTTCCCTTTCTATATTTCAATTTATTTTATTTTATTATCCTATAATTAACTAATATTTTCAAACATGAATGATAACTCAAGTACCATATAAATACTGGAACATTATTATGTCTATATAATATCCATCATCAAACACCTTCTACTCTCCCTTCTATTCTAAAAATGAAAATATATTTTGTGATGTGCCGATTTACCTCCATCGTGGACTATGTGTTTTAATTATCACCTTCAAGGATGGTCCTAAAACCATTATTATGGTTAAATAATATATTATAATACATATCATAAGTTATATAATTCTCTGGAACCATTTTATATACATAATATTACTTAATAAAACAAAACTAGTTTGTGATGATCAAAAAAATACCAAAGTAATCTAAACGATTATCATTAATGTTTTATCTAATGAATTATACTCATATATGAAAAAATGATATATAATACCATTTAAATTTTTATAATTTCATTAATAACTTATAATTTCAATTTAGGAGAACTATTCCCATTTTACATGAACTTCCATACTTGTATATAAGAGAACCGATCATGAAAACCAAGAAAACAAACACTCTCGAAATAAATAAATTGAATCTTATAACTCATAAAAAATGTCATAAATAAACTTAATAAAATTTATTAAATAAAATAAATTTATAAAAGGTTTTTAATTAAATAATTAATTAATCGAATTTTATTATCCAGGACATTAACTACAAGTGCAGAACTCTTTCAGACATAAAGTAAGGGTTTTCTCATCTCGCTTTTATTTCTGTGAGATATGCCTTATTCACCACAATTCCTTATGTTTGGTTTATGTATACTGACCTTTGATGTATCATATCATGAATATATTTATATTTATGGTATTAATTTTTTCCTATGATAAACATTAATTTTATAGGGCATACAGTTCGACTATTTACAAAGTGATAAGGGAATTCTTAACACATTTTCTATTATTTGGGTCAAACTTATACTTCCTTGATTATGTTATACTAATATTGTTCGTAAAATTAATTTTGGATATCTTAGGTTTTATTTCCACTTGTTTTATTTTATATTTATAATGGATACACATATTCAATTCATTATATTAATACTCACTTTAATATTTGTAAGGGTATTTCCTTTAAAAAATATATTTTTAAAATTTCCCTTAAAAATATATTTTTCTTCCTTGTCAATGTTCTCAAAAAAAATTTCCAATTTTTTTACTATTATATTATGAAATTTTTATGTCATTTTTACTCTTTTTTTACTTTTTATAAGGTCATCTTAAAATAAAATGTTTTTTTGTAATTTTTTAACTTTTTAAATAAATGATTTCAAAGAAAAAAGGGTATTTCTCTCAAGATATTTTCAAGGATTTTGTTAGAATATTTTCACCTATGTCAAAAACCTATGTTGAATTTTATTCTTAATTGAGGTTGATTTATTATGATACCATCTGTCATATTTTATTTAATGGTTTATAGTCATTTTGACTGGGGATGTACTATGTTGATACCATTCACCATATCAATTTGGATAATTTATGATTATGTTTTTGGGAAATTATTTACATTTCATATTATAGTTTTAATATGAATTTATATGTTGATTATGTTCCACCCCTTTCATATGAGTAATGCATTGGAATTAGTAAGTGTCAGGCGGGGACCTCTATAGCCTCTTGATGCATCAGTAGGTCTCATGAGACAAACTATACTAGGTATTGGCTAAGGCCTTACAAATTTTTGTATACATCTTGGTCAGGTACTTTTTGGTATGTTTATGATGTCCCTTATTATGGATTCTCTCATTATTAGCTTAGTTATTGATAATAATTGTGATTTTATGACTAGTAGAATATCTATGGTTAAGTATCATTATCATGTGTTCATTTAGATGTTATTATTTGATTAGATTTTATTCCTACCATATTATTCTTAGGATTATGTTTTAATGAAATGTGTTTTTATTTATTCACCTTGCCTTATTTTTTATGTTTATTTATGATAGCTCCCGCTGTATAGTTTACGCTTACTGAGCATCTGAGATCACCCATTTCCTTTATTTTATTTTTCTATAGGATGGAAAGATGTATATTATGATTGATATACATGGGTAATATAAAAGAATATGTATGTTTCCAAATTTGTTTTTATGTTGTATTTCATTTCAATTTGTAATGTAAAACTTATGTTTATATCTGGTTTTCCAAAGCTACTAAAATATTCTGTCCTTTAGGGTGTGATCTCTTATTCATAGTACTGATATAATAAAGTAAGGCAGCTACTGGGGTTGGGGTTTTTACCGATATATCTCAAAGGGAGTTCTTGATCCAAATGATATGGTGACTAGAACATATGTGTCAATAACTATTAAAGAGAACGATTTCACTATAAGAAATACTAATCAATAAAAGTAAAAATAAAATAATTCATAAATTCTGGGTATTCCAAAATAATCATCAAGAGATAAAAAACAAAATTTTTATAAGTAAAAATCCTAAAATGGAATAAAAATTCAAATAAATCATCTAACCAACATTAAAATCATCACTAATATCTCCACATAACAGATGGATCACATACTCTTCCTTTCACCACTAACTTATGAAGTCCAGATATCAATAACAACCACTGTCACCAAGATGTGTTTTTTATTTTCATGGACCTATAAAATTAATGTCTATATATTCCAAAATGAATATGTAGAGTGTGAGAAATACATGCCTTCCCATTCATAGACAAAGAAAGTCTACATATTCCCAAATTCATATGTAGGGTGTGAGAAAAAATATCATAGCAGGACCCCCTATATATTTTATAAGAAATCCACATTAAATAGACCAAATATACTTAATTTTAAATAAAACATGGTATGATACTCTATTTCATAGTTCATAATAAAACATTATTTTAAAATAATTTCAATGTCATGAATAAATAATGAATATCAAACATGTAAGAATAAATAATTTTATTAACATTGGAATGGATAAATAATATTAAATTATAGTGACATGGTTCCGAGCCTTGAGTTTAGTTACATAATGGATAAAGTATCCTCACAAAACTCAATAAAATATAGCTCTATGTGTGCATGATTACCTAGATCTCAAGCCTAAGGGGAATAAAATTACATTCTAATGAATGTATTCCCAATAATAAGAATAGACTAATTATCATTGTCATTGTCAATTTTTTTCTTGGTTGATATAATAAATGATTAGAATTATTTTTCAAAATAATCAACATAAATACCTATACTCCCATGTGATTCAATGAAATTAACTAAGGGGAAAATAATTCATCTCAAATTAGTTCCATCAATAATCGTTTAAGATCCACCAAATCATGTTTTCATCAGGACATTTTATTTTAAAAACCAACATCAAATGGTTTACAGAAAAACTCATGCATTTAAAAAAAAATCATTACATAAATAAATAAATTATTTCATTAATTAATTTTGAAATAATCGTCCTTAAATTCATTATTTAAAAAATTCATTCCAATTCAAAATAATTTTCTAAAAATCAACATTTTATTTGAAAATCCATAGCTAAATAGGTTCATCACACACCATGAAATTTTGAAAATATTTATAAAAAATCCCAATTCATGATATAAAAATAAATTAGGAATCCTTTTCAAATCAATCAATAAAAAACAATTTCAATTTATAGGAATTTCATTAAAAAAACACTCACCTCAATCACCGTATCATCTAACACACAATAAGGGATAAACAATCATTTTGGTATGTAATTTCATGGGTTACATTAGGGATGATTCACTAATTTATGAACAATATATAATATATTCACAAGGTTGACCGTACAAGGCCTCAAAGGGTTTCATTTTAATGGAATACTTGTTGAAATTGTTATAGGAAAACACAATCATCCCTAAATGACAATCCCATGCTCCTCCAAAGTCATGGACACAAGACCAAAGAATATATTTAGTAAATTTTATATCTAATTCTATCTAAAAATCCATCTAAGGATAGAACATAGCTTCTAACATGATATGGGATCCCATCCACTTCTAGAAGCATCTCTAAAACCATGATGTGAATCAGGGATCCTTATTGGAAACAACAGAAGATGGAATTGTATGCAATATGATAATCTACTACACATAAATATTTTATACTTCTATAACATTAGTGGTATCAAAAATAGGAATAAAGTATGATGTTTTTTAAAATATGTGTGATAATATATACCTAAATTTTTATGACACCCCTAACTCTCCTTCTTTTACACCTTTCTCTTGGGGATTTTACGGCTCCATTCAATAGTGATGGAACTCCTCGTTTCACTAAGAATTTATTTATATGAACTATATTGATTTTTACTTCACCCTTCTTGATTAGTTATGTTTTCTAGTGTTAGTATCATATACCTCTAACCTACCATATTTATTTATACCCTCATTCATCATACCATCATTCTGAGTCTATGTGAAGGTGCATTAGGTGGTTTAGGTTAGCATCGGTGGTGGCCTCTGGTGTTATTCTTCTCCACATCCCATGTTGGCCTTCCAGTCATGATTGAATCCATTTTTTGGCTAGGATCAATAAAGGTTTTGTGTTGACATAATATAGTATTGTAGTGTGGATATTGATGATCTCAATTCTTATTCTTCATTAGAATTGGCTTCTTCATCTCCTCTCATTCGTTATTTGATTGTTCTTTTACTATTTCTAATGTTTTAGTCATTATTGGGTGGTCTAGTCATTCATCAGGGAGGAGGTTTTATTCTCTTGTGAGTTTGATATCTCTTCATGTGGATTTCTACGTATTAGTGGTAGATATGTGTTTTAGACTTTGTTTTGTTTTTTTTTGAGTTTAGTGTTTTGTTTTTTTAGAAATTTCTACAAAATGATGTTTAGAGTTGGTCAATAATGGTGTTGCTGGGATAATTATTCTTATGGGAGGTTGTATATTCTGGTGATGGTGAATCTAGTTTCCTTAATATGGTTCAGTGTTTTTATGGTGTAATAAAAATATCTTGGTATTGTTAAAACATACATTAAAAAAATTTCATGTGGTGTGAGATGACGGTTTATGGCAGTGATGGGTTTTTTGTGTAATGATGCAGTAGTGTTTTTTTCAGTGGTGATATGATTCAATGATGATCTTAACATGACCTCTTTCTAGTGGTATCACTAGTCCTAGTTTTTTCAGTGGGATGTGTTATTAAACAATGGAATGTAGGGGTTGTTTTATTAATGATAGTTATTGGATATAGTATGTATAGGGTTAGAGGTATCGAGCCAATGTTGCATGACTCAGGGTCACTATGTACCAGAAAATACCTACCTTGATGGTTTTCCTTTCAATAATGAAATTTAAAATTTAATATGTGGATTTCGTTTATGTGTTATTGGTTTTGATTTGAATCTAAATTATATGTGAGGTTAACAATAAACCATGAAGTGGATCTTTTAAATTTTTTAAAAAAGGGATTTTGATTGTGAGTGAGTGTTAAATCACCACCCAAATTGCATTATTCCCTTGAGAAGTATGAAAAAACCAATCAATGAAATCCATTAATATCTCATCCCATTTCCATGTCATCATATGTAGGGGTTGAAGTAGACCAAAAGCCTTCTAATTCAAATCATTGATCTATTGGAAATTATAACAATGAGAAACAAAATCATTTTTGTCCTATATCATACCTAGATACTAGAATTAATGCCTCGAGTAATAAAAATTATTAGTTGTTCCTTGGTGGACTGATCAATAAAAATGATTAAAATAACTGATCACAACCATTATCATAGTTTATGAAATGAAATAATGGTTCCTAAATAAAATAATACCTTTTAAATATAGATACAATTAACCGGTGATCACCCCATTATAAAAATAATTCCTTATACCACAAAACTAATCATCAATGTACTGCTCTCAGTGGATCCTCTCAATAAGAGAGTAAGTCAATTGATCAATTTATATAATAACTAATTTCTCATCCTCTTAGACTCCCAAAATCATGTAGGAAAATAGTTCCATGAGTTTCCATTCCTCTGGTGATTCCTTCACAAACTATTATAGTAGTTTTCTGGTAAGAGTTTCCGCAACAATGTTCCCTTTTAAAGGGGTGTAGGAAATGTAAAAGTGAAACTATTATAGGTACCCAAAACATAAAATTTGATAAAGATTAATTTATTTATTTGAGAATATATAACTCATGCTCATGTTATTAGAGTAAATGGTAAAACATTCCTCAAAATGGTAAGGTTTCCAACTCTGAAGAGGGTATATCATAGTTGCGATTTATAGATCATGTGTGGGATAATTCATATTATGTTGTAAAATATGAAAAAAAAACCTAAGTTATCACATGAAAACACTGTATTATAATGTTTCCCAAACTCAAATAAGAATAATAAAAAAATACCACATATCCCTTACCATCCTCTAGAAGAGTCGACAATAGAGTTGATGTCAAATAGAGATTCAACATGTTAATGAAATTTTAAGATTCTTAGTACCAAACACTCCATTTCAAGTGAGAGTAGTCAGTGAAGAATATATCTTTGGAAATATTTCACTAGAATAATATAGTATCTTTATAATACTAAGATTATATAAATATAAGAGATAATATTTGGTTCCTACCATGACATAAAAAATTCCACATTTTTAGGATCAATTAAGAGATCATGTTTGGAGGAGGCATTCCCAAACAACATCCCCACCCTAATCCAAAATTTTCACTTTGAAATCTTAGAATAATGCTAGTGGTTTATCAAGATGTAAAAAACCTCTCTCATGTAAAGTGAATGATCCTCATCAATTTTTAAATAAATTAATATGTAATCCAAGAATGACACTATTACATATTCTAGATACTTGTGGGAAATCATGTTCATTAGCACTATAAAAATAGAAGGATAATTAGTTAGTCTGAAAGAAATAACAATAAACTCATAATGTATATAACTATTACTTAATGAAATATTTATAATATTTTACTCCATGATCCTAAGCTAGTGGTAACCATATGAAATATTAATCATAAAGAACAACTTCACTCATTTCAGCTGATTAAATAAATCCACAATGTGGGGAAACACCTACTTGTTCTTGAATGTAACCCAATTGAAATTAAAACAATAAAAAATAAGTAAAGGGTTCCATTATCCTTTTTGGTGAAAAAACTAGCATTTCCCAAGGAAACACACCAGGTTTAATGAATACTTTAGACATCAATTCATCCAAATGATTCTTCGATTCCTTTAGTTCAACTGGTGGAATATAGTAGAATGCAATAGATACTAGATGAGTACACAGAACTAAGTTTATAGAGAACTCAACCTACCTATTTAGTTCTTGTCCAAAATAGTCTAAAAAACATATGATGAATCAATCATTTTACACATATTATTACATGATTTATTAACATAAATATTCATTAATACAACCCAAGGATCATAATTTCCTAATGACTTTGGAGGATTATCTTCTTAATACATCAATGTGAGACTAAAAAAATAAAAAAAGTATTTTATTCTCCATAAAAATATCCTAAATAATTTAGATCTCCTAAACTGCAAGGGATAACCTGAGGAATACATATGAAAAAGGGGTGAGTTAAAATCCCAATAAGGGAATAGAAAATATAAGGTACCATAATGCGTGAGTCAAATTTATATAAAGATATCATAAATAGAGGGACCATGAGTAATCACATAGAATTTTAACATAAAAAATTGTATCATAAGATCATGGTTGCATAAGAAATGTGGTAGAAACTAAAAATGTGAGATAATCATAAGTCAAGGATAATTACCAAGACAATATCACATGGTGGAAAAAGTTTCATAATGGATTTTGTTTACTCCATAATCTAATACATTACACCTCATGAGACTAAAGTTTTATCCAATTCATTGGATCAATATATGGGTGCCCTAGTCATAACATGTTCATGATCTATGTGTTCCACATAAAGGAAATAAATCATAAGGAATAACATAAGAATTACACATGGAAAGAAAATGGGTTTCATAATATTACTTCATATCATATTCAAAGAAATTTTATAATGATGACATTTGATAAATGATTATAAGGTATTTATTACCCTATAAAGGGAATATAGAATAACTAGATATATATGTGGGACAAATATATAAAAAATTTAGATGAAATCCATAACATCAAAGGTTATTTGTTTAATGAAAATACTTTTAAAAATATTAAAAAAATTCTAGAGGAAAATATTTTTTTTACTTTGAGCAACATCAAAGGATGTCATCCTATATGGAAAATGAATTTTTAAAGATCAATTTAAACATTTCATGAGGAAAATATCCTTTCCATTTTGAAAAAACTTATTTAAAATCAAAAAAATTATCAAAAACAATAGATTTTTTTAAAAAATAAACATTAAAACATAAAAATTAATATTTAAAACATTGATTAGTATTGAGAGATAAAGATTTTTGTTCATGATGAATATGTTAAAAAATACAAATATTCTATTCACATTTTTTGTAGGAAAATTTAAAAGGTAAATTTTTTAGAAGAAAATATTAATATTCCTTTTAATTTATTTAATTTTTAATTAAGGGTAAAAATGAATTTAAAAAATAATAGTAATATATTTTTTAATTTTTTTTAAAAGACATGGATTTCAGAGAAAAATGATTTTTTTACTGAAGAGAGAAATGAAGTTTGATTCTATTAAAAATATTTTCAAAATAATTTTAAGTACCAAAGCTAGGGTCTGGGGAGACTCGATGTAGTGATATTAAAAATATTAAAAATATTTTATCGCACACATGCAGTTTCACTTGAAATGTAAATAACTCCCGTATAGAGTATAAAATCAGATTTTAGAGACCGCTATTGAGTCTAAAACATTGTGTTTACCCTTGGCATGACATAAAATTGTCTATGCCCAGAGTTTTGGATGGAGGTGAGTTAGTAGGGAACTAACTAGTGAGCTAATTAATTAATTAACCAAAACCCAATAACCCTACCTTCCCCTTTATCTTTGTCACATGAAAAAACCAAGACGAGAACACCCCTTCTCTTCTCCTCTTCTCTCCTTTGGCAATGAATGAAACCAACTCTGAATCATCGAAACAAAGTGCTGACGATCTCCATTTCTGACGCATATCATCAATAGATCAAAGAGAATCATGATCTGAGTGTTGTTATTCATTCAAATCTTTTTCATTCCTCTAATGAGGTAGGAATATTTTATTTTTGTTCTCAATCCCTTTTGTTATGCATTATTTTAAGGTTCTAGAGACCAAATATGATTTATATTGATACCTGCTAGGTAGATCTGTGATTTTTGGGGATGAATGGGACAAATCGAAGTGTTTTTTAGGTAATTCCTGACTGAAATTATTGTTTACATAGTGTGTAGTCTGGAGAAACATTCTATGTAGCTATTCCTATTCAGGGAAGATGAAAATTCTGGACTACTTGTCATGTATAGGGGTTACATGTTGTGTAGTTCCTTAAACCATGTGACCATGCGGAATGACATGGGTTAGCCGTGTGAAAACACATGGTCATGTACTAACATAACACCAAGGTACACAGACACGGGGTCTGGTAAATAGACAGAGGAAAGTGACCATTTATCCTAATCACGCCATGTAGTATGGGATACATGGTGTGTGAGGGACATGGTCAGCCAGTCCATATAGAAGAGGAAAATGGCTGGGGGCCAGGTGATGAGGGAAAAAATGTGTACCTCCTTTACTTGACGTTCCCATACACGGGTAGGTAAACAATGTAGATAGGATACAAGTCTAGGTGCTTGGGTGGGCTCAAACGCCATGTGTGCCCCGGTGCACATCGTGTACTCCTATGAGATCCTACCATGATCTTCCTCTATAGGACTTGAATTCAGTCTTGTGAGTAGTCTAATCTAAGAAATTTTCCACATAGAACGTGATGGTGGTCTCCATTATGGATTACGATATATGAGGTGGCATAGATCAAGAAATACTCTTGTGAATCTATACTGTTTCGATATTGGAGATCGGTGTGGTTCATGTAGAGAGACGTTGAGACTTGTAATCCCCTGATAGATTAGGGTGTAGGTTTTACTTACCTCTATGATTAGGTAGAAATAGTACTCCTTAGGTTGTGGTTATGGGTGTGTTACCTTTGGGTAGTTTCCTCTGGGGGTGTTACTCCCCTGATAGAGTAGGGTGTGGGTTTCCCATTGATGTTCATGAAGATGTACCATACTACCCTATTATAATAGGGTATGAGTACTTTATATATGACATGTAGATAGAGTGGGTACTCCCCTACCATGTTAGGGTATAGGTCCTATATTCAAGGAGTTGGTACTCCCCTATCGTTCCAAGGAGCGGGTCCTCCATACATGTTGCTCTGGTTGAGTTGGTACTCCCCTGCCATGTTAGGGAGTAGGTCCTAGATCTTGGGGTCAGTAATACCCTCCCTTATTAGGGTGCGGGTCCTCTATAGTGAATGAGATGGCATAGTTAGTACTCCCCTATTCTACCATGGAGCAGGTCCTCTAGTCCTTGAGTGGTACTCCCCTACCAGGTTAGGGTGTGAGTCTTCGATTTACGAAGTTGTACTCCCCTATAATATCAGTTTGAAAGTCCTTCATGATTAGTAATCCCTTATTAGATAAGGGTATGGGTCCTCACTTATAGAGTTGTACTCCCCCATATTTGAGTAGTAGTGGGGAACAAGTCCTCCATTAGAGTTAGAGCTCCCTCGGTTGTGGGATACAGTTATGAGGAGCAGGCACATCCACTTGATGTGAATAATACCTAGATATGAGTTAGTTCTCCCTCAACAGACTGAGTTGAAGGCCACTCCAAATAGGATTGAAAGAGGGTTTGTGGGTTATTTAGGAGTAGTACTCCCTTGACTGTGAGGTAGTGGTGAGGCCTGGGTCCCTCTATTATCTCTTCTTGGAGAGGATTCATGTGGTGCATAGTCTAGAGTAATTCTCCCTCAACTTTGTGCAATAGAATGGGGGCCTCTTAACTTGGGTTTATTTATCTTACGCTGAGTGAAAGGTAGTGATGAAAGAACCTATGGTTTTAAGAACAAGATATGGACCTAGTAAGTTGTTCCCAATGGATCACATTCTCTCGAACATACCATTTGGAATGGTAGAGTTGTTCTTGATGAATTAAATCTCTTGAATGGATTCCATCTGGTATGGATGAGCTCATGGAGTGTGTTATCCTAGTTTCATGTTATTGTTAGTGCCTATAAATATAATCCTGTTACTAGCTGTGAGGTCAGAACCTTATGAGACTTGGTTTTAGAAATGAGTATATCTAGGTAATTTCTATGATTCCTTTCAATGTTGTCACATATTGGGGTTGATACCCCTTGTAGACTGATCTGACTTGTCTTGTACATCAAAGATGGTATGAGATGGAGTTTCTCTCTCGATTGGGGTTCCCAATGGCTAGGTCAAGATGACTATTTCCTTTTAGTTTCTCATGTTTTCTTTTGGAGGTTTTGGGGTGCCTATTAAGTATTTTTATACTCATACCTACATGGGATTTCCCCATACAGGTTTTGTGTCTTGTTCCAACCACATGCCTTTTGACAGAGTCCATAGAGAACCGATTCAGTAATATCTTAGTGATCTAGACAGACCGAGGTGTTTATTGGAGCTGCACCGAGAAGCATCCCGAAAGTTGAAATTGGAAATGATCCACTCCTTCTGAGAATTTTGTATGCTTTTATGGTTTTATTTGGTGGGAATTGATTTTCCCTTCTTTCAATTTCAATACTTCTTTTGTACTCTGGTTTTGAGATATAGATGTATGCATGCTTTGGTTTCTTAGTGTTTTTTTACATTTCAGCATTTTGTGATCTTGGAGATGTGTGCATGTGTGTAGGTACCTTGGAAATTCCACCCATGTTAGTGATATGACTACTCAATGATAGTCTCCATCTCCTAGACTATTGGTGGCGGGCTTGGGGAGTTGCAGTCTGGGCCCTGTCGGTTCGAGTTATGACAGAGTGGTATCAGAGTTGGTTGGTTCCACATTGGGACCGCAATGTTGTGATCTTGGTCTAGGTTGAGTAGAAATAGTGTTAAGATGTTTTGAGTTTGGATCTCAGGCTAGAGGTTCTAGTGTTGGTGCAGTGGCCGATGTATCCATTCATTAGGACTCTGATATCCTTCTTTTTGACTCAGTGTATTAGGACATTGCTCACCAGGGAAATAAATAGTACATGCATCATGTAGGACTAGTTTTTTGGTTTTTCTTGTCCTTCTTGGGTTATCTCCCCATGTATACTCTTGGACCGTAGTAGGACTTGATTATATTTAAGTATTATTATGTGACCAAATACATACAGGATTATATGGCACGATTGTGATGAAAATCAGCCCTGTGATGAGGATTTAGTGTAGGGAAATGATTCCGAGGCCTTACCTCTGGGTGGTCCTCTGATATTGCCACCGAATGTTGAGTAGCAGGTTTATCAACAGTTCAGTCCAAGGATGCGCACAAGATGGGTGTGCTACATGAGTTCTAGAGTCAGTGACCTTTGAGGTATTGGGGTGATCAAGACCTCTATGAGGTATATGATTGGATTGGGGTAGTCATGCATGTTTTTCACTTAGTTATGACGCCCCCGATTAGATGGTGGTCCTAGCGGCGAGCCTTCTGAAGGGATATACTAGAAAATGTTAGAGTTTGGTGATACAATATCATGATGAGGTGACTCTTACTTGGGAGGAGTTCGAGAAACTCTTTAGGGAAGAGTTTTAAACAGACACATTGAGATCTGTGTGTACCCAGAAGCTTCTATGACTTCTTTATGGTAGCATGACAGTGGAAGAGTTTTCAATGGGGTTCACAGACATGTCATGATACTGATTTAATATGGTTTGGGATACATTATTCAGATCATGGACCTTAGATTAGATATTACATTGGAAGATACAGTCATATGTGATTCCACTGTGCATTCCCACATATACCAGAGTGCTGGAGTGAGCCCTCATGGTGGATAGTTTCTTGGATAAGGAACAAGTGGACATGACCCATAGTAGTGGTCATGAGACCGAGGCATCTGTAGGATTTGGAAGACGAAAGATGATGGGATCACAGCATAGAAGGCATACCCATACCTAGACTTAGGAACATGGGATTGTGGTGAAAGAGAAAAACTGAGGATTAGATCAGCCGCAGGATATGTGGTGTTACACTTGCGAAGGTATGTGGAATCTTACTAGATATTGTCCTATATTTTATGCTACTGATAGGGATCTAGTTGATGAAGCACCTTGTCATAGACATCATTTGGAGTTAAGAGTTCCATAGGGTGGCAGATGAGGTGGAGGAGCTGGAAGAGCGGTAGGTAGTGGAATTCAATTCAAGGTGTTTCCAGAACCACCCCAAGGTGGTTTGCGCTAGGCTCAGGGAGTTAGAGGACGTGGGTAGGGAAAAATTCAGGCCATAGAGTAATTTTACCCAGAATCTCCAAGGATGAATAGAGGTATACCTTGTGTCCTTTCTACTTTTTCAATAGAAATCATTAGAAACTTTTGTGGGTACTCTTTTATTTCCTCTTATGCTTGAGGTCTAACCAGGGGGATGTGGAGTGTTAGTGGAACCCCATGTTGGTAGTTGCAACAGAGGTCCTGATAAGAACTAGTGTGTGTTTGGGTATCCTTTGTTTATTTTTTTGAGTACCCTCATGTGTTTGGCATCGGCTTTATACGTGACACACTTGGGGAGGATGTGGTTTAGTTTGATATATCTTTGAACTCACAAGTAAGGGGGGCACTTTCCCCACTGAGACGTGTTTTTGTGATGCAACTAAAACCATGAAGGTGAGTTAGTTCTTCCCAAAGAAAACATTATCAAGGTGTGGTGGATGAGTTCCTTAGACTTTCATGTTCAGGGCAAGGTTCTGTGATGAAGTGTTGAAGTTGGTCCTAGATTATCCAACAGAGTTTCCTTGCTCAAACCCTTTAACTTGAAGGTCCTGAGAGAGGAATAGACTTGCTTAGAATCGTTTCATAGTAGCAAATTCATAAACTACAATGTTTCCATAGTTTTTATTAGTTTTCTACCACCAATGCTTAGTTGATATGTCACTAGTGGTCATGATAGTGTTTTTTTTGGGTGAGTTGTGTTGTCACTAGAAGTTTGTAGATGAAGGGCCTAGTAATACCTAATGTTTACTCTTGAGAAGCCCTATTCCATTCTTAAATACCCTCTCATGTTCAACATCAACCTTGAATGAAAAACTCTTGAGGAGGCTGTTTTATAGTCCATTCAGGGGTGGATGTGAACTGTGGGGTTCTATTAGTATTCGTGTTAGGTTAGCGAGGTAGTGTACCTCTAGACCACATGAATACAGATGGACGTGGTTCTTGGTGATTTACCACCTCTTACAGCTAAGGATACATTTTCCCATTGTTTCATAATTTTTTCCTAGTACAATCTAGAAATAAGAGTGGTTTGATCTCGATGGTTCCTCTGTGTGGGTGCTTGTAAGAAACATGGAAACCCTTTGTGATCTCACTAGCATGGGAGTCTATTTGGTAGCTCATTTTATTCCCTTGTTCTTATCCTTTCGCCTTTTGGGTATGAAAATCCCTAAGGCGGGGAGAATGTAATGACTCAGATTTTGAATTGTAAAACTTTGGTATATTCCAAAGAATATTTCCGAAGCCGGGCATTGAATCGGCACAAGAAGTAGGGTTATTGGAAAACGTGTCATGATGATATTAAAAATATTAAAAATATTTTGTCACACATGTAAAATTTCACTTAAAATGAAAATAATTCCCACCCAGAGTCTTAGATCAAATTTCTAAGACCACAGTTGAGTCCAAAACTTTGTGTTTACCCATGGTGTGATATAAAATTGTCTGTGCCTAGAGTTTTATTTGGAGGTGAGTTAGCAGAGTGTTAAGTGGTGGATTAAATAATAAGTTAATTAATTAATTAACCAAATCCTAATAACCTACCTCCCCCTTTCTCTTTGGCACATGACATAACCAAGAGGATCACACCCCTCCTCTTATCCTATTCTCCCCTTTAGTGATGAATGAAACCGGTGCTAAATAATCAAAACAAAGTGATTTTGATCTCTGTTTATGATGTATATCATCAACAAATCGGAGATCAGCACAATCTGAGCATCCTTCTTCATTCAAATCTTTATATTTTCACCAACAAGGTTGGTGTATTTTATTTTTGGTCATAACCCATTTCATTATGAATTGTTCTAAGGTTCTAGATCCCAAATTTGATTTCTATTGATCCCTTATAGGTAGATCTATGATTTTTGGGGAAGAACAGGAAAAATAGGGGTGTTTTTCATGTAATTCCTAACTATAATTACCATATAAACAACATTTAGTTCAGTGACACATGTCGTTTATCTCTTCCTATTTGTGTAAGATGAACATTTGGCACTACACACTGTGTATAGGGGTTACACACTGTATAGTGCTCTAAATCATGTGAATATGAGGCATGGCATGGGTTAGCCATGTAAAAACACATGTCCATGCACTAACACATGACCAAGGTACACAGACACACATTCCGGTACATGAACATGAGAAAACTACATGGGTAGGTTACCGTTTATCCTGAACACACTGTGTAGTATAGCATACATGACGTGTGAGGGACACGGTTAGCCGGTCCGTGTAGAAGAGGAACACGACCATGGTCTAGGTGATGAGGGATATAATGTGTACCTCATTTACATGTCATATACCCATACATGGGTTGGTAAACTGTTTAGATACAATACATGTCCAAGTGATTGGGTAGGCTCACATGCTGTGTGTTCCCCAGTGCACACCATGTGTATTAGGAGATCCTCTCAGGATCTTATGACTCCAGTATATTCTTCTCTGGGACTCAAATTTAGGATTGTAAATAGTATATTATATGTAGTTTTATACATAGAATTTGATGGTGACCTCTGTTATGACTTACGATATATGTTGTGGTGTAGATCGAGAAAGACTCTTATGAAGCTCTACTAAGCTGATGTTAGAGATCAGTGTGGTTCGTGTAGAGAGACGCTGGGACTAGTACTCCCCTGATAAATTTGGGTGTAGATTTTTCTTACCTCTCTTATTAGGTAGATATGGGACTCCCCACATTGTGGGCATGGGTTCGTCACCTTTTTATAGTTTTTATGGGGGTGTTACTCCCCTGATGGACTAGGGTATGGGTTTCTCAATGATGTTCATGAAGATAGGAAGTAATCCTCTATTGGACCAGGGTGTGATTCCTCCACATATTAAGTTTAGATAGAGTGGGTACTCTAATATAGTTTTAGGGTGTGGGTCCTCTATTCTAGGAGTTGGTACTCCCCTACCATTCTAGGGTGCGGGTCCTCCATACGTGTTGTTCCGGCATAGTCGGTACTCCCCTACCATACTAGGGAGAGAGTCCTCGAGCTTGGTGTTAGTACTCCTCTATTGTATTAGGGTGTAGGTCCCCTATAGTGAATTATCTTGTAGAGTCATTACTCTATTGTTATACCAAGGCGTGGGTCCTCTAGTCACTGATTGGTACTCCTCTACTAGGTTAGGGTGCAGGTCCTCAATTTATGGAGTAGTACTCCCCTATCATATTAGGGTGTAGGTCCTTCATGAGTAGTACTCCCCTATTGTATCTAGGCATGGGTAATCACTTATGGAGTAGTACACCCCCATCTTTGAGTATCAGTGGGGAGAGGGTCTTCCATTGGAGATGGAGCTCCCTCTTCCAAGGGATACAATTATGAGGAGTAGGCCCATACACTTGATGTGAATAATACCTAGATAGGATTTATTTCTCCCTCAATAGACTGAGGTGTGTTCCACTCCATACATGAGTGATAGAGGTTTCACGGGTTAGTTAGGAGCAGTACTACCTCTATTGTGGAGAAGTGGCAAAGTGTGGGTCCATCCTTTCTCTCTCATTGGAGTGGATTCACGTGGTGCTTATTTTGGAGTAGTGCTTCCTCAACTATGTGATGTGGTGAGGAGAGGGCCTCTTCACTTGGGTTTATTTATATTGTGTTGGGTGTAAGGTAGAGATGACATAACCTCTGGTGATGGGAACTAGAGATTGACCTAGTAAGATGCTCATGATGGAGCATTTTCTCACGAATGTACCATTAGGATTGGTAGAGTTGTTTTTGATGGAGTGCATCTCTAAGAAGGATTACATCTAGGATGGATGATCTCATGGTGTGTGTTCTCCTAGTTTTTTGTTATGGTTAGAGCCTATAAATAGAATCATGTTACTAGTTGTGAGGTCAGAACCTTATGAGACTTGGTGTCTGAGACGAGTATATCTGGGTGATTTCTGGGAGTCCTTTCCATGTTGTCACATGTGAGTGTCACCACCCCTTATATACTGAGCTTACATGTCATGTAAAACTGAGGATAATTTGATATGGATTTTCTCTCTCGATTGGGGTTCCCTCTGGCTAGGTCGAGCGAATTGTTTCCTTTAAATTTCTCTCTTTTTCTTTTGGTGTTTTTGGGGAACCTAATGAGTATTTTTATAATCACCCCTACATGGGATTTTCCCGAAGATGTTTTGTGTCTTGTGAAAACCACATTACTTTTGATAGATTCCATGGGGGACCCAAGGTAGGATATGCTTAGTGAGTTAAATAGAACAAGGTTTTTACTGAAGCTGGGCTAAGGATCTTCTCGGTAGTTGAAGTAGACAACGATCCCCTTATTTTGAGAAGGTTGGGCGCTTTTACAGTTTTATTTTTTGGGTGTTGTTTTTCCCTTCATTCTATTTTAGTACTTATGTTATAATCTAGTTGTGGGATATAGATGTATCCATGATTTGGGTGTTTTTTTGTTAATTTATTTGTTTTCATATACACGTCTTGTTGTGAAAGTTCCAGATCTTAAACATAGGATATAGTCCAGTCATTTCCAAAAAATGAAATTAATTTTATAAAAATAATTTTTTTTTCGTTAGATTCTTCTTTAGAATCATTATTTAATTTTTAACATGGACAATTAATCACATCGCTTCATGGATACGGTAGGTCGTACGCACACCCGAGCGGTGTTATCATTTCCTTAAAAGGTGAAAGGGTAAGGAAGTGAATGGTGTGTTAATTTTAATGAATAAATATCATGTCATATTTATCACATATATTCATTAAATTTATCCCTTATTACATTCCATGTAAAGTGTTAGTTAAAAATATATCACATAGCTCCGTGAGGTTGTATTCTTCCATACACCTGAGCGACGTTATCACATTCTCTACAAAATAAATTTTTTGGAGATATATAAGATATTATATTTAAATAAGTATAATTATATCATAAATATCATATATAAACATTTAATACATCTTTATATCCATTCGTGAGAAGCGGTGATGGATAACAAATTATGTCGGTTCGTGAGGTGGTATTCCTCTATACACACGATCAAAATTTTCGTTTCCCATTTGAGAGAGGAGGATATGGTTTTAGGTATTTAAATTAACAAAAAAACACCTCCATATATGTCATAAAGTTAGGATATTATATCATAATTTTTTAATAATATTTGGAGGAATTTGGGGAGGAAATAAAATTTAACACTTGGTTAAAGACGTCACCTCTTATTCAGAAAACTTCATTGAGTTTGCCCCAAAATCCATAAGAGAATGGAATTCTGAAAAAAAAAATGATTCTAGCATGAGGGGATGAAATTAGGAAAGTAATTTTTACAGGTCTCTTATGAAAAAAATTGTTTTTTAATTTTTGGAAAGGATAGGAGAGGGAATTACCTTTTATAAATGGGGGAGAGGTCCCACTTGTAATTTTTGAAAAGAATGAATTCCACCCAAATTTGATTCATAGAAAAGGATAAAAAATGAACCATTTTTATCATTATAATGGATACGGTAGAAATATGACCATACAATATTAAATATGCACTTTTTGGGTCATTTTTAACCCTTACCTTTTTAGTTCAACTCCCTTTAAACCTGTTTTTATCTTAACCACGATAAATATTTTTTTACTATTTTCACTTTTCACTATGGTTAAAAATTATGTTTAAATTATTATATAATATAAATTATGAATATTAAAAATATTTAATCCATTTTTTAAATTAAAATAATTTAATTTTAATAATTTAATTTAAATTTAAACCCATAAACGTGTCGAAAAATGATTTTCCAAAAGAAAAACATTCAAAAGTTAAAAAGATTTTATAACAAAATTCAATATGAAATTTAGTCCAATGACATAATTTGAATTTATTAATACATTATTGACTTAATTTTACTTTTAAAACCTCATTAAAATAAAATGGGGATTATAAATTATTTAAATGAAAATAAAGTTTTTAATAATTATAAGTATTTTTTACTATTCATCGAGAAATGATTTTTTTTGGAAAAATAAAAAAATTCACCTGAAGATAATTTTGATATTCTAATTAAAAAAATTTATTTAATATTTTAAAATAAATTTCCTAAAATTATTAAAAAATATATTTAAATTATGTTTACAAATAGAGACTAAATCACCTTTTAGAAAAATACTTTTTTTTTCAGAAAACATTTTTTTCCTTTCAAATGGTTCTTATTTTATTTCTAATCACCAGATAACCTTTTAATTTATTTTATAAATTCCTAAACCATATATTTTTTCATAATTTAGTCAGTATTATGTATACCCTCCAACTTAATGGACATGTTATAATGGATATGTTTATGTAATTATATTTTGATAGAGTATCATGTTTTGTTTAAACCAAGTGTTGTGTGCATCATATGATATTGAAGAGATTGAATTTATTTAAAAATTAATATATAATAAATTCATAGGGTGTTTTATTATATTATAATATTATTTTTGTGCATTATATATTATATTGAACAAGGAATTTCTCTTTTAAAATATCATGGTGTTAAGTTATACCCCTTAAATAAATCACGTTATTAGAATTTAATATTGTTCTCAGAAATCAAGGGTTTGAAAATTTTACTGTGGAAAAAACCTCATCATAAAATGGGTTAATAAAAAATCATCTTAAAAATGGAAAGGTAATTTTTAAATTCACCTCACAACTTATTTCTATATAGTAGAACATTTTTGAGAGGTGAAAATATATATATGGAAAAAAACATAATTATATAGAGAAACAAAGATCATTGATCACAAGAAAGTGAATGATCAATGAAATGTTAAGGAAATCAACACCATAAATCTATGATGATTTGAAATACTATTTAATTAATTATATATGAAGGTAACATGATAATATTTTTGTTTCAAGATCATTTTCTTAAAGTTGATGAGTTATTTTACCATCCAAGAATATAAGGAAATATACTTACATGATATTTTTCTATTTCATAAGCCCAATTTTATCCTTTAGTTGTCCTTCAATTAAATTCTACTTCATATCTTAATCCATGAAATTAATATCCAAAAAATTAATTTTTTATTCCTACAACACTAATGAAACCTATGATGGATCATGTAATCACCAAAAGAAAAAAAATATTTTCCACTAATCTTTACTAAAACTAATATTATCAGCACAATTATCCCCATAAAATTCATTAATATCTAATACATCAATTTTAAATCCTAATGTTGAACTTAATCAATTTCATAAGTAAATATCCTTAAACCCCTTCATCTTACATCACTAGAAATGTAATAGTATCTTTAAAAAATAATCCTTTACATTAATAAAAGGGGTATATATGTTTCAACCAAATAAAACATTTATTCAAATATCATTAGTCACCATGAAATCCAATTACATAAAAACTAAAATGGGATTTCTATGATTTTGAACTTATGATTAACCTTAAAACATAAACGCGAGATGGTATCCATAACTCTTAAGTTAATCTAACATAAATACATATATTCTTCCAAAAATAATACAATTCTTAGATGATTCATGATTCATATAACAAAAACACCATTTAAAAAAGTACATCTAAAAAATAATTCTTGAATCCTAATACATAAATTATTAAACCCTTTTACTTCAATGATTTGATATAATATAGGTCCTTCACTATTATAGGGGATAAACCTTATTTTAGGGAATTAACTCATATAATTCCCAAGTTCCCCGCATATAAGACATAAAATTCCCTGAAAATTCATTACTATAAAAACTTCATTTACAAATACATAACATCTTCCCATTCATTTGAGATATAATTTTAGGTTTTTATTCCTACCTTATTGACATCTATGAATTAGAATCTTATTTTCTTTATGTTCATTACTACACAAACTTTTATTAAAGTCCACCCTCCTCTTATTTTATATATTAGGAATCTTACTGAACTGCATGTTGTTAATAATATATCACGATAGATGATTAGGCATAATAAAAAATTATTTTTCTCCAGTAATCATCTATTTTTGGTTGATCATATCACCAAAGTGTCCTTCACAATCATTGTTTACAAGATTCCTCTTGGTTCCAACCACTTACTAAGATAAAAAATCATATTATAAGCTATAATAATTATAGTTGGAAACCATATAATCATGAAACATTATTTATAATATTTCTAAATCATCCTGTATTAATTTAAATCTAATTCACCTTAGGTTTAACCTAGGTCATTATTTATCATCATCTATTTGAATCCCTCATGATGTTTCGTAAAGATTTTGTGAATTTTAAAAGCATATCACTTGGTAGTGTCAAGAGAGGTACACAGTAAGGCCCACTTTTGTGTACCAGGTAATACTAGAGTCAAGTGAGATGCCCATTTTTCATATATATTATCCCTAGGTATATCTATAAAAGAACAATGTTCACTTATAGTATCCATATATGTATGTAACTGCTCAGAAACAACTCACACTATATTTCACCAAGATTTTGGGATATTTTTTAATACTTGGTCTTATCCTTAGAAATATCCTTAGAATTATCCCTATATTTTTCCCTAAGGTTATCTATTACTAGTTTTCAAAGTTTAAATTTTTTTTCCTCTAATACCATATTTGATGACCCAATACTTTTACAAATATTATTACATGATTTTTAAACATAAATATCCATTAATATAACACATGGATCATAAAGGCCTAGTTTCTTTGGAAGGAAAGGTTCATAATACATCAAAGTGAGACTAAAATAATATAACTTTTTATTTTATTATCCCTAAAAGGTTCTTAAATCCTTTAAATCTCCAAAACTACAATGTATAACCTGGGGAATTCATAGAAAAGACGGGGGAGATAAAATCCCAGTAAGGGAATGCACATGATACAAAAACCTAAAATTTGAGTCAAAAGTATATAATTATATCATAAAGATAATTCTCAAGAGTAATCACAAGGAAGAATAAAATAATTAACATGGAATCATAAGATCATGGTTGAATAAGAAATGTTTCAGCAAAAAAAAAAATTACATAAACATAAGTCTTAACTAAATTCCAAGAAAACATCACATGGTGTACATTGTCCTATAATGGATTAGGTTTACTCCCTAATCCCATACATGAAACCTCAGGATACTCATGTTTTACCCAATGAATTGGAGCACTATTTGGGTCCACTCTTCATAAAATGTTCATAATCTATGTGTGCCACATAAATAAAATCAATATTATGGCATAAATAAGAATTTCCAATTATAATAATATGGGTTTTATAATATTTCATCATATCATATTCAAAGTAAATTTCATAATGAAAGAATTTGAGAAATGACTGTAAGGCATGTATTACCATTCTAAGGGAAGGGATAATAACACGATATATATTTTATAATCATATATACATAATTTAGAAGAAATATGTAACATAAAAGGTTGTTTTTGTTGATGAAAATAATTTTAAAAATATAAAAAACATTCTCTATGAAAATAAAAATTTTCAATTTAAGTAACATAAATGGATTTCATCTTAGTTGTAAAATATTTTTTAAAGATAACTTTGAACATTTCTTGAGGAAAATATAATTTTTATTTTAAGAACAATAATTTAAAACCTAAAAATTTCTCAAAAATTGAATATTTTTTTGAAAATATACTATGAAACTTTAAAAGGATGCTTGAAAATAGTGAGTTTGTTTGCTACTATAATAGCTTCATTCATGTCAAATACATTAATAAAGACAAATATTTCATTCACATTTTTGTAAGAAAAGTAAAAAATTACGTTGTTCAGATAATGAAAAGAATGTTCATTTTAATTTTTTTTTAAAAAGAATATTTTTGATAAAAAATACATTAATGAAAAGAATGTATTAAAACATTTTTGAAAACATTTATGGAAGACATGGATTTAGAAGAAAAAATATTTTTGACTGAAGAGAAAAATGAATTCAGATTTTATTAAAAACATTTTAACAACCATTTTAAGTACCAAAGGGAAGAGAATGGTACTAATACTTGAAATTTTCACGAGGAACTATAGGAGAATAAAATTCATTAGTTTATTGAGTGATATATTATAATATGTCATCATCAAATATTTAATCTTAAACCATCCTGATAAATGATGAGATTGTAAAATAAACCATTACCACTTTAGTAAAATTAGAATCGCAAGACCCATGAAATAAATAACTTTAAATTAAACATTAAATACCATGAATATAAATTGATTCATGATATAAAATATCAAAGGGATAGTTTATACAACACATAAAATAACTATGCAGTGAATATGTCATATGTCTCATGAAAGTAAAATTGGGATGATGAACCATTGTAATGTTTTTATCATTGAGGTGAGATTTAATAAATGTGGTGATTATGTATAAAAAATATATATCCCAAAAAATAAAAGTTAAAATTCAAAATAAATAAATCAAAATTAATTTCACACATAATTTTGACCCAATATAGTCAATGAAGTATTTGTATAGCTTAATCAATGAAAATTGAGTTAAGAAACCCCTAACCTCATGCTTCCCTTTCATTAAGCATTATTAAAACTCTTATATATTGGTTTTAATCATGTTATTAACTTATATTAGAAACATATTAATATTTATAATATCATATATGATCCTTTTAGATCATCTTATTACATTTTCTCTAATAATATTTTTTTATCACTATTATTTCGGGTGTTAATTGATTTGTTTTATTATGCATATATTTTCATGAAAGTTCAGGGTCATGAACATATGATATAGTTACATCATATAAATTATTTTATTAATGTTATAAATAATTTTTTTTATTATATTCTTATTTATCCTTTATTTCCTTCTATGTAAAGATATTGGGAAAAACATATTGCATCACTTCACGAGGTGGTAGTCCGTCGTACACACGAGCGACAATATCATATTATCTACAGAATATAAATTAAGAAATTATATAAGATAATATAATTATAGAAGTATAAATTTATCATAAATATCATCTATAATAATTATATACACCATTATATATATCCTTGAGAAGCGGTTATGGAAAATGAATTATGTTGGTTCGTGAGACAGTAATCCACCGTCCAAACGATCAATATTTTTGCTTCCCATTTGAGAGAGGAGAAAATGGTGTAATACATTACATTATCATAAAATAAACTCATTAAATTTAATATACTGTGTTTATTATATAATAATAATTTAATAATATTTATAAGAGGTGGATGAATAAATAAAATAAAATGATCGGTTAAGGATGTAACCTCTTATACGGAAAACTTTATTTGGTTTATATCAAAATCCTTAAAAGGTAGGATTTCTAATAAAAAAGGAATATATGATGATGGGAGGGAATTATTTGGGTTATTTGGTCATATCTTGGTCCAAAATATAGGTTTTGGATGTATGAAAATGAGAGGAGAGGTGGTGGCCTTTTATAAGTGGGGGGAGAGGACACACTTGAAATTTTTGAAACGAAGGAAATCCACGTGCATTTTTATCATGTAAAAGGAACCCAAATGGACCATTTTAAAACCATATATGATATAAGGTATAAATATTATCATAAAATAGATATTACATAGGTTTTTGGTCATTTTTTACCATTATCATTTTAGTTTAACCCCTGGTAAAATCGTTGTTACCTTAACCATAGTAAATAATCCTTACTATTTTCACTATTAATTATGGTAAAAAATTAATTTTTCCTTATTATATAATATAAACTATTATATTTCCATATATGGAATTTATTTTTTTCAAATTAAACTCATAGAAGATGAAAATTTTAATTTAAAATTAAACCATCTGATGTGTCAAAAAATTGATTTTCCCAAATAAAAACATTCAAAAGTTGAAAATGTTTTTATATAAAAAATAAATATTAAATTGATTACAATGAAATAATTTTTATTATTTAATATATATTTGAATTAATTTTACTTTTAAAACTACATTAAAATAAAATGGTACTTTTAAATTCTGTAAATGAAATGGAAATTTTTAATAAAATTCAGTTTTTTATTATTCCTCAAGAAATGAAAATTTTCATAAAAATTCCAAAAATTCACCATAAGATAATATGGACATTTGAATTCCCAAAACTAGTTTAACTTTTAAAATAAAATTTTCAAAATTAGTAAAAATTAATTTCTAATTATGATTACAAAGCATGACAAAATAGCATATTAGAAAAGTACTATTTTTTCATAAAACATTTCATTTTCTTTCAAATAGTTCTTATTTTTTCTTTCTAATCCATAGATGAACATTTTATTTATTTTATTCATGTGTAAACCATATAATTTTTTCATAATATAGTTAGTAATATTTATAACCACCAACATAATTACTAGATTATAATGGCTATGTTTAAAAATATTATTTTAACAGAGTATCACATTTTGTTTAAACCCAGGGTTGTATACATCACAAGCTATCAAAGAGATTGAGTTTATTTAAAAGAAAATATATAATAATGTATCTGGGTGATACCTTATCTTATATTATTAGTGTTTCATGTCATATATTCTATTAAACAAGATGTTCCTATTTTAAAATTTCGGGATGTTACATTCTACCCCCTTAAATAAATTGTGTTCTCACAATTTAATCATGATATCAGAAATCAAGTTTTTTTTTAAATTTTTTTATGGAAAATCTCACATAATAAGAAATGTTCTTAAAAATTTATCTTAAAAAATGGAAAGTAAAATATGAATCTCAGCACATAACTAGGTTTTAAAATAATAGAACATTGGTGAGAAGTAATGATATGGAGATGGAAGAAAAAAAATAATTATGGAGAGTAATGGAGATAATTGATCATTAGAAACTAAATAATAAATAGAAAGTTAAGGACCTAAAAACCATAAATCTATAATAATTTTAAATACCATTAGATTCATTAGATAGGATGTTAATATGATAAGATTTTTTATTTAAGACCATTTTCACAAAGTTTAGGTGTTCCATTTTTCCTTAATATTTTTTTTAAAGGTTAGAAATGGTTTGGTCTCCCAATCCACATCCCTACAGAATTTATTAAAAAAGAAATAGATAAAAGGTCATCATAAGGTTTAATGATGCTACACCAAAAAAATGATAGTGTTTACATGGGGATAAAAAAACACATACTGATTAAAAATAAATAGAGGAACTGCAAGTCTTAAAGAAATTCCATCCTGTATCCTTTTGAAATCCATAAACTGTAAGCTCTTCATAGGAAGTTCAGATCATCATAAAAGGAAGGCATAATGTTAAGCAGTGATTATTAAAGGGAATAATCTGTTTAAAAATCCAGGAATTCCATCTCATGTGACATGTCTATAGATGGCTAGGAAGAGCATTCAAGCACCACATCAGCAAGATGAGCAGCGACTCCTCATCCATTCGACTGAAGATATCAGTAGCAGTGGAATTCATAGACAAACTCCAATGAATAATAGTGGAAAGAAACAAGTACCCTAATGTTGATCCAAACCACCATTTCATGGATTTTTCAAAAAAACAAATGAAAATAAGCTCCCAAAAATCAATCAAAACAACCATGAAGAGTTCATAACACCGCAAAATTAGTCTTCACATAGCTGAAAGAAAGATGAAGTATTTCCCAAAAACTATAAGTAGTACATTCATAAACTTGGTAAGGGAAATCCATATGAATATAAAAATATTCCTGCTTGAAATAAACCTGGAAAGGGGGAAAGATCTATAATCCTCACTGGTTCAGAGCACAAACAAACAAAAAAATCACCAACATAGACCGAGCTCCAAATTTTCTTCACACAAGAGGCACATATCCTATAAAAGTGGAGGTTAGAGAATAATTGAATCTTGAATTGTCATACTAAGGTTAAATATAACATGGAGGATTCATTTACATAGGATTTATTTGAAAATAAAGTTTTTATTTTTCTTAAATTCTTCCACTACTTTAATGAACAATGTTTTTATGAGTTGAAGTTAGTCCTCAGCATAAATTTCAAAATTTTTATATTGATGGAATTATGATGTATCATGATCATCCACCCAAGATTTGAGATATTTTGAGAATTCCAATTTCTCATCAATTTTATAGGTATCTCTCACTACAGGGTCATCATCATCTTCACTACTATTGTCATCTGAATTAGTTTCATCAGAATACATAGACAAATGTTCAGCAACCAAAATTTGTGGAGGGGTGATAATTTTAATATTACTAAAGGCTTATAAATCTCTTATGATGATATTTATCTCAATATTAGAGTAATATATATGTTTTTGATAGTTTTTAATATTTTGAGTGATGAAGCCATCTATATCAACCATTGGTTTTTTTTACCTTTTTTTTGCACTCTATTTCAAGAAGGAATCTTCAATATGATTGGAATTATCATAATCATCATGAAAATATTCCTCAAATTCTGAGTGATCACTCTTTTCCCCATTTTTGTAGGGGATGACCCATTTTTTCAGTCTCAAATTAAAAAGGTTCAGATTTATTAGGAAGTAATTTATTCTTATTGCTAGGTTGAGACTTTTTCACTGCCTCAAAAAAATCCACGAGATCAGCAGGGGAGTTGATCAATATAACAAGATATATTCTTATTATCATTCTTAGTAGGAGTATCCCCTTGATGAAATAAGGAATTAATTTTCAAACCCTTTTCTTTTTTTAGTTCTAGATAGAGTTGAAATGTGAAAGGGGGCATGTACCATGAGGCTTACTCACACATATCTTGGTTGAATGAACAATTGAATAAAATTTTGGAAATAATATAGAATGATTTCAAATAAAACATCTTAAAGAAATTCATATTCACTATTTTGAATCCAAAAATGAGTTGGCAGTGGGTGTGAAATATCAACTTCAGCACATATTCTAGCAAATGAGGGATGTGAAAGGTTCTTAGTAGAAGAGCCTAGTTTTAGAGACTGCCCAAAAAAAATAGGGCCTCTTGCATAAAAATATGGATTGGAAAACCAAGAAATCCAAGCCAAATAGGGAAAATGGGGGGTTTGAAATTAGTGTATAAATATTAAGAACACTTTAATACCTTCATAATGAAACCACTAAAAGACCAAACACCTCTCATCTAGAACCTATAGTACTCATTTTCTACCATAAATCTAAAAATGACATGTGAAAAGTTCAAGAGTCCAATATAAAAATTCCCAAAACCAATATTTTCAAGGGTCTTTCAGAGAAAGATTAACAATGGTATTAATTCACTAAATTTTCCAAAAAGTAAAAATCTAAGATCGAAAGAAAGATTGTGAACCTCTTCCTTTGTAAAAGAAATTGTTGAGAGGCTTCTTTTCCAGAATATCTTGAGTTCAATTTCCAAGGCCTTTGAAACATCTTGAGCCAGTTAATTGCACCCAAAAATGAAGTCTACAAAGGATCAAAAATCAGGGTTAGGTTTTCTTCCTTGTTCACTCATTAGGTGTTCTTTTCTATAGAAGAATACAATGAAATATAATTACTCAATATTTTTCTATATCATAAGAAAAATTTCATCCCTTGGTTGTGCTTCAATCAATTTTAATAATCTCTTACTCTATGGAATGAATACTCAAGAAATGATTTTTTATGTCTTAGTCACTAAAATAAAATTCTAACGGACCACATAATCCTCAAAATAAAAACCATATTTTTCTATTGTCTTTATTAAAACAAAAATAGTTATCATGAGTTTTCCCATATAATTCATTAATCTATAATACCTAAATATTAACTCTAAAAGTTATACATAATCCTTTAAATAAATGACTATCTTAAAAACCCATCATATTATATCTCTAAAAACTTGATATTATTCTTAAAAAATAACCATTTACATTAAATAAAAAGGTATATATACTTAAACCCAATAAAAAGTCTCTTGAAATATCATTAATCACCTCAAAATCCATTTACATAAAACCTCAAAAGGGGTTTCTATGATTTTTAACTTATGATTAACTATAAACACATAAACCCATGATGAGATCCATAAATATTAATTTAATCTAACATGAATACATATATTCTTCCAAATTTAACACAATCCTTATATGATTCATGATTCTTATAATGAAAATACCATTGTTAAAAATACTTCTAGATCATAATTATTGAATATTAATACATAAATACTTCAAAACTTTTACTTAAATGATTTGGTATAACATAATTCCTTCCTTGGTCGATGGTATAACCCTTATTTTAGGGCATTGACTCGGATAATGCAAAATTTACCCACAAATAAGACATAAAATTCCATTGAAATTAATTTCTATATGACCTTAATTTCCAAATAAATATCATATTCTCCTATATTTTATATATTTTTCTAGGTTATTATTCCCACCTTGATGGTATGTAGAAAGCTGAATCTTCTTTTCTCTATGTTCATTACCACATGAACATTCATAAGAGTTTATCCTACACTTATTTGACTTGTTAAGATTATCACTGAAGTTCATGTTGTTAATCATATATCATTAAAGATGATTAGAAAAAATAAAAAATACATTTTTCTCTAATTATAAACCATTTTGGTTTCTCATAATCATTGATGTTTCCATACTATTCAGTTTCAACATGATTTATCTTAGTTTCATACATTTAGTAAGACCACAAATCATAGTACAAGAAATAAAAATCATAGTAAGAAACCAAATAATCATGAAAAAGTAATTATAAGATATCTAAATTGTGAAACCCTCATTTCATTACATGAAACCATAGGTTAATTATAGGTAATTCATGGTTATAAACTATTAAAACCCTTTGTGATGGTTCATAAAGAGTTTGTGAATTTCCAAATAATATCCCTCATGTGCGTCAAACCAAGTTCATAGTAAGGCCCATTTTTGCATACTAGTTAATACTTGAGTTAATATTAAAATTCCCTTTTTATAGTTATTATCCCTAGGTACATCTTTTCTAGAACCACTTATACTTGTAGTATCCATACATGGATATAATTTTTCAGAAACCACTCATACAATATTTAACCAAGATTCTGGGGTATTTTTCTATACTTATCCTCATCCTTATACTTAACCATATACTTATCCTAAGGTTATCCTAAAGTATTTCTCATCTATGTTTCCAAAGTTTAAATTAACCATTCTTATGATACTAATTATGATGACCCAAGATTTATACACATATTATTACATGATTTCTAAACATAAATATCCATAATAAAATATAAGGATTGTAAAGAACCAGTTTCATTAGAATACATGGTTCATAATTCATCAAAGTGAGACAAAAATATAAAACATTTTATTTTATTCTCTATAAAAATAACTTAAATCCTTTATAGATCCTAAACTACAAGGGATAAACTTGGGAATACATAGAAAAAAGGGGTGATCTAAAATCATAGTAAGGGAATACTTCTGATAAGGAAACAGAACATGTGAGTCAAATATATATCATCATATCATAAAGATAAGTATCAAGAGTAATCACATGAAAGAATAATATAAAGAACATGGTATCATAAGACCATGGTAGCATAGGAAATGTGGAATAGACACAAAATATAACATAAACATATGTGAAATCTAACTTCTAATAAAAAATAACATAGTAGACCAAGACCCATAATGGATTTAAGTTTACTCCCTAATCCCATAAATGACGTCTCATGAGGTCCAAGATTTACCCAATGCATTGGAGCGCTATCTGTGTGCACTCATCATAACATGTTCATGATCTATGTGTTCCACATAAAGAAAATTAATCATAAGTAATAACATAAGAATTTCCCATGAAACAAAAATAGGTTGCATAATCCCACTTCGTATCATATTAAAAGAATATTGTGTAATTAAGGCATTTGAGAAATGATCATAAGGCATGTATTACTCCATCAAAGAAAAATATAATAACTAGGTATATATGTGAGAAACATATATACATAATTAATAATAAATACAAAATATCAAAGAATTTTTTCATTGATGAATATAATTTAAAAATATAAAAAACATTCATGATGAAAATAAACTTTTTCAATTTTAGTAACATCAAAGGATGTTATATTTGATGGAAAATAATTTTGAACGATCACTTTGAACATTTCTTTAAGAAAATATCCTTTCCAATTTGTTTTTTTAATCTTAAAATTTCTCAAATATTAAAGAAAGATATTTTTATATAACATTTTTAAATTAAAATGGAATTGTAAAAAAAATTAGTATTCATGATGATTGAGGAGTTTAGTTCAAGGATAATATGTTAAAAATAAAAAATATTCCTTTGACATTTTTTGTAAGTAAATAAAACAAGTACCTTATTTAGAAAACACTAGGAACATTCATTTTAATTTTTTTTGTAAAATAAAATTAAAGTTAAAAATGAAATTAAACAATTATATTAAAACATTTTTGAAAAAATAGTACACATTTATTTAGAATAAAAAATATTTTTGACCAAAGTGAGAAATGAAGTCATATTTTCTTAAAAACATTTTTAGAATCATTTTAAGTAACAAATAGAGTAAAATAATAATATTAATTTATATTGTAATGAATAACCAAATGATAATAAAATTCATGAGTTTATTTATTGAAATATCATAATATTTATTCATCAAAAAATTTAATCTTAAATAATCCCAATAAATGATGAGATTATGAAATAAATCAGTGCCACTCTGGTAACTTTTGAATCGTAAGACCCATGGAAGAAATAAAATCAAATGAAACATTAAATACCATTAATATAAATAGACTCATGATATAACATATCAATGTTTTATTATATTCACCACAAAAAATAACTAAGTGGTGACTATATAATACGTCTCAAAGAAGTAAATGTGAGATGAGAAATGCTTATAATGTTTGTATCATTGAGGTAAGAGTTAATCAATGTGGTGATTATGTTAAAAAAAATCAAACACATACAAATAAAAGTGCAATTACAACATAAATCAATTAAAATTAATTTCACACCTAATTTTTTCATAGTATAATCAATTAAGTAGTCATATAACCCAATGAAAGGAAATTGAGTTAAGAAACCCCTTATATCACACTTCCCTTTAATTAAGAAATATTTAACCTCATGTATAATGGTTTTAAACATTTTATTAACTTATAATATAACCATATTAATATTTATAATATCATATATTATCCTTTCATAATATCTTATTACCCATTCGTTAATAATGATTCATTATCACTATTGTTTCGGGTGTTAATTGATTTATTTTATTATGAATTTATTATCGTGAAAGATATAAATATTAAAAATAGGATATATTTAATTCATATACTGAATTATATTAATTATTTAAATATATATTTTTTCAATATATTATTATTTAGAATCATTATTGAATTTTGAACATGTAGAATAAATCACTTTGCTTTGGGGAGATGGTATATTGTACATAAGCACAAGCGACGTTACCATTTCCTTAAAGGATGAAAGTGTAAGGAATTGAATGGTATATTAATTTTCTATAATCGATATAATGTCATATATATCACATATATTCATTAAAATTATTATTTTTTACCTTCTATGTAATGCGTTAGTGAAAAACGTATCACATCACTCCATGAGGTGGTAGTATGCCTTACACACGAGTGACTTCATCATATTATCAATGGAATGGAAAGTAAGAAGGTATGTATAATATTATAATTTTATAAGTATAATTATTTTATAAATATAATATATAAATATTAGACACATCATTATATCTAACTGTGAGAAGTGGTGTTGCAAAACAAATTATGTTGGTTCATGAGGCAGTAGTTCTCCATACACATGATCAACAGTTTTGTTTCCCATTTGAGAGAGGAGGATATGGTTGTAGGGAATGAAGTTAACATAAAAAAATTATATGGGATATAATATGGTTATTATATCATCATTTTTTAATAATATTTGGATTAGGTGTAGAAAGAAATAAAATAAAATGCTCGGTTAAGGACGCCACCTCTTCTTCAGACAAATTCATTTGGTTTTATCCAAAAGACTTACTAGGTTGTATTTATGACCAAAAAAATATTGAAGGATAAAGGTAGGGAATAGGGAAGTTATTTTGATAGATTTTGGATGAACTTATATTTTTTGGAAGTGTGGAAATTAGAGGATATGAAGTGACCTTTTATAAGTGGGGGAGAGGAAACACATGGAATTTAAAAAAAAGAATTCCACACACGTTTTTATGAATAAAAATTATAAAAAATGGTTCATTTTATAAAATTATAAGATATAATGTCTGATTATAACCAAAATATAGGATCTATACTCGATTTGGATCATTTTTAACCATTATTGTTTAGTCCAACCCCTTGGTAGACCTGTTTTTACCTTAAACATGATAAATATTTTTTTAATATTTTCATTATTCATTATGGTTAAAAAATAAATTGAACTTATTAGATAACATAAATTATTCTAATTCAAACTATTTAATCCTTTTTTCCAAATTCAAATAAAATAAGTGGTAGAATTTAATTTAAAATTAAACCTGCACACGTGTAAAATAACTATTTTTCAAAAGAAAATCATTCCAAAGTTTGAAAAGATTTTATAACAAAATTAAATAAAAAATTGATTCCAATAACCTACTTTGTATTAATTAATATATAATTAAAATAATTTTAATTTTAAATCAATATTGAAAAAATGGATCTTGTACATGATTTAAATGAGGTTTTACAAGACACTTCTTGAAACTCAAGAACTACTAGAGGAAGCTCATTAACTATGTAAAGTAGATTAATTCCTAATGAATATGGATAGAAACCCATTATTCTTAAATAATCTAGTTGAACCATATATCTTATAAACATTAACAAGACTATTCCACTGTATATGTACGTAAAGACATGGAAACCTCTATTGAAGTCGACATAACACCCACATGCATTGCAAATCTTTGGGGACAATGTGCAAAAACACTTCAAGTTTCCAATCATGCCACATTGAAAACTAGTTTGTGTACATTTAATATACTTTGAATATGATCTATAAGAAGTTTATTTTCTAGGTACACCACTATTTTTTTGACCATAGGATCATTCCATATTCTCTTCTATTTAAATAAACCACTAAATCTACCACTGGGAGTATGAGGTACTCGAGTCTACCCTGAGTTACCAGGAAATTCAATTTCAATAATCATATCCTTATCTAGAACATCTTTATATGAGATAACCATAAACGTAAATAAATGATATTTTATATTTTATAAAATACCCATATGAAAACCTCATTCCTTCAACATCTACTTTGACACCACCTCAAGTGAAAAATGAGAATAGTAAACAATGGGTGCACTAAGTCACTATCCAAGAACCTTAGAGAAGGTTCAGAAACTCCAAGGATTTTTAAATACCATCGAATATGAAGAGAATTTTCTATGAAATGTTTCTTTAAGTCTTTACACTTCAATTCCTCACACCACTTCATCATAATTATAACATCCCACTATCTCTTGTTAGGCCTCTCAAGCATTAAGATGACACACTTCACCATAATAGAATATGATGTCTCCATGAACTTGAAGAGTCACTCAATATTTCATGACCAATCCTCTACCTCCAAAATATTGATCATTTCCTATAATTATTTTAGTTTTTTATGAAGAACTATTGAAATTTATCTCTACTATCATCCCATTGAGGTTACACCTCTATAGCCTGAATGGGGGAAGGTGCGGCCCATTGACCCATAGCTTGGACCTCACACACTAATATCACCACAAGGTTCTATTAATATGGAGGGTTATGTTATTATGGTTAACTATTAGGTCCCTCTTAAAGCCTCATTAGATATCTTATTGGGGACATGGTACTACAAAATATCAATATACAATAATAAAACATTAGTCAAAAGATACAAGTGCATAAACTATATTAGTCAAAACTCAACTTGGAAATAGAATTATCATATCATAGTTTGGGAAAATTATAGAATTAGATAAAATTATTCATCAAAAATGATTTTTCCCAACCACTCTTTCTAACTTAATAATTAGTTCAATGAGAGATATAAATTCATCCCAAACAATATACATACATCTAAGAAGATACGTGACCTTATTTGATAATAGTTTCTCACGATCCAACTCAGATAAATCTTTAAACAAGAAATTAAATCAGTGTTGAAACTATCATAAGGGAATTAATGATCCCAATAGGATGGAAACTAGTTCCTGGTAATTAATAATGATCAAGGGAATGATTTCTCCATAAGAAATACCCAAAAATTCAAGGCATTGGAAAATAATTCACAAAAAAATGGTATAATAAAATAGTTAGGAAGAGATAAAAACAGAAAAGTTGAAAAGTATAAATCCAAAAATAGAGAAATTGTCCAAATACACCACAGAAACAGTATTGAAATCATCACCAAGATATCCACTCAATATATGGATCACATACTCTTCCTATCACTGCCAAATCAGGAAGTTATTGTATCAAGAAAATCCACCATCACTATGAAATACTTTCCCTTTAACTGGACTTGGGAAAATAAGATCTATATACACCCAAAGAAATATTTAGGGTGTGAGAAACACTATCCTAATAGGATAAAACTTAGAGATTTTATAAAGTTTCCATATTAAATAAACCAAATTTTCTTATTTTTTAATAAAACATAACATGTTACCCTATTTCATATTTCATAATAAAAAATTATTTTCAAATAGGATTAATGGAAAGAATAAATTAGGAATATAAAATAGGCCTGAAGAATCATTTATATATAATAATAATGGATAAAACATTTTTTAAACATTGGAAACTATAGATAAATTTCAATTATAACACCATGTTTACTAGCCATTTGGTTAGTTTGATCAAGGCTCAAGGATAATCTCGTAACTTAGTAAAATACATTTCCATATGTGAAAAATTACATATATATCAGGCCCAAAGAAAATTTAAATCCATCACAATAAATAAGCTCTATACCATTATCATAGTTTAGTTAACATTATCATCATCACTTTATTTCTAGGTAGAGTTAATACATTCCAAGAATGATTTTCCTAGACTATCCACCGAACTACCTAGATTTCCAAGTGTTTTAATGAAATAAATCAATGGGAAAATCATTTATATCAAACTAATTCGATCAATCATCCTTTAAGAATCCCAAAATAATATTTTCATTATTCCATTTCTTTTAAAAAAATCAGTTGGTTTACATCTAAACTCTCACATTTCAAAACAATTACTTTCATTAAAATCCCAAATATATCATGTGCTTATTTCTCTAGAATTTTCATTAATAAAATTCTTCAAATCATTCATTTCAATTTAAAATGTTTCTATAAAAATTAACATGTTATTTAAAAATACATAACCAATGATGTTAAACACACACCATTCCATTTTGAATAATTTTATTAAAAATCTCAATTCATGTTTTAGAGATCAATTTGAAATCCATTTAAAATAAAGAAATAAATAATGGATTCAATTGATTGGAATTGTATTATTAATCCACTTACCTAAATCATATTATCCTCAAACACTGAACATGGGGTCCATAACCACAGAGAAATAGGGATCATAGAGCAATAATAGGAGTCCTTAAAAAATTATTTCATATCACTAAACTAGAAATTAGCATCCTTATGATCAAAAGGGACAATAAAAATTACAAACCACAATGATTCCTGCAAAACAATAAAGGAAATCTAACATCTATCCCCATTACATGGATTTCCAAGAAAGTAAGAACAAGAATAAATATAAGAGGAACCATATCACTTATTTCAGAAGCTATAATGCCCAAAAATCTTTCCTAGGACATGATCAATCTGAAATTAGAGCCAAATGAAGGAGAATAGTCAGTTTAATAGTGGTTAATTAAGTAAAATGATGCATAAAACCCCTATAATACTGAACTGGGTGTATTCAACTGATGAGAAAATAAAATGCAGAAGAATAAACCTAGTATCCAGATGATCATGTTATAGAAAACATTGATAGGAGACTTTGGATCAACTTTTATTTAAAGGATATTGGGATTATATGGTTTGGGACACCTTTGGTGATTTTACTAGATTCTCCTCCCACAATTTCATGAAACTCTATTTTATCAAGTGCTGCTTCTAGGGTTTGGGTATTGATGGATCCGAGAAAAATTCTAGATCCATGGTGATATTAGCAGGATTCATGTGCATATGGCTGGCGAGGGACTCGGTAGGATTTATAAGGGGTTTTCTCCAGGAACTCTCTCACTATATGAACTCGAAACCTCTTGGTTGGAATGATTAGGCTCTTAAACAACTAGGAATAAGCCCACTCTTTCATACCACTCTTGGCCATAAATTCTCATAATCATTCCAATATTAGAGGGATTATCGATCAATGGGTTTTTTGGTACCCCCACCCCTCAGGTCACAAAATCAACACTAACGACTCATGTAGTATGAAAACCATGTGGGGAGGAGGAGTGGTTTGTGAAATTAGGGTTTAATTTTTCTTTTCTTATAAAATGTACTTTTGATACAATCACCCCCTACAAGATAAATCTATTTAAATGTTAATCGGTCTTTGCCTATGCAATAAAAATTGAATTAGTCCGGCTATGGTGGAAACAGACTCCTAATCACTTTATGATTCCCTATATGGTACAAGTATTAATACTTAGTTAACCACTTATTTTATTAGAAGGTGTATATATCTAATAAATAGTCACATGACTGCCCTACATACTTAGAGAGTGGCTAAAAAGGTTGCATATTATCTTTCATCCATGGAAGTCCAACAGAAAAGTATTACTTTATTCCCATTCATGAATTCCTTACCTCATGAGGGGAATATCATAGTGAGAGGGGGTTCTCTTGATCTTCATTATTTTATACCACCATAAATCTTTGTCCACCTGATATTCCTTGATGTTTCTTGTTGATGTATTCGTATTCAAAAAAAAATCTATAATAAATAATATGATGATGATGAGGCCGCATGCATCCGGAGTAACTATCCTTAGAAGATCAGGAAGCAATTTATTCATTTAAAATTCTTAACCAACCATCTCCATGACTAGGTGTCTCCTAATAATTCATGGTGAATTAACCTAGGAGAAATACCATGGGGAAAATACATATAATTCTGTAGAAAACTAAGTTATTTTTAGAATCACCACTCCCTCCACCATGACATGGTGAGGTCCCTCTAACCGCGGTCGATAGGAAGAATCCCAACATGATCCACCCAAGATCACACAAATATTTTGGGTATCTTGAACTTTATTGATTTGAATAGTTGACTAAAAAAACACCAAAAACTTAACCATATCCATGGTCCTTACTATTTATCATACAAAAGTAAAAATATCTCTTTTCAGCCTCTATACTTCCCAAACACATCTGAAACCTAAATTAACTATCTTTTTCCTCAAAAATAAAACATAACAATGACATGGATGGTGTAACTTCCAAATATTTTTTTTCAAATTAATTTTAATTTTTAGATAGGTTTCTTTATATGAAAAACCAATTTTATCTTTCAAAAATGAGTTTTTTTGATAGGGCGCATGAAATGCAACACCGAGTTTCAACGAACCATGGAATAATATCATCATAAATGTGACCATTATAACCAAGAAATTAAATAGGAAGGTATGAATAGAATTAACTGATTTAGGAAATTTTCATATAAATTTACTACCCAATATAAATTTATTTATAAATTCTTAGTAAATAATCAATTAATTTTTAAGAAAGTAATTTTATTTTTCAAAATTATGTTTTCATCAATTTTTTTTAATGATTTTTATGAGAAAATATTATTATTAATTTATAGGGATTTGAGAAATTTTATTTGATATAATGAACTTAATTTTTGAAGTAATCATATAACTTATAGAGAAAATTTTAGAATTTTCAGAAAATATTGATAATTCAGTGAATAGTGAAAAATGTATATTTTTGTAAAACTATAATTTATTTTCAATAAACATAGTCATTTAATTTTACAATTATATTTTAAAGTAACATAATTAAAAATTAGTTATATTTAATCAACATAATTACTTTTGAATCAACTTTATATTGTATTTTATTATAAGTTAATTTTTGTGTTTAAAAAAGGGATTTTCTGAAAACTATTTTAAAGGGAATATTGTTTCTATATTTTAATTAATTAAAATAATACCCAATGAGGAATATTTTAAATTAAATTTATAGATTTTATATCAATAAATTGTACATTATATTCATAAAATGATTGTTACTAGACATAGATTCAATATAAAATCATCTTGTTCTTGAAAAATAAACTTCTCAAAAACCTATTTTTTCGTCGCGTCTATGAGTTTTATTTTAAATTTTATTTTTTCAACATTTTAAAAATTAATTTTAAAAAATAAAATTCATTTTTTAAATCATAATTTAAAAAAATATATTAGGCTAATGTTTTGATAATTTTCTAAAAAGTTTACTTTTTTGATGAATAATAAAGAAGTAAAAATTGTAATTTAAAACCGTATTTTTTTTAAATTATTTATAAAGTCAAGTAATATATTAAATTTTCTTTATAGTAATTTTTTTAATTATAAATCTATTAATACAAATTAGGTCTTTGGAATTAATTTTATATTGAAATTGGATATACAAACTTTGTAAATGTCTGAACATTTTCTCATTGAAAATAGGTTTTCTCATCGCATATGAGTGATTAATTTTAAATTTAAATTTTCTAATTATGTGAATGTAATTTTAAAAAATGGATAAAATATTTAGAATAATAATAATATGTATTCTATAATAAGTTTAACTTAATTTTTTACCAAAATTAATAGTGAAATCAGTAAAAATTAATTACCATGAATAAGGTAAAAATGAGTTTACTAGGGCGTTAAAATAAAAATATTAAGGTTAAAATGTACTAATGACATGTTTAAAATCTATTTTATGGACATATTTTGACCATATAATGTATAATTTTCTATAATACTCCATTTTTGAGTATATTTCCATTAGAAAAATGTGGGTACACCTTTTTCTTTTCAAAAAATTACATGTGCGTCACTCACCTCACTTATAAAAGGCCACCCCATCTCATCAATTATTCAAACTATAAAAACTTTTGGTTCAGCCAATACCTACCAAAATAACTTACCAAAACAACTCTTTTAATCCTATAAGCCTTATTTTGGTCAAAAATCCATCCTAGGAATTCTTTTTTTTCAATCCTAAGGAGACCTCCTAGAGAAGAGGAAACATTATTCAACAAACATTTTTATTTTATTTATTCATCCACCTCCTAAAAATTACTATTAAACCATGATGATATAATAAAATCATAATATTAAATATAATAAGATATTGTTATATTTATGTAATTACTTACAATAATCTCCACTTCCATAAAATGGGTTATGAAATCATCATTCGTGTGTATGGCAGACTACTGCCTGATGAACCAATGTCATTCATTTTTTCATTATCACCTATCATGGTCGAATATGATGATGGATATAAAGTATATATATATTATTTATAAATTAATTATACCTATTTATTAATTATATAATATATCAATTTTTCTACCTTCCATTCGATATAGGATACGATAACATAGTTTGTGTGTACAGTGGACTATCGCCTCACAAAGTGATGTGATTCGTTTTCACTAACATTTTACATAGAAGAAAATGAATATAAAATGAATATATATATATATATATATATATTATAATAATGGAATAGTAATGATATTAATGACATATTTATCACTCTAAAAAGATAATATATCATTTTATTTCTTACCTTTTCACTCACTGAAGGATGATAATGCCATTCATGTACGTGTAGACTACTTCCTCCACGAAGTGATGTGGCTCTTTTTTCAACACAACACCACATGGATGAAATTTATAAATATATTTAATGAAAATGTTACTCATCTGTACGTATTACCAACCTTCTCTATGGCTACAATGTACTTCATATTTGGAAACCATAATTTATGATTGGTGTTAAAAGTATAAATGACATATAAATATTATAATTAATTAATTATTATTATTCTAGATATTATTTAACCACGATCAAGGTAAGAGTACCAAAAATAAAAAATCAAAATGCATACGAAAAATAAAGAGGTTATTACCCAAAACATGATTTTAACATGGATTTTTAATAAAAGGGTAATAAATTATAATAATAAAGTAATATATGGTATGATATAAATATTTATAGTTATATGATAAGTTTATAATAAAATTATATTTATTATACAAGAGGTTTAACTGTGTACAAATTAATTCAAGACTTAAGGTAAGGGATTTCTAGTCTCTCTTTAATTTCTAGGAGACATATGAAAATTTAGCCCTTATTTATTTTGTGTAGTGGATATACTTCCCATTTTAAATTTTATATCCTGAATATTTTATTATTTTAATTATATCTAATGTTTCATTTTTTCATGTTTTATTGGGACTTACGATTCAAAAAGTTATCAAAGCGATAAGGAATTTTCATCTCACTTTTTACTTATATGGGACACATGACATATTCACCAAATATTTATTTCTTATGGTATATATAATTCCCCATAATGTATTTCACATTTACTTTCAAGAAAATTATGGGTATTACATATCAATTTTATAATATATCTTTCTTGGGTAATATGTTTCAAATTTTACCAAAGTGGTAATTGATTTATGTTACAATTTCATAATTTATTGAGATTATTTATGATTAAGTCTCCAGTGTTGAAATATTATGATCTAAATATAAAAAATTCTCAATAATTTTATTATCCTTTACTTATTCATGATATTTTAAATTCATAGTACCATTTCCAATATTTGTTACTTAAAATAATTGATAAAATATATTTAAAAAACCCCCTTTATTTCCCTCTTTGGTCTAAAACCCTTTTTCATCAAAAACCATGTTTTATAAATATGTTTTTAGAAATGTTTTTAATATTATTAAAATGTTTTATTAAAGAAATTTTTTACCCATGTATTCATTTTTACAATATTTCTTAAAAGGAATTTTCTTTTCGTTTTCCAAACAATGCTCATTTGACTTTTACCGAAACATTAATGAAATATTTGGTTTAACATGTATGACATTAATGAAATTTATCACTACCATGACCATTATTTTATTTTAATATTAATTTATAATTTTTGAATTTTATTTTCAATTTTTTTATGTTATAACATGTATTTTTCATTGTGAAAGGTTATTTTTATTAAAATAAATGTTCCGTGCCACCTTCCAAATTAATTTTCTATTTAAGATGACATCCTTTGATCTTACTTATGTTCTACTAGGGTTATGATATAAGGATACCATTATTATTATTTCTCAGACTTTTTTATAATGGAAAGATGTTTATAAAACCTGTTTCTCTTCCATGGGTTTTACCATGATAAAATTCTTATGAATCATGCTTCTTTTTCCACATGTTATGATAATATGAAATGATGAAATGATTAAATGATTATGAAATATGTCACTCTTCTACATTTTATGATATGATGAAATGTTTATGAAATCCATTTAATTTCATGGGTAATGATATGATGAATGTTTATTGATCTTGTGGAACAAATATTTAGGATTTTAATTATATAAAGGGTAAGACATATATCTCCCTCTAATGAATTGGGAAGTGATTAATGTCATATGATCTCAAAGGGTACATTAGAGGTTATCAAAAACACAAGAGAGAGTACACAAGAGGTCATCCCAAGATCAATGTAGGTATACAGGTGGTTAGTCCAAGAATAACATTTTATTAATGTCTTTGTGGATATCATTTAGATAATATTTTATATGCTTATATGTATTCAACAATTCTATATATTATGCCAATTTTATGTTCTCATGGAACATTTACTTTGATTTCCTTATGATTCATGTCTCATGAACTTCTAATATTTATGCCATGAATTAAGATTATTATATTTTATATATAGGGTATGGTTTCCAAATGTTAGCTCACGTTCTCGTACACTTAGACTCATGGTATATTTATGTATTTACCTTTTTTACCCTTAATGAGCATATGAGATCACCCTTTCTTATGCTTTCTTTCCCTGTGTTATGAATAAAGGTTATAAGTAGAGTGTTTATATGGAGATTACTTAATAGGATGATCCTTATGGGATAAATTAAATATAATTCATGAAATATCAATATTGTGTACCTATTATCCAAATACACTGAACTATTATGGTCCTTAGACATGTGTTTGTGTAATGTAATTAATATTCATCCAAAATATCTAATATCCATGTATGAAAATACCAGGTAACTAAAGCTGGAATCATATGAAAGGTTTAGTTAAAATTTATAAAATATACTGAGAAAACATTAGTGAGATACTTAGGGCTATTTCTAAGGATATTTCCAGGTATGTCTCTAAGGATAAGTCACTGTATGGGAAAATGAAATGGAATTTTGGTAAGGGATAGAGAAAGTGGTTTCAATATAATTAAATCCTTGTACGGATACTTAAAGTGGATGTGGATCTAAAAGAGAGGAATATATGGGTAATATCTCAAAAAATGGTACATTGAGTTGGACTGGATCGTTACCTTGTGCATAAAAAAGGGCCTTACTGCACAACTGGTTTGACAGTCCTATGGGACATTCTTTGAAAATTCATAAAATCTTTACGAACCATCATAAAGGATTCAAATAGATGATGACTATTAATTAAATAGGATAAACCTAAGGTATAATAGATTAAAAAAATGATGTCATCATTTTGGCATACTATAAGTTATTTTCATGATTATCTGGTTTCCCACTATGATTAGTGTTTCTCACACTATGTTTTTTGGTTTTAATCAATGGAGAGAACTAGAAGGACTTGGGATAACATTGGATATGATAGATAATTTTCAGATGAGCATCCAAATTGGATGATGAATAGAGTTATGGATGTTGTGATTATTCCTAATCATTTATCATGGTAAATGATTAATAATATTCACCTTAAACAACTCTCAAAATAACCAAACAAGATAAGGATAGAGTTAATTGAGAGTTTGGGACATATATATCACAGAGGAATGAAGTTTCAGTTTACTATATGCCGATAATGTGGAAATAAGCACTCAATGGAATGTTTTATAGGAATGTGATAATGTTTTGGGTATGGACAAGAATAACACAAAGCATGTAATTAAAGTGAAAAATGGAATGTTTGGATAACAAAATGGATGGTAATAATGGTCTCCATAAGATATCATCACCTGTTGAATGTTTTAAATATGGAATGTATGGGAATTATACAAAACTATTTCATAAATGGAAAGCTCGTGAAGATAATATTCAAGGTTTTACGAGTGTTTTTTTTGTTGATGATGAAGAGACTATAGATTAAATATGAATGGAACGATCTATTAAGGAATATTATGATAAATCCTAGGTAATGGTTTGAGAAAAAATTGGTGTGATTAAAGTATTTATGTGTTGGAGTATAAGGATTATGAAATATATAAGGATTTTCCTATATAATTTTTTCATTAATTATTTGAAAGAATATGTTGAATGATTTAGATGGCCTAGAAAAGTGATTTAATGTCAAGGTAATATTCATGGAAAACACATAATTAAGAGAAATATAACTCTTAGTATATTCCTAATAATGATTATTAGAGGAAGATATGATTGATATGAATATAGAAAAATGGATATTATTGATGACCTTGGTACTCAATAATTATTTATGAATAAAGTGGTTTATGTTATCATTGATGGTGTTTAAAATAATATTGGGTTTATATATTATATTCAATAATACATGGTTTAATTCAAGGAATAAGGAAGTATGTATGTTTTTATTAGGGTTTTATTTTAATTATGGTTATTACCATGTTTCAAGAAAATATATGACTATGGTATTCACATATTTGGTATGTGAAAATCAATATCTACTTTATGATATTTGGGTGAATAATTCTAAGTTTATTTTGAGAGATTAAGTGGAATTCATTATAAATTTTATATTTGGGAAGGGTTATATGTTTAACCATTTATGGAATGGTTTAAGATAAACTTTTTATGTAGTTTTATAGATTGATGTATTCTTTCAACATATAAATATTTTTGTAAAACTTGTGCTAACCATTTTGTTTTTATAATGAATAGATATAGAATTAATGAATTATAATTATAGTATGGATCTTATTTAGTACTTTATATATGAAAAATTCATCTATTGGAGTAAGATATGAAGTAGAAATTGATCAAGGAACAACCAAAGGATGATATTTTTCTTTTTAAATGGAATGAAATCAAGTAATTATATATTCTCATGAAAATTTACAAACATTAGGAAAATGATCTTGAAATAAAATTTTGTCCAATTATCATTATTTTTTATGATATAAATAACATTTTTCACACCTCTATGGTTTATGGTTTTGTGGTCATTAACCTTATATAGATCACCCACTTTCTTATGATCAAGGATCACTATCACTCTCTTTAATTATTTGTGATGTTATTCCATGTCCAAATCCTCACTTACCACCTATGCTCTCCTATGTGGAAACCTAGTTATGAGTTACTTTATTTAACCTTTATGTTTTTAACTTTCTCATTTTAAGGGAAGTTTTATTATCTATTTGTATGATGTGGGTTTCTATAATAGAATTTTCATATGTTAAACCTTTGATTAATGAGAACAATTTCTTGGGAGAAATTCATTTTAATGGGTGTAAAATGTAATATAATATAATTTCATGGATTTTTTTCAAATTAATTTAATTTTTTATATATATTGTGTTATACTCAACACTGAGTTTATATTTCAAAAATGATTTTCTATGATAGGATTTATGAGATGTGACATCGAGCATCAGCGTACTATGAAAAAAAAATTATTATAATATGAACATTATAAACTATACATTAAATAACCTGGAATGAATGGTATTAACTAATTTTTAAAATATGCATATAAATATCCTACTCAATATAAAATTTCTTTATAAATTTTTAGTAAATAATCAATCAATTTTCAGTAAAGTAATTACATTCTTTATAAATATTTTTTCATCAAAAATGATTTTTGTTGATTTTTGTAATAAAATATTATTATAAATTTATAGTGATTTAAGATAAATGATTTATAAAATTAACTTAATTTTTGAAATCATCATAAAAAAATTATGTTGTGGTTAAAATTTTGGATTTCTCAAAAAATATTGATCTTTTGGTAAATAATGAAAATACCGTTTTTTCTAAAAATATAAATTAATTTTAATAATTCAAGAAATTTAAATGCCCCATTATGTTTTAAATTAACATTAGTATTCATTTTTTTATAAATATGAGGCATGAAATCTAGATAAAATATGAAATAAAAAGTACAAGAGGAGGTTTGAGTACAAAAAAGTCAAGTTGAACTAAAAAAGCTAAAAACTCACTAATGGGTCAGTCTGGAACCCATGTTCCTAGAAAACCTACCTCTCATTTGAGGTTAAAATTATCACCTCCATGATTTTGGTTCTAGTGGGGTCTTAAGTTCATCATATAAAGATAGAACAATAGGTTCATTTGAGATGAATCATTTCTTATACTTCAAAGAAAGATCATGTAAGTTCTGATCTGAGGAAATATGAAATTTTTCATCCAAATTAGTGGTTATAAATTTCCCCACTGTAAGGTAATCCTTGGATCCTATGGTTTCTGGTACCATTTTGGCTATAAGTAATTCAATCTACAAGTCAAACTACTCATCATCCTCTTTCTACAGACCAGTGGGTAAACATTATCCTTCCAAGATCTCAGCTGGAATATTGATATTGTAATTTTATATTATCTTAGCCTCACAATACTTCTTAGAAGCCAAACCAAATGACTCATAAGATTTCCTCATAAACTCAGTAAAATGAGGAGAAAAGTTACATGTTGTAATCTTTTCTTTATTTTTGGAAATGTGCGAGAGATTTTTTTCTTTTTATAGGGTTCCATCTGGAATCACTCCTCATCCAAAGTGATAGACTTGGATGAAGGTTTATAGGGTAGGAAAGCCACTGCTTTCGCTTGATCAGCATGAAGTTGAGACACAACTTACTCCTTACTATTAGAATTTTCAATAATCTTCTTCCCTTTATGGTTTCTCACTGTAATCAAATTTTCTTGTGCTACCTATCCATCATCCATCTCTTGAATATCTGTTTTATCATTCACATCTAAGAGATCTATCCTAATGTTATACATCACTCCTTTTGGTTATTTTCATCCTTATTGGCAACATTTAAGATCGCATCATTCCCAGATACAACATTATTTTTCATGGTAGTCTCACCCATTGTGGAAACAATATCATCTATATGAGGTAAAAAAGTTGGGTAGCCAGTGTTCTTAGACAAAGGAATCCTCACCAAGAATCCTTGAAATAGATCCTATCCTTCATAAAAGAAGTTTTTTTCTAAAAACTATTTTAAAGAAAATATTGTTTTTTTTATTTTAATTAATTTTAATAATCCTTAATGAGGAATGTTTTAAATTAAATTTATATATAATGTATTAATAAATTTTAATTTTGGTTCATAAAATTATAATTACTAGACATAGAGTAAATATAAAATCATCTTGTTCTTGAAAAATACCCTTATCAAAAACCCACTTTGTCATTGCATCTTTGGGTTTTTAAATTTTTTTTTTCAAATTTATAAAATTTACTTGAAAAATACTTAATTTTTTAAATCTTCATGTAGTAATTATATTATGGTAAATTTTTTATAATTTTCTCATAAGATTAATTTTTAATGAATAGTAAAAATTACTAAACTTAAATGGAAAACCGCATTTTTTAAATTATTTGTAAAGTTAAATTATATTTTAATTTTTTTTAAAGTATAATTAGTTTAATTATATATATATATAAATTATTTCATCTTAATCAATTTCATATTGAAATTTTATATCAAAAATTCTTAATATTTTAAAATTTTTATCTTTGAAAATATGTTTTCTCATTACGTCTGTGAGTTTAATTACAAATTAAAATTTTCCACATATGTGAATTGAATTTGTAAATATGGAATAATTTTTTTTAATAAGAATAATTTATATTATCTAAAAATATCAACTTAATTTTTTACCAAAATTATTAGTGAAAATAATAAAAATTAGTTACTAGGGTTAAGGTAAAAATGAGTTTACCAGTGGTAAACTAAAAATATAAGGGTTAAAATGGCCTAAAAACATGAAAAAAAATCTATTTTATATTGACACTATCATAATTCTATATGATACTTAATTTTGGATCCTTTTATCGTGATAAAAATGTGGGTACGCCTTTTTCCTTTCAAAATGATTTCATTGTGCCACTCACCTCACTTATAAAAGGCCACTCCCTATCCTTTCTTCTTACCATAATCCATCATATAAATTCTTTTGGTGCAAACCCAATGAGCTACTTGAAGAAGAGGTAATGTTATTCAACAAGGATTTTTATTTTATTTATTCCTTCATCTCCTTCATTTATTATTAAACCATGATGATATAATAATAAAAAAATTATATTAAATATAATTATATTTTTTTATTTTAAGTTAATAACATAAAACCATATCCACTTTCATAAAATGGGTTATGAAGTCATCCTTCATGTGTATGATAGACTTCCTCTTCAAAAACTGATGTCATCCGTTTTTCCATTAACACCTCTCATGGTTGGGAAATGATGATGAGTATAAAGTATATATATGATGTTAATAGTATAATTATACCTATGGATTCATTATATCATATATACCTTTTTTACTTTCCATTACCGAGGGAATACGATAACGTTGTTCGTGTGTATGATAGATTACCGCCTCACAAAGCGATATCCTTTGTTTTTTCTAACGCTTTACATGTAAGATAATAATGATAAATTTAATAAATATATATGAGATAAGTAAAATAATTATGATATTAATGAAAATTTTATCATTCTTAAAAGATGATATATCATTTTATTACCAACCTTTTCACTCACCGAAAGATGATAATTTCATTCTTGTATTTGTGGACCACTGCCTTCATAAAGCGATGTGGAACTATTTTCATCACCACACCATGTGTATGATATGTATATGTATATTTAAATAAATAATATAGTATTTATGATATTATTAATATTCTGTAAAGATAATATATTACTTACCTTTTTTTCATAATGATCTTTGAAAAATGGAAATGTTACTCATGCGTACATATAACCCACTGTCTCCATGATCATAACATACTTCATTTATCAAAACCATATTTCATAATTAGCATTGAAAGTATAATTGAAATATTAATAATTTAATAATTTCATTATTATTATTCTTGATATTATGGAATCATGATCAAAGTAATAGGACCAGAAAAAACAAATCAAAACATATACGAAAAACAAAGTGATTATTACTTGAAACGTGATTTTAAAAACGAAATTGTTAATAAATGGATAATAAATGGTAATAAGTAAATAATATTTGGTATTATATATATAATTATGTTTCTATAATATATATCTAATAAAATTTTATTTATTATATAGGCGTGTTTAACATGTATGAAGGAATTTGAGACTTATGGTAAGAGATTTATAGTATCTCTTTTATTCTCGGAGACATATGAAAATTCACAACTCAATTATTTTTTATGGTGTATATACTGAAACTATGATATGTTATATCATGAATATTATTATTTTAATTATTTTTATAGTTTTATTTTATTTTATTCATTATTAGGGCTTACAATTCCCAAAGTTACCGAAGCACTAAGGAATTTCATCTCACTTTTTTTACTTATGTGAGAGAAATCCCATATTCACCACCTATTTTTTTTATATAGTGTATATACTAACCCTGAATTTATTTTATGATGCCTATCCTGAAAATTATGGGTATTATATATCCATTTTTGGATCTCTATTTAATGGGGATTATTTTAAAAAAATTATCAAAGTGGTAATGGATTTATGTTACAATCTCATTATTTATCAAGATTGTTTGTGGTTAAGTCTCAAATGTTGAAGTATTATTATATACCTCTAAATATTTCTCATTTAGTTTCTTTTATTCTAGTAATTAATGATATTTTCAGGTGATAATACCATTTTACCACTCTTTTTTACTTAAATTAATTGAGAAAATGTTTTTAAGAAAAATCATCTTTATTTTCCTCTTCGATCAAAAACTCATTTTCTTCCAAAACCATTTTTTCTAATAATGTTTTCAATTTTTTTAACATTATTAAAATGATTTATTAAATTCATTTTTACTCATGTTTTAATTTTTATTTTTTTTTGAATGAATCTTCTTTTCATTTTCAAAACAACTCCCAATTGGGTTTTCCTGAAAATGAGAAAGAAATATTTATTTTAACATCTACAACATGAATAGAATTTCCTACTTTCATAACCATTAATTTATTTAAAGATTAATTCATATTTTTTCAAGGTTATTTTCAAATAAAATTATTATAAATATTTTTTATGTTTTAAACTGATTTTTTTCAAAGTGAAAAGGTTATTTTTCATCAAAAAAATATTATACATGATCTTTAAAAAATTATTTTCATATAAGATGACATAATTTTATGTTAATCTTTACTTAATGGGATTATGATCCAAGGATACCATTATTATTATTTGTATGGATTTTTTATTATGAAAATATTTTTATGAATTTTTTTTATCTTCTATGGTTTATACCATGGTAAAATTCTTATGGACCCGCTTCTTTTTCCATGGGTTATGCTATGATGAAATGGGTAAAATTATTATGAAGCCCATCTATCTTCCATAGGTTATGATATGATGAAATGTTTATGAAATCCACATCATTTCATGAGTTATGATATGATGAACATGTTATGATATTTTGGAACACATATGTATGATTTTCATTATGTGACAGGTGGGACCTATTGTAACGTTCCAAACCTGAATGCCACTGAACAAAGCCCCAAACCAGGTTGGTCACATGGCCTCATTAATGTCTCCCAAAACACCATAGGCTTATGAATATTAGAGGGGGAATAGTTTGTGCCTATTGTGAGACTATTACCTCTTACCATAGTTTAACAAAGTGGCAGAAATCATACAGATCAGGTAGCAGAAGCATTATAATAGTTAGACAATAGATAAACATAGAGAGGATAGATATAAATAAAAAATTCCAAAAGTAATTTCATATACAATGATTAACATGTCATGTGTCTACAGAATATTCAAAATAGGTATACATGGAATCTTTACAATACATGTATCAAAATACTAAATATACCAAAAATAACTATCTCTCGATAGCATCACACACCATAGCTCAGTCCCCTTTTCCCCTGCTTCTAAGTGTGGCACATACCAAGCATCGAACTATGGGTGATTCCCTCGGTCCCAACCTATATCCAAATAGTCTTTTTGGGTACCTAACGGTTGACCAAATAGATTGTGATATACAGTCGCATTATGTAACCACCCAAAGGTCTATAACAAGTACAAGTTATGAAAAAAATCTAAGTAGTGTGAAATATATATCATAATTAATAAGTAAATAAAAGTAAAGATACCATGGAATGTATTCTAAAAAAATGTGATATTTTATGGACACACAAGTCTCTATAAAAAAAAGGTTAGGCTCCTATAACAAGGCATTTGTAAGTATATAGAAGTAAGCATCACAGACTCACCATATACATTATATCCTATATAACCCACAACCTCACTGTATAACCTGTAATACCATATCAATAATGGTCAAGCCATATAATCAGAAAATTCATATTGAACCTGACTACAGTGTAAACCCAAGAATATCACATTTACCATGGTTGTGTCATATAATCAGGTTTCAAACCCCTTTGGTCCAGATTAAAGATTTAGTTGATTAAGGCATCCTTATTGAGTCCCAAGAGCATCTTGATGGAAAACTAGTTAGGCTTGAATTGGGGTCCAAGGAGCATATCTACCAACTATGTCCATTGTGAGCCCAAATAAATCTGATCCAAGAGGTATGAAGGCCCAAGGAGTCCTATGAAATTATAATCCATGGACCATATAGGTTGAAGAAATTCTATGCCACTATCATAACCCATTGTGTACTATACCAATGATTCCCTTTGAAAACATTAATCAATCAATTATATTACCATTCTATACCATTAAAATTCAATGAGTTAATCCACTCATATCCTAATTCATGTTAAATTTTATTCCAGGAGTTTACCCACTCATATATGAACCTAGTATAATCCATTTAATCTAAATAACTAACATGAAAATGAGGAAAACCATCTCCTATTCAACTAGTTTAGTTTAGTTCATTAATTAACAGACTTCCTCAAACTAGGAAAGCATAAAACACACCCCTTGGGAGGTTTAACAAGTGGAATAGGAAAAGAGAATACCCCATGGGTGTCCTTGGTTAGGGAAGAAACCTCCAACACATCTAAAAGGAAATATAGGGCATCTCTAATATTTTCCATTTCATTTAATTCAATTAATCAATTCAATTTCAGGGCCACATTGGAAATTTCAATAGTGGCACAATTGAAACTAGATTAATAAATCAATAAAATATTTTATAAAAGTGTAGACCACCTATAGTAGGTTGGTAGTAGAGTTCCCAACTAGTATCATCTCCTGATTCGACTAATATCGGATGAAAAATGAAGAATAGATGAAGAACCTAGAAATAAGGAAAATTATCTTAAACCTGAATAAATATATCGATACCAAGAATAAAAAATAATGAAAAAATTGAATTGAGTACTAAATGATGTAGATCTATCGATATCGAAGATTCTCAATTCTAAGATCAAATGAAAGAACAAGATCAAATACTATTAAAAGGATTCAAGAAGTATCTTCCAAGATTAATATTCTACCAACAGAGGATAGTATAAATTATGTTTATAGTTATAAAAATATTTAGGGAAAATTATTAATTTTACCCAAAAACCTTGGTCACATAGTTTGTCCACATGGTTGACCAAACCATGCACCTATTGTGCTCCCACTATTGTAAGGAGGAGAACCTCACACAGTTTTCATGCATGGTTTTCCAAACTATGTCTCAGACCACTATCACAAACTAAATAGGCTCTCACTCAGGAATTCACCTCCATTCGAATAGTTTCCTCAAACTATGTTACCTGTAGCATCCCAATGTCCATCCTCACACGGTTATTAGTTACTATATGACATATCCCGCATGGTTTATACTAATCGTGCGGCTTATCCTATTTCCCCAAAAAAGCTAGATTTTGGGCTCTGAAAAAGCCCTAAATACCCATGATAACCCCATAACCTCAAAGGGTATTCAAATCAAGTTTTAATTAATCATTTAAACTAAAATAAAAGGGATATTTAATCCATAGGAAAAATTAGGATTATACAATCTTACCCTTTTAAAGAAATTCATCCCCAAATTTCCCTCTTAAGGGTAGTCAAGAATCGACTAATAATAACTCCAACCAATAAGCATGTATGTCAGCCTCCCTCTCCCAATTCTCATCTTATAAATGGTCATGATATAAAATAACTCATACTATAGGAACTAACCATCCTCAAATAACCTTTTTTATCCACTCAAAAATATGAATTAGATGCTCCTCAAAGGACGCATCTACCTATAACTCATCCACTTTAGGTTGAAAATCATGAGATGAGTCTGAATGATAATGACGCACATGAGATACATAGAAGACATAATTCATGGACCAGTACCTTTGAGGTAACTGCAACTAATAGGCTATCGGCCCAAATTTCTCTAGAATTTCGAATGACCCTACATATTATATTGAAAGCTTAAATTTCCTCCTGATCTGTCTATGCCCTAGTCTCAGTGAAACATGAAAAAGACCCGACGCATGACCTCAAAATATAGAGGTCATATATGATGATCCACATAAGATTTATATAGATACTTTTTAGTATATATAAGCAATCTGATCAACTGTACCCATTCAGAAGTCTCCTACATGATATGTGGTCCCATTAAAGCTACCTCACCTACCTATAACTAGCACATGGGGAATCGATATGTACTACCTTAAAAAGATTCATAAGGTTCCATACGTATAGTAACCTAATATAAATTATTGTAGATAAACTAAAATAGGGATATATACCTCTCCTAAGATCCCCCAACATTGAGGATTCATGCTAGCAACATGTCCTCAATCAACTTTATCATATGCTCTGGTTGGCCATCAGTATGAGGGTCGTATGAAAGGTTGAACACTAATGGATGAAGGGAGTGATGAGGTCAGGGTAGGATCACCTTTTTTAATGTCATCATAGTCAAAAATATCATCTTACCTATCTTCCCTTTGAATGACTAATGAAAGGCTCCTCGATCGAGTTATCAATCACCTTTGGTTGAAGAAAGAAATGGAACTCACTTCTATGTGCATGGAAGTTCATAAACAATTTCTAAACAACTATGTCAAGTCCCTATTGGGAATTGTTGATCCTTAGAACTCTAGAAAAAGTTTACTAGTTTCACACACATGCCAATGATCACTGGACACTCACCACCTAACACAATATGCTCAATCGAGACAAATTGCACTAGGAAGAGGGAGATTAAAAGTCCTTAACCAAAGCTATTAAAAATTAATACACCAAACCCAAAACATGATCGCATTAAGAGAATTGAGAAACAATGATAATAGAAGTCATTCAAAAGAAAAATATGGTTTTACATTTAAGCACAAAACTCTGACATTTCAAAAGAGAAACTCCCCCTTCCCCGATCACTCAAAGGTTTTACCCCTCCATGTGAAGGGTATTAGAGCTGAAAGGGAAATAATAGAGCATAATGAAACCAAGAAAAGTGAAAATAGAAAATATAAAGAACTTTATGAAGTCAATCCTCCAGCACATCCCCTCTTGCACCTTCTTCAACCCCTTTGAATGTAAGTGAACACTCTTATTTATAGGCTTTTGGAGTAGAAAATTTCCCTCCAAAATTACTCCACCGAATGTTTGAGTTCTATTGGCATATTAATTTCTGAATCTCGGGAAGGTGTCTTCATAAATTTTGTTTCCCTATGTCTTCTTAATGCTTCCTCAAAATCTCATAGAATTTGGACAAGTGGCCCAAACGTTATGCTCGAATTACCACTAACATCTTTTTCTTCCCTAGGTGACTCTTCAACTTTATCTCTTTGTTCGCATTAAATGGATGCCTTAATGACTTAATTTCTTCATAAAAATAATTATAAGCATGAGTCTCAGAGTACTCTTTCTTGTAAAGCTGGAATAACCTAATTTGGACATGTGTAGGCCGAGATATGCCTCATTAATTATGGTAGGGTGCATTCTATCATCCAGGAAACTTTTTCCACTTGATGAATTTGTTTGGGACATAGTGTGCCAAATTAGACCCAAGTACAAAATAAAATGTCGAATCCCACGAGCACACAAATCCTAAAAAAAGGAATCACACAATTTGGATAAAAAGTGTAAAATATATGCGTGAAATATAGAAGATCCACAAAACTTCTAAATTTCCAGAATTAACCAATTTCACACAATTAAGCCCATAATTCATGAAGACACTAAAATGATACAAATCAGATCAAATTTATTAATTGGAAGGGGATAAATCATTGAAACACATATAAAAAATAATGAAAATATTATCTCTATCTTGGTCCCATTAAAGCTGCCTCACCTACCTCTAACTAGCACATGGGGGATCGATATGTACTGCCTTACAAAGATTCATAAGGTTCTATATGAATAGCAACATAATATCTATTATTGTAGATAAACTAAAATAGGGATATATAAATCTCCTAATATCCCCCAACATTTAGGATTCATGCTAGCAACATGTACTCAATCAAATTTATCATATGCTCTGGCTGACCATCAGTATGAGGGTCGTATGATGTGCTCAGAATCACCCGTGTACCCAGGGATCTCTTTAAACTATGATAGAAATGAGAGGTAAAATGGACGTCCCAATCTAAAATGATAGTTATTGGGGCTACATGAAGTTATATTATATCATAGATACATAACCTACCCATATCATCCACACTTAAAGTATCCTTGATCAGGAGGAAATGAGAAACCTTCATGATCTTTTCAACAATAACCCACACAACATCAATACCTCAAGGCGACCTCGGTGAACCTTTCATGAAATCTATAGCGACATCATCCCATTTCCACTAAAGAATAGGTAATTGATGTTAAAAGTACAGCTAGTTGTTGATTTTCCGCATTCACTTGTTGATAGGTGGAACACCTCATAACAAAACCAACTACCTCACTTTTCATACCCAGTCACCAGTACTGGTGGTGTAAGTCATGGTACATCTTGGTAACACCATGATGCGCTCCCCAAACTGAGGCATGAAAATTATACATCAGTTCCTTACTTATATCCACTAGAACCCAAACATGGACACATATTCTAGGATATTATCCTCACTTATAGTCCAACTAGTATATGGGTTCTCACCTACCAAACTCTCCCATAGGACTAGGCCATCAGAATCTAATAGTTTCCTCATCATCACTCTATTCAATAGGGTAGAGATTACAAATATTAATGAAAGAAAAGTATTCCCCTGATTGTCCTGCACCTCTAAGTGCATCTTAGAGAAAAAATACATAAGATTCCACTCACTACTGGCCTCCTGAACATCCTATACCTGAGTCCTCCTGCTCAGTGTATTGGCCACTGCATTTCTCTTTTTTAGGCATTTAGAAAATATTGAAGTTTAAATACTATAAGTATTCAACCAACCTTTGCTTCCTAAAAATCATATCACACTGTTTAAATATATACTTGAGAGGACTTTTTGGTCCATGTACACCACAAAATGCTCTCCCAGTAAATAGTTTCTCTAATATCTCAAATCATGAACAAATGCAGATAACTCAAGATCATGCATCGGGTAATTCTTCTCATGTGGAATCAATTTTTGAGACTTGTACACCATGAGTCTATCCCCCTACATCAAAATTACTCCATTAATGATAGAAGATGCATCCCAATACACAATGTATCTTATACCATTATTTGTCATAATTACAACTGGTGATGTATTAAATCTAAATTTCATATCCTGAAAGGATGTCCCACAATTATCTTTCCATAAAAACTTACCACCCTTCTTATTCAAACCCATAAAATATGCTATTATGTTTGATAATTCCTTTATGAAATGCCTATAATATCTAGCTAACCCCAAGAAACTCTGTATATCAAAGACTTTATTGGGATTCTCCTAGAAATATACATCTCTCACCTTCTCTGGGTTAACTAATAGTCATGTATCTGAGATAATATAACCCAAGAATTTAATTTGATCCATCCATAAGTGTAAATTTGTCGGATTAGTATATAACTGATGCTCTCTCATTGTATCCAAAATGATCTCAAAATGTTTGGCATGGTTGTTTCGATTGTGAGAGTATGTCAATATATCATCCATGAATACCACCATAAATGAATAAAGATAAGGATGGAAGACTCGGTTCATCAGTTCCATGAAAATAGTTGATGCATTTGTGAGACCGAACTGCATAACCAGATACTCATAAAACCATACATACTATGAAAAGTTTTACAAGGTATGTCTACAGGTCAAACATTCACATGAAGGTATCCAGATCTCAAATCAATTTTTGATAACACCTGAGCTACTTGAATATGTTCAAAAATATCATATATCCATGATAAGGGGTAGCATTTTGTAATCGTTAGCTAGTTCTATTTTTGATAAACCACACATAGCCTAAGGGTAACATCCATATTTTTTTGGAAAAACAACTATAGAAACCCACATAGAATTGTTGGGTTGGATAAACCCCTTTTCCTTCAAATCCTATATCTGCCTCTTGAGCTCTTACAACTTCACCATAGCCATCCTGTAAGGTGGAATAGATACTGGTGTATCTCAGAGCACTATCTCAATGGAGAACTCAACCTCTCTCTTAGGAGGTAAACAAGAAAATTAATCCATTAAAATGTACCATAAACGATCAACCATAGGGGGAAAGTCTTCCTGACACACTCCCTAATCATCCAGATACAAACTAGAAATTTATGCTGACATCCTGCCTAACTCAGGATGCTCTAGTCTATCTCATCTCGGCTGGACATGTCATCCACTCCTATGAATATAAACTGGACCCTCAGGTGATGTGAATGTCACCCACCAATGATAGTAGTCTACATAATCTCGATAAGCTACTAGCTAGTAAATCCTGAATATGATTTCAAACCTGGTCATCTCAATGGAAAAAATATTCCAAAAAAAGTGACACCCACCAACCTCAACTAGACACCCCCTTCACTTATGTATATCCTCTATTATGATACCCAAAAAAGTGTCAAGTGTCATAATGCCATCATAAAATAGGATCGTGAGCCGAAGGCTCTCCACAAAAGGTATATATATAAATCTATGTGATGCACCTAGGTAAAAAAGAGAAGATACACGATTTGAGGATACTAGGATCGTACCTATCATCATAGAAAACCCAAACCCTTCACCTTAGGTGTATGATGTATATAATATATCTATCCTGAACTGTGGCCCTATGACACTACCTCACTAAACAACGTAGGACTGCTCTTTTTTCTTGATACAAATTGTGCCTGGATGCCTCAACCATGACCCCCACTACCTTAGCCTAAACGATTAGTACTAATCCAACTCCTAGCCTGATGCAGAACTATGAAACCTACTCGTGATCTAGGTGGTGGAGCTTACCCCCTTCCACTCAAAGATAGAGGGAAGGTCCTATAATAATGCTGAACTTGGCCCATCCTACCGCAATATTTGAACTAGACTAGGTCACGATCACACCGATTCCTCCTGTGGCCCCATCTTCCACACTTATGACAGAAAAATAAGCTACCATTACTCAAAACCTGGTTGGTACTCATCTCATGGGAAACCTCAAAATGGCTCTTCCAACTTGAAGATGTTGAACCACTAGGTCAAGAGAATGTACTACTCTTCTCTACACCCCTAGCTTCCCTGGATTTTTATTTATAATTAGCACCTGATTTAAAACTTTGGTAATAGAGGTCAATGTGAACACATTGACCTGAGATCGAACAACATATCAGAGACCTTCCTCAAAGAGTCTCACCCTTGATTTCTCATCACTAAGGTATGTCATCGCAAAATTCTGTTACTCTTTAAAGCATGCTAAGTACTCCATAACCATCATCGTTCCCTTCCCCAAATGCATGAACTCACTAGAAAACTCTTATCTCAGAGTATCAGGGTAAAATTAATCATAAAACCTAATTTAGAAATCATCCCAAACAATATCTCATATCCTATCAGCCTAATTTATAAAATACCACCAGTGCTTTATTGTTACATGTAGCATATAAGTTGTGAATTTTAATCTCCTATTAGTAGGTTTCACTATATAATATATTATCAATAGAATAATATTAAGCCATATATAATCCTATATACCTCCATCCCCCAAAACGTGGGAGGATTTTGCTTCTAGAACACACACGTTAGCTCAGTCATAAACAAGGAAGGCTATAGTTCTCCCTAAAAAGTATAAATAAAGCAATAAAATGCATCACATAACTGTTCTTAAAAACCTATGTGTGTAAAATCTACTAGTTCATCAGATATAAATATAATAGGATCCAATGGTAGACCATATCCCACCACCTATGGAGAGTGTTCTTCTCCACCCTCATGGAATAATAACTGATATCATCATGATGGCATGTCTCTAAAATTCTAAACACACACCTTAGAAAAGAACGATACAAAATTTCATTGATAAAAATAATAGGATAGGTAAAAACCTTCCTATTAACAAGTCATACTACACATCCTTCTCCTAATTCCAGGACTGTATAAAAAATAGTCACAAAAGTCACTAGAGACACTACCTATTGCCCCTAAAAATCCAAGTATTATTCAAGTTCTCTATTTATCATTTCAATTTTCCATTTGAATTTCATTTTCATTTTACAATAAATTTTAATTTTTTAACCAAATGGTGTGTCACTTATGATCTAAAAGGTCCCATACTCTTCATGAACTGAAATATAGCATCCACCTAATCCACATGATAACACATTCCATTCCATGTGACTCATGTTCCATGAATCATGTTCCACAATTGGATACTTAGGGTGTCCTATGTATCGTAATTAGGGAAACACTACTTAGGTTACATTAGAAACTCTAAGTATCAACCATGTTTCTCAATCCAATACAAAAATAAACTATCAAACAACAATTATATCTATCACAAAACCTATCACAACATCATGAAAACAGGAAATAAATCCTATATGGAATGGAATAATGCATGACATTTGGTTTCTAACAAGTGCCTAATATGATGAATGGGATGGAATACTATCATCTCATAGAGTTGAAAAAAATAGAACCCACAATCATATCAATAATTACATCACATTCAAGTGCATCACTCAATGATGAAATCAAATTTACTATAACAGAAAAAATCTAGAAAAAAACAATTTCCATTCAACGAAATCAGTATTTATTCTGTATGTGGGTTAGTCATGACTAGGATAATATCATTAAAAAAAATTAAATTACCTTACTATAACTTTCTATTTTTACCGAAATATTAAATCAAACCATAAAATAAAATCATTCAATACCACTTTGTAATATCCCAAACCCAGATTCCACTAAATGGTGCCTCAAGCCCGGTTGGTCACATGGCCTCAAACGCATCTACTGAAACACGAGAGGCTTCCGAATTGTAGTGAGGGACTATGGTGTTTCTGTGTGGAGGATATTCCCTCTTACCATATTTTAACACAATAGTAGAAATCATAATGACCAGATAACAAAATTAGTATAATAGTTAGACAATAGATAAACATCCAGATAAAAGATAAAAAATGCCAAAAGTAATCTCATATATAATCACGAGCATGTCTTGTGTACAGAAAATACAAAATAGGTATACATGGCATCAATAAAACACATGTATCAAAATACCAAAAAGACCAAAAATCACTATCCCTCAATAGCATCCTAAGCATTAGCTCGGTCCCGTACTCCTATGCTCTTAAGCATGTAAAAAATCAAGTATCAAACTGTGGAAACTTTCCCCAGTCTTTACCTGCATCCAAATAGTCTATTTTACTACACAATGATATCCCAAACAGGGTTTGATATAGAATCCTAGTAGGTAACAACCCAAATTTCTATAACAAGTCTAGTATGTGAAAACAAATCTAAGAAGTGTGCAATATATGTATCAAAGTTAAGTAGTAAATAAAAGTAAAGTGAAATTGGAATGTATACTATAGAATATGTGATACTTTATAGCCACACAAGGCTCCCTAAAAAATAAGGGTCAGACTTCTGTAGCATGGAAACAATATGTAAATAGAAGTAAGCACAATATCTTCTCTCTATACACAATATCTAATAAAACCCACTACCTCTCCGTACAATATATAATACTATATCAACCATAGATGATCCATATAATCATAAAATTCATATAAAACATGGTTGTTATGTACAAAAAAGTATGTCACATTTACCATGGTCATGATATATAATCAAATTTCAGACCCCTCGAGGTTGGATCTAAGGTATAGTAGACCAAGGCGTCCTAATCGAGTAATAATAAAATCTTGATGGAAACTCAATTAGGTTTGAATTAGGGTTCAAGGAGTATGTTTATTGACCATGTCCACTAAAAACCAAAACAAATTGGATCCAACGGGTAGTAATACCCAAGTCATCCTACAAAATTAGAATCCAATTAGCATATAAGTCCCAATAATTCTCTACCACTCTCAAGACCCATGGTGTTTCACACCCATGACATCCTTTTAAAAAAATCATCAATAAATTCAATTACCATTCGATTCCATTCACATTAAATTATTTTACCCACTTATATAAAAATATATATTCAATTTAATTCTAGGATTTCACCCACTCATACATCAACTCATTATAAAACATTTAATCAAAATCACCAATATTCAAAGGAGAAAAACCATCTCTTATTCAACCAGTTCAGTTCAATTAATTAATTAACAATCTTACCTTAACTAGGAAAGTATAAAAAACTCACCTTGGGTATTTTAACAAGTGAAAAGGGAAAAGGGAACACCCTATGGGTGTCCTTGGTTAGTGAAACAACCTCCAGTGCATCCCAAAGGAACTAAAGGTAATCCCTAACATGTTTCATTTCATTTAATTCAATTAATCAATTCAATTTCAGGTTCGTGTTAGAAATTACAAAAATAACACAATTTCAACTAGATTAATAAATCACTAATCCATTCAGGGAAAGTACGACCACCTATAGTTGGTCGGTATTAGAGTGTTAATCCTGTATTAGCTTTTGATTCAACTCAGATCTAGAGGAAAATGAAGAATGGAAAAAAGAAACTATGAAAAGGGTAAATTATCTTAAACCATGAAAAATCCATTGATACTAAGAAGAATGGTAAATGACACAAAAGGAATTGAGTACAAACCAACATGGATCTTACGATACTGAAGGTTCTCAATTCTAAGATCAAATGAAGGAACATGATCAAAGCCTATAAAAATGATTCAAAAAGAAGATCTTAAGATGAAGGTTCTGCCATCATAGGATAATATAAATTAGGTTTAAAGTTATAAAAATTTTAAGTTAAAATTCTTAATCTTACCCAAATACTTAAGATGCACAATTTGGCAACATAGGTGTCCAAACCATGCGCCAATCATTCTCCCATTTCTGTGTTAAGGGGCACCTTGCACGGTTTGCATTCACAGTTTTCCAAACCATGTGAAAACTATTTCGTAGCCCACAATCAAAAACTGTAGAGGCTAATTTATAGGTATTCACCTCTATTAAAATGGATTCCTAAAACCATGAAACTTGTGGCACCCCACTTTCTAGCCTCACATGGTTAGTAGTAACCGTGAGACCTACCCTACATGGTTTCTTCTAATCATACGACCTATCTTGTTTCCCCAAAAAATATGGATTCTAGGTTTTGAACGAGCCTTATAAACCCTTTATACCCCTATAACCTCAAATGGAATTCACATTAGGTCATAATTAATTATCTAAACTGAATGAAAAATGATCCATACCTCATACAAAAACCTGACATGTTACACCTATATCTACCTAAAATGAATTGGGTAATGATTAATATTATATGAGCTCAACAGGAACATGAAGGGTTATCCCAAGACCATGAGAGGGTACACATGAGGTCATCTTAATATCGAATACGGTAAATGGGTGGTTATCTCGATCCTAATATGGTATTAATATATTGGTGTGTAGTCTTGGAATAAGATTTTCTATGCTTATATATATTCCACAATTCCATATATTTTTCCAATGTTATGATCTCATGGCTCATATTATTTGATTTCATTATGATTCATGTATTATTAACTGAAAATATTTGATCCATGACTCAATATTACAATCTTTAAAATGCAGGGTATGGTTTTTATAGGATATGATCATGTTCTCATACCCTTTCTACCATGTTATGTTTATGTATTTCCATTGTTTACCCTTACTGAGCATTTGAGATCACCATTTCTTATGTTTCCTTTCCCTATGTTATAAAGAAATATTATAATTACGGTATGCCTATGAAGATTACTTAATGGGGAGATCTTTATGGGATGCATTGAATATATTTCATAAAATAAGAATATATTATATCTAGTATCTATAGACAACAAACTATTATGGTCATTGGGTGTGTATTTGTGTAATGTAATGAATATTAATATAAAAATATGTAATATACATGTATGAAAATCGTGGTTAGTTATTGATGGCATCACAATATATATTTTAAATAGGATATATAAACCCTTTTAATTGAATATGACACTCTAAAACTTATTTATTTCACCCCGATGTGAATTATAGTAATTGATGCTCTCTACTCATCTAATGAATTATAGAGGCACTCATTTAATCTCTTACCAATCCTCAAGAGTTTAAGACTAATGTTTCCTCTACTAAGTTATATCATATACAATAAATTAAATTTATTGAATGATGTAAACCATATAATTCTCAATAAAGGATAAAGGAGTGTCTGTATAATGATATATTAGACCCTTGTACATGTATAGAAATCTTGATCATGTAAAGATCTATTAGGACCTTTTGTATAATCAAATTGGAATTAATCTCATTCTAGTAGAAATATTCCACCATATCAACTATAGAAAATATGAATTATCCTTCTTCATTATGATAATCCTATGTTATAAAAAAAGTGAAAAGGGAGTTGATAAATGTTTGATTTAAGTCCTGGTTTGGTGTTTTAGTATACAATAATGAGTTAATGGTGATATTTTAATATTCCATATTCAAAGTTACACTTGGATGACCTTGTTTGTGTCTACACATGACTATATCATTATAATACAACCATTATTTGATGGAAACTATTAATATATAATTATAAGAATTTTCTTAGAGGCACTAAACCATTTTATTCTTATGATACCCACTACATTGATGTTAGGTATTACAGAAGTGAGGGAAAACAACCAGAAATCAAGGAAACTACATAGATATCAAACCTTAAATGGTTTGGAGGCAACCTTGGTCAAACCTCGTTATGATAATAAAAATATTTACTTGTGATGATAAAAAGAATATTTTTTTCTATTGATCCATCATATTGATGTAGTTGCTACAAATTTAGGAAATTATTTCATTCTACAATTAACTACAAAACATACATAGGGAACATTTTTTATAATGGATAATATGATATGTTCTCTTAACCACATCCATTTATAGAAGAAAAGAAGTTTTACCCCATAGATTTCAATTCATTCTTGACTTGTATATAACAAATAGTGTTATTAGTTAAGATAGTTCATATACAACAATGCCACATTAATGTAAAAGATAAAAAAACCCATGAATAAGTCAAAATTATTGGGTAATTTCATGTTTATTAATATGATGTCTATGGGAATAGGTAGTTATACACTCTATAAAGGTGATCATGCCCTGTCAAATAGAATAAAAATATAGAGGAATAATTATACATGGGTGAGAGAATAGATTAGACCTAAAAATTCCATGAATTTGATGATGAAATTTTGGTTATACCTAAATATGTATTAAATAAGGTTCATTTTATATCATTGTTATAATGAAATAGATAAAAATTTTCATTAATGAAGACCCAAAACCAATGCTAATCAGTGTGAAAAATGCATCCAATAAGAAGAAGAAATATATCTCATTATTGAAATAGCATAGTGATATTTTATCATGAAATAAAAAAAATATGTTGGGATTGAACCCTTAGTTGGATGTTTATTATCTAGGGATACCATTCGACCACTATAGATATAAATGGAAAGAAGGAAAATCCTATCTCATGGTTCCATGGTGTAATCCAAGGTGGATTAGTTTATTAAATCCAATTGTTCTTTGGAAGTAAAATATCTTAAATAGTAAAGTATTATCATCTGATTTAAGTTTAAGAATATACCCATTAATTTTATTTTTTACTTTTTGAATGTTAATCACACTATTGGAAATTATTCCTATACCAATGCCCCTATCCCAACGATTTAGATAAACTATTGGGATATGGTACCTATAACAATGGTTTGATGAAAACCATTAGTACATGACTTTTTAGAGAGTATTTTCCCAATGGTTTTGAAAAATATTGGGGTAAGACCTTTTAGATACACTTTTCCCAATGGTTTTCTAAAACCATTGGGATATGGAATGCTTAACCCACTTTTCCCAATGGTTTTATGAAACTATTGGGTTTACCCACACTTTTACAAATGGTTTTATGAAACTATTGGTATAGGTTTCATTCCAATCAAAGTTCCCAATAGTTTTTTAAAACCATTGGGATAGAATACCACAAATACCAAGATCCTGATCTGACCACATTTTTCCCTAAATGAGAGCTCATATTATTCCCAGCATACAAACCCTTTTTCCCAACAATCGATTTTTTTTTCTTCCACTTCAAATCTATAATTTATAACTAATTTTTATGTTCTGCCTCCATTTTCCATTTTTTCATTCGGATTTATTTAAATACAAGGTTGTTTTTTGTTTTGATTTTCCCTAAATGAAATCTTCCCACTTCCTTGTAAACCCTTCTCCCCAAACTACAATCCATTATTTATTTAATTCATTGTTTTTTCATCCACTTCAAATTGGTAAGTTCTAACTGATTTATATGTTTTGCATAGTTTTTTTACCTTTTTTCATTTTGATTTCTTTTAAGATAGGGTTGTTTTTTGTTTAGTGTTTTGATCAATAATTTTGGTTCTTGATGATTTATTTGGATGTTTGTTTATATTATCTTAGTTATATCAAAAGTTATTTATAAGTATAGGAAAATATCATACCCATTTCATGTGCACAATGAAAAATAAAATATGTATTGGGTCACTGGGAACTTAATGAGGGGTATAATGGAGGGGTTATCCCATGTAGACCATTAGGTACCCAATGAAGGTGTATTATGTATATGGTATCCCGGTGGTATTTTTTTAAAAAAATTAATTGAAAGAACAATTTTTTTTAATATATACCTCATCCTCCTACTCTCTTTTTCGTCCAGTCAAATATAGAAGTCACATAAGTAACCATACACCCTTATTATTCTTTTTTTATACCTCTCTTAAATATTATTTTTTGTTAATCTATCTATATATTGAGTCTCATAGATATAATTATTACCATGTATATCCATTTTGTTATAGTTTCTTATGTCATGTTTTTTATCCATTTTGTATATCAAAGTAGATTCATCCCATTATAATGGGAGGGTTTTCTCTAGATTTTATACGATGGATGTTCCCTTAAATTTTCTATAAACTTATATTCATTTTTATTCTTGGTATGATAGTCATATAGGGAATATGGGTTTGTGTGATAAGAAATTGATCCAATATGGAATAAGAGTTCAAGTATGAGTAAGTGAGATTCCTTAAAACATAACATATAATTAATTTCTGATAAATATTTATTCTAGTTGTGTTCCATAATTATTTTATGCCATGGGGGATGCCTATAATTGGAATTAGAACTCATTGAGGGTTCTTGTACCCAAAATGAGTCCCTTTTGAGGGAAAATCATCTATAAAACTAGAGTGGTAGTACATATCTTCTAAGTTATTTATGAAGGTCTACTTTAAGTGGATTACATATTTTTTTACTTATATTTAAACTCCCAATAACTTTATATTAATAAAATATTTATCTTCATTAACTAACATTAATGTCTCTTACTAGTTATTATTAATCTTACGAACTAATTCATCATATATCATGCTAACATATTGTTGTAAACTATCAATCTCTTTATCTCTTTTTTTATTCATATCTAGATATGAATTCTTGACACTGTAAATAAAATTGTATATATCCTTCAATTCAAAGATTAATTATACAAAAAAACATAATATATTCCTTATCAATAACTATTATTTGAAATTATTATTTAATTATAGACATATTATGATTGGAAATTGAAGTTGTTTCACCCTTGGATTTCACTAGATTTGAGAGGGTGATGTATTCTAACTAGTTTATCCAATGAAATCTCTATAGAATAAAAAATGTAACATTGAAATATCCTCATGTCGGGCCTTTAGTATCTCAAAAAGGACACCTAAAAATGACAAGATTACCTCTATATAACATATATGTTTTTGTTACTATTACACATGTATTTATGATTTCCATTAGGTGTCAAAAAATATAAACATGATATCATATGGTGAGATAGTATTTTTATGGAAGGATTATATGTATTTACATCAGTGAAATTTTGAATTTCATGGACCTCATAAATTCCTTCATCTACCCTAGACGTTGGTACAAATACTGGAATCTTCCCCTACCAAAACCCTTAATGAATTATCTATATCATTACTAAATCCACAATTACATGTAAAAAAGTCCCTATTCATAATTCAAATACTTAGAATCTACTTTTATCCACCCATAAAACTCGTCCTTCATGTTTGAATCTTTCATATTTAACTTTTCCGTCTCTTCCACTGAACACACCACCTTCTAATAACACAGTGTAACATAGTTCCCCTAACATAACACATGATTCCTCCCATTGAATATATATTCAAATGATTATTCTATATCTATTGAACTAGATTAATCTTCCTAAAACCATAATTCCATGGTGCTGGTGTGTTATCATCTTCTAGGATCACCCAAGTGTTTCATATGTTGAATAAACATATGAAGATCCAACATTTGTCTATGAAAATCACTCTAAATCATAACCATAAATTATAACACTTCAAATTTGTAAGTGATACCTTCGTTTTAATGTTTTTCATATATTTTTTTGTTTTGTGTTTTTATTTGGCCTCAATGAGAGCTCTATGTGGTCATTCATCATATTCTTTTACCTACTTTGGAATATTTATCTTCAAAAATATTAAATGTTCTAATAAAGGGACCAATGAGGATTATTTTATTAATGAATCAGTTGTTTAAAAGATGTTATAATTTAATTACATAACATCGGGTAATACTAGTTTTGGATTTAGGAGTTACTCTTAGTTGAAGGGTTTCCATTCTATAATGTATAAATCTGTCATTTCAATGATAGAATGCCTTGTTTGGCTTAAAATTTGGGATCATTTTTATCTATCAATATTTATAAAAACTTCAAGATTGTATGCAACAAGATCTGTACATTAATCACTTTATGTACTAAATAAAAATTAGTTTGTTTGTGCCCAGTGTGAAATTTCCCAAACACCTCTATTACTCGTACTTCTTAAATTTGGGATACCCACCCTTGGTGACAACCTAGATACTCCATAGCTTGGATGATCAGAGATAATTCCTCCAACATAAATTTTAAATTGAAAATAGGTTCCCATAAGATTTTTTGGATATTTCAAATTCCACTTCATTAGTTTAAAAAATAACTATTGTTATCTATAGGAGGGGAAGGATTTTTACCTTTCCAACCAGTTTTAAGAGTTACCACTAACAGTATGAATATTTTTATATTTACTAAATATATCTTCTTTATTATCTACAATATATAATCCTTTCATGGACCTATTTTAGTGGTATCATTGAACTTGTGTTTTAAAACATTTATAGGTTATCACATATCAACCTATTATTTATGTTTCTAGATTAATTAAATAACAACTGTAATGTTTAGTATTGGCTTTCCCCATTCATATATCATCAACTAGTGAGTTTTACCACTATCCTTATGATTATATGTTATTGGATGTTGTTATTAAAGGTAGGGTCAAACCATTTAGATTTTTTAGGGGATAATATTTATCGATTTTGGATATTTTTTTCACTTATTACCTCTTCCAATGTCATTATCTTTTATAGATAGAGGAATTATTGGTGTTTTTTCCTATTTTAACTCATGCATATTAATTCTATCTATCCATATGTTTTGTTATATTTTATCTTGACTTGAACCCCTCCATTATATACTCTATGGGACTTTAGGTAACATGTTATGACTCATCTGTTGCTCTATATTATTTTCCATCACACCTACGAGATCCTTCAGTTGAGTAAGGAATTTATCATGTAAACTCTATTTAATTTTACCCATATGTTTTGTTAATTTTTTTTTCTCAGACTTATGGGATCATAATTATACATTTTATCCATATATATGTTTTTATATATATGCATATATTATAGGTATATATATTTCTACACCCACTGTTGGATAAATTGGATAAATATAAACCTCTATTTTTTGGATGAATTAATAATATTTTACTTTCAGGATGGTGATGATAGATTGAGAGATGGTGGATTCCCCATTAAATTAGGTGCAAAAATTTTAGGTCTCAAAGAGAAATACAAACATATGTTGGAGTATATTTGAGTATGGGGTGATAAAATTTACAGCCAGATGTAAAATTGGAAAAACAAGTAAACTGAGAAAACTGCGAGAACCTCGGGAGAAGCCAAACTTTACCCCACCCAAGCCAAAAAGGTCGTTACTAATAGAAAAATTTTCACACCCATTCTCTTTTCCCCCATAACCCACTTAAAATTTGGGAGAATTTTTATATTTCACCATGTGGAGGAAATCTATATCCATTGGTTTCTTTATTACAATGTGGTGTACCTCTATGAAATTTGTATTTATTATACTGGGGAGGACCTTTAACATTCATGTATTTATCTATTCATTTATCTTGTAGGTTAATTATTTTCTATATTCTATAATGAATTTATAGCTTCACTAATACACTCACAATCTAGTGATACAGGTTTTTCATCTAGGAGAATTTATTTCAAGGCCAAAAAGATGAGGTGATTTTAGACACAACAACAATCATGTTGGTGCATTAAACTACAACCTAATGATTTTGTATTTTAATGATTATAAATCGTGTTTATTTTATTACTAATGAATTCTATTTTTTATAGAAAAGTTTATTTTTTGAATATTTATCAACTTACACTATGTATAGTGTAAATATGATTAATGAATATATTACCATTTAATAAATATCTTACCATTTAATACATTCAAAAAATATTATCAATATGATTAATTAATTATGATTGTTCCTCAGTGGATAAATTTTTAGTAGTTAAGTATAAATTCGATAAATCCTTAAATGAAATGGTTGTATGGAACATATGAGGGTACTATGTTATTTAATTCTCCACATAACACCTTTTTTTAGATTTATCACCACACTTAAAAGAAATATTCATTGTATCATTTAATATTATATGAGGTATATATTTAAAGATAATTTATCAACCAAATTTGATCTAATACTGAGTCGCATCAAAAACTCAATACACTATTTACCCTTTATGTTTTATTTTACATTTGTGTTGTGCCTAGGTTTAATGTATATTTAATTATCACTTATATTATTCTTTAAAAGGGTTTACTTTGATACTCCTTGTTCCTTCTTTTTACATATTTTTCACATGAATAACTACAATAGAGGCCGGTTGTATCCTGGACTTCCTGGTGCGTAATTATTTCATGTAAAACCTGATCCATGTTATGGTTCATTTTATTTTTTAAAATAAATATTCTTAGTAGTGTGTTACTATCATTTGAAGAGGAATATGTTCTATATTAGAACTAAAACTCATATTTTTTTAATTCCACTATGTTTCATTTTATTTTCTCTTACATAGTCTAAAATCGATGTTGATACAATACTATAATTTACAATTCTATGTTTCAAGATGAATCTACATATTATATCAGTTATGGTTTTATATAAAGTGAAAAATTATCATTTACTTAAATATATTTTTTATTGAACTTCAATCTTATTGAATTTATTTCACTAAATAACTGATTATATTGTTTTTACAGAATGTATAGAAGTTGGATGTATGAAACTGATCGGATCTCAAACAATTTTTAAAACAATTTGGAGAGCAATCTAGATTTCACATTATACAATGATTTAGATAGTGGTCACATAAAATTACCATGTTATAATTGTGTTGGATGACCTTGGTTGATCCATGAAGAAGTTATCTACCATATTACCAAATATGGTTTCCAAAAAAACTATTATGGGTGGTATCACAATAGGGAGAAAATGGAATCTCAAAATGCTGATGATCCAAATGAGAGGACTGGATTGGAGAATTTTATATATGACCGATTTATGTTTATTATTCATCATGATAAGGAAAGGATTTTGACCCAAGAAGAATTCGATGTGGGAAAACATGATGCATCCAATGAAAATGATGATGATGACATAATGAAAAAAAATTGAATGATGTTGTGACGACTCCAGTATATCGGCAATATGGTAAAATGAAAAAGATATAATTTTTAATTTTATTGTTTCATGGGAAAACTATGTATGGTATTTATAATACTTCCATAGATTAAATTCTTACCTTATTGAAGGACTTACTTCCATATGATGTAGATATTCCCTCAAACCACTATATGGCATGGAAGTTAGTTGAAGAAATTGGATTTTCAAAAAACAAAATTCATGCTTTCCTGAAAGATTACAGCTTATTCTGGGAGGAAACTACTAAAAGAAATGATTGTATCAAATTTGTAACATCTTGATGGAAGCCAAAAGATAATGGAACACCATCCCGTGTGCCATAAAAAGTAATGTGGCACTTTCCATTGATCCCCAAACTCTAGAATCTTTTCATGTCTGATGAAATATCAATATAAATGTGATGGAATGATACCAAGAAAATAAGAATAATAATGATTTGGTTCACCCTATAGATGGATTTTCATGGAAGAGATTTGATTCTTGATATCCTGATTTTTCAACTGATGTACGTAATGTGAGGTTGGGTCTTTCATGTGATGGTTTTAATCTATTTGGGAAGATGAATACTTTGCACAACACATGGCCAATTTTCATACACATTTATAACCTTCCCCTATGGTTTTTTATGAAAAAACCTTTCACTTTCATCAGTATACTTATATCTGGCCCTTCTGATCTCAGAAATGATATAGATGTATACATTCAACCTTTAATAAAAGAGTTGAAACTTCTTTGGGATGTGGGTGTGTGAACATATTATTCATGTTTGAAAGAAATATTTTAGATGCGTTATGCACTTATATGAATGATCAATGATTTTCTTTATTATTAAATGATGTATGGATGGAGCATGAAGGGAAAACTATCATGTCCTATTTTTATGAAGAATAATTGATCCAGAAGACTGAAATATTTCTTTAGTTCTAGTTTTATGTGACATTGGCGATTCTTTCTAATTGGATATCCATATAGAAACAATCATCAAAAATTTGAAAATACCATGGAGCCCAATGATCCACCTCAGCAGATGTTTGGAACTGATGTACTTAATAAATTTAAAGATTTTAGTTTTCTATTCAGGAAGGGTCAAATGAAATCTATAAAGAGAAATAATGTTTCCAATGATAACTTTTAAAATTGGAAGAAGAGGGGTATCTTCTTTGAGTTTCCATATTGGTCAACCAATTTGTTACATTATTTCTTAGACGTAATTCACATTGAAAATAATATATGTGAAATATTGCTTTTGATTCTTATAAATTTTAAGGTAAAGAAAAAAAATGATTTACGATCTTGGTGTGACTTGGTTTATTAGGGAATCAGAACATAATTGCGTCCTGTGTGTATCAGTGAAAATAAATGACAAGTTACATGTTCTTCTTATGTGATGACACCTATAGAAAAAAATCAATTTCTAGAAGTACTAGATACTATTAATGCTCCTTATGACTATTCAATCAATATATAAAAATGGGTCAATAGAAGAGAGTCAAAGCTGAAATCTTTAAAGAATCATGATTATCACACCCTTTTGCATGAGTTGATTACAATAGAAATTCGTCATATTTTTTCTAATAATGTAAGGGTGTTAGTTATTTGATTGTTCCATTTGTTTAGAGATATTTTATCTAAGAATCTATCCAAGTATTTCTTGGAAAAAATTCTAGAATAGACACCATTTTGCATCTGACTTTCCATATTTCAACCAAAATACTTCTCAGAGGATCAATTTTTTTCCATTGGATGTATCCAACTGAAAGAAATATGTACACATTGAAATATTATTTTCAGAACAGGAATCATCTCAAAGGTTCTATCAGGAATGGTTACTTGGATCAAGAATATATGGATTTTTTCTCAATATATTTGTCTAATATTACTATGAGAATGAACAGACCAATGAGAAATGAAGAAGAGAAGTATGGGAAAATTGAACCTAGTTTTCTAGTACTTCCTCAAATAAGAGGAATTCCAGGATTATATACATTAATGACATTAAGCCTTGAAAAGAGGGATATGGCACATCACACAGTGTCATTCAACTATGATTTTTTTGATGACTACATCAAGTAAGTAAATTTAACATGTATATCTTATCTCTTCTCTTGTAATTATAAATTTCTATTAAACTATTTTAATTTTTAGGTATAGGGAATATAAAGAAATGATAAATAGAAAGAATCGTTCTTTATCATTGAGAAGGAGAGAGACTTTTCATTGCAAAGAGTTTTCTACTTGGTTGAAATTGAAGGTAGAAATATTGCTATAATAAATAAATAAAATAAATATTTAATTAAATTCAATATTTTTTTATATTTTAGGTATCGAGTTTTCCTACAGACCCTATTTCTGAGAAAATAAGAGCTTTGGATTTTGGTCCTAATACTGTGGTTCATGAATGTTAATCAATTGTCATCAATGGAAATAAATTTATTATCCCTGAATGAACAAAGAACATGAGAACACAACATGATGGTGTTATGCTAACTGCCACAATAGACTGTTATTTCAGTGAATCAGATATTAGACCTCATTTTAATAATATAGCTTATTATGGAGTTATTGAGAAAATAATAATTTTGCATTATTACTCTCATGGTCGAGTCACTATGATTAAATGCTAGTGGTTTGATTTGATGAAGAGTCAGGGCACCTATATTGATGATTATGGGTTTTGAGTTATTGATATGACTCTCACTCTACTACCGATGAACCATATGTATTGGCATTAATGACGAAATAGGTTTTTTATTTCAAAGATCATCTTTGAACTAAATTTTGTTTCATTATTGAAGTAATTTCAAGATATTTTTTTTATGATGGTGATGATGAAATTGAAACCATCCCTACTGCCATTGGAACCAATCCATTTATTACTTATGATGACTCTAATAACTCAATTGTCAGAGTTGATTGTGAACCTGAAGTTGTTGTGGAAAATATATATAATCATCCATTCATGTTCTCAATTATTTTGGTTTAGCTCTACTTGGGTTTTTAATGTTGGTAATATTAAAATTGATTTAATATTTATTACAAATGTGTTGTATTTGACTTGACCTTAAAGTGAATTTTCAATGTTTATTGATTTCAGTTTTATTTGAGTTGCATTTTCTAATTTTGAATTTAACTAGATTCAAACCTATGAAACCAACATTTATAACTTGGTGAACATTTCAATTCTTTATTGACCATGTATAAAATTAGTATAACTCTAAGAACCCTTTTAACATTTCAATGATTTATTAACCATGGTTGCTTGACCTCAAAACCCCTAAATCCCTCTATCCCTTCTCATATATTTAATTTTTTGGGTTACACATTAGTTATCATTTTATAATTACTTAAATATTTGTTTTAAAATGTAGTAAATGAAACCTATTTAAGAGATGCGATGAAAAAGGATGACAAACAACAATCGTTTCATCGATGAGATGGGCATTCCTCCACTAGTGCTTGTTGTGAGTATTTTAAATCAAATATATATTTTTAAATAACATATAATGTCATGTGATTAATTTTGTTTTAAATGTTTTTTTATGATCCACCACTTAGGCGACAGTTATATGACAAGCATCCTAGTAGTGGTTCAGTACTCAGGCCGGTGGTATGAGGGAGGGTGTTACAAGAGATAGGTGATATAGTCGGCGTACCCGATTAGACCCTACCCCTCCCACTGACGTACCATATATCCCACATTCTGATCCCGATGTGTTGTTAGGGACACACGAGATATTTAGGCCTCCTATGTTTTCACCACCATTTACATCTAAGCATCCTCACCCATCATTACCATATCTGAGGATGATTCCCACTCCACATCCATATCATACATTTGGTCAACCATCCATGCCATATAATTTTACTTCTAATTCCTTCCCTTCAAGCTTCTATATTATATATTCTTTGAATCTTGACCCACCATAATCTATGCCTGTGGAGAATACACTAGGACTCACTCCACCTGTACAAGGTGTTCCTTAGGTTTCTATGGATCCAATGACGCCCATTGATCAGACTACTGCAAGTATATTTATAGAACCTCAACAAAATTTTATACTATAATTTATTTTCATTATAACATGTATTGATATAATATTTGTTTTTCTTTCATAATATATACATCTATAAATAAGAGGTGGGGGTGGGGGTGTACACGCAGGCATGTGGTGTGGAACTTCCACACAAATTTGATGGTGGACTACAACAAAGACAATCAAATGATTGAAAAAACAGGGAAACAATATTGGAGTTTTTTGGCGATGCTTTCCAAATACTCTAACATCATTCCTGACATCCCACTCTCATGGAGACAGTTTCCAAACGAAGTCAAGGAAAATTCTTGGGAACAAATATGGGTAAAAATATATATTTAATTTAATGTAATATATTATTATTGTATTTATATAATTTTTTTTTTCAAATTCGGTTTAATTTCTCCGATGGTGAGGGTGCATTATCAGCACATCTACAGGAATTAGGTGAGCCTTATAGAGGATAAAAACATGAGTTGTATATTGGATAGTGTGATAGAGTTAGATCAAAGTTAGAGGCACCACCTGTCATGGATGATTATCTGATAGAAAAGTATTGACAAATGATTACTCATTAGATTAATACCAAGTTTAAGGTATTAATAACATTTTAGGGTTTTAAATGAAAATTTTCATGATTTTTATTAATTATATCTTTTGTATTTTTTAATTTTATTTAGGAATAATCCATAAAAAATAAAAAAACTTTTATGATAAAAAATATTATCACACCTTGGGGCATGCTATGATGTCAAATCATGAGAGGAAGCAGGTATGACAGTTGTTTATAATTTTTTTAGGACTTGTACATTTTTTATTGATTCCTACATAATTTATTCGATTTATAAAGTTTTGATATAAATTTAGTTATGAAATTAATTATTGGTAACTTATTTTCAATTATGGTTTCCTACATTCAATGTCATTAGAAAGGTAGGTATTGAATATTAAAGGATATGTGCCTCGAGCAAAACTGTTTTTCTCAAGTCGAAAGAAAAAAGATGCAAGTGTTGTTAATGAAGCGAAACAACATAAGTTTGTAAGTTTTAATTTGATGATTTCAAATTTTAATATCTATTTTGTTACTTAATAATATATTTAAATTTTCTATCAGGATGCTTTGGAGTCCCTTGATGCACAAGAACCTGACAATTTTGGTCCAAATGATCACTTACATCATGTGTTGGGAGATGAGCATCCTGAAAGAGTACATTACCGACCTGGGAAGAGTATAGTATTGACGAGGTGTTGTCCCTATTTAACTACCGTTAATACTTCCACCGAGTTGTAAAAGGTTAAGTCATGGGTAGAACAAGCTGAAAAAGGGTCACGTGGGTGGAAGAATGAGTTGAAATGGAAAACACTGAATTTATGAAATTGATGCAAGTTTTATGTACATCACTTCCACCAGAGACCACTGTGGCTTGTGATGAATATATGTCATCTATGAATTCATTATATAGTGAACCAGGTGGTAGTTCTAGTGGTGGTTGGGATGATGTGATTTTTAGAGATGGAAATGGCGATGGAGATGGTGATGGAGATGGCGAGTAAGAGGCCGAGGGTGAGGCTAATGCCAAGGATGAGGGTGAGGACGAGTCTAAGCCAGAGGACGAGGGAAAGTAGGAGGCTGATGATGAGGATGGTGATGTGGTCAAGGATAATGACGGTACAAGGATTAGGATGAGGATAAGGATGACAATGATGGTGATAATAGTGATGGTGATGAGGGACAAAATGATCTGTTACATTTTTTACTGATATTACTGAGATTTGATGTTTGATGATTTGTTGTGACTAAATATATGTGTGATTATGTAGGTCACATTATATTTATTTATTTATCTATAAATAATAAAACTTTACTTTACATGTTAGTATGGATTCTATGAATTCTCTTTTTACATGGCATCAAAGATATTTCACAATTCTCTTTTTACATACACTGAAACTCTTGGATGAAGAACTTAAGCTTTTTCATTTTCATTATACAACTTCTTATTTATCTTTCTCTAATTCACTGTCTTTTTATGATTAACATTATGGTACACCATTTTTTATTTAATCCCATTCATAGATCATGTTGTACTTGATACTTTGTGTTATTGTATTTTTTACAAAAAATATTATGATTTGTTGAAAAATTATGAATCTTCTTGATCTGGTTTTTATGGATACTTCATGGTATAATGTTTCATGATCCTAGAAGGTTTTTTTGAGGTTGGTTGGCTATGAGTGAATTTGAGTGAAATATATACTTTTCTAGATTCAAGTAAGAATTTCCAGTATATAGGAATTTTATGTAGCCAAATATATCACATAACTAAATCTAGTCATTGCTACCATAATATTTTCTATTTAAATCTTAACCCCATCAGTCAGTACACCACATTGGGAATATCTGTAAAACACCACCACTAATTTATCAACCATAAAATTTAAACCTATTAACTATCATATTTTCTTAAAGTAAACCCATCCCACATGAATTTATATTTTTCTCATAAGACCTTATTTGTCAATTATATTTTTTATATGTCACCTTCATGTAGGTCACATTATGAAAATACCTCACCCATGATTGTATAAATATATTTAAATATATATCATTTCACCTCATAATAATTATAACCCCTTTAGGTCAGATTCTGTAACCCATAGGTTTTCTTAAATCAAATTTTTACATTAAAATCAAGGAATCTCATCCAAAGAGATAATCCCATATCTTACTTCATGGTAAAACATTCCCAAGGTCTAGAAGGTCACACCAGGATCCTTACTCACTACTATTCCCTTAGTCCCTAGTCCATTAACTTAAAAATATATCCATATGTTTATAAATTAACTTATAAAATCCTTTGAATCTACCCATAGAGTAATGATAGTATCACTATAAACCCACTATATGTCACTTGAGGTATTTAATCTATCTAAAGAATTAATAAACCTTGAGTATTCATCATCATCATGCTTTCACTATCAATATCCAAAAAAAATCCCAATACTTGTTTATTGATTGCACTATGTTGTGGTGGAATGTTCATATAGTTCCTAAATCCACAACCACTTAATCAAAGGGAAGTTTGGGGAGAGTGAAATTGATGGAGGTGAGGAGGAATCATACTTAAAAATTCCATATATACACAACTAAAATCACCCTTAATCAATGGTGTCTGTTACACTTGGAAGAAACACCACCCTACTCCAAACCCTGGTCAAATTTATAAAACTCCTCTTGAACCCATGATCATGAAAAAAGAATCCTCATTTTCATGTAAAATAATTATGGATTACATTATAATCCAAAATTTAAATGCACTATGGTTACGAATCTATAAAATACAACATTTATTTAGTTATACTAACCTATAAAAATGTGAGTAGTAACAAAATAGTAACCATAAAACATCTAATCCTTGAGAATCATGTATAATAATATCTCATTCTCTATCTCATATACTAAAATCCAATATCATCATTTTCTTATGATTTTAAATGATTGATAATTGGTCTATCAACAAAATCAATCCCATTAAACTAATTTTTTAATGAAAAGTACATATTTAATCCCCATTATGAAACCACTATTTTTTAAAATGAAAATTTTGAAGTCATTTATCAATTTCCATATCTAATTACATGTGAAAAGTGTTTTTAAATATTCAATCATACTGAATTCATTTAAAATCACCCAATATTATGAACAATAATTCCATATTCAAAACCTAAAATATGATTTCCTTATATAGGAGTTGTCATGATTCATTTTAACATATATATAATAAATCTATTAGTGAACCTATTTTTATATATTTTTTGGAACATGTATATCTAAATCTTGATTTGTACTTGATCCATTCATTAAAATATATACCTCACTAGTCACCCTAGAACACAGATCATATCCAATTACCACAAATGAATCATAAAATTTAGTATTTTAAATGAATTAGATATGAACCATCCTTTCCACATCTATACCCAATATCCAAAATTCAATCACTCACTAGCTAGGTTAGCTATACAGGTCAATCTATTCATTAATCAACACTTATCTGAAATTAGGGTCATACTCAAATATCTAATAACCCATGAAGATCCGAATTCCATATACATGCCTAACGTATCCTATGATAACTATCCCAAGAACCTTACTCTAAGGTATAAATTCAAAACTGTTAATTTACTAACACATATCAATCTATGATCATCCTCATCGCATTCCCCATTGGTATGGTTCACAATACCTATCAAATTTCTAGCATATTCATCTATTATGATTCTAAATTTAGTAACATGGCATGAATCACATATGATGACTTAGAAAATAAGATAAATCCATAATAATTATTTGGTTTTATCTAACAACCATGCCTAAATCAATGTTCACTGCATCTATTCTAAACCATGGGTCATACACTTTATTAGTTTATGGTGTGATCCCCACAATTTGAATACACTCACCAAATAATATTGAGAACTAACCAGAATAGATTTCTATCATCACCCATGCATTTTCACCCATTGAATATTCCCATTTCATACTCATAGATTCATACCAAACTCTATAATTGGGTCTAAAATTCATAATATCCCAAGATTATTCTACCCAACACTATCAAAAGTACATCACCTAGGCCCCATACCACTTCCCAATATAGAACCACACTATCCCATAGGATGTCTTGTAATTCCCTTGATTTCATATTTCTCACCTGAGGGTAAGACCTTCCCCAATTCACATTTTTACACGGTTCCAACTATCCCATTGAGATTGAAAAATTTCTATAAGATCATCCTAATGAATTTCAATGATACAAATTTAGGATATTAGAAAACTAAGAATCATGATTCCTAATCCAACCCTAATTTATTTGACTAGTTCTCAATTTCATAAATTGTTCTTTGAAAAGAACATGACATTGATCAAATCCACCCACCTATCATAGTGGTAATGAGTAACACTGACATGAACCACTAAATTATGTACAGTGTATTTCAATTGTATAGGTAATTGAAATTAATTACCTTCTGAATTCTGAATTTTATATGTGTTATACATGTAGGTAATTTCGCGGGGGGAGGCAGGTTGTTTCCTACTGCTATAATTGTAGGAAGTCTATGCCATTGGCTTAAAAACCATTGGTATATATGTGAAAACCGACTCTATACCAATGGTTTCATGTAAATAATTGGTAAAATTCTATACCAACGGTTTTTAAACTATTGGTATAGAACTGTAAACTCAATCTTTACCAAAGGTTTACATCAAACCATTGGTAATAGTCTATTCAAATGGTTTTCAAACCATTGGGGTAGACCTGAAAAATCAACTATTGAAATGATATCAAACTATTGGTAAAAATTTATACCAATGGTTACTATAAATAATTGGTATAATGTGCTTTACAATTCCATATACCAATGATCATTCAATAACTGTTGGTATATGTCTATCCCCATAACTCAACAACCAATAGTTTGGAAAACCATTGGTATAATTTATACCAACGGTTGTCCAGCCTTTACCAATGATTTAAAATTGTTGGTATAGAATAAGTTTCTAGTAGTGTCATTATTTTCCAAAAGATGATTTTCAGATTTTAATCACTAAATTATTCATTTAATTTTCTGAATGAATATCATTCACTCTCCTTTATATATGATTATTCATGGTATAACCAAATCTAAATATCCATAAATAGTAAAGAGGTTAAAAAATCTACAAAACTTTTAGGAGTGTACTATTACCTAAAAATTCCCATTGAGTTAAATAATTAAATTTATACTTAACATTATGAAATTTATTATATTGTTTATCCTCTCTTAGGATAGGTTCTGAATTGATACATGGATGAATTAGTGGCCAAATCACACTAACATCCTGACCATTTAATCGAATGTAATAATTTTTTCAGCAATATGTGATTACATCAATTGAATTTAAATACATTAAAATTCAATTTTGGAATCAATTTACTAAATTTCGACATGTATTTGTTTTGATATAGAGTTATTGATGTTGATATCGATAAAACTATAGAAATCATTGAAATTTCCCATTTATGAAACCTATGGGAGGTGAGATAATTTGAGGGATGTATCACCAATATCAAGTGATTTATTGAAAACTTTTTGAAATATATTAACCATTCATAAAAATGATAAATAAGGGAATGAACTACTAGTGGTATGGATAATGAAAAAATTATTTTAACACTATTAAGAAATATCACATATATTATGTTGTATTGTTTTTGTGGTAAACTAGTCACAAGAATCACACTTATTACATCATTTTCCATGAATATTCATTATATGTAACAACAAATCACACCATAAAACCTACAGATTTAGTTTCTTTGGAGATTAGATACATAAGATAACTATTTTACAACATCTTCAACATCTCTCAAAAATATTCTCCTGACATGATACCCTCTTCAAAACATCATACATAATATTCCCCTTTATAAACTAGGGAATATAAATATAAGAAAGGGTAGGTTGAAATTATTTGTATGGTTAAATATAAAAGATATAAATAGAAGATCCAAAATGATCATCAGATAATCATGTGGAAAAGAGGATATAATCAATGTACACAAACATAATATAAGTGGCTCATAAATAATAAAATATAGATCATAAAATCAATAGTTATAGAAAAAATATTTTGACATAACATGGGAAATGAGACATATATATGCGGAAACATGATTCTATAATCATGATCTAGAGATCATGACATAGAGATGAGGCATATCATAATGATATGGAATAAGCATAATCATAGGACATCATATCATTGTGATGAAAACCAATCATACCAACCTATTTAGTTTTGAGAAAACAAAATCATTACTATGAATTTATTTGTGATAAAACATAATCATAACCATCCATTTAGTTATGAGAAAACCAAATCATTTCTATAAATTTTGTGCTAAACTATCATGAACTATCCTGGGTCACCCCTAAACTAAGAAATCTGGCTAACTAGTGATATAATCAAGGCATTTTTATGATCATCCTAAGATGATAACTAGTGTTGGAGTCTCAAAGTATTAATAATTGGGAATGATGTCACTATAGAGTATAAATAAATAGATCAATAAAAAACATAAAAAAAAGAGTTTGTAATAGAAATGAATAATGAAACCCGTAAACTAATATTAAAAATACACATCTCAAAATAAACATACAATAAAACGAAACCCAAGATAATGGTTCTCATAAAAAAAATATCCGAAAATAAAAATGAAAACATTAAATGAAAAACCACCATCTCTTTGTGACCCCTAATTCACACTAAAAAAAACCAAGATAACCATCAAACACATCCTAGGAATCCAAGATAAAGATTACTAAATCCATGAAACCTAAAACAAAATATAATATTTTCATACACCAAATGGTTTACATAGGGTTTGAGAAACAATTATCCTAGTAGGATCCCACCAAGGAGTTTGTGTTATTACTATCAAATGAAAATCCATTTATTATAGTTTAGATGACAATTTTAAAATATTATTTTCATTCTAAATTAAATAAAATACAACATTATATACCATACCATTGTATGAAAATCCTTTTATTTTTCTTTAAATAAAAATAATCCCTTGGAAAAAATTTCTTCATCTTCTGAGTCTTTTACCAAAAATACCCTTTTCATTTCAACTTTTAAAATTCAATTTATTAATACACCTTTCCAAATATTTTTAAAAATATATTAGTGAAAGAATAATAGAACAAAACACTATAAAATCGAATCATTAATTAGGAAAGACAAAACATAGAGACATATATTCTAATTTATCTAGGGAACATAAAAGAAATAAGTCTCACATAGTGTATCATCTAGTTGGGAGTTCCCTAGATTCTAGGATAGGTGTAGACTAGTCAGGTGGCTTGGTTGAGAAATCCTTTAATTTGAATAAGGGAAAACTTATAAAATTGCTTTTTAATAAGTTAGAAAACTAATATGGTTTGGAAAACTATATGAAAATCTTATGGGATTGACTTAATACACACATGATGCTTTCACGGTGTGGTAACAAGATTACTAAACCAAGCACCAACCATTAAAATTATTTTACACCTTCTACATTGCACCCATAATCTTTCTGCATAGTTTATCATAACTATATATAATCCATGTACCAAATAACCTTCCAGTATAGTTAGGACATAAAATTTCAACTAGGAATATCATGGTTTGAATCAAACCATGCACTACCCATGCAGGCCAAACTATGCACATTCAAAATAAACTTGAGATATTCTTATATATGTATTAGCATGGGTGTTATCACATATTTCCCCCTGAACAGTGCATGGAAACCAGGCGTAGAAGGAACCCCGCATAAGGGTCATATTCTTGGTTTAATAAACCATGAAGTAACTATAAAGCAACCATGACAAGAAGGTTAAAACATTAATTTTTACAAAACTCAAGACCAAATGTCTATAAATTTGATTTGGAAAAAAATTAATTTTTATAATATTATCTACAATGACATGAGTTTTTACGATATCCCCACCATGTCACTTTCTTAAAAAATAATGTCATGAATAAGAGAAAATATATTAGAGGAAAATCCCTAGTAATTCACTATGAATAGAGGTGGTTTGGACATGGAATAATAAGAATGACTCTAAAAAACCATTAAGCATAGCTAATTCACTAAAACTGACATATTGAGTCCAAAATCATCTTGTCTGTCTCCAAGAATAATGAAACATTAATAATTTTCATAAATCCTAAGGGAACAGAGGATAATAATGGGTATATTCACTATTTATAATTCCTCTAAGTGGAAATTTACAAGAAAACACACCATGAGATCCAATATTAACCATGAAAATTCATCTCCCAAAATTACCCAAGAATCACCCAAGTAATCGGTCCAAAATTATTATTAAAACTCAATCCAAAGAGAATTTAAACACCTATAAAAACCATAACCAAGATAAATGATGATTCTCAAAAAAAATACAAAAAAATTATTTATAAACATGATTGAATAATAAAAAATATCAAACAAGACTCAAGTCATCATACTCAAGAAAGAAAACTTGGACCTTAATCCCAGAACACTATCACTCAATGAACTCACCAAATGAAAATAAATACTAATGATTTATCAACTAAAATAAATAAATTGTAGTCCTAGTTACTAAATCATGGACTTAATGGTCTCCCATGTTCAAACTATCAAGAACTAAAGTTTAAACAACCTCATCCCAAATACAAACTTCAAAAATTAAGAGAAAGAAACACAAATCATTAATGTACATAGAGAACCATAAATTAAGTCCAATAATAAATAAAATACCTAAAAATCTTCAAGAAATTACATATAAATTCCCAAATAAACTAGATTTTCAAAACTAAGTTACACCCGAGAAACTAATTTTTGATAACTCCACTAAAAAACTTTTGATTATGGACCAACTAGCCACATCGAAGACAATCCCCTCAGGATTGTAATGAAAAAAAACTTAGAATTTCCAATTGAACCACACTAAAATAACATAATATACCAATTATTTATCTTTATAATATATTAACCCTGATCAACCAACCCTCACAAACTAGTTTAAAAAACTCTTGGTTTTCACCCAATATAATATTTCCAATCGCTTCAACTGAAATATCCTTACTAACCTCTACTATCCTAGAACTAGAAACTACCCAATGAAAAGAAAATAATGCATATTAAACCATAACAGATCCATTATCAAGAAAAATAAATATACAATTTGGGTTTTTATGGATGGAGTCTATGGACTGGGAAGAATTTAGATCCACCACTTAGCTATGAGTCAGGGTAGATTTTAAAATCAAGGAAACCACTCTTAAATGGTGATATTATCTATCAAAAATGGTATTATTGATATTTATTGTAATATGAATAATAAATGGATTAAATTTAGGAAATATATTTTTTCCACAAATTATATCATCACACATGATTAAATGGAGGAAAATTATTTGGATTATGGGCATTCTAACAAAGGGATTACTGCTCTGGATATCATTTGGATCAATGACTTACCCTATCAGCTTTCCTTTTTCCTTAAAAGAGATTTATTTTAAAAACTTTCTTTAGACTTATATAAAATTGTTTTTAATTAATAAAGGAGGATTTTTTTTGGTAACACCCTAACATGAAACACAAACTCCATCAATGCAACATCTCTATTATTTTTTTATAAGGCATCTGTATATTTTTAGAGAAAGGTGTTGATACAAAGTGAGATTATGAGGCCCAATGAGACTCAGTACTGATATAATAAAAACAATAAATATATTATTTCATTCACATGTACTTTTCCTAAAATAATGTAATAACACCCAAATAGGGACTCATATGGGATATCTGATACCACCATTGACTCAGAAATGTAGGTTTTACCAAGGCATGACGAACCTTTTTCGACATCATGTGTTTAGATTTAGCACCACCATGGAAGAAGAAATTAAAAAAATATATGTATTTATTCAATTTTTAATTAAAATTATATCCTTATTATTCTATATAAATTCATGGTTATATAAAATTCTTAGTATTATCCACATAACCTTGGGATTTTTATAGGATCATTTTGAGGAGAGCTTGGAGACCAACAATGGATCAAGGATCATGATTGAATGACAAATGATATTTTTCATCAATGTAGCTCATGTATCTCACCAATAATGATTATGTTTTACCATTATTCAATATAAATTGATCCAAACCTGAGTTAGGGAATTTTTTTCTATGTTTTCTTACCAATTGTTTTATACCATGATGAATGAGAATCAAATCAACTAAAATATTGATTCATGGGTCAATATTTCTTTATAGGTCTTGGTTATCATCCAAGAATATTGGAGAATTGAATTTATTATTTTATTATTAGTTCTTCATTCATAATTATAATATAAAATAATCTAGGTCAACCTGAACAAATCCATGGTTCACTCATCTTTTTTAATTATTTTAAATTTTCACAATTGTTTCACATAATCATCACTGGAAACACCTTTGACAATTGGTTCGACTAATACCTGATATTTTATCATTACATGACCATTAATTGGACAATAAATTGATGTTGTGGGTTAGGGTTCCTGATTTATAGATAAGTTAAGGTTCTATGTAAATGATGGATGAATAGAGGTATATCAATATTATATTTTAGGATCCTCAGTTGTGGCTTGGCATGTAGAATAGTGTGACGTGAGATGATTCCCAATTGGATCAGATGGATGGAATCCTACCACTGATGATGGAAATGATAGATAACCCTAGACCCATGATTTATAGGCATTATTGGTGGTGAGATCGAAGTAGTGGAGGATTGAGAATAACTGTATGATATTTCCTGGGATTTTGGAAAAATACCAACTACAAAGCATGTAGTTCAAGAACACATGACATATAGTTCCCTATAGGAGGTATATAGGGTTTATAAATGAAGATAAATATCAAAAACCATATTGTGAGACCATATTACATGTAACCCTTATCCAAACATATCAGTGTGTGCGGGTAGTACATTCTTAGGATGCCAAGTTGAGATACACATTTTGGGTATTGAGTCAAACACCGTGTAAACCTTGGAAAATGGATCGGTCTGTAGAGGGATCATACACCAAAATATCCATTTTTGTATACACACCATGTTAATCGGATCACTTATCATGTATATCGTGATGGAAGACTCTACCTACATAAGGAGTACACACCTAGGAGACCATGTGGTTTTATACATCATGTATGGAAGGGTACACATTGTGTACTTCAAAAGGTAAATAAGAATGGGTAGATGAAATATACTAATTGTAAACATAGGAACCTATATGTCATGTGATTTATGAAACATTACATGTCATTATAAAAAGTTCTCAAACATGACTAATGTACATTGAAACACCCTGAGAACATAGGAAGCGGCTATAGTACATGGTCTAGACTAGACAACACATCGAGGGCCAGGCCAGCAACATCAGGCCGTGTACCCCACCTTGGGATATTCCGTGTATTTATAGAAATGTATACCATGTGAGTGTGTGGAATGGGTAGTTATAGTCTTAGTGTGATGCATCATTGACCCCCGTGGGACACATTGTGTACTCATTTAAAGGTTATATTGGTGTCCTTGTTCTTTTTAGTATAAATCTTGTTTGAGCTTAGTGTGATCCCTTGGACCAATAATGGTTGAGTTTGTTCCCTTAAAAAATCCCAATGAAGATATAATGTAGAATTAATTCCTCATCATAGGATTCTAATCCCTTACATAGGTTGGTCTCAAATTTAGTTTTCATTAATATCTTGTTGATTCTGGAGGCAGGATCCTCTATCGTATATCTATCCCTAGGCGGGGTTTTTGGATTATAATAAAACACTTATGCGAGCATATGATACTTGTAGACACCCAATCTTGATGTACATGTAAATTTCATTACTTTTATGGAATACTTAATAAAAGACACAAAAATATGCCCAATTACCGTATTATTTTAGTGTCTTTGGAAACTTGGAGAATAATCTTCTTTCTTGGTGAAAGATCTTCAACATCTCCCATAAAGATCTTCCCCTTTTGTTTTCCTACCTAAAACCTTTCTTTATATCATGGGTAAAAGAAAACATAAAAAGAGTGAGCTCAAATTCTCAGTAAGGGTAAACATGAAGAACATCAAAAAAACATATACATAAGAATTTGAACACATGAACATAAATTTTGAATATCAAAATCATGAGTCATGAAATAAATCTTGGCAGTACGTAAGACATAGATCATAAAAGTAACATTAACCATAATAAAATAGCATTGGCATAAAACATTGGATTATGGAAAAAAAATAAGCACATAATATGATTTCCATAGTATCCAAGGTATTTTCTCCAAGATCATCATAGTGGAAAAATTCCATTACTAAACCGGGTTTACTTATCGTTCTAGCCATGTATTACTAAACCATATTTACTTGTCGTTTCAGCCTTGTATTACTGAACCAGATTTACCTACTGTTCTAGTCATGTAATTCTCATGAGATAAAAAATCTTTACCCAATTAATTGGAGGGAGATATAGTTCCTACATATCTCATAATTGAATCATTATTACATGTTCCATAAGAAAATAAATCATTCATCATAGCATAACCCATGAAATAAAATAGGTTTCTTAAACATCATTCCATCAAAAATCCATATAAAATAAATGGATAAAAATAAATCCATCATAAACACAATAAAATAAAAGTAATAATAGGGATATAAACATAACCCTATGACATATTAGATGGAAAATAATTTTGATAAAACACTTGAACTTAATTCTGGAGGAAAATATCTTTTATTTTCAAAAATGTTTTCTCTACTAAAAATGCCATGTAATTTTAAAAGAAACGAATTTTGTTTAAAATAAAGTTGAAACCATGTAGAGTAAGCTTCATGTAAATAAGGAATTATAAAGATGTAAAAACTCATTCATTCCATATAAGTTAAAAAAATTATCCTCATACTTTTTCTAGAAAATTCAAAAAGTACCTCATATGGTAAACAAAAGAAAGATTCCTTTCATACCACGTAGCAAAAGTCAAAAAGAGGTAAAAATGACTTTAAATATATATAGTAGAATATTAATAAATTCATGATTTTTTAGAAAACATGGACATGGATGATAAATATATCCCCAGTAAATACTTACAAATAAACAATCTCGAATAAAAACAAGATTGCCAAAGTTATCCCTTACCTAAGGTCTAATTTCTTTCGTATGTGTCCCAAACTCCTCTTCCTCGATGTTTATCCTTTAAATTTACTCTTAGGGCACTAGAGTTGGTCATTTGAAAATACCATCACATATAGAATGTAATAATAGAAGTTGATAAGATAAATGGGTTAGGGTTGGCTGAGCTTGAAGTATCAAAATGGCGTGAAGAGGAGAGGAGGAGGTGCCCTTTTATAAGAGAGGAGAGGGGCACTTTAGGAAACTCTCAAAATATTAATTTTATATAAATTAATTTTTGATTAAAAAATGGTCTCAAACTTATTTAATTATAATATAAGATGATGTTGGTTCAAATAACCATCATCCAATAAATTTTATACAAGTTATGAATATTTTTTTATCTTTATATTGTTTTTAACCCTTATTTTACCCTTTTTAATCTTACCATGATATCATGTTATTTACAAATTTTGGGTTAATGTAATTACCATATCATGTCAAACGACCCAAAAAAATTATTTATGAAATATTTGGACTTATATTAACCATTTTTACAAATCATAGATTTTTAGGAATTTAATATCATTTAATAAACTATTTTATGTTTTAAGTTATGAATTATGTCAATTTTGGACCCTATTCATACTTGACTTTTTAAAAATTCATAACAACATTATTACTTAAAAAAAGAATTAAATCATATATAATATGTCAATGTCATTCATAAAATTTTTGGATTTCATCAAAATGTTTAAATTAAATTTATTTTAATATTTATAAATTCATTTATTTGAATCTTTCATTAATGAGGAAATCACTACATCATAATTGTGTCATAAATATATATATTTATCTAATGTCTAAAAATTATAAATAAAATACCATGATATAGTAAATATTTTTAGATTTATAATAACTATTTATATACATAGAGATCAGTTATATAACCCTATATTAAAATCGATCTAGTAAAAGATATATGTTTATGTTTTAATTATCTTTACTTTAAATAAATTATTATAAAATATCATTTTCACATACAAGTGAATCCATGGGGTCCAAAAATTGACCCAAGGATTCCCATGGTCGGAAATGTCTCATCCAATAGGATTAGGACAAGTTTTAAGGTAGTTTTATACTATTAAATTATTATTTTTTACCCTTATTTACCATATTTCCCTTTAACCATGGTAAATAAAAGAATTACTGATGTTTCTATTCATAATGTCCAAAAATAAAAGGTACCTATTTAAAAAAAAAATTGAACCTTATGATTAAAAATATGGAATCTATTTTTTCAAATTCAAAACACATAATTTACAGTAATTAATTTAAAATTAATTCTCGTTTCAAAACCAAAAAGAGGGTTTTTATGAAGTAATAACTATCAAAAGATTAACATGTGTTTATATCCAATTTAAAAGTAAAATTACTTCAAATGACCAAAATTGGATTAAATGATAAAAATATAATCCAATTACACTTTAAAACCAATTAAAATTACAATCTAACAATATAAATAAATTATATAAAAAGGCAATTTTGACTTAAAACACAGTATTTTTCACTATTCATTAAAAAGGAACTTTATCAGAAAATTACCAAAATTTCAAAATAAGTAAATTTTTATGTCCCGTTTCCAAATAAGAAGTTTATTTTCTAAAATTTAACTTATAAAAGTATCAAATACTAGATTCAAAATGGGTGCGCTATCAAAAGGCAGTAAAACTCCATTTTTTTTAAAAAGTACTTCTTTTATCCAAATAAATTGATTTTGTTCTTAAACATGTTATAGAAAATATATAAGATGAATTTTAATATTATATAAAATTCAAAATTTGGTTAATACTATTCATAACCACTAGTTTATATCCTATTAAATAATAATATTTTAACAATATATCACTGTTTAGTGAAGCTCGATATTGTATAAAACACAAGCTATCGAGGAAGGTCGCTCTGACGTGTAACACAAGACAAGTCAGTGTTGAGTGTAGTGAATGCTTCCTTTGGGGTTTTTTATACCATAATCCAAACTTATTTCATTTATACATTGAACAAAATCTATACACAGTGTTGCGTGAAATTAATTCTATCAAAAGAACTTGAAATTGTGTGTAACATAAGCCAAGAATAGTGTTTCATATAATGAAAGCTAATACAGTGTTTCATATAACACAAGATAATCTTGGTGTATCATACAACACAAGATATCAAATAAATTAAAATGAATCTGTCTTATAAAATCTTGGGGTGTTACATTACACCCCCCTTAAAATGAATTTCGCCCTCGAAATTCATCAGGGTTATAAATGATTTACTACATGAAAGTTTCTTTCATATAAACCCCCATCATAAAAAGGAATACTAAAACATAATTTTAAAATGGAAAGATAAAAACATAATAGTTACCTAAATTAACTCATCACTAGGTTTCGACGTAGGAGAACATAGGTGGGTAGTGAAAACATGGATATAGAAGAGAAATCTAACCATCAAGTTCTGATGGATAGTGATTGAGAATAAGATTTAGAGAAAGTTAAATACTAGAAATTCATAAATCTATGATGATTTAATGGACCATCTGATTCATCAGATAATAAGGCACTAGGATAAAAATTTTGGTTTCAAGATCCTTTTCCTAAAGTTGAATATTTTTTCAGGAGAAAAAAATACTTACTTGATTTTGGTGCAATATTACCATTGATCATTCCCTGAACAATTTCCACTTTAATATTTTTTAAAGAAATGAAGTTGAATTTTTCATTCTTGAAGTGTTAGCGGATCATGTGATAGAATGATAAGTCATTCCATCTGTCTCAACAAAAGGTTAGAACATGTTATCAAAGATGAATAATTCCACCTATAGTGAGATAATACATTAATCTAACAAACTTAAAATGGAAAATAACTTATACTATACCTAAATGGATAACATTACAATCCTTCCAAAAACTAAAAATATTAAACTTTATGAAAATGTGAACTAAATCAACTTAACATTTGTCTCCCATATCTCATACGGTTTTCCTTGGTTGTCACATTCAAACAAGTGAATACCTTAATCATGTATTCTCTTAAAACATGATAATAACATGAATTTATGTAGAACCTTTGTAAAAACAAGCATTCTATAAAAATTAACTCTTTCCACACTCAAAAATACCAAAAATTATATATACTCAAACCTTGATTTTACTTTGTCCTTATATAATTCATGAGGTCATTAATACTATCTAAAATCTCATTATCTCCTTATCTCTTCATTATGAGTATATCATGTGATTTCCAAAAATATTAATATCAATTTTCATGGTTACTGATACCATATTCTTATGGAAAACCACAATAGACCATATATATTCCAATATTCCAGAATACCATAAAAGTACCTCTACAAAATTAATCTTGAATACCAATACATAAACACTTCAATCCATCCTCTTCAATGATCGGCATGGAATAGGTCCTTCCTCGATTTAGGAGTAACCTCTTAGATCGGGGAATTGAGTTAGGAAATTCCTGTGTTTTCCACATATAAGACATTGAACTCCATGATATTCCATCACTCTATGACCCTTTTCCCCACACAGATAACATATTCCTCTCCATTTGAGGTATTCCTCAAGGTTACTCTTCCCTTCTTCTTGATATGTAAAAAGATTAATATTCCTACCTCTATGTTCCTAACCATGTGAACATTCATAAAATTCCATCTTCCTCTTATTTTTTGACTTAGGGATACCACTAAAGTTAACCTTGTTAATAATATATCATGATGAATGATTCAGAATAATCACAATATATTTCTCTCTAGGAATTACAAAATTTCACTGCTCATAGTCACCAATTTTTTCATTGAATTTAGTGTTAACCCAATTCCTTCTGGTTCCCTCTATTGACTAAAACCAGAAACCATAGTGTAAGAAACGATTAAAATAATGAGGAACCACATAATCATAAAAAGTCACTTATATGATGTCTAACTTATGACACCTTATTTAATCCATGACACCTTAGGTTCACCATAGGTTATTCATGATCTTTAACATAATTCTAGTACTATAAAATATATTTATACTTAACCTTAGGGACATCCCTAGACATACCTTATAAATATCTCTAGGGATCTCACTAAATTTTTTGTATCCTAGTTTCCAAAGTTTGACTAAACCTTTTCTATGATACCAACTGTAGAGACCCAAGCTTGATGTACATGGACATTTCATTACTTTTGAAAAATACTTAATAAAACACACAAAAATATGCCCAAATACCATAATAGTTTATTGTATTTGGGAAAAACCTCAATGAATAATCCACCATAGTTGGTTCCACGGATGCGCCCGTAAGGGGCACCTCCACGGCGCTATGGTTTCCCCATCGCCGACATCCTGTTCTCGGTTGTCTGTTGCTCTGCTTCTCAGTTCTCGGCGAGATTGCGGTGTGCTTCTTTGGATCTGTAGACGACGAGGCTCGATTTTAGATTTCAGCAATTCTCAAGGTTTCGGCTCTTTGGTTTTGAGGGTTCGTGGGTACTCTGGTGGCGTCATGGGTTGTAGCAAACAATGGGCTTCTACGGCGTCGAAGACTCGCATCTTCGGTGGTCTCGGTTTCCTTGGTGGTGTGGTGGAATATGTGTTTGAGAGGTGTTTTGATGTAGTCAGAGGTTGCAGCTGTGTCTCATCTAAGTTCTTTGGTTGGATCTTCATGATCCTCGAGTGATGGTGTTGATGGGCTTGGTTCGGTATATTTGCGGTGGTCGTCTTCCGGTGTGGATCTACGCTTGTAGTGATTGTTTTATTTATCTTTGTTTTCATGATTTGCTTTCGGTTCTCTACTTTCTGCATCTTCTGGAATGGCTTACTGTGGAGGTTCTGCGTTCCCATTTCTCGAGCTTCCAGATCCAATATACCTTCCAAATCGGTCGAGTGTCTTGGTTCAGCGGAGGTTTTGGGTTGGTGTGAGCGGTAGGGTTTCCAGGTAGCTCTGTGAGATGCAACAGTGGAGGGGGGTGGTAGTGGCGTCTATGAAGTTATGGGAAGTGGATGAATCTCTTGTTTCTATGGAGGATTTTGGTGGAGCTCTGCAGTGTTCTGGTGTGTGACTTGAGGCAGGGAGGTACTCGTTTCCCGTGAAGGTTGATGTTGTCTGAATTTTTGAATCTGGATTTGTGGATTTTGGAAAGTGACAGCGGCAGTAGGATTGTGGAAGGTGGATTTTGGGTTTTGTTGTTTCAATTTTATATGTTGTATGCTAATAATCCAAGCTGGCTGGACATGACCATGTGGATCAGGCCCCAAGGAGGATTTTGAGCTGACGGTTCATCTTGCAGAGCTTTTCAGACTTGGATGTTTGAGAGGGTATGGCGTTAGCCATTGGATCGAGCCTGTTCTTTAACGTATGACACTGTCTTGCTGATTAGCCTTGCAACGATGGAGTGCTTCATCACGATTACATGCTGGGGAGGGGTGTTTCATGTGTCAGTTTGGTTTTTTTTCAGGTCATGTTATGTCTTTAAGTTCATGATGTCTATTGGGTTTTCCCCTTCTTCCCTTAAAATGGGGTTTTATTATAATAAAAATATTTAAGGCCTTTGGGCCATTGGATGGATGGAAACTTCGAAAATAATCTTCTATATTGGTGAAATATCTTCAACATCTCCCATAAAGATCTTCTCCTTTTGTTTTCCTACCTAAAACTTTTCTTTATATCCTAGGAAAAAAACATAAAAAGGGTGAGGTTAAATGTGCAGTAAGGGTAAACATGAATAACATCAAACAAACATAAACATAATAATTTCAACACATGAACATAAATTTTGAATATCAAAATCGCGTGTCATGAAATAAATATTGGTAGTACGTAAGACATAGATCATAAAGGAACATTAACCATGATAAAATATCATTGTCATAAAATATTTGATTATGGAAAACAAATAATCACATAATATTATTTCCACAGTATCCAAGTAATTGTTTCAAAGACCATAATAATGGAAAAAGTCCATTATAGAACCGGTATTACTTTTCATTCCAGCCATGTACTACTGAACCAGATTTACTTGTCGTTCCAGTCTTGTATTACTGAACCAAATTTACTTGTCCTTCCAGTCATGTCTATCTAATGAGATATAAATATTTACCCAATGCATTGAAGGGAGATACAGGTCCCACCCATATCATAATTAAATCATTATTACATTTGCCACAAAAAAACGTAAATCATTCATCATAGCATAACCCCTGAAATAAAATGGGTTTCTTAAACATCATTCCATCTAAATCCATATAAAATAAATGGATAAAAATATATACATTATAAACACAATCAAGTAAAATTAATAATAGAGACATAAACATAACCCTTTGTCTTATTATATGGAAAATAATTTTGATAAAACACTTGAACTTAATTATTTAAGAAAATATCCTTTCTTTTCCAAAACGTTTTCTCTTCTCAAAATGTCATGAAATTTTAAAAGAAATGAATTTTGTTTAAAATAAAATTGAAACCATGTAGAGGAAGCTTCATGGAAATATGGCATTATGAATATGTAAAAACTCATTCATGTTATATGAGTTAAAAACATTCTCCTGATACTTTTTCTCGAAAAGTCAAAAAGTATATCATATGGTAAACCAAAGAAAGATTCCTTTCATACCACATAGTAAAAGTCAAAACGGGGTAAAAATAAATTTAAATATACATAAAAGAATATTTAAAAATTAATGATTTTTTTTACAAAAAATGGACATGGATGATAAATATATTACCAGTAAATCCTTACAAATAAACAATATCAGATAAAAATGAGATTGGAAAAGTTATGCCTTACCTTAGGTCCAATTTCATTCGTATGTGTCCCAAACTCCTCTTCCTTGACGTTCATCCTTTAAATTTCCTATTAGAGAACTAGAGTTGGTCTTTGGAGAAGACAATAACCTCTATAATGTAACTATGAAATTTTATAAGAGAAATGGGTAGGGTTTGGCAGATATTGAAGACTCAAAATGTGGTGAAGATGAGAGGGAGGAGGTTCCCTTTTATAAGAGACGAGATGATCTCTTTAGGAAACTCTCAAAATATTAATTTATTATAAATTTAATTTTGATTAAAAAATAGTCCCAAACTTATTTAAGTAGAAGATAAAATGATTTTGTTTTGAATACCCATCATCCAATAATTTTTAGACAAGTTGTGAAAAAAAAATTATACTTATCTTTTTAGTTTAACCCTTATTTTACCCTTTTTAATCTTACTGTGATATCAGGATATTTACACATTGTGGGTTAATGTAATTACCATATCATGTAAAGAAACCCAAAAAAAGTTATTTATGGCATATTTGGACTTATATTAACCATTTTAATTAATCGTATATTTTTAGGAATTTAATATCATTTAATAAACTATTTTATGTTTTAAGTTATGAATTATGTCAATTTTAGACACTATTGATACTTGACTATTTAAAAATTCATAACAACCTTATTACTTATAAAAATGGAATTAAATCATCCCTAATATGTCAATGTAATTTATAAAATTCTTGGATATCATCAAAATATCCAAATTAAATTTATTTTAATATTTATAAATTCATTTATTTGAATCTTTCACTAATGAGGAAATCACTACATCATAATTGTGTCATAAATAAATATATTTATCTAATGTCTAAAAATTATAAATAAAATACCCTGATGTAGGAAATATTTTTATATTTATAATTACTATTTATATACATATATATCATTTATATAACCCTATATTAAAATAGATCTAATAAAAGATATATGTTTATGTTAAAATTATTTTTACATTAAATTAATTCTTATAAAATGTCATTTTCACATCCAAGTGAATCCATGGGGTCCCAAAATCGACCCAAGGATGACCATGGTTGGACATATCTTATACAATAGGATTATGACACGTTTTAGGGTAGTTTTATACTATTAAATTATTATTATTTTACCCTTATTTACCAAATTTACCCTTTAACCATGGTAAATAAAATAATTACTGAAGTTACTATTCATAATGTCCAAAAATAAAAGGTACCTATTTACACAATTTTAACCTTATGATTCTAAATATGGAATCCATTTTTACAAATTAAAAACACATAAGTTGCAGTAATTAATTAAAAATTAATTCCTATTGTCCAAACCAAAAAGTGGGTTTTTAAGAAGTAATAACTATCAAAAGATTGACATTGTTTATATGAAATTTAAAAGTAAAATTAATTAAAATGAAGAAATTGGATTAAATGATAAAAATATAATCCAATTACACATTAAAACTAATTAAAAGTACAATCTAATAATATAAATAAATTATATGAAAATGCAGTTTTGACTTAAAATGTGGTATTTTTCACTATTCATTAAAAAATGAACTTTATCAAAAAAACCAAAAATTCAAAATAAGTAAAATTTTATGTCATTATTCCAAATAAGAAGTTTATTTTGTAAAATTTAACTTATAAAAGTTTCAAAAAATATATTTAAAATGGGTGCGCCATCAAAAAGTGGTAAAACTGCATTTTTTTAAAAAGTACTTCTTTTATCCGAAAAAATTGATTTTTTTTCTTATATCATGTTATAGAAAATATATAAGATGAATTTTAATATTATATAAAATTCAAATTTTGGTTAATACTATTCATAACGTCTAGTTTATATCCCATTAAATAATAATATTTTAATAATATATCGTTGTTTAGTGAAACTCGGTATTGCGTACAACGCAAGCTATCGAGGAAGGTTTCTCTTTCATGTAACGCAAGCCAAGTTAGTGTTGCATGTAGTTAAATCATCCTTTTCTGTTGTATATAACATAATCAAAACTTAGTTCATTTATACATTGAACAAAATCTATAAAAAACATTGTGTGAAATGAATTCTATCAAAAGAACTTGAAATTGTGTGTAACACAAGCCAAGAATAGTGTTGAATATACTACAAGATAATATGGTGTTTCATATAATTCAAGCTAATATTGGTTTAGCATACAAAACAATACCTCAAAGAAGTTAAAATGAATCTATCTCATAAAATATTATGGTGTTACAATCCCCAACTTAGTGGGTTATTTTAGTTAGGGTTTTTGATGTCAACCATGAGTTCTGGTTGTGATCCCCTATCTATGTATCATGAACATATGAGTTCTAGTGAATAATTATTTATTTAGCCCTAATGAGTATGACCTCTCAGATTATTTCCATCATTGATATCATGGATTGTGGAGCGAGATATCCCATATGAGCATTGCCTTGATGCCTCTAGTAGAATCCTAAGATGGAAGTATGGTTTTGACCTTTAGAATTGGTATTGAACTTTGGATCTATAGGTTAAATCATCGTTCTTAGCTAGGATGTGAAAATAGAGATCCCATTTCTTTCCTCATTTGGGATTCTTGTTGAGCATATCTAGGTTACTGTTATAGCTTATGTCTCATATTACTATTGAAATTCCTTGATGGTGATGAGATAATTACTCTATTAATGATTAATGTTTGGTGATTTTTAGGGGCCCTATTGTATAATATTATACTCACCCCTACATGGGTTGTTCCCACACATGTATTCACTTATCCAAATAAAATTCTATTTCATGGAGTCCTTGTAGAACTATGAGAAGGCACAAAATAGTGATATAAATAGACTATAGATCATACTAGGTGTTTCATTTGATAGTATTCCCATCATACATAGTAGGTTATATTCATGTATCGGTTATGGGGGGATTATGATTGTCACTTTCTACATTTTGGTATTTTTTTCATACTCTAATGTGTGGAAGATGATATATATAAATTTATGGTATCAGTTGTTCTCTATACTCTTGTATACTGAAGGTGGGTGTGGTGTGGTCACACTCAAATTATTATCGTCCAGGTAGGCCCTGATGGGTTAGATCGTGATAGAGTGGTGTTAGAGCAGTTCATTTTGAGGTCAGAGTTTAGATATTCTCTAGCTATGAGTTTGGTTTGGGATTTATTACAACAGTTCTAAAGAGTTTAATTCTTATATCTTAGTCTAGGGACTCCAGTGATGGTTCTATAACCAACATATCCCTTCAACAGGACTCTGAATACCTTCTTTCTGACCCATAATATATAGGAACTAGTTTTAGGGAAAAACTTAGTACATGAATCATATAGGAATGCTTTGTGAATTACAAGACCATATTGAGTCATATCCCAAGATATGATATTTCACCATTTTATGTCTTGATGATTTTTAAGTATCCTCCATGAAAAATTACAAATTGGATTTCTAGATAGTGTTGTGATGGAGACAAATTGAGTGACGAGGCCTTATTTCATGGACCATTTCTAGAGGAATTTCCACTTAGAGGACACAAAGTAGTGCTACCACCTGTTGAGTAGTGAATGGACACACCCCTAGTGGTCTAGTTGTTTGATTGTCTGTATATTGAGTAGTGGAAGGATCAACGAGAATAATATGATGGTACATGTAGGCTTATCACATTACATGAGTTCCAGTAAAAGATACCAATCATTTTTTTATGATCCAAACCCTCAGGATTGTGTAAGATTGGATCGATGTAGTGGTCCGAGTTTTCCATATTTTGAGGACCCCAAAATGATCAGATTTTTATGCTCAAAACTATTCTTCTTTATGGTGCATTATTTGGTTCCATTGGTACCAGAAGATGAAACACCTATATTGAGTTCACATAACAGGTTCTAGAGTTAAAGATAACCTAGGTTTCATTGTGATCCAGAACCCCTTCTCTGATAATAGAGGACTGATATGAACATGTGGTCTAAAATTCAAAATTTAGTTAGACACCTCTTGATGGTGTATCTATAGGTGAGAATTATCCAAGGTGATGTGTGGAATTTTTAAATACCCATGATAATGGTGTTTGACATGACTTCAAGCACACAATAAAAGTGACTCTTCCCCTATAAAGATGTGTTCTTATGACATGATCCAAAACTAGGTGGTTGAGTCAGCACTACCCAAAGTGGATAGTGTTGAGGTGTGGTGGATGTGTTTCTTTGAATTGTGTTTTTAATATTTTGTGTTGTTCTAAGTTATTATATATATCCCTATTTGTGGTGAACTGGTGGGAATGGGAAGGATATCCTCAGGTGATTGGAGCTTTTGGAACGAAGGTTTTTAGTGTGGTTTGAAGTATGAAATGTGTCTCCACTTATTCAGTTGAAGTATTATCACTAAGTTACAAGACACACATCCACATGAACATATCCCATGTTTGATACCTAGTGATACTAGAGGATCCTTTTAGCTCAACTCTTGAGTTAGAGTCTCATGCAAAGAGTGCTAGTGATCACAAACTCTTATCAAGATTGTGACTTGACTTTGAGAGGGGAGAGATCCTATCTTGGAATATTTTCATAGTGGAAGTGGTGAACTATGATTTGTTCCTCATTATAGACTAACGACTTACTATACATGCCCAGTTGATTGTTACTAGTGTGGATTGTAGTGTTTTTGAGTGAGTTTAATGGATTTTTCCTTCCATAGGTGACTAGGTATCCGAGGTAGAGTATGATGAGATTATATATAGGAGGATACAATCAATTTCTTATTATTGGGCTAGTATGAACCTTTTAACAACAAATGATATGATATTTTAGTTCCCTAAAATGTTTTAGGAGTATTTAGAGTTCTTAGATATGGATTTTCTTGGCTTACCTACTAATATAATGATTTTTCAAACATTTAATTGCACCATGGAGAGCCTAATATTTTCCCCAACATATTGGATGACCTCATAAATATGAGAGAGGTGAAGGTGTAGTCATAGGTTATATAGATGTAGGGATTTATAAGACCCAACATGTATTCCTAGAAATCCTTATGTTGTTCACCTAGTATGTGGTTGAGAAATTGATGTTAGGTGTGGATTGACGTCACACAAATTAGGTAAATGTTAGGGAGGATTATTGACCTTTGAGAATCAAATACTTCAATATCCAATGGTTAAGGGAGAAGTGGTTCAAAGTGTTTTACCTGAGGATATGTTATCACCAACTCTAGGTTCAAGTAGATAATATACTAAAGGTAGTTTTCTAAATTGACTATAGATGATTTTAGTTTATGGTAGTGCCTTTGGAAACATTGGATGCCCATACAGTGTTTGTTAGAATTATGAACCAAGTGCTTAAACCATTTTTGGATCAGTTCATGGTAGTCTTCTTTTAACATCCTATTATACTTGGTATCCTAGGAGGAGAATGTGAGACACCTTAATATTTTTATGGACATTCTTCAAGAGTATCCTATTTATGGGACTCTCTTTAAGTATTATTTATAGAATTAGGAGGTCTAATTTTTGGGATATGTGTTATTAGACATGGGAGTGACATTCAACCCAGAATAGGTTAAAGAGGTGGGTACTTGAGATCCACCTAAGAGTGTTATAGTGATATATGATACTCACAATTAGGTTTTTTATTTTTTATTATTTAGAAAGGTGATATATTCATTAGGCTCTTTGAAATTGACTATTTGGGGTGGGGATGGTTCAATTTACATCTAGTCGATGATTTTTTCCCTCTACTTCGTTTGTGAGTTAGGGAGGCACAACCTAGGTATATAGATTTTGAGATCTTACATGACATGATATCCACTAGACATGTTCCTGATGGATTTAATGAAGTTTGGTGGCATATCATACTTGCTTGAGGATGGTAGATGACACCATACATAGAGGTAAAGAATGTGTTGATGAGGTTTAGTTCCCTTAGTTTTACACACAGGTGATGTGTTGGTGTACCAAAATCTTTTGGTATTAGGGTTGGTGTCTAATGATGTGGTAGTGTGTCATTGAGTTAAACCCTTAGTGTATTACCTATCAGTAAGTAAAGTTTGAGGTGCCTGGATGGAAGTGGAAATGAGATGGTGTTTTTTGGTTTTTGGGATAAGTCTTTTATTATCAATGTGTTTTCACAATGATATCCATGTGGTCATTGAAGGACATCATTTTGGACCACTTCTTAACCATACATGAGTATAGATTAATGGATATTTTGGGATTCTTTTGCATGAAGAAGGTATTTCAACTTCATGTAATTACCCGAAAGATAATTTCATATTGTGACACCCACTTCATTTCATGATTATGGAGAGGATTCAGGTGTCCTTGGGACTCAATTTTAGTTTATTAGTGTTTCTATCCAAGGAATATATCTAGGTAAAGTGGATAATTTGGTTCCAATGAACATGCTTCATGTTTTAATGTTAGTTATGGGCCATAGCTGGGAGGATAATCTACCATTGATGTAGTTTTTATTTCACAATGGTTACCAATCCTTGAGGAAATGTATGGGAAACCCTAAATGTCACTATAATACTAGTTGAATATATTGGGAGATAGACCTTGTGGGATTCAAGTTGGTGCTAGAGATGTTTGTAGAAGTTATAGTTTATCAATGGGTGGACGAGGACTACGTGAAAACATATGGGGACATTCTTAGGCTAGTGAAGGTGGCATTTGGATTTCTATGGGGAGGTATTGAGTACTAAGATCTCTCTCCTCAAAATAGGTTATAGATATTTGGTCAGGGTGGAAGACTCTCTCTGGGGTTCATAGGTCATTTTTCCAGTTACTGTGTAGGGTAGTGAGGTGGAATACCTCTTAACATTATGGCCTCAGTTGGACCAATTGTTTGGTGTTTTTAAAAAATTTCAACTAAGGAGAAATATGTGAAAATCATTGCCTGATTTTGACTAGAATGATCTTGACATTGAGGGTAGAGTTAAATTTTTGATGTACCCTGTGGTGTTTGAGAAATAGAAATAGAAGACCCTTTGTGGGAAAGTGTTTCCCTTATGTGTGTGTTTTTTTTTGAAAATGCATAAACCTTCAGGATGACTCATTGGATTGGGAGACCCAGATATGAGCTCAGTATCCTTACTTGTGGGTAGGTTTTCTATTTTTGGGTGAAAATAATTGAAGAATGGGAGAATGTAACATCTCTATTTTTTCCTTGTATGACTTTTTATTATTTTAAAGAATATTTTCAAGGCCAGGAACTGAGACGGGGTGAGATTCAAAGGCCATATGATCCTCAGTGTTGATATAATAAATATATTAAAAATATTATATCACACACATACATTTTTCCTAAAATAACAGAAGAAATCATTAATAGGTACTTGTAGGGGTGATCTGATATTGTCTCTGAGTTTATAATGTGGGTTTTACCTTAGGCGTGATATAACCTTTGTTTGCATTAGGTGTTTGGATTGATCTCCCCATGGGAAAAATAATTAAATTTTTTAATATATTTATTTAATTTTTTAATTAAAATACTAACCTAGTTATCATATATAAATACACTGTTATAAGATATTATCATGTTTAGTTTCATAACCATGGGATTGTGTGAGGGGATCTTGGAGGAGAGTTTGGAGAAAAAAAATGGATCATGGATCATGATGGATTTACCAAGGATTGTTTTCATTAATAAAACTTATAGTTCTCTATAATGATGATGATTATTTACCTTTCTTCATCAATGATAAATACAGGGTGTTTTTCACATGGTTTCTTTGACATTTTATTATCCCATGATAATGTAAAATAAAATTAACTAATAGATTGATTCGTAGGTAAATCATTCTGTGTGGGATAGAGTTAAATTTTTGGGATATTTAGGAGTTTATTATATTGGTTTTTCATTGGTTCATCGTTCATTTTTATAACGGAAAAAATAAATTCTAACTTGAATAATGGTTGAGGTTTTTTTCCTCTTTTTTTGATTTGTGTATTTCTTCCCAATTTCTTCACTTAACCATCACTGAAAACCCCTTTGGTTGGTGGTTTGACTAATAATTGGTATTAAATAATTTTGTGAACACTCTTTGGCTCAAATTATTGATATCATGAGGTTGGGGTATTGATCAATTAAGTAATTGAGGTGTGATGATAATGGAGGATGACCAGAGGTAGATTAATATTAGATATGAGGATCCCTAGTTGTAATTTGGATTGAGACATGGGGAATGGTTTAATAGGATTCGATTATCAAGTAGATTGGATGATCAAAATATATCCAAAAGTGATGTATAGGCCATTAAACCCTATATAAGTGATTTATAGTTGTGATTGGTGGTAGGATTGAAGCGGTGGTGGATCGAGTGGAACCACGTGAAAGTTCTTTGGATTCTAGAAAAATCCAAACTACATGAAGTGTTGTTCAGGAACACACATTGTGTAGTCCCTACGTATCACATATAGGGTTTCCATGGGGAGATAAGAATCACATGCCTTTTGGTGAGACCACATGCGATCTGAAATTTATTAGGCTAGCTCAAAATGTACACGTAGTACATTCCCAAGAAGCAATGTGGAGATACGTGACATGTATATTAAGTCCCAAGCCTTGTAACCATAGGTGAACGACTTGAAATTTATTGGGAGTATACTCCCAGATAGTCATGTGTGGATACATGTTATTTGAATCAAATCACACATTGTGTAATCCTTGGAGGAAGGATTGGAATGTATAGAGAGTAAAAACCTAGGATATTATGTGTCACCAACAACCATTTATAATGGGTCACACTCCATGAAAATTGGAAGGTAGAAAAACATGTGAAGATGACACATTATTAGTTCCATCCTTATCCCCTATATACTATGTTATGTATAAAACATGTCATGTAATTTGAAAAAAATACTCAGACACAACCACTGTACACAATTATTCCCTAAGTACATGGGCACAGGCAAAGTACACAACCTGGACCAGATGGAACGATGAGTTCCAGACCAACATCAACACACTGTGTACCCCCATCCTTAGGACATTCCATGTATTTTGAGAAAAAAAATTCATCTTAGTGTGAGTCATGAGTAGTGACATGATTAGTGAGAAACACCATGTACCCCTTTGGGACATGATGTGTACTCATTTATGTGGAAGTTTGGACACATTTTCTTCTTAGTTCATCTTTGTTGTTAGCTTGGGTGTTATCCCTTAGACTAGTATCAGTTGAGTGTGTTCACTTGGTCTATCCTTATGAAGGTACCATGTGGAATTATGTCTTTAGTGTAGGATTGTGATCCACTCTATAGGTTGGTCTCAAATATATTTTTCATGAATACCTCTGTGAGGCCTGGGGAAGTATCCTTTATCAAATTTATTTCCCTAGGTGGGTGATTTGGGATTGTTTTGATCATATTAAATGAGCGTATGATCTTCTAAATGGTGAGTTATTCCATTTACAGTTTGCAGTGTTCCCCATGAGTGTTGGGAATTATATCATATTTTTGTGTTGTTATCTTATGAGATCCATTTAATACCTATTAAGTGAGGCTCTAAGTGCACAACCTCTCAGATAAGAGACTTTAATGATATCATAAATCATGGAGTGAGATATCCTAGATGAGAATTACATTAAAGCATATAGTAGAATCCTATGATGGCGGTATGGTTGTGACCTTGGGACTCAGTTTGTAACTTTGGAACTATATAATGTCTCATCATTCTTATGTGGGATATAAATATAGAAATTCCATTTCTCTCTTCGTATAGGATTATTGGTGAGAATATTAGGTTTGTTGATATGGTTGATGAATCATATTCTAGTTGACATTAGTACAAGGTGATGAGTTTAATACACTCTTGATGCTTTATGTTTGATGATTTTGGGGTGTCCTACTAGATACCGTTATAATCCCCCATTCATGGCCTCTTCATACACATTTCGTGTCTTATGCAGATGAAATTCTATTTTATAAGGTCCTAGGATGATATGAGTGGACAGATCATAGTGATCGAGATAGACTATAACTCATACTGTGTATTTCTTTTGACAATAATCCTATTCTACATAGCAGGTTGGACTCATGTATCAGTTGTGGTAGGCTTGTATTTAGCCCTTTATACTTTCTAGTAATTTTTTCAAAACATTGAATTTGGATAGATGATATAAATGAATTTATGGTATCAGTTATGTTATACCTTTCATCATTGTATGGGTGTATTAAGATATGCATGTGCATATAGGTAAATTAGGAAAATCCTTCCCCACATGTTTGTGAAATGACTACTGAGAACTAGTCTCCAAACCCTATCCTATTAGAGGTGGTATTTGAGTGGTCACACATGGCTTATCACAGGGAAGGCAGGCCCCAGTGGGTCGAGTCATAAAAATCAGTCCACATTTCATAAATCAAATCATATAATTTCCTATTTAATCAAAAAAGTTCTAGAAAAATCCTCACATTTTTATACATATATAAAATTTACCATTTTATAAAATTCACATATCATAAGAAAATATATCCTTAAAAATATTTCAACTCATTTTTAATTTCAAAATGAAATAATTTTCCAAAACCCAAAAAAATATTATGACCTTTCATCATAAAATAAAAAATAATCATAAAATTTAACACTCATTCCAAAAAAATGACAATTTTTTAATAAAGATGATGTTTAAATTATATTAATGGAATATACCCCTTTTATACAAAATTTTATTAAAAATAATTTTGAAATCATATACCTTTGATAAAAATTTAAAAATAAATTTAAAAATATCCCATTATGGCTAAAAAAGTTTCACAAAAAAATTATTAAACTCCTTATTTCAATCAAAAAATTTGTTTTCTAAAACAAGAGAAACCTTCATGGTAATAAAAAATAATAAAAAATAATAAATTTCAACTAGAACCAAATAAATTTCATAAAAATCCTTATTTAACATCTCACTAATGGTATATACCATTGGGACTGTAAAAGAGGAAAAACTAAAATCTTAGAAGATAAAAAACACTATGTATGGATCATTTTCATAGGTTGTTATACCATTTTATAACCAATCATTTGGAATTGGAATAGTTATAGACCCATTATGAATGGGATCTATATGGTTTACCAAACCATATTGGAAAACTATGAATCTATGATTTTTTAATCGCATTCACCTATAAAACTCAAGAGGACCCCAAGAAACACTGATATACTCATCATGAATAAAAAAACATCACTATATATCTAAATACATAAAATATAGTAAAAAATGAACCCAAAATAAAGACTCAAGTTCTAAAGACTCTTTAAAACTTGAGGTTCAATGATAATAAGAGTTTCCCAATCACTTCCCACATCCCCAATTTGAGTCTCTTTGAAGATCCAAATCACTATGTTACCTAGAAACTCCCCAAATAAAAAAAATTCTTTTAATCCATTTTATCACGAACCAACCATCCACAGTAGAACTGGGAACCTGACTAATCCTATGACATACCTGAGGTGCATTATTGATCTCCACAAGATGGAAACTATTCTTGGGTTCTAAATTCATAACCATGTTGGAATGATTTCAACCTTTCGTAGACATAAACTAATCATTAAAAATAAATAAAAATTGATTATAGAACATAAATGAATAAAATATATCATAATATAAAAATATTAAAAAAAAATCCGAGAAATAATTTTCTATAAAATTAAAGCTAAGATGATGGTACTGATATAAAAATATCTGAAAATAAAAAATAAAACCTAAATAAGAAACCCACCATCTCTTGTAACCTCTCGGAAACTCTCTACATACCAAGACAACCATCATGAACAAATCAAACCTAAAATATAAATAATAATGAATCCATGTAAATTTAAATTAAAAAAATAGATATATACATTGAATGGTGTATGCATGGTGTGAGAAAAACTAATCTTAGTACAATCCCACCATGGAGTTTGTGTTATTCCTTTCAAATGATAGTCTATTTATGCTAATTTAAATTATAATGAGTAAATAAGTTTTTCATTCATAATTACATTAAAAAATACCATATGAATTACTATTTTATAAGTTTTATTTTTTTCTGTTATCCTATGAAATCTTTATAAAAATACTCATTTTAAATCAACTTTCAAAATTCAATTAATTAATACCCATTTACAACTCTTTTTAGAAATATTTTAAATAAATAATTTAAATGAAATAATTATAAAACAAAATACTAGGGGATCATATCACTAATCAGAAAAAATAAACTATGTTGTCATAAATGTCAATAGATCTAGGGAACACAAGATAAGAAAGACCTTATAGAGTATTTATTATCATAAGAAACACACAAGGTCCCATAGTGAGAAAATCTAAGAAAATACCAATACATAGGACCAACTATCAGTATATTCCACATCAAAACAACATATAACAGCTAACTATCCTACCTCTATCCTATAATTGAGGGAACTCCCCACTATCCCTAACACATAAATATGGGACACTACTTGTGTGTGACTATATAGTGTAGCATAAATATAAAAATATCACTCAATACCTAATGAAACCATCAATGAAACAATGATAGGAGGAGAGTAATAAAAAAATTTACAAGATCAACATAGTAGCATAAAGCAATCTTACATCACCTCCAATTACTTTATAAGAAATATCCCAAATCACAGTGTCTATAATAAAACAATATATCCTCTCAGGATCTTTATACTTATTAAATTAAGGGACTTTAAAAGGGTCTCATACACACATCCTAAAAACCAATTCAAGGGATCCAAATGGGCCTCACTAAAATCTCAACTCTATGTTCCAAGAAATTTCTCACCCTTTGAAATTAATTTTTTAATCCATTCCATTTAAATATTTTATTGAAAACCAAGATCAAAATTATTTCAAAATATAACCACCTTTATCATTTAAAATATTAGTAAAACTAAACTAATTTTACCCATTCCATGACCCAAATGAGGTTAAATTCCTTTAAAATAACAATTTCATTTTAAACATTTCATTGAAACCATTTTATAAACACTTATAATTCTAAAACATTTTTAGAGATAAAATCCCTTTTTAATAACCCTTTATGATAGGAGAATAAACATTATAAAACAATCATAAAATCCATTAAACTAACACATATAGGTATAAATTACAAATTAAGATATTTATAAAGCTCATGTAACCAATTAAATTCCAAATAAAGTATAAACACAAAATCTCCTACCACGGTCAAATTAAAATCAAGTTGAAAGTCATTATCTTTTATGGAAAACGCTCAAATAAGAAATGAGGGATCTCCAATGAGACATATTAACCAAACCCTTAAAAAACAATCCACCTTGAACTCTAAATATAACCCTAGTATCCCTTAGGGTTTTTTGGTGAGGAAGAAACCAAAGATGGTATAGAAAGAGGGGAGGAGGAGGAGAAAATGGTGCAAGGAGGATATAACCTATGGGTTTTCCTTCAAAATAAATGTATGAGAGGCTTGAAATCGCCCAAGGAGGAAGGTAGGAAAACACATGGTTTCACCCTAGGACTGGTTGAATGAGAAGATGATAAAGAGGGGTGAAAAACTATAGAAAAGTTAAAACATAGAAACTAACTTTTTAATAAACTAGGTAGCTCACATGGTTTGGCCTCATGGTTTTGTAAACCATGCACCAACCTTGTGGGCTTTAGTGGAGACCCACACCATACTTAAACAGTTTGTCTATATAGTTTCTTAACCCTATTCTAACTATGAAAAGTTACTATGAAATCATCTACACCATACTTGTATGCTTTCTCCATGGTTTCTCCCAATCGTGCCCAAGAATTTTACCAAATAACTTATACTTAAGGATATGTCACACAGTTTCCACTATGAATCAGATGGTTTGAACAAAAATTTGTGACTCTCATGTAAAAAAATCATGATTTGTTAAAATGAAGTGGATAGGTTCATGTACATGTGTTATTGTAGGATTATCTCATGGTTTTTCTTAACCCATGTGTGTAAATATTTCATATAAGGAACCCTCGTTTAAGGGTCATATTCACAGTTTAAAAAACTACACAATGACCATGCAGCAACCATTCCCAAAAGAAAAAATTTCAAAACGAAAAAAAACATCCCTGAACTTCAAAAAATTTAAATTAGTCCAAAATTAATTAATATAATAATAGTTATATTGACATTTTTTTTTATGTGAAGAAACCCAGTGATATTTATGTATTACATTGTGAGAAAACAAAATCATTCCCACACATTATCTCATGAGATATAACACTTTACCAAATTAATTGGAGGGAAATAATAGACCCACTCATAAAATAATAAAAAATCATACATATGTGAACCACATGATCATGTAAATATTCATAATTAAATTATAGCATAATTAATCCATGAAATAGAAATGAGTATCATTGAAACTTTAACATAACATAATAATAATCCATATAGAGAAAGATGGTGGATGGTTTCATCATATCATATATATAGTGAAGAATATGGAACATTAAAGGTTTTTTATATATATGAAAAACCATTTTATAAGAGTACTAGAAAATTCAAACGAAAAATAAGAAGAAATAACCATTTGAAAACTTTTATTTAAAAAAATCAAAGAATGGGAATGGTTATTATTAGTATTTGAATTTTTTTAAATAACCTAATAATTTTTTTTGTTTTGATAAATTACCCTCCACTAACTTTTATTAAATTTTATTATTAATTTATTAAGTGGTTTAATTAGAACTTTAAATTTTAAGGTTTTCTAATTAATTAACACTTTTTTTAATTACATGTTTTAATAATTTTATAAATTTTTCAGTTGTTTCAAATTCACAAGATTAATATTTTCTCAAGTATTTGAAAAAATTAATGACTTTTGATATATTTATTAATAATGTTGTTTATGTAAATGTTTTAAATTTATAATTCATGTTATTATATTTACTTACAGTTACTAGTTTTTCAAGAAAAAATTTTCTATTCTCATGAGCTAAGTGGTTAGATATCACCGCATAGGGGACCCATTGGGTCATCCCCATGGTAAATTATGTAATAAAGATCCCATGAGGAGACTATTATATCGAGTGTGCATAGATCATGCCAAAGGAGTGCATGTTCTCTTGTATAGGGCCCATGGGCCGCGCCCGCAGTGTGCATAGTATGTTATAGGTCACCCTTCAAGTGTCTATGTTTCATTTTATTCTAAAACTAGCTTCCACGCATCTTGATTGATATACCAATAAAATGCCTCTTCCTAATTTTGATGTGGGACATCATTATTTTAATGTTACTATTCATCCTCTTAAATATTGGATAGTAGAGGCGAGTTATCTCTACCGTTGGATCTCATTTTCCTCTTCTATTTGATCTCCTATGTTTTCTTTTGAAGTACCGCACTTGTTTTTTGATGACCAACAATGATTTTGTTTTCCTATGGTTTTAGTGTTCATATTCTTCTTCAGGAATATGACTTTAGACATATAGTATCTCAATCAATTCTTTATGTGTTTCTTTAAGACTTTTTTATCTCTTTTGGTTTTATCTTTTCTTTATGCATCATCTTTCAAATTTCATTCAACTTTACTGGACCTTCCTTTGTCTTCCTCAACAGTTCAAGTTTATTCAGTTCACTAGTGTTTTTCACCAGTGAATCTATTCACTTCATGTTAATCAATAACTTCTTATATTTTTTTATCTTCATAAACTTCTATTATTGGTTCTAGTTTTCTTCCTACCTATAGTTTTATATTGGTCAATTTTAGCATTATTCTCGAGTTTTAAACTATAAATCTTCATCGTATTCCTCGTTATGTTCTCTAGTTCAAAGGTCACCACTTGTCTCTTTTGGTTGTGCATGGAGTCACCATTGTAATAACACAATGGTGGGTAAGGAGTCACCATTAGAAAATTACCAATGGTGAGTGATTTTACCCACCATTGGAACCCAATGGTGGGTTAGTGAACCACCACCAAAACTCAATAGTGGGTCATTTTACCCACTATTGAACATCAACAATGTGATATTTTACCCACCATTGGACTTAAATGGTGGGGTCTTTTTACCCACTAGTTATGTTTTCCTTCCTTGCTGGTGGAAGATCTTCTACTTGTTCCTTCATTCATTTATTTCTATTGTTTTCTATTATTCTATTGCATTTTTAAGAATATATTATCTATCAATTATTTTTTTGGTTATTTTATATTTTTTTTATAGATCATGGAAGAATATCTTCAAGATCCAACTAGAGCTATCTCTTCTTTGATCAACGAATTCAGATGTTTTATATATGTTTTAAATTTTTATCTTTTATTTATAGTAGATTATTTATTTATTTATTAAGAAGTTTTTAATTTACTTTTAGTATTTTATTCATATTTTTATTATTTATAATTCTTATAAATGATTTTCAATGAGCCACTTCTGGATAATCCCAATGGTAGGCTATGATTCACTATTAGACATTTTTAATGGTGACTCAAGAGTCACCATTTGACATAAAACAGTGAGAAAATTTTTATTGACTCAAATGAAGCCTTTGACTACATAGATGTTTGGAATGAATTTAGTTTTGTTTAACTATTTTTATTTTTTCTTAAAATTATAATGTTAGTTCATGATCTGTTTATCCACCATTGGAACATAGTGGTGGTTCATGAGTCACCTCTCTCAATTCCAACAGTACGTCAATGACCCAATGTTAGTTAAAAATATCATGTTTTATTTCTTATTTAAATTGAGGTCTTTAGAAAATAAATATTTTTTATTATTTTATTATTTTATATTGAAAAAATATTTATAGGGTATGAAAAAAATCTACCATTATTTAATGAAATTTTGTTCATAAAGTTTCATATTCAAGTCATTCTCTATTTTACTTCATATTTTTCTGTATGTATAATCTAAATGAGTATATTTGTTTTTCAATTGTTTTATAATTATAAATTGTTCAAAATTGTTTTACTTAACATTTTAATTATTCTATATTAATACTTTATAAAGAAATATAAATTCTAATTGATTCTATGAGTTTCATCATTACATTAACAATCTATAGGTAACAATCATATTATTATATTGATTTTCACTAAAAATTATCGTGCAAGCATTAGACATGTACATGATATTTTAGATCTCAGTTTTTATGTTTCTAGATATTTCTTCAAGATATAAAAATAGATAGTTATTCAGATCATTCTTCCAAATAACTTTCAACACTTCTTTAATATTTTTATGCTCTCAAAATTGTTCATGATCCTCTATGACTTCTTCTCACTTGTTGTGATCACTGAAGGACTTGAAATTCTACATTGTTATATACAAGTGATTAATGATCATAGAGATTCAACTTCTTTGATATTCTGATCATCTGATGTTTTTTCCTATATCTATTTCATTTTTATAATCTTTATTTATTTCTATTTGTAATTTATTCATGTATGGTTTATGCTTTTCCCATCAAAAGAAATTCTTTACTTTATTTGGTTATTCTACCACCCAAATGGAAGTTTGGGATATGACACCTCATCAAAATTTAAGATACAAAATAGGTTGAGTATCCTATAAAAAATATTGGGTTGTGCCTTTAGGTTGTTAAAAAGTAAGTTTCTATAATAAGGTTCTCACACCTTTAAAAGTGAGGTTATTAGTGGGTATCAGTCTCCTTAAGGATTAAAGGAGATTGAGGAGTTGACTAGGATCCTGGTGATCTAAACCACTATAAATCTTTTTGTTCTTTAATTTTTATTTCATTGCATCATAACTCAAGAACACTAAACACACTACTATTTAATATTTCATAATCTCTTATTTTTTTTCTATTTAATTTTAAAAAATACTATTCACCTCCCATATAGTCATATTTTCCATCAATAAAATTCTAAAAATTGGCATGAGAGCATGTTCTCTGATAGGTTATCCTTTCTTTAGTTTAATTTGATACCAAACAATTAGTATCAGAGAAAGTAAATAACTCGATTTTTATGATATTAATCAATTTGTATTAATACCTTGTACCTTTTAGATTAGTATTTTTGCTTCTTTTTTCCAATCCATGCTAATATAATTTTCTAAACATAAAAATTTGAGGATAAAAAGAAATGTTTTATTTTAATAAGGAATATTTCAATATCAATGATGGATGGATTCCAAAACAAATCCCATTCTTTGATGGGAGTGACTATGGATACTAGAAAGACATAATGTAATCCTACTTGAAACAACTTTTTATAGATCACTAGGAAATCATGGAAAATACATTTGAGCTACCTAAAGCTAATATGGAGACACTAGTTGGTAATGAATTGTTATATGTTTTGAATTATAATTTTAAGAATATTTTATACTATGATATAAGTAGTTGTGTCTATATCCATGTTTCAACATGTAAAATAACACATGACATATGGGGGATAATTAAAGTGACTCATTATGGAACTAACATGTTGGAAGGGACCATGCTAGGAATTCTCTAACTAGAATACCTAGACTTTAAGATGGGATATGAAGAGTCTGTAAATCAGTTGTTCCATTAGTTCACTATTATAACCAATGTTATGAGAGGTCTTAGAGAATCCTTAGACAACACATCTCAAGTGGAAAGAGTACTAATAGATATTCTAAATATATGTCATAAAAATAAAGTTTACATTGATGAGAGTAATAATTTTTAAGTAATATACTTTAGATGAACTAATAGGCTCTCTACTGTAGTATGAGTTAGAGATGAATAATATTATTGATGAGAATTATACTAAAATAAATAGTGTTTATTTTAAAACTAATATTTCTGATACCTCTAATTCCTCAGATTATGAGTTTCAGGAAATTTACTATTAGATGGATCACTTTAGTATAAAACTATACAAATTTACGAAAAAAATAGTGGTAAGTGATATTATGGAAGAAATAATTAAAAATATTAAAATAAAGGAAATTCAAGTAATAATAATGATATTTCAGATTTAATATGCTATGAGTGCAAGAATAAAGGTTCCATTAGACCTGATTTCCCATGCTCAAGCACTTAAATAAGTACAAAGACAAAAATAATAAAGAAAAAAAATCTTTGTTTAAAGGATGGGACTACTCAGATAGTCCTAACTCATATAGTGACTCTGGAAGTGAAAAAGAAACAGTTAATCCTAACTAAATGAGTATTACATGTGAGGTAAATTATTCTCTATTCAACTAGTTTATAACACCTACAAATATTGATCATGATATGGTATCTAAAAATGAAAACATCACTGATTCTGAATCTTATTATGATTATGATTCTATGGATTCTAAATTTAAACAATTAATTAAAGAGAATAAATAATTGAGGAATGGAATTTTAAAAATATTTTAAATGTATAGATAACTTAAATGTAAAAATAATAAGTTAGCTAAAGAAAATTAAAAACTGAAAAGGGAATGTGAAAATTTGAATAGCATTATTTCTTAGAGTGAAGAAAATAATAGGAATTGTGATTATGAGATTTCGAAATTAAATGATGAAAATGAAAGGATTAAAAACATTATATTTGTAAATGATAAATACTAAGATATGTGATTTAATTTTGTTGTGGGTGATTTAACTAATGTAGAAAATGATTGTAAGAATTTAAACCATGAAAACAAAAAGTTAAGATACACAGCTTCCGCATCCAATGAAAAGTTTTATACATATTTAGAAATTATTAAAAAAGAGAATGTGGTTTTGAAAACTGAAGTTGTTAATATTAATGTGGAATTATATAATTTTTTAATAGGTAAACAAAAAAATGACCAGATTATGTCTTTAATGAAACAAAACAAAAATAAAAATGTTTTTGTTATAAAATTTTTATACCAAACATGAATGAGACTTATTTTTTAAAAGTTAAAAATAAAGAATCTATACTAAAAAATGATTTAAATATATAATGAAATGAAACTATACCAATGAATGATCATTGAGATTAAAATAATCTTTTGTTCATACTAGAATTTTATTATTTAAAAATTTGTATTCAGATTCACCAAGAGACAAATGTGTGAAATCTGTATGGATGGTCAAAATAACTTCTATGAATTATAATGAACCTTTGAAAGAATGGGCACCAAAAGTCTATTACTAAAATCCTTTTGGACCTAAGCCAGTCAACATACCCTAATAAGATTTATTTTTGTTTACCAACATTCATACTATGTACTTTAATATAATTTGATAAGCTAACATTCAAGATATCTGATATTTTTTTAATCATTGTATTTTGGATTCAAGGCATGTGCATTATGTTTTATATGTTTTAATATAGTAAGTATTTTTTTTAATAATTTTAAAAATTTAAAACTTCCATCTGAATATAATGACTTCATGTTTACTTTTCTACAATGTGTTTAAACCATATTGATTTTTTCTGTCTTAAAAATGTTTTATATTTGGGGGAGTACCACTTGTTTTTTATTAAAATAAAATAATACTATGTAAGTTTTAAATATGTGCATTATCAATTATCATATAGAAACATAAATTTTAATTAGTCTACATGAAATAATTTGTTCTACAATTGATCTATGAAATTATTTTAACCCTATTTTAAATATATTATATTATTTATAATCTACTTTTTCATAATTTTAATATGAAATATTTTTTGTATTTTTTTTGTTTTAAATAATCAATTTATTCTAAAAATTGATTTTATTTTTGAAAATAAAATTTTATATTTTGATATGTTCTTAAACTAATAGTTTTATTCTTAAACTTGGGGGGGGGGATTAAACCCATAAAGGAAAGAAATTTTTCATCTCTTTTGGAAGCATAATGTTTTATATATCTATTCATGGAAATTAGTTTTATTTAGTTTTTTGAATATAACAATATTGTGTATTTTTTCAATGTTTAATATTAACATGTAAGAAAAGTAAAAATATTTTTATTGTGTAAATATTTTATTTTGATAAATACCATTATCTCTAACTAAATGGTAACTAGTTTATACTATTTACATTTGAAATTATTAAAACTTTTACTACATCTTATTTATTTTTTAATTTGATAAAATTTTTATCTATTCTAATTAATTATTTATTGTATTTATTGTAACATAATGTTTACTCTTATGAAAAAATTATACTTTGTTAATTTTACAGTTTTTGTTTTTGTTTAAAAACATTATATAATAAATTTTTAATATACTTTCTGATAAATTTCAAAAAGGATGATATTGTTTATTGAAAATTTAGTAAATGTTTTATTTTATAATTTATAAAAGGGGGAGTTTTTTAGTATTTGAATTTGTATTAAATAATTTAATAGTTTTATATTATTTTGAAAAATTACTCTACATCTAATTTTATTAAATTATCTTTTTAATTTCATAAGTGTTTTAATTATCATTTTTAAGTTGTGAAGTGTTTTAATTTTTTAACACTTTGTTATTTACATATTTTAATAAGTATAAAACTTTTAGGTGTTTTAAATTCTCAAGTTTATTATTTTCTCTAGTATAATAATAAATTAATAATTTTTTATATTGTTATTGACAATTTTGTTTAAGTAAATTTTTTAAATTGATAAATTAGTTTAATATATTTATTATGGTTAATAATTTTTTATAAAAATATTTTCCATTATTGTGAGATAATTGGAAGACTCTCAACCATATAGGGGGGCCATTGGGCCAACCACATGGGAAATCCTGCCATATAGATCCCATAAAGAGGCTTTTTTATCAGGTGTTCATAGGGGACATTAAATGCATTCACGGGGCCATGTATAGGTCCATGGGCCGCACCAGTAGTGATAATAGTGTGGGCTAGGTCTCTCACAAAGTGTCTATGTTGCACTTTAATATGAATCGATCTTCCTTGAATCTTAAATGATATTATAATCAAATAAATCTTCCTTATTTTTATTTTGTACATCATTTTTTATGTTACTATTCATCGACCTAAATCTAGGATAGTAGCTATGAGTTTTCTCCACCATTAGATCTATTTCTTCCTCTCCAATTTAACCTCTCATGTTTTTTTTAAATCTGATGCACATTTTTTGATCACCCATGCTACTTTTTTTCCCTCAGTTCTCTTATACATATTCTTATTTGGGAATTGAACTTTAAACATCCAATATCTTCATTGATTCTTTCTTCATTTCTATAATACTTTGTTTTTATCTCTTTTGGTTTCATTTTTTCTTTATGAAACATATTTTGAATTCTATTATTATTCAATGGACCTTGCTTCATCTTTCTTAGTAGTTCAAGGTACTTTAGTTCACTAGTGTTGTGCACTAGTGCATCTCTTCACTTCATGTTAATATATAACTTCTTCTATTTTTTGATCTTCATATAAACCTATGATCGGTTCAAGTGTTCTTATTTCCTATAGTTTAATCTATTTGGGTTTCAAAATTCTTCTCAAGTTTTATATTATAAAAAATCAACTTCTTCCTCATTATATTCTTTGGTTTAGAGGTCACCACTCTTCTCTTTTGGTTGCATGTGGAGTCATCATTAGAAGAACCCAAAGATGGGGGTTGAGTCACCATTAGAAAATTGACAATGGTGGGTTGTTTTACCCACTGTTGGAACCCAATGGTGGGTCAGTGTACCATAACCAAACCTCAATGGTGGGTAATTTTACCCTCTGTTAGACCTCAAAGTTGGGTGATTTTACCCACCATTGGAAATCAATGGTGGGTTATTTTTTACCCACCTGTTTTTTCTTTATTTGTCAGAATAAGTTCTTATGTGTGTTACTTAATTAATTTTCTATTTTTTTTATATTGTTCTATTCTATTTTATTTTTAATAATATATTATCTATTATTTTTTCGATATTTCATCTTTTTTTATAAATCTTTTTATAAGATCTTCAATCCCCAACAAAAGCTATCTCTTATTTTATAAATGGATATAAATGTTTTCTTTATGTTTTAAATTTTTATCTTTTATTTACAGTTGATTATTTCTTTCTATATTAAGAGGTTTTTGATTAATTTTCAATAGTTTATTCATATGTTTATTATATATAATATTTTTAAATAATTTTCAATGAATCTTCATTGTATACACACAATGGTAGGTCCGGAGTCACTACTGGACATTTTCAACAGTGATTCATGAGTCACCATTGGACTTCCAAGAGTGAAAATATTTGTATTGCTTAATATGAATACTTAAAATAATTGGATGTTTAGAATTAATTTAGTTTTATTTAACTCTTTATTTTTTCTGAAAAATTGAAATAGTAGTTCATGCTCTATTTATCCACCATTAGAATCCATGGGCATGTCATGATTCCCCACACTTTATTCCAACGGTAGGTTAATGACCCACCGTTAGTTAAAAAATTTATATTTCAAATTTTTATTTCTTATTTTAATTGAGTTTATTAAAAAATAATTCTATTTTTATTATTTTACTATTTTATGTTGAAATAATATTTTTAGAGTATGAAAAAAATAATTGTAAATTTATTTTATGAACTTTTATTCATACAGTTTGATATTCATGGCATGCTCTATTTTACTGCATTTTTTTCATGTATAATCTATATGAATATATATTTTTTAAATTGTTTAATAATTTTAAATTGTTTAAAATTGTTTTACATAATATTTTAATTTTTTTATATTAATATTTTACAAAGGAATAAAAATTTTAATTGATTTTATGTTTTTCAGTAGGGCTTTAACAATCTACATTTAATAGTCATATTGTTATATTTATTTTCACTAAAAAGTGTTATAAGGGCATTGTAAATTTACACACTTATATAGATCTTGTTTTTAATGTTTTTGGATATTTATTCAAGATATAAAAACATATAGTTATGCAAATCATTCATTCAGACAACTTTCAATACATCTTTGATATTATGTTTCTCTCACAAAATTTCACAATCTTCTGTGAATTATGATATCTTGCTGTGATCATTGAAGGACTTAATCATCAACATTATTCCATAAAAGTTATCAAAAATAATAGATATTCAACTTATTCTACATTTTGTACATCTATTATTTTTCCTTGTATTTGTGTTATTTGTGTAATCTTTATTTCTTACTTTCTATAATTTCTTCATGTATGGTTTTTATTTTTTCCATAAAAATAAGGGTTTTCTATTCTATGGTAATTATACAACCTAATAGTTTTTTTGGGTTGTGACTACCAATAATAAGTTAGGTTACAGACTAGTTTTAGTCCCCTATAAAAGACTGGATTGTGCCTCTAGGTTTTTCAAAAAGCAGTGTCAATAATAAGGTTCTCACACATTTAAAAGTGAGGCTCTTAGTGGGTACCAGTATCCTCTAGGATTATAGGAGATTGTGGAGTGGACTATGATTCCAGTGATTGGAATCACTATAAATACATGCATTCATTACTTTTTATTTCTTCTACAACATAACTCAACAACATTATACCCGCTACTGTTTAATATTGTATAATATTTGATTGTTTTTTCATTTAATTTTAAAATGATCATTCATCCCCTATAGTCATATTTTCCATCAACAATGATCTAAAATATATTACTTTAGAAAACTAGAAAAATAAGAGAGTAATATCCATTATTAAAAATGTTTATAAAATTGGGAAAATGTATTCATGTGAAAAATGATTAAAATGGATGATTCTTTTCACACTTTCATAAAGACAGTCAAAGTTCACATAAAAAAATCATACCAAAAATATTAAAATAATATTAATTTTATAATGAAAATAAATAAATTTGGAATAAACCTTGAAAATAATAATATAAGAGATAATTAAATTCATAAAACAAAATAATAATGTGGAGTTGGAGATGAAATATTCTCAACTAAAAAGAAGAAATAAGGTCAGCTCTAATTTAAAATTTCCTTTCATTAAAATTATGAATCAAATAGGGAATAAATTGTAAGAAGACATTTAAAACCCATTAATAACAATATGATAGAAAAATATGTTGGTTTTAGAGAGAGTAGAATATAATTTTCTATTATGGAATCTAAAACATAAATAAGCTTTATTTCAAAATGAGATTGGTAAATAAACACTTACCCTTACTCCTAACTCCCACAAAATAAATTTAACCTTCTATTTAATAAATAAAACCATCTTAATAAGTTGTTTTAAAACCTTATTTAAATATATTTCTTTTTATACTCTTCAATTATAATCATTCATCACACATATATTAGTTAGATCTGGTTTATTTTTATCACTAGTTGTTAATGATTTCCATTGTTTTGTACATGTTTCATAATGGCGATGTAGATCCTTGTTCATTGATAACAATCTCATCATTAATAGATTATTCAATGCAGTGGAATATTTTTTTTATAAAAATTTAATCATTCGCGTATTCATTTTTTTAATGTATGGGTATAGATTATGATTATGGAATCCATGGAAAACATTTTTTTGGTAATTTATCAATAATCAAGCTCTACTTTATAATGATAATTATTTTTTATGTAATACAAAATATTCATGATGTCTATTAGTCATTGATATCATATATTACATGTATTAATGTTATGAAAATTATTCACGGTGGACATGGTGATGTTGGTATAACATCATTCATGTAGGTGGTCGAATAGACCCAAACAAGAACATGTTATACTAATGAATGATTAAAAGTATAGAGTTATATAATAGTAGCATTATTTTATCAAAATAATAATTATTTTAAAATAACATCATTATTTTGTAGATTAATATTTATAAGTATTTGAGATTATAATTTAATTGAAATAGTTTGCGAATAACTTAGTTACTTACTAAATTTTCTCCTTCTTGATAGGGATTCCAATGAAATTATGGATTTAGGCATCATTTATGGAACTATAAGAAAAAAAATTTGAAAAATGATTCATGTAAGAGTAAATTATAATCATTCAAGAGATAACCTAATGGATTGAGTGGTTTGGAATTGCTAGTGTGGGGTCCTTTTATAGGTGAGTCTTAAGTGACATTTACAACAATATTCATAAGTTAAAGTATAAGGTTTCCATTTTAAAAGGAAAGTGGATAAAATTTTTAAAATAATGGAGGTTTGATACATTTTTGTCAATAAAATAGTCATTAAAAATTTTATATATAGGTTTCTGTGGTAATTTAAATCACCACCACTTAGTTTAACCCCTTTTTACCTCATTTTCCCTTTTTCATGGAAACTCAATTTGTACCTCAATAACTTATTCGTATGAATAAAAATAAAATTGAAATATTTACCTAATTTTGATTATTTGATAATTTTTTACTCCATTTAGTATAATAAAATTTAAAATACATGAAATTAATCTTTTAAATGAAAATATAAAACACATAAATAATTGCCTTTATAGAAAATTCACTTTTTCAACATCATGTGTTCTTAATAATATTTTATATAAATTAAAAATTAAATGAGTATTAATATATTAGTTATGAATTGAAACATTAAATTGTATTCATATTTTAATGTTATAAATTTAATTTATAGAAAAATACAAAAAAACATAAAAACATATTTCTTCAAAAAAAAATTTAACATTAACTAATTTTAGTGTCGGAACCTGGTGAAGGAGCATCACGGTTCTAATCAGATCATATCCATTCCCAAAGAGGTGTTTCTATTTCTAGAAGACCTTGATACCCTCACCGGGGGTGTTCTCTTTGCGCGGGGTTGGGTCATCCAGTCCTAGGTGACGATGACTTGATCTCTTGTTCTTTGGACTACCTTCTGTACTTCTGTGGCTGCGGTGGAGAGAGTGTCCTAAGAAGGATGGTGGGGTTGGTCTAGTATTTTCTTTGTTGGAGGTTTTTTGGTTTTGTTAAATGGTGGAAAGTTTTGTGAGCCCTGTTGGAACAATGATGCACTCAGACTTGACTATGCGGATCAGGCCCTAGAGGAGGTTTCAGAGCTTCTGTTCATCATTGCAGTGCTTTATGGATTTGGACATTTGAGAGGGTATGCAGTAAGCCATAGGATTGGACATGTGCTTTGACATAGAACATTTTCTTTCTGTTCAGCCTTGCACTGGTGGAGGTCTTTCCACAATCATTTTCTAGGGAGGGGTTTCTCAATGTTGTTGTTTGGTTTCTTTTGCTAGACCTTCAAGTCATGATATGTTTTATGAAGATGATTTCTATTTGGGTTTACCCTACTTCTTCCTTTAAAAGGGGGTTTTTATTTTAATAAAATTAAAATTTGAAGGCCTTCGGGGCGTTGGATATAACATTAACTAATTTTAAGGGAATCCTATTAAAATTAATTATTCATCTTACAAAAATTTTCTTTTAGTAATAATTTAGTATTAGAATATTTATTTTAATATTATAAAAAAATAAGATCATTAAATAAATATAATAATAAATTTTAATTTATAATTTTTTTGATAAAATAGTTTAATTAAATAAATCATTTCTTATTTCATTCCAAAATTATTATATTGTTTCTATTACACAACTTACCCATTGGATATACCAAGTGGATATATATCTAGTAACTATTTTTATAATTTTTATATATCCAATGACAATATATATAACAGTTAGATTTCATTCCTACATATATCCTTTTATATATTTTTACAATCATTCATCCAATTTATATACTTCTCCATCAACACATCTATTATATTTCTAATTCTATGTTTTATTTACATAGTTGCAATAGAGGTTATTAACTTTATATAAAACCACTATGATAATGATTTTATGTTTATGGTATTTTTATTTACTTATGGTTTTATTCCTATTAAAAAAGTTTAATGATATTTCATACTTTATTCTCATAATGTAATAATTTTTATCTTGTATTGTAATATTTTATCTTAAAAAATTATTTCACATTTCATTTTAGTTTTTTGTTTTGCGTGGAAGAAGATATTCTAAATAGTTTTTTATTTAAAGTAAACATACATACTAAAATCAAGGGGGGTTATTTTCTACCCCCTAAAATAATTTCTCCCTCCAAATTACATCACTCTAAAGAAAATAAATGAGGTTACTTTTACATAATTATATATTTGGGTTCCCATATTTCTTCCATATATTTATGATGTCTCCAGAGAATGTAAACCATGTGGTAGGTCTTATTTAAAAGTATTTTGATTCTATGTTCTAATTTATTATCGATTTCTCTTGATAGAAGAGTTTATATTCCACTTATAATATATATTAGTTCAATACATGTGAAGGGATGAGTATGTACTTCCTCAAATGTGATACATGGAACACATCATGTGCTAGGGATTTTTATAGTGCATGTAAAAGACAATAATATTCCATCCTATATGATCAAGGATTTCAAAAGGGCTAATGTATATAGGTTTACTTTTCCCCAAATCACATAACCCTATTCAATGGTGATATTTAAAGGAATACCTTGTCTCCACCTTCAAATTTCAAATCTATTAGATGATTTTCAATATATCTATTTTATTTACTCTATGTAGTTTTAAAATGATTCTAAATGGTTTGAATCTTCTCTATAATTTCTTCAAAAACATCCAGTCCTATCACTTTATGCTCTACAACTTCATCCCTATATGTTGGAGTTATATATGTATTCCCATATAGTGCCTCATGTGGTGTTATTTATATTCTATAATGGAAAATATTGTAATATGAGAACTCTACTAGGGGAAGCTTTTGATCCCAACCTCTATTAAAATCCATTAAATATGATATCAACATATCCTATATATTTTTAGTTCTAATTTCATATTGACCATAAGTATGAGGATAATAATTAGTGTTGGATCCCATCTCTTTATCCAATTCTTATTGAAGTACTCTTCTAAAAAAATAAGGTGAACCTCGTATCCTGATCAAATAAAATGTATTTTGGTACTCTATAAAGTATTACCATTTACTTTATGAATATATTGAAAAGTTAATAAAGTGATAAATCTTTTCAAATAATAATAAAATGCACTGAATTTATGAGTTGATTAACTATATCCCAAATATAATTACATCTTTTAGAGGTGTTTAAAATAACTACAACAAAATTAATGGTTATATTCCCAAATATCTATATAGGTATGGGTAATGGTCGTATAACCCCCTTTTAATTTTATTTCTCTACATTAAATTGTTAAAAATAATTATTGGGATCAATATATTTATATACCTATAATATGGATAGATAATGAAGAACTATGTGAATCACCTTATAACTCATTTAATTCTAGTTTTGATAAAATACATTTTTTTCATAAATCTTATATTTTCATCATTGAAAAAATTTAACTTTGAAATTTTCCATACATCCTTATATATATACATTTCCTCATTATATAACCCCTTGACCTTTTAATGGTTAGATTGTTGAGGATTAATTTTGGAAAGATATAATTTCTTTCATAACCTTATGATTTTTTGGTATATCCCTTGAAAATCCATGAGTATCGGGTCTCTTTAAATACTCATCATGGAATGGTTGTATGATCCATCCTAATCAGGGAATTATCTATATTGTTTTAATTACTTGGGTGGAAATGTATTATGTAGGAATATTATTTTATTAACTACAATTATATCCTTTGTTGCATGTTCAACTCCTTCTGTGTGAATATACTCTTTAAGCTCTTATAAATAGTATATATATCACACTTTTCACCATAGAGATAATGTATCCGTATATTCAAGGAAAATATTATTACTACTATTTCTAAATGATGTTTTGGGTAATTTTTCTCACAAGTCTTTAATTGATATGAGGAATAAGATACCACCATTTAATTATTAATGAGGACACATCTCAATCCCTTCATTTATTATTAATTACATATTAAAAACCCTTCCCCACTATAGGGTAATGTGAGTACAGGTGCAGTGACTAGCCTTGTCTTAATATCCTTTAAATTTTATTCTCATTATTCTATCTAAAGGAACATGATTCCCTTTTGAGTTTTCATGGTTATTGGATTTTATAGTTGTGAAAAATTTATCACAAATAATTGATAATATATAGATAATCTAATAAAACTATAGAATTATTTTCTAATGGTTGTTCATGTCCATTTTTCAATTACTTAATTCTTTGAAGAATCCAAAAGATATTCCATCACTCTGGATTACACAACCCTGTAAAGATTCTTTATATATCCAAAATTCACACATGAAAATTTTCACATAAAATTTATCCTTTCTCAAGGTCTTTAACACTATCCTAAAATTACCTTCATTCTTTTCATTGATCTTGGAATATAAATGAATATTATATATTAAGAAAACGAAAAAATATTAAAATAATATATGAGGATCTGTTCCTCATATCTATGAAGATAGAGGGGTATTTTTAAGTTTAAATGGAATTACTATTAATTCATGGTGTCCATATACTATAAAGAAGTATAAATTTGATGTATCCTTTATTTTAACCCTCAATTAATGATATCCATATCAAAGGTCAATCATTGAGAAGTAATGAACCCATAACAACTAATTAAAGAATCCACTACTAAAGGGTATATAATACATGATCTTGATCATGATTTGGTTAGGATCAAGATAATATATATAGAGATGAATTGATCTACATTTATTATTGTTAAATAGAATAGTCTCACCCAATAGTTAATAAATTGGGTATATAAAAATATTATCTAGATTCTATTGGATTTGTTTCTTTAATTATTATATTTTAATTGAGTTCATTAAAGAATGATTCTTTGTTATAGGCATAATAATAGGTATATTCTAAATTGAAAATTCATCTACATGATCTAGGGGAAGACAAAATAACTCTTCTATAAATACATTGACATATTCCCTCACAATATAAATATTTTCAACATCATGTTTTCCCTAACAATTTTAGAAAAATAACCCTCAGGATTAGATATTTATACTCATGTAATGGAAGAAATTACTATAGGAAGATCATAGTCATTTTTTCACCAATAGATGATCATAAGTTGATTCATGATATGAAGTTTGATTTCCCTATCATTAAAATTAATTTGGGATCAATGCAGAGATATCCAATTCATGATCAAAACCACATCTAAATACACTATTTAGAGAATAATAATATTTTCTAGTAGCACATTCCAATTAAATTTCTAGTACAGAGAAACTGTAGACTTGGGATTAAATCATTACACCAAATGGAGTTTTCATCGATAATTCAACATAAATACATTGGGGATTCAGATAATTAATAATAGAGGGTTTTCTAGGTATGAATAAATTTATAGAAAACTAATTAAATAATATTTTTCCAATAATTTTTGTACCTATCACCACCCTAATTTATGTTTATATATCCATTCCCTTACAAAAAGAAAAATGGTTAGTGTGAATATCAAAAAACAATAATATGATTAATAAATAATATGATTTGTAAAACCAATCCTAATATGTCCTAAATTATGACACCTTCATTTTAACCTATGAAATTTGGTGTTTATCCTACACCTCTATTATTTCAATAAAGGTTATTTTATGTTTTTTATTTATATTTTTAATATCCTAATATCAAAAAATAGCTTAACCTAACTTTTAAAACAACTGAGGTGAACTGATAAAAAAACACATACATACTACATCATTTTACATTAATGTTCATCACATATCATAAGAAATGAAACCATAGAACATAAATCTTTAGAATCTTTGGATATTAGATACACAAACAACTTATTTTACAAAATTTTAAAAATCCCCAAAAAATAGTCTTCTCACATAATACCATTTTAGAATCATCATAAAAAATATGCACCTTCATAACTGATAGAATGTAACCATATGAAAAGGAGATTTCAGATTCTTAGTTAGGGTAAACATTATAGATATAAATATAAGATCATAAGTGTTCATAAGATAGTCATGTAGGTATGAAAACATACTCAATGTGCATAGACCTAACATAAAAGAATCATAACCAATTAAACATAGATCATAAAATAATGAGTTATGGAAAAAATATTTTATCATAATATAATAAACCATACATATATAATAAAGATACATGTAGCATAACATATTCATGAGGCATAACATAGATATGTGGTATAGGCATAATCATAATAAATAATAACATTGTGAGAAAACCTAATCATTACAATTCATATAGGTGTGTTAAAACCTAGTAATTCCAATGAATTTAGTTGTGAGAAAAAAAAATAATGTCCTTTCATTTAGTTGTAAACAAACCCATTCATACCCACACATTTAGTTGTGAACCAACTCAATGATTTACATTTATTATTCGTAAACACAATAATGATCATTCCTTATCTATTGAGATATAAATCTTTAACCAATTAATTATAGGGTTAAAATGGACCCACACATCTCATAATTACATACTATATATATTTAATCAATGATCATAAAAAAAATTTGTAATCTGATCATAGATTAATTATCCTTTGAAAAATAAATGGGTATCATGAAAATTTTAATATAATATAATCATAATACATCTAGAGAAAGAAGGTGGATAATACCAATAGATCATATCTCAATTAAATCATATAAAACACTAAAATATGTTTACATGGATGAAAATCCATTTATTAGAGAATTATAAAATTTCCTTGGAAAAAAAGAAAAAAATATTCTTTTTGTGAAATTTATTTTAAAATGAAATATTAAAAAACAATGGATATAGATATTAATTTGATAAACCATGAAAACTTATAGATGAATATTCATTATGAAAAATAGTTATAAAATTGGGAAAAAGAATTCATGTGGAAAGAAATAAAAATAAATATTAATTTCACATTTTTTTAAAGAGAGTAAAAATTGATGTAAAACAGCCATATCAAAATCATTAAATTATGATTAATTTTAAAACAAATTCAAGTACATTGAATAAATACCTTAATAAATAATATAAGAAGATATAGGGACTTCCATAAAACAAAATAAGAATGTGGACATGGATGAGAAATATTCTTAACCCAAGAAAAGAGATATGGTTGGCTCTACTTATAAATTTCCATTCGGTCTAATTTTTAACCAAAGAGAGAATAAATTGTAAGGATAAATATAAAACACATGAATAGACAAATTAGAATAAAATATATGGTTTTTAGAGATAAGAACATATAATTTCTCTAGATAGATGTTTAAAAATAAAAAATATCAATTTCAAAATGAGATTGGTATAGAAAGATTTAGTTTTACTCTCGACTTCCATGAAATCACATTAACTGCTTGTATGATAAATAAAACCATCTTAATCACATATTTTAGAGCCTTATTCATATATATTACCTTTTATTCTATTAAATTGAAATCAATCATTACTCTTATATTATTTAGTTTTTATTTATTTTTATTATCCGATGTAAAGTGATTTTGATAGTATCATACAAGTTTCATAATTGTGATGTTGGTCCTTATTATTTGATAAAAATATCATCATTATGAAATTATTAAAGTTAATGTAATTATTGTGTTATAATGATTTATTTAGTACCAAATTATTTTTATAGAAATTCTGGGTATGATTTGTGAGAATGAAATCAATGATGAAAATTTTTCAGGTAATTTACCAATAACCATGAGTTACTTTATACTGATCATTCATTTTTATGTCATAAATATAGAAAAATATTAATAAAATAGATTACTCATTAATATCAAATAATAATTTTTCTATTATCATGATATTTATTCATGTTTAATATGGAGATGTTTGTATAACTTCATTCTGATAGGTGGTCAAATCAACCCAAACAAGTACATACTATACTAATGAATTATTAAAAATTTAGAGTTATATAGTATTAGTATCATTTTTTCAGAAACATAATGATGTTAATATAAAACCATTACAAATGAAGTATAATATTTAGTACGAGTGGAGATGAGAAGGTAGTTGGTACGAGAAGAACTTATATACTTATTTAATTCACTTTATATCAATGTGGGTTAGATAGGAATGAAGGATTTAGGCTTCCTTATTGGAACTAGAAGACACTAAATGTAACAGCCTGAGATTTTAAAAGAAGAAAATTATGTTTGATAGAATAAAAGACACAAAAAAACTGAACAAAGATGAATGTAACTCCCTAATAATTTACTATATACCTATTTTTAAATAAATTTAATCTCTCTAATATATTTATTTACACACAAACCTTAGATTTATATGTTCGACTACATATTCAACACGTAATGCCGAGCTTAAAGGACATATGATATATATAACCATTATAAACTAACCATTAAATTGAAGGGTATGAATAGTATTAATAGGTCTATGAAATATATATATATTTCCTACTAAATATAAATGGTTGATATTTTTTAGTAAATAATCAATCAATTTTTATTAAAGTAATTTTATTCTTAAAAAATACTTTTTGTTCCAAAATGATTTTGATTTATTTTCATGGAAAAATATTATAGTTAATTTTTTAGAAATATATAAAATTTATTTTATAAAATTAAATTAATTATTTAAATCATCGTATCAAAATTTACCTTGTATGAAATTTAGTAATTCTTCGAAAAATATATATTTTTTAATGAATAGTGAAAATACAAATTTCTATAAAAATGTCATTTAATATCAATAAATTAAGTAATTTGAAAGTCAAATTATTTTTTTAATATTATTTCATGTAACATAACTATAACTTGGATATATTTAATACAATTAATTATATTTTAATCATCATTATATTTTATTTTACTACAAGTTTTTTTTGTTTAAAAAGAGGTTTTTTTTTAAAAACTATTTTAAAGTTAAAAATGTTTCTCCTTTTTAATTAATTAAAATAAAACCTAAAGAGGAATGTATTATATTAAATGCATTTATTATATATTATTTTATTTTATTTTATATTCATACAATGATTATTATTTGAAATAAATTTATATAAGCTATCTTTTACTTGAAAAAAATATACTTCTCAAAAACCCACTTTTTTCCACGTTTGTGGGTTTTATTTTAAATTTAATTTTTAAAATTTTAGAAAACTTATTTGAAAAAATGAAATTCATTTTTGAAATATAAATTTCAATATTTTTTCAAGGTGACTTTTTTAAAATTTTATGAAAAGATTAATTTTTTGATGAACAGTGAAAAATACTGAATTTTAATTGAAAAATTCCTTTTAATTTAAATTATTTATAAAGTTAAACAATATTTTAAAGTGGTTTTAAAGTTAAAATTGTTAAATAATATATCTATTGATCCAATTTAGTCCATTTTAATTAATTTATTATTCAAATTGGATATAAAAACATTGTAATAATTAGAATATTTTCTCTTTGAAAACTCGTTTTCCCATCACATATGCAGGATTAATTTTAACTTAAAATTTTCAAATTCTGTGAATTTAATTTAGAAAAATATATTTCATATTTTTAATAAGAATAATTTATACTATATAACAATTCTAAATTAATTTTCTATTAAAATAAATAGTAAAAACAGTAAAAACTAAGTACCGGAGTTAAGGTAAAAATAGATTTACCGGGTGTTAAATTTACAAGATAAGGGTTAAAATGACATAAAAATTTGTCTAAAATATATTTTTCATCGATATATGAACGTTATTGCTTATATTATATATAATTTTTTATTATTTTATCCCTTTTACAAGAAAAAAACGGTCTTAATTCATTGTTTTAATAAAAATATAAGTGTGCCACTCACCTCACTTATAAAAGACCACTCACTCTCCTTATCTATTCATGACTTACAATTCCAATGTATCTAAAAATTCATAAAAAATTACTTATCTAATTAACCCATATAATCCTAGAATAATTTGTTTTGTAATAAATCCAACAATGTAAGGACTTTTGTGAGAACCAAAAGAAGTCACCAGAAGAAGAGGCAACATTCTTAAATGGGAGTTTTTATTAAATTCATTCCTCTACCTCATTAAATTGTTATTAAAACATGATTATATAATAACCTAAGTACATCACATATAATTTTGTGTTACTATTTTAATTTAATAACCTAAATCCTTCTCCTATTCCATCAAATGGTTTATGAAATCATCTTTCATGTGTACGGTGGACTACCGCCTTGTGAACCGATGTCATTCATTTCTCTGTTACCACCTCTCATGGTTGGTAATTATGATGTATATGAAGTATATATGTGATATTTTTAACATAATTATACATCTATAGTAATTATATCATATATATATGTTTTTAATTTCCATTCCATTGGTGATACAATATTGTCACTCGTGTGTACGATAGACTACCACCTCACGAAGCGATGTGATTCATTTTCAGTAATGATATACATGGAAAATAATAAGGGTAAAATTAATAAATGTATATATGATTTAAATGAAATATTTATTATATTCATGGAATATTTATCATTATAAAATATAATATATCATTTTATTACTTATCTTTTCACTCACTGAAAGATTATAGAATCACCCATGTATGTGTGGACTACCGCCTTAATGAAGAGATGTGAGTCTCTATTTTCATTACCACACAACATGAAGGATATATATATAAGTATATTTAAAGAAATTAATTTTTATTTATGGTATTATGATCATTATATAATGATAAAATATTACTTACATCATTTCCATAATGATCGTTGAAAAATGGAAATGTTACTCATGAATACGTATAGTTAACCGTCTCCATGATTGTAAAATATTCATTAATAAAAAAATATTTAATAATTGGTATTAAAATTATAAATTATGTATAAATATAATTATTATTTCATGATTATTATTCTTTATATGATACAATTTTATTATATGCACAATAACTAGAACTTTCATGACAAAGCATGGATGAGAAAATAAGGAAATTCACACCCAAAATAGTGAAAATAATGAAATATTATTAACAGAAGGGTGATAAGATGTTATTAAAGGATAATATATGATATTATAAATATTAATAAGGTTCTTTTATAAGTTATTAACGTGTTTAAAACCACTATATAGGAGGATAAATCATGTTTAACCAAAAGGAAGGGTGAGGTTAGGGATTTGAAGTCTCTTTTATTTCCAGAAGATGTATTCCATATTCATTACTTATTTCCTTTTTATAGTGTATGAACAGCCAATTTTATTTGTCATATTATTAATACCCTTATTTTCATGACATCAAAATTTTCATTTTATGTTATTCTTTATTAGGGATTACTAATCAAAGTATTACCAAAGTGGTAAGGGATTTCTTAACTCAATTTCAATTCATAGGGTTAAACTTTTGCTTCATTGATTATGTCATGATAAGATTATGTTTTTAATTAACTTTTATTATCTTATATGATATTTAAACTTGTTTATGTGGATTTACATTTGATAAAAATAATATGTTCATTGAATAATCCCAAATTCAATGGTATGATCTTTATAAGGGATTTGTATTCTCTCTTTTCTTTTTGGGAGACATATGAAAATTCAACACTTATTTCTTTTATGTGGTGTATATCCTACCCCATTAAAATGTTATATCACTAATATCATTATTTTTATGATATTTTTTGTCTCATTTTATTTTATAATTTATTGATTATTATACTTCAAAATATTACTAAAGCGGTAAGGGATTTTATCTCAATTTTCTTTCTTTGAGACTTATGTCGTGTTATCAACATATCTTCTTTCATGAGGTATATATATAGACCCTTTGACATGTAATATAATAAAATTATTTATTCTAAATATATTTTATGTTTTATTAAATTTTTTCCTTTTATGGGGTTTATAATTTAATTTTACCAAAGTGGTAAGAGATTTATGTTACAATCTCATTATTTATCGGTGTTATTTATGATTATGTCTCTAATATTGAACTATTATGATCTATCTCACAATAATTATGAAAAATTTTATTCTACTATTGTTATTAATTATATTCAAAATTAATAGTACCATTTATCCACTCTTTTATAATTAAAATAACTAAGAATTTTTTTTATGAAAACCAGACTTCATTTCTATATTTGATTAGAAATATTTTTTATACCAAAACCATGTTTAAAAAAGTTTAAAAACAAGTTTTGAAAAAAGTTTTTAACTTTTTTAAAATGAGTTATTAAATACATTTTAACCAATTTTCTCTTTTTAAAAAATGTTTTCAATGGGATCTTTATGTCATTTTAAACACAATACCTATTTGACTTTTACCAAAAATGTGAATGGAATTATTGTTTTAATGTGTATATAATGAATAAAATTTCCATCCATCATGGCCACTAAAATGTTTTGAAACATACTTTATAAGTTTAAAATATTATTTTCAATGAAAATTATTTTCAATTTTTTTTTTGAATTTTAGTTATAAAATTTTATTATCAAAATAAAAAAATATATTTTCCTCGAGAATGTTTTTAAAGATCTTTTTATGGTATTTCTATTCTTCAATGACAAAAACCCTTTATTCTTACTCTAATAGGTATATATTGTATTGATTCCTTCCTTATTATTTATATGGATTTATTAAGATTATTTCAAAGATATTTTTATGTAATATGTTTCTTTTCTACTAGTTAATCCTGTTTCAAAGAGATTTTTATGGAACTCATTTCCTTTCCATGGGTTTACCATGTTTGAAAGAGATTATTATGGAACCTTTTTTTAAGGGTTAACCATATTGCAAATATATTATTACAAAACCCATTTTCTCCATAGGTTAGTCATGTTCCAAAGATATTTACATCAACCCCATTTATTTTCCATGTATTAATCAATTTATATATGGAATAATGATTATTTCTATGAGTTTTATAATGAAATCTCTATGAAAATTATTCATGTTATTTTTCTTTGACATTATATATGATGGTTTCACCCAGATATCATCGGTTGATCCCATTATATATTATATGTTAGATGTGCCCAGATAGTCTTGGGTGATCCAGTTATATATTATACGATGTGTACACCTAAATAACATTGGGTGTACCCATATTGCACTTTAATGCATTGAGTAATGATTATTTTCTCTAGAGAATTATATTTGAATTTGAACATATGATTATTCCATTTTTAAGGATTATGTAAGGGTTCTTTAAGTGTTATATGAATATGATTTTCTAATATACCAACATGTTTTATCTATTCTTTTTATGGGATTATAATGTTTCCTTTAATCAAGTCGCATGGCTCATGATTATTGATTCTGATTGTAACGTTTTGGTTTCAAGTGCCACCTCAAAGTGCCCCGAACCTGGTTGGTCACATGACCTCAAGAACATTTCCCCAAATGATAGAGGCTATTGAATAGAAGCAAGGGACAAGTTCTGATAGTTGGGAAACTATTCCCTCGTTGACATAGTATACATAATAGAATAAACAATAATAATCAATAGGGGAAGTGGTAATACCATACAAAAAGTAAAAAACATAAGACTAATAGTAAAAATAACTGTAGCATATATATATAAATAAATGATTCATGTCACGTGTATCTAGAAAAATATCCAAACAATTCACAATGCTATAAATAAAGTACTGAAATCAAAGTATAGAAAACAGTAAACACCAACAGTATCACAAGCCTCAGCTTGGATTCATGCTCTCCATCTCCAATAGTAATCAAGTACCTGATGAAGAAGGTCACTTGAACTTATCTATACCTTAAACCATATAATCTGTTTGGGTCCAAAATAATGACCCAAAAAAGTTGTGAGATGAATTTTAGTAGGCAACCCCCAAAAGATCTTTGCCTAACAGTCAGTGAGTATATATAGCATGTAATATGTAGAAATGAAGTAATAAACTAGAAAGTACTCAAAATTAATAATACTATAGTTTTAAATTACATTCATTTTCATTTATAAATTATTCAAACCATTAAATAATGTAACCTCAGGATCTAGCCTAAGCTATGTATCCCCTATATAATAATAATAACAGACGTATCAGAAAACCATCTAAACAACCAAGTAAAACTGAGTCCAAGATTATGATTTGGTTTGGTAGACTCTTCGTAGTCATACAATTATTCAAAAGCAACCCTTTGGGAAATTTCACATATTCTAACCCCTATGGTGTAACATATCATTAATTTAGTAAATAATGAATCTATGGGAAATCTCACACAGTCTAACCCATTTGGTCCTAAATGGAACTAATCATTTACAAATGACCACCTGGGTATCTCTCACGGTCAATACCCCCTTGGTATGAATAGAAAAAATAAAATATAATAACCCCTAGGTAGATCTCATAGTCAATTCCCTATGTTCCAACATTCATTTAATAATGACCCTCTGGGTATCTCTCACGGTATAACCCCTCTGGTCAATAACCACCCAACAACTCTCACAGTCAATACCTATGGGTAAACATAATAAAAATTTATACATAAAAAACCCTACTTCAGGAAGCTCTCACAGTCAATTCCCCTTTGTCATACTTTCACAATGCGAAAACACATGCATCTCAAATAAATAGTAACTCCATCCTAACAATATAAGGCATGGAAAACAAAGAAATCCTAATAGTCATTCTAGGCCAAATGGACACAACCAATAAAACATGGTAATGCACCAATAATCAAGTTATAAAACCTTATATGTAATAAATAACCCCTTTATCAATCAAGCACACCATAACAGGTCTTAAACGGGGTTAAATTCTAAAACCCGCAATACCCTAAACATGGATATTCAACACTTTTAGAATATATAATCCAAAGACAATCAAAAAAATGCACAAAACACCTACCTTGATGTTGTACAATGAACACACTTTAACATTGTCCCTTGAATCGGCCTAGAACAACGTAGATCAGTGGGATTTTAACGCACCCGTTGGAGTTCAGATCAAACCTCGGACGGAGAAATAATGGCTCAAACTTTGATTGTCACTCTTGGTTGCTCCTAGACAAACCAAGGTTAGAAGAAGGTATTTATGGAGATAAGACACGACCCCACTCTGATTCATCAAATAAAAAGAAAAGTACACAGTGTGTTCATTTAATGTACATGCCATCTACTAGTCTCAATCGGCCCCCTCTTTAGGCAGTCTTCCAAGTCACCTACATAGACATGTACTTGGCCATTGCATGGCTAGTACATAGTTACACGCAGAAACTCATTACATGACATGTAATCCAAAGTACACAACATGTACACAAAAATTTTCCCAGTTCTTCTTTTTTCCTAAAAAAACCCAAAATAAAGATCCATACTTGAAATGAAGATCCGAGTTCTTACAAACTTCCACCCTTAAATAAATTCATCCCCAAATTGCCCTTCCAAGGGTAAAAAATAATAAAATTCCAAAAAATTTGTCCACTTTAATCATACGTCATCCTCCCTCACCCAAGTCTCATCCTATACTCACTCGTGCTTCCATAGAACCCGTAGTAGAGGAACATACCAACCATAGAGAACCATTATAATGCGATCCAAAATTAGAATAAGGTGCTTCTTAAAGGATACATCCACCTCCAACTCAAACTCCTTGGGTTGAAAAACATGATATGGGCCTGAAAATTAACATAGTAGTTAAGAAACTTGAAAGATGTCATGCATAGCCAAGTACCTATGAGGTAACTACAACTGATAGGAAACCGGCCCAACTCTCTCAAAAACCTCAAACAGCCTGATGTATCTCAGTAAAATCTTCCCCTATCTCTTAATAATTCTATGTCCCATCCTCAGTGCGACACGTAAGAAAACATGATCTCTGACCTCGAACTCCAGAGGTCATCTCCGCCGATCAGCATAAGATTTCTGGTGATACTATGCAGTATCCATCCTCTTCCGAATCAACTCCACCTACTCAGTGGTATCTTGGACAAGATGAGGTCCCAACATAGCTCCCTCTCCTACCTCCATCTAACATGGGGGTGATCGGTATGACCTACTGTATAAAGCCTCATAAGGTGCTATTTTAATCATCACCTAAAAACTATTATTGTAGGAAAAATCCACTAAGGGTATATGTTTCTCCAAAGAGGTCCCAAAATCTAGGATTCATTATCATAGAATGTCCTCAAAAACTTTAATTGTGTTCTCAGACTGGCCATCTGTCTAGGGATGGTAAGTTGTACTCAAAAGTACATGTGTACCCAAATCCCTCTATAGTCCCTGATTGACCTGAGAAGTAAACTGAGCATCCCTATCTGAAATGATAGAGTGTGGAACCTCATGAAAATGTACAATCTCTCGGTTATACAAACTTCCAAGCTCATCAACACTTAAAGTTTCTTTAATCTTCAATAAATGTGAAACCTTCATGAGAATGTTGAGATCAACTCACAAGACATCGTTACCACAATACATCCAAAATTTTAAAAACATTACAAAGTGCACCCCTAAGAATTCCAATGACTCTACCAACATGTTTTTATTTAACTGGGCAAACCCAAACACAACTAAGGTCATAACCACAACCTCACAGTAAGGAAATGTGAAACGCAAAATGACATCAGAAAAATTGGTCACACAATCTTTCCTCGAAAGACATTGCAGATTTTCATAGCACACCCACCCTTAACTGGTAGTGTGTTCAACTAAATCACTCAAACAATACTCATAGAACAAGAATGGTAAGGAGTCAAACCATCACTGAATGACTTATCTTATAAATGCTTGGTTTAGAAGGATGATGTATTGCAATATAAATATAACTCTTTTTTTCAAGTAACCATGTGCTCACAATGAACCCATTCACCAAAGCCCACATCTGTCTCTCAGTGATGATCCCATGTCACACCATCCCTTGATCATTAAAAAGTTCATGCCACAGCTCGAAAAAAATGAATTATAGATTTATCCCAGTGGAATTATTACCTCTTTAATCATTACATTTGAGCCCAAATAAAAGTATGAGATAACCTCAGATTAATCAACCCGGAGTCTAAGGAACTCACCAAGGTGGTCCATACTCCCCATACAAGTGAGACTTTAGTGTGAAGACCAAAAGTACATATAAGAAAATTGATTGTCCCATAACATCATCCGCTTGGCAGTCATGTCAAGGAAGTGGTAGGAATCAAGTTTATGTCCTAGGTGTTATTACACGGGAACTCAGGTATTAATCAAGATTAAACAAGTCTCTATTGAAACTGCACATCCAGCACACAACATGGAAAGAGATCACGAACCAGTCCAACGACTTCCGAATGTATCACGGTGTATAACTGAAGCTCTCTTAGTGCATCCAGGACGACATCAAGATAGGGTACATGCTCACCTCTTAATAAATATCACACTAAGAGGACTTCAAATATTACTAGAAAAGGATAATAGAACCATTATTGGTCGACCTCCTAAAGGAAACTTTTCTTTACTATCCAAAACATCATCATTCAAACAATCACAATAATGTTGTGATGCCTAGAAATCACCAACATGAAATAATATTGCAAACCATAAAATCATTCAAGTAAAAACGACCCTTTCTGAGTGGTCCTTTATTATGATCCTTCTACATGGAAATAAAATATTTGAAACAGAACTGACGTGACGCACCCTACCTAGGAGTGTCTTATACATCAAGAAGGACTAGATGTTGTCAAATGAGATAGTTTAGAAGCAACTTAAATGCACGTGTGTCATTCCATGAACTATGATCACTATGTCACATCACTTGTCATGAAGCCTAAAAGATACACTGACTGGTATGTCAAAACACCTATGTCCCAGAAAGTCCCCCTGAGTAGTGGGATAAAAAAAAGCTCCATAATGCTTAGGTCACTCTACACCGGAGATAAACCAAGAGCAAACACTACATCTCAAAGCTCAATTATGTAAACAAATTCAATGGCTCATTTAAACATTCAACACTCAACGGGTATTGCGTATGTCAATATACACTACCCCGAGTTTACAAGATCAAAAACACATTATGGGGTACTATGCATAGGTTTTCCACCCTATGCATCCTAGTACTAGATTGATCACACAAGAATTGGATCAAAATAAAATCATTTACACAACCATTAACTCAGGTGATGACATACCAAGTCGTCCATCACTAAAGAAAAGAGAGGTTTACATGACCTCCTAATCATCGACCATGCCCGAGGCATGTCTAACCCAGATAACCAAGAGATCCTCAAGCTTGTTCCCATATAAAAATTCAAGGAACAATGAACACCCCTCCAAATAAGGATGTCATTTAAAACTATAATTCCTACTAGGGACAATGAAAACTGGACCACACCAACATCAAAATCTCTCAACAGAAAACAAGACAACCAACTCTAAAAGTGCTACCTACCATGGGATAGCATTTTACAAAGCATAAGCACCAACTTCCACTACTAGGTTACACAAAACAGATTCACTATGCTCAAAATCCCCTGGGAAACTAATTTATCTCAACAGCTCAAAGTGAAATAGGAAAGTCTCACCAACTTTCCTTTAAAACATTTAACAACTCTAACATTCCATCATGAACAACAAGTTAGCAAGTAAGATTATTTATAACAACCAAGGCAACCTAAAATGATCTTGTTAAACCAACTTGGGTCCTAAAATAAAAGGAACCCAATAGAATTTGTTTAACCACACAAAGTATGAATACATAAGCAATTAATTCTATTAAAAAACCCTTACAAAGCATGTAAGAAGAGGAATCCAACAAGATATCTTTTAATGACAAAAAGCAAGGGATCCCATGACATGGATCCTCAAAATAGTACACAGATGAGGGATCCTTCTAGGGACTCCCTAGAAGCAACAAGTCTCATGGTCTCATAGGCCAGAAGGCACATCTCAAATGAGAAACATCCTCAAAAGAAAAATGTCATGGGAGATAGCTCAAAGCTCATTTTAGATCAAAGGTCTCAACTAGGTTGTTCTAAATACCCAACCGATCATTTACGCGTTGGTATCACTCCTAGGAGAGAACTGTAAATGACAACTGGAGGAAGAACCTCTCAAATTAGAAAAGAAACCCAAAAACCTATTAGGAGTCCTCATAATGCTCTACAGGTTCCACCATCATGATCTATGTGGAAATATACTTAGAAAGGACTACTCATAGGTCCAAAACTGAAATTGGAGGATAAAACAGGAATAGACCCTAAAAGGGTACAAGATGACTACACAACATGTATCATTCATACACAGTGTGTACACTCATTATCTTACATAGTTGTGCACCCCCACCTACCAAGGTGTGTAAAAATCACAGGTACACGACATTTCATCCCAGAACATGACATGTACTCAAGTCCTCCCTCCTAGCCATGTTCGTCTACACGACCAGACTCACACGTGTTCTCTCTACAAAAAACTACATGGGGTGTACTTAATCTACACAGCGTGTCCTTAACAAGACTCAAAACCTGGGTTTTTTCCCCCACACGGCTAGAACCACATGGTTTCTCTCCCATTGTAACACTACATGGCATGCACACTCTAGACATAGTATGTACAACCTAAGTTTCATCCACCCATGTCGTTATTCACACGGTTGGACACACAGTCTTTACGGAATGGTGTGTACTCCCAGTACACAGTATGTTCTACCAAACATTAATCAACCCCATTTCTCTTCTCACACATTCAGTCACACAGTTAAAGAATACATGGCATGTACATATGGTACATAGTGTGTACTTAAGAAACGTTGTTTCTTCCATAATAGAAGAACACATGGCATGTGTTCATGACACCACACGTTGTGTTGTTTGGGTTTCCAGACAGTAATCCTCTGAAACTTCTCTGGAACCCTTAAAAACATAAAATTTTGTTCAAGGCATAAAAAATTCTGACCCATGGGATCCCATACTCCCCGTGAATCAAAGTTTGGAATCCTTTTTCACACTATAACTTGATGAAATTCAATTAAAGTTCAAACATGATCAACTAATTTTTGATTCAATAGGGCCCATAACACCTTAGGGATCAAAGTTTGGCATCCATCTAAATGAAACATTACATATTACAATACCGTATCAAAATAGAAGGTATTCTATCATGTAATTTATCACAATAGCTTGCATATCTAGCACAACATCTATCACAATAGAATTCAATAAGTAATGCACCCTAAATGGCATGACAAGAATGCATGACATGTGATCTCTAGAAAGTGCCTATATGATGCATGAGATGCCATACCCTCATCTCATTGGATTGTAATAGAAGTAAAACCTCATTAATATCAATGATAACAACACAAAACAAGTGAATCACCTAATGGGGAAATCAGATCAACTATAAAAATTGCAAAACCATAAAAATTGCAATATTTGAGGTAAATTGGCTTTTCCCGGTATGCAGGTTAACTACTCCCGAGCACAGATTATTACCAACTACCCATTATTTCCAACCTATGTCTATAGTTTTCAAATAGTAAGACAAAGTAAAAAAATAAACTCCACTGATACCACTTTGTAATGTCTCGGTTTCAGGTTCCACCTCAAAGTTCCCCGAACCCGGTTGGTCACATAACCTCAAGTGCATTTCCCCAAACAAGAGAGGCTGGCGACTAGCAGTGAGGGACAAGGTCTGATAGTGTGGAAACTATTCCCTCATTGGTAGAGTATAAATAGAAGAATAAACAATAATAATCAATAGCGGAATTAGTAATACCATACAACAAAAGTAAACAGCGTAAGACTGATTATAAAAACAACTACATCATATATATAAATAAATGATGCATGTCACATGTATCTAGGAAAACATCCAAAAAAGTCACAATGCTGGAAATAAAATAGTAAAACCAAAGTATAGAAAACGCTGAACTCTAATATCACAATAAGTCTCAGTTTGGTCCCATGCTCTCCAGCTCCAACAACAATGAAGTACCTGGTGAAGAAGGGTATTTTCCCTTATCTATACCTACAACCATATAATCTGTTTGGGTCCAAAAGCATGACCCAAACAGGGTGTGAGATGACTCCTAGTAGGAAAACACCGAAATATCTATGACTAATAGTTAGTGAATATATATAGCATGTAATATGTAGAAATGAAGCAATAAAATAGAAAGTACTCAAAAGTAACAATCCTATAGTTTTCAATTACATTCATTTTCATTTATAAATTATTCAAATTGTTGAATAATAAGCTCGGAATCTATCCTCAGCTTTGTATACCTGTATATAATAGTAACAACCAATATCTTAGAAGACCATACAAACAACCAAGTAAAACTGAGTCCAAGATTGTGCTTTGGATTAGCATAATTGTCACAGTCATACAATTATTCAAAAGAAACCCTCTAGGAAAGTTTTCATAGTCTAACCCCTAGGGTTTAACATATCATCAATTTAGTAAATAATGAATCTCTGGGAAATCTCACATAGTCTAACCCCTTTGGTCCTACATTGCACTAATAATTTACAAATGACCATCTGGGTAGCTCTCATGGTCAATACCCCCTTGGTCTGCATAGAAACAATAAAATATAATGACCCCTAGTAGCTCTCACAGTCATTGACCTATGTCCCGACAATCATTTAATAACGACCCTATGGGTAGCTCTCACGGTCTAACCCCTCTGGTTAATGACCACCCAACATATCTCATAGTCAATACCTCTGGGTCAACATAATAACAATTCATACATAAACGACCCTACTTCGGGAATCTATCATTGTTAATTCTCGTTGGTCATACATTCACAATGTGAAAACACATGCATCTAAAATAAATAGTAACTATATTCTAATAACACTGAGGCATAGAAAACAAATCATGCCTAATAGGAATTCTAGACCAAACAACCCCACCCAATCAAACATGGGAACACACCCATAATCAAGGTATAAAACCTTATGTATAAGAAGTAACCCCTTTCTCAAAAAATCACACCATAACAGGTCTTAAACAGGGTTGAATTCTAAAACCCGCAATACCCTAAACATGGATATTCGGCACTTTTATCATATATAATCCAAATACAATCAAAGAAAGGCACAAACCACCTACCTTGATGTTCTATGATGAACACTATTTAATGTCAGCCCTTGAATCAGCCTAGAACAATGTATATCAGTGGGATTCCAACACACCCACCGGAGTTTGGATCAGACCTCAGATGAAGAAATGGTGGTTCAAACTTTGATAGTTGCTCCCGGTCACTCCTGGATGAATTGAGGTTAGAAGAAGGTATTTATATAGATGATATGTGACCCTGCACTAATTCATCAAATAAAAAAGAAAAGTACAATGTGTGTTCATTTAATGTACACGTTGTGTACTAGCCTCAACCAGCCCCCACTTTAGGCGGTCTATCAGGTCACCTACACAGCCATGTACTAATTTGTTACATGGCCAATACAAAGCTACACACAGCAACTAGGTAAATGGAATGTAATCCAAAGTACACACTGTATACTTAAAAAATTTCCCAATTATTCATTTTTCCTCAAAAACAACCTGAAATAAAGATCCATACCTAAAATGAAGATCCAGGTTCTTACACTAGTGAATCTTGATTTTATTAAATCCTTGTTCCATGTATCATCATTAATGATTTTGGAATTAATGGGTATGTGTTATTTTATGATTTGTTTCATTCACTATGATTATATCATCATACCCTTATTCAATTCATATTTTCACTGATGAAATTCACTTGTTAATGGTTTTGTTTACTCTTACTGAGAATTTGAGCTCACCATTATTATTTTTCATTTTCCCTGTGTTATTAAGAATTAATATTGAAATAATTTTTTCTATAATGGATTTTGTATGGATAATGATGACGAATTGATGTGAAATAATAAATGATGGGTTAATTAAGAGAAATACTCATTTAAAAACATGTGTATTATTTATGTGAGAGTTTTTCCTAATTATATAAAACTCTAAAACTAAAAGGTTCCTGATAATGTAAGTGATCTTATTTCTCCTTTTGATTTTGTATGGGTTGGATGGAAAAACATTTGGTCACAGTTATTGGTATCAAATCCTAAAATTTAAATTTTATGATTTCAACACCGGATCCAAGAGTGTGGGTTATAGGCTATTATACTTGGCCTCAGAGGTCGATTTAGATAATTTGGAGATTATAATGTTTTAATTTGAGGTTATATTAAGAGATATAGATACCTTCATAGGTCTATAATATTAAGTATGATCATAATTTCAAAGTCTTAGACACTATATTGAGGTTTTAATAGATGAGATATTAAATTGATTAATGGAATTTTAAGAGAAATTTTATTACGTTGAAGTATATGTAAATCTTTGTCATAATGAGAGGTATTTATTTACATTTTATGGAAATAATATTTAATTTATTGATAACCATTAGGTTTTATATGATATTTTATATTATGGTAATTATGGGAACATAAGTTTTATCATATAGATAACCACAAGAATGAAAAGTGATTTCATGACTAAGTGATTAATGATATTTGAAAAAACAAATCACCATATTTTGGGCTTGAAATATGAATGGTATGAGATAAAATTAGTGCTAAAAACACTATTTAATGTTGGTGTTTTTTTAGGAATGATTCAGTTTTAACATTGGGTATTACTATTGAATTTTTTATATTAATGTATTATTTCATCATATAAAGGTTTACTCATTTTGGAAATTATCTTACAATGTGATAAATATTTTATTTTTTTAATGTAAAAATATAGGTGGAATATATTTTTATACCTATTATGGTTTTATGATCCTTTAAGAGTTGATTTTTAGTACTTCAAGCATGAGAAATTCATCTTGAATACTCATTATTTGAAGAAAAAGATGAGATTCTGGTGGAAATTTGATAAAGGATTAAATTATAATTGTCAAGTAAGTATATTTTACTATTTCTTAAGCCTATATTTTTAAATAATTACTTAACTATTGAAAAATTATCTTGAAAAAAATGTTATCTTATTGCATTCATATTCGATGAATCAGATTGTCTTTTATATCATCACAAATTTGTGGTTTTGAAGCCCATAAAATTTTATTGATCATTCACTTTATTATGATTAATGACCTCAATAACTATCTATAATTGTTTATATTTTTCATCCATATTTAAATCTTTACTTCCAAACTATTTTCTCCTATTTGGAAACATAGTGTGTCTCATTCAATATGACCCTGATACTTACCTTTAACTTTTATCAAGAAGATGTTTTATTAAACCTTTTTACGATGTGGGTATATACCAAAAGTAATTTAAAATATAAAAACATTTATTACCAAGATAATGTTTAAATTTTTATGACAAAATTTATTATGGGGGAGGATGTAATACCATGTTATTTTAAAATAAGAAAATTTTGTTCGATATCATAAACAAAACACAACACAAAAATTAGATAAGAATATAACTCCTCGAGACTTTATGATATATTTGTTTTTTAAAATAAATTCAATCTCTTTGAAATCTTTCATTACATGAGACCTCTATATTTTTATGTTTGATAGCATATTCAACATGTAAAACCGAGCTTAAACAACCCATGATATATATAACCATCATAACCTAGCTGTTAGATTATGTGGTATGAAAAATATTAACTAATTTATGAAATATATATATATATATATATATTAATATTTACTACTAAATATAAACTATTGATAAATTTTTAGTAAGTAATCACTCACTTTTTAGTAAAGTAATTTTCTTTTTCAAAAATATGTTTCTTTCAAAAATGATTTTTATTTATTTTCATGAAAAAAGTATTATAATTAATTCTTAGATATTTTTAAAAATTTATTTTGATAAAATTAAATTAATTTTATAAATCATAATAAAAATATTTTCTTTTGGTAATTTTTTTTTATTTTTCAAAAAATATGGATTTTTCAATAAATAAAGAAAAATACCAATTTTTGTAAAAAAATATCAATTCTTTTAAATAAATTATGTAATATAAAAGTCACATTATGTTTTGAATAACATTTTAATTAAAATAATTATTATTTAGATATATTTAATACTCTTAATTAAATTTTAATCATCATTATATTTTATTGTAGTATAGGTTTGTCTTAAGGTTTAAAACTTGGTTTTTTTTCTGAAAATTGTTTTAAATATCAGAATATTTATCTGTTTTAATTAATTAAAATAATACCTAATGAGGAATGTTTTAAAATAAATATATAGATTTTATATCAGTAAATTTTGATTTATGTTTATAAAATTATTATTATTATACATAGTTTTAATATAAAATCATATTGTTCTTGAAAAAAATACACATCTCGAAAACCTATATTTTCATCGCCTCTACGGGTTTTATTTTAAATTTATTTTTTACACATTAAAAGAAATATTTTATAAAATAAAATTAATTTTTGAAATAATAATTTAAAAATTATATTAGGTTTAATTTTTGATAATTTTCTAAAAATATTAATTTTTTAATGAATAGTGAAAAAGGTTGAATTTTAATTGAAAACTGCATTTTGTTTAAATTATTTATAAAGGTAGATTATATTTTAAATTGGTTTTAAAATAAATTTATTTGAATTATTTTTATATTAATAAAATATATTTAATTTCAGTCAATTTTATATTTAAATAAGATATATAAACTTTGAAAACATTTGACAATTTGCTCTTTGAAAACATGATTTCTCATAGCATATGTAAAATTAATTTTCAAATAAAATTTTCCAATTATGTGAATTGAATTGGAAAATTTGATTCCATATTTTGAATTAGAATAATTTATACCATCTAATAAGTTCAACTTAATTTTTTACCAAAATGAATAGTGAAAATAGTAAAAATTAATTACTACGGTTAATGTAAAAATTGATCCACTGGGGGTTTAAACTAAAATTATAAGGGTTAAAATGACCATAAAACTTATATAAAATATATTATATGATCTTATTTAGACTATATACCTTATATTATCAATAATTTTTCATTATTTATTCCTTTTCACAAGAAAAAAATGTGGATGGAATTCATTATTTTCATAAAATTACAAGTGTGCCACTCACCTCAGTTATAAAAGGCCACCCCCTATCCACCACTATTGACACCTTAAAACCCCATTGGTTTAGAAAATACCCACAAAAATAACTTCTATAGTTCCCTAATATAATTTTATAAGCCTTAATTTTGGAATAAATACAACCAAGGATGACCTTTGGTGAAAACCAAAAGAAGTTACCTGAGGAAGACGTAATGTTCTTCTATGAGCATTTTTATTATATTTCTTTCTCAACCTCTTTAATTATTCATAAAATATTATTATATAATAACATAAATATCTTAAATATACTTATATGTTATTATTTTAATTTCACAACTTAAATTCTTATCCTTATCCATGAAATGGTTTATGAAATCATTATTTGTGTGTACAACAGATTACCACCTCAAGAACCAATTAATTCAATTTTCCATTACCACCTCTCATGATTGAGTATGATGGTAGATATAAACTATAAATATATATATATATATATATATATATATTTATAAAAACATTATACCTGTTTCCGATGTTTTTACGCCGGGGCGCGCGCGCGTGTTCGTCACGCATGGGAGGACGTGTGGCTCGCAGCCCCACATTCCCGCTTTCCAAAGGCGGGCGGCATCTGTTCCTTATTCAGGGACGTCTGCTCCTTGATCGAAACCGGGATGATGGGATGTTGGTTCTTCCTACCGTGGATTCCTCCTCGGATCACGTCACCTAATCTGGGTCTCCCTCATAGATTTAAGACGGGTTCGTGAAGCTCATTCCCAGTGCCATATCTGCATGGACGCCAGTTAATTATGCTGCTTCCGTCAAGACGCTCCAAGGGGTCTTTTCGGGGCAGCAACCTTCGGTGAGGATAAAGGTCACGTTGGGGTGTCGTTGGCATGTCTTGATGCTGGGGATCGGCATGTCTGTCTTCTGACCCTTATCACGGGGCCTCTCGAGGGTGCGGAAGCCCGAGGCATCCCACATAGAACGTGGGGAATGTGTACCATCTGAGGTTTTCCTCAGATTCCCATGTTTAACACGGGGTGTGCCGCGAGTTTAACGTCTTGCGGAGATGGATCGGACTGATTGAAACAATGAGAGTGGATCAGATTTAAGGACCCCCTAGGGGGAACACCGATGTTGGGGCCAGCACATGGGCGGCTTCCCGGATACTATGGAGTGGGGCGGAGTGGCATGATCTCACCGGGATGTGGTAGCCCGGGCAAGGATCAGGATGGATGACGAAGTGAGGCATGGGGCTTATGATCTGAGATGGCCCAGGAGGGGGAATACAGTTTAACGTCATGCGGGACAAGATATAGTTTAACGTCATACGGGACAAGGGCATATAGTTTAACATCATGCGGGACGAGGAATTTGGGTCTTACGCTCTAAGGTGGCCCAAAGTGGGTATGGGGCTTATGCTCTGAGGTGGCCCAAAGTGGGTATGGGGCTTACGCTCTGAGGCAGCCCGTGGTGGGCAGGGAACCGACGTGGAGAGGTCGGAAGGACCGGGTGGTGGGCTTGAACCTCGTGGAGGCTTCCTACGTACCATGCGTTAGCACAGATCAAAGTCCACGTAGTTCGCTGGCATGGGGCTTACGCTCTGATGTGGCCCATAGGAGGATGTCATGGTCGATGTGCACTCTAAGCCCACGTGAGTCATGCTCGGTGTGAGAAATAAGAGGTATCAGGGACCAGACGATCACGTCGCGAAGGGTGCGTCTGTGAGAAGCGGAATGGGGCTTATGCGTTGAGCGACCCAAAGAGGAAACAAGGGCTTACGCATGGTTAGCAGCCCGAAGAGGAAACAGGGTCTTACGCGTGGTTAGCGGCCCTGGGTGCTGGGGCTTACTCCAGGGTGGAGGCCCGTGGTGCGACAAAGCACAGCAGGAAAGGGACTCCACTGGCCTTGGCAGGGGGGAAGTATAGAGATGCACGGGTGCAATCTTCCAAAGGAGAGGCTAGGGGCTTACGCTCTGAGGCAGCCCTTCCCCCGTGGACAAACGCCACTCCGACAAAGAGGATCTCATTCCATGCGAGGAAGAGTCCATTCCCGTGGATACGATAGGCGTAAAGAATGTCCGAGCTGGGGGGGACCCTACGTGCGAAGCACGGGGTCGAACCACAGTTTAACGTCATGTGTTAAGGATGAGGTGCTTAGCAGTTTAACGTCCTACAGCTTGGACGAGGTGGGTTCGCTCCACACCCCTAGGGCTTACATGCCCAATTCTTTCTACCCCTTGTGGGAGGGAAGGCATCGGCAAGGCCGTGGTAAAGGGGGGCCGCAGGGCGAACCACTGGGGGGTCCACGTTAGCGTGGCTATGTGAAGAAGCAATAGTCGTTAGCGTGCCTATGTGGAGAAGCATAAGGCAAAGCAACGCAACGGGAAACACCGCCCAAGGAACCTTGAGGTTACTTCGTACGAGCCTGGAAGGCCGCACGGGAAAACAACGCATGGCGCGCATGCCCGGCAGGGAAGACATCACGTGCCGGCACGGAAGGGCAGCCAAGGGGCGTCAAGGTAAAGGGGTCCTGGATGTTGCGTTCAAAAGGAAGCCTTGCGCGCAAAACACCGGGATGGCATGCAATAGGGCCAAATTATTGCGCGGATAGGGGATTGTGCGCAAGGTATTGTGTGCGTATAAAAGGATTGCGCGCAAGGGACAACAATCGCGCGCAAGGGAAGCAATGGGAGGAGGAGGCAAATTCACTGAAGCCGGTGGAGTTGCACGCAAAGGCGAACCCCGGGGCAAAGTTGCATGGAAAAAGGGATTACCTAGAAGTCATATTGCGCGTGGGGGGAGTCGAATTGCTCGCTCGAGAGCCGATCCGAATTCCTCAACCCCCAAACCGTCTGGGGTCGCCTTCTATTTATAGGCCCCAGCCGGCGCGGAATCCAGGCGGCGCATGGAAGTTTCCGCGGTGGGAACTTTCGGCGCGCAAAGCCTCACCGCACGGAACCGGGGAGCGCAAAATTGCACGCAACAGCGGCTCGATTACGCGAATCCCGTGGATACTTCGTGCACACAACAATTTTTCGCACAAGTCCTCCTTTATTTTTTGCACCTCTTCCTGGGCCTTCGGCCCGGACCTCTGATTCTGAATATGACTTCGCTTTTCCATTTCGAAACTTCCTCTGGGATTTGCGGACTTCTTTCGGCGTCTACAAATTCCCCCCCTCGGAATTGGATCGGAAAGAGGTCGCAACCATCGGATTCCGAGGGAAACGCCGAAATGTCGAACCATAGCCAGTCCAAGGCGCTTAGCACGCGAACCCAAGCAGCGCGCAAAATGATGGATCGGCGCGGAATTCACTTTCCACGTGGTTCAGAACTCTAGCCTCGCCTATAAAAAGGGGCACTGGGTCCCAGATCCATACCATAGCTTTTCCGCGTGATAGTCTTATAGATCTCATGCGCGAAATTGCTCCTGCGGTTGCGCGTAAAAACGCTTTGGCAGCGCGGAATTCCTTCCGAATTTTGGTCATCCTTGCATGCCTACTCAGGATCTTCCGCGCTTAGCCCGCCGATTGCACGCTCAACTCTGGGATTTCGCGTCGACCCTTCAGATTTCACGCATCACTCTCCGATTCCACGCACTACATCCTGATTTCGTGTAACTCCCGAAATATTCGAGATGGCCGCAAACCGAATTGATGAGGGGGAAGCCGCCGCTCATAGAACCGAAATGGCGGCGAATGAGGAGTTTTATGGCGCCAAGGTGATTGTTTCCAACAATCTGACCTTGTTCAATCTGCTGACCCCATCCTAGAAGACGTATCCGCTGTCTGACAACCTCCCACTCTGGAATTTTGGAATTCTGGAGGAGGTTCCCCTGCCGGACTTCGAGGTGGACACACCGTGGTCATGGGTGACCCAGGAGGACGAGCTTCCTCGCTAAAAAATCACCAACAATGTTCGTCCTGCCAGGGAAACCACACATATGGACGTATATGTTCTGAACTCGAGGACCAGGACCATTACTGGGGACGAGCCTGTCGCAGAGAATTCTCTGGCCCTCTACGCGAGCACGTTCCGTCAGAGCGTCACGGATGATGTGAAGGGATGGCTGAAGGATTTGGACCTGTGGTCCAGGGGAAACTTCACTAGTGAATGGGCCTAGGAATTCTGGGTTCGCCATACCTGCAACCAGTTCAGGGATGAATTGCGGTATATTGGCCTGTTCGAGGCGGTATGGATGTCGCAGTTCCACTTCCACCGTCAACCTGATCTCGGGCTAGAGCTCTTCACCTGGTGGTCTCCTGACACCAATACATTCCACCTTCATCATGGGGAAGTCAGCATCAGCCTCTAGGACGTTCACTGCATTGGGGGTATCCCACTGGAGGGCTACCAATATGACGAGTTTTTTCCACCAAAGAACACCTGGGAAGATAGGTCATGGATGCCTATGCTGACGTGGCACCTGTTGGAGATGGCCAAAGAGAGGATGGGGGTCAAGGAATTCCTGGAGGACATAGACTACAAGGGCTGGTTCAACCTGTTCCTTGATAAGGATCCAGCCGTCAAGATACCAGGACGGGGTAAACGGTTCCCAACCGCAGTTCAGAGGAGCAGGGATGGGTCATACTGGAGGACCCTGGAGGCGGGGCAATACTAATCATGGGGATATCGCATCATCGAGGCCCGAGACCTAAATTTCCAGTATTCCGGGTTCCTTTCCACCTTCCTGAGCGGGTGGATCCTACCGGTGCGGGACGCGAGGATGGGTGTCCGTCTAGCAACACTGGTGATGGCGGGCACCATGGCCGCCAACAAATGGTTCAACTTGGGTGTCCCCGTACTGGATAAGATGTATTCCATCCTGGGGCGCATCTCACGAGGGGGTTGCCTCGGAGATTATGTGGCCCCTTCCAGACCTTCCACGGTTGGGTGGCGGCTCACCTTGGTGGGTACACTTTCCCAAATGCCATCAGTCCTTCGGGCAATGGCATGCGATCGTCCTTGTTGAACATCGCAGGGGTGGCGTCGATGACACTCAATGAGGAGGGTGTGAGGATCCGCATCGACAACCACAACAACTTCCACTTCAGCCTGTTCCTCACCCCAGTCGGCCAGATGGTGGAAAATGGGAGAGGCTCCTTGGAACAATAGGAATATTTCCAGAGCATTCGAGGTGGGGTGCTCGTGGCTCGGATCGACGGGAAGGTGATCTGCGAGCCCTGCGTGCCATCCCGATTCTCCAGGCAGTTAGGGTGCCTTCAACGAATGCCTAAGAAGGTATTCACGGTTGTATGGAAGGAGAAGAATCCCTACGTTCTACGCCAGATGTGGTTGATGTTTACCACTTTCGGCTCTGGCAAAGTCATTTCTCTTCCTCCCACCGGGGTTGATGCTGGCTTAGCAACCGAGTATGCCAAACACTGGACCATCGCGTACCCTGGGGGGATTTTACGCAAGAGAGTCCGGAAACTCGAGGTTACTCGCGCGGAAACCGGGCGACAGGGGAGAAGGAAAGGGGCTGCTGGAAGAGGGGAACTAGGGGTGCGTCAGGCAGCGAGGCCTGCGTAGGCCGGGACTTCAGTAGCAGGAACATCACGCAGCACCGCCGTGACCTCGTTGCCCATAGGGGGGTCACATGAGGCAGCCAAGGAACTTACCAGGAAGCAGATAAGATACATGCTCAAACCTTCCCAAGATGCAATTTTCCCGGCACTGTGGTCGGCCTGGATGACTCTGCGGCAATCGCTGAGCGTCAAAGTCATCTGGCAGAAGATCGTAGAAAACGGGATCCAACTGCCAGAGGTCGGGCTCATTCGAGTTACCGACCGGGTAAATTTCCATCAGCGGCATGCTTACCTGATGGCCATTGACACATACGCGCGCCAAAGGGGTCGGCGTACGTAGCCACCTTTCCTAGTGAAAGTGATGCTCGGCCAGGAGCAAGATCTGGAATTGATGCCGTCGGGAGAAGGCGACAGCGACGAGGAGTCGGAGGGGGAGGAGACCGGAGAAGACGAAGGCGAAGGAGAAGACGAAGAAGAAGGAGAACACAAAGATGAGGGGTCGCAAGGGGTGACCTACCAGGTAAGTCCCCGAGAGAGCGGTGAGATTTCCGGCTCCGATATCGACATTACCGAGATACTCGAGGTTTGTCTCTTCATTCACTTTCCTTCTTTATCCATTCTTCTTTCCAATTTCTAAACCGTCTCTCTGCCTTACTCAGGAGCAGCTGAGTGTTGGACGGGCATCCCCACCAGAGGAGGGAGGAGAGGAACCGATGTGACATGATGGGGATCTGACACCCATCATTGAACTAACAAGCGTAGAGGGGTCTCCCATCATGGCAGCTCCTGTAGCAGCCGAAAAGCTGGAGACCGACGCTCTGGACTCCTGTAAGTCTCACACTTCACTACTGGCGCTTGTTATCAAAAGATCCCCACTAATTAGTGTATGCCTTTCACAATGATCTCAACATTGGAGGCTCGTCAGGCTGCAGAGCCCGGGCCGTCCGTGAGTAGACCAGTGGCGGACATACCACCTCATTCGGAACATGCTCCCCGCACTGAGTCAACCCTGGAAACTGGTGAGCAGGGGGCAATGGACGTCGGCGGCACTGTTCCTGAGGCGGGACCGGAAGCTGTCGGGGGTACCGTTGCTTCTGGGGTGAGAGAGGAAGGTCGCCCGGACATCGAGGATCCTATTCCTCATGAAAACATCCCTGGGGCAGATCATGTTGTCGATCTGCTGGCTGCCTTCCCTACATACCAACCCGCTGACCCTGAGGAGGTAGATGACTAGGACTCAGAGGCAGCCGAGGAGAGCCGGATGACACGACGTAAAGTGTGGAAGTGTATTCGACACATTCTCAGATATCCCCAGTCGTATTGGCTGAGGCGGATGGGATCACTCCAGACCTGGCTACGCTTCCTGTGCACCGGAGGGGCTGACGCTCAGCGCCTTCATCTGACGGTCTGCGATTACATGGCCGAGAAGATATATGAGATCAGCCGGCACACCGACGTTGCCCAGTGTCGGGAAAGATCGGCGAGCGCCCGAGCATTGCTGAGGGCGGAGTAGGAGGTTCGTCACCTCGAAGGGCAAGCGACAGATAAGGTGGCCTTCATCGTGACATGCTCTGAGCTTGTGGAGAAACTGACGCCCCAGCTGGCTGACGCACAGGAACAACTGATGGAGGTGAGTCACCAGATGGCCGGACTTCGAACCGAGCGGGCGTAGGCACAAGCTAGGATTGGCGAGCTGCGCTCTACAGCGGACGACGAGGAGAGAGTCTTTGAGGAGCGGGAAGTGGTCCTGGAGGCTACCCGCCAAAGGGTAGCAGCGCTGGAAAGGTCGATTCAGCACGCCGATCTTTAAGGGATTTTTTTTGGCTATCTCATGAACCTCTTGCTTGTACTGCTCACCATCTCAATCCAATACATGGCCAAATCCATTTATCTTGGTTTAATATGCTCAACCATAATTCCAAAATGACTAACAACCCATCACTAAGATCTTGTGGGTCGCACCCAACACGAGAAGAAAAGGATACTCGGGTCATCATCTTGTCTAACTATGGGGAATTGACCAAGCCTCAGGCATCCGAAATTGGGCCTGAATTTCTGAGGAGAAGACCTCATACTGATTAATAAATCACCTTCCCAATGTGCTCTGACACACGAGTTGGGCAATGTCGGGGGCATTGAAATCCATCTGAACATAGGGAGATGGAAAGAAAAGGTGAATCACGCTACCCGAATTCGGAACACTGTGGGTCGCGACGATGGAGGATAACTGTTAACCATGACGGAAACACAGCATCCATATCGTGTTTTCCTGGAGTGGGGAAAATAAATGAGGGCTGACCGCTGACCATGTTCGCAACACGGGGCCTAACTCAAATATCGCCGGTCATTTTCTCGGAACGTTGGCCTAGGACAGCAGGCGGACTATAGTTCTATAATCCATGTTGCTACAATAGGTGGACCAAAGGTCTGTCATCCATGTTGTGGCAGCAGGAAAACCAAATTCTATCACCCATACTGTTAGGGGGTCTCGTCAAACATGACCAGTCCTCCAGAACGTTGGCCCAGGACAGTAGGCGGACCGAAGGTCTGTCATCTGTACTGTTATGGGGTCCCGTCAAACATGAAATAGAATGAGGATCCGAATAAATGGGCACGCAAAGCGTGGAAGGTGGAGTGATGGTTTGTTCGAACAGATTCCAACACTCCAGAAATTGTGCCACCGTGGCGGAGGCGCATCAGGCGGACGTACCAACCAGGTCATGGGTCATCCCAATGTTCAGGCAGGACCTCTCTGGTGAGAGAACTTCTACTTCCCATTACTACTATGGGGCATCCTGAACTTATTCGGGGTGGATGTCACAATTACACCACTTCCCAAGAAGTTAGGCCAAGGGGCCGAAAATAAGGAGGGACAGGGTTTGGTAATCCTTGGGGCTGGACCCAAGACTAAATGTCCAGGCGTTCCTACATATCTCATTAGGATGAGAATCAAGCCACACGTAGTTCTTGAAAGGCAGTTTAATGTCATGCTGGACGAAATACAGTTTAACGTCATGTGGGATGGGGGACACATCTCATTTGGGGACAGGCATGACACTGCGAGTAACCCGATGTGAATGAGGACATAATCCCGCACCACACCGTACAATCCCACAAGAGAGACCGAGTCGCGGAAAGCCAAGCAAAGGATCTCAGTTTTAGGTCTTAGAACTCGGACCAGAAAAGGTTAGGTTGGGCCTATGGGGAAGTTTCCAGGTGCTCCTACGTATCTCATAAGGATGAGAATCAAGCCATACGTAGTTCTTGAAAGGCAGTTTAACGTCATGCTGGATGAAGGAGTCGTGCGGGTCTAGCTCTCGCACTAAAAAAAAGTGGCATTTGATATATCTTGTTTGTTCTTGAAGTTAAATGGTTTTTCTTTTGTGGGGTGACTGGCCTAGGGTATAATTTCCTGGCGTCTCCACAATAATCAAGCCATAGCGGGCGTTGACAAGCGGCATGGTAATCAACCAATACCTGGCGTGATGTCCCCCATGGGGAGGTCATCACAATGCGGTGCCATTTTTCATCATGCGGCCAGGACGATATCATCACAGTTTATGGTCGTATGTTTTGGACCAATAGCATAGTTTAAGGTCCTATGGTTTGGACCAACAGCACAGTTTAAGGTCATATGGTTTGGACCGTCAGCACAGTTTAAGGTCGTATGGTTTGGACCGTCAGCACATTTTAAGGTCGTATGGTTTGGACCGTCAGCACAGTTTAAGGTCGTATGGTTTGGACCGTCAGCACAGTTTAAGGTTGTATGGTTTGGACCCTTAGCACAGTTTAAGGTCATAAGGTTTGGACCGTCATCACAGTTTAAGGTCGTATGGTTTGGACCATCAGCACAGTTTAAGGTCGTAAGGTTTGGACCATCAGCAGAGTTTAAGGTCCTAAGGTTTGGACCGTCAACACAGTTTAAGGTCATAAGGTTTGGACCATCAGCACAGTTTAAGGTCGTAAGGTTTGGACCGACAGCACAGTTTAAGGTCGTATGGTTTGGACCATCAGTACAGTTTAAGGTCGTATAGTTTGGACCGTCAGCACAGTTTAAGGTCGTAAGGTTTGGACCGTCAGCACAGTTTAAGGTCCTAAGGTTTGGACCGTCAGCACAGTTTAAGGTCGTATGGTTTGGACCATCAGCATAGTTTTAGTTCATATGGTTTGGACCGTCAGCACAGTTTAAGGTCGTATGGTTTGGACCGTCAGCACAGTTTAAGGTCGTATGGTTTGGACCATCAGCACAGTTTAAGGTCGTATGGTTTGGACCGTCAGCACAGTTTAAGGTCGTATGGTTTGGACCATCAGGAACACGCGCGATGCGATACAACATACCAGATGTGGGTGAGGGCATAATCCCATACCATCACCGTGCGCGGTTCCGAGAGAGGAGCCTCAGACCAAAGGGGCCTACGAGAGTTCAATAATCAGGGAGGGGCAGGAGATGCTAGCTCCCAGCTATGTTGGGCCCGAAACGCAATGTATGGGCGACTCCTCGTTCCCCATGGGGATGAGGGTCAAGCTGCACGCAACCTATAGAGAAGAAACCCAAGCACATACTCTAGCGCTCAGATCGCGGGAGCCCCGAGAGACACCGTTACGCAGCTCGGTCTGTCTGATGTGCGGGGGTGTACTGAGGGTTAGTACAAGGAGTGTCGAGATTCCACCTTGACACGGTGGGGCGGAACACAGTGTGAACCATGCAACCAACATTCAAGGCCCAAGGAAACCGGCGTGATGACCGAGGATTGCTGCTGACCATGTTCGCAACACAGCATCCTGTCACGTTAGCCTAGAAGTAGGGGAAAATAAATGAGTATCAACCACTGAACATATTCGAAACACGGGATTTGTATCAATTTTCTTCCCCAAAACCCTCGGGGGCGTTGGCCCGTGACGGTAGGAGAGCCCTTAGGCATTGTATCCAGGCCATTCTTGGGGGTCCCTCCGGGTGTGAAAGATGGTGGGGCCTGAATGAAGGGGAACACAAAGATTGACAAGTGGACGAAAACTTGTCTAAGTCGAATCTAACACTCTAGTTGCTAGACCAGAGTACTCTGAACACATTCTCAGACCACCGGAAAGGGTCGAAGGGCTCAGTTTGAGAGCAGCCAAAAGATGAAGGATTCTCAAAGGAAAGTCGGGCCAAGAGACCGAGGCAACCGGGGGATCGTGGGATATCCTAAGAGACAGGGCTGGACCTGAAATCTAAGTGTTCAAGAGGTCCTACATATCTCATTAGGATAGGAATCAAGCCACATGTAGTCCTAGACGGCACCTTTCAATATCATGGGAAACACGACATAGGAGGGATACTTCTGAGAACAGGGCGCGCATGGGGCATCTATTGCAAACCCGACGTGAATGAGGACATAATCCCATACCACGCCACGTGATCCTGTGGTCAAGGTCCCAAAGGCAAGCCATGCACGATGCATTAGCGGACCTCGAGCTGGACCCAAAGACGGAAGGTCTGGGTGCTCCTGGGCGCTCCTGGGCGCTCCTGGGCACTTTTGGGGCTTTTGGGGCTTTTGGGGTTGGACCCGAGATGAAATGTCCGGGCATTCCTACGTATCTCATTAGGATGATAATCAAGCCGTACATAGTTCTTGAAAGGCAGTTTAACATCATGCTGGACGAAATACGGATCTTAGTTTTAGGTCTTAGAACTCAAACCAAGGAGCCCAGATGTAGGGCAGAGTGCAGTTTAAGGTCGTGTTGGACCGGGTGCAGTTTAAGGTCATGTGAGACCGCACAGTTTAAGGTCATGCAGGACCATACAGTTTAAGGTCATGCTGGACCTGGAGAAAAGGAACCTGGGGCTGGACCCAAGACTAAATGTCCAGGAATTCCTACGTAACTCATTAGGATGAGAATCAAGCCACACGTAGTTCTTGAAAGGCAGTTTAACGTCATTTTGGACAAAATAAGGATCTTAGTTTTAGGTCTTAGAACTCAGACCAAGGAGTCCAGATGTAGGGTAGAGTGCAGTTTAAGGTCATCCTGGACCGGGTGCAGTTTAAGGTCATGTGGGACCGCACAGTTTAAGGTCATGCAGGACCATACAGTTTAAGGTCATGCTGGACCTGGAAAAGGCTTAGGCAAAGTACTGCTTGAGAAACCTGGTGTTGGTGGGAGGAGTTATGTGCTCACCATCCATAATCGTCAGGTAATATGCGCCATTGGGATAGACCTTATGGAAAATAAAAGGCCCCTCCCATTTAGGCTCCAACTTGGGCAGTTTCCTGCCAGGGATCATTGGCACTTTGAGGGCCAGTACCAGGTCACCTTGCAGGAAGGAGCGGAGGCGAACCTTCTTATTGAAAGCTCGAGTCATCCTTCTCCGATTCCTTTCCATGTTATGTAAAGCGTAAAGACTACTTTCGTCCAGCACTTCCAATTTGGCTAGACAGATTTCGGCAACTCTATCCGGCACTTGCTGGTCGTATACCGTCGTGCGTAATGAGGGAAACTGGATCTCGATGGGCAGAACGGCCTCAGCTCCGTACACCAGGGAATATGGAGTCACCTGGGTGGAGTTATGAGTCGTCGTCCTATAAGCCCATAGGGCGTTGGGGAACTTGTCCGGCCAACTTTTCTTGTTCTGACCAACCATCTTTTGCAGAATGTTAGAGAGGGTTTTGTTAAATGCCTCGATCTGTCCATTCGCTTGCGCATGATAGTGGGAGGTGTGGTTAGAGCGAATGTTGTACTTGGCGTACAATTTCATCAGCTCAGCTACTCGGAAGTTGGTTCTGTTATCCGTGAGGATAGCGTGAGGTACTCCAAACCAATAGATGATATTGGATCTCATGAAGTCAGTGATAGAACATGCCTTGACTTCCATGAGCGGGATTGCCTCTGCCCACTTCAAGAAGAAATATGTAGCGGTTAAGATGAACCGGCACTAGCGGGCCGTCACCGGCGGGTAAGGCCCCACGACATCCAACCCCCAGACTACAAAGGGACAAGAATACTTGGTAGTATGGAGTGGCTCCGGTGGCCGGTGCACAAAGTTAGCATGAACTTGGAACGCATGACACCTCTTGGCATACTCAATGCAGTCGTGGATCATGGAGGGCCAGAAGTATCCCAGCCTCCAAATCTGGTGGGACAACTTCAACCCGGCCTGGTGGGCGCCACAGGAACCAGCGTGGACTTCTTGCATGAGCTGTGGGATCTCGACTCCTTGAAGACAACAGAGGATAACACCATAAAATCTGTGCCTGTAAAGGAGCTACTCAAGGCTGGGACCACTCTGAAGGGTGAACTGCGGCACGCGGTGTCAGATTCATTCTCGCTCGGCTCGGTCCGGCGGAAGATTGTCGTGCTGGAGATACTCAACCAAGGGAATCCTCCAGTCAGGAACTGTCCTGATTACCGCGCCTGAATCCCCCAGGGACCCTGACATGGGGGAACCGGTGGTGAGATGGTTCACTCGCGGGCCAAGATCGCCCTCCGGGATAATAGGAGCAATGAATCTACGGTGCGCCACATGAATGATTAGGTCATCCTGTTCGGGCTCCGCAAGTGATATGGCCAGGCTGGCCAAAGCATCTGCTCGACTGTTCTGTGACCGGGAAATGTGAACGACCTCTGGCCGGGAGGGGAACTTAGCCATTAGACGGAGGGTGCACTCCAACAATGGCACAAGTTCCGGCTTCCTGACAGCATAGCCACCATTGACCAGCTTGATGACTAGCTCAGAGTCCCCCTTTACATACAGATGGGGTACGTCAATCTCGAGAGCCAAATCGAGGCCAGTAATGAGGGAATGATACTCTGCCCCATTGTTGGTGCAGCCTTCTGACAACAGAAATGAATACAGTAGAACGGCTTGCTCTGAGGTGATGAAGACGATACCCAGGCCCACTCTGTTGATCCTAGGATCATTGATCCTTCTACCGGTGGGGCTCCGGGAGGCATTATCAAAGTGTATCTGCCAGCATGGGATGGCATGATCAACTGAGAGGATTGCCTCATCAGGAAATACCAGATCCAGTGGCTGGTCTGCGGAGGTGGGGTGGGCAGCTAAGAAGTCTTCCAATGCATTCCCTTTGACAGCCTTCTGAGGTACGAACCTGATGTCGAACTGCTGGAGGATCACTGCCTAGCGCACCAATAGGCCGGTCAACATAGGTCGGTTCAGGATGTATTTCAACAGGTCTACCCGAGAGACCAACTGTACCTCGTGGTGCTGCAAGTAGTGCCGCAATTTCTACATGGAAAATATGAGCACCAGGAAGCTCTTCTCGATGGGGGAATATTTAATTTCCGCGTCGAGGAGCATGCAGCTGAGGTAGTAGAGGCTATTCTTTGTTCCCTCGTTGTTCTTCTGGGTGAGAAGTGCACCGAGGGATCGATCCAGGGCGGTCACGTAAAGGACCAGCGGATTTCCAGAAACGGGTGGCATCAAGACCAGAGGGTGAAGCAGATATTTCTTGATTTCCTCAAAAGCGATCTGACACCCTTCATCCCATTCATAGGCAGCTCCCTTCTTCATGAGCCGGGAAAAGGGCTTACACTTGCCGGCCAGATTCGTGATGAAACAGCGTATATAGGCTAAGTGTCCTTGAAGGACTCTCAGCTTCTGAATATTACTCGGGGGAGGAATCTGACTGATGGAATTGATCTTGTCTGGGTCGATCTCGATGCCTCGATACCTAAAAATGAAGCCAAGAAACTTTCCGGAGGTGACCCTGAAGGCACACTTCAACGGGTTCATCTTCAAGTGGAAAGAACAGAGGAAGCCGAACACTTTCTCAAGGTCTTTGAGATGGTCCTGGCACTGACAAGATTTAACCACCAGATCATCCACATAACACTCCACCAACGTCCCGAGAATCGGCTTGAATATGCGGTGCATGGCCCGTTGATAGGTGGCACCTGCATTCTTCAGGCCAAAGGGAATAACCTGGTAGAAGAAAGTACCTTGTGGGGCCCTGAAGGAAGTGAACTCTTCATCCTCAGGGGCCATCTGGATCTGGTTATACACGGAGTACCCATCCATGAAGGAAAGGGCTTGGAACCCGGCTATGGCATCGATCAACAGCTCTGTCACTGGAAGGGCAAAGTCATCCTCCGGAAAGTGGCGATTGAGATCGCGGAAGTCGATACAGACCTTGATCTGCCCGTTCTAATTTCTGACCAGTACAATGTTGGCTAGCCACCTGGGGTAATGGACCTCTTTGAAGAAGTTGGCCTTGATGAGCTTATCAACTTCAGCCTCAACCATGACACTGTGAGAGGGGTGCATCCTTCTGAGAGGCTTCTTGAACCCGTGATGGTTTGTTGGAAGGACAAGGCGGTGGACGGCTACCTGGGGATCTAGTCCCGGCATCTCATCATAACTCCAGGTGAACACATCACGGTGTCTTCTGAGGAAGTCCACTTACTATTTCCATTCCTCGGGGGGCATAGCGGCACTGACCAGTGTGGGTCTCGGGTCCTCCTCTCTACTGAGGTTCACCTGCATTAACTCATCGACCGTGGTGGGAACACCCTCCTCGAAGGCAGGAGGAGCATCTTCCATGTCCTCATATCCGCTTGTGGAAGGGTAATCCATGGGGGGAGCTATTTCAGGGCTTCCAGACCCTGATGGGAAGCTGGTGCCGGCTTGGGCGGTAAAGGTTGCCACATCAGGGGACCCATGCACTGCGGAGACCATGGCGACAAAGGCTGTTGATCCAATCCCATCTGGCCTCCGACCCAAGGGGCCATGCTTTATGACATCAAAGCAGTGGTGGCGCGTTGGCTTGAGCCGAGTGATTCCAGCCCAGCGAAACAGACACGTTTGACGTACTGTTATTGCCATGATCCCAACATCCCGATATCGTATAGGGGTAGAAGGCTCGGGGATCACCTGAGCCTGGCTGGTGTAAGAGTATGAGGCGATTTCCCGCTGTCTCTTGGACTCGGAAATATTCCTTCCTCTGGTATTCGAAACAACAAATCATTGTCCCATGTCGGGGGTCCTGGCCTCCAACCGATGGATTTGGAGGACATATGTGTCGTCCAATCCTGCCCAGGGACCACTCGCGACAGTGGCGGGCTCGACCTCACCTGCCAGGATTTGCTTGTCCTTTCTCTTGTATTAGCCAGCATCCAGATAACGGGCTTCACAAGAGGCAAAAAAAGACGCATCTCCTTGGAGCACGCCCACTCGACCCTTAAGGGAGTATTTGAGGCACTGGTGATACGAGGAGGGGACTGTTGCGTGAAGTTGGAGCCATGGTCTGACCATCAATTTGTTGTAGGCAGTGTCCTAAGAGACAACCATGAATTCGGTATTGGTAATCAGGCCGATGAATTGGGTCTTCAGACGAATCTTTCCAAGTGGAGTTTTCTCGGTCATTTCATACCCCTAGATCCTGAGGTCGGAGGGAGTTAAATCATCCTCAGACAACCTTAGTTTCCGCAGCGTCCGAGTTGGGATGAGGTTAATCCCAGAACCTGTGTCAACAAGACAGCGGTGAACTTCCACGGCATTAAACTGGACGGTGACGTACAGTGGGCGAATGTTCCCCTATATGGGAGGGTCTTCATCTTCACCGGAAAACAAGATGACCGCCTGACATTCGGCATCCTCAATCGCCTCGGTGTGGAAGGCTTCTGCGGCCGCCACCTCCGTCTCAAACTGGAGGGGGATCCTTAGAGCCCTGGAAAGTGCCTCACGCATTTCCGACGACAGGCGAAGTGCCTCAAGGATAAAAAGCCTTGCCGGAATGCTGTCCAGGTGCTTTAGAACATCATACTTTCGAGCCAAACATGAGATTCTGCTTACAGGAGGTTTCTCTGTGATTGGAGGCATGGCGGGCCCCACCGGCGGGACCGGTGACTGACTGGTGCTAGGAACGTCTCACTGTTCACTAGTCAAAGCTCGGGAGGTGGCTGCCGCATTAGGACCGAAAGGCTGTAGCCGGCCGGTGGCAGGGCAGGGCTGGTTGCGACACGGACGAGGTCGTCTCGCCTGATCCAGCAACACAAACGGTGGTGGAGGCGGATCTGTCGACACCGGGTGAGGGGACCGCGTGCGCTGATCTCTGTATCAGGTCTGCTGCCTGGTCTCAGTAGCGTGCACGGACTGGCTGGAGGTGATGACTGTTGTGCACCGGCGATTCACGTAGCCATGGCTCCGCCGACGTTGGCGACGGCTGGGGACATTGGGGAAGTCCACCTGGCGTTCCTCATCATCGGGATCCAAAAAGGGATTTACCAACTCTACGGTGTTAACCGAAGCATACCCCTGGCTTTCACTTGAGGAGTCATCCGCTGCCGGATGGAGTCTCGGAGGGATCCCCATCTTTGGGGGCATAAAATCGCCAAGCGTGTGAGAAGATGACGGCACTGGCAGGGCGCGTTCTTTCTTCTTGCACCGTCGCTTGCTCTACTGGGAAGAGGTAGGCTAGGACGACGATGCCAAAACGATGCTCACAGATTCTGAGGGCTCTGGCTGACTTAGGCGGGTACGGATGATGTCATGGGCATGGGAAACCGTCCTGCGGGCCATCCAGTGGTTATAGTTTCGAGACCCATGGTCGGAAACCTGTTGCCACTCATCCTCATTACCGCTGCTTCCATCTGATCTCGTGAAGACCCCTGCCACCTGTGCTGGGGCTGGGCCCAACCTGACTATTTTGTTGTCAATCTGGTCTTGGAGCCAGTACTTGAACACATAGCATCGCTGGATGGTGTGCCCCAGGATCCGGTGATAAGGGCAGTAGTTAGGGTGATCAGCGAGATGCGCCTCTTCTGGCTTCCGGCACTCAGGCAGCCGCACGATCCTCTGCTCCAAGGCGCTGCGGAAATAGCCGGGGACCTGGGCCTCGTCAAACGAGTAAGTCCAATTCCTTCTGTCTGGGAAGGGGGCTCTTGGAGTCTGACCATGGCCAGGGGCCGGAGGAGCATGCCGAGGAGGCGGAGCATGATTATCTCGCCTAGGTGGTGGCGGCGCGTTACGCGGAGGCGCCTGCCGATTTTGAGGCAGTCGTTGTTGGGACGGAGGCTGTGCCCGTGGGGGTGGACCCCTATGGGGCTGCTGAGCTGGCCTTACTGGTAGAAAATCCAGCTGTCTAGGAGCCTCTATCTGGGATACAGTAGCGGGCTCGGCCCTGACGGCTCTCCTTACAGGGATTACAGGAGGCAGTGGGCGTGCCTGACTGGCCTGTTGCAGGGCTTCTTCGAGGCGTTGAGCCTTGACCGAGAAATCCAGGAACCCCCCAGTGTAATTCTGAGTGATCAGAGAAGGAACCAGCTCTGCCTTGACGTTCCCTACACACATCATCAGTAATTGCTCCTGAGTTAGTGGCATGTCAAGGGAGTACGTGATCCCCTTCCACCGGGCGACGAAGTCCGCAACCCACTCATTGGGCCTCTGTTTGCACCTAAAGAGGTCTGAAATGTTCGTCTTTCGGGTTGTGGAACTAAACTGGTAGAGGAATTTCCGACTAAGGTCCTCCCAGCTAGCCATAGATCCAACAGGGAGCCGGCTGTACCAGACGAAGGTTGGTCCTTCCAGCGTCTGGACGAAGCAACGAAGCTTGGCAGCTTCCTGCTGCGCCGGAGTCCCCAACATAGGCATGAACCTCGAGTTGAAGTGGTCCAGGTGTTGTGGCGGGTCTCCTGTCCCGTTAAATGGGGTGAAATTGGGGTTCCCAAATCCCGGTGGGGCCGGAATATCATCCACCCATGATGGGATGGCTTGCCGTCCGGTGTAATTGCCACCTGCCGAGTTTCCAGGGCCTCCAAGCGGGCGATGAGTACTTCCATCAGATCTTCCGGACATGGATTCCTGTCCTGATGGGGATCTCAAACCACAAGCGCATTTTCGGGCTCTCCAATCTGGTAGTCAAGCTCAGTAGCTCGCGGGGCAGCTGGCAGAGCGACTCTCGGGGCAGCGGGAGGAAACGGAGCATGGTCCACCAGGTGATTTCACCGCTCGGGAAGGTTCGGCGAGGTGTATCGCGCCCTCTTTCCATGGGCACCGGCCTCTCCCCTGTCGGCGAACACGACATGGTTGTGGTTTCCTGGGGGAATCTCGGTAAGGGGTAGGTGATCCTGCCCCTGCTGTCCTGACCTGGGATTACCATAGTTAGGTCGCCGCTCTGCAATACATTCGGCCAAGAGCTCATCAACCAGCCTCTTTTGCTTAGCAAGTTGCTGGCGTAACGTGGACTTCTCAGAGTCTTCCTCTTCCTTCTGCACCGAGGCAGATGGTTCGGCGGGCTTGATAGACCTGACATGCTCTTTACCCTTGCCGATGTTTCGGCTCAGTGTCAGTGCCTCAGTGGGCATGGGGGGACCTAGGAGGCTCCTCTGGTGGCGAGTGATCCTCCTAGATGGGTCCAGTGGCGGCTTGTCCTCAGGGTTGAGTCCCCATCAAGGAGCTCCACACCGTTTCCCTCGTCTAAAAGGTCATCCATGTTGACCGCCACTGCCTTTGGCGGCATTCCCTCAGGGCCTCCTGGTGAATCGGGCTGTCGGCAGATCGCACAAAAAAGAAGGGCAGCATACTGCCCCCATCCACATATGTGCACGTGGGGGGTTTCTTCCTCGATAACCTTGCGGAGTACTTGAAAACTTTGAACGCATTGTTGCTGGAGGGCCCTGCGGTGGCCCGGCGACTCGGGGTTCCAAACCGCAGGGAGCGCTGCCAAGTCGACCCGACGGCACTGCTCACCGATATCCTCAAGATGTGCTTGACTCCTGGGATAAGGAGCTAGCTGATGGAGAATACAGGAGTGATTCAACCGAAGAGTCTGGCAGAAACATTCAAACTCTCTCAGGGTGAGCGCCTCTGGCATATCAAAATTCGACCCTGCGACCGGCCAAAACTCCTCGGGGAAGTGGCCTGCTGCGAGGACGGTCCAGAAGCTCCATGACTCTATTTCGGGGTCTGGACCTTGCTTCCCCTGCTCGTCAACCGAGAATGGTCAGGGAACTGGCAATGGCACCGAGGCAGGTCGTCGGTCCAGTGAGCTGGCCGGCGGGGAATGCGGAGAACATGCTGATTGGCCGCCAATCCCTGAGTCTTCCTCCAAGGGCTTCAGCGCCCTGGCTGCCACGTCGCGATAGGATGGGCCTGCGAATGGGGCTCCTGTCACAGTGTCGGTGCTCGCCGAGGGTGTTTCATCTTTCGACTCTTCCGTCGGTCCCCAGAAAAGTTCCCCACACTCCCTGACTGAGGTGGAAGGCGCTTCCGGGGAGGCCAGCGATAACTGCGGGTTTTATCCCTGGGGGTACTCCAAGTCCTCTTCCTCCTGAATGTACCTTCGGAGGGAGGTGGAATCATACGTATCTCTCATTTGGGGAGTGCAATAATGACGCACTGCATCCCCATTCCCGCCCTCGACTTAGAAAGTTGGGGAGAAGGTTCCACCGTCGAGTCGTACTCCACCTTAGAGTCTGAGAAACGGACCGGTCTAATCTATGTACGGACTCCCCTGACATCCCCCCTACGGCGATGATGCCCCGCCTTCCTGCCCCTGGGTGGCTCTTCAGGGTAAGGATGATTTCCGTCAAGGAGTCCCCTGGCAGCAATAGTGCTGGGGTAGAGGGGACTGAAGGCCGGGGTGCGGGAAGCACCGGGATAGATGTCAAAAGGTACATGGGGAGGACCTCCATGTGAGTGAGCGATTGGATATGCAACGGCTCCATACTCACGGCCAGCGGCAGGAGGAGTGACCTCATACCCAGTGCAGTGGGCGCTAGAAGGAGTCATACCTGGAGCGTAGCTATCGCAAAGAAGCCCCCGGCTTTCCAGATCAGTGGAACGGAATGAGCCTTCATGATGGGTGGCACTACCGCGGATTGGTCCGCAGTGGCCATCGCCTGTGCCCGCGACCGGGAGAGTCGACCCAACCTGCCTGTAGGGCGGTCGGGGCCTCGACCCCAGTCAGGCATGTGACTGCCCCTGCTCAACGTGTGCGGCGATCTGGTAGCAGGCGTCAGCAGTGGCTCGGGCCACAGTGGCTGCTGAGGTTGGTGCCCCAGGACGGGCATTCTCTTCCGCTCACGCCCGACGCTGGCGTCGGGTCAGATGGGTTGGAGCCGGTGGTGCGGGAATAAATATTTCCTGGTCCTCGGTCTGGGGAGCCGGGCAATGACGTCAACGCAGCCTGGTGGGGGTTCTTGCCGTTAACCCCTGGGACGGGTCTCCGATCGGGCGGACCCGGACATCCCCCACCTCATGGCGTAGGGGACGAATGTGTCAAGGCGCTCCGGGGATAGGCTCCCGAATTGGTTGAACGTCGGAGTGGGGAGAGTCGGCTCCCTGCGCGGCCCTCGGGGGCGGCGACGATAGTGGGGCTCAACCACCTCTAGATCCAAACGGGCCAGGCCCCTGGTGGGGATGATCCCTTCATCATCGTACCTATGAACCAAGTCATAGATCACCCTTCGCTGGATGATTTCTGATGGGGAGAGGGGGCGCGAGTGCCTGACAGTCGCGGCAATCAGAGTCGGAGCGACTGTAGAAAAGACGGGACCGCGCGGGGTAGCCGCGTCGGTACTGCCCCTGCCCCTGCGCCGGTGGGCAGGTGGCGATCGAGCTCCGGATGCAGTGATCTGATTCCTAGAAGCAGGGAGTTGAACCCATTAGTACTAACAGGAAAAGAAATCGACAACCAATAACCCAACGTCATTCCGTCTTCCGTGGTCGGCGAGAGGGATCCACGCTGACGATGTCGCAGAACGGAGTGCACAACATCCTGACCGCCTCAACACCTGGCGGGTTTCACGTCCCGGTGATAGGTACCCAGACCTGGTGACATGCTGATCTTCCGACATCCCGAATGATACCTATCCCCATATTGAGGAGAAGAGCTTCACGTCGGGTTCACCATTTTCTGTTTCCGACGCTTTTACGCTGGGGCGCGCACACGTGTCCGTCACGCATGGGAGGACACGCAGCTCGCAACCCCGCATTCCCGCTTTCCAAAGGAGGACAGCATCCATTCTTTATTCAGGGACGTCTGCTCCTTGATAAAAATCGGGATGATGGGATGTTGGTTCTTCCTTCCGTGGATTCCTCCTCGGAGCTCGTCACCTAATCCGGGTCTCCCTCATAGATTTAAGACAGGTTCGTGAAGCTCATTCCCGGTGCCATATCTACATGGAAGCTAGTTAGTTACGCTGCTTCCGTCAAGACGCTCTAAGGGTTCTTGTCGGGGTAGCAACCTTCGGTGAGGAGAAAGGTCACGTTGGGGTGTCGTTGGCATGTCTTGACGCTGGGGATCGGCATGTCTGTCTTCTAACCCTTATCACGGGGCTTCTCGAGGGCGCGGAAGCCCGAGGCATCCCACATCGAACGTGGGGAATGTGTACCATCTGAGGTTTTATTCATCTTCACATGTCTAACACGGGGTGTGCCGCGATTTTAACATCTTGCGGAGACAGATCGAACTGATCGAAACACTGAGAGTGGATCAGATTGAAGGACCCCCTAGGGGGAACACCGATGTTGGGGCCAGCACGTGGGCAGCTTCCCGGATACTATGGAGTGGGGGTGGAGTGGCATGATCTCACCGGGATGTGGCGGCCCGGGAAAGGATCAGGATGGATGACGGAGTGAGGCATGGGGCTTATGCTCTGAGAAGGCCCAGGAGGGGGAATAAAGTTTAACGTCATGCGGGACAAGATACATTTTTAACATCATGTGGTACAAGGGTATACAGTTTAAAGTCATGTGGGACGAGGAATTTGGGGCTTACGCTCTGAGGCGGACCAAAGTGGGTATGGGGATTATGCTCTGAGGTGGCCCATGGTGGTCAGGGAACTGACGTGGAGAGGTCGGAACGACCGGGTGGTGGTCTTGAACCTCGTGGAGGCTTCCTACGTACCATGCGTTAGCACGGATCAAAGTCCACATAGTTCGCTGGCATGGGGATTACACTCTGAGGCGGCCCATAGGATGATGCCATGGTCGATGCGCGCAATAAGCCCATGTGAGTCATGCTCGGTGTGAGAAACAAGAGGCAGCAGGGACCAGACGATCACGTCGCGAAGGGTGCGTCCGTGAGAAGCGGAATGGGGCTTACGCGTCGAGCGGCCCAAAGAGGAAACAGGGGCTTACACGTGGTTAGCGTCCCGAAGAGGAAACAGGGGCTTACGCGTGGTTAGCGTCCTTGGGTGCCGGGGCTTACTCCAGGGTGGAGGCTCGTGGTGCGACAAAGCACAGTGGGAAAGGGACTCCACTGGCCTTGGCAGGGGGGAAGTACGGAGATGCACAGGTGCAATCTTCCGCAGGAGAGGCTAGGGGCTTATGCTCTGAGGCAGCCCTTCCCCCGTGGACAAACGCTACTCCGACAAGGAGGATCTCATTCCAGGCGAGGAAGAGTCCATTCCCGTGGAGATGAGAGGCGTAAAGAATGTCCGAGTTGGGGGGGGACCCTGCGTGCGAAGCACGGGGTCGAACCACAGTTTAACGTCATGTGTTAAGGACGAGGTGCTTAGGAATTTAACGTCCTGCAGCTTGGACGAGGTGGGTTCGCTCCACACCCCTAGGGCTTACATACCCAATGCCCTCTACCCCTTGTGGGAGGGAAGGCATTGGGAAGGTCGTGGTAAAGGGGGGCCGCAAGTCGAACCACTGGGGGGTCCACGTTAGTGTGGCTATGCGAAGAAGCAATAGCCGTTAGCGTGCCTATGCGGAGAAGCATAAGGCAAAGCAACGCATCGGGAAACACCGCCCAAGGAACCTTGAGGTTACTTCGTACGAGCCTGGAAGGCCGCACGATAAAACAACGCATGGCGCGCATGCCCGGCAGGGAAGACATCATGTGCCGGTGCGGAAGGGGAGCCAAGGGGCATCAAGGTAAAGGGGTCCTGGGTGTTGGGCGCAAAAGGAAGGCTTGCGCGCAAAACACCGGGATGGCGCGCAATAGGGCCAAAGTATTGCGCGGATAGGGGATTGCACGCAAGGTATTGCACGTGTAGAAGAGGATTGCGCGCAAGGGACAACGATCGCACGCAAGGGAAGCAACGGGAGGAGGAGTCAAATTCACTGAAGTCGATGGAGTTGCGCGCAAAGGCGAACCCCGGGGCAAAGTTGCGCAGAAAAAGGGATTACCTGGAAGTCATATTGCGCGCGGGGGGAGTCGAATTGTGCGCCTGAGAGCCGATCCGAATTCCTCAACCCCCAAACCGTTTGGGGTCTCCTTCTATTTATAGGCCCCAGCCGGCGTGGAATCCAGGCGGCGCGTGGAAGTTTCCGTGGCGGGAACCGTCGGCGCGCAAAGCCTCACCGCGCGGAATCGGGGCGCGCAAAATTGCGCGCACCAGTGGCTCGATTACGTGAATCCTGGGGATACTTCGCGCGCACAACAATATTTCGTGCAAGTCCTCCTTTATTTCGTGCACCTCTTCCTGGGCCTCCGGCCCAGACCTCTAATTCCGAATATGACTTCGCTTTGCCATTTCAAAACTTCCTCTAGGAGTTTCGGACTTTTTTCAGCGTCTACAATACCTTTTTAGTCATTATATCATATATAACCTTTAAATTTCCATTCTTTAGGGGATATGATAGCATCAATCGTGTGTACTGTAGACTACCGTCTCACGAAGCGATGTGATTCATTTTCATTAATTCTTTTAATGAAAAATAATAAAGATAAAGTTAATAAATATATATGATATAAATGAAATTATTATTGTATTTATGACATAATTACCACTCTTAAAAGATAATATATAATTTTATTTCTTACCTTTTTACTCACTCAAAGATGATAATGTCATTTGTGTACATGTGGACTACAGCCTTCACGAAATGTTGTGGATCTCTTTTTTCATCAACACACCACATTTATGATATATATAAGTATATCTAAAAAATAATATGTTATTTATGATAATATTGTCATTATATAATGATAAAATATTACTTTCCTCCTTTCCATAATGATCACTGAAAAATTAAAATGTTACTCATGCATGCATACAACCTATCATATCTGGGATTATAACATACTTCATTTTTCAAAAACATATTTAATAATTGGTGTTAAAAGTATAATTGATTTATAAATATTATAATTATTTCATTATTATTATTATTTATATGGTATAAATATATTATATGCATAAGAAATGGAACATTCATAACAATGCATGAATGAGAAAATAAGGCAATTAACACCCAAAACAATGAAAATAATGAAATATTATTAATTTATGGATGATAATATATTATAAAAGGATAATATATGATATTATAAATATAAATATGGTTCTATTATAATTTAATACCATTTTTAAAACCACTATACAATTGGATAAATCATGTTCAACCAAAAGGAAGCACGGGGTAAGGGATTTCTAGTGTCTCTTTTATTTCTGGGAGATGTATTCCATATTATCAACTTGTTTCTTTTGTGTGGTGTGTGAAATTCCCATTTTAAATTTTATATCATGAATAACCTTATTTTAATGATATTTAATACTTCATTTTATGTTATTATTTATTGGGTCTTATGATTAATAGTATTATCAAAGCGGTAAGGGATTTTTTTAACTCAATTTCCTTTCATTAGGTTAGACTATTTATTCATAGATTATTTCATGATAAGATTATGTATGTAATTAATTTTTAATATTTTATGTGGTATTTAAAATTTTTTATGTAGATTTACATTTTATATAAATATTGGTTTCACTTATTAATCTCAACTTCAAGGATGTGATCTTTTTAGTGATTTCTAGTCTCCATTTTATTTTTGGGAGACATATGAAAATTCACCACTCGTTTATTTTTTATAGTGTATATATTCCCCATTTTACATGTTATATATTGAGTAAAATTATTTAAATAATATTTAAATATCTATTTTATGTTATTCATTATTTATTATTACGACTTAAACTATTACTAAAGTTGTAAGGGATTTTGTCTCAATTTCCCTTCTTTGAAAATTATGTTATGTTATGAACCTAACATCTTTTATGAGCTGTATATACATCATATTGGAAATTTAATATCATAAATTTATTTATTCTCATGATATTTTATGTTTCATTTAATTTTATCCTTTAATGTGGCTTATGATTTAAAGTTACCCAAGTGGTAGAAGATTTATTTTACAATCTCATCATTTATTGGGGTTATTTGTGATTTAGAATCCAATATTGAAAACTTATGACATATATCACAATAATTATCATTAATTTTATTAATCTCTGTTTATTAATGATATTTTAAAGTAATAGTATAATTTTTTCACTCTTTGGTACTTAAAATAATTGAGAAAATGTTTATTTAACCAATATGACTTCATTTCTCTCTTTAGTCAGAAATTTGTTTTCAAACAAATCCAAGTTTTCAAAAAAAGTTTCCAAAAATGTTTTTATCCTTTTAAAATGAGTTATTAAATAAATTTTTACCCAATTATTCCTTTTTACAAAAAAATCCAAATGAATATTTATGATGTTTTAAAAAAATGCTCATTTGGATTTTACCAAAAATGTGAAAGGAATATTTATTTTAATGTGTATGACATGAATATAATCTACAACCATCATAACCTCTAAAATGTTTTAAAACATAATTTATGTATATTTAATATTATATTAAAAAAATTATTTTCAACATTTTTTTTTACTTTTAGTTTTAAAATTTTATTTTCAAAATGAAAAGGATCTTTTCCTCAAGAATGTTTTTAAAGATATTATTATGGTATTTATATTCATCAACCACACAAAGATTTATTCGTACTCAAATGGGTATATATTTTTTTGATAACTTCCTTCTTCTTTTTTTGGATGGATTAATATTATTTCAAAGAAACTTTTATGAAACTCATTTCTTTTACACAGATTAATCGTGTTTTAAAGATATTTTTATAGAACTCGTTTCTTTTCCAGGGGTTAACCATGTTTCAATGTCATTTTTATGGAACCTGTTTATTTTCTATGGTTTAAACATGTTTCAAAAAGGTATTTATGGAACCAATTTATTTTCCACAGGTTAATAATGTTACAAATAGATTTACATGAAACTCATTTATTTTACTAGGGTTAATATAGTAATAAAAAGAATAATGATAATTTATATGTGTTTTATGAAGAAATATCTATGTAATTTATTAATTTTTGGGTTCTTGAACATTATATATGATGGGTTATACTAGATATTATTGGGTTATCCAATTATATTTTATACTAACGGTTCACCCATATAGATTCATTTGAGCCTGTTATAGGTTATACGATGGGTGTGTCTAGGTAGCGTTATTTGAGCCTAATATAGCTTAGATGATGGGTGAGACCATATAGCGATCCAGTGAATTTGGTAATGATTATATTATATGGAGAATTATACTGTATTTAAAATATATGGTTATTAAATTTGTAATATTTCTATAAGTGCTTTATGAAGATGATGTTCCAAGATATCAATACATTTTATCTATACTTTATATGGGTTTATAGTGTTTCCTATGATCAAGATTAATATCAAATAGATCCTAATTATTTATTATGATGAAACATGCTTTTTTTAAAGCTTTATTCCATGATTCATGATTCATGATTCAAGAATTTATCGGTATGTGTTATTTTATTATTCATTCATGCACTATGATTATGTCATCATACCCTTATATACTTATTATGTTCATTGATGAAATTCACTTATTAAAGATCATTTTTACCCTTAATGAGCATTTAATATCACCCTTATTATGTTTCATTTTTTCTGGGATATCAGTAAATAATGATGAACTAATTATGTCTAGAAGGGACTTTATATGGATGATGATGATGACATAATGTGAAATAAGAAAAGCTTGGTTAAGTGGGATAAATGGTCTTTTAACAACATGGGTATTTTTTAGGTTGGAGTTTTTTTCTAATTATATAAAACATTAAATGAAAAAGGTCCTTGAAAATGTATGTGATACAATTTTTTCTTTTTATGTTTTATAGTTTGGTTGGAAAAAAATTGGGTCATAATTATCAGTATTAAAGATGGAAATGTGTAGTTTATGATTTCAACACTGAATCCAATAGTGAAAGTTCTGGGATATTATACTAAATTTTTATTTCGGATTAGGTATAGGTTAAATGGTATTATATTAAATATATAAATAAATGGATTTAGAGGTTTATAAATGGTATAAGGGGTGTCCATTTATAAGTGATTTTTGAGTGGAATTTATGAAAGTATTCATTCCTTAATGTATATAGTTGTCATTTAAAAAGTAATATGGCTAAAAAGTGGAATAAAATGGTGGTGAGATAATTTTTGGTTAAAAAATCCATAATAAAAACATTTATAGATTGTTTTTTATGATATTTTAAGTCTTTAACAATTAGTTTAACATATCTTTACCTCATTTTACATTTACTATGGTAAATCAATTTTTATCCTGGTAAATTACTTTTATGTCTAAAAAAGAAATTAAAATCCTTACCTAAATTCAACATGATGATTAAAAAATTATACTCTTTAATCTAATTCAATTAATAAATATTGGGAACTTATCATTTAAATGAAATAATAAATTATATTAAAAAAATTATATATTTAAAACTTTTTTAACTATACGTGTTCTTAATCACATTTTATAATAAATAAAGATTAAATGAGTGTTATATATTTGTTATAAAATTAATCATTGCATTATATTCATCATTTTAAAGTGTTCAGTTTAATTATTGAAAAAATACACAACACTTCAAAAAATAATTCTTTTTAAAATATAAATTTCTAACATTAAATAATTTTATCAACATCATATTAAAATTAATTATTCATATTATTAAAATTTAATGTTATAAATCCATTAATAATAAAATATTTATAGTATATTTATAAATACATCAAATCCTTATTTAATAATAATAATAATATATAGTATATATAAATATACTTTTATAATAAAATATTTTAATTAAATACACTTTTTTTATTACAAAATTATTAAATTATTTAAATTAAAGAATTTACCCATTGGATATACCCGCTGATCATATGTCCAATGCCCATTTTCTAATTGGAATATATCTGAAAAACATATATATAATGGTAGGATTTAATTTATATACATAGCCTTATTTATATTCTAAGAATCATTAATCATATTCATTTACTTATCTCTCAACGTGTCTTTTATATTTTTAATTATTTACCTTATTTCTATAGTTGAAATCAAGGTTATGATATTCATGGTAAACCATGAGGATGAATATTTAATATTCATGTAATATATATATACTTATGGTTTTATTCATCTTATAATTTTCTTATTGATATTTTGTATTTCATTCTCATAACATATTAACTTTTATCTTGTATTATAATATTTTATCTCAATAAAATGTTTCATAGTTCTTTTCAGTTCATTTTTTTGTGAAATAGGCTATTCGATATGGTTTTTATTTGAAGAAAAAATACATAGATAAACTATGGGGTGTTACAGGTTACTCCTATAGAATAAATAAAATTTATCATTTATGTGGAAATATTGTAGTGATACATTGGTTTTATTTCATCTTATGAAAATGATAAAGATAAACAAAATGGTATATACTACCTTAATAACACAATATTAGTGGTTGATGTTAAGTATTTCAATATTTATAAGAGATTTATTACCTTGGATTATTTGGTTAATAATCTATACCATTGTTTCTTTCATTATTAATTCTCATTAATTTCCCACATCGATCTATTGAAATATATCAAGAATCATCCTATAATGGCTAGAAAATTAAAAAAAATGGTAAAAAAAACATAAATAATTTGATATCTAGTATATCCTTAAAAATGAAATCAAATGGTAGGAATCAATAAATTTTTTATAATATCATCCAACACTTTATAGACTACCCTATCAACATGTATTTTTCATATGAATAAGTATTCTCTATTGATAAGACACCACATCTACAGGAGATGTGTGTTGATCTTTCCTCATGTTTCCCAACATGAATGAGAGTGGAGAACCCCAAATTTAATAAGTCCATCTTTGGAGTTTCCATTATCTCCTTAAAAAAGGAAGTAATTCTATATTTATTTATTTTATCAGAATACCACACAAATAATGATATAGAATAAAATTACTTTATAACAATTAAATTATTATCACTTGAACTCTTGGTCACTCAGTTTCATGTGAAGGGAATTTAATTTTGGTAATCATGAATGTTGATTTGGATTATAATATCAAGATGAAAAAATTTATACTTCTGATTAATCATACTAAGAAAATTATGGAATATTTACTCATATAACCAAATGTGTTCAATAATATTAGGCTCTATAATACATAAGAATATACTTTTGATAATTTAATTATAACCCCACACAAATTTACTTTTTATTTTCCATTTGAATAAATACTATACTGAATAGCTTATTTCACTTACAATAACAAAAAATAATGAATCTTGATACATTTTATTGAGATAAAATACTATAATTCAAGAAAAATATTAATACATTATGGGAATATAATATGAAACATATTTTAAAAAATACAAGGGGAAAAAATAAGAATGTAAAAAATTACAATGAACATAAAATATTCATCTCCATGGATTTTCATAAAGTTTATAACCCTGATTGAAATAAAGGAAATAAGGTATATAATTATAAATATAATATACATATTGATATATAAGTAAATTAATTAGAGGAATAATTATAATAATTTATGTAAATATACATATAAGAATGAAATATAACCATTATATATATGGTCTTTATAAATATGGTCACCAGATTTATGCTCATTGAATATATATTTTTGGGTATACATTTTTTCAATAGGTATATTGAAGTTGTGTAACTTTTAATATCAAATTGAATATAATATAATTCATAATTCTCAAATGAAATAAAAAAGATAATATTTAATTCAATTATTTTATTATAAATTTTCTTATGCAGTTCATGTTATTATTATTACCATTAGTTAATTTTTTTATTTATTGAAAAAATTTGAAGAATGATTTTAATATAACTATATTGATAAAATTAAATAGTTAGTAGATGAATAATTAATTTTAATTTTATGTGGTTAAAATTACTTAAGGTTAAAAATGATATTTTTAGTATTGTATATTTATATTTTAATTAATTAAATTGATTTTTTTTAAATGATGAATCCAATGTAATATCTCAACATATAAAAAATAGATTAACTTTTTTGTCAAATTATTAATTGATGTCAAATAATATTAATAACACTTAGTGTTTAAAAATTAATTTTTATATGATATATATATATATATATTATTTTCAATTAAAAGATAAAATTATCAAATTTTGAAATTGAATTATATTAAATAAAGCCAAAATTTGTAATCAACACATAAATATTAGCTAAATATATTGATTTCATTTTAAATCATAAAAATAAGTTGTCGAGGTAAATAGTAAATTACCATGGTAAATGAAATATAAGGTAAAAGTAGTTAAACAGAGTGGTAAAGGCTTAAAATAACATAAAACCATATCTATAAATTGGGCGGATAATGGTACTCATGGACTTTACATATTATTTTCTAATTTTTTTCCACTTTTTTTGAAATGAAAGCCTTATACATTAAGGAATTAATTTTAACAAAAATTACACTCAAAACTCACCTATAAAAGGACCCCTCCTCTACCCCTCCAAAACTGCTCAAACTATTCAATTATCTCTTAAATATATACCCATTTTCCCTCTTATAAATCTGTATTATACGGTTATTGGATTATATTTCCAAGAATAAATACCAATCCTTCATTCCAAAGGAACTCATATTGACAAGTGTAGAATTCATAAAAGAGGTTTAAACCCTTTCAAGGAAGTGAGGAGTAAAGTTAAGGGTTTTCTTACCAATATAATTTTGAATATGAAATTTTTTATTCCTAAACTTACATATGGGAAAATTATATATTAAATTCAAAAAACTGATCTATTTTCTTCTCCATTGTGTACTCAATAGTTTTACACATATTCTTAACATTTATTCTCACTTTAGTTCACAAATCAACTAAAAGGATGTTTTTAAAGGATAAAAAGTTATCTCTAATTTTTAGTGAGGATTTTTTTCCTCCATGTACATTATTTTTATTTTTTTATGGATATCTTTATATATACTTTTATTATTTCATAAATCCTTTTTCTATTGGCCTTTTCAATCCTTAAACAAGTTTAGAAGGAATATTTTTAATATTTTCATATGATTTTTTTCTATTGATTTGAATTTAATTACAAAAATGTGATAATAATATTCCTTTTTAATGATTTCTACTTGAATTAATTTTCATAATTTTATTATATTTTTTCTAAATGAAGCTTATTTTTCATGTTTTCGTGGTTTTACAATGTAATTTCTACTCTCCTTTTTTTGTGTGACTGTTTCTCTTTAAAATAAATGTTATTAAGAATAAAAAAAGGGATTTATTATTATTTTTCATAGTAATTTTGTAATGCTTTTATGAAGTTTTTTTCATCTATGTCAATATCATTTAATGTTTTTTATGATTCAATAAGAAAAGATCTAATGATATTATCCGCATTATTTCTCATGATGGATAATCATATTTTCTTATAGAATTTTTCATAAAACCTGCTTCTTTCTCACAAGTTAATTAAGATATGGTGGTATTATGAAGGATTTTAAGTATTTTGGTAGAAAGTTTTATTGTATTTTATTATGAAATAGGTTGGTTTTTTATAGACCTAAAATTCACTATGTGATGTGCAATATCAACTAAGATAACATTTGGTAATGATTGGGTTTTCTCGTGAATTAATGTGTGAGCATGATTAGGTTTTCACACAACTAATGTGTCTACATTAATGGATTTTATCACAGATTAATGTGTATTAATTATTGGGTTCAATAAGAACTAATAAATTGTAAGGATTTGGTTTTCTCACAACTTAATGTATGGGAATGGTTGGGTATTCTCACAACTAAATATGTAGGAATGATTGGGTTTTCTCACTACTAAATTAATATAAATGATTCAGTTTTCTTACAACTAAATGCATGGGTATGATTGAGTTTTCGCACAATGTTATGATTTAATATACTTATACACATATCTATGTTATGTGACTCTATTTTTCTCCATATATCATGATTATTGTCTCATGTTTCCAAATCTATATTTCCAATTGATTATTCCAAAAACATTATATGATGACACAAGATTTTATTACTTGGTATTATTATTTTATGTTATGTTTATGTTATCAAACCCACATGTTCATCTTATTCTCACATATTATCTCCAATTGATATCTATAATGTCAACACTTAATGAGAATATTATCTCACCCCTTTCATATGTTTCCATTTTCTAGGTTATGAAGAATATTATTATGTATGATGGGTCAAAAAGGGAATAACATGATAAGAATATTTGTGAGAGATATTGATATTGTTTATAAAATAATTTATTTTTATATAAAATTTCTAAGAAAATAAAGAATATTTATTTTTGGGTTCTATTTTTCATGTTTTTTAATAAATATTCATATAAAATGATATAATATTTTTTCATGTTATGTTGATTTTACCACCTTAACCAAATCACTCACTAACCTAAATCAATACATGATAGTCATCTTTGAATTACATCAGAGTGAGACATCCCTTTTGGGTAGCAAGTGGTTAGATTAGATAGATCAAATAAATTCTAATTCACCATAGTTTGAATCCTTATCATCAAAATATAATGAATAATTTGATGACCTTGATGAAATTATATCTTATAAATGGGAAATTTCCACAAGACAAAGAAATGGATGAGAAAATCCATCGATAAATAATAAATTTCATCCTATTTAATGACCCAAATGCTGAGAATATACTTTAGAAACATAATCTTAACAACATTAACCTCATATTTATTAAATTAGAGAAAATAATTTTTCTAATGAATGAGGTTTATACTAGTGTATGAGGTTCCCATAAAATAGGAACCAGTCCCCTCACCAAATAATATGGATCAATTAATATTATCCATTCATGTTATTAGATTAAATAGAGTTTCAAAAGAAATGGAATTTGTTCCATATCCTCATAAACTTCATTAATCAGTCATAAAAAAATTATATGCCACCATGTACTCTTTACCCTTTTCCATTTGGAAATTTAGGTCACAAGACCTTAATGTTGAGTGAAAATTTGATAATTTAAATTCGTTATCATCGTTAGAATATTCCTTTAAAAATGGGTTAAAACTATAAATTTGAAGTAAATTTTCACTAAATTCATTATTTTTATGATAATTATCATATAAACATGTTTAGAGGTCCACATACTGTAGATACCCAAGCTTGACGTACATGGAAATTACATTACTTTTGTGGAATACTTAATACATAACAAAAACCAACACTCAAGGATCGTAATAGTTTAGTGTCTTTGGAAACTCAGAACATAATCTTCTAGTCATGGTGAAAGATCTTCAACATCTCCCATAAAGATCTTTCCCTTTTGTTTTCCTACCTAAAACCTTTCTTTCTATCATGGGGAAAAGAAAACATATAAAAGGGTGAGTTCAAATGCTCAGTAAGGGTAATCATGGAGAAAATAAAACAAACCATATACATTTGAACTTAAAAACATGAACATAATGTTTAAACATCAAAATCATGAGAAATGACATAAAACATGGAAGTACATAAGGCATAGATAATAAAAGAACATTAATCATGATAAAATAGCATGGGAATAAAACATGTAATTTTGGAAAACCATTAAGCACATGATATGATTTCCATAGTATCCAAGGCATTGCTACCATGACCATATTAGTAGACAAAGTCCCTTTCTGAATCAAGTTCACTCCTCGTTCCAGTCATGTATCACTGAATCAGATTAACTTACCATTCCAACCATGTCTATCTCATGAGATATAAATATTTACCCAATGCATTGAAGGGAGATATAGGTCCCACCCATCTCATAATGAAATCATTCTTACGTGCGCCATAACATAAACATAAATCATTTATCATAACCCAAAGAATAAAATGGGTTCCAAAAACATCATCCCATCATAACATAATCTATATAAAACAAATGGATATCATTTAATCATAAGAAAAGTGAAACCATGTAAATAACAAAGACATTATACTTGAAAGATAATCATAAAAAATAAAGTCATCTTAGATGGAAAATAGTTTTGACAAAACACTTGAAATGAATTCTTGATGAAAATATTCTTTCATCATCAAAATCAGTTTCTTTTCACAAAATTCCATGAAATTTTAAAATAAAAGGATTTTTTTGAAATTAATAATGAAATATTTTATAGGAATCTTCATGAAAATTAGGCGTTATGAAACCGTAAAAATCCGTTTATGCTATATAAGTAAAAAAACATTCTTCTTGTACTTTTGCCAGAAAAGTCAAAAAGTACCTCATATGGTAAAAAAAAGAAAGATTCCTTACATACCATGTAGTAAAATTAAAAAATGGGTAAAAATGACTTTAAACATACATGAAACCATTTTTATAAAACAGGGACATGGATGATAAATATAACGCCAGTAAATACTTATGAATAAACAATCTCGGATAAAAACGAGATTGGAAAAGTTATCCCTTACCTTATGTCCAATTTCTTCCGTATGTGTCTGAGAATCCTGTATAGTGGGTTTAAAAATATTATTAACTTGTAACAGAACCATAATAATATTTATGATATCATATATGATTCACTTACGACTTTATATTATCCGTTCATTTGTCAATTCCATGTTAAAGCAGCGTTTTGGGTAAAATCGTTTCATTTATCGTCCGTGTTTTGACTTGTAATTATTAATATGATTACTTAGATCATGATTACTTAATTCCAGAATATAAAACATGATTTATATATAATATATATTAAGAATATACATATATATAATAGATCGATAAATGGAAATAAATACACCGTTCATGGAGACGGTAGGTCGTACGTACGCATTAATGCTGTTTTTCATTTCCTTATTGAATTGAATGGAATTAAGTAGATGAAATACATATATATATATATAAAGTATAATTATTATGTCATATATTTCATGATTAATTATTATATGTACTTTATAATCATTCTTGAATTGTTAACATGGAAAATGAATCACATTGCGTCGTGGAGACGGTAATCCGTACGTACGCCCGAGCGATGATATCGTTACCATATTTATTGAATGGAATTGGAGTGGATGATATAATATCTTAGAATCAGTATTATATTATAATAATCATATATATTTATTATTTACACCATTATACCCATCCAAGTAAGGTGGTGGTGGAAAAACTGATTACACCACGACGTGGAGACGGTATTCCGTACGTACGCACGCGCGGTGATTTCATTTTTCGTAGGATGGATAGAAGGTGAAATAGGGTTGTTTCATATTTATAATAACATATCAGTATATAAATAATACTGATGTTATTAATTTATAATTAAACAACTAAAGAAGAGAAAGTAGAAGAAGAAAGAGACTTGAAAGAGTCGGTAGAAGAGATTACCTCTTCCTCGACGCACCTCTTTTAAACTCCTTATTAGGGCACTAGAGTTGGTATTTTGAGAAGACAAAAACCTCTATGGTATAACTAGATAGGTTTAGAAGAGAAATTGGTAGGGTTTTTTCGAGATTCAAGGCTCAAAAGGGTGTGAAAAGAAGAGGGAGGAGGTTCCCTTTTATAAGGGAGGAGAGGGGCACCTTTGGAAAGTGTGAAAATATTATTTTATTATAAACTTATCTTTGGTTTCAAAAGGTCAAAAAATCATTAAAGATGAATATAAGATTACTCATGGTCGAAATAAAATCATCCAATCAGAATTGGACATGTTTTAGATAATATTTTAATCATTATAATCTTATTTATTTAAATCATTTATTAATGAGGTAAATACTGCATCATTATTGTGTCATAAATAATTTAATTTATTTGATGTCTAAAAATTATAAAAAAAACACCACCATGTAGGAAATATTTTTATATTTCAAATGAATTTTTATATTAGAAAATATAATTTATATAATCCCTTATAAAAATTAATTACTAAAAGATTTTTGTTAATGTCAATTTTGTCTTTACATTAAATTATTTGATCCAAATTGTCATTATCACTACCAAGTGGCTCAATAGGGTCCCAAAATAGACCCAAGGATACCCATGGTCGTCCACTACTCATAAAATAAGTTTAGGACAAGTGTTAAGGTAATTTTGAAATATTATAATATTCTTTTAACCTTGAATTACCCTATTTACCTTTAACCGCAGTAAATAAAAGTCAAAAGTTACTATTTAACAAAAATTATTTTCATCTTATTGAACCACATTTTACTTATTGATAAAAACCATGTATGTCATATTTTTGAAATTCAATTCACAGAAGTGGTAAAATTTCATTTAAATGAAAGAGTCGGTTTTTTAACTACCACTAAGTGGTTTCACTATTCATCAAAAATTGATGTTTTTCAGAAAAATACCAAAAATTCAGCCTAAGCTATATTTGATATTCCAAATTCAAAAATGATGTCTATTTTTTCAAATTCAAAACATAGAAGTGGCATTAATTAATTTTAAAATTAATTCCCGTTATCAAAACAAATAGCGTGTTTTTAAGAAACAATAACTATCAAAAGATCGACACTTTTTTATGTCCAAATTCAAAGTGAAATTAATTCCAATGACCAAAATTGGATTAAATGGTAAAAATATATTCTAATTACACTTTAAAACCAATTAAAAATATAATCTAACTATATAAATTATTGCAATGAAAAAGGTTGTTTTTAATTAAAATATAGCGAGTTTTTACTATTCATTAAAATATGAAAGTTATCAGAATAATATGAAAAAAATATCCAAATTAAATTTTTATATCCTTATTCCAAGTAAGAATTTTATTTTGTCAAATTTAACTTATAAACATGTCAAAAACTATATTCAAAGTGGGTGCACCATCAAAAGGCGACAAAACTGCATTTTTTGAAAAATACTTATTTCACTTGAAAAATTTATTTTGTTCTCATACCATGTTCTAGAAAATATTTAAGATGGATAATAATGTTATAAAATTCAAAATTTATTTAATAATATTCATAATGGATAGTCCATAATAATATTATAACAATATATCGTTGTTTAGTGAAACCCGGTATTGCGTACTACACACGCTACTGAGGAAGGTCGTGATTGCGTGTAATGCAAGCCAAGTTAAGGTTGTGTGTAGTGAAAGCTCCATTTGTTGTTGCGTATAACATAATCAAAACTTATTTTATTTATACATTAAAAAAAATCTATACTTAATGTTGTGTAGAATAATTTCTACAAAACGAACTTGAAATTATGTGTAATACGAGCCAAGAATAGTGTTCCATATACTGCAAGCTAATACGGTGTTGCGTATAGTACAAGATAATTTTGGTGTAGAGTATAACACAAGACATCAATGAAATTAAAAATAATAATTCTCATAAAATCTCATGTTGTTACACATACTCTCCAATTAGATAATGGAATAAACATTATATTCTAAGTATACGATAAACTTTATCCAGTCATCTTACTATCATAATAATGAGCAATTAATTTTAAAGGAATTTAACACCAATAAGGTATCTTATGTAAATTTATAGAATAAAATAAATAGAATTAGACTAATAATATCCTCAATTATTTATATCATTTCCATAATATAACACAAACATCTACCCCAGTTACCCCATATTACTTATTATACAGTACATGAGCAGTGTTTTCCATTATAGCTTAGTTTCCCTCACCATGAACGACTATATATAACCAAATTACTTAGGAGGAATATTTTAAAATTATTTTTTCCATGTTGAAAACACTTAATGAGTAAAGTATCAATAATTTCATAGACTGGAGGTTAACAAAAATCATGTAACCTAGGAATTACACTACAAGCATTTCCTTTGTTCATTCTTATAGGGTGGACTTGTGTTATATATGGGGTTTCCAATGATATTAGGGAATTAACTCATAAATTTTGAGACAACCTTTAATGACCCCTTTATCATGTATAAGGTTTATTCCAACATTGAATAGTACATGATCACTATAGATGGAGATTTCATATCAGTTCCCAATAGTGTGAGATTCCTAAAGTATACCATGTTTGACAATTAAAATATGGATTTATACAAGTCATTGATAGATAACCTGAAGAAATATATCTAGTGTCCTTACAACATGAAAATAAACTGTATAATATCTTATCCTTCCAATATGATGCTAAAATTTTTGGGGTGGTCTTTTTTTCATTACTTAAAGCATCATCAAATTATATACTAACCTTATAAAATTAAATTTCATGGTACACCTGAACTCTCCCTAAAGCCTTAATATACATGGAATATACTATTAACTTGAGAAAATATGTTATATTATATGAATAATGACTATTTTCACCATCTAATATTAAAACATATGTCTTTGAAATCGTTCTTTCATAATAGCCTAATTTGTGTAATGTTCCTTTGGGCAAACAACCTTGTGAACATAGATGTTTTCATATTTTCATTAGTGTTGGTTTCATTACCTTATATAACCATATATTGGATAATAAATTTATATTAAATTTTATTCTTATTCATGTATAGTTTATCCCAATATATAATAAAAATTTCCCCATTCAAAAATATGTGAGGTTTTATTCCTTCTCTCATTAGATATATAGTGATTCCCAAACATCTTATCTCAGGCCATACTATAATTCTTTACAAATTCATCTCTAATTTTAGCATATAATTTTATTCCTCGTGAATTCATGTTATGTTTAACCATATTAAGCACTAAGATTAATTTCATTCCTTCTCCATTCATGATATTATTCACCCAATCTATGATAACATTCCCTCTTCAAGAACTCTGTATGGCTAGATTCATGTTCTCATAGGGTGTATAAAAATATAAAAGTGTCAAATCTTGGTCCTAAAAACATAACTTTTATATCTTTTCCCTTTATATCACCCAAGATTCAAAAAAATTAAATTTATGTTGGGTTTCATTCCATTCATTCCATGTTTCACTTCATTTCAATTTTTTATTTATATTATGATTTATTTTTTGTAGATGATCCCTCTTCTATAAAAATATATGGATTAATTATTATTTTAATTGGATATATATTGAATCTATAATTTTATTTTTTAGGTCCATTTTCAATTTATTTGAGTTACCTCTCCCATGTCATATCGAGTCCAATTTATCTTTTTTATTTATGGTAAAATAAATTTGATTGACCACACTTTATTAGGTGTATTTTTATGATATTTTCTATGATTTTATAAGTTTCATGACTATCACTTATCAATTTTATTATGAATTAGTAAAGTTCTCAATGTATAATAGCATGGCCTAAAGTTCCTCAAACCCTTCTTGAAAATATCCTTTTCACCAAATATAATTTATATATTAAAATAGTTTAGTCACCATCAAGCTTCTCATGAATACATGAAATAAATATGTAGTCTTATCTAAATGGACTCACCTTAAATTATAATGATTTCATATTCACCCATAACATGTATCACTAAACAATTTCTCGAAAAAATATTCCTTAATTGATATGATTTTAATAGAAATGTAGTAGAACCCCTGTTTTTATCTTTATTAATGGAAATCCTTATAATACATATCCAATGGTATAGTGATATGACCATCCTTAAAAATATGGACAATGATAGTCTTAGCTTGTCCATTATTATCGCTTCATACTAAAATAAAGTATCTTAATCCATGATCCACTTTGTCTATATCACTGTGTTTTAATATAATTAAATACCTCTAGTATTACAACTCCATAAACTATACAAGTTACTAAAATGTATTTTATATCACACTTAGTAAATGTTAACTTATAGTATATTTATCTTCATGTAAAAATAGTATTCTACATCATAAAATACATGACATGTCTCAATAAAAATAACATTAAACTGTGAAACATTATAAAATAATAATTATTAGATGATTAATTACATAGATAATTATTCAAAATAAGTTAGACCAAAAAAAGATAAATGGAAATCTAGTAAAAATCCTTGTTAAACCTCTTTATAATGGATTATGAAAATATAGATTATAATGGAATGAGATAAAAACATTTAAGGAAAACTCTTCATCCTATAAAAAGTTGATCAAATAATCATTCCTGCTTAAAGAGGTTGATCAAATCAACATTTGAGGAAAACTCTTCATCCCATTATCTATATGATTATAGGAAAAAGTTAGAGCAAATCATACTTCCCAATTTTTGATATATACATATATATATACGAACCAAATTTTCATAATGTTTATCCCACTTAAAACACTTATATAATTAAATATACTATTAAATATATGAAAATACATTAAGTCTCAATTTCATTCTCATCATTTCTTATATCTTCTACCGTAATCTACCCAAGATAAAAAGGTGGATAGAGTTTTGATAGAATTATTTGTTTCCTTCTCTATTAGGTTGAATGAAGCTGGATTAAACCTTGATGAAAAAGGTAGGGATACTCACTAACCCTAATGAATTATTATCTAGTCTAGTGAATTCATAACATTAGTTGAAATATGAAGAAATTTTTTGTTGTGGATGAAAAAACTGAAAAGATCAATATAAAGGAGCATATGTTATTTTTAAAATATATCAAAGATTACTAATTCTTTCTCTATGGTCATAAATTCAATATTTATTATCATGCTATATAGAACCATTATGGATTCCAAATTAAAAACTATGAAAAGACCAACATTGTGAATATAGTTAGAATTTGACAAATATGGAAAAACTATTTATCCATTTAACTTAAGAAATTCCTTCATTCCTTACCATAATATAATGATACTCTAGTTTAAATTACATTGATTATATGAATAAATAGTAAAAACTATAGAAAAATTTTTCATTGATGAATAAATATACAAAAATACATATTCCAACTACTTACATTGCTTGGGTATCTATTTTGAAACTATTTCCTTAATGATTAGTGTCTTCTCTTGGGTAATAGAAGTTCCTGTTTCATGAGTGATAGTGGGATATCCCTATGATCTATCTAGATTAATAGTAAAATATTTTTACATGTAACCATGATTCTATATTAGGTATTTCAAATAAAATGTTATATTTATGTCAACTAACAACAGAAACCCCTAAATAAATGTACAATTCCATCACTCATTCTCAAAAACTAACGTCACTCGATAAGGGATGATTCTCTAGAATAATATGGTTTATTTCGAAAAAACTTATATGAAGGGTGGAATCTTAGGATTCCACTTATTAGATGAGAAATAGGTAGTGATTTTCATCATCACCACCACCCAATAATTCATCTGATTCCTTAAGTAACTCCCTATATGGCATATATACTAGAGAGTATAAGAGTATGTTTATATTTTCGAGATCTTGTGGAAGATAGAGATAATAGGATGAGTTCTGATTTTAATTAATTATACAAATATGTTAATGGAAAAAATATTAACTCTATATAATAGATATCTTTAACATCAATAGTGTTTTCATTATATTTTACCACTTAAACATCTTTAGATTCTTTAGTATTGAAGATGTTGATTTAGAGGATTTTCAGAATATGAATAATAAATAATCTATTATTTTCATTATAAAGGATCAGTACCGCTAATTATTGGATATAAAAATCACATTTTAAAGGTTTTTCACCCATCCTAATATCCTTAAGAGCCAATATATTTCTAATATCCATGATATCAATCCAAATGTGATGGAATCTCCAAAACTCCTTAAGTTAGACATTTTTTCTTGAAGTGTTTAATTTATAAAATGTAACTAGAAGAAATATATTCTCATGATGTTTAGGTTTAGGTGATTCAATTTTGGTAGTTGTAGATAGATCATTTATGATTAGATTCTTACAATGTCACTATTCTTTCGATGTTGTCCACCTTATAGGCATTATACTTTAGGGTTCCCATTCCAACTTTTTGTTGTGCTCTCTTAAAATTATTCTCCTTTTAGTTTGGGAAACCTTATGATCTAGACTATAAAATCCTTTAACATTTTTTAAATATATGAGTGGGTCTATAATTTGTTATATGTGAGAAATAATTTAGTTTAAGTATTAGTTGATGGAAATGTGTTTTCGTTGTGTGAGTATACCCATGATATACTTTCAACCAAAGATTTCACATGATCATGGTATGCTAGTTATGGAGAACTCTGTAGTATGGTTCCATATAATACATCTATAAATAATAGAATTGGAAGGTGAATTTATATAAAGCGTTGGTTTTACATATTACATCATCAATAATACATGACACATATACCCCATCTAAAAATAAAATTATATAATATCATTCATTATATCTAAAATAACTATATTTAATAATCATTTAGGTGAGCACATTATATAAGAAAAAGGTGAATTCTGAATGGTGTCCCATTATACTGGTGAACAACCACCCATTCATGGAAATTGTTTAAACCTCAGTGATGATTTATAATAGTAACTTGATTATTAAATTGAGAATGGATATGGTATTAAATAATTCATAGATTATGAGGTTCATAATAAACCATAAATTAAAATTTTAAAATGGTTCTAAAGAATGGTATAGTTGAATTCCTAGATTGATGTACCCCAATATCCCTTAGATTATTGTAAGGGAAAGAACTGGAGTGTTGATAAGCTCACATTTTTATAGTTGCATTGATATTATGTAGGTTCCCAATCAGACTTTGGTGTGTGAATCTTAAATAAATAAATAAAAAATCATGAACATGGTGTGGAATTCCACAAAATAAAGTCATCCCATAAATCTGAATAGATTTTTCCAACTCCACTATATAGATTTTAGCACTTATAGAGTTAAAAAATAACCAATATTAGGGTTATGGGTGCATCGACAGGCGCATACAGTTCTAAAAAATAATACTTTTACAGCACTAAAAATGGACTTTATCAGTGCTAGAGAAGCACTGACTACTAGGGAAAGATAGAAAGACCTTGCATTTTATCAATGCTAAAAAGGGGCTGATTAAGGGGTCCTTTATTAGAATTTTTTTAGCATTAATAAAGGTTACTTTTATCATAATTTTTAAAACAACTAATAAAGGACCCATTTATCAATTCTTTCAAAATCACTAATAAAGGAATAATTTATCAATTCTTTCAAAAGAACTAATAAAGTACTCATTTATCAGCGCTTTGAAAAGCCCTGATAAAGGGGAATACTATAGTGTGTTGTAACAACACAATGAATTATAACACCACAACACTATAAATATCACCATATAACAACAAAATTAAGTAACAATATAAAATTTAAATGAAATTAAATTTAGAACAAAAATAAAAAAACACTATATTATAGACATTTCAAATATTGTTTTATACAATTACATAAGTAGAAATTATTACATACATTGAAAAACATCAATGTTTCTTTCTCTTTTGATCCTAACCTCGAATCATGCTATTTCATAACAAACAACCCATTCTCAATAAAAATTATCCAACTGTATAAGAAAACAATTCTTATGTTAGTAAAAATATAAAGAAATAAATTAACAGAAATTGTTATTTTTAAACTAAACGTTGATTCCTACCAGGAACATTGTGTATCAGATTGATTTGTGTTTTATTCTTACATATCACACCATTTCTTATTAATATTAAATAATTAAATCTATGAAAATTAATTAAATAAGTATAAGATAAATCACCACAGGCACACCCTAGTGGTTGCGTCATGTGGTGGTGTTTGGGAGGTCTTGGTTTGGACCCTCCCTGTTCACATTTAGGTAGGTTTTAATTTGTTTATTCATCCTCCCTTAACTGATGTAATATATATTAGTATAAGATAAAAATAATAAGGAAGTCAATCAAGTAATAGAAGATAGAATGATGAGGAAAAAATATCATCTTTTTTTCTTAGTTTTAGTGATGTGATGTGAGTTTTAAACTAAAATGATACTTATATATTGAAAAGATGCACTTGGAGTCATATTGGCCACACTGTATGTCATATTGAGGTGTGATTAATTCCTAAATGTATCAAATGACTTATGGATATTTTCATAAAGTATCAAAATAATCTAAATGTGTTTTCTCGGTCTTGAGTATATGACTTATCTTTTTTACTAAAATGTCATTTTAAACTAGAAAAACATTTTTTGACTCATATCGATCATATAATGTATCAATTTTATGTGATAATGATTCATACACATCATAAATAACTTATTAATCATTCTCTAAAATTATCAAGAAAATATGAATGTGTTTGATTAGTTTTCAGTGAGTGAAGCTTTTTGAACTAAAATGTCAATTTTAAACTAATAATAGAAACTTTGAGTCATACTAAGAACATCATGTATTTTATTGAGGTTTGGAAGAATCCAACCCATTATAAAATACTTATATATTGTTTCCGTAAAGTATTAAAACAATCCTAATGAATTTTCTCTATTTTAATTAGCCCAATTGTCCATTTTACTAAAATTGATGTCAAATTTAAATAAAAAGATGCACATGGAGTCATACTGGTCATACCATGTTTCATATTGAGGTGAAGATGATTCCTACACATCTTAAATTACATATGGATCATTTTTCTAAAGTTTCAAAATAATATTAATGTGTTTTATTTGTTTTGAGTATAACACTTTTCTTTTTAACTAAAATGTCATTTTAAACTGAAAACACACACTTTGACTTATACCGATCACAATATGTATCAGTATGATATGAGAAAAATTCATAGATTTCAAAAATAATATATGAATTTTTTCTCTAAAATATCAAGAAAATATGAGTGTGTTTGATCAGATTTTACCGGTCACATTTTGTGTCAGATTTAGGTACAGACGATTCCTACACTTCCAAAGTCTCAAGAAAATCCTAACAACCAATGCTAAAATGATTTCCATTAACTTTCATTGTCTAACTACCAAAATTGTATATTTAATTGATGTTCATAGCTAAAAAAACCTTTCTCATTGTTGAAAAAAATAAGAGTAGAAGAAGCTCATGTCCCCATTATATCACCAGAAATCACCAAAATGACTACATGAGCTTCCTATACTCTTATGGATTTCAAAGAGAAAAGTTTTTTAGCTAAAAAATCGAGTCAATTTGACTTCCTAAAATATCTGTAAAAAAACTAAATAGATATTATATAAAATTGATTATGAAATTAACTTGAAAATAGTAGATAAAATGATGAAAAAATTAATTAAATAGGTATTAGGGATTCACCTTTTTGTGATGGTTGTATGAATTCTTAAATAATTTCCTTAATTTCATTATCTTAGTTTATAAGATCAAAGTCTAATCTCTCGTGAGAATGACCATATTTAAAAAAACCACACCAAATCGAACAAAAAATCCATATGTATAAGAAAAATCATTATTATATGGGTAGTATTAAAATTAAATTAAGAAAACATAAATATGAAACAATATATTAATTATATGGAAAATTATTTTACTGTGAAAACATCATGATTTCCTTTGTAATTAAGAAGTGGAGGGAACTTGAAGTAAAGTGATAAATGTCAACACTATAGGGGTGAAAAGGTTTTGAGGGAGAATAATTTTGTGGAATTTCTAGTGCAGAAAGGCGTGAAATGTGGACAGACCACCCCAACTCGAACAAAAAATTAATTTAGATTACATTAATGAATTAGAGAACATGTAATATTATTAGAAAAAAGATAATATATTAAAAAACACTTTTACCTTCTCATTTAACTCTCTTTATTTTTTTAATGGTTTTAGGGATTTGGTTCCTCTATTGAGAATACAAATCTACTCTTTTTTGTCCCCTATAACGTACAATCCATTTTCGACATTTGGACCAGCATGAACTAATTGTGATCTCTGAATGAAAGGTTCATCCTTGATTAAATTTTAATCTGACCCAACATTTTTTTTAGTCACCATTATAACTATCAAATGATTCTTTGTTTCTGGATCTGAGACATAAAATACTTGCACTTCTTATGATTCCATTATGAGTGGCTCATCTTTTTCCCCTTCCATACTGAAATTTACCATCAAAAAGCACATTTAATGATCATTCAATGCACTCATAGTGTCAACCCATTTGAAATAGAAAATTGTCACTTGAAATAGTGTATAATCCAACTCATATGTTTGTTCGATAATGCTAAAATATGACATATTTTCATAAATTGGATTTCAATCCTTGGAACCAGATATGTGCATTGCTTTAACCACAAGCATAACACTGCTGTTTAGAATCGTAATATAGTCATCATGTTTATTTTTATATAACTTATATCCATTTATTTAAAAACCAGTGTTATATATAACATTTTCATTCGATCCCCTGGATATCCATCGAATTTTTTCAATAATTGAATTCATATTTTCAGATAACCACTTATAAATTTGATCTCATAACCATCCTATAAATTGGTGATTATATTTATTTCATATCCATCCTTCATCCATTGATGGATTTAAATATCTTTTAATTTCTTTGTGGGATTCAATGTATAGATCAAAATCTTCACTATTATTTAAAATGTAAATGTGTGCTTGTTCCCACGCTATTAAGGTAACTGTAATAAAATTTCTTCCAAAAATCCCTTTGACCATAAGTAATCCACTATAATGATACATTGGGAGATCTATGCTATCAACATCTGATAGGTAATCAATATAGAATTCAATAGCTTCTTCAACAATATATCATTCTCTAATACAACCTTATGTATGACTTTGATTCTTGACATACCCTTTAAAAATCATCATATTCTATTCAATGGGGTACATCCATTTGTAATAGACTAGACCACATATTTAAACCTCTCTGTCAAATTGAACCATCAGGTGGGCCATTATATTAAAGATTGATGGTGGGAAGAACATCTCTAATTCACATAATATGACTGAAACCTCCTTATTCATGATTAAAAACTTTTCCAGGTCTATAAAATTACTATATATGGATTTAAAAATGATCCAAAGTCTGGTTAATGTATGCCATACATTTTTAGGAAGAATGCAATGAAAAGCAACAGGTATCAAATATGGCATCAAAACATAAAATTCTTGTGATTTTAGCTCTTATAAATTCAAATAATTCATTAACATGACATTCTTTATATTTTATGAATATCCTAGGGGAACTATTACACTATTAAGGAAAATGAAAAATTGCAATTTTTTTATCTAGATAGAGTGTAAGCTACTGAAGAAAGAAAATTCCATCTTTTACCTTTCACTGATGCCAACTCCTCCCTTATCCCCATTTTAATCAAGTATAAACTAGACTTGATTCCATATTTCATTTTTTAGTAAAATTAAGTAACATTCCAATAACACAATAAAATACATGTTTTCTACATGCATAACATCAAGAAAATTTCTGACAAACAAACAATTCCAATATGGAAATTAAAAGAAAATTGTCCCCTTCTTCTAACCCTATTTTGAAAGGTTTTTTCAAAATAGTTTACCAAAAAAAGTGTCAATATATTTTACTTTATTGTATAGTTGATCACACATTACTAGAGATGGTGTTGTACCTTGTTTGATATTCCCATCAAATTTTGTCATCCAGGATCAATATTTAGGTCGTCAAGGTAAAAAAAAATTGATATCCTAAAGACACGGTCTTTGAGAAATGTTTGAACTAAACTGAGTATGTGTGTTTTTCACAATTGGAACACCCAACATTCCATTAATGTTATATCCTAATAAATTTCCATAAGAGGGGAGTTCAATTATCATCCCATACAACATGGCCCTCAATGTGAATTCTTCATTTCTATGAGAATCACACATTGTAACACGTGTATCTCACATCAACTTTAGATATTTGGTCAATGGAGCTAAATAGATATCAATATCATTATTGATTTTATTTGGTATATATATAATCAAGGAAAAAAATGTATATATTCTTCATACATAATCATAATGGAAAGTTATAATTTACCAACATGATGGGCCATGTACTGTGGGTACTACTTTGTACACCAAAAGGATTTATTCCATATGTAGATAACACAAGATGAATGTTTCCTATCTCATTTCCAAATTTAGGATACTCGTAATCAATTTTCATCCACTGTGGAGAATCTACTGGATGACGTACGTTGTCACCCTTAATTCTTTTATCTGCATGCCATGTCCATTGTCTTGCAGTTTTCTAAAATTCATATAGTCTTCTAAACCGTGGAATGATAGAAATGTAAAATACATATTTTCAAGGACTTGATTCATTTTTCTTGTATCGATCTATGCCACACTTAGTAAATTTTATGAGTGATTCACGGTCCTTGCGAAACAATATGAAACCATTTATAAAATATTTTATTTTTTTAGATATCATTCCCATTGAATGTTGAATTCATTTAGCATCATATGTTCAATATGGTATTTAATTTTCTTTTGGTAGAATATCATTCAAGAGACCAAGTAGTTTTATAAATCTCGTGTCACTCTATCTGATGTCGGGTTTCAAATTATATAACTTCAATACAACTGAAAATGTTGTGTATTTATTAAAACCGGTATAAAATTGTATCTTGGGACAACTATTTAACTTCTCAAACAACTTTGGATAATCACAAAGGTCATATTTAATTTACATTGACAGTTATTTCATGCGATATACATTATCATTTACATTGGTATTCATATCAAATGATCCATAAACCATAGTATCATCCCAATTGGTGTGCACATTCAGTTTTTTCCCCTGTTTAGTCCAACATTTATAGCTCTGATCTATTATATGAAAAATAAAATGTTATTCCAAATCTTCCAAACTAATTTTTCTTAAATAACAACAATGTAAACACATACAAAGGATTTGAGAAGGGTCATATGCATGATCTCTTGAAAACATGATGAACTATTTAACTCCATATTCATACTCCTTTATCAAATGATTAACGTGCATCCATTTTCAATTCATATCTATCATGTTGGGTTCATAAAATATTAATTTTATTAAATAAATAAATATAAGATATTCATTATTAAAAGTGAAACTTATAGATAATATTTACAAGGGAAACCCAACATTTGGTTATTTCAAATAATTTCAGCATGCTTCGAAGAAAATGGGTGATTGAATTTAAGAAAATAATTACTCCACTATGGTAGGTGTTATCCTATGAATTATTTCAAAGCTCAAAGTTATAGAAAACTATCATGGTCATCATCTCATCCCCTGAACATTTATCATTTCATTGTTTTTGACACACATCCTCTATCTCCTGTGGATATATACCTGTGTTTCTTTAAATACTCTAAGAGGTAGTCACCCATGGGATGACTACTACTCAAAGTAGTACAAGCCAAATAAAAGAGATGGATGATGGGTCTCAAGAAATAAAATGAAATAAATATTTGGGAGATGAAATTGATAAGGATGACATTTTTCAATAAAAGATATGGGGGTGAGTCTCAAGCAACAATTTGTAATAATTATGGTTTTTTGGTATACATCAAGTATTTCTTAAATCTGCTAAACACATAAAAATATAATATAGACAATTAAGGAGAAATAAGAAACCCAAATATGATAAACAAGAATAATAAACTCTCATTTAATAAACTCGATGATATAAAATTTTATTAATAAATAATTTTAATAAATAAAGAGTTGTTTCATATACATGGATGGTAATCAGAGATTCCTAGTGGTGAGACCAATACATGTAGAGCTAAAATGATGAATACCTAAAAATAATTTCTAATATATAGAATTTGATAACCTGCATTCTATTTTTTGGAACAAGTGATGTTACAACCTAAGTAATTATTACATTTAATATTAATGTTATATCAAATATTTGAAAACATCTCAAGACTCTTGGGACGTCATATCACCACACTGACCCATCCCAAACATTCAAGGGAGGTCATCACATCAGATATACCCATATGAAGGATTCTAGGGAGGAAATATAATACACATTGATCAATCCTTAATATTCAAGGGAGGTGCATAAGTAATTTCTCATAAATTAATAACACACATCAACAATATATATCACAAAAAAGCAAGAAAAACAAACCAATCATTACAAAATTTATCCCATAAACACTATCCTCTACCGAGATAGAACAAATCCTATGAGGTCACATTTTCTAAGAGGAATACCCTTAATTAACACATAAATCTAAGTGGAATCACAAAATTAACTTATCTATAAAATATCTTTCCCCGTCTAAAGTCTCTGCTACACAAATACAAAAATATCTAGTAATTTAATAATCCAGGAAGTAGTCCCATAGTCTACCAAACCACCATCATGGAAATTGATACATATAAAATTATATAGATAATGTAAAATGGGATGAAAATTATACCATATGGTCAATTCTACTATTTATCCAATGAAATTAAATCACGATTCATCTACACTTTAACATAAATAAAATAGTTGCTCAAAAATTTCCTACATTAATTCACAACTATAATTGAGAAGGAAGAAGATACTTCTATAGCCTGGGAGCGAAGATGGAAAGGCACACAGTATAGATGTTTCACCCTTCAAAAATTTCAAGCATCAAATTAGATGATCTCCATGGAGAAATGTCCAAAATGGAAAACTCACAACACTCACATTTGTAAAATATCCTCCACCATGGCTAGAACCATTGATATTTTACACACCAAGTTTCCCAATTCAAAGTAGATAAATACTTATGTTTGAGAGAAAGTAGAGAAAGACTTACATCACTACCACAAAACTGGGCAAGGCATGCGCCTGCCTTTATCAGCGCTAATAGTAAAGCGCTGATAAAGGGTCGGGCCTTTATCAGTGCTAAAAAAAGCGCTGATAAAGGTCCACTTTATCAGCGCTAAAACAAGCGCTGATAAAGGTGTACCCTTTATCAGCGCTTTTTTTAGTGCTGATAAAGGGCTTATTTATCAGCGCTTTTTACTAGCGCTGATAAAGGCTCACGCGGATTTGTTAAAAACATGCGGGTCCTCTTCCTCCTCCCTGCACCCAGTCAAGATCTCGCGGAAGCCCTCCTATGCACCACTGTCGCTGCTGCCGCCGCCGCCGCCTCCTCCGCCGTGGCCGCCGCCTCCTCCTTCTCCTCCTCCTCCGGTCGCCGCCTCCTCCTCCTCCGGCCGCCGCCTCCTCCTCCTCCTCCTCCTCCACCGCGGCCTCATCCTCCTCCTCCTCCTCCTCCTAGTCCGCGGCCTCATCCTCCTCCTCCTCCACCGGCGCCTCCTCCTCCTCTGCCTACTCCGCTACCTCCTCCTCCACCGTGGCCTCCTCCTCCTCCTCCTCCTCCTCCTCCTCTGCTGCCTCTGCTACCTCTGTTACCTCCACCCTGCCTCCGCCCTGCCTCCACGCTGCCTCTGTGCTGCCTCCGGTGCCTCCGCTGTCGACACCTCCTTCTCCTCTGCCACCGGGTCCTCCTCCTTAAGGTGATTCAAATTGAATTTTCATGAATTAATTATGTTTGGAATGGGTAAGTGTTTGGCCAACTATTCTTCATGTTGAATATTCAGTTTCCATGGGTGGTTTGGGATTGTGCTTATGTTTTGATCTTGACTATGGGTTGTTTTTATGATTTCCCACTACTTCATTAGATTTATTTAGTTATTATTATGTTTTGGTGTTTTCATTTGGTTCATGTATCTCTTTATCTCCCCACGAACGATTATCTTATGGCTATTAATTTTGAGATGGGTTTGAGGAAATATATCAAATTTATTCTTATTGTTCTAAGTCTACCAACCTATTTTTAGGTGTTTCCAAAGGTATTGATTTGAGAGGCATATTTTAATTGAAATATTGGTCTCAATGGTGTTCCATTAATGGGTGGTTTAGGCTCCACTTTTTTAAGGGATCTTAGTTAAAATAAGAGGCTTCAAATGGTGGAGGATCACATCCTAAAAGAAAGGGGGATTCTTAATATGGAAATAATACATAGACGAGTCTAATACAGAAAAAATCAATGTAGTAGAGGTCATTCATGAGGACTCATAATCTTGGCCAACCACAATTCGAGGTGAATTTTTTTTAATTCTTCTATAGTATTGGTTTCATTTCAAAATGGTGAATCCTAGTCATTAATTTCACATATTTTTTTATTACTTGGTTATGAAGGCAGAGTTTATGAATTATTTCATGTATTTCCTAACCCTTTTGGGTAGGAAAAATGGTCATGGTTTCATGTTCTTTTAGAGTTGTGTTGTGGTACTTGGCATGGAGGACATTTCGGAATTCCATGTTTTGGACCTGGTCTTTTCCGACCTCATTATCGTCTTGGATTTTTTTTATTGGATTTAGTGCACTAGATGACTATTATCACCATTGGGTTCAGTTACTTACTCTTAAAAGGAGATTCCATGTCTTTTATGGAGATTTTTATCTATAACCATGGAGGGTATGACAAGTTTCTTCTATGTTATGGTTCATATCATGTCATTTTTTCAAGGTTTTCCTTGGGGTTGTTGAGAAGTGTTCTTCATGTGAAATTCCAGTGGTCATGGAAAAGTACACAAAATCATTTCTAGAGGACTTCATGGGATAACCTCCCCAATGAGTGTTTTCATTTTCTATCTATTTGCTTCACAGGAAGATCCCATTTTCCATTCCATCACATCATAAGGCTCTGGCCGATTTAGAGGAGATAAAAGATCAGCTAGAAGATCTTTAGGGAAATGGTTCTATCTATATGATCATGTCACTATGGGATTTTCCAATTCTATTTTCAATGAATTCATATCATAGCCTATTAATTTTAATAGTCTACTGTAGTCATAGACAGGTGACAGTAATGAATAATTACATATTGCCTATAATTGATGATTTGTTTGACCATCTTATAAGTTTCTATTGGTTTTTGAAAATTTTCTAGAGATCAGGGTACCAACAGTTGAGGGTTTGGGAAGAGGATGCTCAAAAGATAGATTTTTAAAGTCAATATGGAAATTTAAATTATTTATGAATTCCATTTGGGATCACCAATGCTCTATCTATTTCATGGAACTGATGAACTAGATCTTTAATATCTTTCTAGACACCTCCATTTTCGTTTTTTTAGAATACTTCTTGGTGTATTACAATATATAGAAGGAGTACTTCGATAATCTGGAGGTTGTTTTGGGTGTTTTTAGAGAACTTTGTCTTTATTACAATATTATAAATTCCCCATATTTTGTTTAAGAAGTATTGTTTCATGGTCACATTATTTCCTTGGAAGGAGTTCTAGGTTATCCAGAAAGGGTTTGAGAAGTCATTTCTCCTCTAACCTATATACTCATCCTATGGATTTCAAATAGGATGAATATAAATAAAGAATGGATGAATGCCAATCGGTTTACAAAAGAGTATGAATAAGGCGTGAAATAATTTATCAAGTTTGAAAAAGATCATGCATGTGACTCTTCTCAAATCCTTTGTCCGTGTTTACGCTGTTGTTATTCAAAACAAATTAGTCCAGATGAGTTGGAAGTACACTTGATCTGTCACGGAATAGATCAAAGTTATACATGTTGGAATAAACACGGGGAAACAACGAATGTAAGTAGTGACTGGGGTGACACTGCGTTTTATGGATCATCTGATATGATTACAAACATGAACAATGAAGATGACCGTATGGAGGATGTGATTACAGATGTGAATGATGATGAAGATCGTATTGAGAAAATGACAAGGACCTTCGAAGATGAACTTCGTGATTGCCCAAAATTGTTTGAGAAGTTAAAAAGTTGTGCAAAGACACCATTTTATGCTGGTTGCACTAAATATATAGCATTGTCAGCCGTACTGAAGCTGTATAATTTGAAAGCAGATAACGGGTGGAGTGATGACAGTTTTACGAAACTACTTCCCCTCTTGAATGGCATTCTCCCAGAAGACAATGAGCTCTCGATCCGAACATACGATGCCAAACGAATGCTACGCTCTATGGGTATGATCTCTGAATGAATACACGCCTGTCCGAATGACTGGATACTATTTCGAAAGGACAAAAAATCACTTAAAGAATGCCCAAAGTGTGGTGCTTCTCGATACAAGAAAGTTGAATCTACTCCTACTAAAGTTGTATGGTACTTTCCAATCATTCCAAGGTTTAGACGCCTATATGGAAGTGAGGAGACTACAGAACAATTAACATGGAATGCAGATACAATAATTAAAGATGGGACACTACGTCACCCGGTAGACTTTCCTCAGTGGAAGAGAATCGATCATGAGTATCCTGAATTTGGAAACGAGTCGAGAAACCTTCATCTTGCGTTATCTACAGATGGAGTGAATCCTTTTGGTTTTCAAAGCAACAATCACAGTACATGGCCGGTTATGTTGATAAATTATAACTTACCACCGTGGTTATGCATGAAACGAAAATACATCATGTTATCTATGCTTATATCAGGACCAAAACAACCGGGTAATGATATTGATGTTTATTTAGCTCCATTGATCGAAGATTTGAAATTATTGTTAGATTCAGGTGTTACATTGTATAATGCTTACAGAAAGGAAGATTTCACTTTGAGAGTCATGTTGTATGGGATGATAAATGACTTCCCTGCTTATGGAAATTTGTCAGGATATAGCATTAAAGGAACTCAAGACTGTCCCGTTTGCGAAGAAGGTACACAATCAATTAGGTTGAAAAATTCATCGAAAACCGTGTTTCTAGGACATCACAGATTTCTACCATGACGACATAAGTACCGTTCTTGGAAGACATCATTCGATGGAAGTTAATAAGAACGTACAGCACCGTCTCCACTAACAGGCGATCAATTGTTTGAGAAAGTTAAAAATGTGGAAACTACTTTTGGTAAACCGGCTTCGAAAAACCTTACGAAAATCGGTTGGAAAAAGAGATCAATTTTTTTTGAATTACAATACTAGAATTGTCTGTATGTAAGACATTTTATTGATATTATGCATGTAGAAAAAAATGTATTTGACAGTGTTATCGGCACGTTGCTAAATACATATGGCAAAACAAAAGATGGAATTAAGGCTAGGTTGGACATGGTTGAGATGGGAATACGAGAAGAGTTGGCACCAGTGAAGGGTGAAAAATGAACATTTCTTCCTCCTGCTACTTACACTCTTTATAGGCAGGAGAGATATCAGTTTTGAAACTTCTTGAATGACGTAAAGGTTACAGAGGGGTATTCGTCAAATATCAGTAACCTTGTGTCAATGAGCGACTTGAAGTTAAAAGGTCTGAAATCACATGACTGTCATGTTTTGATGCAAAATCTCATTCCAATTGCTTTACGTTGCATTTTTTCCAAGAATGTCAGCCATACATTAATGAAATTGTGTTTCTTCTTCAAAGCTATATGCAGCAAAGTTATATACCCGACGAAATTGCCAGCTATGGAAAAAGAAATTGTCGTCATATTATGTGAATTATAAATGTTCTTCCCACCTTCATTTTTTGATATGATGGTTCATTTGATGGTCCACTTGGTGAGAGAGATTCGACTATGTGGTCCTGTACATTACAGATGGATGTACCCCATTGAATGGTATATGAAGATTTTGAAAGGGTATGTCAAAAATCGAAGTCGGCTAGAGGGTTGTATTGCAGAGCGATATATTGTTGAGGAAGCCGTTGAATTCTGTACCGAATACTTGTCTGGTGTGGAAAGCATTGGCTTACCGAAATCTTGTCACACTGGGCGGCTTGAGGGTGAAGGAATTTCTGGAAGAAAGTTTGTCACAATCAATATTACAGATCGGGAGCAGGCCCACCTTTATGTTTTGTATAACAGTTTCGACGTTGACCCATATGTTGAAATCCACAAAGAAATTATTAGGAATTTGAATCCATCAAGGGATGAAAAATGGATATCAGATACACATAATCGACAGTTTATAGGATGGTTTTGAGATCATATTTTTAAGAAGTCAGATGAAAATACAAAGTCAATTTCAGAACGACTTCGATGGCTAGCCGGAGGACCAAGTGTGTATGCATTATCTTACAATGCTTATGTAGTTAATGGTTATACATTTTATACTAATGAACATGATGAAGACAGTACCATGCAGAATAGTGGGGTTACACTTGTGGATGAAGCGATGCATGTTTCCGGTGCTAAGGACAGAAATCCAATTTATGCAAATATGTCATACTTTGGCATCATCAAACAAATATGGGAGTTGGATTATACAGAATTTCAAGTTCTGATATTTCAATGCAAGTGGGTTGATAACAGGAGTGCTGTTAAAATAGATGATTTGGTATTCGTGAAAGTTGATTTCAGTAAGGAAGGGGAGAAAGACGAACCATTTATAATGGCATCACAGGCAATGCAAGTATTTTATGTTCCAGATCCCGCAAACCGAAACTGGTCAATTGTTCTGTTATCGACCAAAATAGCTGAAGGGTCAGATGAAAATTCAACGGAAGATGACCCTTTCATTGGGTCTTCGCAATCATTTCGCAGTGGTCCCAATGTAGACGACGTTTTTTATGTCAGAGGAGACCACAATGAAGGGATATGGATAGTTGATAGAGGGGTCAAATCCCTTCAGCCTTAAAAAAAAGGGAGTTCAATAATCAGGTTATTGATTTTTATTGTAATATAGATTGTGTTACATTATGTTATTATCTGTTCACTGCTGCTTTTATGTGATCTAAATTAAATTTTAAACTAGTTCTGCAGATAATGACTTCTTCACTTTCTGATGCACCCAATCCCAAGACACAACACGTCTCTTAACCTGTTGCAGATAGTCCCACTGTTGAGAGACAACAGGTCTCTCAACCTGTTGCAGCTGGTCCCACTGCTGACGTACAACAGGTCTCTCAACCTGTTGCAGCTGGTGTCAGTGCCGATGCTAGTGCTTCGAAGAAACATAATGATGATGCAGAAACTGAGGAAATGGTAGGCGATGAAACCCCAGTGAAACAAAAAAAAATAGGTGCACCGTAGTTTGACAGTTTTAGAAAAAATCCTTAAGGCAAGAGCAAAAGGCATCAAATATGAGGCGGGATGGAATAAGCTAGGACATCATGTAAACCCCAACAAAGCCATGTTTAGTAGCTACATTGGAATCTTCACTCGACAACGCGTTCCGATTGACGTAGAGTCGTGGCACCATGTTGTCAGCGGGTTGAAAACATTAATGTGGGAAGAGATTACGGTAACATTACGATATCATCTATTTAATTTATTAAAATAAAATAAAATATTGAAATATTGACTAACCCTTCATCATCTCTTGCAGAGTGCATTTATAGTAGATGTTTTGAACAAAGAATATGTTTTCAGACTGGCAAGAAGGATTCATAGAGGCTTTCTCAGAATTTTAACGAAACATCATATGAAAGATGCCGAAGGGAAAATCAAGCCGCACTCGCATCCTCTTTATGCACACTTGATATCCCAAGGAACGTGGGATGCGTTTTGCAACCGTCGTGCGGAACAGAATTTTCAGGTACATTGTGTTTGGTTACACGTTGTGTAAAGTTTCTTGTATTCATCATGTTGATTGATAGGTTTTTATTTATGAAACAGCAACTGAGTGCTGAAAATAAAGAACGGGCAGCAAAACCAGCGTACCCCTACCGTAAAGCAAGGTTGGGGTACGCTTCAATTGAAAAACAATTGGTATGTATTTTAAAAGTACTGTAATAATTTTATGTGACATAAAACAACACTGTAACCATGTTTTTCTGTTTATATGTAGATTGATGAAGCAAAATCTCAAGTCACTTCCATTCCACACCATGTGCTATGGAAGGAGGCTCGTGTTAATAAAGAGGGGAAACTGATATATGAAAACACACAAAAATTGTGGGAAACATGTGTAAGTATGACATAATATAAACTTGTTTTGCTTTAAATCACTATTACATAACGATGATTACTTATTTTTTCATATTTTCTATTTGACATAGTCACAGGAATCAACAACACCCGCACCGGATGCAGACATACTTTTAACGGCCTTGAAACAGCCAGAACAGTATGGCCGTGTCAGAGGTGTGGGTTTTGGGGTGTCACCCCGGACATATTTTCAGAAAAAAAAACAAGAGGATGAACAAACTAAATAATTGCATGTAATGAGAGATAAATTATCTACCCTTGAAGAACTAATCCAAACTCAGGTAAAGATGCTAACGAGTTTTATGGAGGAGAGGCGAAGAGAACAAACAACTCAAGAACAACCCCCGCGAGAAGATCCACCCCTCACCAGCTTTGAGGCAAGCCATTCCCCTCAAAGACCTGACTTAACCCAGGTAATCAATGTTATAATATTCGTTTTTGTGAGATGTAAATCACATAGACACTGATACCTTTCATGTAATGATATTCTGCAGGGTGAAAATGACTGTGATTTATATCTGTCAACTCCCACCCATCGCCTTGTAGCGAGGGCTACGGTGTTCAATATGCAGAATGACACGCTACACTCTAGACCACTTCCAACCGGTCATGTCAAAGTGTTGATTAACTTATCTCATGAGCCGAGCGCTGAGCTACCCATGCCAAATGACGATGACGACATTCATACGGTGGAAAAAGCTGTTGAAACATTCATTGCATGGCCGTCAAATCTTGTAAAAAAACATGTCGAGCAGGAGGTATTCATTTCCAGTTCATTTTTCAAGCAGAACCTTTAACATTAAATTAGAAAATGTCTGAACAGATGAATGTTATTACAGAAGGATAAAATGGAGAAGCTAAAACAAAAGAGTGGCTCCAACATTGGATCAACCAACCGATCAAAACAATCTACTGAGAGCACGTTCACCCCGCCCGTTCTATATCCACATTTAATATCATTGCAAGCTCATGTGGATACGAAAATGAAATACGGAAAGAGTCATAAATTTTTTTGTGAAAAAGATATGTACGGAGAGGAAACAATAGATTTTGTTAGTGCAGACGTTGTTTCTGAGATCATCACATACGACTGGCTAGGCGCCTCAGTTATAAATGTATACATGAGGTATGTTTTCATGATTTGATTTTACAGAAGCTGATATACTTTGATAATTATGGATAAATACATCTCATATTTTTCATAGGCGTATATATGAAAAACAATTGAAGGGATTTACCCATGAATGCAAATTTGGACTCGTTAGTCCTCACACCATTTCTACACAACGAACAGAAATAGATTCTAATTTTCATGCTGAATTGATGTCAAATCTGCTCAGAACGTTTCAAAGAAGAATTATGACTGACAGGATCTTTTTAATACCAACGATGCAAGGGTAAAACTCTACATTTTAATCATATAAATTATATTTTCATTTCTATCAGTACTTATTTCTTTTTGTGTTTTTAGGGAACATTGGATGCTCATTGCAGTCAATTTGGATACACCAAAGATTTATTTTCTGGATTCACTGCATGGATATCCAACTAACCGACCACAGATGATGGCGATTTTCAATTTGTAATACACTAGATCCAACATTTTAGAACTAAATATCTAGTTATATAATTTATATTATCTTTTAATGAGGATTTTGTTATGATAGGGTGGTGTATGAATATCGTCTAAAGGATGGAATGAATCCAGGGCGTAAGGATGACAATGCCCACAAGATCTACAAATGGAGAAGTATATGGGGATATATAATTATATTTCGCTATCCAAATACATATCAAAACAAATTACTTATTTTTCTCGATGTTTTTGCAGTGTCTGAAACAAACAAATGACAAGGACTGCGGTTATTATGTTTATAAATTTATGAAAGAGATCGTATTTCATGGACAAACTAGCATCCCTGAAGAGGTGTTTTTGAAAATAATTACTACTTTATTTAAAATAATTATTAATCCTTTGTGTATTTATATTTTTTCAGTACTACTATGACTGTCGCAAAAACTCCTATTCAGAAGATGATATAAATGTCTTTAGAAACGAATGGGCATCGTACCTGATGGAAGAATGTAAACAAATAGGACAATGAAGGTGAATTCCTAATACTTATGTTATCTTTATATGGTCATTGATATCTCCATTTACACTTATTGAGAATCTATGATCTCCTTTTCTTATGATTCATATCCTTAGATTAGTGAATTCCTACTACTTAGTTTGAAAATGATATAAACTTTGGAAAACAACATCAATGACATACAGAAAACCGAGAAAATGCATTCGGATTGTTTTGATACTTTAGGAAAACGATCCACGACTCATTTGTGACGTGTACGAATCGACCAAACCTCAATCCGACGCACGGTGTGACCGGTATGGCTAAAAGTGTCTGATATCAGTTTCAAATTGAGATAAACTTTGGAAAACAACACCAATGACATACAGAAAACCGAGCAAACGCGTTCAGATTGTTTTGATACTTTAGGACAATGATCCACAAGTCATTTGTGACATGTAAGAATCGACTTCACCTCAATCCGATGCACGTTGTGACCAGTATGGATAAAAGTGTCTGATATCAGTTTCAAATTGAGGTAAACTTTGGAAAACAACACCAATGACATACGCCAAACCGTGAAAACGCATTCGGATTGTTTTGATACTTTAGTAAAACGATCCACGAGTCATTTGTGATGTGTAAAAATTGACCACACCACAATCCGATGCACGGTGTGACCGGTATGGCTAAAAGTGTCTGATATCAGTTTCAAATTGAGATAAACTTTGGAAAACAACACCAATGACATACGGCAAACCGAGAAAACGTGTTCGGATTGTTTTGATACTTTAGGACAACGATCCAAGAGTCATTTTTGACATGTAAGAATCGACCGCACCTCAATCCAACGCATGGTGTGACCGGTATGGCTAAAAGTGTCTGATATCAGTTTCAAATTAAGATAAATTTTGGAAAAAAACACCAATAACATACGGAAAACCGAGAAAATGCGTTCGGATTGTTTTGATACTTTAGGAAAGCGATCCACGCGTCATTTGTGACGTGTACGAATCGACCACACCTCAATCTGATGCACGGCGTGACCGGTATGGCTAAAAGTGTCTGATATCAGTTTCAAATTGAGATAAACTTTGGAAAACAACACCAATGACATACGGAAAACTGAGAAAACGCATTTGGATTGTTTTTATACTTTAGGAAAACGATCCACGAGTCATTTTTGATGTGTACGAATCGACCACACCTCAATCTGATGCACGGCGTGACCGGTATGGCTAAAAGTGTCTGATATCAGTTTCAAATTGAGATAAACTTTGGAAAACAACACCAATGATATACGGAAAACTGAGAAAACGCATTTGGATTGTTTTGATACTTTAGTAAAACGATCCACGAGTCATTTGTGACGTGTAAGAATCGACCGCACCTCAATCCGACGCATGGCGTGACTGGTATGGCTAAAAGTGTCTGATATCAGTTTCAAATTGAGATAAACTTTGGAAAACAACACCAATGATATACGGAAAACCGAGAAAATGCATTCGGATTGTTTTGATACTTTAGGAAAACGATCCAAGAGTCATTTTTGACGTGTATGAATCGACCGCACCTCAATCCGATGCACAGCGTGACCGGTATGGCTAAAAGTGTCTGATATCAGTTTCAAATTGAGATAAACTTTGAAAAACAACACCAATGACATACGGAAAACCAAGAAAACGCGTTCGGATTGTTTTGATACTTTAGGAAAACGATCCATGAGTCATTTTTGATGTGTACGAATCGACCGCACATCAATCCGACGCACGGCGTGACCGGTATGGCTAAAAGTGTCTGATATCAGTTTCAAATTGAGATAAACTTTGGAAAACAACACCAATGACATATTCCAAACTGATCAAATGCATTCTTATTGTTTTGATACTTTAGGAAAACGATCCACAAGTCATTTGTGACGTTTAATAATCGACTGCACCTCAATCCGACGCATGGCGTGACCGGTATGGCTAAAAGTTTCTGATATCAGTTTCAAATTGAGATAAACTTTGGAAAACAACACCAATGACATACGCCAAACTGAGAAAACGTGTTCGGATTGTTTTTATACTTTATAACAATGATCCAAGATTCATTTGTGATGTGTACGAATCGACCGTACTTCAATCTGATGCACGGCGTGACCGGTATGGCTAAAAGTGTATGATATCAGTTTCAAATTGAGATAAACTTTGGAAAACAACACCAATGACATACACCAAACCAATCAAACGCGTTCAGATTGTTTTGATACTTTAGTAAAACGATCCAAGAGTCATTTGTGACATTTAAGAATCGACCGCACCTCAATCCGATGCACGGCGTGACCGGTATGGCTAAAAGTGTCTGATATCAGTTTCAAATTGAGATAAACTTTGGAAAACAACACCAATGACATACGCCAAATAGAGAAAACGCGTTAGGATTGTTTTGATACTTTAGGAAAACAATACAAGAGTCATTTGTGACGTGTAAGAATCGACCGCACCTCAATCCGATGCACGGCATGATCGGTATGGCTAAAAGTGTCTGATATCAGTTTCAAATTGAGAAAAACTTTAGAAAACAACACCAATGACATACGGAAAACCAATAAAACATGTTCGGATTGTTTTGATACTTTAGGACAATGATCCACGAGTCATTTGTGACGTTTATGAATTGACCGCACCTCAATCCGACGCACGGCGTGATCGGTATGGCTAAAAGTGTCTGATATCAGTTTCAAATTGAGATAAACTTTGGAAAACAACACCAATGACATATGGAAAACTGAGCAAACGCATTCGGATTGTTTTGATACTTTAGGACAACGATCCAAGAGTAATTTTTGATGTTTACAAATTGACCTCACCTCAATCCGATGCACGGCGTGACCGGTATGGCTAAAAGTGTCTGATATCGGTTTCAAATTGAGATAAACTTTGGAAAACAACACCAATGACATACGGAAAACCGAGAAAACGCATTCGGATTGTTTTGATACTTTAGGAAAATGATCCACGAGTCATTTGTGACGTGTACAAATCGACCGCACCTCAATCCGATGCACGGCGTGACCGGTATGGCTAAAAGTGTCTGATATCAGTTTCAAATTGAGATAAACTTTGGAAAACAACACCAATGACATACGCCAAACCGAGCAAACGTGTTCGGATTGTTTTGATACTTTAGGAAAACGATCCAAGAGTCATTTTTGACGTGTAAGAATCAACCGTACGTCAATCCGACACACGGCGTGACCGGTATGGCTAAAAGTTTCTGATATCAGTTTCAAATTGAGATAAACTTTGGAAAACAACACCAATGACATACGTCAAACCGAGAAAACGCGTTCGGATTGTTTTGATACTTTAGGACAACGATCCACGAGTCATTTGTGACGTGTAAGAATTGACCGCACCTCAATCCGACACACGGCGTGACCGGTATGGCTAAAAGTATCTGATATCAGTTTCAAATTGAGATAAACTTTGGAAAACAACACCAATGACATACGAAAAACTGAGAAAACGCATTCGGATTGTTTTGATACTTTAGGAAAACAATCCACGAGTCATTTGTGACGTGTAAGAATCGACCGCACCTCAATCCGACGCACGGCATGACCGGTATGGATAAAAGTGTCTGATATCAGTTTCAAATTGAGATAAACTTTGGAAAACAACACCAATGACATACGGAAAACCAAGAAAACGCGTTCGGATTGTTTTTATACTTTAGGACAACAATCCATGAGTAATTTTTGATGTGTACGAATCTACCGCACCTAAATATGACGCACGGCGTGACCGGTATAGCTAAAAGTGTCTGATATCAGTTTCAAATTGAGATAAACTTTGGAAAACAACACCAATGACATACGAAAAACCGAGCAAATGTGTTCGGATTGTTTTGATACTTTAGGAAAATGATCCACGAGTCATTTGTGACGTGTATGAATCAACCTCACCTCAATCCGACGCACGGCGTGACCGGTATGGCTAAAAGTGTCTGATATCAGTTTCAAATTGAGATAAACTTTGGAAAACAACACCAATGACATACGCCAAACCGAGAAAACACGTTCGGATTGTTTTGATACTTTATAACAATGATCCACAAGTCATTTGTGACGTGTAAGAATTGACCGCACCTCAATCCGATGCACGGTGTGACCGGTGTGGCTAAAAGTGTCTGATATCAGTTTCAAATTGAGATAAACTTTGGAAAACAACACCAATGACATACGCCAAACCGAGCAAATGCGTTCGGATTGTTTTGATACTTTAGGACAACGATCCACAAGTCATTTGTGACGTGTACGAATAGATTGCACCTCAATCTGACGCACGACGTGACCGGTATGGCTAAAAGTGTCTGATATCAGTTTCAAATTGATATAAACTTTGGAAAACAACACCAATGACATACGCCAAACCGAGCAAACGCGTTCGGATTGTTTTGATACTTTAGGACAACGATCCATGGGTCATTTTTGACGTGTAAGAATCGACCGCACCTCAATACGACCGACGCACGGTGTGACCAGTAAAGATTTTCATTAGATAAAGAATCATTATTTATTAAATGAGATAAATCAATCAAAAACATATTGATTTTACATTATTCCCTTTCATTGTTATGAAAATGAAATCTTTTGAGTTTAAAATTTCATATTTTAGTTTCACATTTCCATATTAATGTATTCTTTCATATTACTGTTTTAATTTCTTTCATTATTGCATTACTAACATAATATTCATTTTCTTATATAGGTGAATTTTTTTTCCTTGAGTTCGGATGCTTTGTTCGGCAACAAATACCGTCGAGAGCGGATCACGGATATCAAAGGATGAAACATGAATGTTTATAACTGTTGTTGAATAATTGTAAATGTAACCATGTAAAACAATGTTTGAAATGTATATAGCAATGCATTTTTTTGTATTCATGATGTTAAGTAAATGTATATACCATTGTCGGTCAAAATATTGGGTGTGGGTGCTATGGTGTGCAGGTGTGCATGTGCTACTTTGTCCAGGTATTCTGGTGTGCAGGTGTGCAGGTGTGCAGGTACTGTTTTGTAGGTGCAGGCGATGGGGCCTTTATCAGCGCTGTTTTAGCGCTGATAAAGGACACCTTTAACAGCGCTAGAGGAGCGCTGATAAAGGAACCCTTTATCAGCGCTCCGTCAAGTGCCGATATAGGAGACCTTTATCAGTGCTAAAAGAAGTGCTGATAAAGGGGTCCATTATCAGTGCTCCGAGAAGCGCTGATATAGGGAACCTTTATCAGTGCTAAGAGAAGCGCTGATAAAGGTGGTCCTTTATCAGCGCTTTTGTTAGCGCTGATAAAGGTCCCCTATATCAGTGCTTCTCGGAGCGCTGATAAAGGGGACCCCCCCCCCCTTTATCTATGCCGGCATTAACAGCGCTTTTCTAGCACTGTTAATGCCGGTTTTTAGCGCTGATAAAGGGCCAGGTTGTAGTAGTGCATTTCAGTCTTGGATTCGTTCAACCCTTGGATTTGATCCTTGTAATTGTTCATGCTTTGATTTGATCTTTGATTTGAGGTTTGATTCACCGAGGAGGAGTGTCGGTGAGGGTGGCTTCCACGAAAAGCTTCGGATATCACAATGAGTTTGCGACTAGTTAGGGTTTTTTAAATATAGTAAATATATTCATTATTTAAATAAATTTATTATAAATTTAATAATTAATTATTTATAATTATATTTTTTAAAATAATATTTATTTATTTATAATTATAAATATATAAATGTATAAATATATTAAATGTACATTTATAAATATTTTTATTTATAAATATTTTTTTACAAATAGACTTTTATCATTATTAATGAATATTTATTTTTATGTTTATGCATGTTAAAAATGAGTGAAATTGAATAAATTAAAAATAAGTATACTTTAACAATTTGAAAAAAGGTATAAGTTTTTTTATGTAAATTGTATATAAAAATGAATTAATTATGTGTATTTGAAATCAATATAACACACATTTTATCCATGTTAAATTGAAAAATTAAACAAAATTCAATTATGTCGATTACTCTATGAAATTAGTCTTTATTTTTAATTCATATTAAATTTTAATTATAACCCATTATTCACTAAATATATGACTATTTAATGTAAAAAATAAATATTTTGTATTATATAAATCAAATTTATATACATTCATATATATATATATATATATATATTTAATATATACTATTTATTAAAATTATTAATAATTATTTAATTAATAAAATGTCTAATATTTTTCTCAATTTACCTATTTAAAATTTTTATTTATTTAATTTTTATTTTTCATATATCTCTATATTTAGTATTAATTATTTATTAGTATTTAAAATTTAAATATAATATAAATAGTTTATTCGTTTTTATAAATAATTATTTAATTAATAAATTTTTTAATATTTTTTTTAATAAACTCATTTTTTATTTCTTTATTTTTTATTTATTTAATTATTTAATTTTATTCAGACTTTTATCAACTCTAAAAATAAAGTTTTGATAAAGGGTACCCCTTATCGACACTATAAATAAAGCTCTGATAAAGGGTACCTTTTATCATCCCTAAAAAATCATTGATAAAGGATACCCTTTATCAGCACTAAATAGAGTGCTGATAAAGGGTACTGTTTATCAACTCTAAAACAAAAGCACTGATAAAAGTTGCAATTTATCAGTGTTGTTAAAGACATGTTATGTAGTAGTGATACTTTAGATCTTTTCATTTATATAACCAAGTTGTGAATCCTTACGAAAATCTACACCTATTTATCAAAGGATATGTTGGGATAAATATGAGGTTCCATGTTCATTTTTTATTTGGTAGTTAGAAATAATTTCTGGATTGGGACCTTCTACCAATTATTCCATATACTAAATTGATATATAAATATAGGTACATATCACTTAAGAATTAGTTCTTTCATGTCATATATATATCCCATAGAATAATCCCTCTCTCTTCATAAAACATGTGGAAAGTGTTGGTATTTTGGATCCAATTACATAAGAGCTTAAGAATCTAGTCTTCATAGCTATATTAAAAAAAGAAAGCTAAAAAATCGTTGTACACCAAAATAAATTTTAACTTATATTTAAACTCAATATGTCACTGAAAGATCCAATATTCCCAAACCATTTCCATTTTAAAATTTCCCCTAGGGAAGTGGTCCCAACTTAATCCCCATTAATTTTAATGATTGATGATTAATAAGAAAATAATAGATGGGTAGTTATATACTGGTATCTCAAGAACATGAGAATCATAATTTACAATAAAGTGGGAGCTTTATACACTATAAATTACCTCGATGTTTCCTTATCTTAAAAACTACCTATTAATTAATGCATTATATTTAATACTATTTAGTGTATAGGTAATATTATTAGTTGGTAGGATATGACATGGAAAATGAATTTAATCATCCCTCAATTGAAAAATCCATACCATGATAGGAATTTCAATAGTTGGTAATTTTAATGGCCCACTCCAAGAATGATTAAAATTTCCTGATAATGAGAGATAATCATATGGTGAAATTCATGATTAATTTTTTAGTCATTGGAAATCAACATATTATTAATAGCATTAAAATAACCACAATAGTATGATATGATAACCATTTCTATAAAAAAAATTAGGTCTTAATGTTTTGAAGGAAAAATTAAGGTCAAAAAAATAATCAATGGATTAAAATTTTTCAAATAGTGAAAATAGTGAAATTTTCATAAGTATATTTTTTTCAATTCTTACATGAAATAGAAGTTCACACAAACACTATGGTGAATCATTTATTGCATGAGTAGTATATTGGAACTTAATTTTATATATTTCCATGTTAAAGTTGAAGAATTAAAATTATCAAAAGATCCTGTGAACACATAAGTCATACATTCTTGAAAATAATGAATTTATATTTTAGGATTTTTGAAATTCATTATTCCCTTACTTTTATCATGATAACCCTTAAATGTTGTGATAAAATTGACCTTCTAGTTATTACTTGTGTAGAAACTAATGAAAAGTTTCCAATACTATTCATTTTTACTCATAATTTGATCTTTTTCATCTTGATGGAATCAAATTCAAAGGATTACATTTATAGACACTAAATATGTGGTTGAAGCAACATGATATAAATAAATTATAAGTTTATATAAAATTTTCTTCGACAATAATAATGAATGGAAGTTAAAATTTCATGGCCACATTCAAGAAACTTATGTGATTTTGAAAAAATTAACCATAAAGTGTCATTTCTTATGAAACTATGTATGTTCTAATGATTATACCATGACACACCTTTCCTATATATATATATATATATTAGCTGAAATACAATTATAAAGGTCAGTTTTAAGAATCTAAATATAGACCAAACTATTTGAGTAATATCTTCTTTGACACTCAAAGAAAAAAAATCCCCTAGGTGAATTCCTAGATTAAAAATCATAACTCAATGTAAAAAATTATGTATATACAAGTTCATTTATCTATACTTTTGTCTAGGTCCACTTCATGTAGGTGTAAAAACTTAAATATTCACAAAGGTGAATTAAAGTGATTCATTCATCAAGTGAAATATATAATAACAACACATGAATAGACCCACAAAATTTAGTATTATTTCTCAAAAATCATTTGATCATTCCCAAAAACATTTTATTTGAAAAGGGTTGTAATGTTTTTAAGAATAATTCCCTAGTCATAATGGTTACCCTACACACAAATATTAGATATTTTGAGATAACTTCATGAAAGTTCAAACTTGCATGTGCGAACCATTTATAAAGTCACACAATTTCATAGGTGTAAACCTATCCTCCAACCTAAGTCTCTATTTACTATATTCCTATACTTACATATATCTAAATTTCTAATATTAATTTTTTCCATTTGAATTCAAGGGTACTTTTATATAAGTCTGTTTCCTTTATTTCAAATTTCTCTTCCAACCCTATATTTAGATGTTTCATTTCACATGATTTTAGGTGAATCTAGGTTGTTATTGTAAATGTACCATTATAATCTATCTTAGAAAATAAAATACCCATAAATTTCTCACCATATGTCATTAAACTAAATAATAAATGTCCTACATGTATGACCTAAGACAACATGGTGTTGTCCTTTCCATAAGACATTAAACTATATGAAAATAAACTATAAGTACAACCTGCACACATGAGTTCCATTAACTCCTTATATATAATATAAACAAAATTATCTTTTATAAATTAAATAGTGTTATTCCTTACTAGCATTACATTAAACTACTTCTTGTTCCTCTCTTATATGGCATAAAAATACATGGGAAATTTCTCATAGGTAAGTGTTATTCCTTTTTTCATGGATGTAAACTATATACACACCCCTTAAAAATATATTCATTTTAATCCCCATTGATCGATATACTTATCAATCATATTTAAGGTTCGACCCCAAAAACATTAACATGCATTATTCCACTTATCACACTATCTATAGGTGTTCTCAAAAGGACACATTTTTATTCCTATAAAGCTCCCTAAAGGAAGCCACTCTTTTATGGTACATCCTAGATGATATAATTATCACCTTCTTAAATATATTTAAATTCCTAAGTGGCCTTCATGGCTTTACTAAGTGACCTTAAATTATATAGAAAATAATTTCACCTTATTATACTTTTATAAACTCTAATGTGCAATTCAATGTCATACTATAAAAATTTAAGTTATAGAAAATTTTACCACTTTATTGGAAGACTTTAAATTATATAATCACATTCATAGTATTCATATATGAATTTAAAATTTATATAAAATTTTACCCCCTTATTAAACGTCTTTAAACTCAAAAGTTACCTTTATATTCTTTAATATGATTTTAAACTATAGGATAAACCTTATAAAATCGTAGGATTATATTAAACACTAAGCATACATTCATAACATTCTTGTATAGTATTAAACTATTGATTATCATAAATATTTATTTAAAAATCATTAATTCCTTCCTATAGTGATTGAAATTATAGTGTTTCCCCATGACTTAAATAAATAGGGTGTCTACTCGTCAATATTCTGATCAAATAGTTCATTTATCCCAAGACATGCACTAGAGTATAAAATCCTACTTATATGAGAATCATAATATTAATTGTATTAAAATTTAAGGAATATTTCAATCTAAATAGCATTCAAAATTCGTAAACATCACCCATACCATTAATAAAAGGAACTTACCCCTCTGAAGTGGAAAGGGATGTAATTAATTTTCATTCATAGGATGGATTCAGAATGTATTTCATAAATAATCATAAATAGATAAGATTGTATTAGACTAGATAACATTATTATTTATGAAGTGATTCAATAAACCATCCTATTTTTTAATAAATATTAACCCATAACTTAAAAAAAATGTATATGACATGGGAATATTGAAAATAAACTTATTGGTGTATTCATGATGGTAGGAGGAGCATATAGTGTATCTGAATTTTTTTAAAATTCATTATATAAGAATGGAATGTATGGAATTTTTTCAAAGCATTTATTCTAAACACATAATGTTTTTTAGGGAATATAATTTTCTACAGTAATTTTTTTACCAAGTAAAGATTTATATTGAAGTTATATATCAAACTATATCATTGAGGTCTATTAAATTCAGAGGAAATTACATTTTTTCATCATAGGGTAGGGGATTCTTTGAGAATTAAGACTCAGATTGAAATTATAAGGGTTAGAACATTTTTAGGTTGTTTTTTAGGGTTTAAGTCTTGGAGGTGTTTTGGGTTCTTGAGTGATAATTAGAGTAGATTCGGTGTACCCCTTACCCCATTTTGGTTTTTTATATGTGAACAGTCATGTTGTTCCCCATACGTCATGTCATAGAGGCTTGTAGTGTGAAGTTTCATGGTTGGGAGTGCAAGGCACAAAACCATTGATATGGATGCAACTGTTTACAGTATGGGCCTCTCATAAGAGAGGCATGTTGTGTTGTTACCTATAGGGTTCATGTCGTGAAGTTGTTTTGTCGAGGGATAACCCCTATACCTTGGTTGGTCTCATTATTCCCCATAAGGGATGTGTTGTTATTGAACATCAAAACTATTTTATCAAATAAGGTTAAAAAATTCATTTATTAGTATGCCCCTTCATTATTTATGTTGGTAGAGGTGCACGAGGAGTTTCATTTTAGATATATCCTCCTTTTTTCTTCCCTCATTTGACCCCACATTGAGAGGGGTGATTTTTTATAGCTTCATAGTTGTTATAGGTGAGTGAATCCCTAATCTTACTCTATTTTTTGTTACCCTTTTATATGCATCTAATTTTAATGATTCAAGCTACAATTTTTTCATTGCTTCATCCAAATCATGGTGGAATTGGATAATAATGATGGGGATTTTACCAGTATGGCTTGAGGGGATCCCATTAGTATGAACACAAGAGGTTTAGTGTGGATTTAGTGATGCAGAAATGAATGATGAGTTTTTAGGTGATTATAATTCATTGGATTAATTTATATAACTAATTATAATGTTTTTTAAATAATTATACAGTTTTTTTGGGTTAATATAGGAGGTCATGAATGGATGAGAGCTTGTATGAGGCATAGAAGGAATTGGATGAGACCTAATGGAGTATTGCAATGATGGTATCTCCATTTTAAGATAGGTGGTCCTTTTAATATAGAGAAATGTGATTTTTAATAGCTTAGTGTGCATGATTGTATATTTTCATGGGATTAAGAAAAGGATTTTGGGTGGAGAGAACCTATTGGAAGATATATTATGAAATAGTCATGTTAGAGACTGGAGAAGTGCTCTTTAGGACCATTGGTAAATTTGGATCACACAATGACTATATCCTCAAGGGGAGAAGGTATTAGGGATTAGGATAGGATATTACATGAGGATATCCATGGTTTTTCCCCTAGGTCTAGTTGGGTAAGTATGAGAGGATTAAGCTTAGAGGTTACAGGTGAGATGAATATATGTATCATTAATGTTAAGGTACAAACTTATAATTTTTCACTGATATTTTTTGAACATCATGTATGAGATAATTCATCGGAACTAGATCATGTGTTGTAGAGATGGGATTCATCATGGTGATGGATTTAGAGCTACTTATAGGGATATTTGACATAGGAACCTGGAGTGGGTTAGGGGGATTATTGAGGACTTGGATTGGAGATTCCAAGGGGATTTTTATGATATATCTTGGAATATACCTTGACTACTAGTACTAGGTTATGATTTCAAAACTACGAGAAGTTTTGGATTAGACTTTTGAGCCTTGGTTTGGGTAGAGCCTATGGTCTAGATGAACACCATGGTGGTGTTGTATATGGATTTTCACTGATGAGTAGTGTCCTAGGGGGTCTTAGGGAGATCACCTTCATAATCTTGATGGGTAGTGAGGAGTGTGTTGTAGAGATAGGTTAGGTATTGAGTGTCTAGTGACATATAGATGATATGGAGAGTTTTTGGAATGGGTTTCATGCCCATCTTGATTTTTCATGTTTGTGTCTAGTTTCTTGGTTTCTATATGGTTGATTGGATATAAATATAACATTGAGGATGAATATTGGGCTTTGAGACTTATAGTCTTCCCACTCTATTAAGAGGAGGAGGGTTAGGCATATTTATTTCCCCCACATCATTAAGTGGAGGAGGGTTGGGTTCTATTCGGTAAAAGGACTATTAAATGAGGAGGAGGGTTGGATGATTTCAGTTCACCCAATATTATAAGGGAAGAATGGTTGGGGTTTATTAGCACACCCATTATGGTATGAATTGAATTGTTGGGTACATCTAGTGTTACCATTATTGGTAGAGGGAGAGGGTTGGGATCTATTCATTGCATCCAATTCCATGAGGGGAGGAGATTTGGGATCTTTCTATACATGATTCCCTAATGATGGAGTGGTTTTTATCTATCATAATTTCCTTCCCTTTAATGGGATGGATTGTGATCTATTTACTACATCCTTTTTTTATAAGGGATTAGCTTGGGAAACATGACTATTGACCTATCCTTAATCTTCAGAAATGGGTTTGTATTTGTGTGTTGAGATTAAGGGATTATAGAATAGAGATGATTTTGGTTGGTTTGAGTGTTGTGGAATACTCTTCAGTATTTTATTATCAGACATGTATGTTTGTGGTGTTGGTAGGAGGTGGATCTTCAATATAAGATAAAGTAGGTATGGTCAAGTGTCGAGGTGTCCGGGTTAGTACATGATGAACTAAACTGAATGTTTATTATATCATTTATTTTTCCTTTTCATACACACATATTATGGGATATATTAGGGGAACATTGTGAGACTCTACTGAGTTGTTTTTATGACAAACTGCATAGCCACTCAAGTGAACATGTTGACCTTATATCCATTTTATAGGATAGAGAATAGGTTGTATAGTGAATTAGGATAGAGAAGATCGATGGGTATTAGAGATAAGGATTAAGGTGAGGAATGAAGATAAATATAGATACTTTAATGTATTTTTGTTTTATATATATATGTAGTCATCCCTGTGGGTGATTAGTTGATGTATGGCTATATAATTTCTCATATCATCTATTATAACTTGATTCTTCTTTATTGGATTTTGTGTACTATGATTACTATTGTGTATAATTATAGTTATTTTCAGTATTTATTTACTCTAATACATGGTCATAGTCTCTCAAATATATTATTTAGGTCCTTTCTACAATTCAGTATCATCTAGAACATAAGGGGGTATGCTTGAGGCCACTTGGATGCTCAGGTAAGACATTTTTCTGTAGTCTCTGACCAGGGTATTAGAAAATGGTATCCAAGTTTATTTTTCCTTTTCATACTATTTGGGGTATGATAGAAATTTAATAGGGATTTTTTAGAGATAGTTATAGAATTTAGAATGATGAATATTGAACACATTTTCTAAATAAAATTCCTAGTTACCACTATATAATATTACTATTTTTTGATTTTTGTTGTTGTTATTGATATTTTTATTCAACATGATACTTTTACAAAAGGTTTCTTACTTATGGTTCTAACTCATTACTTTTTGGAAAGTGTCCTATGTACATGAATCATATTTGGAATGTAGGATTAATATCATATATTTGTTCTTGTGTGTGATTGATTTCACTAACGACAATAGTTTCAATTGTTTAAAATTTCAACAAAAAATTATTTGATTTTTTCTCATTTAATTTTTTGTGACAGTCTACTCATCTAGATCACTATTTCTACTCATTTGTGGTTTTATTATGGTATATAATTTGGATATTATAACATGATTATCCCTGTTGATAGATATAGATCCTTTTATTAAATGGATGTATAATAATACTTGGTGGGTTGGTAAAGTCATGTGATTCATATTGAAGGACAGGTGAATGTGAGGTAAGCCTGAGATATTTGATCCAAGGACAGGAATGAGTTTTCTTAAGTTTATTGATATGGATGATAGGTTTAAAATAAGGATGGGAAGATTCCTTAGGCTTTTAGGATGAGGTGCACTTTGAGTGCTTATGGTATTGATGGTGGGTGATAAGGCATGATCTTGTTGATTGATATACTTTTTATTTTTTATATGATTTTATGTGTAACAATAGAAGAATGGATGTATGTTCCATTTTTTTAAAATGATTCCTAAGTGGAAGGATATTGTTTAGTTAGCCTCAAATTGAGTGTGATTCCTTCAACTAGTTAGATGAGAAGAATTGAGTATGATTTTGGTTAAACAAGATTAGCCTAAGAGAGGAGCATGGTCAGTGGTTTAGTCATATGATCATAGGTTCAATGAGATACAACTCATACAAGAGGGATTCGAGTTGTCTAATAATGTTGTATATGGGTTTACACATGTTGGGTTTGGTGAGATTGAGTTGGATCATGGGTAAGAACATGGGAGAGGGTTCATTAAATGATCCCTCTTCTTTAGGATAGGATAGTAGGAGTTTGAATGGATTTTTGGGGAAAGTATTATTACATGTGGGAAAGTATTAATCTAGTTCATGTGGTTCCAATTGAAGTTGTGGATTAGTGAAAAAAACCATGTGTGGGCAGAGAACATTTCGACGCAATGAGACTCTTGGGATTATAATGGCCCAAGGTTTTAGATGATAAAGGTAAATTTATCTCTTTAGGAAGGGGTGAAATCAGTGTATGATTATCATATCATGGTAACATAAACCCTAGTTTTTTCATTGGTATTAGTTTTTCAGGATGGGAGAGCATCACTTAGTTATAGATATACATGTGAGATGTTGGAACTACTAGGGGTTGCCAGTCAAGGAGAGGTGTAAGGTATACCATATGGTGGGGAGTTTACACTATTAATTGGAAGGTGTGACCCTAATTTCAAGTGTATTTTTGGGGATGATGTGAACAGTGTTCCTGGTGATCCAAGAATGGGTTGAAATCAGTGATTCGTGTTGTGACTTTGATATAAGAGGTATAGGAATGTTTAGTCATTATGTGTGGTAAAGGATATCATGTGGGTTATAGGGATCGATTGTTTTAGTTCTATGGGTTGATGATAAATATAATCCCTTGGTGAGGAGTGTTTTATAGATTATGGAGATATGGCCATCATGTTGGTGTAGTCATGGATATGGAGAGACTAGTTACAGGATAGTTGAGGTAAAACTAGTTTGTCAGTGTGTGGGTAGATTCAATTTGATTTGGTTCCTTAGTGAATAATAGGTTTAAGATCCCGATGTTTTGTAGGATGGAGTTCATTTTTTGGCATTAATTTTGGGTTTTAATTTGTAATGATCCAAGAGTGAGTTAGATTAAAGGTTTTTTATTGCTCATAGTACAGTACAATAGTTAGTTATTTTTGTTAAGAAACCATGTAAGGAATTACATTGAGTGTGTAAGGTTTATAATTTAGTGTGTATGTTTGGAAGATCTTAGATTCCTCTTGTATTTATGGAATCATTATTAGATTATGTGATAATATGTTGATGTGTATTACCAATAGTTTTTTGGGAAAACAATTTCAGTAGAGGACCGACTATTGTGACTGTGTAGAATTTGGTGTGACGCAGAAGAAAACACATTTAACATGTCAATGGAATACTGGAGTGTTTTTTGTAGGTGATTTCTATAGTGGGGGGAAATACTTCCTAAAATCAGACTTTATGAGTAGACTCTTATAGTGGGGATCACCATAAGTATGGGAATGAACCATTTGATAATTCTTTAGTGTCTCTGGATAGACATGTGTGGTAGATCATATCTTAGTAATTGTGATGGTGGAAAGCTGGTAGTTTATCTCTTGTTGAATAGTGTGCCTTAATGCATCATAGTATAAAATTATTTGATATTTAGGGATATAATATGTTGTGTTATCTATTAATATAGGATATATGTAGGTCAGTAGTGATGGTTAGAGAACCATCATAGATTCATAGGGATGATAAGCATTATGTTTGGGGTAGGGGGTTTTAATGACCTACGTCATTATGGTTTGATAAATTTAGATGAAATTTGTATTTCTGGTCTTCGATTAGGTGTTATTTTGAGAAATTGGAAAAAGATAAAAAAATTGAGCATTGGAACATCTACAATAGATTGTTTTGGATGGGGATAAATGTATAAAAGGTGTTTCGGGTACTTAAGTGAAAATTGGAGTGGGGTTGGGGTGGCCCCTACTCTTTTTAGGTTTTTTATAGGTGGTTGGTTTCACTGATAACCTTAGATCATTTTGTGGAGTCCTATAATGAGGGGTGTCATGGTGGCGAGCATGAGGAACCTATTTATGATAGAGTAAGTGCAATTGGGTATGGGCCTCACTTGGTTGTAGTGCATTGTTCCAAAACCCATAGGGGTCAATCTATGGTGCTATTTAATTGAGTGATAACCCCTCTTGCTTGGGTTGTCCCTCCATGACTCATAGGGGAAACATTGTGACTTGGTTGGGTGAAGAATCATTGTGTTGTGACCCTCATGGCTTCACCATGACTGGCCTATAGCCCTATTTTTTAATATGGTAGGAATGATCATTTACCCATCGAACCCTTCATGATTTTGGTTGATAGAGGCACACTATGAGTTCCATTTTGATAGGAACTGTAACATCCTAGGTAAATAAAGAATAAGACATTTTCATATTTATTAATATTTGTGAATTAAATATTAATTTTACTTTAATGGGGTTGCTATGTTCGATGGTGCGCCCGATATGCAACAACAGATTTCTTTGAAATCTTACGTTGCACACTAATAATATAATAACATTATTTTAAATGGTAGTTAACGCCTAGACGTTTTATTAGCGGGAATGAATAGAAATAACTAAAATATGATTATATATGTTTGTTAAATGTTTTTAAATTTATCCAATAAATTTTAGAGGCATAAAATGTGAATGGATCTAATTTTAAACACAAATACTCTAATATTCACTAAAAGGTCGATTTATAGCCTTTTGAAGGCGAACCCTCTTTAAATATAGTTTTGGTCAATCTTATACATTCTATTGGACCAAATAAAATTATTCTTTAGAATCGGGACATCAAAATTTACTTTGTGTATGTTTTTGTTATTTTTCTGATAAAATTCATTTTTTAAATGAATAGTGAAAATGTTGTATTTTAATTCAAAACCTCATTTTTAATCTAATTTATTTATATGGTTAGATTATATTTTTAATTGGTTTAATGTGTAATTAGAATATATTTTTACCATTTAATCCAATGGTGGTAATTTGAATTAATTTCACTTTGAAACTGGACTTAAACAAGTGTCAATCTTTTGATTAATATTGTTTCTTAAAAACACGCTATTTGTTTTGACAACGGGAATTAATTATAAAATTCATTAATTCAACTTATATGTTTAGAATTTTGTAAAATAGACATAATTTTTGAATTCAGAATATCAAATATAGCTTAGGGTAAATTTTTGGTATTTTGCTGAAAAACTTCAATTTATGATGAATAGTGAAACCATCGAGTGGTAGTTAAAAAAACTGTTTTTTCATTTAAATAAAATTTTACCGTTTCTGTGAATTTAATTTCAAAAATCAGACATACATGGTTGTCATTAGTAAGTAAAATTTGGTTCAATGGGATGAAAATAATTTTTGGTGAATAGTAACTTTTGACTTTTATTAACCGCGATTAAAGGTAATTAGTGTAATTTAAGGTAAAAATAATGTTATAATAATATGAAATTACCTTTACACATGTCATAACCTTATTGGATGAGTCTTGGCCGACCAAGAAAAACCATGGGTCAATTTTGGGACCCCATGGAGCCACTTGGGCAAGATAATGACATTAATACCTTTTTATTTAAAGTAAAAATTAAAATGTCACAAACATGTATTATTTTACTAAAACAATTTTTACATGGGGTTATATAATTGATATATTTGACTATTATTTTTCATTAGAAAGATAAAAATATTTCATACATCATGGTAATTTTTTTATAATTTTTAGACGTCAAATAAATAAAATTATTTATAACACAATGATGATGCAGTGTTTACATCATTATTGAATAATTTAAATAAATAAGAAGATAAAGTTTAAAAAAATATCCAACACTTGTAGAATTATTATTGGATGATTTTATTTCAAACATGGGCCACCTTATATTCGACTTTAATGATTTTTGGACCTTTATAAACCTAAAAGAATTATATAATAAAATAATATTTTCAAGCTTTCCAAAAGAGTCCCTTCTCTCCCTTATAAAAATACCCCACTTCCTACACATTTCACACACTTCTCAAACCATTTTGATCGTCCAAACTCTACTCAAATAAGCTCCCAATATCCCTCTATTCATCATATAAGCCTTACCTTAGACAGAAATCACTTAAAGAAACCCTTTTGGTTCAAACCAAGGGGAGTTACCCGATTTAAAGGTAACGTCTTCTCTTATGTTCTTTTGTCTTATTTTGCCTCTACAACCCCCTAAACTCTTTTTATTCCTTTATTTTATAACAACACCATAATCTTCAATATACTAGGATGTTTTTATAATAATGATTCGAGATACACTTACACACACCTCCATCTAATGGGTGAAGAACATACTGTTTCTGTGGACGGAGAACTACTGCCTCACGAAACGATGATTGTTCAATTATCTCCTACCGCCTCTCATGGTGGACATTAAGATGTAAATATATTTATATATGATATATATTATGTTTATTTTTTCCTCATGCTTCTTTTTTTCTCATTTATGGCATACCTTTATGGTTTCCATAATGGGTAAACGCGATAATTTCATTTTAGGAAGTGTGAACTACCGCCCCCTCAAAGTGATTTGAATCCTTAATGACATATGTGGGATGTATGAAGGATGGAGTTAATAATATTATATATTATATTATACTGGAATTATAATATACCTCTATATCATAATGTTTTCATTCCATTAAATGCGAAATAGAAATGAAAGTAGCGTTCATGCGTACGTACGGTTTACCATCTCCATGAACGGTGCATTTCATTTCTTACCTTCAAATGTTATGTACTATTATAAATACATATTATACTGGATATATATGATATATGTGATATCTACATCATGAATATTATTATGGAGATAATGTATATCTTACCACATGAACAACTTATAATTATAAGAAGTTTATTTTTGACCCAAGTACCAGATATCAAAAAAACAACCGTTATTAACTTAAATGATTACATAATGTTCATAACATGGTAATAAGTGATATAAAAGGGATAATAAACTTTAAAAATGTTCTTAATAAAGTATAAATTGACTTTATTTTATTATTCAGGAGATTAAAGAATGATCGAGTCAAGTCAGACACGAGTTAAGGGACTTCATCTCAATCTCCTTTCATTGAGGCATATTTTGTTTTAATACAAGACTTTATTTTATACGCTGTATAAACACCTTTGACTTTTCATTTCATTCAAAGGGAATCTTTTTCTATGAAGCATTTTACTAAATGAAAAAATGGAATGTTTCTTTTAACGTACGCGGTGACAATGACCTTTCCGCCACCGTGAGTATTACTTGATCTTTGGCTTCCTTAACAAGCCGTAATGTTTTTAAAAGGAAAATAAATACCATATACTATATTATGTATTTTGGTATTGAAAATGGTTTCGATAATGTGTTTGTTATGTCAATATATTTTAGTGATATATTGTGATTGAAATGTGGAAATGTTTTCTTTCCTTTATATTTATTGTATGTTTTATGATTTTATAATGGTACTTGGACATTTGATGGGTGGTTACGTGATAAACCAAATGACAGGTGGTGCTATGATAAACCAGGACGGGTGGTTACGTTATAGCCTCCAATGAATTGGGTATGGAATTCGGCTGTATGGTTATTCCATTTAGTGACATGTGTGGAAGTCGACCGTATGGTTATTCCGTTTAAGTACGTTTATGTTCCAAGTTACCTTTATATGTTATGTGTTCTTTATATGGGTTTTATGGTGATATTTTGGTTACAAAAGGGTAAGCAATGATATTTTATTCAGTGAAGAGTATTTACAACTTCATATAGGTGAAAAATATTACTTATAATTAGGTATTCATGGTTTACTTGTTGTTTTGAAAAACTAACAGTTTCCTTCTTTGTGTATTCCTTACTGAGCTTTTTATGCTCATACCAAGTTTTTGAAATGTTTTTCACAGTACATAAAGTGGAATAGGGTCAAGGATGGGATCAAGGAAAGTCATGCTGTCTAAAACATGGAACTGGACATGACTCTTTTTTTCAAGAGTATTTATTTTATGAAAAAAATGGAAACTGAGTAGAAGTGTCTACTTTGTAACTTTTGAGATGTAATAGTTATGGCCTAATTCTCTAAAAATCTAAACCTGAAAAGACCCTCAATGTGAATTATTCATTTAATTCAATATTAAGTAATTTTTAAGGCAGGGTCCTTATAGTTGGTATCAGAGGTCGGTTTAGACAACTTTAGGAGTTAGAATATTGTTAAATTCATTTATGGTGTGATTTAAATGATATATCATTTAAAGATTAACATGTTGCATCGCCTAATATATTTCTGTGTTTGAATGGTTTTCCACAGAGGAAATAGGGAAACTATGTTGGGACGACATCAGGAGGAAAAAAACCTTCCAAATCAGCAACCTGAGACATTTGGAATCAGAACTGAAGAGTTTTTTGCAGTGATGGAATAGTTGAATCAGGCTATAAATGGTGGTGGTATCCATTCATGAGATCAGCCAAACCAACCATAGAGGAACATGTCAATAGTGGATCATTTTATGAGGCAACATCCCCCATCATTCAAAGGATCATATGACCCTGTGCTAGAAGAAGGGTGGATTAAATCACTGGAAAAGATTTTTGATGTCATGGGGTGTTCAGAAAATCAAAAGGTTAGTCTCAATGTTTACCATTTTGAAGGTGAAGCTGATCAGTGGTGGTCGATGGTGAAAAATATCAGGGATAGTGAGGAGATTGATGATCTTGACTGGGATGAATTCAAAGGTATGTTTCTTGAGAAATATTTTCCTAAGGTGGTTCGTCTTAGGATGGAAAAAAAATTCCTAGAATTGAGGCAGGAGGATGACTCGGTGGCTACTTATGAAGCAAAGTTCACTCGACTGGATAGGTATGCTCCAAATTCCATACGAGATCTTGATAGTAAAATCAACCGTTTTTACTCAGGGTTGAAGCCAAAGTATCAAATGTCTTTAGATTCTCGTGAGTTCAAAAGTTGTGAAAAACTTGTTCGATGTGCAGAGAAGGTGGAAATGAAGTTTTCCAATGATCAGGTATTCTTTGACAAACAACAGAATAAGAGGTCCTGTTAGCAGGCAAAGGGAAAGAATTCATCAAAGAAGGCTAGAGGTAAGAAAACAAAATATCAATCTTGTGAGAAGTGTGGTAAAATGAATCTTGGGGAATGTTTATCCAATTATGGAAAGTGCTTTCTTTGTGGTAAGTTTGGTCATATTGCTCGTAACTGTAAGGAAGATGGTCAAACAGGCAATGAAAATCTAGCGGTAAGATGTTTTAAGTGTAATGAAATGGGTCATTATGAAAACGAGTGTCTAACAAAGAACTCAACTGAGGGAAAGCATCCAGATTACAAGCAAAAATGGGTGGTGAAATCCTTTGCAACTACTTCAGTAGATGTTGGGCCATCGAATGAATTAGTATCAGGTACATAGTTTGTTTTTTCATATTATGCCAATGTGTTGTTTGATTCAGGGTCTACACATTCTTTCATTTCTGAGAAGTTTTCTAGTAAATTGGGAATTCCATCTCAAGATATAAATCCTGAACTTATGGTAAAAACACTAGGGGGAAACGTTGAGACAAAAAGAAATTATAAGAACCTTCATATCCTTGTGTGCGGAAAGAATATACCATCAAACCTTATTTTTTTGCCTCTAGTAGAGTTTGATCTTATTTTGAGCATGGATTGGCTTTCTGTTTATCATGCTAATATTGAATGCAGATCTAAAGAGGTTTCTTTTCAGAAATATTTTCAGTTTGTGTACAAGAATGAACCCTTACTTTTGATAACATATCAGGAAGCTGAGAAACTAGTAAATGATATAAATGAATGTTACCTTGAACATATTATTGAAAACAAAGGAACTATTTAGATTAATGATGTGCCAGTGGTAAATGAGTATATTGATGTTTTCCTGATGAGTTTTCTGGTATTATACATGATCGAGAAGTTGAATTTACTATTGAATTAGTTCTTGATTCTAATCCAATTTCAAAACACCCTTATTGAATGGCTCAAGTTGAACTTTTAGAGTTAAAGAAGCAATTTCAGGAGTTATTAGATAAAGGTTTCATTCGACCTAGCACATCACCATGGGGTGCTCCTGTCTTGTTTGTTAAAAATAAATATGGTTCAATGAGACTTTGCATTGATTATAGAGAATTGAATAACATCACTGTTAAGAACAAGTATCCTTTTCCTCATATCGATGATTTGTTTGATCAGCTCCAGGGAGCTCAGTATTTTTGGAGATTGACTTGAGGTCGGGGTACCATCAGTTGAAAGTAAAAGAATCAGACATTTCGAAGACCGCGTTTCGTACTAGATATGGCCATTATGAATTTGTAGTTATGCCTTTTGGGTTAACCAATTCACCTGCTATATTCATGGATCTAATGAATAGAATTTTCCATGAGTTATTGGATAAGTTTGTGGTTGTGTTCATTGATGATATTTTGGTTTATTCCAAAAGTGAAGAGGAATATGAAAGTTATTTAAAGGTTACCTTGCAAACCTTAAAATAAAAGAAAATGTGTGGAAAATTCATCAATTATGGGTTTTGGTTACAACAAATTTCTTTCCTTGGTCACATTGTTTCAAAAAAATGGCATAACTGTTGATCCTGCTAAAACAAAAGTTGTTAAAGAATGGCCAAGACCCACAAATATAACTGAGATTCGTAGTTTTCTTGGTTTGGCAGGTTATTACCGAAGTTTTGTTTATATTTTTTCACAGTTATCTAGTCCAATGACTAAGTTAACTCGAAAAGGTGTTAAATTCATTTGGAAAAAATAATGTGATGATTGTTTTCATGAATCGAAAAGAAGATTGGTGAATGCTCCAGTTTTGGCACTGCTTTCCAGAAATGGTGAGCTACAGTGATGCTTTGTTGAAAGGACTTGGTTGTGTCCTTATACAGAATGATCAGGTAATTTCTTATGCTTCACGCCAATTGAAAACTCATGAGTTAAATTACCCTACACATGATTTGGAATTAGCTGCTATTGTTTTTTCTTTAAAAATTTGGATTCATCATTTGTATGGAGTAAAGTGTGAAATATATACCGATCAGAAAAGTTTAAAGTATATATTCACTCAAAAAGAATTCAACATGAGACATAGGAGATGGCTGAAATTAATCAAGGATTATGATTGTACAATTCATTACCATCTGGGAAAAGCAAATAAAGTGGTTTATGCTTTGAGTTGAAAAAGTAATGCTTCATTAACCATGATACGTTTGGAACAATATCCTTTGATTTTTGATATGATGAACTTTGGCATAGAAGTTTTTGGTGCAGGAAGTTCTTCTGTTTTGTTTCATGTGTCAGTGAGATCATCTCTATCAGACAGAATTAAGCAAGCACAAAATAAAGACAGTGAGTTGCAGAAAAAGGTAGAGCTGGTTAATAAGGGTAAGTTGCCTTAATTTAACATTGATAATGATTGTGTTTTGAGGTTTTGGAAGAGATTATGTGTGCCTTGTGATTCACAGTTGAAGAATGATTTTTTATGTGAAGCTCATAGTTCCTCGTTTTCAGTTCATCCTGGAAGTACTAAGATGTACAAAGATCTTTGGGAGTTTTACTGGTGGGATGGAATGAAAAGAGATATTGCTAATTTTACTGTGAATTGTTTGACTTTTCAGTAGGTTAAAGTAGAGTGACAGTTACCAAAAGGGATGTTTCAGTATTTACCGGTGCCAGAGTGGAAATGGGAAAATATATCCATGGACTTCGTTGTGGGGTTACCAAACACATATCGAGGTAATAATGCAATTTGTGTTATTATTGATCTATTGACTAAATCTTATCATTTCCTTCCTATTATATATAATTTCCCTCTAGATCAACTTTCTCGGTTGTATGTTAAAGAGATAGTCAAGTTACATGGATTTCCCTTCTCCATTGTATCTGATCGTGATCTGGGGTTTACTTCTAACTTTTGGAAAGGCCTTCAGAAGTCATTGAGTACTGAATTAAATTTTAGTACAACTTTTCATCCGTAATCATATGGGCAGTCAGAACGAACAATTCGGACCTTGGAGGATATGCTACGTGCTTGCACGATGGATTACCAGGGAAGTTGGGACCAACATCTTTCTTTGGTTGAATTTTCTTATAATAACAGTTTTCATTCTAGTATACAGATGGATCTGTTTGAGGCATTATATGGTAAACGGTGTCAAACTCTAGCTTTTTGGGATGAAGTAGGGGAAATGAAGCTGATGGGGCCAGAATTGGTAGAAGAGATGGCAGAAAAAGTTTAGTTGATTCAGAAGCACATGAGAACAGCTCAGAGTCGGCATAAAAGTTATGTGGATAACCAGAGGAAGGATCTTTATTTTGAGGTAGGTGATCATGTTTTTCTCAAAGTTTCTCCATGGAAAAGTGTGATGTGTTTTGGCAGGAAAGGAAAGCTGAGTCTGAGTTTCATTGGACCTTATAAAATCTTGAAGAAAGTTGAATCAGTTGCATACAGAGTGGCACTACCTCCAAGTTTTTCCCAGGTACACAATGTTTTTCTTGTTTCAATTTTGAGAAAGTATATGCCATATCCATATCATGTTTTGAGCTCAGACATAGTTCAGTTGGAAGAGAATCTCTCTTATGAGGAAAAACCTATCCAGATTCTTGACCGTAGAGAGAAAGTGTTGCAGAATAAGGTAATTCATCAGGTGAAGGTTTTGTGAAAAAACCATATGGTTGAAGAGGCAACGTGGGAATCTGAAATTTCTATGAGGGATAAATACCCCCATTTATTTTATAAGTGAATAAAATTGCAAGGATGCAATTCCCAAAAGGGGGGAAGGATGTAACATCCCAGGTAAATAAAGAATAATAAATTTTCATATTTATTAATATTTGTGAATTAAATATTAATTTTACTTTAATGGGGTTGCTATGTTCGATGGCATACCCGATATGCAACAATAGATTTCTTTGAAATATTAAGTTGCACACTAATAATATAATAATACTATTTTAAATGGTAGTTAACGCCTAGATTTTGTATTGGCGAGAATGAATAAAAACAACTAAAATATGATTATATATGTTTGTTAATTTTTTTTACATTTATACAATAAATGTTATAGGCCTAAAATGCGAATGAATCCAATTTTAACCATAAATACTCTAATATTCACTAAAAGGTCGAGTTATCACCTTTTGATGGAGAACCCTCTTTAAATATAGTTTTGGTTACTCTTATAAGTTCTATTGGACCAAATAAAATTCTTCTTTAGAATCGAGACATCAAAATTTACTTTGTGTGTGTTTTTGTTATTTTTCTGATAAAGTTCATTTTTTAAATGAATAGTGAAAAATGTTGTATTTTAATTCAAAACCTCATTTTTAATCTAATTTATTTATATGGTTAGATTATATTTTTAATTGTTTTAAAGTGTAATTAGAATATATTTTTACCATTTAATCCAATGGTGTTCATTGGAATTAATTTCACTTTGAAACTGGACTTAAACAAGTGTCAATCTTTTGATAGATATTATTTCTTAAAAACACGCTATTTGTTTTGACAACGGGAATTAATTATAAAATTCATTAATGAAACTTATATGTTTTAAATTTTTTAAAATAGACATAATTTTTGAGTTCAGAATATCAAATATAGCTTAGGGTGAATTTTTGGTATTTTTCTGAAAAACTTCAATTTTTGATGAATAGTGAAACCACTAAGTGGGAGTTAAAAAAACTGTTTTTTTGTTTAAATGATATTTTACCACTTCTGTGAATTGAATTTCAAAAATATGACATACATGGTTTTTATTAGTAAGTAAAATGTGGTTCAATGGGATGAAAATAATTTTTTGTGAATAGTAACTTTTGACTTTTATTAACCGCGATTAAAGGTAATTAGTGTAATTTAAGGTAAAAATAATGTTATGATAATATTAAATTCCCTTTAAATGTGTATTACCCTTATTGGATGAGTCTTGTCCGAACAAGACAAACCATGGGTCAATTTTGGGACTGCATGGATCCACTTGGGTAAGATAATGACATTAATACCTTTTTATTTAAAGGAAAAATAAAAATGTCACAAACATGTATTTTTTTACTAAAAAAATTTATACATGGGGTTATATAATTGATATATTTGACTATAAATATTAATTATAAAGCTAAAAATATTTCCTAAATCATGGTAATTTTTTATAATTTTTATACATCAAATAAATAAAATTATTTATGACACAATGATGATGCAGTGTTTACATCATTATTGAATAATTTAAATAAATAAGAAGATAAAGTTTAAAAAAATATCCAAAACTTGTCCAATTATTATTGTATGATTTTATTTCAAACATGGACCACCTTATATTCGACTTTAATGATTTTTGGACCTTTATAAATCGAAAATAATTATATAATAAAATAATATTTTCAAGCATTCCAAAAAGAGCCCCTCCTCTCCCTTATAAAAAGACCCCACTTCCTACCCATTTCACACACTTCTCAAACCCTTTGGCTGTCCAAACTCTACTCAAATAATCTCCCAATATCCCTCTATTCATCATAGAATCCTTACCTTAGGTAGAAAGCACTTCAAGAAACCCTTTTGGTTCAAACCAAGGGAAGTTACCCGATTTAAAGGTAACGTCTTCTCTTATGTTCTTTTGTTTTATTTTGCTTCTCCAACCCCCTAAAATATTTTAATTTCTTTATTTTATAATAAAACCAGTATCTTCAATATACTAGGATGTTTTTATAAGAATTATTCTAGCTACACTTACACACACCTCCATCTAATGGGTGAAGAACATACTGTTTCTGTGGACGGCGAACTACTGCCTCAGGAAACAATGATTGTTCAATTATATCCTACCGCCTCTTATGGTAGACATTAAGATGTCACTATATTTATATATGATATATATTATGTTTATGTTTTCCTTATGCATCTGTATTTCTCATTTATGGAATACCTTAATGATTTCCATAATGGGTAAACGCGATAATTTCATTTTAGGAAGTGCGGATTACCGCCCCCTAAAAGTGATTTGAATCGTTAATGCCATATGTGGGACATATAAAGGATGGAGTTAATAATATTATATATGATATTATACTGTAATTATAATTTACCTCTATATAATAATGTTTTCATTCTATTAAATGCGAAATAGAAATGAAAGTAGCGTTCATGCATACATACGGTTTACCGTCTCCATGAACGGTGCATTTCATTTCTTACCTTCAAATGTTATGTAGTGTTATAAATACATATTATAATGGATATATATGATATATATGATATCTAAATCATGAATATCATTCTGTAGATAATGGATATTTTACCACATGAACAACTTGTAATTATAAGAAGTTTATTTTTGACTCAAGTACCAAATATCGAGAAAATGACCATTATTAACTTAAATGATTACATAATGTTCATAACATGGTAATAAGTGATATAAAATGGATAATTAACTTTAAATAGGTTCTTAAGAAAGTAGAAATTAACTTTAGTTTATTATTCAAGAGATTAAAGAACGATCGAGTCAAGTCAGACACGAGGTAAGGGACTTCATCTCAATATCCTTTCATTGAGGTATATTTTGTTTTAATACAAGACTTTCTTTTATATTCTGTATAAACAACTTTCAATTTTCACTTCATTCAAAGGGAATATTTTTCTACGAATCTTTTTACTAAACGAAAAAAAGGAATGTTTTTTTTAACGTACACGGTGACAACGACCTTTCCACCGCCGCGAGTATTACTTGATCTTTGGATTACTTAACAAGTCGTAATGTTTTTAAAAGGAAAAATAAATACCATATACTCTATTATGTATTTTGGTATTGAAAATGGTTTTGATAATTTATTTTTTATGTCAATATATTTAAGTGATATATTTTGATTGAAATATGGAAATGTTTTCTTTCCTTTATATTTGTTGTATGTTTTATGATTTTATAATGGTAATTGGACATTTGATGGGTGGTTACGTGATAAACCAAATGATGAGTGGTGACGTGATAAACCAGGATGGGTGGTTACGTTATAACCTCCAATACATTGGGTATGGAAGTCGTCTGTATGGCTATTCCATTTAGTGACATGTGTGGATGTCGACCGTATGGTTATTCCATTTAAGTATGTTTATGTTCCAAGTTACCTTTATATGTTATGTGTTCTTTATATGGGTTTTATGGTGATCTTTTGGTTACAAAAGTGTAAGAAATGATATTTTATTCAGTGAAGAGTATTTACTACTTCATATAGGTGAAAAGTATTACTTTTGATTAGGTATTCATGGTTTACTTGTTGTTTTGAAAAACTAACAGTTTCCTACTTTGTGTATTCCTTACTGAGCTTTTTATGCTCATACCAAGTTTTTAAAATGTTTTTCATAGGACATAAAGTGGAATAGGGTCAAGGATGGGATCAAGGAAATTCATGCTCTTTAAAACATGTAACTGGACATGAATCTTTTTTTCAAGAGTCTTTATTTTATGAAAAAAATTTAAACTGAGTAGAAGTGTCTACTTTGTAACTTTTGAGATATAATAGTTATGGCCTAATTATCTAAAACTCTAAACCTAAAAAGATCCTCAATGTGAATTATTCATTTAATTCAAGATTAAGTAATTTTTTAAGGATGGTTCCTTATAGGAACCTCCTCCAATTTTTTTATTGTTCGATCCCCCTTGTGGGGGAGTAATTTTTAGTGGTTATTTGGTGGTTTTAGGTGAATTATCCCCTTTGATTCCTAAGTTTGTGTTCCCCTTTTATGAAACAATAATTGGGTAAAATTGATTTGGGTTTTGGTACCTATTTTACTAGATAATGTTTAATCTAGTGGAAATGATGGGTATTTTTCTTGGTACGGACATAGTAGATCCTAAAAGGTTGAACACATGATGTTTGGTGAAAATTTGGTGATTCCCAATGAGTTTTAAGGTTATTATGCATCATTTATTTTATTTAAATAATTAATTTTAAATTTTTATATATAATTATTTTATAATTGTGTCTAGTGCTAATATATCAAGAGTGGATGTTATCTTGTATGATAGGAATATGGGGTTAACATAGGAAGAGAAGAGCATCACATGGATGGAAACTTTTTGTTGAGGTGTTCCCTTTAATAGAAAACCATATGCTTCTTATTGTATGAGTGTTATTTCCTACATGTTTACCTAAGACTGGGTAAAGTTTTGGGGATCGAGATTTCCCTATAGAAATAGATATGATGGAATGATCCTATTAGAGATGGAATAAGTTATCTTTATCACTTTAGGTAAACTGGGAACTCCCAATGACCTTTTTGCTAATGGGAGAAGGTTCCAATTTAGTTGATGAGAGACCTTGGGTAGGTATTGGGATGTGATATGAGATTAGGATACCCAATAGTAGTTCCCTATGATTATATGGAAAAGTATGGTAGGTTTAGGCCTGGTGATAATGGTTGATATTGTTTTATGTCTCATTCTTGGTAAGGATCGCCCTCCTAAGGGTAGATTGAGAATTGGTGCACATTGTGGGTGGGATGAGTCCTCCAAGGATAGATAAAATGTGATAGAGTGGGTTTTACCATAGTATATTGTTTGATATCTCTCCATAGGTAGATGTGATATAGCACCATAGAGTTGGTTTAAGGAATTTTTGAGGACATGGCATTGGGAAGCCAAGGGGATGGTGTAAGATCATTCAAAACAGTCCTTAGTTAGTAAGACTAGGATTTTTGTGATAACTAGAAGAGGTTTTGGATTATAATCTTGAGTATTGGGTTGGATAGATTATAGAGTATAGATAAACACCAGGGGGTGTTAGATATGTCTTATCACTGACTATAAAAGGCTGAGGTGGTCCAGGGGAGATCATCCTGAGAGGTTTGATGGACAGTGTGGTTTGTATTAATGTGTGAGTCAAGGACTTGAGTTTATAGGGCCTTTGTGACTAGTAAGTGAAATTGTGGGATGAATTTTTTGTGTCATGAACTGAACCACCAAGGATTTACTAGATGAATATATGCCGAGTATGACTACCCCAAGCCCGCCTCCAATATATTAGGGGCTAGAGACTAGTGCTGAGTAGGCATAACACTTACTTGGGAGGCCATAGACTAAGGAACCTGCACACACACACACATATCCAAGACCATAAAATTATATCATTTAAAATACATCTGATATGAAATTAAATCATATATATAGATCCCAAAACTAGAGTACAACAAAATACTTGTAAGCAATAAGGGAGAAATACAATCCCACTAAAAATTGTAATGAAGTCCAACCTGATAATAAGAGGTGTCTACAGTCAAAAGTAACTCCTAGTATAAAACATGGTCTATGTCACTAAAATATAAGCTCGATTTTCTCTTGGTCCATTGATAACCCCGTCAAACGTTTGGTTATCTTCATAAGACATGACACGTGCTGGTAGATCCCAAGAAGGGTTGAGTATAAAAATGCCCAGTTGGTCACCCTGAAAACACTAATCATAAAGAATCAAGTGAATTAAACTAATAAAAGGATATTTATATCATAATATAAAACATATAATAAAACATCTATATATATTCATAGTCAAAACTAAGTCTCAAGGTAAGGTCGCAACCACATTTCTAACCAAAGATTCTACTCAAGAGTCTTTAACCACACATTCTCAGGAGAACCCACTTCGTGAGTCTGATAGTACAAATGGTGTCCATCTGATATGTCATGATTATTAATTCATTTCATGAGGAATTTGACATTGTAAGTCTAAATAAATCTATACATGGATGGGAATCACACCCATGTCCCCAATATCGATTAACCCACTATGTAGGGGATTTAAGCCTCTATACAGTTGGTCATGCAGATTCCAGGAACCCCACCTTAGGAAATAGATAATAGATAATATCATATTGAACTCATAGATAGATTACTATAACTCTATCTAAAACTAATCCCATAGATATGATCACAATCCTTTGTTCTTGGTGTAATTCTATACTATACCCTCACATGGATCGATTGAGGGAACACACCCATAAAGAAACTAGTCCACACTAAGGTAACATGGCCTCAAATTCATCTTTGATGGAGTACATGGCATGTCCCTTTGGCACTGGTTCTACCCATGAATCATGACCCATGCCCATGTATGTGCCTAGGTACACCTGGAGTGTGTGTACCTGGCCATGTCTGTGTATAAGGTTATTTCCAAGTACATGGATCATTCTATATACTCTATCCATGTCTTGTATCTAATCATTTATATGTCCATTTATCCCCCAATATACATGTCGAGATGCTAAGAAAGGGACACATGGTGTGTGACACATGTCATATGATGTGTTATTTTTAACTTCATGTAGAACCCTAGCACCAAATCCAGGTCCACACACATGGCATGTGATCTTCCATTACACATCATATAGTGAATAATTTTCTAGAATCTATGGATATTCACAAAGATTCATCCTTCACTTATAACACACCTATTTCCTCTAAAAAACATCCTAAAAACATTTATTTGAGTTAACTAAACTCTATAAACAATAAATATTCAATTTACAATCATCCAAATAAATCTTTAAACCATCACCATCAAGTCATTCCATCATCTCATGTCGAAACTGCAACCGAGGATCCAAAAAATTGATCCAGATCTATTTTTTTCACCTTCATAGCTTCATCCCATCATCAAACTGATCACTAATATATGGTGTCAATCTATTTTTCCATTTAATGTGGGTGCAATAATTGATCACCATGTATTTTTCAAAACATCTACTAAAAAGAATGTTGACAATCAACGAATGAAAAATAGGGGAAGAAATACACAAACTCAAACTTTAGGAGCATAAGTTATCTAATTTTCATGTTTTCCATGATTAAATTCCATTTTAATGTCAAAAAAAGAGATAAAAATTAACTCAAAAAATTATAATCCCCAAATTACCAACATAATAATCTTATACACACAATATAATCAATCCATAAATCAATCAGTTAGTTGATTGATTTGAATTCATCATAAGATAAAAAAATGATGATAAATTCACATAAAACAAATTCCCTACCTTGATATGGATGAATCTATAATGAATAATAAATTACATTTATTTCCTTGGTGAGATCCTCAATTTCCATTGGTGTGAACGATCTTTGATCCATCATTGTCATTCTCCAAGAATTCCTCCAACACTCCCTTACAATTATCAAGGTTATGTGGATAACCCTGGAAATTGGCCATAAGTGTTCTTAAATAGACTAAGATTAGGTTTATGTGTCACTTTAAATAAATTTATTAAATTAATTATTTAATTTATTATTTACATCTGTGAAAATGTTTTAACAAGAACCCAATTCCAAATAAGATTATATAATGCCTAGGGAAATGAACACATTCTAAACTCAATTTAGGTCTCTAATTTATATAAAAATATTATTTTTAGGATTTATTCCTCTTTTTCAGGAAAACTACTTGCGATTGATATTAATATATTTAATATTTTTAAAATAACAATTTTGTGCTCACGAGGCCTCGAAATCTCACACTTTCTTAGCGATTAGCTCTAAAAATATTAATAAATATATTTAAATGATTTGAATGAAAAAAATAAGACATTACAGTATCCACACCTTAGGTATTTTCAAACCTAAAATTAGAAATTGACTACTCATAATGATGTGGGTACTGAGCCCACACCTAGGTCTCCCGACCCTAGGTGCTATCCGGAAGATTCCTATGATACCACCAAATATTCATGAAATGAATCTCTTTCCCATAGAGGATTTTCTCCTATAATTACTTGAACTCTAATAAGTATTTTTAAAAGATATATCCATCCTTGATTTCTAGCTTTCCCTAGTCAATAACATGCGATGAATCATGAAAATATTTATCAATTTGCAACACATGGAAGACGTCATGTACCCTATTTAACTATAGTGTTAGATCAAAGTAGTACACAACCTCATTGATTCTGTAAAGTATCTATAAATGGACAATTAATCTTGGATTCAACTTGATTCTCCAAAAAAATCTATGTAATCCATTTCTAGGTGAGACATTTAGGAACACATGGTCTCCCACCTTGAACACCAATGGCCTCCTTCATTAGTCTTCATTGGAGTTATGAAATATCTATGCAGTTCTCATCATCTCTTAGATGATATGTACCTTCTTATTTATAAATCATAAAAATTATGGTCCCATGAGTGTTTACTTACCTGGATCAATCCAACAAAGTGGTGACCTGTGGTATTTCCCATACAAGGCCTCATATGGTGCCATATAGAGGGTGGAATAGTCACTTTTATTATACGAAAACTCAACCAAGGGTAGGTGATACTCCAAAATATGGAATAAGTCCAAATTGAAATCCCAAAACATGAACTCTAGAACCTAAATGGTCTTCTAGTTCTGGCAGTTATTTTAGGTGTGAAACGCTATGCTCAAAAGAAAATAAGTCCCAAAAAATCATGAAATCCTATATATAATCATGACATGAAGTAGAAATCATGTTTTGAAATGATTTTTGTGGTAAATATATGTAGATATAATATCTCATATATGTAAAGGTTTTACAATATCTCCACTAAACTCTACTATCAAATATATAGTAAGTTGGCCAACATGGTGAGTCATTTTATGAACACCAAGATGGAATCATATACTCTATACATATTTTGTAACCCAGTCATGAAGTCCATATATATATTCCATAACACTTCTATTCTATAACCTCAAGTGGTTGAGAAAAACCCATTAGAACCTAGTGCTCATCCTCACCAGCTAACAAGTGTGGCATCTAGAGACAAAATCTGATACACACTTCTTCATGCATGGCCATAGAAACTAAAATTAGAGGTCCTAATACATCTTACCCACACTAGGATGTATGGAAAAATGGGATTTCTGAAACTCCCACGTCACCTCCCCCCACAATTTCAGTGGTACCATCATAAATTATTTGAAAAGGATAATGTGCTCCCCATATCTATAAAATATATAAGGAGCACCCCCAGGGGATATCTGAGTAAATAAGGTCTCACAGTAGGTATCTCCATTCTAATCTTCCCTAGAAAGATGTAAAATTGGTGGTGTTACAACCATCTAATAAAGATATAAAGGATCATCCTTTTCCACTAGGGATAAATACAATTAGTATAACTAATCTAATGCTTTTTCCAAGAACTTAGAATAGAATTTTCTTTTGAGGGTGTCTTCCACCACGTTCCCCTTTGCATGAGTATATATTATCTCAAAGTCAGATCCCTAGAGAAAATCTAGTCATTCCCTCCATCTCATGTTAATAAACTTCAAAGGGAAGATATACATGACATTCTTGTGTTCATAGTACAAGATAAAAAACGCACCCATAAGGTAGTGTCGCCACATATTCATGGAATAGAATACCACTTCCAACTCAAGATCATGGTTTTCATAGTTCAACTCATGGTCTCAACAACCGCAACACATAAGAAATCACATCCTTATTCTTTATTAGCACACAACTAAGTCCCGCACTTTATTAATCGTATAACACTATGTAGTCGAAACCCTCCTTTGGAAATATCAATATGGGGGCACTCGTTACCCTCTACCTCAACTCCTAAAAATCCTACTAGAACATTTCTATCCACACAAAATGATTCACATTATAGTTAAAAGTAGTCAAATGTTCTTATATAATAGAGAAATAAAGAACAAATATATTGTAGTATACTTTCAACACAAGGAAGTTATGTACCTTAATCACATACTTGGATGCATCCAAAGGTAACACCACCTCACCCTTTTCCAGATCCACATGTACACAATCAACTCAGATAACATGCCCCAAAAAGTGTACATCCAAAATTTATAATTGACACTTAAAGATATTCCCATAAATCTAGTGCTCTCAAAGTGTATCTAAAACCATCCTCAAGTGTCTTACATTCTCCTACTCATACGTTGAGTACACTATGATATCATTGATGAAGACTACCACAAACCCGTCCAAGAAAGGATGGAATATTCGGTTCATGATTCCCATAAACAATATTGGGGAAGTATTCATGATGAAGGGAATAAACATTTAATCATAGTTGACTATAGTGACATCTGAATATCATCTTCAGTATATCCTCAACCCATACTCACTGTTGGTGAATCCCTGATCTAAGGCCAATCTTCGAGAACCATCATTACCGTATCAATGAATCAAAGATTCCATCATTCATTAGTATTGGATACTTGTTCTTCACATTCAACTAGTCTAGGTATTGATAATCTATGCATAACCTCAAGATCATGATCGCCTTCTTGGTGAACAAAACTAGGGATTCCAATGGTGAAACACTGGGTCTCATGAAGACCTTCTTATGTAAATATTTCAACTACACCCTTATCTTGAAAAGCACTATGGGGTCCATTTGATATGTTGGTACAGATATTGGGGCCATCCCTGAGTTTAATACAAAAAAATAAGTATATCTCTCCATGGGGAGGTAATATTGGAACATCATTAGGAAATACACCCTCGTAATCAACCACAATTGTAGGGAACTTATACTCATCACATCCACTACTCCAAGAGTCATGCTAGATAATTGGTGACTAATCAGATGCCTCCTACTATATATGAGTCTATCCTTCTCCAGCTATGTCTCATTTTACCCTATGAAGTAAAACCACATCCCAACAACATGGACACACCATGGCCTCTTCCTAAAATAAACAATCTATGCATGAACAGTGTATAGTTATTCCATGCCTAATATTATTTACTAAGGCCTCATCACTACCATAAGAATATTCCATGATAAAGTCTCTCCTATAATAATCATACCACACTGTTAAAAAACTCTTTTGATCAATGATTCGTCTCTGGTATGAGTCTCTAAGACTAAGGGTCAAATAAAGGGCTTAATTGGAACTTCTAGGTATTGAACTAGGGATGTAGCAAGAGTAGCTCAAGTTTATGTCTATAAAAACTTCAGATATGGTAGGGAGGAAAAATATCATACCTCTAATCATCCCTATATCCTATGTATTATAGGACTCTATGTCCTACAGCTATCCTCTCCCCCATCCACCAGCTCCCTGAGCCAGGCGAGGACCACTTATAGATGGTGTTGGAAACATGTCAACTCGTCTCCCAACTACTTCTACTATCCCAACTCCTCTAACACATTTTCAATCCTATAGACCTCCATTATCCTACTACTACCTTTTCTTAGGCATCTCATATACTATCTCTCTATCAACCATACAAACTTTCAGACAATCTCATGTGAGATTTCTATTACTATCACTAGTATAGAACCACCTCTCCCTTTATTTAAAAGACACATCCTGATATCCATGAACTGCATAACCTCAGTCATGAGATCACCAACTCAAACATATTTCATATTCAAATACCTTTATCTATAATTGGATACCTACTTCCAAGTTCTGACCCCATGTGTTCCCACTGTTAGCACTCACTATCGGTGTCTTCTTGTCCTAAAATCTCACTATAAACAAGGGACACCCTAGCACCACATCATAAGTATGAATACATATATGTATCGCAATATACTAGATTTATTTTCATAAACCTTTCTCAAAGGTTCACACTCAAAAGAATGAATACCAAACTATTTCTAACAATTATCATGAGATTTTGGATAATTTTTTTGAATACTCAACCACAATTATTCCACCCTTCTATAGCTATAAAAGTTCCTAGATGTGAACCACTCACATTGTAGCTAGAGATTAATCCTCTCTAAAGAGGTACTCAAACTATTTTCATGAAAACATCACCTCACTGTATGATAAATCCACTAAGCTCCACAAATTCCTTGAAAAACAATGTATAAGTATTGTTTCCAGGAACACCATCTCGTATGTAGGTGTCCTGATGAGGAAAAAGACTTTCATAACTCCCTCAATCCGATGCTCAACTGCTTTTGGGTCTGGATCACCCTTGAACTTTATGGGTTTCCAATGTTGAAACTCATGAAGCGTGCTAAACCTATGCACCTCAAACTCTTGTAATTTAGGTACCATCAACTACTTGATGGGTGAAGGAATGATTGGAAAACCACCCAGATGCACTACCTCATTAATAGGTCCCTATATTGATACCTCTTCACTGAGGGGATCATCCTCATGATCATTCTACTAAATCCTAGATGGAAATATTCATGAAGAAACCTTGAAATTTACAAGATATACCATGTCAATGAGTATATTTGGGGATATTACTCAAAATTACATGTAAAACCATCCCATTATTATATGATTCATGAATAATTGTTTTCCCTACAACCAAATTCTACATGTACTGTGTCTGAAGGAATGTGATCAGAGTCCTAGTGTATGGATGTGTCTAATTTCATACCGACACTGGAGTCCTTAGCTTAAAATTCGATCTCGAAATACATAACACTGCTCTCATAAAACCCAAACCAATCTCATAGTTATATTAAACTGCAAACTCTGACTCTAAGATGAAACAATACTCTAATTCCACTTTGTAATGACCTGACCTACCAGGTCCCATTAGGATGGTGATAATCCAATGTGACCACCCTAGTCCCATATATGTCAAGGAATAGAGAATACCACCCATTAGGCATAACAATCACATGAGAGGCCATAGCCTAAGGTTCCTATATCACACACACATATCTAATACCATTAAATAATTAAATTTAAAATAAAACTGATACCAAATTCATGAATATATCTAGATCACATAACCAGAGTACAAAAAAATAATGGAAAGAAATAAGTCCCAAATACAAGACCACAAAAACTATAAAGAAGTTCAAACTGATATCAATGGGGAACTATAATCAAATGTGACACCTAGTATGAAACACAATCAGTCTAGACCAAATCTAATCTATTTCTACTCCTATTCCTCCAAGAACCACATAAAATAGTTTTCCCTCTTTATAAGACACGGCACATGTGTGTAGACCCTATGTAGGGGTGAGTATAACAATACATGGTAGTACATCCTAAGATCACTAAGAATAAATCATCAATAGTAGTCATATCATCATAGGATATATCAATAATAATATGTGACAAACAATAAAACATTCAAAAATACTCATAGTCATCCCTAAGTCTCAGGTTAAGGTCACAACCACATTTCTAGAATATGATTCTCCTTGAGATTCTATAACTACACTCACTCGGTAGGACTCACTTTGAGAGTATAATAATAATTCTTGCATCCATCAAAGATTTTTTTATCATTGGGTCTCACTATGATGAAGTATATTCTAGAGTTATGAAGAGATTGATACAAAGATTGAGATTACACCAAGGGCTATGGGGTAATGCTGAATAATCCAATATGGATTAACTCTCTATGTTGGGGATTGATTCCCATTTACAATTTGTCACACTGATTACAATAACCCCACCTAGTTCAAAATATTATAGAGGATCTCATCCTGACCTCTTAGAGATATCCCTACATCTTTATGAAAAACTAATCCCACAGAGAGGATCAAAATCCTTTTTCAAGGAAGTAATTCCATACTATACCGTTAGAAGGATATATAGAGGGAACAATCCCCTAATAAAGTATTTCACACTAAGGGGAACATAGTGTCCAATTCATATTTGAAGTATTACATGGAATGTACTATCATTACTTAGCATATCCCTTTAGTATTAGGTCTACATGTGTATCAACATCCATGCTTGTGTTTGTGCATGTGTACACCTAGTCCTATCTATGTATTGATTCGTGTTCGGGTACCATTCCATTTTTGAGTACATGGATTTACTAGTGTACTCTATCTTTTTTGTGTATCTAATAGTGTCTATGTTTGCGTATCCCCTAAGATACACTCAGAACTTCTAGGTAAGTGTCACATGGTGTGTGACATGTATCACATAGCGTGTGATGTTTAACTTCACATGGAACCCTATCACTATAGATAGGTCCCCACACATAGTGTGGGTTCTTCTATTACATATTTTGTAGTGCATAAATTCCAAGAATCGACATATCATCACACAAATTCCTCCTCCATCGCTACAACACTGATTTTCTCCACAAAACATTCCACAATACATGTAATTTAATTAAATGAACTCGGTTTCCAATAGAGATCCAATTTACAAAAATCCAAATCGATCATAAATCCTTCTCTACTAATATGTTCCACCATACTATACTGAAACTGCAACCAGGATCCCAAAATCCAATCTCGGTCCATTTGTGTCACCATCATAGCTTGATCCCATCATCAAACGGAACTCGTATTTGTAGTATCATTCAGTTTTTCTAAGAAATGGGTGAAAAATAATTGATCAATGGGTATTTGTTGAACCAATATCCAAAATGAATAATGATGATTAATGAACAAAGAACGGGGTAATAAATTCACAAAAATCGAATGAGTAATGGACCTTAGACAATGTTCATGTTGGCCTTGGTTCATTTTCATTAGAACAATGAAAAAAGTTATGAAAATTAATTCAATAAATTAAAATCCCGAAATTACCATCAAAATAATACCATACATGAAATACAATCGATCTTTTAACAAATATTTTAGTTTATTGATTCACATTCATCACAGGATACAAAAATGGGGATAAATACGCATAAAAAATTTCCTACCATAAGATGGATTAAACACTGATGAAGAACTAATCTTCATCATTGTCATTTCTGAGATCTTCAATTTCCATTAGGGAGAACGATCCTTGATATTTCATTTTCATTCACTAAGACTTTCACTGATGCCCTCTCTCAATTTTCAAGGTTATGTGGCTAACCCTAGGAATTGGTTATAAGCACGCTTAAAGAGATGAAGATTATGTCAATGTATCACATTAAATAAAACTAATTTGTTTAATTAATTTATATATTATTTATACTCAAGATTTTTTTTCAAAAATTCCCTATATCGGGAAAGATTATGCCATTCCTAGGATAAAGACCACATTATGAACTGAACATTTGTCTTAGATTTTTTATCCGAAACTCCATTTAGAAATTATTTTGTTTTTTAGGAAAACTTCATATGTATGATATTAATATATTTAATATATTTCAATTATCATTTTTGGGCTCACCAAACTTTATAATTTCAGGTTGTACTATCCCCTAACTCTGAAAATATTATTATAAATATTTCAAAGGTTAAATGTCAAAAACTGATATATTACAATATGCTTTATTTTTTCATATATATGCAGAGTTGTGTGGATGTTGGATGGTGGATTTTATATAGATCCATAATTATCGAAGAAGGTTGGACTTATATACATATATTATGTCCACTCTTATAAAAGGAGGAGGTTTTAGTTTATTTATTACACCCACTCTGACAATCTAAGGAGGTTTGTGATCTATTGATTGCACCAACTTCCATATGAGGAGGATACATGGGTACTTTTAGTTTATCCACTCCCCTATAGGAGTAGTTTTAGGATTTATTTATTATTCCCACTACAAAACGGGGATAAGGTTTGGGTAATTTAATTATACTTACTCTTGTAATAGGAGGAGAGTTGGGATCTTTCAATTCACCCTTCCTTGATGAGAAATTTATTTGGGATTTATCTGTGAACCCTTTCCTTTGAGGGAATGTGTTGGGATCTATTCAGTGTCACGTTATATAATAAGGTATTGGATTGGGAATAATGAAGATTGACCTACCTTGAGTCTTTGGTTATGGGTTGTTACTTGTGGTATGAGATGACTAAATTCTAGTATAGATTTAAAGTAGGTAAGGTTGGGTGTCACAGTTTCCTTATTAGCACATGATGACCTAATTTATAGGCTTGTGGTGCGGAAGTGAGGTGGATTTATTTCATAGGTCATAACAGGTATGTCCAAGTGTCATGGTGGCTCTGTTAGCACACAATAACCCAACATACATGTTTATTATATCATTTATTTTCCTCAAGCATATTGTCATATGATGATGCCTATTATATGCATTTGTTAGAACCTAATGAGATGTATTTCTCACACCATACAGGGTCACTCGAGTTCATATGAATATCTTATATCTATTTTATAGTACATAGTATATTTTGTACAATAGATCGAATTGGATCACCTTGATGGAAAGTAGAGATAGTGATTACAGTGCGGCTAAGTGATTTTAGTAGATCCTCTATTGTATTTTTTTTCTTTTGGTTATTTTTATATGTCTTCAGCCCTATGGGTGATCATTTAATGTATGAATGTATGTTTTCACATATCAACTGGTATAACATGACTCGTATTTATTGGATTATAGCTACTCTGATTATTATTGTTGATGATTTTGGTTATTTATGATAGTTTGTTACTTTGATTCTAGGGAATATTCTCCCAAAAATCTGATTTAGGCCCTCTCAGTTAGTTAACAACCTCTAGCATATGCGGAGGTGTGATTGATACCCTATTGTAACACCCCGACCCCAGTTACCCAGAGTCGGTGCATTATTACATAACATTGGCATGATCACAAGAAAGATCAAGTCTCGAAAGACCGATTAGTTTAGTAGCCTTGGAAACACTAGATATATTCATAAAGTTTTACATTACATCATAAAAATAAAAACTACAATAACATAGTCTCCATATTCCACACTCTTATCCGATCATACTATCCCTACAGGTCATTCATAATTTACTTCTTCATATCTTGGGAAAAATAAAACATAGAAAAGGGGTGAGCTCAAATTCCCAGTAAGGATAACAATATAGCGGAAACTTTCATAAATAAGAATAAACATTTAAGGTAATGTATAACTAAAAAAAAGACTTTTAAACTTGAACTTCAACATAGTATGACAAAAATAAAATGAAATAATTCCATTTACTTATTCACATGGATATTCTACTAATTGAATAATCACATGCAATATCAATAACCACTTTCATAATGATGGAATGCATAACGCCAGACTATCATAACCACATAGTCAAGGCCTCGTGCCAAGACTACAAATAAGATTTTTCCAAGACCTTGTGCCAAGACACTATTTTGTCTCATGAGACCTACCGATGCATCGAGGAGCTATATCGGGCTCCACCCGTCACATATTAAGTCCAATTCATTCCCATATGAAAAGGTTTAAACATAACATAAACATTCATATTAAAACTAGAATACGAAATGTCAATACTTTCACCATAAACCATGAAGGGTATAAAAATAACATATCCATAGTTAAACATATCACAAAACCTTCAATACAATATGGAAGTTTTGTTTCATAATAAATCAGCTTCAAATAAGCTTAAAATCCATCAAAGGATGTTGACATAGATGAAATCAAAACTTTTTTTAGAGAAATACATCTTTTTATTTTAAAATCATTTAAGAGTAATATAAAATAAAACATTTTCTTTGAAAATATTATTATAATATTTTAAGGGAAGCTTCGACGATTTTATAACGGCGGAAAATAGCTGCACCTGCTGTATAAGTTAAAAAAACATTCTTACCTTAATTCCGTCGAAAATGTTAAAAAGCACCTTGTTTGGAAAACGACAGAAAGATTCCTTTATAAACCTCTTATAAAAAGTCAAACAAGGGTCTAAATGACTTTAAACCATATTATAGTAAATATTAATAATGTTTTGAAATACATTTTTAAGAAACATGGATGTGGATGATAAAAAAGTCCCAGTAGATTATTACGTATAAACAACCTCGGATAATGAAGAGATTGCGAAATAAACCCTTACCTTGTACCTTTCCTTGGTTGAGGGTAGGTTAAACTCATGTATCATGGTGAAATAATTGTTATTAAATTATACAATAATCATATAATTTAATATGATATCATATATGATCTTTTAATATTGATTTGTTAATAATATCTTAGTATTATCGTTGTTTCGGGTGTTAACTTACTCGTTTTCTTTTATATGTTTTGTTAAGTAAGCCATGTTTGTAATGGATAGGATAAATCTTATTCATATACAGAATGATATCAAGTCCTTAAAAATTATTTTTAAAACATCAAATGATAATTATGCTTGAATGGATACGATGGAGAATGAATCTCATCGCGTTCATGGAGACAGTAGTCCGTACGTACGCACGAGCGACAATATCATTCTTTTGATATTAAAATAATATATAATTGGATGGTATATCATATATACAGAATAATTATCATGTTATATTTATTATTTACATGAATTACAAATCATTATTATACTCATCCAAATAATAATATATTGAATAACAATTACACCACGACGTGGAGACGGTAAGTCGTACGTATGCACGTATGGTGACATGTCATTCAAAGGATGGATAGAATACTGAATATGGTTTTACCATATTTATAATAATATTATATTATATAGGAGATACTGGATTCATTATTTTATAATGTCAATAACAAAGAAATAATAAGTTGAAGAAGAAATGAATTTGAAAAAGGGTGGTGAAAACATTACCTCTTCTTCGGGTTCTTCCTTTTTATTTGATCAAAAGGGCTCCTTATGTTGTCTTTATGATCAAACTAAGGCCTCTAGGTTGTATTGAGGTAAGTTTAGAGAGTATTTGGGAAGGTTTTGGCCGAACCAAAAGGCTTTTAATGTGTGAATTAGTGAGAAGTGGGAGTTCCCTTTTATAAGAGGGGTGAGGGGAACCTTTGGAAAAGCTAGAAATATTATTTTATAATAAATTCATATTCGGTTTATAATGGATCCAAAGTGGATTATTTAAAGGTTAAGGTGGGGATGGGTCGAAAACCACTCAACCAATGGAATTTAGACAGGTTTGGGTCATTATATTAACCTTATCTTTTAGTTTAAACTCTTAGTTAATTAGTTTCACTTTAACAATGTCTCTTTGTATTTTTATATTATATGGTTAATAAACTTACTATATACCTCCAAGAGACCCCCAAGTGGTCCATTAATTATACACCTATCATGATATAAGTCTCTTGGTCGAACCTTAGATTTTTAGGAATTTAATATCAATTAATAATATAATATTTGTTTTAAAAACTCTTTTATGTCAATTTTGACACTATTCAATAATTTATTTTTGTGAAAATCATAACAGAATGATTACTTCGAAAAAAGTTAATTAAGTCAATCCTAACATGTCATATTAACCTATAAAATTAGTTTAATTCATAAAAAGTCTCAAATTATATTTATTTTTGTATTTATAATATCAATTATTTTAATTTTTCACTATTATGGTAATTACTGCATCATCATTGTGTCATAAATAAATTAAATTATTTAATGTATAAAATTATAAATAAAATATAATTATGTAGGAAATCGTTTTAGCTTTCTGATTAATATTTATAATTGAATTTATATTATGTTTAACTCTATATTAAAAATGTTTTAGTAAATAAACTTTGATTTTAACTCTTTTAACTCTTCTTTGAATTAAATAATAATAAATGACCTAATCTAATCCAAGTGGACCTAAATGATAATATTTTATTCCTAAGGTTGTTTTTGGTCAAGATACACTTGGCCAATAGAATTAGTACATATTTTAGGGTAATATTAATATCATTTTTACCCTTAATTACCCTATTTACTTTTTACCGTGGCAAATAAAAGTAAAAAGTTACTATTCACCAAAAATTATTTTCATCTCATTGAACCACATTTTACTCCTTGATATTAACCGTGTCTCTCAGATTTTCGAAATTCCACTCACAGATGCGGTAAAATTAAGTTTTTTGAAAAATTTAGTTTTTTTAACTACCACTTAGTGGTTTCACTATTCATCAAAAAAATGAAGTTTTTCAGAAAAATACCAAAAATTCACCCTAGGCTAATTTCGATATTCCGAATCCAAAAATGAAGTCCATTTTGAAAAATAAAATTTATAAAATTTCAAAAAGTAGTTATTACTATTCATAACGGCTAGTTTGATTGGTTGTGGTGTGTTAGAACTCGATGTTGCGTACAACACACGCTATTGCATTATTCAAAGAGAAGCATGCCATAGAAGCTTGGGGTGTTACATTCTCCCCTCCTTCAAATAATTTCGTCCTCGAAATTTCTATAATACTACCACATGAAAAGACTCGGGTGGTTCTTCATCATAAGTTCCTAGGGTTCCCACGTTGCCTTTTCCATCTTATGGTTTCTCCACAAGACTTTTACCAGACGATTCGTCCGGTTTCTCAGTACTTGTTCTCTCGTATCAAGAATCTTGACGGGCTCTTCACAATAATACAGATCGGGTTCCAATTCTAATTCCTCATAGGTGAGTACATGCGTTGGGTCAGGCATGTATTTCCTCAACAGAGATACGTAGAACACATCGTGAACTTTGGAGAGACTTGGCAGCATTTCCAATCGGTAAGCTACAGCCCCAATTCGTTCTAGAATTTCAAAAGGTCTGATGTACCTGGGACTCAATTTACCTTTCTTACCAAAATGTATGACTCCCTTCCATGGAGATACCTTCAAGAAAACATGATCACCGACTTGAAATTCCAAATCCTTCCTTCGATTATCGGCATAGCTCTTCTACCTACTTTGAGCTGCTTTGATGTGATTTTGGATTACCTTCACCTTTTCCATCATTTCCTCCACCAGTTCTGGACCTACAAGTTTTCTTTCACCAACGTCATCCCAACAGGTAGGTGTGCGACATCTCTTTCCATATAACGCTTTATATGGTGCCATTTGAATACTCGAATGGAAGCTATTGTTATATGAAAATTCTACCAGAGGTAAATATTGACCCCACATACCCTGAAAGTCAAGTGAGAAGGATCTCAACATGTCTTCTAAGTTTTGAATAGTTTGTTATGATTGTCCATATGTTTGAGGGTGGTGGGAAGTGCTCAAATGAAGTTCAGTATCCAAGGCTTTCTGAAGAATTTTCTAGAATCTTGAAGTAAAACGGGGATCACGATCAGAAACAATCGATATGGGTACTCCATGAAGTCTCACAACTTCATCAATATATAGTCTTGCTAGACGTTCCAGTGGTATATCGTCTCTTATAGAAATAAAATGTGCTGACTTGGTAAGACGATCAACAATAACCCATATTGCATCGTTCCTTCTAGAAGTCTTTGGTAGTCCCATGAAAAAGTCCATCGTGATATTATCCCATTTCCACTCAGGTATGAGAAAAGGTTGCAATACTCCACCAGGTTGTTGCCTTCCAGCTTTCACTTGTTGAAAAACCATACATCTTGACACAAAATCGGCAATCTCCCTCTTCATTTTGTCCCACCAAAAATGTTCCTTCAAATCTCTATACATTTTGGTGCTTCTAGGGTGTATAGAGAAATTGAAACTATGAGCATCATCCAGCAATTCCCTTTTTAGATTAGGTATATCGGTAACACAAAGTCTCTTCCCAAATTTCAAAATTTCATCTTCATACACAAAGTCTCTCAATCTCCCATCATTCACAGCTTTAATCTTCTTTTGAAATTTTTCATCATCGGTCTGAGAATTCTTAATCCTTTCTAGTAAAGATGGTTTGGCAACCATTTGAAAAATAATTGATGTTTCACCTTCCATGGTTATTCCCATGTCCATCTTCACTAGATCGATGAAAATTGGATCCCTTTAAATTCTCATATTGTTCAAAACTCCATGATCTTTTCTGCTCAAAGCATCTTCCACCTTGTTTGCTTTCCCCAGGTGGTAGTGTATCGTACAATCATAATCCTTGAGTAATTCAAGCCATCTCCTTTGCCTCATGTTGAGTACTTTTTGTGAGAAAATATACTTCAAAATCTTGTGATTAGTATAAATCTCACATTTTTCACCATAGAGGTAGTGCCTCCATATCTTCAAAGCAAAGATCACAGCTGCTAACTCAAGATCATGAGTAGGATAGTTTTGTTCATGAATTTTCAACTGTCGTGATTCATAGGCAATAACCCTATCATTTTTCATAAGGACACAACCAAGTCCTTTCTTCGATGCATCACTATAAATAACGAACCCATCATTCCTCGATGGTAGAGTCAATATAGGAGCATTGAATAATCTTCTCTTCAGTTCTTCAAAACATTCTTCACACTCTTTTGTCCAAACAAATTTAACCCCTTTTCATGTGAGATTTGTTAATGGGTTATCCAACTGGGAAAAATTCTGGATGAAACGTCGATAATATCCTTCTAAACCAATAAAACTACGTACCTCAGTTATACTCGTCGGTGCAGGCCATTCTTGGATTGCCTTGGTTTTAGAAGGATCAACAGAGATTCCATCTTTAGAGACAATATGGGCAAGAAAAGAAATTTCCTGAAGCCAGAATTCACACTTGATAAACTTCCCATATAATTCATGTCTTATCAGAGTCTTCAGGATAATGCGCAAGTGATTTTAATGATCTTCGTAGCTTTTGGAGTATACCAAGATATCATCAATAAATACCACCACAAATTCATTGAGATATTCCTTGAAAACTCTATTCATCAGATCCATGAATACACAGGGTGCATTAGTCAATACAAAAGGCATTACTGTAAACTCATAATGCACGTACCTGGTTTGAAATGTTGTCTTCGGAATGTCTTCCTTCTTCACACACAACTGATGGTATCCAGATCGAAGGTCAATCTTTGAAAAGTATTGAGCTTCATGCAGTTGGTCAAATAAATCATCAATGTGAGGTAGGGGATACTTGTTCTTTATTGTTATATCATTTATCTCCCTGTAGTCGATACATAACCTCACAGATCCATCTTTCTTTTTAACAAAAAGAACAGGGGCTCCCCATGAAGAAACACTAGGTAAAATAAATCCCTTATTACTCAATTCCTCTAGTTGTTTCTTTAGTTCAACTAATTCTATAGTGGACATTCTATAAGGGGTCTTCGATATAGGCCTTGATCTAGGAATTAAATCAATGGAAAACTCAACTTCTCGTTCTGGAGGATGTCCAGGTAAATCTTCCGGAAACACATCTACATATTCTTTCAAAATAGGTACATCCTCTATTTGAAAATTCCTTTCCTCACCCACAGTCATTTCATTCTCTTCCTCCCCAATAATTGAATTTAGTTGAGCTACTAGGGGTGGATCTAGAAAAGAATTAGGTGGTGATGATTCTGCTCTAAAGATAAGGTGTTCCTTATCATCATCATCAAAAATCGTAACCTCCTTATTCTTACAATAAATCTTCGCATCATGGTCCGAAAGCCAATACATACTGAGGATTATATCAAACTCAATCATAGGTATAACGATGAGATCAGCAGATAAAGAACATTTATGTGCTCTAATGGGGACTGATTCACAAAACTTTATTGCAATGATACTTCCCTTAAGATTTTTAACTGACAACTCCCTTGTTAAATAAAATTGGAAATATCTAATTTTATTAGCAAACTGGGAAGATATGAAACAATGCAATTATCCAGAATCAAATAATACATTTTTTAAATTTGAGGAAACCATTAAATTACCTGCCACCATGTCTTTTGGAGCTTCTACCTCAGCAGTAGTGATAGCAAAAGCTTGGCCTTGATCCCTTGGCCTTTTCTGAGGTAAGTTCCCCTACCGCTTAGGAAATTCATTTGCATAATGTCTCATCTCCCTGCAATTTTAGCACTGAACATTGGTATCTTCCTTCTTCCCTTTGCAATCATGTGCTTGGTGGATTTTTTCACCACACTTGTAACAGACACCCATTCCCTTCAAGAAAGTACCGGGGTGTTTCTTCCCACATTTAACATAGGATGGATATTCAACATTTCCCTTATTCCCCTTATTTCCATTCCCAGATTGATCAGCATATCTCTTCTTCTCTTGCTTTGCTTTAAAGTCATATGACTTATAGAATTCCTTTTCTATCTTGATAGCACATGAGACAATGTCTTCGTATGACGAGAAGGATTGTGAGACTAATTCTTGACAGAGGAATGGTTTTAACCCATCAAAGAATAAATCAATCTTACTTCTTGGGTTACGTATATAATCTCTAGCAGACCTTGCTAACCTTGTAAAGTTAGCCTCATACTTTGCAACATTCTCATCCTCCTTTTGTCTCAGACTCAGAAATTGTCTTTCCATATCTGCTCGATGGTCACGAGGAAAGTATTTTTCTAAAAACAGATCTTTTAACTCCCTCTATTCCATATTTGATAATTCATCATCTTCCTTCATGTTTTGAATCAATGACCACCATTGATCAGCATCTCCAGTGAGGCGGTAAACTTCCATGATAACTTTTTCCCTTTCACTACTCCCCAAAGCCTGAAATATTTTCTCTAGGGAATTTATCCATTGCTCAGCTACTAAGGGATTTGTACTCCCATTCAGCATTGGTGGTTGTTGCCTCATGAATCGATCTAACATTGATCCTCCACGCTGTGGATCAGGGTGATCCATACGGGTAAGGTTATTATTCATAACCTGAGTGAGTTGTCCCAGTATGGTGATTAGCTGATCGGCACCAGTTGCATCACCAGCTCCACTATAATTATCTTGAGCAGGAGGGAAATCCATACATGGAGTGCGTGCATTGATATGGTTTCCATTTCTTCCACTAGGCGCCATTTCTAAACAATGGCATAAACTAGATCAGTTTATGAATCAAAATACATAATTCAATACTTATAAAACACTTAACATAAATTGAACTATTTATGGATATAATCCATAATCATAAGAATGTTTTCTTTGAGGAAGTATATACTCATAAACCCTTCATAATGATTTGTAAAGAAAATGAGAGTTATCCTAAGCATATCCCCTGGGAGTGTCGTAACCAAGAGTGCAGCAAGGCTCGTTGTCGTGCACCAGTTCCCATTCGAGTCTAGCTCAAAGCGGTGTTTTCAGGTTTTACCCATAGGTACATCTATGCCAGAGCCGCCTCTACCTGCTCGTATCCAGAAAGGGATGTATTGCTCGGAAAAATCACAAAATCTCTACAATACCAAAATTCTAGGAATTTATTCTATACTAATCCTCAAAGTACATCTTAAATCTATGTTCTCTAATCAGAGTTTATCTAAATCTAGCTTCCAAGGTTTGTACTAAACTTCCTCTGATACCAACAGTAACACCCCGACCCCAGTTACCCAGAGTCGGTGCATTATTACATAACATTGGCATGATCACAAGAAATATCAATTCTTGAAATACCGATTAGTTTAGTAGCCTTGGAAACACTAGATATATTCATAAAGTTTTACATTACATCATAAAAATGAAAACTACAACAACATAGTCTCCATATTCCACACTCTTATCCCCTCATACTATCCCTGCAGGTCATTCATAATTTACTTCTTCACATCCTGGGAAAAATCAAACATATAAAAGGGGTGAGCTCAAATTCCCAGTAAGGATAACAATATAGCAGAAACTTTCATAAATAAGAATAAACATTTAAGGCAATGTATAACTAAAACAAAAGCCTTTTAAACTTTAAATTCAATATATTATGGAAAAAATAAAATGAAATAATTCTATTTACTTATTCACATGGATATTCTACTAATTGAATAATCACATGCAATATTAATAACCACTTTCATAATGATAGAATGCATAATGCCAGACTATCATAACCACATAGTCAAGGCCTAGTGCCAAGAATACAAATAAGATTTTTCCAAGGCCTTGTGCCAAGACACTAGTTTGTCTCATGAGACCTACCGATGCATCTAGGAGTTATAGCGGGCTCCACCCATCACATATTAAGTCCAATGCATTCCCATATGAAAAGGTTTAAACATAACATAAACATTCATATGAAAACTAGCATACGAAATGTCAATACTTTCACCATAAACCATGAAGGGTATAAAAATAACATATCTATAGTCAAACATATCACAAAACCTTAAATACAATATGGAAGTTTTGTTTCATAATAAATCAGCTTCAAATAAGCTTAAAATCCATCAAAGGATGTTGACATAGATGAAATCAAAACTCTTTTTAGAGAAATATCTCTTTTTATTTTGAAATAATTTAAGAGTCATATAAAATAAAACATTTTCTTTGAAAATATTCTTATAAGATTGTAAGGGAAGCTTAAACAATTTTATAATGGTGTAAAATAGCCTCACCCACCGTATAAGTTAAAAAAAATTCTTACCTTAATTCTGTCGAAAAGGTTAAAAAGCACCTTGTTTGGAAAACGAAGGAAAGATTACTTTATAAACCTCTTATAAAAAGTCAAAAAAGGGTATAAATGACTTTAACCCATATTCTAGTAAATAGTAATAATTTTTTGAAATAAATTTTTAAGAAACATGGATTTGGATGATAAAGAAGTCCCAGTAGATTATTACGTATAAACAACCTCGGATAATGAAGAGATTGCGAAATAAACCCTTACCTTGTACCTTTCCTTGGTTGAGGGTAGGTTAACCTCCTATATAATGGTGAAATAATTGTTATTAAATTATACAATAATCATATACATTAATATTATATCATATATGATCTTTTAATATTGATTTGTTAATAATATCTTAGTATTATCATTGTTTCGGGTGTTAACTTACTCATTTTCTTTTATATGTTTTGTTACATAAGTCGTGTTTGTCATGGATAGGTTGAATCTTATTCATATAAAGAATTATGTCAAGTCCTTAAACATTATTTTTAAATCATCAAATGATAATTATGCTTGAATGGATACGATGGAGAATGAATCTCACCGCGTTCGTGGAGACGGTAGTCCGTACGTACGCACGAGCGACAATATCATTGTTTTGATATTAAAATAATATATAATTGGATGGTATATCATATATACAGAATAATTATAATGTTATATTTATTATTTACATGAATTAAAAATCATTATTATACCCATCCAAATAATAATATATTGAATAACAATTACACCACGACGTGGAGACGGTAAGCCATACGTACGCACGTATGGTGACATGTCATTCAAAGGATGGATAGAATAATGAATATGGTTGTACAATATTTATAATAATATTACAGTATATAGTAGATACTGGATTCATTATTTTAGAATTGTAATAACAAATAAAGAATAAGTTGAAGAAGAAATGAATTTGAAAAAGCGTGGTGAAAACATTACCTCTTCTTCGGGTTCTTCCTTTTGATTTGATCAAAAGGGCTCCTTAGGTTGGATTTATGATAAAACTAAGGCCTCTAGGTTGTAGTGAGGGAAGTTGAGAGAGTATTTGGGCAGTTTTTTGCCGAACAAAAAGGCTTTTAATGTGTGAATTAGTGAGAAGGGGGGGTTCCCTTTTATAAGAGGGGTGAGGGGCACCTTTGGAAAAGCTAGAAATATTATTTTATAATAAATTCATATTTGGTTTCTAATGGCTAAAAAGTGGATTATTTAAAGGTTAAGGTGGGTATGGGTCTAAAAACACTCAAAAATAGAATTTATACAGGTTTGGGTCATTATATTAACCTTATCTTTTAGTTTAAACTCTTAGTTAATTAGTTTCACTTTTACAATGTCTCTTTGTATTTTTATATTATATGGTTAATAAACTTACTATATACCTCCAAGAGACCCCCAAGTGGTCCATTAATGATACACCTATCATTATATAAGTCTCTTTGCCGAACCTTAGATTTTTAATAATTTAATATCAATTAATAATATAATATTTGTTTTAAAAACTCTTTTATGTCAATTTTGGAACTATTCAATAATTAATTTTTTTGAAAATCATAACAGAATGATTACTTCAAAAAAAAGTTAATTAAGTAAATCCTAACATGTAATATTAACCTATAAAATTAGTTTAATTCATAAAAAGTCTCAAATTATATTTATTTTGGTATTTATAATATCAATTATTTTAATTTTTCACTATTATAGTAATTACTGCATCATCATTATGTCATAAAAAATTAAATTATTTAATGTCTAAAAATTATAAATAAAATATAATTATGTAGGAAATCTTTTTATATTTCTAATTAATATTTATAATCGAATTTATCTTATGTGTAACCCTATATTAAAATGTTTTAGTAAATAAACTTTGATTTTAACTCTTTTAACTCTTCTTTGAATTAAATAATAATAAATGTCCTAATCTAATCCAAGTGGACCTAAATGATAATATTTTATTCCTAAGGTTGTTTTTGGTCGATATACACTTGTCCAATAGAATTAGGACATGTGTTAGGGTGGTATTAATATCATTTTTACCCTTAATTACCCTATTTACTTTTAACCGTGGTAAATAAAAGTAAAAAGTTACTATTCACCAAAAATTATTTTCATCTCATTGAACCACATTTTACTCCTTGATATTAATCGTGTCTCTAGGATTTTCAAAATTCCACTCACTGAAGCGGTAAAATTAAGTTTTATGAAAAATTCAGTTTTTTAACTACCACTTAGTGGTTTCACTATTCATCAAAAAATGAAGTTTTTCAGAAAAATACCAAAAATTCACCCTAGGCTAATTTGGATATTCTGAATCCAAAAATGAAGTCCATTTTGAAAAATAAAATTTATAAAATTTCAAAAATTAGGTATTACTATTCATAACGGCTAGTTTGATTGGTTGTGGTGTGTTAGAACTTGATGTTGCGTACAACACACGTTATTGCATTATTCAAAGAGAAGCGTACCGTAGAATCTTGGGGTGTTACACCCATGATTTCTTGGTAGGGACACTATCGAGTGGTCTCAGACCATGGAATTGCATGTTTCTTTGGAACCAACCAAAAATGCCTCAAAGTTGTGTAATCTAATTGAATTAATTAGATATTATTAAAGGTTCATGTGCATTATTTCTTAGATAATTAACATTTTATTGGTACTAACTAAGAAATTATGTTATTTTACTTGGACTAATCAATGAAATATAGTTTTCATTTTCTAAATTAGTGACTAAATAGTGAATCTATACATTGATTTATAAAGGAGTTTATTACAATATTGATTGTAATTCTTTATATCTAGGATTGTGTTGTGTGTTGATTCAAGAGAGTACAATAATAACATTGGGACTTGGGAATAGTTCCATTATTATTATAACAATACTACCAATGATTTAGAGCTATTATTTATGTTATTTTCATTGAATTTATGGAATAACTATATTTTGGAATATTTTTTATATAAATTAATAACCAAGATATTTTTTATTATATATTTTCAAAGAGAGACTAAAATTTGAAACAATAGAGATGGATTGAGTTTCTAAAAGATGCTAACTTTGAGATCTGATATAACCCTGGAAAGGGTAATTTAATGGAGGATAAGTTATTTAAAAAATAAAATTGATATGTATTTAGTGACGTAGGTAATGAATTAATTATAATGGTGTGGTCAATACTTTTAAATCATGATAATGATTTATGGTATGGGCATTATTTTTCATTTTAGATGTTGATATCTTATTTTTTTAGTGGGAGGAGTGATCAAGTGTCATATGGGTGATATATAAATGGATTTATGGAGAGATCATATTTTTTTTAGATTCCCTATATATGGATGATCTTAAGGTTAAGATCATATTATTTCCTTGTAAAAAGAAACACTTTATAGAAAACTTATCATGTTGGGTTTACATTCTTGTTAACATATAAAAATAAAAATAAACACAATATCGTGCCATGATTTTAACTTGGTTCACCTAAGTAGGCTACATTAATGAAGGATATATAAAAAATTATTCCAATATACCAAAGAATAATTTCCCACTGATTTTTTATTATAGTAATTATAGAAGGCCCCTCAAAACTAGGAATCACTAACTCTACAAGGTTTAAGGCTAGCACACTACTTCCCAATGGATACTTTGTAACACCCTAAAATTATAAAGTAAAACTTTTCATTCAATTGTGATTGTGAAACGCAACAAATAGTATAAAAAAGGGAATATATTAACTCTATATATTACAATCTTAAATAAATATAATATATTCTATAAATTTTAATGCACACAACGCCGAGCAATCTTATGTTACATGCAATACTGAGTTTCACCAAATAAAAATGTATTATTAAATTATAATTTAATATAATATGAAATTACCTATCTGATATGTTAGAAGTTTTGAATATTATTAACTAACTTATGAAAATTTATGGTTTATATAAATATAAAATAAATTCATTTTTTACCAATTAATGTAAAATGAAAATAAGAACCATTTGGATATAAAAAAAATATAATTATTTTTATGCTTCAAAAGGAGTTTTTTAATCAGAAAGGTTGGGGTCAAGCCCCTTTATTAAAAAAGAAAAGAAAGTATGAGTTCCTTTTGAAAGGGTAAAGTAATAACCGGTACAAGTCTGTAGGACCATAGACACATAGTTGTAACCCAAGCACCCAGAGGAACAAAGCCCAATTAAAGACACACAACCAAAGTCAAGCGGCTAAAAAGCCCAATGGAAAAAAGTCCATAATAAGTGAGTGAAAAAAATACCCCAAAAAATACCAAACAAAACCCAAGTCCTAGCAGACTAAGTCTAAAAGCCCAAAGCCCCCTCGCCACCGCAACCCACACTGTCTGGAAGATTCTGGAACCGCAGGTGCCATTTCGATGACAAGGGAACCCACCGGATCACCATCACGCCACCGTACGTCCAACCAATTAATCTAATTTAGATCATTTTAATCAATTTCAATTTTAAATTGACTATAAAAACATAGAAAATTTTTGGATGTTTTCACTTTAAAAACCTGAATTGTTATCCCGCCTGTGGGATTAAATTTAAATCAATTTATTTCAATTATATGATTAGAATTTGGAAAAATTGATTCTATATTTGGAATGTGAATAATTTATAATTTCTAATAATACCTAATTTTTTGACCAAAAAGACTAATGAAAGTGATTAAAATTAATTACAATGATTAAGGTTAAATTAAAATTAATAAAGGACAAAACCTTAACCTTAAGTCCCAAAACGACCTATAAAATTATACAAGAGATATTTTATGGACATATTTAGACCCTATACTATGTTTTTCTGAAATTATACCATTATTGTATCCACTTGAAACATGAAAAACATGGTAGGAATTCCTTTGTCACAATATTACAAGAGTGTCACTCCACCTCCACTATGGAGGGCCACCACTTCTCCCCATTACTCACACCTCTCAAAACATTTATGTTCAAACAAGATCTTCCCAATTATATTCAAAAAAATTCTTTCATATACCTTTAATAATATCTTTGGTAACAAATCCTTCCAAATAATCCATTTGTTATAATTCAAAAGGAGTTACCTGATTTTTATGGTAACGCATTCCAACGATAACTTTTCATTCATTTACTTTTCCACCACCTAAAATATTATTATACCATGTTCATATTATAACACAATTATCCTAAATATATTGATATGTTTTTAAATTGATGTTTTTACCTACACTTACAAATAATTCTATCTAATGGGCAACGAACATACTGTTTTTGTGTACAACAAACTATTGCCTCAAGAAATAATGATTATTCATTTTTCTTTTACCACCTCCCATGGTGGTGATTATGATGAACAGTATGTTTATATATTATATATATGATATTAATTATGTATTTATACTTATTTAATCCTTTTATATCACATACCTTTAATACATTTCATTTTGCGTTAATACGATAACATCGTTTGAGGAAGTGTGGACTACCACCCCTTCAGAGCGATGTGATTCGTTCACACTATACATGGAATGTATAAAAGATGGTTTTAATTAAACATATGAAATATAAAAAACCTATATATGATATTAATGAAATAATTAAATTTCTATAAATATAATATATATCAATTTCTTTGTTACCCTTTCACACACATAAAAAGTGATAACGTCGTTCATGGACATGTGGACTACCGCCTCCTCAACATGATGCGATTCCTTTTTTACATCACAAGAATTATATATATAATTATATATTATTAAATAAAATTTAATTAATGATATAATTATCATTATGTAAAGACTCAAGTTACTTACCTTCTTTCCATAATTATTATTGAAAAATGTCAATGTTACTCATGCGTACGTACGACCTACCGTCTCCATGATTATAACGTTGGTTAATTTTTCATAACCATATTTAGTTATTGAATTTAAAATTATAATTTATGTATAAATATGATAATTATTTCATTATTATTATTATTTATATTTTATATACTGAACCCTTTGACCATATTTGTCCAACCAAAGTTGTTTTTGACACATAATCTGAATGTAGTCAAAATAACCAATGTAACCATAAATGTTTAAGTAGTTGTATAAAACATAGTAAAAAATGAAATAAAAGTAATGATAAACATGAAAAAGGTTATAAATAAATTAAATAATTAATATAAGTTTTTTATTCAAGAATATAAATACACATGAGTCAAATCATATGCAAGGTAATGGATTTTCATCTCACTTTTTACTTTTGTGTGATAAATGCCATTTTCACCACTTAATTATTTTTTGTGGTGTAACTATGAACCCTTTTTATATATTATATAATTAATTAATTTATCTTAATTGTATTTAAAACATTAATTTAATATTATTATTTCATGAGGTTAATGATTTAAAATGCTTCAAACTGGTATGGGATACTTTGGAATGTTTAAAGATTATTTTCTCAAATAATAACTTGAATGATATTTCAATAGTATTTCTGTTTGAGGAAATTATATAACCATTTTTTAATAAAAGATTTTATTTTTCTATAATATAGTTATTCATGGCCTCTTTCAAGTATTAGTTTTTTTTTACTCTTTGGTACTTAAGGTGTTTTAGAAAATGTTTTTAAGAAAACCCAGCTTCATTTTTCTCTTAAGTTGGAGACCCTTTTTTCTTTTAAAAACCATGTTTTAATAAACTTTTTTCAAAAATGTTTTTAAAATTATTTCATATATAAATTTTTACCCTTTTCTCTATTACCAATGATTTTAATGAAATCAAATTGTTTATTTTCGATCAAGGCATTTTTCAAACCTTTTTACAGTGTAAAATTAATGTTCTTTTACAGCATGTATGAATTTACCCACTTTTATTCCTACAAATCATCCTTTTCATGTTTAAAAGGTTAATTTTAAAGGAATTTTTTAAAAAAATTATTTTCAAAGAAAATTTTTTTAAAAAGTTTTTTCAAAACAAAATAATATTTTCCTCAAGAATTTTTTTAGAAGATCATTTTATAGTATTTATATTAATCAACAAAAACAACCCTTTATTTTACTACACTTGGGATATGATGTATTTATACCATACTTATTATTCATATAGATGATTTATTTTTGATTTGACTAAGGATAATATTTCACATTCACTTCTTTGATTCATTTGTTAGTCCCCTTGAAATAGTCAATCTCATATGATCATTGAACATTGAATTTCTCCAAAATTATCCATTTCAATTATCATGGTTATAACTATTTCCTAATCTGTATACCATTTTACATAAAGTTTCTACTTTGATAGTTATTTGATTATTTGGGAAAATTTTAATATTTCCATATTCTTTATTCAATATTGATATTTGATCAGGCATATTTTTTATTAATTAAATAGATTAGTTGATATGAAGAATTATTTGGACATGTAATGATGGGTGGCGCCCATACTTTATACCACTCTTTGATGCATTGATAGGTTCTCATGAGACAAATTATTTGTGAAAATATGAATGGTTTAAACTATATAGAGGATATATCTTAAAAGTATAGGTTTTCATGTGACTTAGGTAATACGTCCAATAATCAAGATTTTCCTTCTTTTAGAGTCCTTTATTATTTATCCATGAGATTTTTAATCGATATATCTATGAATTCATTTCATTTTCAGTTCATTGATTAAATGGAATGTGTTTTAGTTTCTTAGAATCCCATATTTATTTTTCCTCATCTAGTTATTAAATAGCATGTGTTTTCATTTACCTTGACTTATTTTTTATTCACTTCCTTTTCATTTTATTAATTACTTGGAATGTGTGTTTAGATATTAATCGTTTCATAATTATTATTTTCATTGATTCATTATTGCTTCTTCAAAACATTACCATTATTGAGCATTTGAGCTCACCATTATTTTGTTTCCTTTTCCTAGGAATTCAATAAGTGTAATAAGAAAGATATTAAAGGATATGGTTTATGGGTTAAAGTTATTATCCTCAAATTATGAAGAAAAAAAATATATTGTAATTAGTTTATTAATTCGTAACATAGGACACACGTATGTATCTGGTTTACCAAGACTACTAAATTGATCAAACTTTTAGGATTTTATTCCTTGTAATCATGCCAATGTAATAATAGAAGACACCAGATCTGGGATATTTGGGGTTAGTTCACTATAGTTAGTATCGAAGGAAGTTTATTAGAAACACTAAGGAACTATATTTAGGAAAATATAGGTTAGAAAACATAACCCGAAGGTATAATTTGATTATAAGTATAGAAGAAAATCCTAGAATTTTGGTAAGGTAGATATTATGTGGTATTTCCAAGCAATAAATCCCTTTCTGGATACTATAAGTGGACATGGTTCTATAATAGATATACCTAGGAGTAATAACTCTGACAATGTGTTCTGATCCAGAATCAGGTAACCTGGTACACGAAAATAGACCTTATTGTTCACCTGTTTTGACACTCCTGGGGGATATGATTAGGATAATTCATATTTTCTTTATGAACCATTGTGAATAATTTGAATGGATAATTAAAATGAATGATCAATGTTAATCATAAGGTGTTTTAGATTTAAAAATACGATGTCATGATTTAGAAATCCAACAAATGATATTATGGTTAAACCATAGACTAATGAAGGACCAATTTTGATGAATTTTTTTTGAGATAAAATAATTAAATTGTAGAAGTATTTTACCTATGGTATTTTGGATATAAGAATAATGAAACATCTAAGGAGTATGATTCATTTTAGAATCATATGTTTTATAGGAAAATATTATTGGAGTAATAATTCCTTTACATTTATATATATGTAATTTTAAAGGTATCAATAACCTTTTGGGTTCAAATGATCAATAATGACATCATAATAATAGTCGAATAATATTATGATACTTTATAAAAAATATTTGTATTGAAAACCTTAGTTAAGAGTCTATCTAATGATTAAATTTCATGGATGTCCATCAGATTTGTTTTAGAAATTATATTAATATGGTTTTAGAAAAGGAAAACGAGTATGATGGGTGAATGAAACACCCCATGTTTTTCTAAAAATAAATAGAAATGCATGGAACTTTGTTTTAAGTATATATTTTTAATTAGAATTTAAAACATAACTTTTATACTTCTATGTTCAGAATTTCAAGAAACTATCATCTACATTTGTGTTCAGTATGTTATTTGGAGTCTATTGGAACCAACTTGTTTTTTTGGTGAATATTAACATACCCTTATGAATAGTAATATGAATAGTAATATGACCCTAATAAATATTAAACTTTATTATTATTTTATTTTATTAAGGATTTAAGATAATAGCATCTAGGTTAATTTTTCATTGTGATATAGAAGTAATTACAGAATTAGAATTGTTAATTTTTTAATTAAGTATGATTTTATTTAAAAATTAAATTAATAATATTTAGAAAATTATTTTTAAAAAATGTAATTCATTTTTTAAATATACACTTCGATAAATGGTTAGGGTGAATTTTGGGAATTTTTCTAAAATAGTTGATTTTTCGGTGAATAGTAAAAAAATACAGTTTTTAGTTTCAGTGTATTAATGACATCATTAATGATATAATAATGATTTCATAAATATGTTAGACTTGTGTATAGTTAAAAAAGATGTGAGGTGTCCCAATTGGCTTATACCATGGGCAAATACCATGGGTAACCCATGGTTTTTCAAATACCACCCATGAGGTGTCCCTTAGAAATTATTAAAATATTCCCTTACTTTTCCTATAAATACCAACCCATTCCTTCATTAACATCATTAAAAATTACTCCTCAACTAATATATGGCCTCATTAACTCCATATTATTCCTCCCAAGGTTTTCTCAATCCCCCAAGGTCCCAACCTTCAAGTTCTAAGGGTTACACTACATGGTAAGAAAATTCTCAATTTCTTTCTTTTTCCTTTCAAGTTCTCTTTTATGTGGTATAACTTTCAAGTTTCCATACCATGTTCTTATTTCCTTATTATTATTGATCTATACTATATTATTATTCATTTATGGATGGTTGACCCTTGTCCCCTCTCTTCTTAATGTTTTCTAAAACCCTATCGCATAGTCGTTGGGCTGCCGAATTTTTGTAAGAGATTTCTCAGTTATTCTTTTTTTTGAGTTCCTTCATTATTCTTTATTCATATCTCCTTACCCAAGAGGCATTAAATCTACAGAAATATTTTATATTCTATATGTTATCATGTTTATGGAAAATTACTCATCATTATTTTTCTCTTCTCCCACTTATTTAAGGAATAAAAACATTGTCCGTTATGTGTCGAATTACCGACATCGTGGATGATGTGATTTCAATTTCCATTAATTATTTAAAGTCTGGTCATGAAACCATTTATATGGTTGAACCAAGTTATAATATATGTTTTATGACTCACCCATGGTTCTTGAATTCTTTTTTTCTCATGGTTCTAATTTATAAGACAAAATGAGGTTGTTGTTATCAAAGAGCCACTAAAATGATCTAAACGAACATCATTAATGTTTTAACTTATGAATCATCCTCATATTAAAAATCAAAATGATAAATGGTATAAATTAAGGTACTAGAAATATGTAAATACCTTTACATTCCAATTCTGGAATTTCACTTCCAATCGACAAGAACATCCACCATGAACCAATCATGGAATTCATGTTAAGAACTCACCCAAAAATAGTGCAAGGAGCAAAATACTTACAATTAAAAGTTGAAATGATGTTATGAAATGATAATATAAGATGTTATAAACATTAAAATGTTTCTGTAAAATACTAATAACACTCTTTTAACCATTATACAGGATGTTTAAACAATTTTGAAGTAAGACAAACCCGGGGTAAGGGAATTCTTAACCCGATTTCCATTCTTTGGGTTAACCTTCTACTTCATTATTTATGTGGTATTAAAATTGTTTGTGTGATGAGTTTTGTTTATATTATGTTTTATTATGTGTATTTATAGTATATATACATACTCCATCCACTCTATTAAGTCTCTCTTCAATTTTATGATAATCATAAGGGGGTTTTATTTAAAATCCTCTTTTTAAATTCGGTTTTACAAAATTCCAAAGAAATGTTTTTATGGAATTATTCATGTAGTATGATTATGTTTTGGTTCTTGGGAATTATTTATAATTAAGTTTGGGACCTATATCTCCCTCTAATGCATTGGGTGTGAGTAAGTTGGAGGTCGGCCGTATGGTTACTACAAGTGTAACTGCGATGGTTACACAAAGTAAGGTAGTCGTGAGGGTTACAAATTATAAGGTAGCCAAGAATGGTTACAAGATTATGTAAGTAATGACCTAATATACCTTTAGGATTATATTTATGTTCTCATGTTTTGTGTGGATCTTGTTTAAATCTCATGTTACACAAATTAAGTATATATGAGTGACATGTAATGGCCTGGATTTTTGGGGTCCATTACTTTGTGAAAATCTCATGTTGGGTTTTCTGGTCTGGGAATCTCGGTGAAGATTGGCCTAATGGTAGGCCTACTAGTAGCCTTAGCCTACCGGTAGTAGGCCTATCGGTAGCTCAGTATATCGGTAGCCGTAGCCTACCGTTAGCTCTGTCTACCGGTAGCTCGGTCTACCGGTAGCTGCAGCTTACTGGTAGATCTCGGCTACCGGTCGCTGCAGCCTACCGGTAGCTCGGTTACCGATCACTGCAGCCTACCGGTAGCTTGGCTACCGGTCAATGTCAGCCACCGGTAGCTCTCAGATATCGTTATCTGTCAGCCACCGGTAGCTCTCAGCTACCGGTGGCTCTCGCCTACCCCCACGGGGTCTTTCCAGTAGCGCTCCTTTTTGCGCAAATTGACTTTTAAACCCTATTTTGACCCCTTTAAGCTTGTTTTAAAGCCTAGTAATGCCCATAAATGTCATTTAATTAAATATTTAATGAATTAACATGGTGTGTGCATAGGTTTAAACCTCCTAACCCTTTAATAACGTGTGGGGCCGCGTGGTCAACCCACAACCCCTGCTCCTTACGTGGTTCCACGTTGGTATCTCAATCGTCCCCAGCCTTTATAAACAAAAAGGGTTCTCCTATGTTTCTTTTCTCGATCACTCTGTGCTGGATTACCCTTCGTTTAGACAAGTATCTTTTCGTTTGGATGAGCCGCATCGCTATCCGTGAAGTTCCACGCCCGTGTTTAGCATCGATTGTTGATAACAAGTAGGGAATTTCTACTTCGTCTCTCCCTTTTGTGCATCATGCGGGTTGGTCATGCTTTTGATTCTGTAGAATTGGATGAACCAAACCTAAATAAAGATAATGAACAGATTCTATAAAGAACTAATGGGGGGGGGGGGCTGTGATTGATGATGCTTTTGATGCTGCTCTGTTTTATGATATTCTTTTCTGAATTGTGCGGGCTTACGCCTACTAAAAATCATGGTCATTGGTGGTCTTTCTCTGTGCACTAATTAAACCCCGGTGATGTTTTAAATGGCTTGTTTTGTAGTTGTGAACTCCTAATGTGAAAAGGAAATTGGTTAATCATGTATATACAGCTAAATAAATTGAGGCACCAGGATCAATCCTTCTATGATAACCCTGGTTAAAGCACACAGAAATCGAAATCATGGAGTGTGTTAAATCTTATAAATATGAAAATACCGGCATGGGACTGCTTAGTGGTGGTGGGTTGGTTGTTTTTCCTTCACGGTTCGTTTTCTGGGTGATGTGGGTGGGGATGGGATCCCCTATTATTATACTCTTAGTGGTTGTGAAATTGGGGATGGGATCCCCTGTGTTATTCTTCCAGTGGTTTTGAATTTTAAGACCGGGTGGTTACCTTGTTTATATCACGAATTGGGGTGGGATCCTCTTTTGTTGAGAAACCTTTTGGCTCCTGGGTATTGGACATGGGGTTGTATCTTGGGGTTTCCTTTGGTTGATGTGGCTTTACGAGAGAATCGGGTGTGGGTGTTATGGTTGACGCTTGACTTTTTGCTTTCCTGGACTTGTGCCTATGCTTACTAGTTGCCCAAGTAGGTGCAGAACTTAATTAAACATCATTACTAAACATGAAAACAAGTATGGAACAAATGGGTTTTCGTTTGGTATGAGTTGTGACTCGGACTTGAGTGTTGTTTGTGTTCCTTAGGCTGGCTGAAAAACCTAAACTTGGGGGAGTACTTGTTACCTATATATATACTTTTAGTTTTGTGTTTCTTATTCACGGCCCGCCCAAGATGAGCACTTAGTGCCGAACACCCCCATTTCATTGGGGAGGGTGTTTTTTCCAACACTATTATTAGTGGCTGGTTATTATCTCCTTTTCTGCTCCCTTTTCCAGATATCCCAAGTATCTTCAGGAAGGCTGTGATGTCCTGAGGTCCATTATTATCCCAAGAACCTTCGGGTGGGGTTGTGTGGTGGTTATGGCCCAGGTGTGTGTGGGCAGGTAGTTTCCCAAGTATCTTCGGGATGAGGCCCAGGTGTCTTCGGGCGTGGCAGTGGATCTTCTAGCCTAGGTGTATTTGGGTGTGGCGGTGGTTTTTCTGGCTTAGGTGTTTATAGGCGTGGTTACGTGTGATAGTTGTGGCCTAGGTGTGTGTGGGCGGGGTTTGGCAGTGGGACTGCATGAGGTTTTGGCCCAGGTGTGTGCGGGCAGGTGTGGCAGTGGGACTGCGGTGAGAATGGCAGGATTGGTTCGATGTGTAGGATGTCTTCAATAACCAGTGGGAAAGTGGAACGGGGTTCCCAAACATCGATGTTCTCTTATTATATATATTACTTGACTTGCGTTATTTGGGTAGTGTGCCTTGGTGAGGCTTGGGTGGATAGTTTACCTTGTTGGTGTTTGGTTTACTCTTTCTCTCATGGGACTTTAGTACGTTCCCCCACTTGTGCACGAGAGTCTTTGGATTTTCCCTACTGAGTATACATGTATGCTCACCCTACGTATATATAAAACTTCTTTCAGATCTCTAGGAGGACTTCGGGGATCGCGCGGGACCATACTAGCTTGGACCTTTGGGGCAATTTCTGTTGCTATTTTTCTTTCTTTGGTACTTTACCCTTGTAGTCACTTTGTAATTTATGGTTTTTTACTTTTGTAACATGCATTGGGAATGGTTCTTGGCTTTACTTTTACTTTCTGCTTTTGGTGTTGTTGGGATTGACCATTCTATCTCCCGATCCTATTAAAATAAAAAGGGTAATGCCTTCCATTTAGTGTTTGATTCTATACCCTTGGTTCTAGTTGCCACTCCGGGACCTATTGAAGGCAGGTTTATGGGGTCATTATCTCTCCTTCAACTTGAAGAAGGAAGGGTCTGGCAATCTGCTGACCCTTCCCTCCTTTTGGTGAAGGCGGGTCATGACATAATGGTATCAAAGGGCAGTACAGTCATCTCTGTTTCAGCAAGTGGAGGAATCTCAGTGGGGAGACCCAGAGTGCGAAGTGATGTATGACTGAGTTAACTAGGGAAATGCTCCGGAAGGGTGGGTGGAGGATGGTCAAAACCGGATGCTTTTCCAGGAAAAGCTGTTTGTTTCAGAGGCGATGCGCGGAAAGGTTCTCAGTGAGTCCCACAACTCACCCCTAGCGGTACACCCAGGAGTTTCCAAGATGTACCAGGGACTGAAGAGACAGTTTTGGTGGCCCGAAGTGAAGCGATCAGTGGCAGAGTTTGTGGCCAAGTGCTTAGTGTGTCGGCAAGTGAAGGCTGAACACCGAGTTCCAGGAGGCCTACTGCAGTCTCTAGATGTCCCCGAGTGTAAGTGGGACGACATCTCGATTGATTTCTTCACGGGACTACCCAAGGTCCAATGGGGACACGATGCCATCTAGGTGGTAGTGGACCGATTGACGAAATCGGCTCACTTTCTGGCGATCAAGGAGTCGAGTGCAGTGGATGCTTTGGCACGAAAGTACGTGGATGAGGTGGTGTGGTTGCATGGAGTTCCTAGGTCTATAGTCTAGGATAGGGATTCATGTTTTACCTCACAAGTATAGAGGGATTTGCAGCAATATTTTGGCACCCAGCTACGCCTTAGCACTGCTTTCCACCCCTAGACAGATGGGCAGACAGAGCGCACCATCCAGACGTTGGAGGATATGTGGCGGGCATGTGTTCTGGACTCAGGAGGATCATGGGTGCGATACTTGCCTCTAGTAGAGTTTTCCTACAATAATATCTATCACTCTACCATTGGTATGGCCCCGTTTGAAGTCTTGTACGGAAGGTCATGTCGTTCACCTGTGTGTTGGACTGAAGTCGGAGAGGCGGGCATCCTTGGCCTGGAGGTGGTGCAGACCACGACGGAGAAGGTTCAGCTCATACAGGAAAGGATGAAGGCAGCCCAGGACCGAAAGAAGTCGTATGCTGATACCAGGAGGATTAACTTGGAGTTTGAGGTTGGAGACCACGTGTTCTTGAAGGTCTCCCCTCAGCGTGGACAATGGAGGTTCGGCAAGGAGAGTAAGCTTTCTCCCAGGTTCATCGGGCCCTTCGAAGTGTTGCGGCGGGTCGGAGAAGTGGCTTATCAGCTAGCGTTACCACCGCCTCAATTGAGGATACATGATGTGTTCCATGTGTCCCAGCTCCGTCGGTATCTACACGACGATTCACACATCCTCGGCTGGGGAGAGCTGGACATCGAGGATGATGTGACTTTTGTGGAGAGACCAGTGATGATCGAGGATCTCAAAGAGAAGGTGCTTCATGGGAAAACTATTCCCTTGGTTCGTGTGTTATGGAGACATTGTGGGCTTGAGGAGAGTACGTGGGAGAGGGAAGCACAGATGCATGCCTAGTACCCAGAGTTGTTTTGAGTTTGTGACGTTCTGTTTGTTATACCTGTTTCGGTAGGACGTTTTGTTTTTTTGGCTATGAAATATGAGGATTTCTTTCCTCTGAATGTGTATGATGGGAAACCTGACTGCTAATCAGGATGCATTAATGTGGATGCGATTGAACCCGTGCGGGCGAGTCAGTGCCGCCCAAAGCGGATAATATCCTGACATGTAGGAGGGGACTCCCTAACTAATATGTTGGACAGTGTAAGTGTTCCTGGATGTAGGGGGTTCTGTTCCAGCTTTCAAATAGAGGGGTTTTCCCCTGAGAAGTATCTTTATAGGGTGGTTGTTCGGACCCCGCTCTTCTCCTTTCTGGTTTTCTCTTATATTCTCGAGGGCGAGAATAGTTTGAGAAGTATTTGATGTAATGGCCCAGGTTTTTGGGGTTCATTACTTTGTGAAAATCTCATGTTGGGTTTTATGGTCTGGGAATCTCGGTGAACATTGGCCTAACGGTAGGCCTACCGCTAGACTTAGCCTACCGGTAGCTCGGTCTACCGGTAGCCGTAGCCTACCGGTATCTCTATCTACCGGTAGCTCGGTCTACCAGTAGCTGTAGCTACCGGTAGCTCTCTCTACCGGTAGCTCGGTCTACCAGTGGCTGCAGCTTACCGGTAGCTCTCGGCTACCGGTAGCTGCAGCCTACCGGTCGTTGTATACTACTGGTAGCTCGGCTACCGGTCGCTGTCAGCCACTGGTAGCTCTCAGCTACTGATATCTGTCATCCACCAGTAGCTCTCAGCTACCAGTGGCTCTCGCCTGCCCCCATGGGGTCTTTCCAGTAGCACTCCTTTTTGCACGAATTGGGTTTTAAACCCTATTTTGACCCCTTTAAGCTTGTTTTAAAGCCTGGTAACACCCATAAATGTCGTTTAATTAAATATTTAATGAATTAACCTGGTGTGTGCATAGGTTTAAACCCACGACCCCCGATCCTTACGCGGTTCCACGTTGGTATATCAACCGTCCCTGGCCTTTATAAACAAAAATGGTTCTCCTAGGTTTCTTTTCTCAATCACCCTATACTGGAGTACCCTTCGTTCAGACGAGCAGTTTTTTGTTCGGACGAGCCGCATCACTATCCGTGAAGTTCCACGCCCAGGCTTAGCATCGATCATTGATAACAAGTAGGGAATTTCTCCTTCGTCTCTCCCTTTTGTGTATCATGTGGGGTGGGCATGCTTTTGATTTTGTAGAATTGGATGAACCAAACCTAAATAAAGATAATGAATGGATTCTATAAAGAACTAAGGTGGGGATGTGATTGATGATGCTTTTGATGCTGCTCTTTTTTATGATCTTCTTTTCTGAATTGCGTGGGCTTACACCTACTGAAAATCATGGCCGTTGGTGGTCTTTCTCTGTGCACTAATGAACCCCTGGTGATGTTTTAAATGGCTTTTTTGTAGTTGTGAACTCATTCTATGAAAAGGAAATTGGTTAATCATGTATATCTGGCTAAATAAATTGAGGCACCATGATCAATACTTCTGTCATAACCCCGGTTAAAGCACACATAAATCGAAATCATGGAGTGTGTAAAATCTTATAAATCTGAAAATACTGGCATGGGCCTGCTTAGTGGTGGTGGGTTGGTTGTTTTTACTTCATGGGCCGTTTTCTGGGTGATGTGGGTGGGGATGGGATCCCCTGTTATTATACTCTCAGTGGTTGTGAAATTGGGGATGGGATCCCCTGTGTTATGCTTCCATTGGTTGTGAATTTTAAGATCAGGTGGTTACCTTGTTTATATCACGAATTGGGGTGGGATCCTCTGTTGTTGAGAAACCATTTGGCTCCTGGGTATTGGAAATGGGGCTGTATCTTGGGGTTTCCTTTGGTTTATGTGGCTTTATGAGAGAACCGGGTGTGGGTGTTATGGTTGATGCTTGACTGTTTGCTTTCCTGGACTTGTGCCTATGCTTATTAGTTGCCCAAGTAGGTGCAGAACTTAATTAAGCATCATTACTAAACATGAAAACAAGGATGGAACAAATGGTTTTTCGTTTGGTGTGAGTTGTGACTCGGACTTGAGTGTTGTTTGCGTTCCTTAGGCTGGCTGAAAAACCTAAACTTTGGGGAGTTCTTGTTACCTATATATATACTTTTAGTTTTGTGTTTCTTATTTACACCCCACCCAAGTTGATCACTTAGTGCCGAACACCCCCATTTCATGGGGGAGGGTGTTTTTCCCAACACTATTATTAGTGGTTGGTTATTAGCTCCTTTTCTGCTCCCTTTCCCGGATATCCCAAGTACCTTCGGGCAGGCTTTGATGGCCTGAGGTCCATTAGCAGCCCAAGAACCTTCGGGCGGGGTTGTGTGGTGGTTATGGACCAAGTGTGTGTGGGCAGGTAGTTTCCCAAGTATCTTCGGGATGAGTCCCAAGTGGGTTCAGGCATGGCAGTGGATCTTCTAGCCCATATGACTTTGGGCGTGGCGGTGGTTGTTCTGGCCTAGGTGTTTTCTGTCATGGTTACGTGTGACAGTTGTGGCCCAGGTGAGTGCGAGCGGGGTTTGGCAGTGGTACTGTGTGAGGTTGTGGCTCAGGTGTGTGCGGGTGGGTGTGGCAGTGGGACTGCGGTGAGAATGGCGGGATTGGTTCGATGCGTAGGATGTCTTCAATAACCAGTGGTAAAGTGGCGCGGGGTACCCAAACATCGATGTGCTCTTATTATATATATTACATGACTTGCGTTATTTGGGGAGTGTTCCTTGGTGAGGCTTGGGTGGATAGTTTACCTTATTGGTGTTTGGTTTACTCTTTCTCTCACGGGACTTTAGTACATTCCCCCACTTGTGCACGAGAGTCTTTGGATTTTCCCTACTGAGTATACCTGTATGCTCACCCTACATATATATAAAACTTCTTTCAGGTCTCCAGGAGGACATTGGGGATCGCGCGGGATGATACTAGCTCAGACCTTTGGGGCAGTTGTTGTTGCTGTTTTTCTTTCTTTGGTACTTTACCCTTGTAGTAACTTTGTACTTTGTGGTTTTTTACTTTTGTAACATGCATTGGGAATGGTTCTTGGATTTACTTTTACTTTCCTCTTTTTGTGTTGTTGTGATTGACCATTCTATCTCCTGATCCTATTAAAAGAAAAAGGGTAATTCCTTCCATTTAGTGTGTGATTTTATACCCTTGGTGCTAGTCTCCACTCCGGGACCTATTGAAGGCGAGTTTTGGGGGTCATTATCTTTACTTCAACTTGAAGAAGGAAGGTCCTGGAAATCTGCTGACCCTTCCCTCCTTTTGGTGAAGGCGGGTCGTGACATGACAAGCATGTCTTTTGAAAATGTTTTCATACGTTATGATTATTCATGGAATAATGTGTTATTTCCTTCTTTTTCATCCCTTACTGAGCTTTCGTGCTCATCCCAAGTTTTTAAATTATTTTCAAAGGTTAATGGATTTGTATTAAAAAGAATAAAGCCATGTTAAATGTTGAATAAGTGTCAAGAAGTCATGTTTTAATGTTTTATTTTCTGAAAAAAAAAATGGAAACTGTTTTTATGGTATCCACTCTGTAATAATGTGTAATGTTATTAATGTATTGTCCTAATTCTCTAAATCTCTAAACTTGAAAAGATACTCAATGTAAAAGGAAGTGTTTTCTTGACTAAATTCAAGATTATGTATGTAATAAGGTCAGGTCCTTATATTTTGCATCAAAGGATAGTTTAGATAACCTTAGAGGTTATAGTGATGTTAATAGAATACCATAAATGATTTTCACTCTATGTTTAATTTGAAATGTTTTAGAATTTAAATATTACAATGTTGCTTCATCTAAGATATGTTTGTTCAGAATGGTTGTCCGCAGAAGGAACATGGTTGCTGAAGAGGAGAGGCACTGACAGAATGACATACTTCCGGAACTACAGCTCGGAATGGTAGGGATTGGAACCGAGTAGTTTGTGATAGTAATGGCTCAGCTAACGTAGGAAATAAATGGTGGTGGTATCCATGCAAGAGAACCAATAGAGGTACCACAATGGAACATGACAGTAGTGGAACATTTTATGAGACAACAGCCTATTTCATTCAATGGATCTTCTGACCCAGTAGCAGCTGAAGGATGGATCGAATCCCTTGAAAATATATTCGATGTTATGGGATATTCAGACAATCAAAAGGCAAGTCTTTACATTTATCATATTTAAGGGGAAGTTGATCAGTGGTGGTCAGTGGTTAGGAATATTAGGGGTAGAGAGGATTTTGATGCCTTAGAGTGGGATGAATTTAAAAGTATTTTCCTTGAAAAATATTTTCCTAAGGTAGTGAAACTTAGAATGGAGAAGCAATTTATTGAATTGAAATAGGAGGAAGATTCAGTGACTATGTATGAAGCGAATTTCACCCAACTGGAGAGGTATGATCCAAATATTATTCTGGATCTTGATAGAAAAATCAACCACTTTTACTCAGGATTGAAGCCAAGGTATCGAAGGGCGTTGGCCTCTTGTGAATTCAAAAGTTATGAGAAACTTTTCCGATGTGATGAGAGGGTAAAGATAGAGTTTTTTGATGATCACGTGCATTTTGGAAACAAATAGAAGAAGAGTTCCAGTTGTCAAGCAATGGGTAAGAATCAACCAAAGAAATCTGATGGTAAGAAAATCCAATTTCCAGTTTTTGAAAAGTGTGGCAAGAAGCACCCTGGGGAATGTCTTAGAAAAACTAGAAAGTGTTTTAAATGTGGTAAGTTTAGACATATGTCCTGATATTGTAATGAAAATGATCCAAAGACTAATCCCAATAAGTAGACTATAAAGTGTTTTAAATGTGTTGAGATGGGTCTTTATGCAAATGTCTGCCCAAAGAAAGATCTGAATGATGCAAAGAAGCCAGACTAAAAGTATAAAGGTGTAGTGAGATCCTTTGAAACTACGTCAGCAGATGTTGGGCCATCCAATGAAGTTATATCAGGTACTTTGTTTGTTCACTCAGATTTTTCTAAAGTTTTTTTTGACACGCGGTCTACACATTCCTTCATCTCTGAGAAATTTTCTGGTAAATTGGAAATATCACCTCAACAAATGAGACCCAAACTTGTTGTTAAAACACCATGGGTAAATGTTATAGCAAATAGAAATTATAAGAATCTTTCTATTGTGGTCTGTGGAAATACTTTACCTGCAAACTAGGTTGTTTTACCCTTAGTTGAGTTTGATGTTATTCTGGGGATGGACTGGTTTTCTGATTATCATGCAAAGAATGACTGTAGAGCTAAAGAAGTTGTTTTTCAGAAAGGGTTTCAATTTGTATACAAGAATGAACCCATACAATTGATAAAATATTAGGAAGATAAGAAACTATTGAAAGATGGAAATTAAAGTTATCTTGGTCATATTGTTGAAAACAATGGAACTATTCAAATTAATGATGTGGCAGTGGTAAATGAATACCTTGATATTTTTCTTGATTAGTTACCCGGTGTCATACCTGATCGAGAAGTTTAATTCACAATTTACTTAGTTCCTGATGCTAAGCCTATTTCAAAACCCACTTATCGTATGGCTCCAATAGAACTTCTTGAATTGAAAAATCAATTGCAGGATTTTCTTGACAAAGGCTTCATTCGTCCAAGCACTTCACCATGGGGAGCTCCTGTTTTGTTTATTAAAAAGAAATATGGTTCCATGAGACTTTTCATTGATTATATAGATTTGAATAACATCAATATTAAAAACAAGTATCATTTTCCTCATATCAATGACTTATTTGATCAACTCCAAGGAGCTCAGTACTTTTCCAATATTGACTTGAGATCTGGATACCATCAGCTGAAGGTGAAGGAGGATGACATCCCAAAAATAGCCTTTCATACTAGATATGGGCATTATGAATTTTTGTTATGCCATTTGGATTAACCAATGCACCTACTGTATTCATGAATCTTATGAATAGAGTATTTCATGAGTTCTTGGATAAGTTTGTGGTTGTATTTATTGATGAAATTATGGTATTTTATAAAAATAAAGAGGAACATGAAAAACATCTAAGGGTTGTTTTACAAACATTAAAAGAAAAGAAACTGTATGGAAAATTCATCAAGTGTGATTTTTAGTTGCAACATATTTCTTTTCTTGGGCACATTGTAAACAAGGATGGAATAACAGTTGATCTGGCCAAAACAAAAGTAATTTATGAATGACCAAGACCCACAAATGTTACAGAGATTCATAATTTTCTTGGGTTATCAGGTTATTACTGACAGTTTTTTAAGAACTTTGCACGGTTATCTAGCCCGATAACTAAGTTAACACGGAAAGGGGTTAAATTTGTTTGGATAGAGGAATGTGATGTTTTTTTAGGAACTGAAGAAGAGATTGGTGAATGTTCCAGTTTTGGCCTTACCTTCCCGAAATGGTGAGTTTTTCATCTACGGTTATGCTTCTTTGAAGGGACTTGGTTGTGTTTTGATGATTGCCTATGCTTCGAGAAAACTTAAAACTCATGAGCTAAATTATCCGACACATGGTTTGGAATTGGAAGTTGTGGTTTTTGCTTTGAAAGTTTGGAGGCATCATTTATACGGAACCAAATCCCAAATATATAATGACCATAATAGTCTGAAGTATATATTCACTCAGAAGGAATTAAACATGAGGCAAAGAAGATGGCTTGAACTGATAAAGGATTATGACTGCATAATCAATTACCATCCTAGAAAAGTAAACAAAGTGGAAAATGCCTTGAGTCAGAGACATCATGCATCGTTAACCATGTTACGTTTGGAACATGATACCTTGATTAATGATTTGATGAATTTTGGCTTAGAAGTTACTGGTGCGGGGAATAAACCTGTTTTGTTTTAGGTTTCAGTGGAGTCTTTGTTGTCAAATAGAATTAAGTGATTGTATAAAGAATACTATGAGCTACAGAAAAAGGTAGAATTTGTCAAAATGGGTAAGTTTCCAGAATTTAACCTTGATAAAGATTGTGTTTTAAGATTTAGAAAAAGTTTGTGTGTGCCTAGTGATTCTCATTTGAAGAAATATTTGTTCTGTGAAGCTCATAGTTCTCCATTTTCTATTCATCCTGGCAGTACTAAGATGTATAGAGACCTTCGAGAGTATTATTGGTGGCATGGAATGAAAAGAGATATTGCTGATTTTACCATGAAATTTTTTACATGCCAACAGGTTAAAGCAGAGCGGTAGTTACCGAAGGGGATGCTTCAGCCTTTGCCAGTGCCAGAGTGGAAATGGGAGAATGTATCCATGGTCTTTATGGTGGGACTACCATAGAATTCTTGAGGTAAAAATGCGATTTGGGTTATTTTTGATCGGCTAACAAAGTCTGCACATTTTCTTTCTATTCGAGATACAATGACTTTGGATCAGCTTTCTCGATTGTACCTCAAGGAGATTGTCAGGTTACATGGAGTTCCTCTTTCCATTGTATCAGGCCGAGATCCTAGGTTTCATTTGCCTCATGTTTAATATGATAAAATTTAGAAGGGTACCTGATCACTTAATCCGAGTTGTTTGGAAGTGATTCTCTTAGACAATGATAGGAGTGGAAGTAAGGAAATTTTCATTGACTTAAGTAAAATTTTACTTGTAAAGTTGATTTTTTCCCATCTACACCCCTATGTACAACACCAAAGAAATGAAAACAATAACTCAATTGGATTGAAAAAAACAAAACTTATTATGATATCAGGGAAAGTATGAGCATAAAAATATAAAATAATATCTAAACAGATCTATGAAGATTCAGAGTAAAACAACAACAAAAATTCATGTTCAAACAAATCCATGATCAAATAACATTTATAAATTCAACATAGAATCACTAAAATTAATTATAACTCAGTTAAAACCTATTAGAAACCAATCATAATGATAAAATATGAAATAAGACATCTTAATGGAGCAAATAGTTAAATGATTTTGGGAATTAAAGAAAACTTATTTCAAAATACAATTTTTTACCAGCAAGACTCTACAATGAGGAAAATCTTTTCAAGCATAAATAGTTTAGGCCTAGTGCAGACAAAATCTTGAAGTATCAAACCTGAATGAATTTTTCACAAAAAAAATATTATAGAAAAATGTTAGTACAACAGAGCAGAAGACAACAGTGTGGAGTTTAGTTGTCACAGCTCTACCTATAGACTGTGTGAAGAAAATGAGGGGACACAAAGGAGAAATGTGTGCAAGGGTAGTGAAGATATTGTGCCTGAGGATGGATTTAGAGAGTAGTGCAGTGGAGACAACATGAGTAGAGGGATAACAATTCCTACGTCAAGAAGGAAGACCATGAGCTACAGAAAAAGGTAGAATTTGTTAAAATTGGTAAGTTTCCAGAATTTAACCTTGATAAAGATTGTGTGTTAAGATTTGAAAAAAGGTTGTGTGTGGCTTGTGATTATTATTTGAAGAAATAATTGTTGTGTGAAGATCATAGTTCTCTATTTTCAGTTCATCCTGGCAGTACTAAGATGTACAGAGACCTTCAAAAGTATTATTGGTGTGATGGAATGAAAAGAGATATTTCTGATTTTACCATGAAATGTTTGACATGTCAACAGGTTAAAGCAGGTCGGCAGTTACCGAAAGGGTTTCTTCATCCTTTGTTAGTGCCAGAGTGGAAATGGGAGAATATATCCATGGACTTCATGATGGTAATACCTAATACTTCTCAAGATAATAATACGATTTGGGTTATTGTTGATCGGCTAACAAAATCTACACATTTTCTTTTTATTCGAGATACAATGTATTTTGATCAGATTTCTCGATTATACCTCAAGGAGATTGTCAGGTTACATGGAGTTACTCTTTCCATTGTATCTGACCGAGATCCCAGGTTCACTTCTAACTTTTGGAATGGACTTTATAAGTCATTGGGCATAGAGTTAAATTTTATTATATTTTTTCATCCTCAATCAGATGGGCAATCAGAACGAATGATTCAAACTTTGGAGAATATGCTTCGAGATTGTTCAATAGACTATCAGGGAATTTGGGACCAACATCTTTCTTTAGTTGAGTTCTCTTATAATAATATTTTTGATTCCAGTATTCAGATGGAACCCTTTGAGGACCTATATGGGAAGTGATGTCAGACTCCAATGTTTTAGGATGAAGTCAGTGAAGGAAAGTTTATGAGGCCATAATTAGTAAAAGAAGTGGATGAGAAAGTGAGGATGATCTAGCAGCACATGAGGATAGCTCAGAACATGCAGAAAAGTTATGAAGATAACAGAAGGAAAGACTTCTCTTTCAAGGTAGATGACCATTTTTCCTTAAAGTATCTCCTTGGAAAAGTGTGATGCGTTTCGGTATGAAAAGAAATCTAAGTCCACAGTTCATTGGTCCTTTTGAAATCTTAGATAAAGTTGGAATAGTTTCATACCGCATAGCTTTTCCTCCAAGTTTGTTTCAGGTACACAATGTTTTTCATGTTTCGATGTTGAGAAAGTATGTGCCATATTCATCACATGTCTTGAGCCCAAAAGCAGTTCAGCTGGAAGAGAACCTTTCTTATGAAGAGAAACCAGTTCAGATTCTTGATCAAAGGGAACAGGTATTGCGGAATAAGGTAATCCACCAGGTAAAATTTTTGTGGAGGAACCACATGGTCGAATAAGCAACATGGGAGTTTGAAAATGCTATGAGGGAAAAATACCCTTAGTTGTTTAATAAGTAAATAAAAATTGTGAGGACGCAATTTCAAGAAGGTGGGGATAATGTAACACCCCATGTTTTTTGAAAAATAAATAGAAATGCATAGAACTTTGTTTTAAGTAGATATTTTTAATTATAATTTAAAAACATTACTTTTATACATCTATGTTCTGAATTTCAAGAAATTGTCATCTACATTTGTGTTCAGTATGTTTTTTGGAGTCTATTGAAACCAACTTGTTTTTTTGGTGAATAATAACATACCCTTATGAATAGTAATATGAATAGTAATATGACCCTAATTAATAGTAAACTTTATTATTATTTTATTTTATTAAGTCTTTAAGATAATGGCACCTAGGTTAATTTTTCATTGTGATATAGAAGTAGTTACAGGATTAGAATTGTTAATTTTTGAATTAAGTATGATTTTATTTAAAAATTAAATTAAAAATATTTAGAAAATTATTTTCAAAAAATGGACTTCATTTTTGAAATTCACACATCAATAAATGTTTAGGGTGAATTTTGGGAATTTTTCTAAAACAGTTGATTTTTCAGTGAATAGTAAAAAATACAGTTTTTAGTTTTGGTGTGTTAATGACATCATTAATGATATAATAATGATGTCATAAATATGGTATACTTTTGTATAGTTAAATAATTTTTTAGTTGTACCAAGTGACTTATACCATGGGAAAATACCATGGGAAATCCCATGGTTTTTCAAATACCACCCATGAGGTGTCCCTTGGAAATTATTAAAATATTCTCGTACTTTTCCTATAAATACCAACTCATTCCTTCATTAAAATCATTACCAATTCCTCATCAAAGAATATCTGGCCTCATTGCCTCCATATTAGTCCTCCAAAGGTTTCCTAAAGCCCCTAAGGTCACAACCTTCATGTTCTAAGGGTTATGCTACAAGGTAAGAAAATTCTCAATTTCTTTCTTTTTCCTTTCAAGTTCTCTTTTATGTGGTATAACTTTCAAGTTTCCATACCATATTATTATTTCCTTATTATTATTGATCTATTATATATTATTATTCATTTCTAGAGGGTTAACCTTGTCCCCTATCTTCTTAATGTTTTCTAAAACCCTGTCGCATAGTCGTTGGGCTGTCGAATTTTTGTAAGAGATTTCTCACTGATTATTTTTTTTGAGTTCCTTCCTTATTCTTTCTTCATATATCCTTAACCAAGAGGCATGAAATCTCCATAAATAATTTATATTCTTGATGTTATCATGTTTATGGAAAATTACTCATCGTTATTCTTCTCTTCTCCCACTTATTTAAGGAATAAAAACATTGTCTGTTATGTGTCGAATTACCAACATCATGGACAATGTGATTTCAATTTCCATTAATTCTTTAAAGTCTGGTCATGAAACCATTTATATGTTTGAAACAGGTTATAATATATGTGTTATGACTCACCCATGGTTCTGTAATTATTTTTTACTCATGGCTCTAATTTATAAGACAAAATGAGGTTGTTATTATCAAAGAACCACTAAAATGATCTAAACGAACATCATTAATGTTTTAACTTATGAATTATCCTCATATTAAACATCAAAATGATAAATGGTATAAATTATAGTACTGGAAATATGTAAATACCTTTACATTCCAATTCTGGAATTTCACTTCCAATCGACAAGAACATCAACCATGAACCAATCATGGAATTCATGTTAAGAACTCCCCCAAAAACAGTGCAAGGAGTAAAATACTAACAATTAAAGGTTGAAATGATGTTATGAAATGATAATATAAGATTTTATAAGCATGAACATGTTTCTGTAAAATACTAATAACACTCTTTTAACCATTATATAGGATGTTTAAACAAGTTTTAAGTAAGACAAACCTGAGGTAAGGGAATTCTTAACCCGATTTCCATTCTTTGGGTTAACCTTCTACTTCATTATTTATGTGGTATTAAAATTTTTTGTGTGATGGGTTTTGTTTATATTATGTTTTATTATGTTTATTTATAGTATATATACATACTCCATCCACTCTATTAAGTCTCTCTTCAATTTTATGATATTCATAAGGGGATTTTCTTTAAAATCCTCTTTTTAAATTCGGTTTTACGAAATTCCAAAGCAATGTTTTTATGGAATTATTCATGTTGTATGATTATATTTTGGTTCTTGTGAATTATTTATGATGAAGGGTAGGACCTATATCTCCCTCCAATTCATTGGGTATGAGTAAGTTGGAGGTCGGCCATATAGTTATTCCAAGTGTAGCTGCGATGGTTACACAAAGTAAGGTAGCTGTGAGGGTTACAAATTATAAGGTAGCCAAGAATGGTTACAAGATTATGTAAGTAATTCCCAAAGATACCTTTATGATTATATTTATGTTCTCATGTTTTTTGTGGATCTTTTGTAAATCTCATGTTACACAAATTAATTATATATGGGTGACAAGCATGTCTTTTAAAGATGTTTTCATATGTTATGAGTATTCATGGACTAATGTGATCTTTCCTTCTTTTTCATCCCTTACTGAGCTTTCGTACTCATCCCAAGTTTTTAAATTATTTTCAAAGGTTAATGGATGTGTAGTACAAAGAAGGAAGTCATGTTAAATGTTGAAGAAGTTTCAAGAAGTCATGTTTTAATGTTTTATTTTCTAAAAAAATGGACATTGTTTTTATGGTATCCACTCTGTAATAAAGTGTAATGTTATGAATGTATTGTCCTAATTATCTAAAGATATAAAATTGAAAAGATCCTAAATGTAAAAGGAAGTGTTTTATTGACTAAATTAAAGATTATATATGTAATAATGTCTGGTCCTTATAGTGAAAACATATCATGTCACGTAAGGCCTTTAGAATTGAACCCATGACCGAAGGATGATAAGGGTTTCTCACCAACCAATGACCTATTAAATGTTCAGGTTATTTTTTCATTTTTTTTAGTTAAAAAATTTGATGAATAAATGTTAATGATGAACCAGTAATATCATTTTTGAGGATTAGAGATTAATCTATTAACCATATTGGTTTTTGGATGATATTTAGAGATAAATTGTTAGACTTTTCACTCTTTTATAGGCCTTCTGATCCTTTAAAAGTTTATTTTAGTGCTTCAGGCACAATAAATTCATTATTGGTAATTAATTTCTAGGATTAAAGGGATGAATTATAATTTGATCAAAGAAAAACCAAAAGTTAGTATTGTTCATATGAAATTGAAACCTATCAATTAAGAATATTTTCTTATATTCCTAGCCATTAAAATAATTACCCAACATTAGGAAAATGAATTTGAAATAAAATGTTGTCCTAATACCTTATTTATGTTAAAACGATGGTCTCTTAAATCATGAAAGATTTATGGATTTTAGGCCCTCAAATTTCTATTGATAATTCACTCATTTGTGATTTATGAACTCGTTCACTCACTATAAATATTTATTCTTTTCTTCCAAGTACATATTGTCACTTTCCACTAATGTTCTCCTACTTAGAGACCTTATTACATGGTAGTCCATGTGACATTTGTACTTATTATTCTCTCTTTTTCTAGAATATTTTTTATTAAACCTTCTCAAGATGTGGTATTTCCATGTAGGAAAATATAAAACAATCAATTACCAAGATCGAGTTTAAATTGTGGGGATGAAATTTAATTAAGGTGGGGAGAATATAGCACCCTAAAATTCTAAAGTACAAATTCATATTCAATAGTTTTTATGAAACACAACACCAAGTTTAAAAAGGGAATATATTAACCTGACAAATTACAATATTAAATAAATATAATATATTCTATACCTTGTAATGCACGCAACACTGAGTTAACTTGTGTTACATGCAAGACCGAGTTTCACCAAATACCAATGTATTATTAAAATATTATTTAATATAATATGATTTAACATGGATGATATGTTAAAAGTTATGAATCATATTAACTAAATTATGAAAATTTATGGTTTATATATATATATATAATTAATTCATTTGTTACCAATTAATGACAAATGAAAATAAGAACCAATTAGATATAAAAATAAATATTATTATTTTTATGATTTAAAAGGAGTTTTGTCTTAATAAACATAATTAATTACAATTAGTGAATGATTTTAATGAAATTTATATATTATATATTAAATAAAATAATTTTTATATTTTTTTATTAGGTTTGATAGGCATAAGATAATAACCGACCCAATTTCACACATAAAAACCTATATTTTTATAAAGGTAATTTTACTGCCTTTTAATGGAGAACCCATTTTAAATCTTATTTTTGAAACTTTAATTAATTTAATATGTCACAATAAAATTAATATTTTATATATAAACATAAAAATTATTCTAGGCTAAAATTTTTATATTTTTTAGAAGCATATCATTTTTTAACGAATAGTCAAAAATACTTAATTTTTGTTCAAAACTAATTTTCATATAACTTATTTATAAGAATAAATAATATTTTAAATTGGTTCTAAAGTTTAATTAGATAATATTTTTATCAATTAATATTATTTAGGTCATTGTAATCAATTTTACTTTGAAATTGACTGTAAAAACATACCAAACTTTCAGACATTTTTTACTTTAAAAACTCATATTGTCGTCCCTCATGCAGGATTAAATTTAAATCAATTATTGCCACTTCTATGATTATAATTTTGAAAAATATATTCCATATTTTTAATTATAATAATTTATAATTTCTAATAAGTCTAATTTTTTTTGATCAAAAATATTAGTGAAAGTGATTAAAATTAATTACAATTATTAGGGTTAAATTGAGATTAATAAGGGACTAAACCTTAACCTTAAGACCCAAAATGAACCATAAACTTATAAAAGAGCTATTGGAAGTCAATATTTTTACCCTATAATATCTTGTATAGAAATTTTAATATTATTTTATCCACTTTCAACCTAAAATATGTGGTAGGAATTCCATTGTCAAAATATTAAAGAGTGCCACTCCTCCTCCACTATAAAAGGCCACCACTTCTTCCCATTACTGACACATCTCAAACCACTTAGGATCGGCCAATATATTCCCAAATAGTTTCCCAAAATCCTTATACCCTACCTTTAAGCCTCTATTTGGGCATAAATCCTTCCAAGTAAGCCCTTAAGTATAAACCAAAAGGAGTTACCTGATTTTTAAGGCAACACTTTCCAATGATCTCATCTCTTTCATTTACTTTTACACCACCTAAAATATTCTTATTAAATTTTAATATAATAAAACTAGTTTCCTAAATATACTTAAATTTTTTTTATATTAAGGTTTATACCTATACTTACACACACTTCCATATAATGGGTAATGAACATATTGTTTCTATGTATGCCAATCTACTGCCTCACGAAACGATGATTGTTTATTTTTACTTTACTTCCTCCAATGGTGGCCATTATGATGAATAATATATTTATATATGATATATATGATATTAATTATGTCTTTATACTTATTTAATACTTTTATATCACATAACTTTAATACTTTCCATTTTTCATTAATACGATAACATCATTTGAGGAAGTTTGGACTACCGCACCCTCAAAGCGATGTCATTCATTCAAACTATAAATGGAATGTATAAAATATAGTTTTAATTAAGAATATATTATGTGAACAACCTATATATGATATTAATTAAATAAAAATATTTCTGTAAATATAATATATATCAATTTCTTTGTTACCTTTTCTCGCACTTAAAAAGTGGTAATGTCGTTTGTGGATGTATGGATTATCGCCTCCTCAACATGATGTGATTCATTTTGATATCACAAGAATTATATATAATTATATATTATTAAATAAAATGTTATTTATAATATAATTATCGTTATGGGAAGATTTAATTTTTTTCCTTCTTTCCATAATGATCATTGAAAAATAGGAACGTTACTCATGTGTGTGTATGACTTACCATCTCTATGATTGTAATGTTGGTTCATTTTTCATAACCATATTTAATGATTGATTTTAAAAATACAATTTTAGTATAAATAATATAATTATTTCCTTATTATTATTTTATAGATTTTAAATAATGACCCCTTTTACCATAGTTTACCAACCAAAGTTTTTTATGACACGTAATCTGAATTTGGTCAAAACAACCAATGTAAATATAAATGTTTAAGTAGTTGTATACAACATAGTAAAAAGTGAAATATAAGTAATGATAAATATGAAAGTTTCTTAAGAAAGTAAATAATTAACATAATTTTTTTTATTAAGAAATATAAAGACATACGAGACAAATCGGATGCAAGGTAAGGGATTTTCATCTCACTTTTTACTACTGTGAGATAAATGTCATTTTCACCACTTATTTTTTTTGGTGTACCTACTTCCCCTTTTTATATATTATATAATTAATTCATTTTTTAATGGTATTTAAAACTTTAATTTTATATTATTTTTTAATAAGGTTTATGATTTAAAATGTTTCAAAGTGGTATGTGACACTTTAGAATGTTTGAAGATTATTTTCCCCAAAAAAAACTTTAATGATATTTCAATGGTACTTTTTTTCAAGGAAATTAAATAAAAATTGTTAAATAAAATGTTTCATTTTACTATATTCTTGTTATTTATGAACTCTTTCAAGTATTAGTACCATTTTTCTACTCTTTTTTACTCAAGGTTTTTTATAAAATGTTTTTAAGAAAATCCAACTTCATTTATCTCTTTAGTTGAAGAAACTATTTTCTTCTAAAAAATGTTTTAATAAAAGTTTTTAAAATTTGTTTTTAAAATGATTTGGTAAAGAAATTTTTAACCTTTTTTCTTTTACCATGTTTTTAAATGTAATCTTCTTGTCACTTTCTGAACAAGTCATTTTACTATCCTTTTTACCGTGCAAAAGGAATGTTCTTTTACGGAATGTACGTATTTACCCATCATCATTCCTATAAATAATCCTTTACATGTTTAAAAGTATAATTTCTAAATAAAATGTTTTTAAAATTTATTTTCAAATAAAGGTTTTTCAAAAAAATCAAAACAAAAGGATATGTTCCTCAATATTTTTTTTGAAGATATCTTTATTGTATTTCTATTCATCAATGAAAACTACTCTTTATAACACTACACTTAGGATGTGTTTTATTGATACCATCATTTGTATTCCTCTAGATGATTTATGATTTATTTGATAAAGGATGGTATTTCACATTTAATTCCTTGATTCATTGGTTAGTCCCCTTAAAAATATTCAATCTCTTATGATCATTGAACATTGAATTTCCCCAAAATTATCTATTTAAATTATCATGGGTATTACTATTGCCTAAGTCATATAACATTTTACATATAGTTTCTACTTTGATAGTTATTTTATTATTTGTGAAAATATTGATATTTACATATTCTTTATTCAATATAGATATTTGATAAGGCATATTTTTTATTAATTAAATCAATTACTTGATATGAAGAATGATTTAGACATGAAATGATACGTGGATCCTAGACTTTATATAGATCTTCGATGCATTGATGGGTTCTCAAGAGAAAAATTACTTGTGGAAATTATAATGGTTTAAAAATTATGGAGGATATATCTTGACAATATAGGTTTTCATGTGTCTTATACATGACATCCAAAAATTAATCATTTAGATTCATTTAGATTCATTTGTTATTTATCTATAAGATTATGCATCGACATATCTATGGATTCATTTCATTTTCAGTTCATTGATTAAATGAAATGTGTTTTAGTTTATTACCATTTTATTTTTATTTTTCATTATATATTTATTAAATGGAATGTGTTTTCATTTACCTCACCTTATTTTTTATTCATTTCATTTTTATCCTATTGCTTACTTTTCATGTGTGTTTAGATATTTACTATTCCATAATTATTATTCTCATTGATTCATTATTTCTTTTGATATACTTTACCCTTACTGAGCATTTGATCCCACCCTTATTATGTTTCCTTTCCCTAGGAATTCAATAAGTGTACTAAGAAAGATATGCAAGGATATTCTTGATGGGTTAAAGTTATTTTCCTCAAAAGAATATGAAAAAAATTATGTTTTAATTAGTGTATTCATTTATAATAAAAGACTAATGAATGTATCTGATTTACCAAAAATACTAAACTGATCAGTCCTTTATAATTTGATTCCTTATAATCATGCCAATATAATGGTAGCATACACCAGCTCTGAAATATCTGGGGTCAGATCACTATATAATCACTCATCCTCTCTAAATATATTGTATCAAGAAGAAGAATATCCCTTAATGGTTTATAAGATATAAAATTATAGTAATAAAATCTAAATAAATACTAAACTGATATGAGTGTTTCCCTTTATCACAACATCCCTATGAAAAACATGCATAATATATCCATTATCTATACTAAAGCATGTATTTTTCCTTCCATGTGTCTCCACCATATTAATTTTCCTAATATGGCCACCTCTCTACGCCTCCATATACTTATCCAACTATCACCTCTCTCTATACACAAAATTCCTCAGCATAGTTCTTCTCCCCTCAAAGTGATCACATTTCCACCTACATCTCCTCCACATCAACCTCTTCCTCCTCCTTCTCCTCTACATCTGCCTCTCCCTCTGCCTCATCCTGTGTATCAGCCTCTTCCTCTACCTCCAACTCCACCATCGACTTCACCTCCTCCTCTTCCTCGTCTTCTCTTCTACCTCTTCCACCTTTGAATCCTCCATCATTTCTTCTACTATCTTATCTCCTCGAATCAGTATCTTATTTATCTTTTTAGGTAAGGTTTTAAAGATTTCAGATCCACAACCCCCATTCAACAATGGTTTCATCTACCTATAATCCACCACATTCCTCAACTTCATTATCAACTCACGGGAGCCTCCTTCTATAAGAACTCGGATCTCTTTTCAGGTATGTTTTTCCCTTTTCTGGAGTTTTTGAGAAAAATGATTTTTCTGGAAATTTCAGAAGTACACGCCGTGTACTTTCTGATCACACACCGTGTAATCTTCTCTGGCTCGAAGCTGTGTGTTGGCCGTGTACGGGCCACAAACACGGTGTGTAAGGCTGAGGTGGAGGCCGGTTATTTCAGAGTACAGAAAAATTGAAGTACATGTCGTGTACTCAAGAAGTACACGCCGTGTACTTTATTTTTTTTTCATTAAACGGACTGGGGTCACGTCTAACCCCTATTTCCATCTTCTTCTCTAGTTTTCGACCGTTCGAGAGAGACCGTACGGCCAGATCTTCAATGGAGTCCTGCCTCACTGTCTATTCTCCGATTCGAGCACGGTCAGTTGCGTTGGAATCGCAGCGATCTACGTTGTTCTAAGAGGAATCTGTCGTCGAGGTTCACGTATATCGATCTCCTCAGATCGAGGTAGGTGGTTTGTGCCTTTCTATAGAAAGTTGATGAATGTTATGTGCAAATTCCACCAATACCCGTGAACGGGGTATTGTGTGTTTCCTGTTTTTCCCTTGTTGTTTGCCTGCTTTGCTTGATTGCTTTAGTGGAGGTTATTGCTTGTGAGTAGTGTAATTTATTGTTGTGCTCAGGTTGCTTTGCCATGATTTTTTTCCTGTTGGGTGTTTTTCCAGTTGCCATACATTGTTTTAGGATAGTGGAATTGTCTCTTTTGTTACTATTGAGCCTTAGTTGATATCCAAGTAGTTCTTGAGGTTTACTTGGACGATACACACGCGCTGAGCATGTTTAGTTATACTCAGAACTGTGAGAACCTAGAGTAGTAGACCAAAGGGAGAATTGACGGAAGGGCTTCTCTAGAGTGTCTTTTAATTATGATGCGAGACTATAGGGGGAATTGACGTTTAGTGCTTCCCCAGAGAGTCTGTAGATCCACGACGCGGGCCAAAAGGGGAATTGACGTTGAGTGCTTCCCTAGAGATCCTTTAGCATGATACGAGACTATAGGGGGAATTGACGGTGAGTGCTTCCCCAGAGAGTCTGCTTAATTACGTAGCTGAACCAGAGGGGTGAGACTGTGTGTGCCTCCCAGAGGGTTGCTAGTACTTAGAGGTTGAACCATAGGGGTTAGACTGTGAGAGATACCCAGAGGGTTACTTGTTTTCTTCTTTTTATTGACTACTTATTTGTGTGCTTTACTTGTTAGAACTATGGATTGTAGCTGCTTGTGTATTTTTGTTACTACCCCTTGTTTTATTACTGCCATGTATTCATTGACTGTTAGGAACAAATCTTTGGGTGATTGCCTACTGGAATTGTATCTCACACCCTGTTTGGGCCATGCTTTTGGGCCCAAGCAGACTACGTTGTTGTAGGTATAGATAAGGGCAAGTGCCCTTCTACTTCAGGATCTTGACTACATCAGGAGCTGGGGAGCATGGGACCGAGCTGTGGCTCGCGATGCTGAGGAGTTTATTTTGTTTTTCTTTTGCACTTGGTTTCAGTTGTATTTCATCATGTTGTTGTGTTTACAGTTTTCCTTAGATACTTGTACCTGCTGCATCATTGTCATCATAGTTATATATATGCATTGCTTCCGCTATTTGGTTTCTATTGTTATGCATGTTGTTTATTGCTTCTGATGTTTATTGTTGTTTTCTTACCTTGTATACCTTACCGAATGAGGGCATAGTTTCCCCACCGACTCACCAAGGCCCTCGCTACTAGTCGGCATCCTCTGGAATTTGGGGAAACGCACTTGAGGTCATGTGGCGAACCGGGTACGGGGCACCAGTGGAGGGGCTCCGGACTCGGGTCATTACAAAGTGGTATCAAAGGGGTTCTTTTCTCTTGCTTTATTGTTTGGAGACCTTATCCAGGTATAGGATGGATTCAGTACATGGAATTAAGCTGTGCTCGGGAGTAGCTAACCCGTGTACAGGGAAAAGCCATACTACCTCGTTAATTGCAGTTTCTGGTTTAGAAATTTTACGGTTGACCTGATTTCACCTAGAGTGATTCACATGGATTGTGCTATTATTGTTTTGATATTTCGGTTCCATTTCTGTCGCAACCCGATGAGATGAGGGTATTCCATCTCATGCATCATATAGTCACTTGTAGAAATCACATGTCATGCATTCTTGTCATGCCATCTAGGGTGCATTAGCGATTGCATGCTGTTGTGATAGGATCTGTGTAGATAATTCATGTTGTTGTGATAGATGCTTGATATATTCTCTTATTTTATGCTAGAAAACTATTTTTCTTGTTCCTTGCTTAAGAATGAATGCCAAATTTTGGTTTTTGAGGTGTTATGGGCCCTCACGGATCAGAAGTTGGCATCTTTTCCCTTGTTTTTAGTGTTTCTAGAATTCTGCGCAATTTCTGAGCTACTGCCCAGAAAACCCCAAAATACACGGCATGTACTTTTTAGATACACATCGTGCAGTTTTCAGGTCGTGTCACTGACCGTGTGAGTAGAACACATTTTCGTAGGAGTAACTTCAGGAACATGTTGTGTACTATTGGTACACGCCATGTGAGTTCGGAGCCGTGTACCCGGCCATGTCACTAACAACATGGGTCGGGGAAGCTCAGGTGGAACACGCCGTGTCCGTAGGGAACACGCCGTGTAGTCATGTCCAGGTACCCGGCCGTGTCACGAACAACACGGGCCGGCGTGACCTTCTTTTCCACACGCCGTATTTGTTCGGAACATGCCGTGTAGTCTTGTTCAGGCACCTGGCCGTGTCACGAACAACATGGGATGGTGTCACCTTCGACTATACATGCCGTGTTTGTTCGGAGCATGCCGTGTAAGGTTCATCCGTGTAGACGGCTGTGTGCTTAACAACACGGCCCGCTGAAGCCTTGTCTAGTGCACGTCGTGTTGTTTCGAACACGCCGTGTAGTCTTGGGTTGAGTCGGACCGTGTGGGTTAGCCGTGTAAGGAGACTCGGGTAGGGGAATAGTTTTCAAGTACACGCCGTGTGTTGGGGTCAACACGCCGTGTAGTTTGAAGTATACACGGCTTGTAGGGCAGGGGTACACGCCCATGTCAGTGGCTTAAGTAGACACGTCGTGTAGTTTTATACACGCCGTGTAGTCGTGTTTTTCAATCTTGTGTGTTTTTCTTCACCTGTTCCCGTTTTGTGCTCTTGTGTTCTATGTCCTTGTTTTTCTTGATATAAGGTGTTCTTTTGATCTTTCAGAGTTATGCCTCCGAGACGTCCTCTGGTCGTACGCCTGTCATTAGGCAGTGATCAGACGCTAGACAGGGATGATCAAGGACTTCCTATCGATCCCCCTGCCGAGCCAGCCTTGGCACCGGTGGTTGTACCAGTCACGGGCGTTGATGCGCAGTTCAGGGAAGGTTTCATGAGGATGATGCAGGCCTTCCAAGGAGCACCGACTCCTGCCTCGTCTATGGAAGACTTGACGCGGGTTTTCCAGCAGCAGCATCCTCCCACGTTCTCAGTGGAGGGAGTACCTCAGGCTGCAGAGTCATGGCTGGAAGCCATGCTGACTATCTTTGAGCATCTGGAGACGCCTCCAGAGAGGCGGGTCAAGCTCTCCACCTACATGCTCCGAGACTCCGCCAAGAGGTGGTGGGACGTGATCTCACAGGCGGTTCAGCAGCAGGTTGTGGCTTGGGAGGAGTTCCAGTGCGTGTTCTACGAATACTTCTACCCGGAGACCCTGAGGGCCGATCGAGCCTGGGATTTCATGATCTTAGAGTAGGGTACTCTATCTTTCATGGATTATTCCTCTCGTTTCACTGAGCTGCAGCGTTTTACACCCCTCTAGGATGGGAGTGGGGTGTTCTTGGTGAGGAAGTTTGAGGATGGACTCAGGCGGGAGATCCACTCGCAGGTGAACATCTTCTAGCTGACTTCTATTACTTTCATCGTCAATCAGGTACTGATTGTGGAGCGCAATCTGAGAGACTCTGGAGCTGCGAGCCAGGGCGGTTCTGCTTCCAGAGCTATCTTTCCTTCAGATGACAGCAAGAAGCGCCATAGGGAGCCTACGCGCGGTGATTCGAGGAAGCGAGATGCATCATCAGGCAGCGCAGGTGGGTCGAGTATCTTCAGTCTTTTGATTTCGAGCTTGCCTATACACTGGGAAATGGCAACGCCGTGGAAGATGCGTTGAGCAGGAGAACTCAGATTCAAGCAGTTCAGGAGGCCAGTAGTGAGTGGCAACTGATGGCTCTATTCTCTGAGATGCATCTGGAGGTGCACGACAGACAGGGATAGACTTTTCTATCCTCTATAGTTGTTACCTCTACGCTACTTGATCGGGTACAGATGAGGCAGCTATCAGACTCAGAAGGCTTAGTCCTGCGGGAGAGTGTGTCAGGAGGGGACCCTCTTCCTGGATGGACAGTGGGAAAGGATGAGATCTTGTGTTTCCAAGGACGTGTATGGGTGCCAGCAGACATACGTGAGGAGATGATGTGGGATTTCCATTCCTTTGTTTGGTCAGTTCATCCTGGCGTCACCAAGATGTATCGGGACCTTCATTTCCAATACTGGTGGCCAAGTATGAAGAAGGATGTTGCTGGTTTTGTCATGAGATGTTCTACTTGTCAGCAAGTGAAAGCAGAGCATCAGCGACCAGCGGGGCTTTTACAGCAGTTACCCATTCCGGAGTGGAAGTGGAACGATGTTGTGATGGACTTCATGACCGGGTTTCCGAGGTCACCTCGGGGAAACGATGATGTTTGGGTTATCATCTACATACTTATGAAGGTTGCTCACTTCTTTCCGATCAAGGAGACCTTCAGTGTCGATAATCTGGGATGACTTTACATCAGAGAGATTGTTTGTCTGTATGGAGTTCTGCGCTCTATTGTTTCAGACATAGATGTGCACTTTACCTCTCGGTTCTGGCAGGGACTTTAGAAGGCCTTGGGTACGCAGGTACTCTTGAGTATAGCATACCATCCCCAGACTGATGGCCAGTCCGGGCGCATGATCCAGGTGCTTGAGGATATACTCTGAGCTTGCATCCTTGACTTTGGAGGTTCTTGGGAGAAGCATATTCCTCTGGTGGAGTTCGCCTACAACAACAGTTTCCAGGAAACCATTCAGATGGCTCCATATGAGGCTTTGTACGGTAGGCCATGCCGATCACCCTTATGCTGGCTAGAGGCAGGAGAGGCATCTTTGCTGGGACTTCGTCTTGTTCAGGAGACTTCAGAGCAGATAGAGATGATTCGGAAGAGGATGGCTACAGCGCAGTCTCAACGGAAGTCTTATGCTGATCAGCGGAGACAACCTTTGGAGTTCGAGGTCGGGGATTAGGTTTTCCTGCATGTCGCACCGAGGTTGGGACACAAGAGAATTCGGAGACAGGGTAAGCTTTCACCGCGGTACGTCGGACCGTTTGAGGTCTTGGAGAGGGTTGGGCCGGTCGCCTATCGATTGCAGCTACCTCAGAGGTATCGGGCCATGCACGACGTCTTCCACGTCTCTCATCTCCGAAACTACTTTTCATACCCGTCTCATGTCTTTCAGCCTGAGGAAGTTGAGCTTGAAGAGGATGTGTCGTTCGAGGAGCATCCTATCTGGATTGTCGATCGTAGTACGAAGGTTCTCTGCGGGCGGTCTGTTCCTCTAGTATGAGTGCTATGGCAGCACGGGCGATTACAGGACGAGACCTGGGAGAGGGAGGCCGATGCTCAATCGCAGTGGCTAGAGCTGTTCAGGGTTTCTCCTTCTCTGCCTCATTAGGGAAATTTAGGGACGAATTTCTTTAAGGGGGAAAGTTTTTAAGAACCCGGATCTCTTTTCAGTTATGTTTTTCCTTTTTATGGAGTTTTTGAGAAAAATGATTTTTCTGTAAATTTCATAAGTACACGTTGTGTACTTTCTGAGTACACGCCGTGTACTCTTCTCCGGCTCGAATCCATGTGTTGGACGTGTCTGGGCCACACACACGGTGTGTAAGGCTGAGGTGGAGGCCGGTTATTTCGGAGTACAGAAAAATTGAAAACACGTCGTGTACTCAAGAAGTACACGCTGTGTACTTTATTTTTTTTCATTAAATGGACTGGGGTCGCGTCTAACCCCTATTTCCATCTTTTTCTCCATTTTTCAACCATCTGAGAGAGACCGTATGGCCGGATCTTCGACGGAGTCCTGCCTCGTCATCCGTTCTCCGATTAGAGCACGGTCAGTTGCGTTGGAATCGCAGCAATCTACGTTATTCTAAGAGGAATCTGTAGTTGAGGTTCACGTATATCGATCTCCTCGGATCGAGGTAGGTGGTTTGTGCCTTTCTGTAGAAAGTTGATGAATATTATGTTCAAATTCCACCAATACCCGTGAACGGTGTATTTCGTGTTTCCTGTTTTTCCCTTGTTGTTTGTCTGATTTGCTTGATTGCTTTAGTGGAGGTTATTGCTTGTGAGTAGTGTAATTTATTGTTGTTCTCAGGTTACTTTTCCATGCTTGTTTTCCTGTTGGGTGTTTTTCCAGTTGCCATACCTTGTTTTAGGATAGTGTAATTGTCTCTTTTGTTACTGTTGAGCCTTAGTTGATAGCCAAGTAGTTATTAAGGTTTACTTGGACGATACACATGCGCTGAGCATGTTTAGTTATACTCAGGACTGTGAGAACCTAGAGTAGTAGACCAAAGGGAGAATTGACAGAAGGGCTTCTCCAGAGTGTCTTTTAATTATGACGTGATACTATATGTTGAATTGACGTTGAGTGATTCCCCAGAGAGTATGTAGATCCACGATGCGGGCCACAGGGGGAATTGACGTTGAGTGCTTCCCCAGAGAGCCTTTAGCACGATACGAGACTACAGGGGGAATTGACGGTGAGTGCTTCCCCAAAGAGTCTTCTTAATTACGTAGTTGAAGCAGAGGGGTGAGACTGTGTGTGCCTCCTAGAGGGTTGCTAGTACTTAGAGGTTGAACCATAGGGGTTAGACTGTGAGAGATACCCAGAGGGTTACTTGTTTTCTTCTTGTTGTTGACTGCTTATTTGTGTGCTTTACTTGTTAGAACTGTGGATTGTAGCTGCTTGTGCATTTCTGTTACTGCTCCTTGTTTTATTACTTCCATGTATTCATTGACTGTTAGGCACAAATCTTTGGGTGATTGCCTACTGGGATTGTATCTCACACCCTGTTTGGGCCATGCTTTTGGGCCCAAGCAGACTACATTACTGCAGGTATAGAAAAGGGCAAGTGCCCTTCTACTTCAGGATCTTAACTGCATCAGGAGATGGGGAGCATGGGACCGAGCTGTGGCTCACGATGTTGAGGAGTTTATTTTGTTTTTATTTTGCACTTGGTTTCAGTTGTATTTTAGTACATTGTTGTGTTTGCAGTTTTCCTTATATACTTGTACCTACTGCATCATTGTCATCATAGTTATATATATGCATTGCTTCCACTGTTTGGTTTCTATTGTTATGCATGTTGTTTACTGCTTCCGCTGTTTATTATTGTTTTCTTACCTTGTATACCTTACCGAATGAGGGCATAGTTTCCCCACCGACTCACCAAGGCCCTCGCTGCTAGTCAGAAGCCTCTGGCATTCAGGAAAATGCGCTTGAGGTCATGTGGCGAACTAGGTACGGGGCACCAGTGGAGGGGCTCCGGACTCGGGTTGTTACACCTTCAATGCTTGATCAGTCTTGTATCCTCAAATCATCATTTAATTTATCTATTAAGGTAGGGTTTGTTTGAATTCAGATCCTTGGATTTAAGATTCATAAGATCTATATCGAGTAGGGTTTCTTTGATCGATGTATTCATTTTTTTATGCCCCCTCAGTTTTGTAGATTACATAATACATTCATTGCCTCCTCTCTATCTATCAAGCATTCCTTAGGCCATACTATTTTGAGTTTTCTATTTCCCATAATTTTCATTAGTTCTTCCCAAAATTTCAGAAATGGTTTATTCCAAATAATTTAATTTATATCTTCCCCTCTATCATATTTCATCGATTATCTTACACATTCCAAGTCTCTACCAAATAAATTTTTAGTTTTAAAGATATTAAAGATTTCTCTTAGGTTTCTTCTTGAATTTTATTTCAATAATCTATATAGAACTTCATGGTTATCCATATTAAGTTCATTATTGAATAATAACTCACATTTATATATTGTTGTATGTTCTTAAATTTCATATTTTTATAGATTATAATTCGCTCACTATTTTATTCTTCACAACTATCATTTTTTCAATAGGTGGGTGATTTAGAGATTCTAAAATGGCGTTCATTCATTTTACGGTATGTTCTCCTCATGCCATATATTTATTTTTTAACAGATATATTTGAGAAATAGTGAAATGGGTGTTTTTAAAACATTGTAGTTTCTTATTGAAGTCATTTCATAGATATATTTGTTCATATATTTTTATATACAGTTTCATATTCTACTTATTTGTTCATATATATTCGTATTTGTTAACTGAAATATGTTAGTTCATATATGTAAAAAATATTTGTTCTCTTTTTAATAGTAATTTCTTCTAATTAATTGGTTTTTAAATATATAGATTTATATTTTTTAACTTATATTTATCAGGAACTAAATTATATTAATAATAAATTTTTATCCTAATACGGATTTCTTCTTGAAGAAACCTAATACCAATTTCTAAATGCAGAAATTATTTATGAAAAGGAAAACTTGCATCTTTGGAATATGGAGAGTATACGGATAATAATTCAAATTATATGTTTTATATATACTAGCCAAATTTAAATTTTTTTCCATCTCCTTATACTTTTATGTGTTATAATATAAATTTTTTATACATCTTCTAGAAATTTTGGGCATGGTTTATTCCATACTAAATGTTTTTCCACCTACCATCAAAATCCATAAACATTGAAATTCCCTCAAGTGGGCCTCCTGTCATCTATCACCTCACATCATCTATCACAGCCTTGCATATCGCCTCTCACCTATCACCTCCACCTTCCACCTCTACCTCATCCTCTGTCTCCATCTACCAGACTTTCCCAGGCCATGTGATTTTGATTTCTCTCTTTCCTATCATTTTAATTGATTCTTACCACAACATCGATCGTGGTTTATTTATGACACATAAATATATATCTTCTCGTCTTTTATCTTTCATAAATTATCTTCCACATTCCATACTTATCCCAAATAAATTTTATATTTTTAAGTTAATATATATTTATCTTAGGTTTGTTATTGAATTTTATTTTACTACACTGTATATAACATCATGGTTATCCATATTAGTTTCATTCTTGAATGACATCTCACAACTATACATTGTGATATGTTCTTGAATTTAATATATTTCTATATTATAATTCACTCACTGTTTTATTCTATACAACTATCATTTTGGCCAGTAGGTCAGTGATTCAAAGATGCTGAAATTGTATTCCTTCACGTTATGATATGTTCTAATCATTCTATTTAAGAATTTTTTTAATATATATATTTGAGAAATATTGAAGTTTGTGTTGTTAAATCACCGTGGTTTCTTATTAAAGTCATTTCATGGATCTATTTGTTCACATTTTTTATATACAGATTCATATTCTACTTATTTGTTCATATATATTCATATTTTTTAACTGAAATATATTGGTTCATATTTGTAAACAATATTTGCTCTTTTTAACATTAATTTCTTCTAATGTACAGGTATGTAAATATATAGGTGTTCGTATTTTTTGTAACTTATATGTATCAATAAATAAAGTGTAATAACAATAATTTTTTTAGTCGAATACAAATTTCTTCTTGTAGAAACATAATACCAATTTCTATATTCAAAAATTTTTGTTAAAAAGGAAAACGTTCATATTTTGGTCTATGAAGAGTATATAGGTAATAATTCATATTATATGTGTTATACATAATATCCAAATATAAATGTTTTTCCATCTCCTTATACATTTATATTTTATAATATAAATGTGTTATACATCTTTTTGAAACGTTTATCATGGTTTATTCTCTACTAATTATTTTTTACAACTCCCATAAAAATTCATAAACTCTGCAAATATCTCAAGCAGGCCTTCCATCATCCATCACCTCACATCGTCTATCATAATATTTCCTCTCACCACTCACCTCTTGCCTCCACCTCCCACATCTACCTCCTCCTCTGTCTCTACCTCAACTTTCTGCCTCCCATTCCATCACCATCTGCTATCACTACCTCTCCCATTCCATCTTGTTTCATCCCTGCCTCTACCTTCTACCTCTCATTCCATCTTTGTCTCTCATGGTATTATGAATTCCTATGTAATTTATTTTCTTTTTTCCTTTAATTTGATTTCATCCATGCCTTTTTTTAGATAAAATTTACTTTTTTAAAAAATATAAAGAGGACGAATTGGCCCTATTCAAATTATAGAGGTTCCATTGCAACCAAAGCTATAGAATTATAAAAGGTAATTATTTAATATTTTCATTTTTTGTATATTGTTGCAACTAGATTTTAATCCTGTATTCTCTTGGATATATTTCTAGATTATGATATATATATATTTTCTCTGTGGAAACTATTTGGTTAAAGAAATAACCTAGGTTTTGAACTTTGATTATCCAATTTGTGATTCTAACCATAAGTAGTTGATGTATTTGGACTATTTCTATGTATTAAAAATTCAATTTCAAGATATGTGCATAATTATAATTTGAAAGGTTTTTTATTGTATATTATTTTATTTACATTTTATTATTTTATTTAAGCTGTTATATTCCCTTTTATCATGGATTGTACAATAATTGACATATTCCAGTTTAAAATAGACTCACAATTTGCAAAATCATCTTCCACCCCTAACAAAAAGAAAATCCGCCAATATAATTTTCATAACTACTCTACTCTCTTGAATTCTATATTTTTTTAGTGAATTTATCTTACTATGAGTTAATATTAATCTTAATTTACTATTTATACTAAATTTAAATAATACAAAAAAATATCTATATTGAAATTACATAGGAATCATGTTCAATGCATGATTATTATTCATATTTCCCTTTTAAACCCATAATTTTCTCAACATAAATCCCCGATTTGAACTCTCTTATACATTGTAGTTTTGCACTAATTTAACTTAATGGTTGAATTTATTATATCATATATTTATATTATTCCTTATATATTAATGTTTTGTTGTTACAATTATATGAAAAGGTGTTTACATAGACTTATATCTTAAATTTAGCGTTTAATGATCTAAAAATTTCTTATTTAGTTTTTGATAGTAAGAACATTAATTGATTTGTTTGTATAACATGAGAAACACACTAAACTAATCATAAATGAATGTTTAAATACCATCAAACTACTCAAAATCATTCTGTAAGTATTATATAGTCATTCCTAATTCTAGTATCTTTGGATTAATCAAAGGAGTTAAATATTTTGTTTTTAAATCATTTTTTCTCTATGAAATTGATTATATCATGTTCCATTTGTTATGATGCTTTCATATTTCTATATATCCTTTTGATTTGTGATCAAAAAAATTGATTAACATGTATTTATACTACATTGATTCATAAGTTTTTTGTTATATTAAAGGTTGTTTAAACTCTCTTATCTATTGTAGTTCTATATTTATTTAACTTAAAAGGTGTGTGTATTGTATCATATATTTATATTCTACCTTATACATTAATTTTTCATTGTTTAAATTATATAAAAATGTGTTTTTAATAAATTAAAATGTGTTTATACAAAATTACATCTTCAATTTTGTGTTTAATTATCTAAATGTTTCTTATTTAGTTTGTGAAAGTTAAAAAATTCATTGATTTGTTTGTGAAAAATGAAAAATACACTAAACTAATCATAAAGGAATGTTTAACTATCATCCAAATACTCAATATCATTCTGTATATATCATACAGTCATGCCAAATTTTATTAGTTTTTACTTCATTAAAGGAGTTAAATATTTTGTTTTTAAACCATTTGTTCTATATGGAATATTTTATCTCATGTTCCATTTATTATGGTTGTTTCAGATTCTGATATTAAATCTTTCAACACACATGAGGCTAATAATTAGGTGGATTTACCTTTTATTTTAAAAGTTTACCAAAAAAATATTTTTTTTTTCATTGTTCAAATTGTAAAAGTAGTTGGTGTGTCTAAATATTATACCAATAGAAATTGAGAATTTCTCTAGGTATATGTTCTTCAATTTTCCTAATAGCATTAATCAAATTCATTATATTATATGTCTTTAAGGTGTTATTTTTCTCCAATTGGTTGTGTTTTATTTATCACATTATCTTTCCATTTTATCCTGAATTCCACTAAAACATCCTTAGAAAGTTTACACTAAGTAGTTATTTCACAATTCGTTGATTTATTCCATCACATGGTGTCTGTTCTAATGAAAATACACACATAAGTTGATTCAATAATAAATATATTAACCATATAAATTAAAACATCATTTTATGATTCCATTAAGTCAATAAAATAACTAAACTTCACCCATGGAAACATAGATCTTATTATATCCATTAAGTTAATGTTTATAATTGATTTCACATTCGTTTGTTTATTTTATTTTTACATTTTTATGTAGAAAATATAACGTAACATGATCATTCATAAATTAAACTCTTTATTCTATCAGTTCCAATATCCCAGTTCCAAATATTTTTACTCCCACCAAACATATACAATCTAGAATATATGGAATATCAGATGATCAGATCCATAACTCAATTGATCATCAAGTTATGCATGATAATTATTTCTATTATGATTATAATTATTCACCATATCATATAATTCATATTTAATTATTCACTAATATATTATCCATTTTTATCTTATAATAAAATAGTCATAGTTTTTCTAATTATAAATCCTTCATACATCCCATAATAGAGAATTGTTTATTTTTAGGATACTTATATTCCTACTTGTCTAAAAAAAAATTGACCTGTTATGATAATGTGGTATATAAATACACAAGTACTGTGTAAAAATATAAAACTCAAAATTTTACACTTCATAGAAACATTTTTCACCATTTTTGGATGGTTATTCTATGGAATATCTGTTTAATGAACACCTATTATAGGATGCTCTATAAAATATGGGATATCATTGTATTAAATTTGAACAAAAAGGTATGGGTCTATTTGAAAATACTTTATGAAAAATTCTTCTAACACTTATTTCTATTTGACATTAATTATTGAAAACTACTTCTAAGAATACATTCTAGATATTTTATTTAAAATTTAAATAAGTGTCTTTCTATATCATAATTAAGTGTCCTATTTAAGAAATTTAAGTGGAAGTACTATTTAGAAAAATGAAAGATGTTAGGTCACAACTGCCTCTGCACAAAGTGTACCCCTCTTAGGTTAGTAATGTGAGAAGGGAGATAATGACCCCCGAGTCCTACCTCTAGTAGGCCCCAGGTTGGCGACTAGCACTAAGGGTATAATAAACACATAGATGGGAGGTATTACCCTCTAAGAGAACATATCTGAAAGAGAGAGATAAGACAGACACCAACCAAATCCAACTCAAACAACAATATAAAATAAATCCCAAGTACACATATGTAATGTCATGAAAAACTACTACAACTAAAAGGGAAAAATTGCAAGTGCCCAAAAGAAAGTAAAAACAACAGCAACCACAAAGCCCAAACAGCTCCTGCAACCCCAAGCTAGTAGAAACCAGCCCGATCTAAAACCTTATCCAAGTGACCTGAAAACATTTTATATAAACATAGGGTGAGTATAACAGTATACTCAATAGGATCCTCCCCGGAGCCTCTCGTGAAAAAGTAAAGAAAGTATGAAAAATCAGAGTGAACAACAAGTAAAACTAACTCGTCACCTAAACAGGTATACTAAGTTCCCAGCCTCACCATGGATACTTTATCCAAGTAACGCATACAAGAGTATATAATATAATAAAGAATATCAAGGGTACCCCGCTACCACTTCCCCATTGGTTTTCCACTTTCCCCCAATGTCGCACGTCCTAATCATCTCTCTCCAAAAAGGTTTGCATGTAGACACCTTGTCGAAGCACCACAACATGAACCTTGTGCAACAAAACCACCATGTCCACACAAGAAAGTAACCAGGAAGTTTATGGGAGCCACCACATCTATCATAACATGTATCATACGTCTAACATTATACCTCAATCCATTACAACCCACACATCGAGTAAGAATCCTCAAGTCGTCACATACTATACACGTTACACGTATAGTAGTCCATAAGATACTATATCTAGAATATATGTGTGTGAATAACCATAAGACATTACATCCCTCTACACACATATATGGGGAAAACTAACTTTTGTGCCTACCAGCACAAGTAACTACAAAGATAAGAGATCAGGGCCAAAGGGGGTAGTTATCCATCCATCCTCCCACCATAATGTTGGTGAAAACACCCCCCAGGGCTTAGAATCCCTAGGGTGTTAGTTTACCTAACTTACGGGGTGTGTTAGCTATAAAAACACAAGAAGTATAGAATATACTATAGATCACAACCACACTATGGGCATAAACTAGTCTTAGACTCAACTGCACCTAACGTCCCTTGAACTCCCAGCTACCAATTCTAAGACTAGGTATCCTATAAGCACACAACTATTTAAAGAGATTTATTACATTACTTTATTCCCTTTTTATCAGTTTCACTTCATGTTAATTAATTCTTTAAAAGTTAATTAACCATTAACAATTCCACATTAAATTTCATTAGCATCACACCCAAAGTCCAATGCCCCTTTAAAATTGTAATCTCAGCATTGCATCCCAGTAAGATCCAACCCCATGGGTTAACATCATTTATTCAATTATTTATTTATAGCATTACTTTCCCATATTACCAAGAATTCTAGAAAACATTCTATGATACTAAACACAAGGGAACTACTGTAAAATGGGTCTATACCCATGGTTTTACAAAAAACAGTGGGTATAGAGTACCCCTATACCCACGGTTTTCCAAAATAGTGGGTATAGGGTTAATATGGGGACATATACCCACGGTTCTGCCTGAAACCGTGGGTATAGGTTTATTTTGAACACCTATACCCACAGTTTTGAAGAACCGTGGGTATATGTGTTTTTTTTTCAAACCCTATACCCACAGTTTTGGCCAAACCGTGGGTATAGGGTTTTCCCCAAAAACCTATGCCCACGGTTTTCTAAAACCATTCTTATTGGGGGGTTTTTTTTGAAGACCTATACCCACAGTTTTGGAGAACCGTGGGTATAGCTTTCCTATTTTAAGGAGGGAGAAAAAAATTAGGTGGCACGATAAAAAAATTTGGCGGGAACATACTTTTTATTAATATTAAGAAAATAAAAAAAAAATAAGAACTAAAAAATCTATAGCTTAGTTGGTTCGAGTGTTAGTCTACTCAGCGTGATTCAGGGTTCGAATTCCGGAAAAAAAAATTTCAATTAATTTATTTTAATAAATATAAGTAAATAGATTCTATATACATAGATATGAAATATCAACAGGTTAGTTGGTTAAGTGCCGCTTCGTAGACCGAGAGGTCTGGTGTTCGATCCTCGCCGGGTTTTTTTTCATATAACCAGATGTATTAATATATTTAGATAAATAAATATATAAAAACCAATAACAGCATTGGCTTGGTTGGTCCTAGAGTTTGGTGTAAAGTGGGGTGTTCAGGGTTCAAATCTCCCTGGAAGAAGTTTTTTAATACGAACTGAATAAATTCCCCACTGTTTGAAACCGTGGGGTGAGGGTCTGCCACGCTATACAGCACGGTGTTGGTGTGTGACACACCTATACCCACGGTTCTACTAAACCTTGGGTATAGTTCAAGACCCCTATACTGATGCCTTTCCAGCCCACGGTTCCCAAAACTGTGGGTATAGCCTATACCCACAGTTTTGGGGGCTATACCCATGGTTTTGAACCATGGGTATAGACCATTTTTTTAGTAGTGGGGGGCTCAACACGGTGAGTAGATGAACTACCCATCGAGTCTTTGTCACCTATATCAAGAGCATAGACCCATCCTCCCTTGAGAATCTAAACACGGAAAGCATATGGAATACCCTGTGTGTCCTTTCCCCTTTTAGAATAAGGGTAAGTAAGACCAGCTGCCTTGAGTAGTGGGAAAAGTAAAGCAGATAAACAACCAATAAGAATCATCAAGAATAAAAACATTCACATCCAACCCATTTCATCGTCCTTGGTGTCCTCCGTAACACTCACATGCATAAACCGATGCATCTCGCCACTCTAGGCATCAAATACCACCACAACCAGTTGGTATCCCTACCCCTACATATCACAACAGCCATCCAGGCTCACATCACAACACAAGCAACGGGAAAACAAACATCATATCAATTGGGATCTTGGACCTTAAACAAGCAAGAGGGTAACTCAGAACCCTATAAGGAATTATCTTTTATCATATAACCAGTTCTTTAATCCATCTTGGATTAACCAATTTATTATTCATAGGCTCCAAATTTGGGAAACCTAACCTATAAGATATCACAAATAATTAAACATTCTTACTGCATCAATTTTATTAACATCAAATTACAACAACAACCATCAAATCCATTCATATGCCTCTTTATATTTAGCCAAACAATTTTCAATTAAATATAGATTTATGTTCTTTACCAATTTCCATCAAGAAAAAAAAGATAAACAAAGAAAGCATAGATATCACACTATCTAGAAAAACAAGAGGCAATAACATACGATGGATATAAATTTATTTATCCAGTTCAAATATTTAATATGTCAATTTCATTGTGATTTAGTGGGATAAAACATGCTAACTATAGAGTTACACATAAAATAAAAGAGAAGAAACTAATCCCCTAACTCAAACAGTTCTTGACGTTCTTTATACGAGAATGAGCTACATGACGGGTTACGATCTCCTCTCCCCGAGACAATTATATCCACCTGAGGACGAAGAGACACCACCACACCGGTAAAAAACTAAGAAAAGTCTATTAGGAACATTGAGAGAGCATTCCATAAAAGGGTGAGGGAAAACAGAAAAAGATGGACCCAAAAGAATAAAGATAGAGCATACCTTATATCGGAGATCGATCGATACTGCTTGGTTGCACCAAAAATAGAGGGGAACCAATCCAAGGAGTAAAGTTTGATCACACCACTCCTATAGAAGTGAATGTAATGTTCGAGCGTCTCACACCTGAGAACAAGAAAGAAGAACTAGGGAGGAAGATATATCATCCCTTTAGAAGATTTAACAGAGCAGTGGTTTAAGATACGTTGGATTTTCCATTAAAATCGGATCACATTAAACTACATGGTTTGACCAAGTAAAAGCATCCGGAGCCTTAATAATAATTAATATAGGAGTTGTGACATTTGAATCGGCCTTAGAGTCCTTAAAACAAGGCTTTAAATGCATTTTACATCAAAGGAAACGTCAAATGGGAAAAACTGTAGGAAGCTGGAAACACTGTTCACAAACTCAAATTTTGGAAAAGGGAAAACACTGTTCATGAACCTCACCATTGAAACATTACCGTTGGAACCTCACCGTTCTGGAAACACTGTTCATGAACATCATCGTTGGAACCTCACCATTAGAACCTCACTGTTCTGGAAACACTGTTCATGAACTCAAAATTGCGCAATGGAAATAGGTCGTCGTTGCACTTTTCACATAAGGTTACCGATGACACTGTTTACATAAGGTTACCGTTGCACTGTTCAACTAAGTCTACTGATGTCACTATTCACATAAGGTTACCGATGCACTATTCGACTAAGGCTACCAATGACACTGTTCACACAAGATCACCGTTTTTACTGTTCACATAAGGTTACCGATGACACTGTTCACATAAGTTTACCATTGCACTGTTCACCTAAGATTATCGATGACACTGTTCACAAAAGGTTACCGTTTCACTATTCACCTAAGGCTACTGATGTCACTATTCACATAAGGTTACCATTTCACTGTTCACCTAAGGCTACCGATGATACTGTGTACACAAGGTCACTGTTGCACTGTTCACATAAGGTTACTGATGACACTATTCATATAAGGTTACCATTGTACTGTTCACCTAATGCTACTGATGTCACTGTTCACATAAGTTTACTTTTGCATTGTTCACCTAAGGCTACTGATGACATTGTTCACACAAGGTCACCGTTGCACTGTTTACATAACTGGAAATTTGGAAAAGTGTTGGGGATAAGTCACCTTGACCTCCCAGAACACCTCAGACACTATAATTTCACAAAGGAATGGACCATAGAGGTCCAGAGCATTACATCAGATACCTCTCAAAACATTATCACCCTCGAGAATTTAAAACCAACTAAAAGGGAATAGAAAAGAATCCAGAACAACCAGCCATCGAGATACTTTTCAAAAGATAGAAAGCCACAAGAATCAACCAAAGAAATCCATATAATAAACACAAAAGGTCTACAACCACAAAGAGAACATCTATCTTTTTTTTAACATGAAAAGAGTTAAACATCAAACAAATCTTGGTACTGAGCATGTATCTATAACTCACGTTCCAAGTCAGTCTCCTCCATGCCACCATGTTTCTACAAGACATGAACTAAGGGGATAGAACACCCACGCAACACCTTCTCTTTGTGGTCTTGGATCTCCACAGGTCTCTCCTCAAAGGTCACATCATCATCAATATCAATCTCTCCCCAATCGATGAAGTGATATTCATCATGAAGATAAAGATGAAGTTGCGATGCATGAAAAACTTCATGTATCTAACTCATCTATGGGGGAAGTGCTACTCGATATGCCACAGTTCCAACACGAGTTAACACCTCAAAAAGCCCAAAAAACCTGAGAAAATCTTACTCCCATAACCAAATCTTCACTTCCCACAATGGGGAGTCACATTCAGAAACACGTGATCCCCAACATCAAACTCTAAGGGTATCCTCCTTTGATCAGCATATGATTTTTGACGATCATGTGTTGTCTTCATCCTCTCACGAATTACTTGAACCATCTCTGTTGTATTATGCACTAGTTTCGGTATAAGAATTGTTAAATCTCCAACCCCAGTCCATTACAATAGAGAATGGAAAGGTCGGCCATACAAGGCTTTAAACGGCGCTGTACTGATGGTGGATTGAAAACTATTGTTGTAAGATAACTCCACCAAGGGTAAGTGCCCCATCCGCGAACCTCCAAAATCTAGGACACAAGATCGTAACATGTCTTCAAAAGTCTTGATAGCCCGCTTTGTCTGACTGCCCATCTAAGGATGAAAAGCAGTGCCAAAGAATAGATGAGAACCAAAATCATGTAGGAGACCTCTCCACACCCAGGAGGTAAAATGAGGATCTCGATCAGAAATTATCATCCTTGGGACTCCATGAAGTCTCACCACCTCCTCCATATACCTCCTTGACAAAACTTCCACTGAGCTTGACTCCTTGATTATTATGAAGTGGGATGATTTTGTTATATGATCCACTACCACCCAAATAGAATTATTTCCTCCCAGAGATTGAGGTAAACCAGTAAAAAAGTCCATTGAGATTTCCTCCCACTTCCACTAAGTAACATTTAACAGTTGGATCAGACCACCAGGAACACGGTGTCCGGCCTTCACCTTCTGGCAGACCAAACGTCGGGACACAAACTCTGAAACTGCACTCTTTAGCCCAGGCCACCAAACCTGACCTCAAGGCTCAGTATATATTTGTCACTCCATGATGCACCGCTAAAGAAGAACTATGGAACTCTCTGAGAACCATCTTGCGCATCTCTAAAGGAACAAAAATCCTTCCATGATACAACACTCAGTGTTGTTCATCCTCAGTCCAACCATCGGGGGCCTTGCCACAAACCACTCGGTCTCTTCAGACCTCCACCTCAAGATGCCAAAACTGGGAATCTTCTACCTTCTGCACCAGAGATGACTGCACCGTCATCTAAAAAAGACAACTTTTTCCCCCAAATTCTCCCATATCAAGCTGAAATGCTGACAGTTTTTCCATTACTCTCCATGAGTCACCAGATTCATGCACTGCATCACTACATGACTTCTGACTCAGTGCATCAGCTACAAAATTACCCTTTCTAGGTGTAAACGATATTTCAAAGTTGTATCCCTATAAGAACTCCATCCACCAACGCTTTTGCAATTTCAAGTCACGCTGGTAAAAAACATACCTCAAACTCTTATGATCAGTGTAAACCACAAAGCACTCTCCTATGAGGTAATGTATCCACAAATTCAAAGAAAACACCATGGATGCCAACTCAATATCATGGGTGGAATAGTTAAATTCATGGGGACACAACTTCCAAGACCCATAAGAAACAACCGATCTTTGATACATTAGAAACAGCCTAACCCCAGATGTGAAGCATTGCAGAAAACATCAAACTGAACTCCTTCTGCTGGAGGACAAAGAACTGGAGCACATACTAACTTCTCCTTTAGATACTCGAAAGCTTCCAGACACTGATCAGTCCATATAAACACTCGATCCTTCCTATTCAAAGCTGTTAGAGGAGTCGCAACTCAAGAGAAATTGTCCACGAACCTCCTGTAGTAGCTTGTAAGACCAAGGAAACATCGCACCTCTAACACTGTCTTGGGGGATTCCCAAGACACAACTGCTTTTATCTTCTATGGATCCACAACTACTCCCTTCTAGGACACAACATGCCCCAAGAAACAGACTTCTTGATCCCAAAACTCACACTTAAATAACTTTCCAAACTGATGATGTTGATGAAGAACTCCCAAAACGACATGTAAATGCTCTACATGATCCTCCTCAGATGTGGAGTACACAAGGATTTCATCGATAAAAACCACCACGAACTTATCCAGGAACTCACAGAACATAGAATTCATCAATCCCATGAACACAGCTAGATCATTTTTCATGCCTAAGGGAATTACAATGAACTCATAATGCCCATGAAGACAACAAAAAGCATTCTTCGAGATATCCTCATCCTTCACACGCATCTGATGATATATTGACCACAATTAGATCATTGAGAAACAAATTTCACCCTTTAGTTGATCGATTAAATCATCAATACATGTAATAGGATAGCTATTCTTCACTGTAACTTTGTTTAAGTGACGATAATCAACACATAGCCGCAAACTGCTGTCAACCTTCTTCACAAACAAAACTAGTGTACCCCACAGTGACACACTCGGCCAAAAAAAATGCACTATAATAGACCATCACGCTATATATGTAGCTCCCATAACTTATAAGGGTCCATCCTATATGGAGACATAGAGATAGGAGACTCTCGCGATTGTAGCTCGATCCCAAAATCGATCTCTCATCGAGGGGGTAACGCTACAACCTCTTCTAGAAAGACATTAGGGTACTCTTATACGACCCTAAAAACGCCAACTATTGAACCTCTAAAGAACTTAGAATCAGCTCAGCCATCATGGATGATAAGGACAGAACACGCCTCTGACCCATCCGAGTGTCTCGCTCACCAACAAACATCACTGGATCTCCATCATCATCGAAGAACACCACCTACCTTATGATGCAGTCCACGATAGCCTACACTAAATACAACCAATCCATTATAAGGATGAAATCATGTGGTTTTATTCGTGAACATAAGAAATATACCTAAGATCAGTGTTGACCCAACACTAGCTCATAGTCTTTACATACTTCAAACTAGTCAGCTCGGCCTCCAACTAGCATAGTCAACACCAATGGAACTGGAAGCCTCTCTACCTCAAGTCCCAAAGCATGGAAAAGGGTAGGTGATATGAAGTATTGTTTCACTCCTGAATCAAACAAGGGATACACCAAGGTAGAAAACAAGAAAAGGGTACCTCGAACGACGACTGGCTCACCTAGCACTGGAAACGCTAAAGCATGAAGATGACCCTGACCTCCTCTATAGCCTCTCTGTCCCTAATGAAGACCACCACCACGGTTGTTCTCTACTCTCTGAGGATGGGGAGCATCACGGGGTTGTCCTATACCTGCACCATCTACCGTCTACTGATATAAATCTATTGCAACCTATTGTTGTTGCCTCAGTTGGAACTGCCTCAACGAAGGAACCTAGAGCGGAAAACCTGGTGCACGATGATTGCTCTGAAAGGTTGGGAACTCTTGTTGCTGATGACCTTGACAACCACAAGAAAAACAAGTTCCTGATCCCTTAGCATAGTCTTGAGAGCTGTTGTCCCTGGAAAAATGAGATGATGAGGGTTGGGACCTACCCCCGACCGAACATAAACTCTTCTACCCTGAAAATTGGGAACCCTGGAACACAACTATGCTTCGTGAGGCATAATGATGAATCCCCTCTTGTGATGATCTGGTTCTGGCCAATGTCCTCTCAATGACCATTACCCTCTCTAACATCTCAAGATATGTCTTTAATATAAATGGGGTGACCTGGCACTGGATCTCTAGACACAAAGCCTCCTCGAAATACCTCACCATGGCCTCCTCATCTAGCAACAGGTCCGAAGCATATCATAAAAGGTTCCTGAAATGGATTCTGAGCTCTCACGCACTGAAGCTCCCCTGTCAAAGGGTAAGAAGTTCCTGGTGACTGGATGCCTTTGTGGTCGAGGAAAGAAACTAGACTCTAAACTTGTCTTAAAACTCCTCCCATTAGATCGCTAACTCCTTGCAATCCTTGAGGAAAAATAACCACCGCTGCCTTGTTGATCCACGCAACATTGTCACAACCAAGTACACCCAGTGCTCCTTTCGAGCATGGATTGAATTGAAGCCTATCTCAACCTCTTCCAACCATTATTTTGTGACTGCATCTAAAACAGATCCCTCGTACTTCTGCAGACTCTGGCACTGAAACTCTCGGAGTGTCCTCCTCCAAGTTTCGTCGTCATTAACCTCTATCCTGTGGCGATCTAATGGCACAACCTACTGGTCATCTTCTGTGTAAACCTGATGAGGACTTCGACCTGGAGCCATACCTGTAAAATAAAAAACAATTAGTGCTCCTAAACCTAGAATATGGAAGACTCAGCATTAATTAATTAATTATTTTCATTTATTCATTTTAGTTTACTCTATACCAAGGTCTACCCATTCAAACACATGAACAAAGAAGAATGATCCATGATCCTTTCCATGGTCTCTACCCTGCAACTAGTATCACCTCATTTAATAGCCATTATAAACTTAAAGGTCTGTACATCAGATCATAGGGGGACCTAAATTCTTATGTATCATCCGGTATCTAGTGTTTACATCACTTTCTAAACTTGACTGACACTATTTCCCTACCAACCCATGCAACCTCACCTATGCCTAACTCCAAACTCTATCATATCCCTCAACCAGACCTTTAATACCACTCTTTCACGACCCCCTCCCCACAAAGTGTACCCCTCTTGGGCTGGAAATGTGATAAGGGAGATAATGACCCCCGATTCCCTCCTCCAGTAGACTCTGGGTTGGAGACTAGCATCGAGGGTATAATAAACACACAAATGGGAGGCATTTCCCTCTAAGAGAACACATGTGAAATAGAGAGATAAGACAGACACCAACCAAATCCAACTTAGAAAACAATATAAAATAAATCCCAAGTACACATATGTAATTTCATGCATAACTACTACAACTGAAAGGGAAAAACATCAAGTACCCGAAAAAAAGTAATAACAACAGCAACCATGAAGCCCAGACATCTCCTGCAACCCCAATATAGTAGAAACTATCCAGATCTCCAAAGTTATCAAAGTGACTTGAAAAATAGTTTATATAAACATAGGGTGAGTATAATAGTATACTCAGTAGGATCCTCCCCAAATCCTATTGTGCAAAAGTAAAGAAAGCATGCTAAAGCATAGTGAAAAACAAGTAAAACTAACTCATTACCTAAATAGGTATAAAAAGTTCCCAGCCTCACCATGGATACTCTCACCAAGTAATGCATAAAAGAGTATATAATATAATAAAGAATATGTAGGGTACCACTCTACTAATTCCCCACTGGTTTTCCTCTTTTCCCCAACGTCACACGCCCTAATAATCTCTCTCCAAAAAGACTTTCTCGCAGACACCAGGGTGAAGGACCACAACATGCACCTCGTGCAACAAAACCACCACACCCACACAAGAAAGTAACCAGGTAGTTTTTGGGATCCACCATAGCTCGCATAACATGTATCATACGTCGGACATTACACCTCAAGTCATTATAGCCCACATGCTGAGTAAGAATCCTCAAGCCATCACAGCCTATACACGTTACGCCTATAGTAGTCCATAGGATACAATATCCATAATATATGTATGTGAATAACCATAATCCATTATATCCCTCTACACATATATATGGGAAAAAATAACTGTTGTTCCTACCAGCACAAGTAAAACTACCAAGAGAAGAGTACGGGGCCAAAGGGGGTAGTTAGTCATCCATCCTCCCACCGGAATGTTGGGGAAAATACCCCCTAGGGATCAGAATCCCTGGGGTGTCAGTTTCCCTAACTGACGGGGTGGAGTAGCGTATAGAAACAAAAAAAATATAAAATATACTATATCTCACAACCACACTATGGGCATAACCTAGTATTAGACTCAACTGCAACTAACATCTCTCCGACTCCCAGCTTCCCCTTCTAAGACTAGGTATCCTATAAGAACACAAACATTTAAATAGATTTATTAAATTACTTCATTCCCTTTTTATCAATTCCAATTTACATTAATTAATTCTTTAAACATTAATATACCATTAACAATTCCACATTAAATTTCATTAGAATCACACCCAAAGTTCAATGTCCCTTTAAAATTATAACCTCAGCATTGTGTCCCAGTAAGCTCTAACCCCATGGGTTAACATCATTTATTAAATTATTTATTTACAGCATTACTTCCTCATATTCCCAGGAATTCTAGAAAAAAATCTATGATACTAAACAGAAGGGGGATCAACACGGTGAGTATATGAACTACCCGTCGAGTCTTTTCTGCCTATAGCAAGAGCGTAGACCCATCCTCCCTTGAGAAGCTAAACATGGAAATCACGTGGCATACCCCACACGTCTCTCCCCTTTTGGAAGAAGGGTAAGAAAGACCAGATGCCTTGAGCAGTGGAGAAAGTAATGCAGATAAAAAACCAATAAGAATCAGCAAGAATCCAAACATTCACATCCAACCCATTTCATTATCCCTGGTGTCCTCTCCAACAACCACATACATAAAACGATGCATCCCGCCACTCTAGGCGTCAACTACTGCCACAAACAATAGGCCTCCCTACCTCCCACATATCACAACAGTCATCCACGATCACAGCACAACACAAGCAGTAGGAAGAAAAACATCATATCTATTGGGATCTTGGTCCTTAAACAAGCAAGAGGGTAACTCATAACCCTACAAGGAATTATATTTTATCAAAAAACCAGTTCTTTAATCCATCTTGGACTAACCAAATTATTATTTGTAAGTTCCAAATTCGGTAAACCTAACTAGTAAGTTATCACAAATAATTAAACATGTTTACTAAATCAATTTGATTAACACCAAATTACAACAAAAACCATCAGATTAATTCATATGCCTCTTTATCTTTATACAAAAAAAAATCAATTAATTCTGGCTTTTCATTCTTTACCAATTTCCATCAAGAACGAAAAGATAAAAAAAGAAAGAATATATATCACACTATCTAGAAAAACAAGAGGCAATAACATACGATGGATATAAATTTATTTATCCGGTTTAAATATTTCATATTTCAATTCCATTGTGATACAGTGGAAAAAACATGCTAACTATACAGTTACACATAAAATAAAAGAGAAACAACTAATCCCCTACCTCAAACGGTTCTTGAAATTCTTTATACGAGAACGAGCCACACAACAGGTTACGATCTCCTCCCCCCATGACAACTGTATCCACTTGAGAATGCAGAGACACCACCACACCGGTCAACACCCAAGAAAGATCCATTAAGAACATGGAGAGATCATTCCATGAAAGGGAGAGGGAAAAAAGAAGGATATAAACCCAAAATAATGACGATAGAACATACCTTATATCGGAGATCGATCGATACTTCTTGGTTGCACCAAAAATAGAGGGGAACCAATCCAAGGAGGAAAGTTTGATCACACCACTCCTATAGAAGGGAATGGAATTTTCGAGTGTCTCACACTCGAGAATAATAAGGAATAACTAGGGATGAAGATATATCGTCCCTTTAGAAGATTTAATGAAGTAGTGGTTTAACATATGCTGGATTTCCCATCAAAAGAGGATCGCATTAAACCATGTGGTTTAACCAAGTAAAGAATATAGAGCCTTATGAATAATTAATATTTGAGTTACGACCTTTGAATCATCCATAGAGTTCTTAAAATAAGGCTTTAAATGCATTTTACGTCAAAGGAAACGTCAAAGGGGTGAAACAGTAGGAAGCTGGAAACACTGTTCACGAACTCGAAATTTGGAAAAGGAAAAACACTATTTATGAACCTCGCTGTTGAAACCTCACTGTTGGAACCTCACCATTCTGGATACAATGTTTATGAACCTCACTATTGAAACCTCACCATTGGAACCTCGCCATTTTGGAAACACTGTTCATGAACCTCACCATTGAAACCTCACCGTTGGAACCTCACCATTCTGGAAACACTGTTCATGAACCTCACCGTTGCAACATCACCGTTGGAACCTCACCATTCTGCAAACACTATTCATAAAAATCACCGTTGGAAACTCTCCATTAGAACCTCACCATTCTATAAACACTGTTCATGAACCTTACCGTTTCAACCTCACCGTTCTGGAAACACTGTTCATGAACCTCACTGTTGGAACCTCACCATTCTAGAAACATTGTTCATGAACTCGAAATTTGGAAAAGGAAAGAGGTCACCATTTCACTATTCACATAAGGTTACTGATGACACTATTCACATAAGGTTACCATTGTACTATTCACTTAAGGCTACCGATGACACTGTTCAGACAAGGTCACCGTTACACAGTTCACATAAGGTTACCGATGACACTGTTCACATAAGGTTACCGTTGCACTGTTCACCTAAGGCTACCGATGTCACTGTTCATATAAGGTCACCATTGCATTGTTCACCTAAGGCTGCCGATGAAACTGTTCACACAAGTTCACCGTTGCGCTGTTCACATAACTAGAAATTTGGAAAAGTGTTGGGGATAGGTCACCTTGACCTCTCAGAACACCTCAAACACCAGAATTTCACAAAGGAATGGACCATAGAGGTTCGTTCCATTACATGATACTTTTTCAATCCACTAATTATAAGTTATATGAGATATAAGTAATTTTCAATAGGTTTTATCAAATAGTCCTTAATTAAAATTATTTTTCACCATATTTTTAAATTTTTTAAAATTTATTTTTTATTTGGAAAAACTGCCTAGAAAAATATTTTACCACTTATGATAGTAATTATGTATTAGTGAATTTTTATTTCTTATTGAAAAAAATTCTTTTAATAAAATTATTTTTTGTAGAATTGATGTGGATGTTATCTTTTATGAAAAATATTTGAATACTTTTTCTTCTTTTAAACTCTATATTAGTGGTAAATATGATAACTAGTTTTATAAAAGTTCCATCAAATTATTATCATAGGTGATAAAGTGAAATAAATTTTTTTCAATAGGGTTTGTTAAATAAATATCAAAAGTTTCAAAGATTCATCCACCCCCATCATAATTCTTGCAAATTTTTGTCTCTTTCCATGATTTTTTAAAAATTCATATTTCCATTTCTACATGTATTTCAACATGGGTTAACCACTGTTTTATTGATAGTTTTTATTCTATTAGAGACTATGATTCAATTTTTTAGCTCATTTATGAAATCAATAACTGGTCATTTCTAGACAACCTACTGCAACAGATCATAGCTTACCTCCCCATTATCAGCCTTATCTAGGAAATTTTAATTAGTAAAATATGGCATGGAATTTCCACTAAACATAGAAAGTTAAAGGTCCTGTTGATTGGTTACGACATTGAAGGAATGGGTAGATAGCTAAATGGAAAACACAGTTGGTGACGATTAAATTTGAAGGGAATAGAGTAGTGAAAATGGTTTCTAGCATATTGTTTGGCATCAATCTGAGTTTGAAGTGTCCCTTTATACCCTCTATTTCTTTAGGGGTAGGGAAGACAACCATGTGCATCTTGGTCCTTAATACTCTAAATATCATGTGATATCATTTAAAGACCAAAAGTGGGTTTGTATTCCCAATAGTAGACTATTGATATTACCATATTAAACCTGGAATTTTTTGTCATTAAAGTTCATTGTGATCGTGTATGTTGATATGGATGATATTATTATTGAAATAACATGAAACAATTTTTACGAAAAAAAATTGATGCTATATCAGAACCATAAAATAAAAAGTATTGAATAGATAACTAAATCAATAATTTTTTCCTAAAACCGGTGTTTTTTCTAAATTTATTTATGTTTGGTAGTACCTTAATATTGTCATTTTACACATATTTCATTCTCTCTATAGGTTTTATTAGTAAAATTCATGTTTTAATAATTTAATCTCTATCTTGTCCCATGAAAATGCACGGGTTGGGGTACTAGTTTAAGTTATAGATATTTTAATAATAAATGCAGTCCACAATACGCTCTTCCAATTATCCTCTCTTAATTCTCACTTATTTGTCAACTTCTTTTTGAAAACATCCAAATAGATTCAATTATAAATATCAAATATATAGAAAACCAAATCCATAACTAGTTCAATTTATAGAATTATTTTAATTTTATACAAATGTTATAAATATTTTTTATTTAAAATATAGAAATCAAATATTTCATTTAAACTCCCATAAATTTGAACTAATGCATTTAACAAAATATCAAAAAATTATTCCATTTAATTATTTATAAAAATTAATCCAAATAATAAATTTTAAAAATCCTAATAAATTAAATATACCACCATTATATAAATTTATATTATAATTACACATCCTATAAAAACCTTAGGTCGCTATTATGAAGAATGCATATCATACTTATGAAACTATAAATCAGTGTCACTTATCCTTTAAAACTTACTTACTAATGTAATATATTCTTTTTAAATGTTAACTCAATTTTGGGGAATAATATTTTTCTTGATTAACTTTTAGCCAAAACACTTATAAAAATATATTATATGAAATTCAATGTTATTAATCCCATAATAAACCATCATTACTCTTATATTTTTAATTCCCATTTCAATGTTATAGAAATAGTTAATTTTAAAAAATAATCATATGATTTTTAAAAAATTTGATTTAAATATCCTATTGATTTTAAAAAATTATATCTTAATGATTTATTAACCATAAAAACCTTAATATTTTATACCAAATCATTAATTTCCAATAATGTATCTCATTTTGGTTCCCTTATATTAAAAATGATAATAATTTCAATGGTCCCAATAGACCATTAGGTAATTTTTTGAATTCAAATTATTTTATAACTATATATTTATGAGGAGATTATACATTAATATCACAGTTCAAATTTTGTTATATATTCAAATGTGGAAAATATGTACCATACTTTTAGAAGATAATTTTTGTGTCCAGGTTTAGAAAGGAGTGTATTTGGGTTTTTAGTAAAATACCTTCCATGTTAATACATAATGGTTGAGAATCATATTATAGAAGTCTTGTCACAACCACTAAGTATTAAATAATAAATGTGGGAAGATATATCTATAAAAATCATGATTGGGAAACCTCATACACCTAGAAATTATGATTATATCTGGGTGGTGGTGGATAAGCATGAAAATATAACTCATTTCTTAATAATTTAAGAGTGGGTTTTTATAGAGTGTATTTATATTTTGTATATACTATAAGCATTGAAATTTCATTAAACTCCTTGTATGATTATATCTAATTGTGAATCTCGGTTTTACATAAAATATATATAGATGGGTTGGTAATATTTTTCATTCCTAAGCATTATATCCCATCCAAAAACCAATAATTAATCCATGATAATGTTCTTTACTTAAGAGGATATATTATGATCATTTATATTATAATTTTATGGAATTTTGATTGAATTTTAATATTTTTTAGATTTTCATTAAAATAAAACCTACCATTCGTCTATTATTATAAAAAAATATGATAAATTTTATAGGATTATTTATCACCCTCTATTATGTTGGGTTTCTATCAGGTAGATAACTATTGCTAGAAATGGAATGATTTAGAGTATAAAAAATATAGTATAGTAGATCTGTGAATTTATGAGGATTTTTTTTGAAATAATCATTATGATGAACCTGGGAACAAACAATTTTAATTTAATTTTGGTGACAAATACTTTTTTCTAGTGACATTGAGTCATGAGAAACACAGTTTTAGGAAACTTAAAAAAAATCAAAAATATTAATTATGTATTTCATGGTTTTATGTATAGTTGGTGATGTAACTTATTATTTATAACAATGTATATTACTAAATTGAGTGAATTCTATGTTTCATGTATTATAGTTAAGTAAGTATATCTATTTTGAATATCATGTGACCAAGCTGGGCCATATGGGGTTGGTGAAAGACATGATGTTTGTAGAGAATCCTATTTATATTTTAGATTATAAGAAGATTGTTTTTCATGGATTTATCATTTTATTGTGTGAAATAATTATGTAGTGGTATGGGGAAGAGTGCCTAGTAATGGGTTTCCTTGATGAGGGTGCATTACACTAGGTTATTTTATTCATTTTCCTTCTTCCATTATCTTATTATTTTATCTTTTATTTATATTTAAGGAAAATTCAATGAGATAGGAATTAAATTTATTCATTTCATATTTGGTTTAATCATATTGAATTTAAAATTTTAGTTTAATATTTTCAAGGTCAAATGTATTAATGGTGGATTTATTATGTATATTTGTGTGTGTCAAATTGTGAATATTTATATGGTTTTAATTTAGAATTTATGAGGATGAGGTTTGAGATAGTATTATTTTGATTTGATCTTTATTAGGATAAAAAAATTTAAAGGTGGAGTTTATGAAAAGTTCCATAGATTCATCGTTTAGATTTTGAAAATGTTTGTGAGGATTTTGTTAATTTTTATTCTTGAAGGAAATAATGGTAAAGTCAATATAGTATATGGTTAAAAAATATTTTTTCCAAGGGTGATGTTGAGTTTGAGATGGGGTGTTTATCTTAGGCTCTGAATTCTATGAGATTATAAGATGTTTTAATTTTTAGATATTAATTAGGATTCATATAATTTAAGTATTTATTATTAATTAATTTTTAATTGACTTATTATTATATATTGATATTATATATTTGAGATTGTTATTAATTGGAACAAAAGAATTTTATAAAATTATCATTAATTAAATAAAATTAATATGGTTTGAAAATTTTAGTATTATGTGTAGAAGGTTAGGATTAATAATATTTTGTTTATAATATGTATTATTGGAGGTAAATTTTCATCTAAAAATGAAGGAGGATCATGCTCATATTTTTACCAACGCAAAATCTGAAACTCTTCATTAATGTATTACTCTTGAGATCATTAGGTGTGTGGGGAATATTGATAAAGAATGATGGTAGAATGGTGAATAAATAATTGTGAATGTATAAGGTGACTGGACAAGGAAATATTATATTTAGGTGTCTCTTATTCCCTTCATTTTTTTCAGTAAAAAAAATTATTTTCTTATAAAATGTATGGTTATATCACGGTGATTGGTAAAATTATCAATGATAATGTTTGATACATTTCTTGAGATATTATTTATTTCCATTATTATTATTCATATGATAAGTATATATTTATATGATTTATATTAATATAATAAAAGTATGTTGATATATTAAGCTATATGATAATTTGGGGGTTTTATAAGCTTATGTTTGGCCTCAACGATGCATTATGGTGATGTACCACATTCTACATGATGATGTTAATTACATGGTTTCAATTTTTTAAATAGGTAATACTATAGAAAAACGTTATCATTCCACTTAATAGATAAAATTATTTCCATCAAAAAATATATATGGTTTTCACACCGAATTTGGATGAGGTTGTTTAAAATATCACATGTGACATTCCACTAAATTTACATCTAATTAGTTCATATTATATCAGTACAAGGTTGTTTTAGGAATCATAGTGGGAATGTTACACTCTTTTTTAGTTATTAAAATTATTGAAAATCAATAGAATCCCTCTAATAAAAATTTGACACATTAAAATGGGGATTTATATTATTTAATAGATTTATATATAGGTCCTTGGTTGATTATTGAAATTTAATAATGGTGAAAAAATATTTTGATCGATGATTTTAGCTTACATAATAGTTCCAGTTAAAATTAATGTTGTTTCATTGTATACGAGGATGATTTACTATTTATCCTTAGGGAAAATTATTATGGATAGGTCTATGTGGAGGGTTTTATGACCGTTTTAATGGGATTTCATGGAACCCATGTGGACTTTTTTACATGGGGATGACATGATATATTATCTAGATTTTGTTCATTTTTTCACATATTTTACCTGATGGCTAAGAATGCACATAGTTTACCATGGGATAAAAAAATAATTATGATGACTATTAATGGTGTATTATTGATTGGGTATATAGGTTTTTCTGAGTAACATTTATTATAATTTATTTTATTAGAGTAATGAGTGTAACATTCACAATACAACCACCACCCAAGAGCGATTTTCCTAGTCATGACCCAATATATAGGTAGTAATAAGACTAATTAGTAGAAATAATAGTTATAACATTCTTCATCCAACTTTTATATTTGATTATGATTATGATTCAAGTTGTGATTATGCAAGAACAAATATAAAATGGTAAGGTGTGAGTCATTGGTTGTAATAAATATTGTTGTTGATGTAGAATGATTTTCATAGAATATTATTGATTATATTTTGGTGGAACATATTATACTATATTTACAATTCATGTTTTGGGTAAATTTATTTTATATATTTTTGGGTAGTTCTAATATACCTTTCCTTAAAACGAGATTAATATTTCTAATTTTAGATACTACACATGTCGTATTTTTATTATCTCATCACATTGAAACTATTTAGAATTATAGGGGAGGAAACTATTGGGTATGTAATTATATTCACTCTAAATTTATATAAACCATTTCATAACCTAAAAATTGACATTTTATAGATTCTATGTGGAATTTACATAGATAATTATGGTGTTTACATGAGTTCTATGTATTGGGGTTATTTTTGTGTAGCATTTGGGTATGTAAGGTTATGCTTTAGGTTTTTTTATTTTGGTGTTTGGAGATTTTTTTATAACATGTTACATTGTATTGAATTTGATATATTTCATATCATTATTTCAATATGATTAATATTGATCTCGATTATCATTCATATAATATTTTTTCCTACTTACTTCAATATCCAAAAATTTAATAAGGAAATGGATTCCATTTAGATTGTTTATACAATTAATTCTTCTTTTTATCCCCTAGATGAATGAGGGAGGGAATGATATGATACTTGTTTCCCTATATTTGATCTATAGAGGATATTTGGTAGGGATGTACCATGTCATAGACAATGAGTCATCTTTAATTATTTCTCTTAATCTTTATGATATTATGAATTGTTGTTTGTAAGTTTCAGGAAGTATATATGGATCTTCCAAATATATCTCATTGATGATTGTACATATGTGATAGTTAAGAGTATGAAGGGTCCTGATTAAAACCATGGTTAGAAATATCACATTCTGATATGTCACTTTTTCCCATATTAAAGTTAAAACACTTGGTCAACACGCTATACAAAGATTAAATTTTCCCAAGTATATTAAAACAAGGAAGTTTGAGGGATTAAATAAATGCTAACTAGAGGATTAAAAAAGTGGGATCTTAAGGAGAACCTGGAAATCCTTCATTAATTAGTTTAGAATTTAAATTGTATAATAGGTTTGAAATTACTAATACACATTTTTAATGATTTGATGTTCTAATTACAAAATTTACTAAATAATATTAAATAAATCTATATGTTGGTATTTAGGGAATTCCAAATAATTAAAAGTGGTATAATTTTTTTCATCAAATATAAACAACATAATTAAATAAATAATGGAAATAAGTAATAAAAAACATTTAAATTTATAGAAATTATTATTATTTCACTAAAGTCATGAGTGTAAAAATTTCATCTTAAATGAATTTTTATATATGGAATTTATTATGGGTTATTTAATATGATTGAGAGTAAATAAAATTATATGATGGATTATTATTTATGGTTTTATTTGAGGCTCCCATGAAACAAAATTTTATTTACTAAATAAATCAATAATTAATCATTCATAATCATGTTATGTGGCTAGGAAGTAAAACATTTAAAGAGTTAAGAGTTAAGAGTTAATGAGTCTTATGTTCATAGCACTTAATGAGTTTGTGGTTGTATTTTATAAGTGTATAATGTGTTTTTAGTAAAATTAATATCATTTAAGAAATTTTATGACTTATTAGGAGAATAATCCATAGTTGAGGTGGAATTATAAAAGGTGTATGCTCTCTATCATAAGAAACCAAGTTATTGGGAAAATCCCTTAATTAAAACATTGTTTCCGTTATGTTTTCCATTTTTTTAAAGTTTCTCAAAAAAATTAAAGAAGATAATTAATTTATATTAAATTCAAGATTATAATTATTAGGAAATCATATAAGGTGGTACAAACTATTCAATCAATATTAATGTGTTCATAAATCACTTAGAATAATATATTATTATTTATTGAATGTGTTATGATTTTCATTTGATTTTACAAATTCCATTCCCTACTAATTTTATGTCATTTATTTTATGGATTTTAAATTGAATTTGGGTGATATTAATTCCCTATAAATCCCATCATTAGTATTAAAGAAAATTTAGAGATAATATTTTTGATATGGTAGTAAAAAAAATTAAAAATAAAAGATCAATTATTGTATAATATTCAATATTTCAATACATTTTTAATAACATGATTTATTTAATTTATTTTACTTATTTTAGGACCAATAAAGAAATACCCTGAGAGGGGTGGGGATAAATTAGGGTATGATGATTTGATTCCTTTTTTCATTATTACTTATTTTTTATATTGTTCATACAATTAGTTAGGACATGTATTTACATATCAATAATACCTTTTTATGCAAGTAATTAGATAATAAAAACCATATAATGAGTTATTTAGTTCCCTTAAAGTATAAAGAATATATCCGAAAATAAGAAATGAATCACTTGTAGACTTACCTAAATCTTGAATTGATTTTGATATAACTTATTATATCTTAAGGTTCACTACTTTCACAATACATAATTTCATTACTTACATGATTAAAAAGAAAACTAGTATAATAAATATCTTAACAAAATTAATAAGATTAAACCCTCAACTGAACCTCTCACAGGTTAATGATGTGCTCCATGTACCCCTCCTAAGTAATTATATAATTATTCCTTCACATGTACTAAACTCAGAGGATGTACCAATTGAGAATTATATTTATTATAAGGAACAATTTTTTGAGATTCATGATCATGAAAATAAAATTCTATGAAATAAGACCACTCACATGGTCAAAGTTTTTTGAAAAAACCACCAGTTTAAGGAAGCCACGTGGGAACCTGAGGATGTAATGGGGTGTATGTATCATTCGCTGTTAGTACCAGCATGATGATTTTTAGGGAAAAATTAATTTTAATGGGGGTATAATGTAACATCCATATTTTGAGAAATATTATTTTTTCAATAAATTTAATCTTTTTGAAAATTTTTATTACACCCAAAAATGATATTAGCTTGACTTATATGAAAAACTGAGTATAGAATAATTTAAATGCAACATCAAGTTTAGATTTCATTACATTCAACAACTATTTTATCTTACACTACACGTAACACTGAGTTTAACTTATGTTACATACAACCCTGAGTTTATCCTACATTACATGAAACACTACGTTTTAATGAAACGTGACATACTATTAAAATATTATTATTTAAAATGATAAATATCACCTAACATTTTTAATGGTGGGTATGAATAATATTAACTAGATTATGAAAATATATGGTTTAAACATGTATATATAATGAATTATTTTTTCACCCATTAATTAAAAATGAAAATAAAAACAATTTGAAATCAAATGGAATATTTTTCTGAAAAAAATATGATTCTACCCAAAAACATGTTTTATCTAAATAAATTAAATAAATTTATTTTTATAAAGGTTTTTAATGAAACTTATGTTCTATATATTGAATCAAATTTTTAACACTTTTCTAATGTGTTCTCTAGATAGGAGATAATAATAAATCCAATTTTATTCTTACAAATGATATTTTTCTAAAAAATTATTTTATCAACCTTTTCACACTTATTTTATTATTAATTTAATTTAATTTTAGAAAATTTATTTTAAAAAATGAAATTTATTTTTTAAATCATCATATCCAAATTAGTTTAGGGTGATGTCTTGATAATTTTCTAAGAAGATAAATTTTTTGACAAAAAGTGAAAAATACTGGTTTTATTAAGAATTTTCATTTCTTTTAAATAATTAAAAAACATTAAAATTGTTTTAATATGGTTTTAAGGTTAAATTTTTTTCAATTATATATCTATTAATTCAATTTAGGTCATTGGAACCACCTTTACATTGAATTTTGATATAATTTCTTTTAAACTTTTTTAACATTTCTCTTTGCAAAATAAATTTTTATCACGTCTGTTTTTTTCCTTAAAAGCATTATTTTTTAATATTGAGTATAAAAAAGGATTAAAGTAAAAGTAAAAGTTATAATTTTCCAAAATAACCATAGGATAATAAAATATATTGGGTTTAATATAGGAATATCAAATAATTCTTCCAACTAAGTCTTAAACATAAACAATCCTGAATAATGATGAGATTGTGAAATAAACATTTACCACTGGTCTAATTTTATTCATACGTGTTCAAAACTCTAGTATAATAAATATAAATTTATTATAAATATATTATAGAAACATACTCATATATATAATACCATATATTATTTACTTATAACTTTTTATCTCCATTTCATTACCGATTAGTTTTTAAAATGTTATTAAGGGTGATAATTACTTCGTTTTTCATGTATGTTTTGGTTCAGTAGTTTGGTCATTGTACTTTGATAATGGTTACATCATTAAAAAAAATAATGATATAAATATCATATATATTTATTTTATATGTATTTATAATAATCTATAAATGTTGTATAGAAAAATGAATGACACTGTTCATGGAGACGGTAGGTAGTAGATACGCATGATCATTGTTTCCATTTTTAATGAATGTAATGAAAGAAATGTAAATAATATTTTAAAATCAAATAATTATTATTATATCATATATTTCATATATATTCATTAAATATAACCTTGTTTCCATCCATGTAAAATCAAATGAAAAACATATCGCATCTCTTGGTGGAGGCGGTAGTCCACACATACGCATGAGCGCCATTATCATTTTCTAATGGGTTGGAGGGTAAGAAGGTAGATGTGATATTATAATTTCATAAGTTTTATTATGTCATAAATTTCATATATATTCAATAATTACATCATTATGTTTATCCATGAGAGTTTGTGATGGAAAATGAATTACATTGGTTTATGAGATAGTAGTCCACCGTACACATGATCAGTGGTTTTATTTCCCATTTGATGAAATATATGATGTATATAGATTATTAAATCAACATAATTACATATTAGTATATCTGAGATACTATTTTTATTATTTTAGGATATTTGGATATGATTTTTAGGTGTTATATGAATAAATAAAATGGAGACTCATGGTTAAGAACTATACCTCTTCCCCGAAGAACCTCTTTAGGTTTAAACCTAATCCATTCCCAGATTGGTTTTATGATCAAAAAGGAGTCTAGGTAATTGGGAGGTATTTATAGAAGGTATTATGGAATTTATTTTCAAAAAAAGGGCTATTTAATTGTGTATAGGACAGGAGAGGGGGTTCCCTCTTATAAGTTGGGGTGATGATACACTTGGAATTTTTGAAAAGAATAAGATATACCCATGTTTTACACATGAAAAAGGCCAAAAAATGTCTCATCCAAGATACTTAGAAGATATGAGGTCAAAATATTTTCATAAAATAGATATTAGGTATGTTTGTTTGTCATTTTACCCCTTATTTTTTTAGTCTAACCCTTAGTAAACTCGTTTTAACCTTAACCATCATAATTAATTTTTACTATTTTTACTATTCATTATGGTCAAAAAAATTGAACTTATTGTATAATATTAATAATTCTGATTCCAAAGATAAAATCCATTTTTCTTAATTTAAAATCATAGAAGTGACAAAATTTATTTTACATTAAAACCCACAAGCAAGTTAAAAAAATGGATTTCCAAAGAAAATGTTTTCTTCAGTATAAAAAGTTTTCATATCAAAACTAAATATAAAATTGATTAAAATGAACTAAATTGAAATATTTATAATTTATTTTGTCATATTTTACTTTTAAAAAAATTAAAAAAATGAAACTTTGAAAATTATTTAAACAAAAATACTCTTTTTGATAAATATCATTATTTTTTGTTATTCATTGATAAAATTTCCCTTTGAGAAAATTCTAAAAAATTATATCAAATATAATTTTTAAATTTATATTTAAAAAACACTTTTTATTTTTTCAAATAATTTTTATAACAGTTTCAAAAATTAATTAAAAGTAATAATGAAAAAGGCGATGAAAACACTTTTTAGAATAATACAATTTTTCAGCATAAAACTAGATTTGTTCTCATCCAATGCTTAGAAAAAATATTAAATAAATGATGAAATTTTTTAATAAATATATAATATAACATTTTTATTAAAATCATTCAATAATAGTTTTTAATTTAATTTGTTAAGATAAAAACACATTATACACATAAAAGTACTTTTTCAGAAAAATAGATCTTTTAATTTCAAATGATTTTTTGTATTTCTAATCAATTGATAACCAATGAGTTTGTTTAATAAATTTTTAAAACATATACCTTTCCTAATTTATTTATTCATACATTCAAATTTAACGACTATGTTATAACATTCGTATTTAATAAATATATTTCACAGGTCATTTTAACTCGGTGTTGCATTTCATATACACTATGGAACATAATGTTATACTTTTAAAATATTAGGGTGTTAAATTATTAATTAAATAATGGAGTCTATTCAATAAAAATAATTAAATAATTCTTTTATCTCCTCCTAATCATGTATAATTCATACACTAAAACGTATAACATAAAATCAATCTCTTCAATAATGTTAAAGGATTTAGCAATTAGTATAGCACATTTAATCATCATCTCAACATCATAAAATGAAATTTTAACTGAAATAAATGATATAAATATAAAATATATGAAATGCCTAAATTAAATGTTAATGTTATATCACATATCATAATACCACATGCTCCCATGTTTACTGCATATGATGATATACTATATATAATTATCTATGATATGAACTCTAGTGAATTTAAAATTTTTAATCTATCCTTTTTACTAAATCCTTATATAATTTATTCACATTTCATTTTTAATCATGAAATTATATCCAAAATAATTTTATTATAACCAAAATATTAGTTTTCAATGGATTTTTTTATCAATCACATATAAATATTGGGTAAATGTATTAAGAACCTATCATAAGAAGATGAAATATATAAATAGAGATCATACATGGTGAAGAATTAATTTCTTATCTATAAATTGGCTATGTTGTGAATTAGAAGAAACATGAAATTGAAATATGAAACTTACACATATAATTTCAATATATAGAGTTACATGGAAATGATAAATTAAGGTTCAAGAGAGATAATGTTGAAGTAACCATAGTTAATATTATCTTTTTGATGAAAAGAAGAAGAAATAATTCTAGATTGCCTTTATTAAAGATGAATAGAAATATAAAGAATAATGAAATGGTGTTTTGTATTTAGGAGAATGATCATATAGTTTTAATGTTGCTTATTTAGATAGTATACAAAGTAAAAAAACCTTTTTTAAGATGATTTAATAAGATTGTGAGATGATTTGGTAAACTGGAAAAGAATAAAGCAGTAATATTTATGAATACATCAAGTCAATTATCTATTGTTTAGTGAAATTTTTTTATACAATTAAAGAAAAATACACCATAGTGACACTGGAATATGTTTTGGTTTTTTTACAAAGGATCAAGATAAATTAGGTTGGTTAATGTTTCAAATTCTATCAGGTTGTAATCAGAATATAATTTTTAGAATTGTGTAGTTATATTTAACAAACTATATGTATTACACCATAATATTATGTCATGATTTTTGTATGAATTTTTTTATTTAGAAATAATTTTGGGATGCTAGAAATGCTATAAAAGGTCATGTCTTAGTTGGAAGCCATAATTTTGTGAGCAGAATGAAACTAGATTGTGGTTTTAATAATCATTTCATAGTTAATTTATTAGGTGGATTCCCTAAATTCCATATTTTATGGGATAAGGAAGATCATTATTCCATGAATATTATAGTATTTGGTATTTGAATATTCAATTCTCTAAAACATGATGTTATTTAGTAGATTTATATAATTTTTATATCTTTAATATTATTTAAATATGGGAAGATATGGATAGTGATTATGAGATCATATTTGACCAATTTTGATGTCTTTGACCATTATTTAAAAAGTGAGACAAAAGGAATAATTATGGGTACTAATGATAACATAAATATATCATATCCATTGATTATTAGTGATAAAAAATTAATAAATTCTATATATTTGGATGTTATAGAAATAATAATAGATAGTGGAATAATAAAGTAATACCGATTTGTTAGATATATAGTTGATAGTGAGCACATCAATTGATCTAGTTTTAGAGAGATGGAGAGGTACATTATTCATGGATTATTATTTAAAAATATAGTGTATTTGAGTATAAATAATGTGGATAATAATATTTATATATCCAGCTACTGAAGAGAAAGAACATGTGTAATGGTATCAATCCCATTAACAAGAAATGATATAATATAGTTCCTCTTCAAAGAAGGTGGTTATGGAATTGAATATCGATTATAGGACGTCATATAAACTCTATTAATAATGATTTTTACAGATTTTTACATTGAATGTATAGATAACATGATGATGAAAATTATATATTTTATCTTGGTTTTATTTGTGAAATTTCTATCATTTATCTTATAATAATCTAGATATAACAACAATTCTATAAACGGATCAACAAACCTCCTTGAAAGTAGTGAAAGGAGAAGGAGGGAGAGTATATAATCCTTGTGAGATGGAAAACCATCCCTAAACTATTATTTTACTGGTATTGAGTTGTGGCATAGAGTGACCCTGACCAAAACCATTATATCATATACATATAATTAGTTTAATAGATCTTGGTACATCAACACATCATTGTGTGTATTCCCCTTATATGTAAACCAATCCAGTTAAACCAAGTAAATCATTGTGTCCTAGTGTGATTTACATACATTATATGTTTTACATATTTTTTATGTGTATATTGAGTGATAAATAGATTAAAAATGCATTCATACTAACATAGGTACACAATTCTATAATGGGAGATGAGTTAATGTTGAATTATTCATCCCACAAATTTACTATACTCTAAGATTTACTTAGGCCTAACATTGTGACCCAATGGTCCTAACTAGTGGTATCAAATCATAAAGGTTATGTCTTGGATTTAAGAATGTAATATCTACCTTTGATTTTTATTTTATGTATTATTTTTTATTTCAAATTCCCTATAGTTGATAGATCTAACAACAAAATCCCAAAAGGGTCTACGATGTAAATACCTTGAATATTTTTATTGGTTCTTTGTCTGACAAGATATTTAAGAATACATGTCCTTAATCTATAATTTTTTAGACTTATTAGTCTTTAAAGAAAATATGTGGAAACCCTATTTAAATGGAATATATTGTGATTCTCTTTATAAGTGTTTTAGGTAAATATGGTAATATTGAGTTAAAAATGGATAAAGATAAAGAAATGTACCTTTTTTCTAATAAAAAATATAAGAAAAATAATAAAATCATATTCCAAGGAAAATGAACTTCTATAAATGTGAATAGATTTTTTTCTTGATGAATTGAAATTATCATATAAATATAAATACATATATTACATATCATTGATGAAAATAGATGATGATATTAATAATGATGTTTTCAATCAAAAGAATGTTCTTACCACAATCATGAGGAGGTCAATTCCATATGAAAATAAGTTAAATATTTTGAAAGTTAATGGAAATATTATTCAACTTTTAATATAAAATTATCTCAAGAAAATGAAAGGATGAAGTAATAAAAGTTGTCCATGAATATTTCCCTTAATAATACAATTAGAAATATAAAAGATTAAATTATTTTGAAACTTGAATTTACTCGTGAATTGGAAGATCAAATTGGAAAGGTGAAGAAATGAAATATTTACTTAATCTATCCCAATGAAAATCTTCAAGAAGGAATGAAATCCAATAAATAAGTGCACTCTTAATTGGGGGGTATTTATTCCCAATTGAATAAGAAATACATAATGATTTTAGGGTTTGTAGAAAAGTGGAATTCTGAAATAGGAGGGTTTTTAGGTTATAAATATTCTTATATAGTGACTTCAACATGTATTTATTGTTATGTTTATAATTTTAAGGTAGTAAAGAAAATGAATTTTCTTGATAAAAATGAAAGGGAATTCACAATGAATAGTATAGAATAAATATTTTTATAATATTTACATATATTTCACTAGATATGTTTTTATGAAGGCTATAACACAATTCTATGGAAGGAACTCTCCTAAAGAAACACACCAAATGATTAATATACATGGAATACTTTATTTAGAATATTTTTTATTTATTCTAACCATAGTCATATATATAGATATTATGATAATGAAATTTCTAAATGATAAAGGAGAAAGAATTTCATTCTTGTGATGAAAGGAATTCATGCTTACAAAGAAGGAAAATCTGTTAATATTGAAAATAGATTGTTGGATCTAAAATTATAAGAAGTTAAAATTCAATAAAGTATGTAACTGGTAAAAATTAAATCATATATATAGTAACTATAATAGAAAATGGGTACAAATATATAGAGGATTACAGAATCTCAAAAAATATTAATGGATAGCAAATAAGATATTGACATAATTTTATCTATTAAAAATACAAAGTATGAAGATGGAAATAAATATATAATTGATGAATGTTACATAATTTAAATGGAGGAGTGTTACAAAATTGTTATAAACCTCACTATAATGGTGATGAAATTCTAATATTGGTGGATAATGAAAATTTTAGAACCCTGAAAGAGTTTTGTATAAGAGGTAACACTCAAAGGATAACCATGAAAAATGACTCGATAAATGTTATAAGAAAAGGGTTGGATTATTGAGATGAACTAAATTCCTCTTCATGAGGTTTTCTGGGAATTTACTCTCTCCTTTATATATTTAATTTTCATAATTGCTACTGATGTGATGTGTTATTATGGCAAATATACGATCCATGGGTTCAACATAATAAATAAAATTATTAATCCAAAATAATTATTCAATTAGATATGGATGATGAAGAATTACCTATAAAATCAAGCGGAATCAAGAATTGTAGTTCAACCTTAAATTGATCATTAAATTATAGAAATAGTTATCAATAGACAATGATATCTTGAATTTGAAAAATAAATAACAATATGAAAATCATAATCCATAGCTTATTTATGAGTTATTTATCTTGTGATTACATGTTGTGTTCTTTGTATATTCTAGGAAACATATAGTTGATAAAGAGGAGTGACTCAAATGGTATTTTTAATAAAAAACAAGGATATTAATATTAAGTTTGAATGAATTTAAGGGCAGTTTACTTTAATGAAGATTTAAGGTTTACAAAATAATAAATGTTTTAGTAAAGTGTCAATAATATCACATAGAAATTTTCATGAAGTATGTTAATTTTGAAAGAAAATTTTTTTCAACAAGAATTTAGTGAAATATATTACATTAGCATCATTAAATTATTCCCTTGTTTCCTACATGATAGCTCTATAAGAGTAGAGTATTTATTGGTAAATATTTGAAAAGTGATAACTTCACTCACTAAAAACATCAATAGTTACAGAAATATAAAGGTGTTATGATTTAAATACATAATTCTTGAATATTGAGAAAAATTGGTATTATAGGCTAAGAAAAGATAAGAAGGTTTAGAAATGATGAAAATAATAATTCACGAGGAAAATGAAGTATTTTCAATGAAGAAACAATTTATAAAATTTCCTTTACAAAGGGGAGTATATAGACGCTTGCAGAATAAGTGGTATGCACTAATTTTTTTGGTAGAGATTTTTTTTCTTCTCGAGTTAGTGTGAAAGTGAAATATATAATGAGCATGTGATTGTATTATCCTGACCATCTGACCATTTGACGATGATGTCAAATTGATGATATTTTTAATTTAGTATCAAAGGGGGTGATATTTTATAAATTTATATTTATCTAATAAGGTAGATATGTTTCATATTACATCAATTTATAAACAGTGGGAAAGATAGTCTTTATAGAAATAGGGTGTTATGTTTTTAGAAATAATAAGTGATACATATTTAAGCATTGCATGGAAAGTCAATTGGTAATACTGGAATTCAATGTTTCAAACATGGAGTATTGGTAGAATAGATTTGTTATTCAGTGTTGAAAATAAAATAAATAGGGTGAATTATAACTACAAAAGGATTTATTTATTTGGACTTGTTATCAATCAATTATCAATCTTAGTTGAATGTGTTGACAAGCTATCACATGAAGATGAATGATACATATGGTGATGAAATCTGCTGAAGAAATAAGATATTAGATAAATATTTTCCCAAAGGTGTATAAGGAGATAAATGGAGTTAAAATATGGAGTTTCAATTGATGTAGATAAATTATAATGGTATATGGAGGTTTACGATTGAAGGAATTGAAGTCACTATAGTGATTGTGGTGTTTTTGGTAAAAGAAATAAAGAATCATAGTGGATGGATTTTCTTAGAAAATATGAAGAGAGATATAGTATAAAGAAATATGATATTTATTTTATATCTAAGGATAATTATTTTAGAGGTTCATTATCACTTATTTAGATAGTTAATGATGTTAGAAATTTTTTTGAGATGATTTGAGAAGTTGTCAAGGTGATTTGGTGAAGTGGAAAAACATTACACCATAATATTTATGAATATGTCGTGGCCATTATTTGAAGATTAGAGGAATTTTATTGGCTACAAAATGTAAAATTTTACAATAGTGATAACAAGACATGTCATTATTTGTTGATTTATGATCAAAGTGGATTTGTTCGGTGGACATGTCCAAGCACATGTAGCCCCAATGAGAAGCTATAGTTTGGAAATGTTTTGTGTTGTTCAACATTCTACGTGGATTATTCCATAGTGATATTCCAAGATTTATATCGATTTTTTTTCAAAAAAAAAAGAATGTTGGGATATGTGACATACCATAGGAGGTTATGAAATAATTATAATCCAGAATTTTGTCAATAAAAGTAACTACATTTTGGTTTCAATTATTAAACCATTTCAAATTTATCTGTTGGATTTCATAATATTTAAAAGGCATGGTTTTTTAGATAAGTATGATCATTCTGTTTTTGTCTACAAAATATGTATTATTTGATTATTGAACAACATAGTTTACCAACACACCATATTTTGGTAGATTTCATTAAAATTCCAAACTGAATATTCTACATATTTAAAAAGACCTGGAGAGTGATTGTGAGACTGAATTCAATCTATATTTAATATATTTTATGACTCCTTGATGATTATGAAACCTGAGATAGTTACAATGAATCAAAAGAACAAAAACATTTATTATCAATTGATAACAGATATTGAATATTAAATAAATTCTATATATTTTTATTATATAGAAGAAAGAAGAGGGAGCGAAAGAGAGGAATAAGTTAGAGATATTTATTTGAGAAATATCCATATGATAGTGAGCATATCGATCAAACTAATCAGAGATAGAGGATTATTATTTATGGATTGTTATTGACATATATGGTGTATTGGATCATGAAGAGTGTTAGAAATATCATTTATTTACCTGGCCAATGAAGAATAAAACTTATTGTAATTTCCTTAATTCCATTAACATTGAATTTATTTAATTATAATCCTCTTTAGAGGAAATGGTTTTTTAATTAAAGATTAATTAGAGTAAATTGAATCAAATCTCTTAACATAGGTTCATTTAATTTGGGCCATTAATGGTGGAGGCCCCATGTGGATGAAAATAATGCATCACATCTTGGTTTTATTAGTAAAATATACATTATTTATCATATATTGATTAATAAAAACCTACTCTTTTTAAATGATAAGAAACCCTCCTTCATGTAATGTGTGGAGGAGGAAGAGTATGATTCTTTATGAGATAGTTCACATCCCTAATTTTACATTTTATATGATGTGAGCCTTATAATGGAGTGAAAATAGTCTAGGACATTCTATCCATATGTAAAATGAGTATAATGCATTTTATCCCATCGATGAATTTCCATGTATATGCTCCTAATGCATTTTCCAATGTAGGTGAACCAAGTAAATAGTTGTGTACTTAGGTTAATTAATTTACTATTATGGTTTATATATTTTTTGTGAGTTCATAGAGTGATTGATAAATTAAAACTGTGTCCCTTCTAAAATAGGTGCAAGATCAAGTAAATGGAGAGGGTTAAAGGAAAAAAATTAACCAAACATCTCCTTGATTAACCCCTATTAGGTTTCTTTAGGCCTTACATTGTAATAGAAAGGTCCCAACATGTTTTCAAAAATATACCATTAAAATTTCTTAAAATTTTAACAATTATTTTGTTCTAAGATTAATCCCCATTCACTTATGCTAATGCATTTCCTTTTGAGGGTTTTCAACACTGATAATTATTATGAATTCATAGTTCATAACTATATAGAGAGAGAAGGATCTAGAAAAAGGTATTTTCTACTCAGTATATAAAAGTATGTAGCATGGCCTTCATAAAAGCAATGCATCTCCATAATAGCATGTCTATATTATATATCTCTATAAATCACATGTATACTCTTATAACAGTTTTATTCATGAAATTGTGTACATTCATAATACATAGAACTTTTCAACATAGTATAGGTCTACTTTCACATCATCAAATTTCGATGTAAGTTGATAAATGTAAATGAATACATCACATCACTCATCCATGTATGTGAAAATATCATAAGTTACATAAATAAAAATGTCAATGCATTTCTCGAGCCTAAATCAATTGAGGTCATATATTTGATAATCATATTATAAAAGGATAAATCTAACATTAATTATGAAAAACGCCTTACATGGTCAATAACATAGCCAAAAAAACCCTTGAATAGCTCAATATTTAATATAAGCATAATAGAGGAATCAAAGTACGAATTTTCACTTGTAGGGAACTTTGATAGCCTTAGGTATTGGTGAGTTATTATGAATTAATCAAACCAAAAATATTAATTACACATGTATGAAATTCTGAGTAATATGTGAAAATTTTATCAATTAAGGCATTAAGTCATACTTATATTTTATGAGATGTATATCTCTATGTGAGGACCTATCTACACTAATCTTAACATATCAATGCAACCCATAAATTTTGATGATCATCGATCCAAAAAAACTCAAACATTTACTTTCTTAATTTCTATTTAACTTCAAAGTAACAAATGAAATACATGCAAATGAATAATAAACAAATCTATATCAAAAATAAAGTCATGATACATTATATAAGCTCAATATTTATATCCTATAAATTATATCTAGAATTCATTAAAAACTAAAAAAATTTGTTCTTGACCATTATATATTCATAACCTCAAGATTTTATATGCCCATCATTTTTTATTAACATGCTATTAATTCTTTTCATCAATAAGAATTAGAATGCTTCACATTCAGTAACAAGTTCCATCAACACATGGAATTACACCACACAAAATATGGGATTTTATAATGGAAAGGAGTCAAGTGGGCCTAAAATGGGGGAGCCCTATGGAGTCTTCTCTAACAATACACAGACAGTCCTGGGGAAGCGAACCAGCACACAAATAAATTAAAATAGTCTATGAGATCCTTGCATGATCTAAACTGATAGATAATGGACCAATGAGGGGCAGACTGACCTGTAAGAAAACCATGAAGTAAATATGAATCCATCTCAGCCTCATGAAATAATATGGTATTATAAAGCTGACATATAAGAAGACCACTGAGGGGGGCTTTGGCCTAAGCCATAAGAGACATTCCAAATCAGTACAAGTCACCGAAGGAAACCTTAACTGCACCTAAATTATTCCTTACCAAACCGCCACCATGTATAATTCCTTGAACAAAGAAACCATCCATGTTGATGTTCCAGCTGCTTACTGGCTTTATCCAACACACCTAATTGGCCACGACTTATGAGAGAATCCTTCCAGGAAGCCGACTGATACGTGAGGGTCTTGAGAATAGGATACCTATCCCGCCACATGAACAGACCCCCATGCTGCACAATGAGGCAACAAGCCTTTAACATAATGCCAAGAAAAGGAGAACGATGATCCTGAAACATGGCATTATTTCGAGTATCCCAAATAACCCAGCACCCCACTACAAAATGCGGACGACCCAGATTTAGCCCTCTAACATCACTGGTATCCTGCAACCACTGATTAAAAAAGCCATGAAAAGTATCCCCATGCATATCGCGACCCATCAGGACAGCCAACATATTCCAAATAAATCCCGCCCAATCCCCCTCAACAAACAGGTGGGAAATGGTTTCAACCCAACCAGAGGAACAACATCTACAGTGAGAAGCCAGATGAATGCCTCTATTTTGTACCTCACTGCCAATAGGTAAAGCATGACGATAAATATGCCAAACCAGAAAATTATATTTAATAGGAATACATTTGCACTAAAAATACCCAAAACCAGCCTCACTATTCTCACCTTGATCCACATGCAATCTTCTACGAAGATCGATGACGTGGAAAGATCCAGACAAAGAAGGAACAAAGATGCACTGGCCATCCTCCAAATCAAGGGCTATCTCGTTCCTGGAGGTTCTAAAAGAATCGGATCTACCGAACTTCTCTTCCTCAAAGACACACATCAAACGGGCGGATGATGGGAGCTACTCCGTTATCGCGGATCCAGAAGCCCTTCAGCAAAGGTTAGATCTATGTCGATTTTCCCTTCTCGGACGCGTTGTCTACACTAAAGGGGATAAACCGTGGCCCTATTCTGAAATCAAACTAAGAATCTCTCATATATGGGGCTTCGGGAATTGGAAACTCATCCCGATCGGAAAAGGATACTTCCACATCGTCCTGGGAAGCAAAGAAGAGTTCGACTCTGCCTGGAGATCTGGAAATCTTCAACTGAAGTCGGGAGTCCTACGAATTGCAGATTGGGATATTAATTTCAATCCCTTCTCACAAAGACTCACCTCGGCTCAAATCTGGATCAGATTACATGGCTTGAACTGGGTATATTGGCACCCAAAAATTCTGAATGACATTGCTTCATGCATCGGAATTCCTCTAAAAATAGATCAACGCACTCTTAAGTGGTGAATTGGGCCTATATGCAAGGATACAAGTCGAGGCCAGTATGGAATCTAAGCTCCCAGATGTCATCAGTTTTGTTGAAGTCTGTATCCCACATCAGACTTGTGGTCCGATGTGGTCCTTTTCATTCATTATAAAAGAATATCTCCGCCTCACTTTGAGGTAAGGAGGCAAGGGGGTTTTCTCAACCTACATGGTATCAGAGGAGGTTTAACCCGACCCCTCCCTCCAATTTTTTATTCTTTCCTGTTTATGGTTGATTTTTTTTTATTTCCCTCTCCGTAGGGGGGTGGCGGGCACATGGCCCTAATTCTCTGCCGCCGCCCCCCTCCTACGTGATTGTTTCCGGTGAGGCCTTGCGCGGACTCTTGACAGCGGACTTCCGGCCCCGCCTCCTGCTACGGCTTCCCGGCTCCACCTCCCTCCCGTGATTAAAGGTCCTCCCGCGTCGGCAACTCCCACTCTCCGGGCAGATCCTTACCGTCGTCGGCTTTCTGGGCGTCAACCTCCTCCTCGGGGCCCTCCGGCGTCGTTCTCCCCTCCCGCGCGACGGACCATCCTCCGGCCGTCCCATCCAGCGGGCTTCCTTCCCCGGCGTCTCCTCCCTGCTGCGCGCGCCGGCCCCGATATCCCGCACGGCTCCCGTCGGCTCGGCCCCGTCCTCCCGCGCGGCTCCCGCATCTCCCGCTACGCACGCACCGCACTCCTCCTCAACGGCTCCCGCCTTCCCCGGCGGCCGTTCCGGCTTCCCGCAACAGCCCGCAACAGCTCCCACTTCTCCAGGCGAGCGATACGGTCGGCTCCGCCTCTCCCACAACTGCTCCGCCTCTCCCGCTACGCACGAACCGCGCTTCCCAGGCGGTCCTCCTGTGCGCGCAGCACCTCCCGCGGCTCCCTAGGCGGCCTCCCTTCCTCGGCGTCTCCATCCCGGACGGCTCCCTGCGCTGGCAGCCTCCCTTCCCCGACGGTCCTCCCGCGATTAAGGCCCTCCGCATCCGACGCGAATCTCCCCCCCTGCCGGCACCGGCTTCCAGCGCCGCCTCTCTTGCAGTCCGCGCGACAGTCCTCCCGCGCGACGGTCCTCCCGCGCGACGGTCCTCCCGCGCGACGGTCCTCCCGCGCGACGGTCCTCCCGCGCGACGGTCCTCCCGCGCGACGGTCCTCCCGCGCGACGGTCCTCCCGCGCGACGGTCCTCCCGCGCGACGGTCCTCCCGCGCGACGGTCCTCCCGCGCGACGGTCCTCCCGCGCGACGGTCCTCCCGCGCGACGGTCCTCCCGCGCGACGGTCCTCCCGCGCGACGGTCCTCCCGCGCGACGGTCCTCCCGCGCGACGGTCCTCCCGCGCGACGGTCCTCCCGCGCGACGGTCCTCCCGCGCGACGGTCCTCCCGCGCGACGGTCCTCCCGCGCGACGGTCCTCCCGCGCGACGGTCCTCCCGCGCGACGGTCCTCCTGCGGCGACGGTCCTCCCGCGGAGCTCCTTCCCCTCCAGATCCCGACGCGGCTCCCGTCCTCCATGCGCGCGGCTCCCGCCCCTCCCGCGGCGGTTTTCCCCGACGGCGCTCCTCCCGCCCTACCCGGCGGTCTTTTCGGCTCTCCGGCGTTCCTCCCGGCGCGGCTCCCGTTGAGGCTCCCGACGTCCAGATCCGTCGCGTCCAGATCCCTCCTCCCGCAGCGCGCGGCTCCCTCCTCCGCGCGATGACCTCTCGGCGGCTCCATCTGTCAATTCCGGCCAGATCCAGTGATATACGTCCAGATCCCTCCCCGTGCACCTCCGCTGCAATCCCGCTGCACCGTCGCCTCCCCTATTTGTTGCTCAACTGCTCCCTCCATGTCGGCCTCTTCCTGCTTCCCGTGGCATTCCCGCCTCAATCGTCGGCCTCCTCCTGCGGATTTCCCGGCGCTTCGACGACCGGCACCGCCATTACATATTTCTCGGCACTTTGACGACCGGCCCTCCCGAGCGGATTTCTCGGCGCTTTGACGATCAGCCCGACATTACGGATTTCCCGGCGCTCTGACGACCGGCCCGTAGTGCGGATTTTCCCGACGCTCTGACGACCGACCCGTGTGGATTTCCCGGCGCTCTGCTGTCCGGCCCCGCACTTTTCCGGCGATGACCCATCCTTTTTTTTTCAGCGGCATCACATTACCATCTAGAGGGGGAGCAGCATCAACAATGATTTTATTATTTCCATTTCTTCTGTTTTTGTCTTGTATTTGTCATCAAGCTGGGCATGTCCAGCTTGAGGGGGAGTGTTAGCATCTGTTTTTTTTTTTTTGCTTTCTTTTCATTATGTGTCCAAGCTAGGTACATCTAGCTTGAGGGGGAGTGTTGGAATCTGTATCCCACATCAGACTTGTGATCCGATGTGGTCCTTTTCATTCATTATAAAAGAATGTCTCCGCCTCACTTTGAGGTAAGGAGGCAAGGGGGTTTTCTCAACCTACAAGTTTCATTGTTCAATGATCACAAGCTGGAGGTCAAAGTCGAATATGAATACAAGCCACCATTCTGTGAGGTATGTAAAATTGTTGGCCACTCTTTTGCTAACTGCAGGATTGTACAAAAGCAAGTGAAGCCAGCCTTTGATTCAAATGCCTGGACAGAAGTGAATAAGGGTAAGAAAGGGATGGAAAGAGGCATGGAAAAAGGGGAAGCTTTAAAAAAGATTGATGGACAGAAATGGATTAAGAAACAAGCCCCTCCTACTATTCCTAGTACCTCCTGGGCTGTACTGGTGGAGGAGGAGGAACAAGCTATGGAAGAGGAAAACTTGGCTGCAAAAATTGCCCAAGATATTCTCAATGTTATAAATTCCATTCCAATTGCAGAACCTTTGAATATCCCAGTGGCTGGCAACTCTTCTACATGCTTCGATAACACTGAAAATTCTGCATGTTTTATGCACTCTGCAACTGGATTACGCTGCTCCTCTGAGGTGAAAAACAACTCTAAACTCGGACCTGGTATCTCAGCAACATCTGGCCGAACTGACTCTAGTTATAGGGATCCAGAGGAGGCCATAGACATCAAGGGAACCAGCACAGAGCCTAGTGTTGACACTGCAAGTGCTGAGATGTCTGTGCACAACCACACAGAACAGAACCTCACTGATAAAGGTGACAGTCTCATGCCCAAGCAGAACACTGCAGGCTCATATTCAACTACTGCTCATATCACAACGAGTACTTGCTCTACACCTCACCTGGAAAGGAACCCGAAAACATCACAGAAGATTTTAACAGCACTCAAAAGGATGGCTCTTCGAAGGATGTTGATTTGACTACTGCAGCTGGTCAAAAAGCACCAATATCTGCTCATGCTGATCACCCAGAAAAACCTGGAAAGGACTGCATACAAACCAGAAAATCATGCAGAAGTGTAAAAACAGGTGGGAAGAAAAAAGGGGGTTCTCCCCCCAAACGCAAATACAAATGAATATATTTTTCTGGAACTGTCAAGGAGTGGCAAACCATGACACTGCCACCTCGTTGCACAGGTTTATACATGTTCACAAACCCAAGTTCTTGGGCATTGCTGAACCAAAAATCTGCTACTCTCCAGGAGCTGCCAGTCTGGAAAACAGAAGTTACACTCTAATAGGCAGCACCAGTACTTCTGGGATTACTGACACCTTATGGGTCTTTGCTCACAACTCTATATCTGGTGCTTGGGTCTTCAACACGGATCAACAAATGATCACCTGCGAAGCTATCATCGATAATGCTCAATTCTTCTGCTCCTTTGTTTATGCTAAGAACAACTATCAGGAAAGAAGATTGCTTTGGCAAAACATTGTGCTCAATAGCCATGGAATACATGATCCTTGGATTATCCTTGGTGACTTTAATGACATATTGTGCCCCAGTGAAAGAATGAGAGCTGTTCGTCCCACCCTTTCCTCAAAGGAATTCAAATCATGCATTGAGAACGGTAATTTGACTGAGATCAACCTGGTGGGAGCTAAATATACTTGGTACCAAAGGCACAACACTGAAATAGTTGCTAGTAAACTTGACCGTGCTTTTTCTAACGACAAAGCTCTTGAGATGTTTGATGCTATTGCAAGTATTACCTTGCCAAAGATAAACTCTGATCATCATCCTATTTTGACCAGCATTACCAACAGGACTTGCAAACCAAGGTTGCCTTTCAGATACAACAATGCCTGACCCTCTCAACCCGATTTTAGCAAGCTGATTAAAAATTTCTGGACTTCTAACAGTTATGGCAGCGATGTTTATTCTTGCATCATGAGGTTAAAGCACTTAAAGCATAATCTTAAGAGCTGGTGCAAAAACAGTTATCACAGTATGGAGCAGGAAATCACATCTGTGGAGGCACAGCTCAATCAGATTCAATGTGACACCACACGCTCTGATTTTAAAAGAAACATGCAGCAAGAAATTGTCCTCTCCTCCAAGCTGAACTCGCTCCTCTCCATGAAAGACAAACTTCAAAAAGAGACTTTTAGGATTAAATGGTTAAGAGGATGGAGATAGAAACTCCAAATTCTACAATGCTCTTCAACGAACTAGAAAAGCCTGTAGGCCTCTCGCGTTCTTGAGAGATGGTGATAGAGTGCTTGAAAATGAGGAATCCCTTGCAGAGCATGTTGTTTCTTATTTTGAGCATCTTTTCAATGGTCCTGATATAAGGACCTCCAAGATGGCGTCATCCCAAACATTGTCAGTAATGAAGATAATAACAAGCTCACTTGTAGTCCGAATGATCTTGAAATTCGTGAGGCGGTTTTCAGCCTTAAACCAGATAGTGCTCCGGGTCCGAATGGATTTACCAACGCCTTCTTCCAAACCTACTGGGAGGTCATACAACCTGATGTTTGCAGGGTTGTTAATTCTTTCTTCTCTACAGGTGTGCTACCGCATGGCATCAATGCTCAATTCTTTGCGCCGATTCCAAAAGTTGAAAATGCTTCAGAGATGCATCAATTCAGACCCATCGCTCTCATCAACACTTATTACAAAATCATCATCAAGCTTCTCGCCAATCATCTCACCATAATTGCCGAGAAAATCATTACTTGGAACCAGTTTGGCTTTATAAAAGGAAGATCAATACAAGAGTGTATTAGTACGGCCTCTGAATGTGTCAACATACTTAACAAATCTGGCAGAGGCGATCGTACTGCTCTCAAGTTGGACATCAAAAAAGATTTCGACACCATTGATTGGAGACATCAAAAAAGCTTTCGACACCATTGATTGGAGTTTCATTTTCAAAGTTCTTCGCAGTTTCGGCTTCAGTGACATGTTTGTTGATTGGGTTAAAAATCTCTTCCAGTCTGCTCATATCTCTGTGTTTATCAATGGCTCTCCTAAAGGCTATTTTACTTGCTCGAAAGGTGTCAGACAAGGCAATTCTCTCTCTGCCATTCTTTTCTCCATAACGGAGGACTATATAAGTAGACTTCTCACCTGCATGGTGGATCAGGGCAAGCTCAATTCTATCCACGCTGTTAGGAATGTAGTTGCCCCCACAAATCTCTTGTATGTTGACTGACATTATTCTCTTTTTGCAAGGTACCAAAAGAAACATACAAAATTTGAAGTCAGCCCTCTCACACTATGAGGAGGTTTCAGGACAAACCATCAACTGGAACAAATCATCGATATAATTTGGTAAAATTTTTCCCACTGGGAGAAGATCACAAATCCTCCTGGACCTTGGGATTAAGGAAGGCTCGTTGCCAATTCATTATCTGGGTGTTCCTCTTTTGGGGGAGACCTAAAAACAGTCACTTCATCAAAATTGTGGATCAAATAAAAAAGCACCTATCTACATGGAAAGGGAAGTCTCTCTCTATGGCGGACAGAATCTGCTTGGTCAAACACATCATTGTAGCTAAACTTGATCATTCCTTTATGATTTATAAATGGCCTGTCTCGCTGACAAATCTTCTTAACATATGTATCAGGAACATCGTTTGGAGTGGAAACATTTTGGAAAAGAATTTAGTCACGGTTGCTTGGAGTAAATGGTGCAAACCTCTTGACAAGGGAGGTTTGGGAATAAAAAACATCAAGCTCTTTAATGAGGCTCTCCTTGCCAAGTTCACTTGGAATCTAATCAGAAGCGACTCGATGGCCCTCAGCTTTCTCAAAAACAGATTCGTTGACAAATTGAAGAGGGGCCACAACTCACATATAAGCTCCTCTATTTGGCCTACCATCAAATCCTCTTATGGTAATATTATGTCTCACGCAAGATGGATTGCTTGCAGGGAATCCGCTCTGAACTTCTGGCTTGACAATTGGACGGGCTCCCCTCTCATATCTGTTGTTGATCCTCAACATGCTCCTATTGACACGGATGTCTCAATTCAAGACTTCTTGGCCCTCTCCAATACATAGATGTACAAAAATCATAGTGAACTCCTTAGCAACTACGTCTTCTCACCAGATAAGGACACGCTTATCTGGGAACGTACTCAGAATGGAACTCTTGACTCTAAATCGTACTACCACTCTAATTTTGTGAATAACAATGTTTTTTCTTGGATTAAACAATATGACAAGTCTTGGATTAGACCCTCCAGGCTGAACTTGATCTGGCGTCTTGCACATCACAAATTGTTGAAATAGTGGGTGCCCTAGACCCAACTATTCAGTGCTTTTGATTACCATATCGTGTATATAACTAGCTATACATGATGTCATCTTACCATTATAGTGTAGACTTTTCTGCGTCCACTATTGAAATGGTAATGTCCAAAGATTAATTGTTGTATCGAAAGGTTGTAGCAGTTCTCAGGCTATAATGAGAACCTCTAGATACTATAACATTAATCTTAAATATATGTTCTGTGGTCTAGATACATCTTACTGATTAGACACAGTAGATGTTTGACTATCAGGTGCTGGGGGCTCATAAGCATTGAGACTTCTTCTCATTAAGTTCGCACTTGGTGATCTCTAGTAGTGAGATCATGAGGACTGACCCGCCAATAGGAACACCACATGTTTCAGGTGTCATTGGATGTTTTTATCTACGATCATGTGTAATGGTCTCCTGACTTGAAATCATTACCAATGTATGTCATTTGATTGCGTACTTTGATGCAAGACGAAAATCATGACAATGAAGTTGTGGCGAGGTAGTTTGTGTCGGGTGCGTCGTTGGTGGTATGGCATTGGTTGAATGTTCAAGAAAGAATTTGTCGCTTCCGGGTTATGGAAATAATATATCTCAGACCATGTTGATATGGATGGCAGTACCTTTATAAGACCATGGTCATGGCAGTCAAGGGTAAATCCGTCCAGTTAAATCAACAAACTATAAAGCAAGAAAAGGGCGATGACACATGAGTGCATCCTGCTTTATGAGATATTACAGATAAAGAGATTATATTACACAGTGCGTATTCATAGGTTAGTTGTCGCTGCTGTGACAATCCTTATTTCTTCAGGGGCCATGATGGATTGCTAGATCCCACTCGTGTTCTGTGAATACTATTCACTACTGTCGAGATAAGGGCCTAAAGGGTCACACACGATAGCGTATTCAAGAATCTTCCATATTCAGTTGAATAGAAGTTTTGGACATAGTGGGTCCCGCCACAGGGGTCCGGGATTTGTCCAGAGTTAAACAATCACCAATGAAATAAATAAATTCATATTATTCGAGTTTAGAATAATGATTATTGAATTTATTTATTAAATGTATTTATAAGTTTCAAAAAAATACATGAAAAATATTAATTGACGAATATTAAATTATTCAAGGTTCAATTAATATTTATGAAAGCAACGAGTCGAGTTAATGACTTAATTATTATCATGTAATATATTTTAATATATTACAAGTGATAATAATATTTATGACTCAGTTTAGTAGTCATAAAATGTCGTTGATAGTGCGTTAAGTATTCGGGGGCCAGGTTGGCATTTCCGGGTAAATAATTAACCACTATAAATATTAGAGGAGATGAGATTTCTAATCATTATTCATGGAGCTTCTTTCTCCTCTCCTCTCTCCCACACTCTAGAAAGAGATGCTCTGGATCCAAGGAGCTCGGATGGAGCTCTCTCTCGGGCATCGCTAGCGAAGCGATGCGGGGATCGTTGGAACGTCGAAGGCATCGTCGGTATTCCGCGCTAGCACCCGAACTACGACGAACGGCGCTCCCGCGGATTCCTTGAAGCGCGTGTGGACGATCTAGAGGAATTCGGCTTCGGATTTTTCGAGCAGTGATCGCCAACGACAAGCAGACGTCATGCGCAGCTTCAGAATTAAACCAGGTAATTTTACGGTTTATTTTGTGCTTGAAACCCTTCACGTGTGGTCCTCGGCTTTGACCGGGCGGCTGCTCTTCATCGACATCGACAAGTTCACGTCGAACGTCAGTGGAATTTTTTTTAAAAAACCCACCTGTTTGGGGCTTCCGCTGCACGCCCGGTTCCAACACAAATTACCTATTGATGAATGCTTACAATCTCGTGGCATTGTTCGGTGTTCCAGATGCAGGTTTTGCAATCAGCACAGGGAGGACATTTCCCACCTGTTCTTATCATGTGCCACTGCATCTGCTCTCTGGAATGCACTGCAAGACATTTTTGAAATTTATATCCCGGAGAGCCATGATATTGCAGCTCGCCTGCAATACTGCGCCACAACTCAAGCCTCTCCGCAACTCAAACACTCATTTTTTGCCATCGTTGCAGAGCTTGCTCACATCCTTTGGACTGGACTGGACGACATCATGCATAAAAACTCATGTTTCTAGCTATAGGCGGCCTTAGTCCGCCTCTTTACAATTGCCAAGGAAGCTAATTCGTTACAAAAAGGTCATTACTACAATAATATTCATGATTTCATTGGCCTAAAGAGAATTGGTGTGCAGGGAAACTATATGAAGCAACAGGGTCTCTTTGAAGTTTTTTGGCAGGCTCCCATACAAGGCTGGATCAAAATCAATGTAGACGGAGCCTCAAAAGGGAACCTAGGTCCTGCAGGCTATGGTGTTGTCTTTAGAGATCACAGTGGCAAAGTCCTTGGGTGTTTTTTCGGTAAGTGTGGAATTTCTTCCGCCCTTGAAGCTGAAATGCTTAGTGTTATTCATGCAGCTCGCTTCGCCCGCCACAAAGGTATGAGCAACATCTGGCTCGAAAGTGACTCCACTACCGTGGTGCAAGCAATTCAAAATGGTGTATTACACATTGTTTGGGAACTCAATGCGAGATGGATAGACTGTCTCACGTTCCTCTCAAGTTGCAACTTCATCGTCACACATGTCTATCGAGAAGCCAATGCGGTGGCAGACAAGCTTGCTAACAAAGGGGTCAACACAGAGCTTACTTGGTTAGACGATATTACTCCTGATCTGATCCCCTTCTTGAGAAAGACTGTAATAAAATCTCATCTTTCCATCTTTTGTAACTCTGCTTTGTTTAATTATAATAAATCATCTTGGCCCTTTGGCCAAGATACCATTTAAAAAAAATCTCTCCAAAAATTAACCTCACCCTTCCCACGATCCATCTCATTCTCTCAAGGAGAATCAGAAAATGACCTTGCATGCATATCCAAAGACCTGACTGTCTACCATGAAACTGAGAAGAAAAATCATTACAAAACTTATATTCCCCCTGTATGACTTTGTCCCAAAGAGAACAACCCTCCAAGATGTCCCGTGCAAGTTTATCCTGAAGATAGGAAAAATATTCCTCCACATTTATCAGGTTAATACCCCCTCAACAAAAGGCATATCCATCATGTTCCAACCATCCCAATGATATCTACCAACACTATGTGAATCCAAAATAAAATTGGTTAATGTTCATTCAATTGTTCTAATAACCTCTCGCATTCATCAGAATAGAGGAGAGCACGCAGTTAACCAATGTGATCCTACCACCAAAAGATAAAAATCTTCTCTTCCAGTTATCAATCTGGGAAGTAATACGGCTCACCAAGGGATCAAAATTATGGATCCCGCTTCTACCTGAAGAAATGGGGCCCCCCAAATAATCCAAAGGAAAGTGCTTCCTTACCATACCAAGACTCTCTTCAATTTTCTTTGAACGTTGGTTAGAGATGGAATTTGGAAGGAAAACATTACTATTGATTCTATTAATCCTCTGGCAACTCCAGGTACGATACTCCTCCAAAATGAAATTGAAGCCTTTTATGGATCTAGAAGAGCCATTTAATAAGAACAACATATCTTCGGCAAAAAAGAGATGAGGCACCCCAAAAAAACCATAACTACCATGATAAGGAAGAACCTTCCCCTCCCCAATTTCTGAATTGATGCACTTACTAAGAACATTTTGGTCTATAATAAAAAGAAAAAGTGAGATGGGATCACCTTGGCGAAGCCCCCGAGTGGATTTTAAAAAACCAAACTTCTTACCCTTAATAGCCACTGAAGACCATGGAGACAAATAATAGTGAAAATCCAAGTCACAAAAGGTCTCGGAAAATCCATAACACATCATGACTCTGAGAATGAAATTCCATTCAAATCTATCAAAAGCTTTTTCCATATCATCTCTAACCATCATATTAGATCGAACCGTCTTCATAGAGAAGTCTTCAACGATTTCCATAGACCAATAACACCTTGGATGATTTTGTTCTTGATAAACCCATGATGCTCCTCAGAAACAATGTTAGGGATCATAGGAGCAAGATTTCTATTAATGATACAACAAAGGACCTTGTAAGGGAAGTTACAAAGAGATATTGGATGAAACTGACCAAAGGAGGTTGGATCATTCACCTTAGAAATAAGAACGATAGTAATACCAGTGACCATCCTTGGAAGAGGCCCCCCTGAAAAAATCCCACACAGAATCAATGAGATTTTCCTTAACAATATCCCAGGATGTGGTATACAAGGCACCTCGAAACCCATCCGAACCAGGTGCACTGCTCGATTTCAAGTGAAAGACAGACTCTTTAACTTCCTCCTCACTCGGAATCATCATCATATTTGCATTAATATCCTCCCCAACCTACCTATGAATATATTTGAAAGTACCATAATTTTCACAACACCTCAGATATTCACCATGACTATCACAAAAAGGTCCTGCCAAAAGGCCCTGGAAATGAGCAACCGCCAGATTTCCTACCTTGTCCAAATCATCAAAAAAAGTCTCATTATCGCACATCAGGTTCAGGCCACCAGTAAACTGCCTATCCTTGATGCATGCATGAAAGAACATGGTATTTTTAGCACCTTCCCTATGTCAAAGGTCCCTCAAATGAACCCCTGCTTCCCTCTAAAGCTCCAAAAACTTAGGATAGCATATCCTTCTTCGACATGAGAGTAGTGAAAACATCGCCACCCCAATGCTCCTGGTGATCCATATCAAGATGGGAAATATCATTCTGAAGGTCATCAATACGTTTCTACACCCTTGGAAGACTAATCTGTCAGATAGAAATATCATGCTTTAAGCGACACAATTTGTGATAAAGAATAATCCATGCATGGCCATGCACTGGACCCGCCCAAGAAGAAAAAATAGCACTAAGAAATCCATCATCCTGCACCCACTTGGATTGGAAGAAAAATGGCTATTTGTACGATTGTTGGAAGACAATGACACAACAACAAGAGCATGATCCTAGAGGACACTAGGAAGATGAGAAACCGAAGAATTTTGGCACTTGGGCATACCTTGCAAACTGGAAAAACACATATCCAGGCGACTCCAAATAGGCTCAATCCCCCTCTTTAATTGTTTCACCAAGTGTATTTATTTCCAGTGAATCCCATATCCAACAAACTGTTATTATCAGAAAACTCCTTGAAATCTAACATGGATTTCCTTGAAAAAAGCCTCCCCCTGTCTTCTCTGAACTATCCATAATTACATTAAAATCACCCGCAACAAACCAAGCAGAACCAGTCGGATTATAAGCTGAAAACCTCTGCCATAACACCTCTCTTTCCACTAGATCACATTTAGTGTAAAAAAAATAAATTAAAAGCGAAGAGTTTTCAAAACTGACCAATATAGAAATATATTGATATGAAGAGTCCACCTTTTCAATTGATAGAAAACATTTTGAAATAGTCCAGATATGAGAATTAATAGGATCATCATGCAGAATTATCCCCCCACCTATCTTACAGTGAAACTTATTAATGTAAGTGGCCTTCTGTTTAGGTTCCAAGATGGAGACTAAAGAGAACTGATTAGAATTAAACCCGTTATTATTAAATCGTACTTTTATTGAGGCCCGATTCCCCTAGTGTTCCAAAACATGAATGAAATTGTAGAAGTATAAAAGAGATAGAGCCAAATCCCCAAAGTCTTCTCTAAAGGAGGTCTTGAGGCTCTTCTATAAGGAATAATAAAGACCACATCGGACCACAAGTCCGATGTGGGACGCAAACTCCAACACTCCCCCTCAAGTTAGGTGTACCTAGCTTGGACACATAAAGAAAAAAAAAGCAATTAACAGACACTGCAAACACTCCCCCTCAAACTGGACATATCCAGCTTGATGACAAAACAAGACAAAACAAAATAAAAGATAAAAAGTTATGGCTGGTGCTCCCCCTCACGAAGATGGATGATGCTGCTGAAAAAGATTTGTCAAGCCGCTCAAACGGTGTCGGTCGACAAAGCGCCAAGAAAGCCACACTGGCGGTGTCGGTCGACCGAGCGCCGGGAAAACCGCACAGGCGGGCCGATCGTCAGAGTCGTCGGGAATACCGCACAGGCGGGCCGGTCGTCAGAGTCGCCGAGAAAACCGCACAGAGGAGGGTCGGCATGGAGGCGGTGGCTGCCGTAGGAGAAGGCCGACATGGAGGGAGTAGCAGTGGACAAAGGAGCCGCGGGAGGGGTTCCGCCGGGAGAGATGCGCCGGTAGTCTGCTTCGGAAGCAGGCTGGGAGACGCGTCAGGAGGTTGTTGGAGGAAGGCAGGAGGGCCTCGAGTGGGAGGTTTCCGTCGGGAAGAATGGAGGGTCGTCTGGGAAACGAGGCCGGAGGGGCGGCGGCAAACGAGACCTACAGGCTAGAGGTCACCCCTCCAAGGGGAGAATTGGTGAAAACCCTATACGAGAAATAAAAAAAAAAATGGGAGGGTGGGCTCGGGTTTAGAAAACCTCCTTTGATACCATGTAGAAGTATAAAAGAGGTAGACCCGAATCCTCAAAGTCTTCTCTAAAGGAGATCATGAGGTTCTTTTATAAGGAATAATAAAGACCACATCGGACCATAAGTCCGATGTGAGACGCATACTCCAACAGAAATCATTGACGAGAGCAAGAAAGGACCAATTTTCCCGAGTAACTAAAATCCTTAGTGACAACCTGCTTTGGAAAAGATAAATCCCTAGCTTTAGATCTTTTAAGAATACCAGTAGAACGAGATAGGTGAGCCGAAGAACCATGAACAACCGGAGAAGGAGAGCAAGGATCCAAGACATCCTAATTCTTATCAGTGAGAGCCTCAAACGAGTTGGAATGAAAAACAACATCACCATTGGATAAATGAGAAGAGGGGGGGAGGGTCTGCCCTTTGTTGTCCTTCCCCACACCATAAGAAACCCCATCTGAAACAACAAAAAAAGGAACAATAGAAAACCTTGATTGATCATGGGATGGGACCTCTTCAGCTCCAAGACCAGGGGCCACCTCATCAAGAACCAACGACAAACCCCCAACAACCTAAAAAGAAGAACCAGGCTCGCGAGGCCAGGCTTTCACACAGGGGGTTGAAAAAAGGAGAGTCTATGATGACATGAAAATCCATAGACCAATGAATCGTAAGAAAACAAGCATTCCTATAGGTCCCACCCTCGCGAGACCAGGCTTTCACACAATCTTCTCGAGAAAAGCAGTGGATGCTAAAGGAACGCCTGTTGATATCCGAGATGGACGACTGTAGAGAAATGCCCCAAGAAGCAACAAAATTCCTGAAAAAAAACCTATGAAGGATGTTTGGAACCGAACATGGCTATGAGAGTCCATTGATGATAGCCAGACGCAGCTTCTAAGTCCGCAGGCGAGAAGGAAAGGGAAGGCAGACCATCAACCGAAGAAACAGAGGGCGGCGCGGCCGAAATCGCCGGGATAGGAGGAGGTGGAACCCGAGATGTCAAGAATCAAAGACCCAAAAGCGCTTCCTTGAACGATCTCAAAGAATCTTGCAATACTGAAGCGTGTTCAGTTTTTAGAGAATGACGATGGGGACCAAAAGTCCCCTACCGAACGACTCGTGCACTTCTATGAACATTGATTTTTTACTGTTTTTGAGAATTAGGAATAGTCATTAAGGAGACTTATCTCCCATTGTCATTCTCCCTTTATTTTTCCATCCACAATCCAAAACTCTATAGTTTTACCCCGATAATAGATTCATTAAAATATATTACAACATTATCTTTTGTATAAATCCAAAAAATACTTAAATCATTATTTTTGTAAACTCAGAAATCCCCCCACTCTTTCAAGGTGAGGAGAGAGCCTTCATTTATAGAAAATATAGGGAAGTTACAAAGAGAGGTTACAAAAGAAGTGGGGCTGGAAGTTACAAAGTTAGTGGGGCTGGAAGTTACCCATACTCCAACACTCCCCCTCAAGCTAGGTGTACCTAGCTTGGACACATAATGAAAAACAACGCAAGCAACAAGCTGCAAACACTCCCCCTCAAGCTGGACATACCCAGCTTGATGACAAAACAAGACGAAAAACGGAAGATACAAAAATAATAAAATCGTTGATGATGCTGCTCCCCCTCAAGATTGTAATGTGATGCCGCTGAAAATGATGGGTCATCGCCGGAAAAGTGCGGGGCCGGACAACAGAGCGCCGGGAAATCCACACTGCCGGCTCCCGGTCGCGCAGCCCTCCAGCGCACGGCGGCCCTCTCTACCGGCGCGCCTCCCGCCGGCTCTTCCTCCAGCGCGCGACGGCCCAGCCTCCCGTTGCGGCTCCTTCCCTCGGCGGCCCTCCATGCCGGCAGAGGAGTACCGCCAGAGACACGAGCCCAAAGGGGGCGGCGGCTAAAAAAAAACTAACCCTACAAGGGGTCGCCGCCCCCCCCCCCCACGGGGGAGAGAGGATTCCGAGAAACCCTAGAGAGGGGGATAAAATGGGAGGAGGGGGGTCGGGATTAGTTCCCTCTGATACCATGTAAACTCAGAAATCCCCCCACTCTTTCAAGGTGAGGAGAGAGCCTTCATTTATAGAAAATATAGGGAAGTTACAAAGAGAGGTTACAAAAGAAGTGAGGCTGGAAGTTACAAAGTTAGTGGGGCTGGAAGTTACCCATACTCCAACAATTTTCATTAAAATCATCAACCTGATAGAACTTGTAAAGAATTTGTTTAGAAAATAGGTGAGGTTAATGATACTAAGAACCATCCCTTATATCGAAATTACTTTCCTTACACCTTTAATTATGTAAATGAAAAAAATGTGAAACTTTTCCAATATTAGAATTTTAGGTAGAATAAAAAACATTAATAAATATAATTTATAAATGTAAAACATAATTATAACCTCATGTGTTATGTTTTTTATACATTGCAAGATCATGATTATAACCATAATAATTATCATGTACTTAAGAATACAACCTGATGACTTTCATTCGCAATGAAATCGATAAATTTCATAACATTTTTGAAACTATCATATTCCATCTAGATGGAACCAAATTCCATAAATATGATTCCAACACCTCGAGAGTGGGGTGAATCAAGGTGTAAAAATTCTCTGAGCAAATATCATCTTCTTGGATCTTTCTTCCCTATTTGAAGGAATGGTGAATCTATCAAGCAAATCTAAGTGATCTTGAAATACAAATAAAGGATGAAAAGCACAAGAAGATAATGATTTTACATGGTGCAACTTCTAATGTATCAGGTCGAATCAAATGTGCATGGAAAGTAAATCTATGTACTGAGATCATTATCTCACTGTTTTTTAATTAAAAATTCTGGATAGATTCTCTACTCACTCTTCTTATAAATCCACTCACGACTTTAAAATAAGGTTCGTACAAGTTAAAATTGATTACACACAACCTACATTCACAAGATACATAAAAAATAAACACCATACAAATAGTGGTGTAACAATGTATCTCCATATCCCTATGGGCCAGGTGTTCATCGTCGCATGTATCCAAATCTTTAATACGTTCCTCATTTCTATGGGCTCTTCAAATTTTTCTGAAGGCATTTTCTATTAATCTCAATCCCTTTTTCTCCCAAATTGATCAATAATTTTATTTTTTAATCAATCATAAAATTATATGATCCCCTATTAATTTTACAAACCATGCATGAATGGCTAGGATCTCATTATTATTAATTAATCATCCATCATTTCCCCATTTTACAAACTCATTAAATTTCAATCAAAACCATCTACATATGAAAATTTTAATCCACCGTTAACATTAACATATATAAGCCTTTTAAAATGATATGATATATTAATCTCTAATTTATTTTTTAGTACACAAAACCATGAGTGTGATGTCTATTTTCAGTAAACTAATCCAAAAATCATGGAAAGAAATATAATTTAATCATCTATCTTTTCCCCAATAGCTAAAATCATTAACTATCAATCAAAACTATCTTCATATATAAAATTAAATCCACAATTAGAATTTCAAAACATTTTAAAATCATATGATATATGAATCTCTAATTTAATTTACAATACATAAAACCATGAGCATGGTGTCTTTTGCCAATAAACTAATCCAAAAATCATGGGAAGGTGCATAATAATATCTTCAAGATCATAGTCATTTCCATAATTTAAAAAACAACCAAATTTCACTACGGGAAAAAACGATTATTGCGACGGGGTATTTGCGACAGGCCTTATTCCCGTCGCAAAAACTCCGATGAAAAAAGTATTTGCGACGGGAATATATTCCCGTCGCAAATGGTCAGTTATTTGCGACGAAAATACAGGTCCCGTCGCAATTGCAATGACGCGGTTTGCGCGCCAAAACGCGGGAAGCCTATTTGCGACGGGTAGAAGGCTACCCGTCGCAAGTACCCGGCGGTGGTAAATAGTATTTGCGACGGGGCAATTTCCCCGTCGCAAAAAAATATTCACCAAGTGTTATTTGCGACGGGCCCCGTCGCTAATACCGGTCGCTGTAAAGCCTATTTGCGACGGTCACCTTCAACCCGTCGCAACTACCCGGCGGTGGTAAATACTTTTTTGCGACGAGACTATTTACCCGTCGCAAAAAAGAATCCAACGGGTGGTATTTGCGACGGGACCCGTCGCAAATACCGGCGGCGGTAAATAGGAATTTGCGACGGGGATATCCGCCCGTCGCAAATACCGGCGACGGTAAATAGTAATTTGCGACGGGGATATCCGCCCGTCGCTAATGGTGTGTCATTTGCGACGGGCCCGTCGCAACAACCCTTTTACCCCCCGCCCGTAATTAATGCGGGAAAAGGTATTTGCGACGGGCCCCGTCGCCAATACCGGTGGCGGTAAATAGAAATTTGCGACGGGGATATCCGCCCGTCGCTAATGGTGGCTATTTGCGACGGGCCCGTCGCAAAGGTCCTTTTACCCGCCGCCCGTATTTAATGCGGGCGAAGGCATTTGCGACGGTATCCTGTTGCAAATACTAGGTATTGCGACGGGATACTGTCGCAAATACGACCGTCGCAAATAATCTAACCTATATATACACCCCATCCGTTTTTTTCCATAACATTCAGATCTCTGTTCTTCTCTCTCTCTAATTTTCAGTTCTGAGTAGATTTTTTTTTTTTAATTTTTTTCTTTCGAGAAGATGAAGGAATGAGTTAGAAGGCGCAGATTACTTCAAAGGTATTTATATTTTTTTTAATTTTTAAATTATTTTTAATTGTTAATTTTATTTTTAATTGTTAATTTTATTTTTTTTAGTAGAATGTGTAGCTATATAGTATAATTAGTTTATGTGGTTGTACCAAATAATCCTTGTCTGGATACGAACAAGTAGAGGCGGCTCTGGCACAGATGTACCTAGGAGTGAAAACTCTGACAAGGTGTTTCGAGCTTGACTCGGGGTAACCTGGTACACGACAATGGGCCTTGCTGCACTCTTGGTTCGACACTCCCGGAGGATGTTTTGGTAATAATTATAAATAAATATATAATTATCAAATAATTAAGAAATAATTAGATTTAATTAGATTTAATTAAAATAATTATCAAATAATTAGAAAATAATTAGATTTAATTGATTAGAAATAATTAGGAAACAATTAAAATAATTAGGAAACAGTTAGATTTAATTAGAAAACAATTAGATTTAATTATGAAACAATTAGATTTAATTAGGAAACAATTAGATTTAATTAGGAAACAATTAGATTTAATTAGGAAATAATTATAATAATTAGGAAACGATTATAATAATTAGGAAACAATTATAATAATTAGAAAACAATTATAATAATTAGGAAACAATTATAATAATTAGGAAACAATTATAATAATTAGGAAACAATTAGATTTAAGGAAACAATTATATTTAATTAGGAAACAATTAGATTTAATTAGGAAACAATTAGATTTAATTAGGAAACAATTAGATTTAATTAGGAAACAATTATAATAATTAGGAAACAATTATAATAATTATGAAACAATTATAATAATTAGGAAACAATTATAATAATTAGGAAACAATTATAATAATTATGAAACAATTATAATAATTAGGAAACAATTATAATAATTAGGAAACAATTATAATAATTAAGAAACAATTATAATAATTAGGAAACAATTACATAATTTGGAAACAATTACATAATTAGGAAACAATTACATAATTAGGAAACAATTACATAATTACATAATTAGGAAACAATTACATAATTAGGAAACAATTACATAATTAGGAAACAATTATATAATTAGGAAACAATTACATAATTAGGAAACAATTACATAATTAGGAAACAATTACATACTTAGGAAACAATTACATACTTAGGAAACAATTACATAATTAGGAAACAATTACATAATTAGGAAACAATTACATAATTAGGAAACAATTACATAATTAAGAAACAATTAGGAAAATTAGCAAGCGTGATTGATCGCTTATCTACCTCAATTTTCTTTTCATTTGTGTGTTGAGACGTGACAGAATACTTCTGCCTCCACATGTAATATCTGCTTTTACTGTCAAAATTATCAACCTCCTCGCCAATATAGAGGTGAGGAGGTTTATAATTTTGACAGTAAAAGCACATATTACATGTGGAGGTAGAAGTTTCCTGTCAACCTCAACACACAAATGAAAAGAAAATTGAGGTAGATGAGCAGTCAATTACGTTTGTTTTTCTATTCATTGATTGATTAACCACCCGACCTATATGCATATCTTCGCATTTCTAATTAGTAACATAATTAGTAATATAATTAGTAACATAAATAGTAACATAAATAGTAACATAATATAAAATATTATATTACTCTAATATTAATAGTTAAATAATACTAATAATATAATTATTTTATTATTATATGTTTAATATTTATAAAAAAATATTAATATTATTAAATTTATAAAAAATTTATAAAATATTACAATTATCAATATTTTCAACAAGTTTTGCTTTATTTTTAACAGTTCAAATCTTAAAGGGTTGCCAATTTTTAGGTCATGCCCAATAAAAAGTTTGTGTCAACCGTGTCCAATGTAAACTCTATAATTGTTCTTACTTGGTTGATCACCTCGCAAGTAGCGTTGCAATAGGACAACCCAAGTAATGTCTTTCTCATTACTTGTGTCGTCCTATCGCAACACTACTTGTGAGATGATCAACCATGTAAGGACAATTATAAAGTTTAAATTGGATAAGGTTGATGCAAACTTTTTATTGGGCATGACCTGAAAATTGACGACTCTTTAAGATTTGAACATGTTAAGAATAAAGCAAAATCTGTTGGAAATATTGAGATTTGTAATAATTAGTAATAATTATTAATAATTAATCAAAAATCAAATAAATTCAAGTACATGGTTATAAATTGGCACAATTTCCAGCAGATTGACGGCTACCTTTTGTTCAACGTCTCATATCTTTGCTACTTTCTCCCACTAAAATCGCTATGAAAAATGTGCTCTAACGTATGTCAGAGTAAGTTTTTCATACTGATTTCAGTCGGGAGAAAGTTAAAAAGAGATGAGCCATCAGAAAAATCAGAATAATTAGTAATATAATCTCCACAACGATGATTACAAAATTTTATTTCATTATTCAAGCATATTTCATTTTTCCAAGTATTTCTAAGTATTGCTAAATTAATAATAATTAATGGGGATGATTACAAACTAACTGTGTCGTCTATAATTATTGGTAATTACTAATAAATAACTGTAATTATGTATCTTCTTTTTTTAGGATATTGTTTTTCTTATATCAAATTATTTAACAAAAGTAATGGTTTTAAATTTTGTAGAAACATATATATGAATATGGAACAAGGAAATCGACATCAATCATTATTAGATGATCATGCTTGGATAATGTTGGAACCACTTTGTGTATAGGTTTGTATTTGTTTTCAATAGTTGTCAATAGAATATCAAAATGAAAGAGATCAAGAAGTACTCCAATAAAATGGAGGAATGGAAGCTCACAATGAAGGAGATCATGAAGTACTCCGATGATGTAGAGGAGTAGTGATTCAGACGATTGTTGTGCTGATCGTAAGTTCAAAGAACATGTGTCAAAGGTGATACATTGTTTACAACAATGAAGAATGTGAGGAGTAATCCATCTAAGGATGATTAAAGCAGGATGGTGTTTTTGGATGAAGACCATGAAATTCCTCATTATTGCATGAGAACAATGAGTTTTGATGAAGACCATGAAATTACTCATGATTGCGTGAGAACCATGCTAGAGACTTCCTTGACGGATTGAATCACATGGTTTGCATGAAGTTGATCATGACGGTTGATGAAGGAGGAAATGTGCCAATGAGTTGACTTATGAAATGGCCATGCACATCACATTGTCATAGAAGATGATGGTACTAAAGTTGTTCCTTCAAAGAATACATATCACAATAGTGGAGTTTGTGATAAAAGCAAAAGAGTTGCTTAAGGATACAGATCACCAAGAAGAAGTGCTGTTGAGGTGATCGTGCTTGTCGAAAAAGCAAACAAACGACATACAAATTTGTTGACAAATGAGACTCCATGGTGACATGTCGGGTTCAAGAGTTGTGGTCAACGATCTATGATTGATTCAAGAACATTGACAGAGGAATGGATGATCTGGAGGCGGTACAAAAAGAGCAGATACAAGGTGGCGCCGTTTTCCAGTGTTTGCCAAATTTCAGGGCCTCAAAATCAACAAATGAAGAAGAGTGATTTTGGCAAAGGGACTTGCGCGCCATACTCTTGGAGGATAGGAAACTTGCGCGCCATATGTTTTTGAAGATTAGAGTATCAAAATACGGCAAAGGGATCGGGGTTGCGCAAGTTTTGGTGAGGTCGCGCAGATGAATTATGTGTCGGGAAGAGACTTGTGCGGCGACGTCCTGAATGCATTATAACTTGCGCGCCTATGGTTTTTCGAGATCAAAAGATCCAAATTTGGCAAAGGCAAGATGTTCGCGCAAGTTTGGATGTTGATCGCGCAAGTGCCTAGCAGGGGCCGAGACTTGCGCGCCGATGGATGACTTGCGCGCCTCCGCGCGGGGGGTCCAGTTTGCCTATAAATACTGGACCACCCCTCCTCATTTCTCACGGAGCTCAAGACTTAGAGATTGTTCAAGCTCTCGTCGCGCAGGTGGTTGAGCCGCGCAAGTGGTGATTGCGCGCCGATTGATGGTTGCGCGCCCCAGGTGATTTGGGCAAGGAAGGAAGTGAGTCGCGCAGGTTTGAAGTTCAAGAAGGCAGAGTCGCGCAGGTGCTTTGGAGACACTTGCGCACCAGGTTATACTTGCGCGCCTAAGACTTGCGCGCCAGATGGAGACTTGCGCGCCGGGCTTGAAAAGGAGATCCAAATATTGTTGAAGCACGCCCGCCTTTCTGAAGCTGCACGAGAGCTAAAGATTGCCTGATAATTTCGGTGCAAAGCGAGATTGAAGAATAAATCTAAATGATACATGCATGATCTCATGCATAAATGGTGAATTGATTCTGACGAATTCCGAGTAAGCTGAACATCATTTATTGAGCAATCACATAAGTGATTGTGATTCAGGCAATCGAAGACAAGGGGATCTAGTGCATTCAGTCATTGCACTAAAGAAGAAAGATTGTACTATAAAGTGCATCAACTCTGAACCCTGATGCAAGCAAAGTCTTAGGCTGAACAGGAGACAAAGAACATCAATGCACATTTATTGAAGAGACCTTCACGTCTATAAACTGAGTGGGACTTCACCAACGGCAGTGAGCCAGGGGGAGTCAACGGGAGTGACCCGAGGGGAGCAGTGGGCTATCCCTGAACCTTTGTAAAGGTAGTGAGCCTGGGACAGAGTGTCTGTACCCGAACCTTTGTAATCTACAGCTAGTAAAGCATAATGGATTTAGGTATGACCGACAACCTGTCGGCGTATGCTCCTTGGACGTATCCCTTAGTGGTGAACCAAGTAAAAATAGCTGTGTCATCTCTCTGCATGTGAATGTTTAATTGCTGATCATATCCATCATACAGGTTTAAGTAGTTCCTACCAACATGGGAACAAGATCCACAACTAAAAGAAGAAAAAGTTTCCACCCTGATTCACCCCTCCCCTCTCAGGGTGTCCCGGGGTCCTACAGATAAATCAGCGCATAAATCCAAACGGTTCTAGTTTAAATCCTGTATATGTTGATGGTGTTGAAGCTTTCTTATCATTTGCATCATCAAACCTGGAATTTGTGTCAGAAGGGACAATTAAGTGTCCTTGTAAAAAATGTGCTCTGAGAACGTTTGAGACATTTGACATCGTTGGACAACATCTCTTGCATTATGGTTTTCATTCAGATTATATTTTTTGGTATCAACACGGTGAACGCAGTTCCATAGAAGATACTAATAATTTGATTTCGGATCCATCACGGTTTCAGAATTTAGTACATGATGTTGCAGGGTCATCCATTCAACAAACAGAAATCGAGGATGATGTTGATTTACCTCCCGAGTTGGCACCATCTGAATTTGCTGATTTGTTCAGGTCTGCTGAGGATGCATTATATCCTGGTTGCAAGATAAGCAAATTAGAAGCAGTTGCAAAATTTATGGCTATTAAATCAGATAATGGAATGTCAAATAACTGTTTTGATCAGATATTTTCTTTGGTTAAAGCACTGTTACCTGAAGGAAATGTGCTGCCTGCTAATTATTATGAGAGCAAGAGACTCGTTCGTAATCTGGGCCTTAGTTATCAGAAGATCCATGCATGCTCAAACAATTGCATCTTATATTCTAGTGAAAATGAGTCGTTGGATAGTTGTCCCACATGTGGACAATCGAGGTATAAAGAATCTCAATCAGGGAAGTCTGAATTGATTCCTGTAAAACAGTTGAGATATTTCTCGCTTACACCCAGGTTGCAGCGTTTATTTATGTCTCAGAACACAACGACAATGATTTCATGGCACAAAACCAATATTTCAAATGGTAAAAGCTTGATTCATCCATCTGATGGTGATTTATGGAAACATTTTGATCAAGTGAATCTGTATTTTGCTTTAGAATCCCGGAACGTGCGATTGGGTCTTTCTACTAATGGTTTTGTCCATTTGGATCTTTTGGTAGTCAGTATTCCTGTTGGCCTGTCTTTATAACTCCGAACAATTTTCCTCCATGGATGTTGATGAAAGAGCCTTATATCTTTTTGACATTATTAATCCCAGGACATCCGAAAAAGAATATTGATGTTTATTTGAAACCATTGATTGATGAGTTAGATTTATTGTGGAGTCATGGTGTTGGTACATATGATGCTGCTGCGAAATAGAATTTTGTAATAAAAGCTGCTTTGATGTGGACAATTAGTGACTTCCCGGCATATGGTATGTTATCTGGCTGGAGTACACATGGTCCAAAATCATGTCCTCGCTGTATGGGAGACAACAAAGCATTTATGCTCGTGAATGGAAAAAAACCTTGCTATTTTGACAGTCATCGCATATTTTTTCCAATCGATCATCCTTTTAAGAGGAATAAATCTCATTTCAGAAAAGGCATAATTGAAAGAGATGAACCTCCAAAAATGATCTCAGGTACAGAGTTACAATCAGTTGTATTTTCATTACCTTCCATCACTTTTGGACCGACAATAAACCAACAGAAAATTCATGGTTTTGGGAAAGAACACAATTGGACAAAACAGAGCATTTTTTGGAATCTGCCATATTGGTCTGATTTGTTGGTCTGACACATGTTGCATGGATGCAGGCGACCCAATATGGCTTCGAAAAGGGCCGAGTAGTTGGTATCGGCTCTCATTTGACTCCTGCAGCTTATTATGGTACTGCTGCGATGTCGGCGTCCAGCTCGAGAGGAGCTCATGGAGAGACATCATCTTCTGCCTCACAATATCAGGAGCAACTGCGTGCTCAGAGTCAGCTTATAGAGGATTTGCGTCAGGGGCAGGAGCAGATGCGTCAGCAGCACGATGAAGAGATGCGTCGATGGCAGGAGCAAATGCGTTAGCAGCAAGATGAGGAGAGACGTCGATATGAGGAGCAACATCAGGAGTATATGGAGTATATGCGTCGTCTGACTCATAGTTTAGGGATGGAGTTTCCTCTACCACCTCCTCCAGGTCCTCTAGGTCCTCCATATTATCCACCCCCCAGTGATTTTTTAGATGTAATAAACATTTGAGTTCGTAGTTTATTGTCATATTAACTATTTACAATTCCTCTTTCATATTGGTACGAATATTACGTGATTTAATTTGTTTTTATTTTTTTTAATATTTTATTACTTATTAGTATTATTTTTAATGTCTGCTTATTTTAGTAATATTACTTTTAATATTTTATATTTATTGTTAATATTGAGAAGTTTATAATTTTATAATTTTATTAATATTAATATTATTAATATTATTTTTTCATAAATATGTATGTTTATTTTAATAATAATATTATTATATTAATTTTTTATATTAATAATATTAGTACTATTATTATTATTGTTTGATATTAATATTTCATAATATATAATATAATATTATTTATATTCATATTATTATTATTTTTTGATATTAATATTTCATAATTATATTATATATATTTTTTATTATTAATATTATAATAATATAATATATTTATATTATTAATATTAATATTATTATTATATAGATAGTTTAATAATAATAATATTATATCAATTTTTTATATTATTAATATTAGTATTATTATATTATATTATATTATTTATATTCATATTATTATTATTTTATATTAATATTTCATAATTATATTTTATATATTTTTTTATTTATATTATAATAATATAATTTTTTTATATTATTAATATTATTATTATTTTTATATAATATTATACAATTTGTATTAATTATTTTATTTTATTTTTTATTTTTTTTAATATTTGCGACGGGAACATTTGCGACGGGATTTCCCGTCGTAAATATTTTTTTACTGTACCATTTGCGACGGGACGAATACCCGTCGGGAAAAACTTTCTGCGACGGTTCGTCGCAAATACCTTCGTCGCAAGTATTTTTTAAATTTCGCATTTGCGACGGGATTCTGACCCGTCGCAACTAATATATCTGCGACGACCCGTCGCAAATACCTTTTTTATATATAAATGAAAACTCATTTGCGATTGGGGAAAAATACCGTCGCAAATACTCTTTTTGCGACGGGACCGCCGCAAAAACACATATCTGCGACGCCATTTTCGGCAACGGGCGATTTGCGACGGAGGCCCGTCGCAAAAGACCTTTTGCGACGGGATCCCGTCGCAAATCGCCCGTCGCAAATATTCAGTTTTCCTGTAGTGTTTTCTAACAGGAATCATTTTTCTCTATCTACATCTTGGTTTGAAGTCTAGTGACTTCATTTATTTATCTTTGTTATGTAACTATTTAAATGTTCATAATTACAATTGTGTGTTTATATATATACATACATACATACATACATACATACATACATACATACATACATATATATATATATATATATATATATTCACTCAAAGTGATCACATGAAATATATCATTTTTTGATTCTATGAGATTGGTTTATAGATCAAGAACAAAAATACCCCAAAAGTTTTTTAATATAAAACAACTTTATTTTCAACCTAATTTATTTTTTTCCAAATAAAAATTAAAAGATTTTTAGTTTGATCTAAGATAAAACTCTATATTCAGACACTTTAAGATCACTACAAAATTTTCTCCAATAAAATGGTCCTTATTTATGTCATGACCCGGCCCACAAAGACCCCACCTAGGTTGGTGGATAGGTTAAGTGTTCCAGCCCAAGCCTACCTCTAATAAGTATAGTATTATAGAATAGAACTGAGAAGGTGTGGCATACCATGGGATACCTTAACCTAATAACCTTCAACAAAACTAAACATCTTTACAACCAAGATAAATTCAATAACCATAAATATAATATCACAACTATATAATAAAATATAAGAAATAGATTATAATCCTTAATAAATAAACATGTAATAATCCTAGTAGTAAAGGAAAATTGAAGATACCATTATGGAAAATCATAAAATGAATGAGACCCAATGGGAGGACTCTTACTTCTCACAATAGCTCCTAACACTAACTTCAGTAATATCCATCATAACTAATCACAAGAAAGAACCAAGTCCTTTAACATCAGTCTATATGATCATTATTTAATCACAAAACATCTTCATTGAACAAAATATTTGTGATAGGATCTCCTATACTGAGGTGAGTGTAAACATACCCAGTAAGACACCCCCAAAACAAAAGGACTAAATTAGAAGGTAACTCGAAACCAATGACATAGTCAAAGGAATACCTATACTATTTAAGGATAAAAAACTCAACTTACAAAAATCCAAGACATCTTTCAAGATAATAAAGGAAGATGAATCACAAAAAAAAAACACTACACCACATCCTAGTAAGAATACCAAAACATGACCCTTAAACCTCAAGGGAAATAATATACCTGACAGTTTTCCCTTGATAAGACAAGAGTAAAAATCATCCCAATCGCATGAAAAAACAAAAACATTGAAACCATACATCACACCCAGGGGAATCAGTAGAGTAAAACCCATTCTCAAGATCTTTCCAAATCTAAAAGCTTTGTTAAACACACTAACACCACCCCTCACTCGATATGAGGGTCATTAAGAAAAATGTGTGAACACATCACATTTTTTGAAAAAATGTCCAATTACATGGGAACCTATCGCAGTAGTTCACTCCAATAAAATTATACTGAGTAATAAAATATAAATAAAGACCTAGACCTCGATGTGGAATTGTATGCCGGTTTAGGGAGTGAAGACTCCTATGATGTGGGACCTACACCCCACCTCGTTGGGGAGTTCCATATCCCATTACATGTGTGGGGAAACCTATTCCCTATTGATATCTTAACAACCGAGGGTGGGTTGTTAAACCCAATACATAATATTTATGACCCACACCCCAATCCATATGGGAGTAGCAACACCATCCACTCTTAAAGAGCCTACACCGCATCAAAGTTATAACAACTTAAGGGGAGTACCCAACAATGAATTCAAATTGATTCTTGTCTCGTGGTCATCGAAACCTTAGGTTCTATTAAATGATAAAATTAAGACTAATCATAGGAAGTCCCCCCTCTCTTCTTAAGTAGGATCCTAAGATTTGGTACACATAGAACTAACAAATTATATTTTACTTCTCATAGCTACATGCTTGAACCCCACACAAGGGATGCATGGGAAGGAATGAAAAAATATGTGATCTTAGTCTTCATAGATTATCTTTACAAGGATTGTATTCTATTAGTAGTCAGGAATGGTTAATAAACTAGTAGACCAAAACACTCATACTTTATATCTTCACAAAACACCACCACCTTTGTGAATCCATAATGGGGGACACGTGCCATGTCAATAAGGTGGTATTCAATGGAGATCATAATCCCATGCTCAGTAATGGGGAACACATCCTAGGTTCATAGGGGGTAACAAACTCTATAAAATATATAGGCAACCCACACCTTATCATATTGATCTCTACAGGGGAGTACCAAACCCCATGTTCTCTCAAATTACCACACCCAAAACTGATTATTATCTCTATAAGGCTAGTCACTAAAACTACCAAAACACCTAAAAAATGCCCCATAATGGAAAAAATGTTCATACAATCATGTTATATGAAAAAAATCTCAAGATAGAAAATTTAATTATCCAATTCCTATACTTGGACAAAAAGTGAAAAACTATCCCGAAAGGAAAGCATTGGTCCACATGGCTCCCCTAGGGCATTCCAAATAGTGTTGTAACATGGATACTTATTTTACCTTAGGGTGTGTGTCCTTCCCATGCTTGAGGGGTGTCTTGGTAATATATATCCATGCACACACCAACTTGGGGTTGATATAGGCCAGTGTAGAATCAACCCTGGGCCCTGCTACCATACCTGGAGGGGAGGATAACCCACAGAGAGGGTCTAACTATCATTCCCCATGAGATTTCTGGGGTAAGGTTATCAAATTTTCAGGATTTCACACCCCTTTTTAGGTTAGGAAAAATTTCTAACCCATTGGGTTACTCGACATCATGGTCATGCCAGGTGTTGTTCAGGGTTGACCCGACTAACATACCCATACCACCTAACATCGATCTGGGTCATAGGTGATGCATAGAGTTGGCATGGTTAGTCAGTCTACTAGTGGGATATTATTGTGACCCTATTTTTCTTACACGACTATTACATCATTTTAAAGATAAACAACATAATAGCGTTAAAAATCCAGGATTAAACAGTTTAGTGTCTTGGGAAAATTATGCTTATACATAACTTCTACATAATAAAACATAAACATTATTTAATTTCTTATTTTCTATCTTCTTAGTGTCCTTCACAATATTCTTAGTACAAGTAATCACCTGAGGATATACATCAAAGAAAGGCTTGAGCTAAATTCCCAATAAGATGATAGATGAGGACATGGGTGAGTGTAATCATCATCATCATAATATAAGCATAGGATCATCATCATAATCATGAGAGGAATCATTATATAAAGAAATGGAATGTGGAAATTCATAAAAATGAAACATCATGTCTTAGTGGTCAAATACCACACATAGTTGTGAACAAATGTAGCATCATGTTCATGCATAATATATATGCATAATCATAACATAATCATTTTGAACAAAGCTAGCATCATGTTCATGCATATTTCACATTATCTTATGAGATAAATCACATTACCAAATTCATTAGAGGGATACATAATTCCTGTACCACCCATCACATCATAACATTTACATAATCATGCAAGCAACAAAAAAACTTATATCAATCAAATCCATGAAGTAAACCCAAGGAAGAGAATGGGTTTCATAAGGATTTCATAAAGAATACATTCCTGAATAAAATTTTTGGTTCCCAAATGAATAAGTAAAATCATACTTGTACATAATACATCATTATTCTTGAGTGGACAAGAGTTTTTCAAGAGGAGTAAATTACCATGTTTTGGGAATTGAAGTCACTTTAAAAAATTGTTTTTTTTCTTATAAAACCTTTTGAAAGGGTATGATCATGTATATATCTGAAGGAAAAGGTAAAGGACATTTGAATAACATAATATTAAAGTTCATACCATGGAAGAGAGAATAACCCAAAGAAATAATTGGGTTTTAGAATCCTCTTACTTTAATTCCTACTTAATTTTATCGCTTCTGCGCCTCCAGAATAATAAACTTATGTTTATTAAAAAACTGATAAAAAAGAGAATTATATATATTTATAAATTTTTTTATCAATTATAATCATTGGATTATATTTCATAATTTTTTTGATGGAATTGATGCATTTTGATATCATGTTTTTCTTAAAAATTTCTCATTTTGCCTTAATTTCACTATTTTGTTAAATGTAAATAATACATTAGTATAATTAATTCTAAAAGCATAGAATACATGTAATTACATATTTATATATTATATATAATTCATGATATCCATACATTAAGGTGGTTATAATAATTTTCTTGGAAATGTCTCTGTGGGTTGTTAACCGACCTTTAACAGGACGTTGTCGAAAGAGAGAGAATGAGAAGTATAACATTTATATTTGTCATAAATATGATAATTAAAGGAGGTTAAAATCATTAATATAAAGTTAAATTACTGTATATTATTTTTTTTGTACATGGTTTTGAAAGGAAGAGGGTAAAAATAAGAAAGAGGAGAATAAAATAGGGAAGAGATAATAGTGACTTGCTCTCTCCTCAGTGTAGCTTCTCTTGTACAACACTATAACTCCTTGGTGATTGGTGTTGGATTTATCTAGAATATACCTAAGTATTTGAAGGGGGTTAAGAGGGAGTATTTGGGCAGATCTTGGGATTTGGAATGGATGGGAGGAGTGGTTTTTTAAGGGAAGGGAGAGGGGTTATTTATACTTGAGGAGAGGGGTATTTTTAGAATAAAATATCGAATAAAATAATATATCAAAGGTAAAACCTGTAATAGTGAATTTTTGACATTGTAAATCATATATTAATATAATATAATGAGTTTAATACTTTAAATACCCTTTATAATTTGAATTCATTAGTTCATTAAAAATAAAAGTGGAAAAAAATTGTTATTTCAAAGAATCACTTTTGACTTTAGGCTTTGGAAAGTTCTTTTTAGGTTTAAAAATTAAGTTTATTGTATTTTAATGAACCATTTATGAAATTAAATATACCATGGATAAAACTAAAGTTACATAAAGGATTATTTCACTATTAGATCATGAATGATGTAATTTAAGGTACAATAGTTATGTGAAAAACTGTATTTTTACCATTCACTAGAAAATTGAAGTATTTCAGAAAATTACCAAAAAATCACCCTTGGGTAATTTCAACATGCTGATTTTAAAAATGATATTCATTTTATTAGAATAAATTTCTGAAATAGTTAATTTTAATTTTTAATATACAAATTATGATGTTTATAAAATACTTTAAAATACAGTTTATTAAAATTGCTCTTATATTTTCTTTGAGTTTTTTAATTATGATATTTATTTTTTTGGAATTATATATTTTTTATTTACTTAAATTAACCATTATAAATATTATTTTTGTTAAAATTTATTATTTGAGGTAAAATTACCATTTCAACGGTCAGGTTACTATTCCCAATGGTTAGGTTACTATTCCAACGCTCACATTATTTTTCTAACGGTCACTTTACATCCTATAAATACCTCTGTATTCATTCATTAATCATTCAACTCAATTAATCTCAAGGTTATATATTTCCATTTTCTATAATGTTTCCTGGTTTACTAATATTTTGTTTCTTTTCTACAGTGTTTTCAATGGGGTGATGATTCTAGTAGACTAAAGTGATCCTTATTTTCCCATTTTAGGTTTACTATTTTATATTTTTTGTCCAGTTGTAATGTTTGGAATTTCAAGTGGTTTCATTTCTGATTAATTAAATAGTATTTATTAATGAAACAAAGTCTTTTTTGGTTTATCTATATTTTGTATGTGTATTATATTTTTTATGTGTATAATATTATATATAACACACATTTATTTAGGAAACAAATTTTACTATTAAAAACTAGGTCATTACATCCTTCCCCCTTTAGAAATTTCATCCCCAAAATTTCAACTCATATTCTCAATTGAGAATAGGTGAGGGTACTTTTGTTTCATTGTTTCCTCTGGTCACCACCATTTTCTAAAATATAAATGGTTTTAACAAAACTTAAGCTAACAAATCATGAGTAAATAATTTATTATTTTGCACAATTAACTCTAAAGACACATCTTATAGGATCTCTATGTTTAAAATTTTTCTAGAACAAAGCCTCTTAGATGTTTACATATACTTAGTCTTATCCTAAGGGTTTTCAATAATGTTATTTAATCCTAATTCCTAAATTAACTAAACTATGATCTGATATGAACTATTGAGACCCTAGTTTTTCTTACATGACTATTACATCATTTTAAAGATAATCAATATAATAGTATTACAATTACAAGATCAAACAGTTTAGTTTCATGAAAAAATAGTATTATAAATAAATTTTACATAATAAAACTTAAATATGTTGGAGTTGGTGGTCTAGAACCAACTACTTTGTACTTTATTCATTAAATAAAAGCCTTATCACATCTTGATTGTTCTTCTGCATGACATGTCATGTGATAATGTCCTAAGGACATCTATTGCATTAAAGGGTCATAGCGGATCCCTGCTATGATGAGAACCCGGAAGTGTCATAACACTATTCTTGAATGTATGTTCTATGGCCGGATGATATTATTTGAGGGACACAAATAATACAGGTCATTAGGGGTGAGGACTCATAAAACTTTGAGGCACCTTCTCATGGTGTTCACCCTTGGTAATATCCAGGAGGATATTATGAGAATGAGACCTTCCAGTAGGAAATCCACATTTCATAGTGTCATTGGACGTTCCTATCTACAGACGTGTGTATTGGTCCTTATACTTTAAGATTATTATTAATGGGCATTACAACTCGCGCACTTAGATGTATTGACGAAAACTATGACGACACACTGTTCGCAGTGAGGTAGGATATGTTGGGTGCGTCACGAGTAATACCGCATTAATAGATAATGCGAGAAAGGATTTGTACCTTCCGTTCCATAACAGAAGTAGATATCTCAGGCCCTTTGATGGAATTGATATAGCCTAAATAAATCCATGGCCATGGTAAGGTATGGGCAAGTTCAATTCTGGGAAGTCAAAAAAAGAATAATCAAGCACATGAGTTGATGGCACTAGCATGCAACCCACTTGATTGGAGATATCGAGACAAAGGGATTATATTACACGGTAAGCATTCATAGGAGGTGACACGTCATTGTAGTGTTAACTTCTTTCTCTATGGGTGCCTTGGCGTGTTGCTAGATGCTAACCTTGGACTTTAGGCAGGCTCAACCTAATGCCACTGAGAAAGAGGCCTAGAGGGTCACACACTAAGTGTGTCCATGTATCTCAGTTAAATATTAATTTAACAAGTTAAATAAATATTATTCCTGACCATGGTTTAATAATTATTTAAGGATGTCTGATCACATTTATTTTGACACTAGTTATTCGAGAGAATATATTGTGGACGAAATAATATATTTATTAGCGAGTAATGCAGTTACATTTATTTAAGAAATAAATAGTCATTACTCAAGGTCTAATAAATGTGGTGGAGAAAAATGGAAAATAAAAGTACACGTCGTGTATATTAAATATACACGCCGTGTAGTTTTATGGAAAACAAGTACACGCTGTGTATTAATTATTACACGCCGTATAGTTTTTCCGGTTGGGATTTTGAGGATTTAATATTGTTTTATTAAATGATATTTATTATAATCAGCGTGGGCGCATGTCAAGGAATTAATAATTCGACATGTGGGTTTTCAATAAGAGTTAATGAAATAAATAAAACACGTAACACATTTATTTATTGTCATAACTCTATTAACCTCAAACCCGATTATAAATATCCTCACAACCCCAACATTTTATTGAGCCATTGTTGTGCACAACGGATTTGGAAATACTCTTAAGCCAAGAGAGAATTCTCTTTCCACCAAGAACGCCCTCAAGTTACGAGAGCAAGATCCTCCACCGGATCAAGGCGGTCGAAGGCGGACATCGCAAGCGAAGGTTCTTCCACGCTAGCACCCAGAGATCCCTTTGAAGATGTCTGGAGATACGTGACACACGTGTGGATCACCGCTAGAGGAATCCTACACTTGGATTCTACAACGCAACGACGGATCACCGAATCGTGACCGGACACATCAACGAAGAAAGAATTCCAACGAGGTAATTCTTATGCATTAATTAAATTAATTATAATCAACATATGATGATCCTCCTCAAGGGTTCCGGGAATCTTCTTTTCTTTTCGTTCTTCGTTCTATTCCAAAGATTCGGCGTTTTATATCGTGACGGATCTTGGATTGAACGTTGTTTAACGTTAAAATTAAAGTTGGGATAACCCACTAACGTGCTTTCGCTGCGCCCGGAACCTACAAGTGGTATCAGAGGGGTCATATCGTTGATTATAATTATTTAGTTTTTCGTTGGTAATTTACGCATTTAATAATTTAGTTATTTAAATTCAATTTTAATCGTTCTGAAAATCTGAATATCGAGATCTATTCCTCCTCCCTCGTTTCTCGTTCACCTCACAAAAATGATTTTTTTCTTTTAATTTTGATTAAAATAAAATAGAGGAACTCATCCGGAGGAGCCAAACGTTTATGACCGTATAACACCAGAATACACGATGTGTATTCGGAAGTACACGCCGTGTAGTCTAAGTTCAATGCATTGACTGATCCGCCAAATCAGGCCGTGTATTGGATTTTTTCTAAGAATTTAAGACACCATGTGTTGACCAGAAACAGGTGGCACACGGTTTCCGGAATACACGCCGTGTGGTCCAATGAACACGGCGTGTAGTCCCTTCGGGTCAGGGTTGGGTCGTGTACTCCGTACACGGCCTGCCCGGCTGGAAACCGTGTAACGCAGAAACTACACGGTGTGTGTCCCACTGTACACGCTGTGTACTCTGAAAATTTCTGAAGTACATTAAACATGCCCTATCCCCAAGCGTGTACTTCGGATGGACGGTGAAGAAAAGTACACGCCGTGTAGTCGGAACTACACACCGTGTACTAACCCAAATTACGCAGATTTATTAAAATTTATTATTATATTATACAGACCCTTGAGACGTGTACCATGGTGTATGCATAAAGCTGAGGCACAACATGTGATATGTGTTTTATATATATATGTTTAATTTAACATCTGCGTAATAAATGGGAATTCACCGGGTTGCCTTCAAGGTACAAGTTACGTATAAGGATAATTTTAAATGAATTTATTTGTTTAAAATTATGATGGATGAGAATCTTAAGGAAATTCAGAAAAGGGATTTAAGATAAAAGGATTGATTAATTAAAGAAAATTAATTGATTCGAGCATGATTTATCTTAAACAAGAACGATTAAAGAATTGAATGCTAGTTTTATTTATACGTAAATATCATTGCATGTATGGATGATCATGAGCTAGACCGAGACCTTTGTATGTGAATGGTTTCTTTTAATTTATTTATTTAAATTAAATTTTTTGTCCTGCGAGCCATCTCCTCATTAATATGTAGGGCCTGCGCGCCCAAGGATTCTTTTATGTAAAAACCCCTTTTACCCCTCACCTGTGTGTGAGATAAATACATATGTAATGGATGGAGCTCCCAAGCTAGTGGAGGTGGCTCAAGTCAGGAGTCAAGGTGAAACCAATCCAAGGAGATACAAAGGTGGACAGGTGGAAAGCTGTAAACACAAACCCGAAAGGTTCAAGGTGTTTCTACCCTAGGTCTTGGGTTAGTTTATCAACCGCTAGATAAACTAACCAATAGAAAATCTCATGATCATACCATTTATTTTATTTCTGTCAGTTGCATGGTTTATTTATTGTGGTGTGTTGTCACAATCACACAATTAATGAATTAAATGAGCATGCAAGATAGAACTAAAATAAAATCAGATTATACGTAAATATTATCTTATACATGGTTAATCACTTAAGTATATCCCAATTAATATTAACAAGCATGTAATCAAAGATAATAAAATGGAAATTTACATATAAGGATAAAATCCCTCAAAATAAATATTAAGTCGGCATAGCCTTCCATAATCTTGGTTAGAATCGAACCATATTTCAAAGTGTTTGACCAACCCTAGTTGGGGTGCTTTCAATTATCAAGAAATTCTAATTCAAGGTTTTGGGTTGACTTGACTTGGTTCGCATCAAGGGTTTACTGCCATAGCAGGACTTGGTGTGACCAAGAGGAAAAGGTTGAGGAAATCCAAAAAAGGATTTCAGGATTGGGGAGTCCACTCAGCGGATCAAGGAGCTGCGAGTTAATGCAGTTGGCATTTGGAATGCCTACCTAAAACCCTTCAAGTTGCTTGACCAACCCTAGTTGGGGTAATGCGAAGGGCAATATGGATCCTTGCCACTAGAATATTCACGCAACAGAATATTCCGAAGTCAATGGTGAGGGCTATTGGATTTCGATAAAATAGTGGGAGACTAATAAGTATTAATTTATTTATTTGTCTCAATTTTTGTAATAAAGTACTAAACCTTTGCTCATCTTGATTTGTAGAAACATCAAGAAAATGACTTCAAACATATCATTGCGCACCATACTTGAAAAAGAAAACCTTCTCACCAGCACCAATTTCCAAGAGTGGTAAAGGCGTTTACGCGCCGTCCTTTGCCACGAAAGGAAATTATATGTGCTGTAAGAGCCTATTCCAGTTGCGCCTGGGAAAGAGGCTAGTGATGAGGAATTATCTCTCTACATGAAACACATGGATGATTCCACAGATGTCCAGTGTTTCATGCTATCAGCCATGTCTAATGAGCTCTTGAAGCAACATGAAAACATGGACGCGTATAACATGATGTCTCACATTAAAGATCTCTACCAAGAGAAGGCGAGACAGGAGAGGTATGAGATCTCCAATGCATTGTTTACCATGAAGCTTGGAGAGTCTGCGCTAGTTGGGCCTCATGTAGTCAAGCTTATTGGCTACATTGAACGCTTGGACATCTTAGGGATTAAATTTCCGGATGAGTTGTGTACAGATCTCATCCTATCATCACTTACCAAGATCTTCTCTAGCTTTATTGTGAACTATAACATTAGTGACAATGAGAAGAGTCTATCGGAGCTTCTGACCTTGATTCGCCAGGTAGATAAGGACATGGGGCGTGACAAACCCGCGGTCCTTATGGTGAACAAGAAAAGGAAGGACAAGGCAAAGGGGCCAAAAACTTATAAACGGTCTGAAGCCCCCGAGCACCGTCCCTCCAAGAAGGGGAAGATCCAGAGGCAGGGCAAGGAATGGGAAGTAGTGTGTTTTTCATGTGGCAAGCAGGGCCACTGGAAGAGGAACTGCACCCAGAAGCGTGGGGACGCTAAAGGTGCGTTTGTTATCGAGTGCAATCTTTCTATTTCTACACATTGGGTATTAGATACAGCTTGTGGGGATCACATCTGTATTCAAATGCAAGAACCAAGTAGATTTAGAAAGATCTCCAGAGGAGAGGTGGATCTTCGAGCTGCCAATGGCGGAAGGCTGGCTGCGTTGGCTATTGGCGACTACCACCTCTCATTGCCGACTGGGATGATTTTGGTTTTACATAACTGTTATTATGTGCCTAGTGTTACCAAGAACATAATTTATGTATCTTGTTTGGATATGGATGGATTTGTTTTCAAATTTGTAAATAAGGGTTGTCACTTTTATAAGAACAACGTATGTTATGGTATGACACATTTAAATAATGGTTTGTATGTATTGAATTACGAAAACCAAGTTTTGGCAATCGATAATGAAACAAACTCACATGACTCATACATCACCCAGTTATGGCATCAACGCCTTGGTCATGTGAATGAGAAGCATTTGACAAAGCTCTGCCAAGATGGCTATTTAGACTCTACTGAGCTAAAACCACTTGATAGATGTCACGCTTGTTTACAAGGAAAAATGACCAAGCTGCCTTTTGGTGGACAAGGTGAAAGGGACACAGAGCTTCTAGGATTGGTACACACGGATGTGTGTGGACCATTTCCAGTAGAAGCTAGAGGTGGATATTCTTACTTCATTACTTTTACTGATGATTTGAGTAGATATGGCTATGTCTACTTAATGAGGTATAAGTCGGAGTCCTTAGAAAAATTTAAGGAATTCAAGAATGAAGTAGAGAATCAGCTTGGTAAGAAGATAAAGAAGCTTCAATCGGATCGAGGTGGAGAATATATGAACCAATAGTTCATCGATCTTCTATGGGAGTCTGGGATTCTATCTCAGCTCACTCCTCCTTATACACCACAATGGAATGGTGTTAGTGAAAGGAGGAACCGCACCTTGTTGGACATGGTGAGGTCGATGATGAGTCATGCGGATCTTCCATTATCCTTTTGGGGATATGCATTACAAACTGAAACATACACATTAAACCGAGTACCAACTAAGGTGGCAAATGGAATTCCATCCGAGTTATGGAATGGAAGGAAACCCACTTTGTCGCACACACGTGTATGGAGATGCGAGGCATTTGTTAAGGCCTTCTCAGGAAACAAACTAGAACCCCGGGGCACGAAGTGTATATTTATAGGATATCCTAAGGAAACAAAAGGATATTACCTATATAACCCTCAAGACAAGAAAGTGATTGTCGCCAGACAAGCCGTCTTTCTTGAGAGGGAGCACATCCTCAAGAAGGATAGTGGGAGCAAGATTGACTTCGATGAAGTTGATGCTCAAGATACACAGGAGTTGGTACAGGAACAAGTTCCACAGGTCCCCATGGAAGAGGTTCCAGAAACACAAGTACTGCGTAGGAGCTCAAGAGAGGTAAGGGAACCAGAGAGATTTGTTTTCCTAGTCACCGAGGATGGTGAATCATTATTGTTGGACAATGATGAACCTCTATCCTAAAAGGAAGCAGTAGAAAGCTCAGAAGCTGCAAGATGGCTAGAAGCTATGAATTATGAGATGGATTTCATGTATCAGAACCAAGTTTGGGTTCTGGTCGATGAGGTAGTTGATGTAAAGCCTATTGGATGAAAATGGGTATTCAAAAGAAAGCTGGACATGGAAGGTCAAGTTAGCACCTATAAAGAAAGGCTAGTAGCTAAAGGATTCAGACAGCGTCAAGGAATTAACTATGATGAAACCTTCTCGCCAGTTGCCATGTTTAAATCCATAAGAATCATACTTGCCATAACAGATTACCATGACTACGAGATTTGGAAGATGGATGTCAAAACAACATTCCTTAACGGGAACCTTCAGGAAGATGTCTATATGACACAACCAGAAGGGTTTGTGACACAAGGTGAAGCCAAACAGGTTTTCAAGTTGTATAAATCCATTTATGGATTGAAGAAAGCATCCAGGTCATGGAACATTTGATTTTATGAAGCCATAAAGGAATTTGGTTTCATTAAGAACGAATGTGAGCCATGTGTTTATAAGCAGTTTAATGGGAATGCGGTCGTCATCCTAGTGGTATATGTTGATGACATATTGCTTGTTGGAAAGGACGTACCAACCTTACAGTCAGTTAAGGACTGGTTGAACAAGTGTTTCTCCATGAAGTACTTAGGAGAAGCAACCTACATTCTAGGGATCAAGATCATTCATGACAGATCAAAGAGGCTGATTGGACTAAGTCAGGGTACATACATTGACCAGATACTAAAGAGATTTAGTGTGGAAAAATCCAAGAGGGGATTGGTTCCAGTGTCACATGGCTTACATCTTTCTAAGAAAATGTGTCCCCAGACACAACAAGAGAAAGATAGGATGAGTAAGATCCCATACGCTTCGGCTACAAGATCCATCATATATGCCATGTTATGTACCAGGATTGATGTTGCCTATGCACTGAGCATGGTAGGAAGATATCAAGCAGATCCAGGAGAACAACATTGGACTACTGTTAAGACTATCCTTAAGTATCTGAGAAGAACTAAGGATATGTTTCTGGTGTATGGAGGAGACAAGGAGCTTGTCATCAGAGGGTATGCTGATGCTGGTTTTCAAATAGATCAGAATGATCTGAATTCACAATCTGGATATGTTTTCTGTCTCAATGGAGGAGCTGTGAGCTGGAAGAGTTCAAAGCAGCCAGTTGTCACCGATTCTATAGCGGAGTCCGAGTATATAACTGCTTCTGATGCAGCCAAATAATCCATCTGGATTTGGAACTTTTTCCAGGAGCTTGATGTGGTGCCTAGCAGTAAAGATCCCATTACATTGTATTGTGATAATACTGCAGCAGTGGCTCTTGAAAAAGAACCAAGGTCACATCAATGGAAAAAGAACATACTCCAGAAGTATCACCTATTGAGGGATTTCTATCAAAGGGGTGAAGTTGCAGTGAGCAGAGTGTCCACGGAAGAGAACGTGGCGGACCCCATGACTAAAGGCCTATCTCAACAGAAGCATGAATATTATGTGAGAGCTAGCGGGTTAAAGGTTGTTAGCAGTTGGCTCTAGTCCAAGTGGGAGTCTGTTGGATTTGGTGGTCTAGAACCAACTACTTTGTACTTTATTCATTAAATAAAAGCCTTATCACATCTTGATTGTTCTTCTGTATGACATGTCATGTGATAATGTCCTAAGGACAACTGTTGCATTAAAGGGTCATAGCAGATCCCTGCTATGATGAGAACCCGGAAGTGCCATAACACTGTTCTTGAATGTATGTTCTATGGTCGGATGATATTATTTGAGGGACACAAATAATACAGGTCATTAGGGGTGAGGACTCATAAAACTTTGAGGCACCTTCTCATGGTGTGCACCCTTGGTAATATCCAGGAGGATATTATGAGAACGAGACCGGCCAGTAGGAAATCCACATTTCATAGTGTCATTGGATGTTCCTATATGCGGACGTGTGTATTGGTCCTTAGACTTTAAGATTATTATTAATGGGTATTACAACTCGCGCACTTAGATGTATTGAAGAAAACTGTGATGACAAACTGTTCACAGCGAGGTAGGATATGTTGGGTGCATCACGAGTAATACCGCATTAATAGATAATGCGAGAAAGGATTTGTCCCTTCCGTTCCATAACGGAAGTAGATATCTCAGGCCCTTTGATAGAATTGATATAGCCTAAATAAATCCATGGTCATGGTAAGGTATGGGCAAGTTCAATTCCGGGAAGTCAAAGAAAGAATAATCAAGCACATGGGTTGATGGCACTAGCATGCAACCCACTTGATTGGAGATATCGAGACAAAGGGATTATATTACACGGTAAGCGTTCGTAGGAGGTGACACGTCATTGCGGAGTTAACTTCTTTCTCTATGGGTGCCTTGGCGTGTTGCTAAACGCTAACCTTGGACTTTAGGCAGGCTCAGCCTAATGCCACTGAGAAAGAGGCCTAGAGGGTCACACACTAAGTGTGTCCATGTATCTCAGTTAAATATTAATTTAACAAGTTAAATAAATATTATTCCCGAATGTGGTTTAATAATTATTTAAGGATGTCTGATCGCATTTATTTTGACACTAGTTATTCGAGAGAATATATTGTGGATGAAATAATATATTTATTAGCGAGTGATGCGGTTACATTTATTTAAGAAATAAATAGTCATTACTCAAGGTCTAATAAATGTGGTGGAGAAAAATGGAAAATAAAAGTACACGCCGTGTATATTAAATATACACGCCGTGTAGTTTTATGGAAAACAAGTACACGCCGTGTATTAATTATTACACGCCGTGTAGTTTTTCCAGTTGGGATTTTGATGATTTAATATTGTTTTATTAAATGATATTTATTATAATCAGCGTCGGCGCATATCAAGGAATTAATAATTCGACATGGGGGTTTTCAATAAGAGTTAATGAAATAAATAAAACGCGTAACGCGTTTATTTATTGTCATAACTCTATTAACCTCAAACCCGATTATAAATATCCTCGCAACCCCAACATTTTATTGAGGCATTGTTGTACACAACGGATTTGGAAATACTCTCAAGCCAAGAGAGAATTCCCTTTCCACCAAGAACACCCTCAAGTTACGAGAGCAAGATCCTCCACTGGATCAAGGCGGTCGAAGGCGGACATCGCAAGCGAAGGTTCTTCCACGCTAGCACCCAGAGATCCCTTCAGTGAAGTCCGGAGATACGTGACACACGTGTGGATCACCGCTAGAGGAATCCTAAACTTGGATTCTACAACGCAACGACGGATCACCGAATCGTGACTAGACACATCAACAAAGAAAGAATTCCAACGAGGTAATTCTTATGCATTAATTAAATTAATTATAATCAACATATGATGATCCTCCTCAAGGGTTCCTGGACTCTTCTTTTATTTTCGTTCTTCGTTCTATTATGAAGATTCAGCGTTTTATATCATGACGGATCTCAGATTGAACATTGTTTAACGTTAAAATTAAAGTTGGGCTAACCCACTAACGCGCTTCCGCTGCGCCCAGAACCTACAAAATATTATTTAATTCCTTCTTCACTATCTTTTTAGTGGCCTTCACAATCTCCTTAGTGCAAGTAATCACTTGCAGATATACATCAAAGAAAGGGGTGACCTAGATGCCCAGTAAGAGGATGGATAAGGACCTGAATCAATATAACATGGGTGAACATGATCATCACTATCATAACATAAGAATAAGATCATAATCATAATCATGGGAGGAATCCTTAGATAAAGTCATGGAACGTGGAAATGAATAAAAATGAAACATCTTGTCTTAGTGGTCAAATACCACACATAATTGTGAACAAAGATAACATCATGTTCACACATAACATATGTGCATAATCATAACATTATCATTATGAACAAGGTTAGCATCATGTTCATGCATATTTCACATTATCTCATGATATACATCACATTACCCAATGCATTGAAGAGCTATATAATTTCAGGATGACCCATCACATCATAACATTTACATAAGCATGCATGTCACGTAGATTATATAACAATCAAAGGCATGAAGTAAACCCAAGGAAGAGAATGGATTTTATAAGGATTTCATAAAGAATACATTCACGAATAAACCTTTTGGTTCTGAAATGAATAAGGGAAATCATAATTGGACATAATACATCATTATTCTTGAGTGGACAATAAGTATTTCAAGAGGAGTAAAATACAATGTTTTGGAAATTGAAGTCACTTAAAAAATGGTTTTTTCTTATAAAACCTTTTGAAATGGTAGAAACATGTATATTCTTAAAGGAAAATGGAAAGTAAATTTGAATAACATAATATTAAAATTCATACCAAGGAATATAGAATAACCCAAAGAAAAGATTTGGGTTCGAGAATCCCCTTACTTAAATTCTCACTTAATTTCATCATTTTTACGCCTCCTGAATAATAAAATAGTTTATTAAAACACTTATACAGAAGTCAATTATTGTAATTTATACAAATATTTATTAATTATAATCATTGGACTATATTTATTAATTTTTTTGATGAAATTGATGTGTTTTGATATCATGTTTTTCTTAAACATTTCCCATTTTGCCTTAATTTCACTATTTTGTTAAATGTAAATAATACATTAGTATAAGTAATTTTATAATCCTAAAACAAATGTAATTATATATTATATATTATATATAATTCATACCTTCCATCCATGAAGTTGGTTATAAGAATTTTCTTGGAAATGTCTCTGTAGGTGGTTAACCGACCTTTAATGGGATATTGTCAAAAGAGCGAGAAATAGAAGTATGGCATTTATATTTTTCATAAATATGATAATTACAATAGGTTAACATCATTTATATAATAAATTACTTTATAATAATTATTTTTTATATGGTTTTTAAAGGAAGATAGTAAAAATAAAAAGAGGAGAATAAAAGAGGGAAGAGTTAATAGAGACTTACTCTCTCTTCAGTGTAACTTCTCTTGTACGACACTATAACTTCTTAGTGATTGGAGTTGGATTGATCCATAACGTCCCTAAGTGTTCTAAGGGGCTTAAGAGGGAGGATTTGGAAAGATCTTGGGATTTAGAATGAATTGGATGAGTGTTTTTCCAAGGGAAGGGAGAGGTGTTATTTATACTTGAGTAGATGGGTATTTTTAGAATAAAATAATATATCAAATATAAGATATGTAATTGTGAATTTTTGAACTTATAAATTATATATTAATATAATATAATTAGTTTAAGACTTTAAATATCCTTTTTAATTCTAATTCATTAGTTTATTAAAAAGGAAAGTGAAAAGAAAGAAAAATTGTTATTTTAAAGAATCACGGTTGACTTTAGGTTTTTGAATGTTTTTTTAGGCTTGGAAATTGAGTTTATTGTATTTTGATAAACCATTTAAGAAATTAAATATAACATGGATGAAACTAAAGTTATAGAAAGGATTATATTATTATTACATCATGAATGTTGTAATCTGAGTTACATTGGTTATGAGAAAAATTGCATTTTTACTATTCACCCGAAAATTGAAGTATTTCAAAAAATAACCCTTGGATAATTTCGACATGATAATTTCAAAAATAAAATTCATTTTATCAAAATAAATTTCTAAAATAGGTAATTTTAATTTTTAATATAAAAATTATGACATTTATGAAATACTTTAAAATACAGCTTATTAAATACGTGCTTATATTTTCTTTGAGTTTTTTTAATCATAGTATATATATTTTTGGCATTATATTTTTTTATTTACTTAAATTAATCTTGATAAATATCATTTTTATTAAAATTTATTATTTGAGGTAAATTTACTATTTCAATGGCCATGATACTATTCCAAATGGTCATGTTACTATTCCAACGATCACATTATTATCCCAACAATCACTTTACTTACTATAAATACCTTTACATTCATAATTAAAACCAATTAATATATTTCCATTTTTTATAATTGTAACATCCTGAGTTTTTTAAGGGAAACACAATGTTCGATAGTGTACATGTAAGGGTGTATTTTTTGCCCGGCGGCCCGAAAGCCCGAGCGGCCCGACCCGGCAAAGCCCGCATCGGGCCAGGACGGGCTCGGGCCGTAGGTTCAGCGGGTCGGGCCTAGGCCTTTCCAAGAAGTCCAGCGGGCCAGGCTGGGCCAACCTGAAAAAGCTCGGCCCGTTGCCCACGCGAAGCCCAGCCCGTGCGAAGTCCGCCTGCTGTAAAAAATTTAACGGGGAAACTGCGGGTAGGGGGATTCGATCCCCCTACCACGAGCTCCCAAGGCAGCGCCTGGAAAATAATCACCACCCTATATATATATAGCTATATATATATATATCTATATATATAAATATATACATATACCTATATACATACATACATATATATATATATACCTATATATATACATGTATATGTATACATATATATTTATCTATTTATGTATCTATATGTGTGTGTGTGTGTGTGCATATATCATTATATATATACATATAATTATTATTATATATAATTATAATGTGTGTATAAATATATATATATACAACGATATATAATTATATATATAATAGTGTATATATATAAAGCCATTAATAATATATATCAATTAAGTGTGGTTTTTAAAACTCCATTAATAATATATACATATATATATGTATATGTATATGATTTAAAATAATATATATATAAACAAGGCTATTTATATATATATATCAATGATTTAATATTATATATATAATAACTTGTTGTATATTAATAAAAAACAACACACTCACCTAATGATGTTCGTGCAAGTCCCTCAACTTCATTAATTTTTTTAAGTATGTTGCAACATGCGTATATTATATATACTATACATATATAAATCTATTTAGAAAAAAATTAACTCACCTACTACGACACACCCCCCAACTCCTAATTATTATTTTTATAATTTTCTGAAACTTGCATATTATATATATATATATATAAATCTACTAATAATATATATATATATATCAATGATATGATAATATATATATATATAAATATAAACAAATCCATTAATATTGTATATAAATCTATTAATAATATATATCAATTAAGTATGCCTTTTTAAAAATCAATTAATAATATATATGTGTGTGTGTGTGTCAATGATTTAATATTATATAATAACTTATTTTATATTAACAAAAAAAATAACACACTCACCTAATGATGTTCGTGCACGTCCTCCAACCTCATTAATTTTTTCAAATATATTGCAACTTTCATATATTATATATAAATTTATTTAGAAAAAAATTAACCCACCCACTGCAGCGCACCCCCAACCCCTAATTATTTTTTTACAATTTTCTCATATTATATATATATAATAAATTATTATATATTAACAAAAAAATAACTACTCACCAAATGATATTCGCACATTCTCAACCTTATTAATTTTTTTAAAATATGATAAAACTTGCATATATTATATATACTATATATACATATATAAATCTATTTAGAAAAAAATTAACTCACCCACTACTGCGCACCCGCTAAGGGTGTAATTTCAGTTCAGACAGGGCCGAGTTGGGCCTGCCCTGTAAAAAAATTAAAAAACGTTTAAAAAAATGTTTTAAATTAAACAAACGCTTAAAAATATTTTTCATAAATAAGTTAAAAAATAAATGTAATTTTTTTTTTAAATAAATGATAAAAAAATGTTTAAATAACAACATTTTAAACCCACCACCCACTGCAGCGCACCCCCCAATAACTCATTAATTATAAATCTATTTATAAAAAAATAACATATCCACCCACTGTAAAATGTTTTTACATAAAACATGTTAAATGTTTAAAAAAATACATGTAAAAAATATGTGTTCAAAAAAACGTTTTAAATTAAACGACTAAAAATAAATGTAAAAAAACGTTTTAAACAAGTGTTAAAAAATGGTTTAAATAAAGGTTTAAATAAAAATGTTTAAAAAAGTTTTTAAAACAAACATTTAAATTAATTTTTTTAAAACAAACACTTAAAAAATACTTTTTAAATTAAAATATGAAAAAAAGTTAAATGTTTTAAAAAAATACTTGAAAAAAGCACGCGTTTAAAAAAATTCAAAAATGTTTTAAATTAATCATTTAAAAATAAATGTAAAAAAACGTTTTAAACAGATGTTAAAAACGGTTTAAATAAAAATGCTTAAATAAAAAATATTAACAAACGCTTAAAAAATTATAAATAAGTTAAAAAAAATAAATGTAATTTTTTTTAAATAAATGTTAGAAAAAATTTTAAATAATAAGGCTTTAAACTCATCCACAACAGTTGCACACCCCTCATTATTTTTTTTACAATTTGAAAATAATATATATATATATATATATATATTCACAATATATAAATCTATTTAGGCAAAAAAACATACCCACCCACTGTAAAATGTTAATAAAAAATAAAATAAATATTTTTACAAAAAACATGCATTTAAAAATAAATGTAATGAAATGTTTTAAATAAATGTTAAAAAATGTTTAAATAAAAAAAAATTAAGAGACAATTATTTTGAAAATAATAAAAGCCCACCATGGATCGACTTGAAAAAGCCCGGCCCGGCCCGAAAAAGCCCGGCCCGACCCTATGGTTTGGGTCGGCCCGAGGCCGGGCTCGGACCGCCTCATGGGGTTGTTCGGGTCGGCCTGACCCTGCCCGAATAGTGGTCAGCGACCCGACTCTTTGCCCGGGCCGAAATTACACCCCTATGTACATGATATTTCACATCAAGCTAAAACGAACAACTAAATATTATTATTTAATATTGAAGTTATCACCTAGATATTAAAATGGTGGGAATGAACAATGTTAACTAAATTATGAAAATATGGTTTACACAAGTTTATATAATAATTCATTGGTTACCAAATTAACTTGAAATGAAACTAAAAACCAATTGAATATAAAGGATGCATTTTTATAAAAAAATATTTAAATGTGAATAATTATGTTTATAAAATAATAAAATAACTCCTTTTGGATTATATTACTAAAATATAAATATTTTTTCTTTAGAATGTTTAAAATTTGCCTTATGTATTTTCTAGACATAATTTAAGAACAAATTCAAATTTATAGATAAAAGGAGTATTTTTCTAAAAATGTAGTTTTACCGCCTTTTGACGGAGAACCCATTTTAAATCAAGTTTTTGACAATTTTATAAGTTATATTTTACAAAATAAATTTATTCTTTTGAGGTGGGACATCAAAATTTACTTTGGTTGAAATTTTGGTATTATTCTAATAAAATTCATATTTTAATGAATAGTGAAAAATATTGCATTTTAATTCAAAACTGTCTTTTCGTCTAATTTATTTACATTGTTAGATTATTTTTAATTGTTTTTAAAGTACAATTAGATTAAGTTTTTATAATTTAATCTAATTTTTTTCATTGGAATTAATTTTACATACAAATTAGATATAAGCGCATGTCAATCTTTTGATGGGTTTTATTTTAAAAAAACTCGTTTTCTCGTTTGACAATAGGGATTAATTTTAAATTAATTACCGTAACTTATATGTTTTGAAGTTGAAAAAATAGATTCCATATTTTGAATCATAAGGTCCAAATTATGTAAATAGTCCCCTTTTACTTTTGGACATTATTAACAGTAACTTTAGTAATAAATTTTATTATCTCGGTTAAAGGTAAATCAGGTAATTAAAGGTAAAAATAATATTATAATAATATAAAACTATACTAAAACTTGTCCTAATTTAATTGTATGAGTGTATCCCAACCATGCGAATCCTTGGGTCGATTTTAGGACCATATGGAGTCACTTGGATGACTTTAATGCATTTATAATATTATATTCAATGAATAATCATTTTTGTTAGACTTTTGTTTTTTAAAAAGTAAAGTATTTTAATATGGAGTTATATAGGGTATCTATTCTACTATAAATAGTATATATAAATATAAAAATATTACCTACATCATGGTAATTTATTTATAATTTTTATGAATTAAATAATTAAATTTAATTATGACACAATAATGATGAAATAATAGATTTATTAAAGGAATGATCAAATAAATGATATTAATAATATTAAAATAAATATAATTTGAAATATTTTATGTCAACCACAGATTTTTTGTATGACTATGACATGTTAATATTGAGTTTATGCATTTTTTTCAAAGGAATCTAGTTGTTATGAATTTGTAAAAAAAGTCAAGTATGAATAGTGTCAAAATTGAAATAATTAATAACTTAAAATATAAAATAGTTTATTAAATGTTATAAAATTATTAAAAATATAATATTCATCCAAATGGTTAGTATAAGTTCTAATATGTCATAAATGACACTTTTGTTGGTTTTTTGACATTTTATGGTAATTAAATTAACCCACAAAGTGTAAATAATAGGATATCATAGTAAGATTAAAAAAGGTAAATAAGGGTTAAACCAAAACGATAAGGATTAAAAAATATTCAAAACATATATAATTTTAATTATATGATATGGATTCAACCCAATATCATCTTATATTATAAATAAATTAGTTTGGGACCATTTGAAACCAAAATTTAATTTATATTAATTTAATAATTTAAGAGTTTCCAAGGGTGCCCCTCCCCTCTCCTATAAAAAGGTACCCACTCTTATCTAATAATGACAATTAAAAACCCATTTTATTATGACAATATCTAAACAAAAACCTTCCTAATATACCTCCCCACATTCTTTAGTACTTATTTTAGGTATAACACCCTTCTTAGAGGTGTTAAGGTGTTCTTCAAAGGCGATCAACCAAAGAAGAGGTATCATTTTCTTTAAGTATTTCTATTTTATTTCTTCTTCCAATTCCTTAAAATCATATTCTTCCTAGATTAAATAATAAATCCAGTATACTAAATATAATTATATGTTATTATGATAATATCATTACCTAAATCTATCTTCAATTCCATTAAATGTGAAAGGAATTAATCGTTCGTGCGTATGTCTGAACTATCACCTCCACGAACCGATCTAATCCGTTTTCCATAAAAATCTCTCAAGACTATTTATAATTATGGAATAAATGTTTATATAATATATTCATGAAATATTTATCATTTTAAAATAATAATATTTTAATTATGTTCTTAATTTCCATACAAATAAAAATGATAACGTCGTTCGTGCGTACGTGTGAACTATCACCTCCACGAAGCGATGCGAATAATTTTTATTAACCACATCACTTGTATCATATATATAAGTATATTTAAATTATTATTATGATTATAATAATATTATTATCATTTGGGAAAGATAAAATAATAAATACCTTATTTCAATAATGATCAATGAAAAATGGAAAACGTTACTCTTGCGTATGTATGACCTACCGTCTCCATGAAAATAACATTGTTCATTTTTCATAATATAAATAAATGGTTTTATTTAATATTATAATTTATGTATAAAATTGATTATTATTTCATGAATATTATTCTAGAGATTATGTAATTATGACCACATGAACAATTTACATCAGAACAAGTTCATTTTTGACTCAAGTACCGAATATCGACAAAACGTCCGATATGAACTTAAATAATTATTTAGGTTTTATAACATGGTAATAAGTGATAAAAAATTAATAATAAACTTGAAAAAGTATCTCAATAAAGTAAAAATTAAGCTAAGTTTATTATTCAGGAATATAACGATTATACATGACGAGTCAGACTTAAGGTAAGGGATTTCGTCTTAATTTATATTCTATTGAGACTTGTTTGTTGTTATGCACCAATTCACTTTTATATAGTTTATATAATTACCTTTGAAATATTATATCATGAATCTCCTTATTATCATTATATTTAAAGTTTTGTTTAATGTTATTCCTTAATGATTTGTATTCAAGTATTTCTCATGTGGTAAGAGACTCTTTAACTAAAACATTATTTTAAATGTATTAAAGATTTATTCTTATAAAGCATTATATTTCATGTCCATTTTTTTAAAATAGGTTTTAAGAATTTATTTATATGGACATTAATGTTTTAAAATGTTAATTTATTTCAAAATATTCAACGTTTTATGGGACACTTTGATTCAAAAGTATCTTAATTAAATGTTTTAAATGGTTTTGGAAATGGGTTAAATATTTCAATATATTGAAATGATTTCTTGTGATTGAATATGAAATTTTATGAGTGAAAGGTTGATAATTGAAATATTTTAGGTGTTATGATTATATAATGGTACTTTGACATTTGATGGTTAGTTAAGTGATAAACCAAAGATGGGTGGTTATGTGATAAACCAAATATAGGTGATTCTGTGATAAACCAAGGACTGGTGGTAACATTATAACCTCCAATTCATTGGGTATTAAAGTTGGTCATATGGATATTCTATTTAGTGATATGTGTGGAAGTCGAACGTATGGTTATTACATTTAAGTATGACTATGTACCAAGTTACCTTTATATGTTATATGTGATTTCTATAGGTTTTATAGAAATATTTTGATTGAAAAAATGGAAAGAAATGATATTATAATCAGTGAAGTGTATTTACTACTTACTAAAGGTGAAAAATATTACTTTATGATAATGTATTCATGGTTTACATGTTTTCTCAAGACTAACAGTTTTCCTTCATTGTATATCCCTTACTGATAATTTTATGCTCATCTCAAGTTTTGAAATGTTTTCCATAGAATTTAAAGAAGAATAGATTCAAGGATGAGATTAAGGAAAATTTATTAAATTTAAACATGAAACAAAACCATGTTTCTTTTTAAATGCTTCTAGTTTTATGAAAAAATGGATAGTGAGTAGAAGTGTCTACTTTTTTAATATTTGATTCGTTATGTATGATTTATGGCCTAATTATCTAAAACTCTAAACTTGAAAAGATCCTCTATGTGAAATAAAGTCAAATTATTGACTTAACTCAAGAATAAGTAATGTTTATGGATGTGGCCTTATAGTTGGTATTAGAGGTCGATTTAGATAACTTTAGAGGTTAGGGTGATATTTAATCATAAGTTACAAGTTATATATAACCACAATGGTTGGAATAATATTAAAATTCATAGTTCTTATAGATAAATTGGTTGATTTTGAGATAACATGAATAAATATATCTTAGTTTTTATCCTCCTCACAAGATAGTATATGATGATTTTATTGATATACTCACACTAACCTTTTTTGGTTTTAGTAAATAGATGGATCCAACATGCTTCAAAGTAACAATGGATTTGAAGGAAAATGTGGTGGTTCTCTGAATAAGAAACCAAATTAAATGGGATCTGTAATGAGAAATTTTATGGTTATTATAAACCAACTATTAGGAGTAATGATTAACCACTTGAACCTTGGTGATTTTTCCGATTCATCAAATATGAGAGAAACAAATCCTTATGGAATTTCAGGTAATAATCATAAAGGTAAGTATATTCAACAAAATATGTGTCAAGTATGTGGAAAGAAACACCTAGGAAAATTTTTTAAAGGGACGGTAATATGTTATAGACGTGGTACTGTAGGTCATAAAGCAATAAACTACCAAGGAAAAAGGAAGTGTTCCATTGACTCCAGGAAAGGGAAGTAAGTTCTTTCCAATTTATCAATTGAATGTTTTAAATGTAGGGAGTATGGTCATTATTAAAATCAATGTCTTACGAAGAAGGTTTGGGAATGGGATCAACAGGACCGTACAAATATATGTTTAGCAATACCTAATGCCATTCCAATTAAAGATGAAGAAACTGAAAATGACCTATGAAAGGTATGGATTATTTCTTATCTCATGTTTTGACATTATTGAATCTTAGGACACAATTCATGATTTTGTTTGTAGGAAAGAAGTATTAAGGAATAAGATGTAAAATCATGGTTAAGGGATCATGAAGAATGCTATATGATTAATATGTCTATATTTTTGGAATTCAAGAGTTATGGTAGATTGTGGATTGCTGAAATATTTAAAAGTGTTGATTCTCTATTGATAATGGGGTTACTTTGGAATAATTTTTTATTATGTGTAAGCCTTAAGTTTTCTATGTGAAATGTTATTTGAGTAAGAATTATCTTTTCTTTTTGTATATAATTATAAAGAACATTTAGGGTTTATATGATCCTTGATTTTGTGGTAATTATGGGATATTACTTTTTGGGATAAAAAATGAAAGGTATAGAATAACCTCTAAGGTTAAAAGATTTTATGGTTATTTTTGAGGATTTTATCTCATTTTGGTAATGTTATAAGAATTATACAGTTTTTGAAAAAGGAAAACACATATACCATGTGACAACCCATCACCTCGAACAAGATTGAGGGAATCAAACCCATAACCGAAGTGCAGTAAGGTGTTATCACCTACCACTGGCCTACATGAAGTCCCTGGTTAGTATGACTTATTCTTTTTAGTTTAATTATTTTATGGATTAATAATAAGTTGATTTTGAAGGCATATATTTTATCTAATAGATAACCATGGGATTGGAAAATGATTTGATGATTAAGTGAATAAATATATTTTGTAAGATGTTCATTTTTTTAGAACCCTGTATGATAAAGTTAAATAGAATAATATGGAATTTTATTTGAGGAATAAATGTAGAATTATTTTTTGGAGAAATCTATGATTTAATTATGGAATTATGGTGATTTGGGTTATTTATGGAAATAATTAACCTATGTTAAAGGATATGTGATTTTGGAAATTAAATTTTTGGTATAATACATTAAGAATGGTTGATGTTATTTTGAGATAAATGTTAAAATTTATCTTGGAAGACTATGTGATTGAATCCTTATGAATTTTGGGTTTCAATTTAAGTTTATATTATTTTTAGGAATTTTAAGTACAATTATTTGTTGAATGGTCTTTGTTGAACTTTGGATATTACTGTTGAATTTTAGAGATTAAAAATAGTTTTCATCATACAATAGTGTATTATTTTTGGGAATTAACTTCTCAAGTACTAACCATTTTGGTTTTAGTTAATTTCTAAGATAGGAGAAATATATGGTTAATCTTTTTTTTGGATTATGTGATTCTATAGAAGTTGATTCTAGTGATTCAAGCATTTATCTTAAATACTCAAAGTTTAGAGAAAAAGATGAGTTTGTGGTAGATTTCTATTAATGGATGAAACTATACTTCTCAAGTAAGTATGTTTCCTTATGTTATTAGTCTAGTAAGTAAATGAATTCCTTAACTCCATTAAAAGAATCTTAAAACTAAAATGTTATGCGTATACTTTTCTCAATGGTCTTTTTCCCATCACATATTTATGGTTTTGTGATGGATAAATTTCCAAATATTATATTCTCTATCACTCTCTTTTAATCTTTGAGAGTTATTTTTATCATCCATGTTCATGTTTTCCTACATGGAATCTTAGTATGTGTTATCTCGGGTGACCTTCATGCAGTCATTTCTTTTAAAGTAAAAAGTTTTATTAATCCTTTTTCCGATGTATGATTTCAATAAAGGTATTTTGAAAGGTCATACCTTAGTTACCAATCCCAAATTCAAATTTTGAGGATTCAATTTCTAAAAGGGTGGGAGAATGTAACATCTCAAGTTTTTTTAAGGGAGACACAATGTTCAATAGCGTACATGATACACCACATCAAGCTAAAACAAACAACTAAATATTATTATTTAATATGAAAATTATTTCCTAGCTGTTAGAATAAAGGGAATGAATAGTTTTAACTAAATTATAAAAATATGGTTTATGCAATTTTATATAATGATTTATTGGTTACCAAATTAACTTGAAATGAAACTAAAAACCAATTTAATATAAAGGATGTATTTTTGTGAAAAACTATTTAAATGAGAATAATTGTGTTTATAAAATATTAAAATAACTCTTTTTTTATTATATTAATGAAATATACATTCAATATAATTTTTAAAATTAATCCTATTTATTTCTAGACATGATATATTAACATATTCAATTTTATAGATAAAAGGAGTTTTTTCTTATAAAAATGGAGTTTTACTGCCTTATGATGGTGAACCCATTTTAAATAAAGTTTTTGACACTTTTATAAGTTCTATTTTACAAAAAAAATCTTATTTTGAATTGGGACATCAAAATTTACTTTGGTTGAAATTTTGGTATTTTTTTGATAAAATTCACATTTTAATGAATAGTGAAAAATATTGCATTTTAATTCAAAACTATTTTTTTCGGCTAATTTTTTTATATTGTTATATTATTGTTTAATTAGTTTTAAAGTATAATTAGATTAAATTTTTATCATTTAATCTAATTTTGTTAATTTTAAGTAATTTCACATTGAAATTAGATATAAACACATGTCAACTTTTGATGGTTTTTACTTAAAAAAACCAATTTTCTCATTTTGACAATGAGAATTAATTTTAAATTAATTACAAAAAATTTTGTGTTTTGAATTTTGAAAAATGGATTTTATATTTAGAATCAGAATGTCCAAATTATGTAAATAGTCCCATTTTATTTTTGGACATTATAAATAGTAACTTTAGTAATAAATCTTATTACCTCGGTTATAGTTCAATCAGGTAATTAAAGGTAAAAATAATATTATAATAATATAAAACTACCCTAAAAATTGTAATAATTTAACTATATGAGTGTATACCAACCATGAGCATCCTTGGGTCAATTTTATGACCACATGAAGCCACTTGGATGAATTTAATGCATTTTATAATATTATATTCAATGAATAGTTATTTTTTTAAAGGTTGGGGCCAAAGATTCATTTATTATTTAAAGCAAATACCTCTTTCAATGAATAGTTTTTTTTGTTACACTTGTTTTTTAAAAAGTAAAGTATTTTAATATGGATTAATACATAGGATATCTTATACTATAAATATTATTTATAAATCTAAAATGATTACCTAAATCATGGTAATTTATTTATAATTTTTAGTAATTAATTAATTAAATTTAATTATGACACAACGATGATGAAATAATAGATTTATTAAAGGAAGAATCAAATAAATGATATTAATAATATTAAAATAAATATAATTTGAAATATTTTATGCCATACACAAATTTTATGGATTAATATGACATATTAGTATTTATTTAATGTATTTTTTAAAATTAATCAAGTTGTTATGAATTTGTAAAAAAATTCAAGTATGAATAGCGTCAAAATTGACATAATTCATAACTTAAAATATAAAACAGTTTATTAAATGTTATAAAATTAATAAAGATATAATATTTAGTAAAATGGTTAGTATAAGTCATAATATTTCATAAATAACAATTTTTTGGTCGTTTGATATATTACGGTAATTAAATTAACCCACAAAGTGTAAATAACATGATATCACAGTAAGATTAAAAAGGGTAAATAAGGGTTAAACCAAAACGATAAGGATTAAAAAATATTAAAAACTTATATAATTTTAATTATATGATATTTATTTAACCCAAAATCATCTTATCTTCTAAATAAATTAGTTTGGGACCATTTGGAACTGAAATTGAATTTATATTGATTTAATAATTTAATAGTTTCTAAGGGTACCCTTCCCCTCTCCTATAAAAAAGTACCCACTCTTCTCTATTACTAACACATAAAAAACCATTTTTTTGGAAAAAATCTTCCCAAAACCCTTCTTATAATCTCTCCTCACATTCTTGAGGCCTTATTTTAGGCAGAACACCCTCCTTAGAGGTGTTAAGTTGTTCTTCAAAGGTGATGAACCGAAGAAGAGATATCATTTTCTTTAAGTATTTTTATTTTATTTCTTCTTCAACTTCCTTCAAATCCTCTTATTCCTAGATGAAATAATAACTACAGTATAATAAATATATTTATATGTTATTATGATAGTATAATTACCTAAATCCATCTCCACTTCCATTAAATGGGAAAGGAATTAATCGTTTGTGCGTACATGTGAACTATCACCTTCAAGAACCAATCTAAATCGTTTTCCATAATCGTCTCACAAGACTGGTTATAATTATATAATAAATGTTTATATAATATATTCATAAAATATTTATCATTTTAAAAGAATAATATTTCAATTATGTTCTTACTTTACATAAACATAAAAATGATAATGTCATTCATGCGTACGTGTGAACTATCACCTCCACGAAGTGATGTGAATCATTTTTATTCACCACATCACTTGCATGATATATATAAGTATATTTAAATTATTATTATAATGTTAATAATATTATTATCATTATGAAAATATAAAAAAATAAATACCTTATTTCTATAATGATCAATGAAAAATGGAAAATTTTACTCATGCGTACGTACAACCTACCATCTCCATGAATATAATATTGTTCATTTTTCATACCATAAATAAATGGTTTGATTTAAAAATATAATTGATGTATAAAAGTTATTATTATGTCATGAATATTATTTTTTAGATGATATAATTATGACCACATGGACAATTTATATCATAACAAGTTCATTTTCGACTCAAGTACCGAATATCGATAAGATGTCTGATATGAACTAAAATAACTTTTTAGGTTTTATAACATGGTAATAAGTGATAAAAATGGAATAATAAACTTTAAAAAGGATCTCAAGAAAGTATAAATTAACCTAAGTTTATTATTTAGGAATATAATGATTGCACATGATGAGTTAGACTCAAGGTAAGGGATTTAATCTCAATTTACAATCCATTGAGACTTATTTGTTATTATGCACCAATTCAATTTTATATGGTGTATATACTACCCTTTGAAATATTATATCACGAATCTACTTATTATAATTATATTTAAATTTTTGTTTAATGTTATTCCTTAATGATTTGTATTCAAGTGTTTATCATGTGGTAAAAGACTCTTTAACTAAAGCATCGTTTTAAATGTATTAAAGATTTATTCTTCTAAAACATTCTATTTCATGTCCATGTTTTTAAAATGGTTTTTAATAATTTATTTATATGGACATTTATGTTTTAAAATGTTAATTTATTTCAAAATATTCAAAGTGTTATGGGATACTTTGATTCAAAAGTCTCTTGATTAAATTTTTTAAATGGTTTTAGAAATGGGTTGAATATTTCAATATATTGAAATGATTTCTTGTGATTTTAAATGAAATTTTATGAGTGAAATGTTGATAATTGAATTTATGTGTTATGATTATATAACGGTACTTGGAAATTTGACGGTTAGTTATGTGATAAACCAAATATGGGTGGTTACGTGATAAACCAAAGATGTGTGGTTCCATAATAAACCAAGGACAAGTGGTTACATTATAACCTCCAATTAATTGGGTATGGAGTTGGTCATATATCTATTCCATTTAGTGATATGTGTGGAAGTCGATCGTATGGTTTTTCCATCTAAGTATGACTATGTACCAAGTTACCTTTATATGTTATATGTGATTTCTATGAGTTTTATGGTAATATTTTGATTTCAAAAATGGAAATCAATGATCTTATAATTAGTGAAATGTATTTACTACTTCTTAAAGGTGAAAAATATTAATTTATGATAAGGTATTAATGGTTTACATGTTTTTGCAAGACTAACATTTTTCCTTCTCTGTGTATCCCTTACTGAGATTTTTTATGCTCATCCTAAGTTTTGAAATGTTTTTCATAGGATTTAAAGAAGAATAGAGTCAAGGATGAGATCATGGAAAAGTTATAAAGTTTAAACATGAAACGAAACCATGTTTCTTTTTAAACATTTCTCATTTTATGAAAAAAATGGATAGTGAGTAGAAGTGTCTACCTGGTAATATTTGAGTTGTCATGTATAAGTTATGACCTAATTCTTTAAATCTCTAAACTTGAAAAGATCCTTTATGTGAAATAATTTCAAATTATTAACTTAAATCAAGAATAAGTAATGTTTAAGGTTGGGGTCTTATAGTCAGTATGAGAGGTCAATTTAGATAACTTTAGAGGTTAGGGTGATATTTAAGCATAAGTTACAAGTTATATATAACCACAATGGTTAGAATAATAGTAAGAGTCACAGTTCTTATAGATAAATTGAATGAGTTTGAGATAACCTGAATAAGTATATCTTAGTGTTTATCCTCCTCATAAGATAGTATATGATGATTTTATTGATATAATCACACTAACATTTTTGATTTTAGTAAATGGATGGATCCAACTGGCACTTAAGTAACAATGGATGTGAAGTAAAATATAGTGGTTCTCTGAATAATAAACCAAATGAAATGGGAGATGTAATTTGAAATATTTTGGTTATTCTAAACACTATCAGGAGTGATGATTAACCACTTGAACCTTGGTGATTTTTCTGATGCATCATACATAAGAGAAATGAATCCTTGTGGAAGTTTAGGTAATAATCATAAAAGTATGCATATTCAACGACATATGTGTTAATTATGTGGAAAGAAACACCTAAAAAAATGTTTTAAAGGGATGGGAAGATGTTATATATGTGGTAATACAGGTCATAAAGTAATAACCTACCAAGGAAAAAGGAAGAGTTTAGTTGATTCCTAGAAAGGGAAAGAAGTTCTTTCTAAGTTATCAATTGATTTTTTTAAATGTGGGGAGTATGGTCATTATGCAAATCAATGTCCTATGAAGTAGGTTGGAGAATGGGATCAATAGGACCGTATAAATATATGTTTAGAAATACCTAATTCCATTCTAATTGAATATGAGGAAACTAAAAACGACCTATGAAAGGTATAAATTATTTCTTAGGTCATGTTTTGAGATTATTGAATCTTAGGACATGATTCATGATTTTGTTTTTAGGAAATAAGTATTAAATAATAATATGTAAAATCATGGTTAAGGGATCATGAAGAATGCTGGATGATTAAGATGTCTACATTTTAGTAATTCAAGAGTTATGGTAGATTATAGGATACTGAAATATTTAAAAGTATTCATGCTCTATTGATAGTGGGGTTACTTTGGAAGAAATTTTTTTGGTATGTGTAAGCCTTATGTTTTTTATGTGAAATTTTATTTGAGGAATAATTATCTTTTATTTTATGGACATAATTATAAAGAACCTTTAAGGTGTATATGATCCTTGATTTTGAGGTAATTATGGGATATTAATTTTTGGGATGAAAAATGAAAGTTATAGAATAACCTTTGAAGTTAAAACATGTTATGGTTATTTTTGAGGATTTTATCTCATTTTGGTAATGTTATATGATTTATAATGTTTTTGAAAAAGGACAACACGTAGACCGTGTGACAAACTATTACGTCAGACAAGGCTGCGGGAATCAAACCCACAACTGAAGTGTGATAAGGCTTTATCTCCTACCACTAGCCTGCGTGAAGTTACTGGTTAGTATGACTTATTATTTTTAGTTTAATGATTTTATGTAATAAGAATAATTTGATTTTTGAGACATATATTTTATCAAATAGATAACCATGGGATTGGAAAATTATTTGATGATTAAGTGAATATATTTATTTTGGAAGACGTTAACCATTTTTGGAACTCTACATGAACTCTACATGATAAAGGTAAATACAATAATATTTAATTTTATTTTAGGGATAAATGTTGAATTATTTTTGGAGAAATATATGATTTAATTATGTAATTATGGGGATTTGGGTTATTTATGGAAATAATTAACCTATCTTATAGGATATGTGATTTTGGAAATAAAATTTTTGGTATAAGACATTAAGAGTTATTGATGTTATTTGGAGATAAATGTTAAAATTTATCTTGGAAGACAATGTGATCAAATCCTTCCTAATTTTGGGTTTTAATCTTAGTTTAGATTATTTTGAGTAATTTTAAGGACAATTATTTATTGAATGGTATTTGTTGAACTTTGGATATTATTGTTGAATTTTGGAGATTAAAAGTAGTTTTCATCATACAATAGTTTATTATTTTTGGGAATTAACTTCTCAAGTACTAACCATTTTTGTTTTGGTTAATTTCTAATATTGGATAAATATACTATTAATAATTTTTTGGATTATGTGATTCTATAGAATTTGATTCTAGTGCTTCAAGCATTTATCATAAATACTCATAGTTTAGAGAAAAAGACAAGTTTATGGTAGATTTCTATTAATGGATGAAACTCTACTTCTCAAGTAAGTATGTTTCCTTATGCTCTTACTCTATGAAGTAAATGAATTCCTAAACTCCATTAAAAGAATCTTAAAAATAAAATGTTATGCGTCTACTTTTCTCAATGGTCTTTTTCCCATCACATATTTATGGTTTTGTGATGGATAAATTTTCAAATATTATGTTCTCTATCACTATATTTTAGTCTTTGATAGTTAGTTTTATCATCCATGTACATTTTTCCTACATGTAATCTTAGTATGTGTTATCTCAGGTGAACTTTGTATAGTCCTTTATTTCTTCTAAAGTGAAAGTTTTATTAATCATTTTTCTAATGTGGGATTTCAATAAAGGTATTTTGAAAGGTCATACCTTATTTATCGATCCTGAATTCAAATTGTGAGGACTAAATTTCTAAAAGGGGGTGGTATGTAACATCCTGAGTTTTTTAAGGGAAACACAATGTTTGATAGCGTACATGATACACCACATCAAGCAAAAACGAACAACTAGATATTATTATTTAATATGAAAGTTTTCACCTAGCCGTTAGAATAGAGGGAATGAATAGAGTTAACTAAATTATGAAAATATGTTTTACACAAGTTTATATAATGATTCATTGGTTAACAAATTAACTTGAAATGAAATTAAAAACCAATTGAATATAAATGATGTATTTTTATGAAAAACTATTTAAATGTGAATAATTATGTTTATAAAATAATAAAATAAATATTTTTAGATTATATTAATTAAATATAAATTCAATATAATGTTTAAAATTCATCCTATGTATTTTCTAGAAATGATATAATAACAAATTCAATTTTATGGATAAAAGAGTATTTTTCAAAAAATGTAGTTTTACCACCTTTTGATGGAGAACCCATTTTAAATCAAGTTTTTGAAAATTTTATAAGTTATATTTTACAAAATAAAATTATTATTTAGAATAAGGACATAAAAATTTACTTTGTTTGAAATTTTGGTATTTTTTCGATAAAATTCATATTTTAATGAATAGTGAAAAATATTGCATTTTAATTCAAAACTTTCTTTTAGTCTAATTTATTTATATTGTTAGATTATTTTTTAATTAGTTTTAAAGTATAATTAGATTATGTTTTTATCATTCAATCAAATTTTGGTCATTTTAAGTACTTTCACATTGAAATTAGATATAAACGCATGTCAATCTTTTGATGGTTTTTACTTAAAAAAAATTATTTTCACGTTTTGACAATAGGGATTAATTTTAAATTAATTACTAATACTTATGTTTTTTTAATTTTAAAAAATGTATTTCATATTGGGATTCTTAAGTTCAAAATTATGTAAAGAGGTCCCTTTTTTTGGACATTATGAATAGTAACTTTAGTAATAAATTTTATTATCTCGGTTAAAGGTAAATCGGGTAATTAAAGGTAAAAATAATATTATAATAATATAAAAATACCCTAACACTCGCACTAATTTAATTTTATGAGTTTATCCTGACTATGAGAATCCTTGGGTCTATTTTAGGACCACTTGTATGACTTTAATTCATTTATAATATTATATTAAACGAATAGTCATTTTTGTTACACTTTTGTTTTTTAAAAAGTAAAGTATTTTAATATGGAGCTATACAGGGGATCTCTTAGACTATAAATATTTTTTAAAAATATAAAAATATTACCTACATAATGGTAATTTAATTACAATTTTTAAGAATTATATAGTTAAATTTAATTATGACATAATGATGATGTAATAATAGATTTATTAAAAGAAGAATCAAATAAATGATATTAATAATATTAAAATAAATATAATTTGAAATATTTTATACCATACAAAAATTTTATAGATTAATATGAAATTATATGATTTATTTAATGTATTTTTTTTAAGGAATAATTTTTTTATGAATTTGTAAAAAAATTCAAGTATGAATAGTGTCAAAATTAGCATAATTCATAACTTAAAATATAAAATAGTTTATTAAATGTTATACATTTTTTTTAAATCTAATATTCATCCAAATGGTTAGTATAAGTCCTAATATTTGATAAATGACACTTTTATTTGTCGTTTGACATGTTATGGTAATGGAATTAACCCAAAAATTGTAAATAACATGATATCACGATAAGATTAAAAAGGGTAAAATAAAGGATAAACCAAAAAGATAAGGATTAAAAAATATTCAAAACTTGTAAAATTTTAATTTTACAATGTTTATTTAACCAAACATAATTTATATTCAAAATAAATGAGTTTAGAATCATTTTAGACTGAAATTGAATTTATATTGATTTAATAATTTAAGAGTTTCCAAGGGTGTCCCTCCCCTCTCCTATAAAAAGGTACCCACTCTTCTATAATATTCACACTTCAATAACCATTTTTTTCAGCCAAGATACACCCAAAAACATTTCTATAATCTCTAAACACATTCTTGAGGCCTTATTTTAGGCAGAACACCCTCTTTAGAATTTTTAAGGTGTTCTTCAAAGGTGATCAACTGAAGAAGAGGTATCATTTTCTTTAACTATTTAGATTTTATTTCTTCTTCCACTTCCTTCAAATAATCTTCTTACTAGATGAAATAATAAATCAATTATCCTCAATATACTGATATGTTATTATGATAATATAATCATCTAAATCCATATCCACTTCTATTAAATGGGAAAGGAATTAATCGTTTGTGCGTACGTGTGAACTATCACCTCCACAAACCGATCTAATTCGTTTTTCATAACCGTCTCTCAAGACTAATTATAATTATGAAATAAATGTTTAAATAAGATATTAATGACATATTTATCAATTTAAAATAATAATATTTCAATTATTTTCTTACTTTCCATACACATAAAAATGATAACGTCGTTCATGCGTACGTGTGAACTATCACCTTCATGAAGCAATGTGAATCATTTTTATTCACCACATCACTTGTATGATATATATAATTATATTTAAATTTTTATTATTATTTTAATAATATTATTATAATTCTGTAAATATATAATAATAAATAGCCTATTTCTATAATGATAAATGAAAAATGAAAAACGTTACTCATGCATATGTATGACCTACCATCTCCATGAATATAATGTTGTTCATTTTTCATACCATAAATAAATGGTTTGATTTAATAGTATAATTGATGTATAAAATTAATATTTATGTCATGAATATTATTATGGAGATGATTGAATTATGACCATATGGACAATTTACATCATAAAAAGTTCATTTTCGACTCAAGTACTGAATATCGACAAAACATCCGATATGAACTTAAATAATTATGTAAGTTTTATAACATGATAATAAGTGATAAAAAAGGAATAATAAACTTGAAAAATGTTATCAAGAATGTATAAATTAACCTTATTTTATAATTCAGGAATATAAGGATTGTACGTGACGAGTTGGACTCAAGGTGAGAGATTTCGTCTCAATTTACATTCCATCGAGACTTATTTATTGTTATACACAAATTCACTTTTATATGGTGTATATACTACCATTTTAAATATTATATCACGAATCTCCTTATTCTCATTATATTTAATTATTTTTAATATTATTCCTTAATTATTTGTATTCAAGTGTTTCTCATGTGGCAAAGGACTCTTTAGCTAAAACATCATTTTAAATGATTTAAAGATTTATTCTTATAAAAAATTCTATTTCATGTTCATGTTTTCAAAATGGTGTTTACGAATTTATTTATATGGACATGAATGTTTTAAAATGTTAATTTATTTCAAAATATTCAAAGTGTTATGGGACACTTTGATTCAAAAGTCTCTTAATTAAATGTTTTAAATGGTTTTGGAAATGGGTTGAATATTTCAATATATTTAAATGATTTATTGTAATTGAAAATTAAATTTTATGAGTGGAATTTTGATAATTTCAATATTTTATGTGTTATGATTATATAATGGTATTTGGACATTTGATGGGTGGTTACGTGATAAACCAAATATGGATGGTTACCTGATAAACCAAAGACGAGTGGTTCCATGATAAACCAAGGATGGGTGATTATGTTATAACCTCCAATGCATTGGGTATGAAGGTCGTCCATATTGCTAATCCATTTAGTGATATGTGTGGAAATCAATCGTATGGTTATTCCATTTAAGTATGACTATGTCCCAAGTTACGTTTATATGTTATATGTGATTTCTATGGGTTTTATGGTAATATTTTGATTTCAAAAATGGTAAGAAATGAGCTTATAATTAGTGAAGTGTATTTACCACTTCTTAAAGTTGAAAAGTATTAATTTATGATAAGGTATTAATGGTTTACATGTTTTCACAAGACTAATAGTTTTCCTTCTTTGTGTATCCCTTATTAATCTTTTTATGATCATCCTGAGTTTTGAATTTTTTTCACAGGATTTAATGAAGAATAAAGTCAAGGATGAGATCAAGGAAAAGTTATGAAGTTTAAAAATTAAATGAAAACATGTTTATTTTTAAACATTTCTCATTTTATGAAAAAAATATATAGTGATTAGAAGTGTATAATTTGTAATATTTGTGTTTTTATGTGTGAGTTATGGCACAATTCTCTAAAGATCTAAACTTGAAAAGATCCTCTATGCAAAATAAAGTCAAATTATAGACTTAACTCAAGAATAATTAATGTTTAAGGCTAGAGTATTATAATAATATTTCCATATTTACTATTTTTTTCTTTTATATAGTGTTTATAGTGGGGGTGATGATTATAATAGATTAGGGTGATAATTATTTTCCCTTTTTTTCTTTTCTATTTTATATTTTTTGACCACTTATAATGTTTAGAATTATAATTGGTTGGATTAATGTAATAGTATTTAGTAATGAAAAAAATTATTTGTTGGGTTCTTTACATTTTGTATGTGTACAATATTATATAACACACTTTTATTCAGGAAATTTTTTTACTAATAAACATTGGCTCATTGAAAATATGACACACTAGCTCTGCCAACCACATATAGGGGTTTTTTTTCCACTGGATGTTGGAAAATTGATCTATAAGGGATCAAAACCATAATATCTTCCTTATAATGAAAATCTATCCACCACCATATTTGTTCCTCACTCAACCAAAAACTACCATCCCCCTCCGACCATATTTCTACTTCATCACCACAATATTATTGTTCCACATGAGACTATCTTTGTCATCTGTAATTTCCACTTCCATATACCCCTCTTCCAACATCGAGTTCTTTCACTGTGCACTACCTGATGCCACTGCACAAGACATTGCCTGAGCCCCCATCATCTACTACCATCACTCACCACTAACCACCAAAAGGCTAATGAACATTCTACATTTTATCTCCATGAGAATATGAGAGAAATGAGGGAGAGAGATAGAGTGATAGAGGGTAAGATGTTCGGAGTTCCATCCACCCATATAAATCTCCATCAGCCATGGAAAGTACCACCACCTCATACTATACAAAATAATACATGAGGGAGGGAAGGGGTAATTAGTCTCTGGGTTTTAACTAGCCACCCATCATTTTCATTCATCAAATTAATCATGACGTCCACAATAATAATAAAAATTATTGAATAAATTCATGGAATTCATAATATAAATGAGAGAATATTCAAGGATAAATAATACACTATAAATCACAAAAATAATTAAGTAACATAATCATAAAGATCCCCACCCCAGGATTGGATTTTCAATGATCATGATACACCCTCATGCCTTGTTTAGTTTTCAATTCATCAAAACATACTTTCAGTCCTTTAATCTCCTCTCATACATAATTTTTTGTATTTGGTTGATAAAACTATGTAAAAAAATATTTCATGATAGAATAAATCAGTTTAATTTTTTTTAATTAAGTACTTTTTTTAAATAATAAAGGAAATAGTTTTAATTAAACACTTTTATTATAATGTTTTATTTAAAAGTTTAATTTCTAAATATTAAAATTTTAATTTTAAATAATGATATTATTTTTGAAATCAGGATATCAAATTTTACCAAAGGTAAAATTTTGTGATTTTTCAAAAAATATTGGGTTTTCAGTGATTAGTGAAAATATATATTTTTGTAAAAAATCCATTTCTTTTCAATAAATTAAGTAATTTAAAAGTACAATTTTGTTTTGAATATGATTTAAAGTAACATAAGTATTATTTAGTAATATTTAATACACTTAATTAAATTTGAATAAAATTTATATTATATTTTATTATAATTTTTATTTTGAGTTTAAAAATGATATTTTTATGAAAACATTTTGAAAGTCAATCATGTTTATCCATTTTAATTTATTAAAATAATACTTAATGAGGAATGTTTTAAAATAAATGTATATATTATATATCAATAAATATTAATTTCTAATCATACAATTATTATTATTAATCAAAAAGTTTATATAAAACCATAGTTTTCTTGAAAAACACACTCTATAAACCCCCACTTTTTCATCGCATCTACGTGTTTAATTTTAAATTAATTTTTTCCACTTCTGTGAATTGAATTTGTTAAAATGGATTCCACATATGGAATAAAAAAGTTTTTTTATTATAAAATTAGTTTAGATTAATTTTTTACCATAATTTATAGTAAAAATAGTAAATATTAATTACTATAGTTGAGGTAAAAATGGATTTATCGGGGGGGGGGGGAGTTAAACTAAAAATATAAGGGTTAAAATGAACTAAAAAATTACCCAAAATATATTTTCTGTAATTATTTTGACCTTATAATGTCTATACCTCTAGAATGATCCATTTTGTATCCTTGAAGAATGTCAAAATGTGGGTACACATTTTTATCTTCAAAAATTATAGGTGTGCCACTCACACCACTTATAAAAGTCCACTCTTATCCTCTCATATTAACACCATAAAACCATTTGGATTAGCCATGAACTACCAAAATATATTTCTAAATTCCATACCCAAAATTTATATACCTTATTTTGATCATAAATCCATTCTAGGAATGATTTTGGTGCTTACCTAAAAAGGTTTTATGAAGAAGAGGTATCATGATTAACTGAGAGTCTTTATTTTAATAATCGTACACACACTTAAAATATTATTAAATTATGATTATATAATAAAAAAAATATCTACATATAATTATTTTTTATTATGTTAATTTAATTTCCTAAATCCATCTCCTCTTCCATCAAATGGGATATGAAATCATCATTCATGCGTCCAACGAACTACCACCTCGCTAACCGATGTCATTCTTTTTCCATCATCGCCTCTCACAACTTGCTATAATAATGGATTTAAAGAATATATATATATATATATGATATTTTTAATATATTTTAATTATTTAATTATGGTATCACATATACCTTCTTCCTTTCTATTCCATGAGGGGTACAATAACGTCTCTCATGTGTACGATAGACTACCGCCTTACGAAGTGATGTGATTTTTTTCACTAATTCTTTACATGGAAGATAATAAGAATAATGTTAATGAATATATTTGATATAAATGAAATAAAAATTATATTACTAACATATTTTTCATTATGAATATATAATATATCATTTTATTTCTTGTACTGAAAAATTATAATGTTGTTCATGTACTTATGAATTACCGCCTCCACGAAGCGATGCAATTCTTTTTCTCATCACCACATCACAGGAATTATGTATATAAGTATATTTAAAGAAATAATATAGAATTTATGATATTATTATCATTATATAAAGACAAAATAATACAAAACTTCCTTAAAAATGATCATTGAAAAATAGAAATGTTACTTATGCATACGTACGACCTACCATCTCCATGATCGTAACATAATTAATTTATCAAAACCATATTTACTGATTAGTTTTAAAAAGTAAAATTGATGTATAAATATGAAAATTATTTAATTATTATTATTCTTTTGATGTTAAAATAATGAACTCTTTGACCATTCCTAACCAACTGATATCATTTTTGAAACATAGACCGAATATCATTAAAACAACTGACATGAACATAGTTGGTTAAGTAAATGTATATAACATGGTGATAAGTGAAATAAAAGGAATAATAAAAATTATAAAGTTTATTAATAAATCAAATAAATATCATATTTTTTTTATTCAGGAAGATAATGAGTGAACGTGATGACTTGAACTCAAGGTAAGGGACTTCATCTCAATTTCCATTTATTGAGTCATATTTTGATATTACGCACCTATATTCTTATACGAGTTATATATATAGATATATTAACATTTTATATCATGAATTTTACTATTATAATGGTAATTAAATTTATTTTAAAGTCATTCTTCCATGGGGATTATGATTCAAATGATTCTAGAGAGATAAGGGACTTTTCTTAAAAAAATATATTTTAATATTTTTCTTCTAACTCTCTTTTTTCTTCATTTTTAATGTTTTTGAAATCATTTTATTATGTACATGAGAGTTTTAGAAAGTAATTTTTTGTAATTAATTCAAAGTTTTTCAAAAAAATTGAATCTTTGTATGGAATGCGCTGATTTCTTTATAAACGACAAAATGAATATTCTATTTTAATGTATATGACGATAATGAATTTTCTGACACCATAACCATTATTTGAAGCTTGTATTCATTTACAATATTTAATGTTTTCTTCAAATAAAACACTCTTTCCATTTTTATGGATATTTTGGTATTGAAAATGGGTTTTTAAAATAAAAGGGTATTCTCGTGTTGAAAATGAGGTTTTAAAAGAAATTTTTATTTTGATATCCGAAAGTGATTTTCCTACGAGTTTAAAAGAGTTCATCAAATATTTTATGATGAAAAAGTTGAAGAATAAAATGTTTTATTCATGATTTGGTACATGGATTTTTTTTATGATGGGTTCACCTAGATAGCATTGGGTGAGCCCATTGTAGCTTATATAATGGGTGCACCCAGATAACACTGAGTGAGCCCATTATAGCTTATACGCTAGGTGAACCAAGATAGTACTAGGTGATCCTATTATAGCCTATAAAATGGGTGAACCCATATAGCACTCTGGTGCATTGGGTAATAATTATGTTCTCTATAAAATTTTATTGGAACTTGACCATATGGTTATTCCAATTCGTAAGGGTTTCATAAGGGTTCTATGAGGCGGTGTCCTGAGGCACCTACATGTTTTTTTCTAATGAGTTTTCATGGAAATAATTTGATTTAAAAAGGAAATATAATGATATTTTTTAGGAAAAAATGATTCCCTTTATGGTAAAAAAGTATGTTTTTTAAAATTGATTTTTATTGGTTTTTATGTTTTTCACTAGACTAACAGAATTATATTCTTATATCCCTTACTAAGATTTTCATGCTCATACCACATTTTTAAAATGTTTTTCACATAGTTTATGGATGGGTAATGGAAAGGAAGAAGTCAAGATGAAATTTTTAAATACTTTTCATGAAATTAAATCATTCTTTATTTTCAAAATGTTTTATATTATGGGGAAAATGGATACTAATTAGAACTATCCATTTTTGTAATTTATGGTTATTGTTATGCATGGGTTATGAAATAATTATCTAAAACTATAAACTTGAAAAGATACTCAAATGTAAGAGAATGAATTCTTGACTTAAAACTCAATATTATGTAATGATTAAGGTTGGCTTCTTATTTTTTGTATCAAAGGGTGGTTTAGATAACATTAGTGGTTATGATAATGTTAATAGAATTACCTTAAAATATTTTATTTATTGTTAAGTTTAAATGATATAGAATTTTAATATTACCATGTTACTTTATTGAAATTATGTTTCTTTAGAATATTTTTATATAGAGGATATTGGGAATTTGTAGTGGGAATGCACTGAGTGGAAAATATCCTTCCAAATTAGCATCCTGAGATGGTTGGAAATGTAAAATATTAGTTTGTTACAGTGATTTATTAGTTGAAAGAAGTAATAAATGGTGGTGGTTACCATGCTAGGGATAATATTGATCTACCATATAGGAACATGTTAGTAGTGTAGTATTTCATGAAAAAAATATCCCATCATTTAGTGGATCATCTGACCATGTGGTAGCCAAAGTATTGACTAATTCCATAGAGAAGATATTTGATGTCATGGGTTGTATAGACTATTAAAAGGTAACAATTTTCATTTATCATTTTAAATGTAGAGAATATTTATGGTGGTATTTGGTTAAGAATACCAGAGAGAAATATTATCTTGATACCATAAAATGGGAAAAACTTAGGATCCTTTCCTTGAGAAATATTTCATAAAGTTTTTTTGACTCTAGATGGAATAAAAATTCCTAGAATTGAGGTAAAAAAAGATTCTATGGTCATGTATAAATCCAATTTTTCATGATTGGATAGGTATGTACCAAATTTTGTTTGGTACATTAATATTAAAATTAATATATTTTACTTAGGAATGAAACTAGTTATACGATGATCTTTGAACGAACTAGAATTTAAATGCTATGAGAAACTTGTTATTTTTGATGAAAAAGTTTAGTTAGAGTTTTCTGACACTTATGTGCCTCGTGATGATGAAAGTAAGAAGTGTTAAGTATATAAGGTTATGGGGTAACATGAAAAAAAGAAATATAGAAGAAAGAAATGAAGTTCCCATCTTATGGAAACTGTAGTAAAAAAGAACAATTGAGAATGTATTATGAAATGAGGGAAGTGTTACCGATGTGGAAAGTTTGTTCATATGGATCGTGAGTGAAAGGAAAATAATCCTAAATAATAAAATAATGGGATAAATGATAACCATTAAATGGTGATGTGTTTTAGTTTCAATGAGTTGGGTCATTATGATAACATGTTCCTAAAGTTAGTAACTTAGGCTAGAAATCATCACGATTAGAAGCAAAAGGGTGTGCAAAAATAATTTTATACTACTATAGTTGATGTTGGGCCATAAAATTAATTGGTGATAGGTATGTTAATTGTGTATTAGAATTAATCCAAAACCCTTTTTAACTTTGGATCTCACATTATTTAATTTTAGAGAAATCCCAAGAATACCAGGAATATCACATCATGAAAGTATGATATAAATTTTGGTGAAAACTCAATGTGGAAATATTAAATCTACCAAGATTTATATAAATCATTATATATTCATCAATGGAATGGTATTTCCCAAAACTCTTATTGAACTGGCCTTAGTAGAGTTTGATATCATTCTTGGCATGGATTGGATTTAATTTTATCACGATAATATGGATTATAGAGTTAATAAAGTTATGTTCAATGATTTCACATCTTTGTAGAGAAATTTATTAGAGATGATAACGAAACTTACCTAGCTCATAATATTGAAAATAAAGAAACTGTTCAAATAATTGATGGACCAGTAGTGAATGAATACATGGATATATTTCCTGATGATTTTATCGCTGTTATTCTTGATCGGTAGGTTGATTTTACTATTGACTTAGTTCCTGATGATAAGCCTATTTATAAGCCCCCTTATAGAATAGCTTAAGTAGAACTTTTAGAATTGAAAAAGCAATTGCATGTGTTGTTATATAAAGGTTTCATTCAACCTATCATATCACCATGGAATTATATTATTTTATTTCATAAAAATAAATATAGTTTAATGAAACTTTTTATTTATTATTGAGTCTTTAATAACATAACTATTAAGAAAAAATATCCTTTGCCTCATATCAATGTTTTTTTATCAGATCCAGGGTGCTCAGTATTTTTTGAATTTTGATATGAGGTTTGGGTACCACTAACTAAAGTTGAAGGAGTATGAGATTCTAAAGACAAAATTTCAAACTAGATATATATGTTATGAGTTTTTAATTATTCCCTTTGAGTTGTCCAATGTACCTACTAAATTTATTGACCTCATGAATAGAGTTTTCCATGATTTCTTAGATAAGTTTTTGGTTGTCTTTATTGATGAAATTTTGGTATATTCTTAAAGTAAATTAGAACAATAAAGACACCTAAGTGAAGTTTTGAAAACCTTAAAAGAAAAGAAAATATATGGGAAATTTATTAAGTGTGAATTTTGGTTGTAGAAAATTTCATTCCTTGGACATATTGTTTCTAAAGATGACATAACTGTTAAAAAATACTCAAACTAAAGTTGTTGAATAATTAATTTTACCTAAAAAATATCATATAGATTCATTGTTTTCTTGGATTAATAGGTTACTAAAGGTGTTTTGTTGAAAAAAATTTAGGTTGTCTAGTCCACTAACTAAGTTAACTAAAAAAAGAGTTAAATTCATCTAGAAAAAATAACATGATGATTGTTTTAAGGAACTAAAAAGAAGATTAGTGAATGATCTACCTTAGAGAAATGGGAATTTCTTTCATCTACAATAACTCTTCATTAAAATGACTTGGTTGTGTACTAGTGTATAATTATCAGTTAATTTTTTATGATTCAAATTATTTGAAACTACATGAGTCAAATTATCCTATGGATGATCTGGAATTAGCTGATGTTGTTTTTTCTTTTTAAAATTTAGAAGAATCATTTTTATAGAGTAATGTGTGAAATATATAATTATAAAAATAGTTCTAATTGTATATTAACTCAAAAATAATTGAACATGACATAGATAATATGGATGGAACTAATCAAGGACTATGATTTCATGATTCATTAATATGTTACAAAAGAAAACAAAGTGGTTAATGATTTGAGTTGGAAAAATAATGCTATATTAACAATGTTATATTTGGAACATGACCCTTTGGTAATTGATTTGATTAATTTTGGACTAGATGTTGTGAATGTGGGGGAATCCTTTGTTTTGTTTTAGGTTTTAGTGCAATCAAATTTGTAAGAAATAATTAATCAAGCTAAGAAGGAGGATTATTATTTATAAGAAAATGTAGAATCTATTATGAATGGTAAGTTTCCTAATTTTAATATTGATGAAGAAGTTGTTTTATGATTTTGAAAAATATTATGTGTGCCTTGTGATTCATATTTAAAGAAAAATTTGTTGAGTGAAGCTCAAAATTCTCCATTTTCCATTCATTTAAGAAGCACTAAGATGTACAGATACCTTTGATAGTATTACTAGTGAGATTGAATGAAAAGAGATATTGATGACTTTACCATGAAGTGTTTGACTTGTCAGCAGGTTAAAGAAAAATAAAAATTACCTAAGGTAATTATTCAACCTTTTTAAGTATCAGAGTGGATATGTGAAAATATATCAATGGGAATTTTGTTGGTATTACAAAAGACTTCTCTAGGTAATAATGCGATTTGGTTTATTACTAATCGATTAACTAAATATGCACATTTACTTAACTTTAAATATACTAATTATTTAGATCAACCTTTTAAACTGTATCTAAAATAGATAGTTAGGTTATATGGATTTACTCTCCCCAATATATCAAACCATGATCCCAGGTTCCCATTTAATTTTTGGAAATGACTTCAGAAATCTTTGGGTACTAAATTAAATTTTAGTACAACTTTTTATCCTTAACCTAATTGTTAGTCTAAGTGGATGATTCAAACCATGGAAGATATTCTTCATTCATGTTAAATGGATTACAAGGGATTTTGGGATCAACATCTTCCTTTGGTTGAGTTTTCTTATAATAATAGTTATCATTTTAGGATACAAATGCAACGATTTGAGGCATTATATGGAAAGTGGTATCTGACACCATATTTTTGGGATTATATAGGATAAATAAAGTTTATGGGACTCAAATAAGTAAATTAAATTGATGATAAGGTGTAGTTGATTTAGTAATATATGAGGATAGATCAGAGTAGTTAGAAAAGTTATGTAGACAACCAGAGGAAATATCATTTTTCAATGTAGGTGCTTAATGTATCACCATTTAAAAGTGTTATGTGTTTCAATAAAAAAAGGGGAAGCTAAGTCTATATTTTATTTAACCATATAAAATCCTTGGGAATATCAGAATATTTTTCTACTGAGTGAATTTCCCCTTGAGTTTATCCCAGGTATACAACATTTTTCATGTCTCGATGTTATGGAAATATGTGCCGGATGCATCTCATTTTTTTATACCTGATGTTTTTTAGTTGGAATAGAATAATTCATATGAGGAGAATCCTATTTTTATTCTTAAATATTGAGATAAAGTGTTTTATAAAAAGGAAATTCACTAGGTTAAGGTTTTATAGAGAAACCATATGGTTGAAGATGCAATATGAGAATTTGAAAATGATATGACTGGGAGATATCCCCACTTGTTTAATAAGTTAATAAAATTGAGAGGTTGAAATTTCCAAAATGGGGGAAGAATGTAAAAACATAGGTAATGATATAATAAATCACTTTCTTTTTTATTAATATATTTATTTTCATTATAAGAATATTAAGTAATTTTTTAAATAAAAAAAGAAATAGTTTAAATTAAACACTTTTATTATAAGGTTTTATTTAAAAGTTAAATTTAAATATTTTATAATTTTAATTTGAAAAAATTAATATATTTTTTAAAATCATCATATCAAAATTTACCTTGGGTGAAATTTTGGGATTTTTCTGAAAATATTGGTTTTTCAGTGAATAGTGAAAAATACCGATGTTTATAAAAAAGTCATTTATTTTAAAAAAAATAGATAATATAAAAGTAAAATTATTTTTTGAATGTTATTTAAAGTAACATCAATATTATTTAGTTATATTTAATCAAAATAATTATTTTTAATCAACTTTATATTAGATTTTAGTATAAGTTTTTTTGGGTAAAAAATGAGATTTTTCTGAAAATAGTTTTAAAGTGCATGATATTTATTCATTTTAAATAATTAAAATAATATCTAATTAAGAGTGTTTAAAATAAAATATATATATTATATATCAATAATTATTAATTTATATTTAAAAAATTATTATTTAAAATCATAGTGTTAATATAAAATCATCTTTTCTTGAAAAATACACTTCTTGAAAGCCCCTCCTTTTTATCACGTATGTGAGTTTAGTTTTAAATTATTTTTTTACAATTATGTGAATTTAATTTTGTAAAGTATATTACATATTTAGAATAATTATAATTTATATTATCTAATAATTTAAACTTAATTTTATACCATAATGAATAACAAAAAACACAAAAAATTAATTACCGTAGTTAAGGTAAAAATTTACCGAGGGGTTAAGCTAAAATAATAAGAGTTTAAATGACCAAAAAACATGTAAAAAATATGATGGATGACCATATTTCCATATTATAATGTATAAGGGTATATAATGGTCCATCATGGAGCATTTTGTCATGTGAAAAACTTGGTTACACCTTATTCTTTTCAAAATTTAGAAGTGTGTCACTTACGTCACATGTAAAAGGTCACCTCCTCTCCTATCATTTTAACACTTTAAAAGACTTTTTTATTTTACAATAACTACCCAAATATCTTAATAACTTCTATCCCCACAACTTATATCTCTTATTTTTATCATAAATACATCCTAATAAGGCTTTTGGTTCTCACCTAAAAAGGTTGTACTAAGAAGAGGTATCGTGCTTAACTAAGCGTCTTTATTTTATTTTTTCTTCCAAATCCTTAAAATATTATTAAATTATGATTATTATAATAAAAAAAGTATATAAAATATAATTATATGTTATTATTTTAACATCATAAACTAAATATATCTCCACTTCCATCAAATGGGATACTAAATTATCATTTGTGTGTACGACAAACTACCGCCTCACGAACCGATGCCATTCATTTTCCATCACTACCTCTCAAAAATTGTTGTAATGATGAATTTAAAGTGTATATACATATATTATATTTGTAAAATATTTATAATTTTTCAGTTATTATATCACATATACCTCCTTAATATCCATTCCATTAGGGATATGATAACGCCGCTCGTGGGTAGAATGGACTACCACCTCACGAAGTGATGTAATTCGTTTTTCACTAACTCTTTACATAGAATATAATAATGTTAATGATAATGAATATATGTGATATAAATGAAATAATAATCATATTAATGACATATTTATCATTATAATAAGATAAAATATCATTTCCTTGCATTGAAAAATGATAACATTATTCATGTACGTGTGGACTACCGCCTCCATGAAGAAATGTGATTATTTTTTCAACATTACATCACAATAATTATATATAAAAGTAAATTTAAAGGAAAAATATGGAATTTATGATATTATGATCAGTTTTTAAAGATAAAATAATACATAATTTCCTTCCATAATTATCATTTTAAAAAATAAATGTTACTTATGCGCGCGTAGGACCTACTATCTCAATGATTGTAACTTACTACATTTTTCAAAACCATATTTCATGTTTGGTTTTAAAAATTATAATTAATGAATAAATATGATAATTATCTCATTATTATTATTCTAGATATGTTTAAATAACGACCACTTTGATCAGAGTCAACCAACTAATTTAATTTTTGACACATTAGTCTAATATTATAAAAAAATCGACTTAAAATTAATTGATTAAATAAACATGTATAACATGGTAATAAGTGAAATAAAAAGAGTAATAAACTTGAAAAATATACCCCATGAAGTAAATAATTAACATAAGTTTATTATTTAGGAAGATAAAGAACTTACGTGAGGAATCAAACTCGACATAAGGGACTTCATCTCAATTTCCTTTCATTGGGGAATATATTAATGTTATACATCTATATTATTTTATAAATTGTATATAGATCCAATTTGACATGTTATATCATGAATTTATCTATTATATCGGTAATTAATTTTTTGTTTAATATTATTCTTTCATGGGACTTATGATTCAAATGTTTCCAAAGTGATAATGGAATTTCCTTTAAGATAATTCTCTTTTAACGAAAGATCCTATCTTTTTACAGGTATATCCCTCTTTGATTTTTTCGTTGAACCTATTTTTATTGGGTTTTCCCTTTTCTTTAAACCTTATTGGTTAATTATAGTTCAAAGAAAAATATCCTTTATTGGATAAAATGACCTAATGTTTGTGGATGTATGTTTGTTTGAATTAATGTATTTTATGTGTAAATGTTTTAAAAGAGATTTTATGGGGGATCCTGAGAATTTGGAGGGATTCAGAGGTGGTTTGGGATCTTTTTCAGAAGTAAGGCTTAAAGTGGTCTATAGGGAATTTATAAAATGTGTAACAACATCCAGGAAGATTCCATGAACTGGTCTCATGATTTAAAATGAATACACACTATGAAAATGGTTCACATAGTGTGTTGTTTGAGTAGGGTTATTTTAAATTGAGGCAATGATTTTTTTTGTAATAACTCATAAATCGAGAATTAAATGCTATATAAATATTACACGCTATGTATTTCTGGGGCTGGGTGGTTTTAAATCAATGACACACTTATGATTTTATTCCCTCCATGTGAATCCTTTACTCTATCAAGCCTTAGAGGTAATTTCCAGGATATTTTGGAGTCTCATCTTCCCTTCCAGACATCTTGATCAAGCGATCAATCTCCAATAAGTTTTTTTCTTAGGTTTTCCCCTCTCTTCCAATTATTCTATATTATAGTGGTGGAATATCTTAGGCATGGTTGTTTTGAGTGTTGATATAGATTTTGTGTGATCTAGGTTTATTCTTATGATCCCAAACACCTTTGTCCTTTTTGGCATTACCAGTTGGCAGCACAATCTTATTCACTAGTTAAAGTTAGGTGGACTAAAACCTAACCCCATGTTCTGTTTAATTTTTATGTATGTGAAATATTATTACTTCAATAACAAAATGTGCACATTAATTAATTTAATTATTAATGTTGGTAAATCATGGATTGGATTATTATGTGGATCCATTTGGATTCAATGGTGTTGTGACCTAGCCTATGGCTACCCGTTTAGTGAGTGAACCCTTGAATAAAAATTAATTGAATAAATGATTAAATTGTGTTTATCATGATATGATAAAACAATTGATTATTTTACATATAATTACTTTGGAAATGTCATATTGTTTATCAAAATTACTGGAGATAATTTGATATAAAAATGAACGTGCAATTGAAAGAAAAATGGTAATTGTAAGAATTAACCATTGAGGATTATGAGATGACATTGTAATACCCTTAATTTTATAAATTTTGTTAAGTTTCATTATGTAATTCTTATATAGATGGATTTTCATTGTTTCATGTCATAATGATTATATAGAGGGATTGGCCAGTTTCTTATTATAATGCGTATATAGTGGGCTTGGCCTAGTTTCACTCTCTAATTATTATACAATGGGCTTATCCCAATTTGATATTGTAATGATTATATATTTGGATTGGCACAATTTCATGTTTTAATTATTATATAGAGGGTTATGCCCCATATTCTGAAATGCTTATATAGAGGGCTTTACCAGGATATTGAAATGCTTATATAGAGGGATTTTCCTAGTTGTTTGATTATACCATGGATATATGGTTATGGTTGGCACAGTTATGCTACATGCTCAGAGATATTCTATAATAGTTCCAAAGCAGGTTTATTATTTCATTATATTACGTTGATTAATTAATACACCTTTTTATCACATTATTGCATGAACTTATTACAAACTAGTTTTATTTAGAAATAGTGGTGTTGACCTAGTGAGTTTTACTAAAACCCCATTCAAGAATCTATTTGGTAGTTAAGAATATTACATGTATATATGTTTGGACAAGTAAAAGGGAAATTGTTATTGATTATTGGTTATTGAATGGGTTGGATCTTGGATATGAAATAGACATAGGGTCCAGGACCAGGGTATTTTGAGTTTATTTTCTATAACTGATTCTTTAATTTATATTACATTAGTTTGAAATTTAGATACATTTTATCCTGTCATTTTTTGGTTCACTATAATTTGGTTTATTGGTACCTCGTTTTACTTCCTAGTTATATGTTTTACTATTTTCTCTATTTCTGTTACTATGATATTTATTGATATTTTTTTAGCTATATTGTAACTCTATACTAGAGGTATAGTCTCCTCACTATATTCTTTTAACCCCCACTATTAGTCAACATCATTTTTTATGAAAGGATGCATGTTTAAGGTTCTATAACCAACATTTTTTGGCCATGTTAGAGAGTGATTGATTGGGGGATGTTAAAATGTGATATTAGAGTAGCAGGTTTTTCTTTTCTATTTCTTTACTATTTGGGAAATATATAAAGGAGACTAGGATGTTTCAAGTTTTGGTAATGATCTTGTGCATGGGAGTAACTAACCCATGTATGGGGGAAAATATAAGTGCCCAAGGATGGCATTGTTGTTCGTGATGTTCACCTATAATGGTTTGATGATATTTCACCTTGGGCGATTCATATGTTTTGTGATGTTATTGTTTCATGATATTTATACTCATGGTCTGTTATGGTGTGAGACGTGTATTCATGAATCATGATTGAAACATAGGGATATATATTAACATGCATTATTCATGATATGAGAATAATTATTTCATGTGATATATTTTCCTATATGAATTGTGAATTGAGAAACCTATTATATCTGATAAATGAAATGAAATAACTGTTATGTCATGATAAAACACCTGTAATCCATTTTTAGAGAGACCACGGGCTAGTGGTTCCCATGTTTTTTCACTTGTTGAGGTTAAGATTATTGTCATATATTATTCTAAGGAAAATAGTTTTCTTATAGAGAAAATGACTCCTCAATGTCTTCGAATTGAACATCAGGACAGAGGTAATCTGTACTCTACTAACACTGCCGAACCATAGCTTCTTATAGATATTGAGGATCATATAGATTTTTATCTTCTTGATATATTCCTAAGGGTCATGTGATCCATGTAAAGGGAGACTATTCTCACTCTTCCATCAATGTATGAGATGATGAGAGAGTTTCAATAGCACCATCCACATACATTTACTGGGGAGGGAGGATCCTAAGTAGTTGAGTTCTGGATTGAGTCAGTCTAGATGATCTTCAAGCACCTCGAGATCTCCACTTATATTAGGGTGAAACTTACTTTGTATATGTTTTATGGACATGCTAAGCATTGGTAGGACATTATAGAGTTAGATGGTATGAAAGATGTTTTATCATAGAAGGCATTCAAGGAGATATTTCCGAGATACATCTATCCATATATGTCTGGGATGAGAAGGATCATGAGTTCATTCACCTGACATAGGAGAGCAAGTCAGTGATGGACTATGCTGGATGTTTCACTGACTCACAATACTTTGCTCCATCTTTGGAATATGATGAGATCTCATGGGAAATAAGTTTTCAGGATGAGCTTCATTATGAGATAATTTACTAGGTGAATGAAAATCGATTTAGTTGCTTTTCATATGTAATTAATTAGGCACTCATCATGGAAGGGAATATGAGAGAGTCCCCGAGTAATAGTTAGGATATTTTAGCATGGAAAACTGGGATATATTATTCTGGTGGAATGAAGTGGCGCTATGAAAGTTATTTCCAAGTTAATAGTGGGAAAATAATTCAGGGAAGTGGGTAGCCATCTCAGGATTTTGTTTCATTGTAGTGTTATCAGTGTGGTAAGTTAGGCCCCAAGCAGCCTCAACATTAGTACCCTACTTTGGAGTTCCATGCTTGTGGTTGGATGGGTTATCTGCAAAGGTTTTTAGGGGTCTATAGTATTAGATTAGTGTAAGGGGATCAGAAAAGGTACTTGAGTCTTGAAAAGACTTGGAAACCCCTCAGTTGAATGGTAGCTAGAGTACCATAGGACATGAACATAGGGGTAGGGGACATGGTACCCTAGTGAAGGATCAGCCATAACAGGTAGAGAGAATAGTATAGGGGAGTTAAAATAGAGCCCAGGGAAGAGTGGAAAGTCATATGCACACTATGTAGTCTACTACAACTAGTGTGGATGCAACACCTTCTACCTTAAGATGTATTATTCTTGTATCATATAACCTTTATTTCATTTTGTTTGATATAAGTGAATCACATTCCTTTTTTATCTTCTCCTTTTAAAAATTGTTTAGGCTTGGTTTTTGAAATATTGGATAGTGCTTTGATCATAGATACACCTTTGGGAGTGTGGTAAGAGAATATTAAATGTGGTAAGGTATGTTCTCTAGATATTAATGGTTACCGTTTATTTTGGGAACAATTTCTACTATAAATGATATATTTTAATTTAATTCTTGGTATAGATTTGTTAGATCTATACCAGGCTCTTATTAACTATTACTAGAGGAGATTACCTTTCTATATGTAGAAGGAGGTAGGTATTTCTACCAGGGTGAGTGGGATCTTCAGGCTAGTCATAGAGGACCAATCCAGTGAATATTGGATTGCATCATGGATCAAATAGAAAGCCTAATTCTAGATGATGGAGGAATGCAGAAAGATACATTTCCTCTAGTTGTAAACTATTTCCAGGATGTCTTTCCTAACAAGTACAGATTACCATCCAATCAAGAGATTGAGTTCATGATCAAGTTAGTGCTAGGATAAGAAGTAATTTATATTTATCCTTATATTATGGAATTATAAGAGATTCAAGAGTTAAAGTCTTAGTTAGAAGATATGGAAGCTAAGGATTTCATATGATATAGTATATCTTCATAGGGTTCTCTTGTTATTTTCTCTAATAAGGATGATGGGACTTTGCGCTTATGTGTAGATTGTTAGAGATTAAACCAGACGACATTAAAGAACCAGTATCCCATTCTATATATCAATTATCTCTTTGACTATATGAGATGTGATAATATCTTCTATAAGATTGATTTTATATTATAATACCACCAATTGAGGGTGAGACCATCAGACATACCTCAGACTGCTTTTATGAGAATGCATGGATTGTATGTGTTCATAGTGATGCCATTTGGTTTAAAAAATGCACTATAGGTATTTAGGGCCTTGATGAATCAGATCATTCATCCTTTTTGGATAAATTTGTAGTCATTTTTTTCAACATAATCTTAGTATACTCCCAGTCAGCATACGATCATGACCAATATCTTGACATCATCAGGATTATATTAAGAGAGAATCATATTTATTCTTAGCTAACCAAATACAGTTTCTAGATTGATAATGTACAATTATTGTGTCATGTAATCTTAGATACTGGAGTTTCAGTGGACTCAGAGAAGGTTTCATTAGTGTTATCTTGGGAGAATCCCAAGAATGTATTTGATATTTGGAGTTTTTTGGTTTTAGCAGGTTATAATCAGTGCTTTATCTAGGAATTATCCCATCTGGCAGCACCAATTTCCAAGATAACCAAAAAAGGTGTGAAGTTTTTGTTGTTGTATGGTTACTAGAGATCTTTTCAAGAGTTTAAGAGAAGGATAACCTCAACACCTATAATCACTTTACTTATGCCAAGTGAAGCATATACCATGTATTGTAACACATCCAAAGTTGGAGTCGAAGAAGTTCTGATGTTGGAGGATCAAGTGGTTGGTTATGGATCCAAATAGTGAATTCCTCATGAGAGGAGTTATCCTACTCAGGATCTAGAGTTTTATATGGTGGAAAATTCCCTAATATTTTGGAGACATTATCTTATGGGTGATAGGTCTATGGTGTACATGAACTATAATAGCCTATGTATATCTTTTCTTAGTGGGACCTGAACCTTCAATAGAGGAAGTGGGTTGAGTATCTATAGTCTTTTGAGATCGAGTTAGATTATAAATAGAGAAAGGTCAACATCGTTTCCAATCTCTTGAGTTGGAAGATGCAAACAAAGTCAATGAGGGAGTCGTGCAATAAATTATAGATGATGAAAATATTTTTAAACATGAATCTTGATGTTATGGAGTCCCATGGAAGAGTAGATCTAACTTAGACATATATAATACCCATTATTCTCTTGACCAGATCAAGATAGAGCAGTTATATAATCTAGAGGGACGTTTTCTGAGAGAAAACTTATATGGCGGGGAGACAAAATCAACATGGTATACTGGAGGAAGCAATTTTAATCTTTCCTATGGTCGATTATGGGTTTCTATGGTCTTGTTTTAGGTAATGATGAGAGAGTTTCATGAATTTAGATGGACGGTATATCCTAGTTTTATGAGCATGTATCATTATCCACATGGATAGTACCAGTGGTTAGGAATGAAGAAGGATGCAGTGGGATTCATGGTGAGATGTTTCACCTATCGATAGGTGAAGGCTGAGCATTAGAGACTTGCTGGGCTGTTGTATCCTTTTCCCATTTTGGAGTGAAAGTGGGATGATGTAACTATGTATTTTGTGACATTATTACCAAGGACAACCTATAATAATGATAAATTATAGGTGAAAATATATCGATTGAAGTTATCCCACTTCTTTCCTCTCAAACAGACCTTTACTTTTGATGATCTAGGTAGTCTTTATGTTTGGGATCTAGTTTAGTTGCACAATGTTTTGTGGAGTATCATTTCTGATAGAGACCCTTGTTTCATGTTTCGATTCTTGAAGGGACTTCATATGGTTTGGGGATCATAGGATTTTCATATTATGTCCTATCAACCTCAAAATGAAGGTCAATCTGAGTAGACTAATCAGATTATGGACCACATGTTATGCACTTGTGTTTTAGATTTTAGTAGTTCATGGGAGTAACATTTAGTACTCATGGAGTTCTCTTATAATAACATCTTCCTAGAATAGATCCATATTTCACCCTTTGAGGCTTTATATAGAAGGTCATGTCATTTTCCTCTTTTTCGGTTAGAGGTTGGTGAGTCAATGCTTGTTGGACCTAGTCTTATGTGTGAGACATCTAAGAAGGTTCAGTTGATTAGGAGGCATTTGGTGACCACACAAAGCACCTAAAAATCTTATGCTGAACATTAGAGACATCCTATAGAGTTTGAGGTTGGTCATCATGTATTAGATTATGTGTCTCCAAGATTAGGGCAATGTCATACTAAGAAATAGGGAAATCTAGCACCCAGGTCTTTTAGACCGTTTAATATAGTGGAAAGGGATAGTCTAGTGGCATACTGATTAGCCCTTCAATAGTGATATAGTGGAATACATGATGTGTTTCAAGTGTTTTAGCTTCAGAGATATTATCCTGACCCTTCTCATATGGTATAAATTGAGTACAATGAGATTTTTTTAGATTCATACTTTGATGAGTATTTGATATAGATTGTGGACTGTAGTTATAAGTATCTTAGGGGAAAGACTATACCTCTAGTTCAAGTGCAGTGGAAACATGGGTGTTTTCAAGAGGATACATGGGAGAGGGAGTCTGATATGTATCACATTGGATATACTTATTCACCAATACCCCACAATGATTCTTAGATTACCTTGAGGTCAAGTCGTTCTATGATGGGGAGTTTTTAAGAGCCCGCCTTTTTTTAGGTACATCACTTTGATTTTTTCATTGAACCTACTTTGTTTGGGTTTTCCTTTGTCTTTAAATCTTATTAGTTGAGTCTCGTTCATAGAAAGAGAGATTTTTTTAGGGTAAATAACCAAATGTCCGAGGATGTATGTTTTTTTAAATTAATGGAGTCTTGTTATAAAAGTGTTAAAAAGGGTTTTAAGGGGGTTCATGAAAGTTTGGTGGGCTATAGAGGTGGTTCAAGATATTTTGTAGAATATGGGATTAAATATTTATGAAAGAAAATTACATGCTATGTAAACGTGATAATATTTATAACTACCATCTAAAAGATTACATGAAATGGGTTCATGGCATGACATGAATATATGATGTGAAAATGGTTCACATCGTGTAATGTTTGAGCATGGTTATTTTAACCCGAGGCAATGAATTTTTTAATGTAACTAATAAATTGGTAATTACACATCGTTTAAATATTACACTCAATTTATTTCTTAAGCATGATGGTTTTAATTACACGATATGCTAATGTTTTTATTAATTCCACATGTATCCTTTTATATCTCAAGATCTAGGTGATTTACAAGTGATATTAGAGTCTCCTCATCCCTTTTGGACATCTTGATCAAGAAATAAATCTTTGGTAGGATGTTTTACTTTGGTTTTCCCTTCTCTTCAGCTTATTCTCCATTGTAGTAGTAGAATCTCTTTGTCATGGTTATTTTGGGTGTTGATATGGATCTTGTGTGATATAGGTTTCTTCTTGTGATCTTCTATACCTTTTTCCCTATTGTAATCACCAGTTGGAAGTGATATCTTGTTCACCGATTAAAGGTAGGTGGTCTAAAACCTAACCATATTGTCTATTTAATTATTAAGTATGTAAAATATTGTGATTGTGTTAACACAACATGTGCATTAATTAATTGAATGATGAATGATAGTAAATCATGAATTGGATTATTGTGTGGATCCCTTTGGATTCAGTGGTGTTGCGATATGGAATATGGATACCTATTGGGTGGGTGAACCCTTGAAAAAAACAATGAATTGGTTAATAGATTAAAGTACATTTAACACGATATGAGAACCCATGTGAAAACTTGATATAGAATCATAATGGTAATGGATTATTGTTTATCAAAAATTCTGTTGATAATTTGATATAAAAATGAATGTGCAATTGATAGAAAAATGGTAATTTTTTAGAATTATACATTGAGAATTATAAGATGATATTTTTATATCCCTGTAGTTATTACTTGTGTTTAGTTTCATGTTGTAATACTTATATATCTTCCTTGGCCTAGTTTCATGAAATAATGATTATATAGCAGGTGTAACCTAGTTTCATGTAGTAATGCTTATATAGCGGGCTTGGACCGGTTTAATATTGTAATGATTATCTATCAGGCTTGAACTAGTTTCTTATTACAGTGATTATATTGTAGGCTTAGCCCAGTTTCATGTTATAATGCTTATATAGAGATCTATGCCTGAGATGAAAAAATTATTATATAGAGGGCTTGGTTTATATATTGAAATGCTTATACATAAAGATTTTCTAGGAAATTTAATTATTCCATGGATATGGTTATGGTTCACATAGTTATTCTACATGCTCAGAGATATTCTAGTATGGTGTTGAAGTAGGTTGATTATTGTATTATACTAATTTGATTAATTAATACACATGTATATTGATTTATTTCATGGACTTATTATCAAAATAGTTTTTTAGAAATGGTAATTTTAACCTACTAATTTTTAATCAAACCTTATTTGGACCACTATTTGGTAATAAAGTAGATTAAATGGATGTAGGTTTGAATAAGAAAAAGAGACCTTGTTGTTGATCACTACTTTCTAGGTGGGTTGGAGCTTGGAGACAAGACCAATTTAGGGTTTGGGACCAGGGTCTTTTGAGTTTATATGAAAAAATTGGTTCTTTTATTTTTATTACTTCAGTTTTACATTTAGATATATTTTTGCCTATAATTACATGGTTTACTAGTATTAGGTTTATCAGTTTCTCTATTTACTTTCTAGTTGTATATTGTACTATTTTTTTTCTTCTATTTTTTTTATTATGATATTTATTGATATTTGTTTATTTAATCTATATTGTAACTCTATACCAGGGGGTATAGTCTCCCCACTATATTCTTCTAACCTACACTATAAGTCAAAAGCCTCTAGAATACGGTTATAAATTATTGAGGTCCCCTGACCAACTTGTTTTGGCCACATGAGAGAGTTCTAGATTGGGGGATATTACATTTAATATTTTCCTTGTAACTCTCTTTTGTATTACATTTCCATGTTTTTAAAATGATTTTATTATATACATGAGAGTTTTTTGAAGTAAAATTTTGTCTTTATTTCAATGTTTTTCAGTAGATAAAATCTTAGTATGGAATGTGTTACTTTCTTTACAAATGAAAAAAATAATGTTATATTTTAACATATACAGTGATAATGAATTTTTCACCACCATAACCATTATTTGAATCTTGGATTCTTACACAAAATTTCATGTTTTCTTAAAATAAAAAGCATGATTACCTTTTTTGGGTATTTTGGTATTGAAAACTTGCTTTTAAAATAAAATTTTATTTTGGTGTAAAAAATGGGGGTTTTAAAAGAAACGTGTATTTGGATATCCAAAAGTGATATGCACACAAGTTTAAAATATTTTTTAAATATTTTTATGACAAATAAGTGAAAGCATAAAATGTTTCATTCATGATATGGTCCTTATAAATTGTTTACAATGGTTGAGCTTAAATAGCATTGGTTTATCCCATTATAGCTTATATGATGGGTGCACCCAGATAGAGCTAGGTGAGACTACTATAACTTATACAATGGGTGCACCCAAATTGTGTTAGGAGAACCAGTTATAGATTATATGAGGGGTGTTCCAAGATTTCACTAAAATCCATTGAATAATGATTATGTTCTTTGGATGATTTTATTGGAATTTGTTCGTATGTTTATTTGATTTTCTAAGGGTTTTATAATGGTTCTGTAAGGGTTCTATGAGATGATTCCCCTAAGAACCTATATGAATTTTCTATGTTTTTTAAATATTTTTCAAGGAAATTTTTTGATTTTAAAAGGAAATATTATGTTATTTCTAGGAAAAAATGATTCTATTTATGGGAAAAAGGTATGTTTTTTGAAAAATTTTATTGGTTTTCATGTTTTTCATTAGACTGATGGAATTCTAATTTTTATGTACCATACTATGATTTTTGTTCTCATCACTTGTTTTTAAAATGTTTTTTCATAGAGATTAAGGATGGGTAAAGGAAAGGATGAAATCAAGTTGAAATTATTGATTTTTTTCATGAAAACTAATCATTATTTATTTTTAAAGTTTTATATTATGTAAAAATAGATACTAATTAGAAGGGACCACTTTGTAATTTATGAATCATGTTATGTATGGGTTATTATCTAATCCTATAAAACCCAAAACTTGAAAATATCCTAAAATGTAATAGAATGAATTATTTAATTAAAACTCAATATTATGTAATACTTAAGGATGGGTCCTTATACCCTATATATAAGGATTAATCATGGATTTATAAGGAATTAATGAGTCAACTGGTCTTTTAATATAAAATTTTCAAACAGGTCCAATTAGAGTCCTAAAACCCAAAAAAACCAATACATCAACCCTAGGGTGAATCCACTATGTGAAGATAAACTATGGAGATATATTTTACATTTTGGGATCTATTTGTGAGATATTTATAGTTTAATTCACTCACACACAAAAGATATATTAATAATTGAAATAAATATTAAATAATACCTTAAAAGTAAATCTCCTAAAAAATTTATCAAATTTTATCCCAAAGTTAAACAACACACATTGAGGTTAACAAAACCAATTTAAAATTTTTCAAAGGATGTTGAAAAGATTAAAATTATTATTTTACCTTCTAAGATAATGGGGATGAAAAAATATAAGAATTATCCAAGTCAATTTCATGGAAAAACCCCAAGTTTGTAAATTATATCTACTTTTAAACATTTCATCCTTGAAAATACGATAATAGTTCAAATCATCCATGAAGTTCATATACCAAATCCCATGATAAAATACTGTATTCCTTCTTATATAATCCCTTTACTTATAGGGACCCATGTATCTTTACTTACCTAAAACATAATTGAAAAGATCATATTTTAAGAAAATTCACATCAAATTCATTTTCAAGGTCTTTAACTTCTTCATAAGAAAATTCATATCAATATCATTCTATAGAAATTCCTTGACACATATATAACCTTAAATTTTCATTAATATTTATAAGTCCTTTCACCCAACAGTTTTCATATCCATAGTTCATTCATTTTCTCATAGAATAAAGATAAACCAAAAACTACCAACATGAAATTTGAAATGGTTCAATAATAATGGTATCCCCTAGTGATATCATTTTACTCCCAACCATTTCATGATTTATCTAAGATACTACCACATTATTTATCATCTAACCAATTTAAACTCTACCATTGATGCATTGATAGTTAAAAAATACCACCCTCTTGAGAGATTAAAGGATATATATATATATATTTATCTTTTTTATTCCTTTATGTCACATCTCATATGAGTTTTAAATATCAATACTACCAGCTTATAGCATAGGGATATCACTATTTTCAACATTTCACCATTATTTTAAAATATAGATGCGCCAACACATATCTTCACCTATGGACACAGTGTCACAAACCAAATCTGGTAACCACTAAAACCAGTGCCAAACCTGGCCCGTGACAAGGCCCGAAGGGCGTTCCCGATCCCCAAGGGCTGGTACAAGTGCCTGGGTATCATAAAATGAGAATTGGGAACGATTTACCCAAGTTTATAAACTTAAAACAACAAAAGAATCCAATAAAACGAATTTGGATTTTTCAAACCAAACAATATTTTACAAAAATTCAGAACTGAATTACATAGCTTAAAATAACTCAAAAAGACTATAACAAAGGTACAAAACCAAAATTAAATAGCCCAAGAACCCTCATGGCATGGGGCACCACCCTCAATCCATCTCCACAAGACTTCACCACCAAGGACCTGCTAGAAACCCGAACCACTGGAACAAAAAAAATTGTACCCAACCTGCGACAAAAAAAATAACCAATTATACTTACACCCAAAGGTGTAAGTAGGGTGTGACCCAATTCCCAGTAGGATACCACCACTAAGATATTCCATGCTATAAACATTCAAAGACAGAAAGCATGCAAGTTTTCAAAAACATGTAATTTCTAGTTACAATTTCTAAAAGATGCAACTAAAAAAAATCAGTTTTCAAATAAGCTAATTTAAAGAATAAACACTTTTAAAATAAATACCAAGGCTACTGAATTTTCCAGCCACTCATACCATATTCCGACGATAAGCACAAAATATCTAGTGAGTACAAGCAATGGAAAATAACCCCTAGGCACTAGCTAGTTGTGGGTCCCAGGTACCTCGTATCTCAGTGAGAGTAACCATCACAAATATCCGTTCTCATGCACGAGCCACTAGTAGTGTACATAACCATAACCTAGTGGTCCCCAATCATCATCATCATAATTTATTTAGAGTTTTAAGCGTCAATCTTGCTAAGTGAAACTGAGGCCAAACCCCACAGATTCACTAGCATACTAGTACACGTCCACCCACCTAGATACCCGGGTTTTTCCTTTGTGATCAAACAAGTTCAACAAGTCAATGAATATAATATTCACAAGAAAATATCATTTCCATATCATAAATTCACCAAACATTCCACATGTATACAACACAAGTCACAAAAGTCCACTTTTCATTCAAATTGATTTTGAAATCCGACTCACACCAAAATAGCCCACAACACTTTTCACATTTCTTTAACACTTCCACAATTTCATTAAAAAATTTTATAAAACCATTCCAATATATTAAAACTCTCATAACATCCCACTCACTTGTTACATAACACCCTTTTTACCTTCAAAATCATTTTATCATTAAACTTACACGAAACAGCCCACAAATAAGTTTCGCTTCAACATCACAATTTAATAAAACATTTCAGAAATTTAGAAAACATTCTAAAAATATTTGACATCTTAAAACATCACTTCACCTTTCAAAACCCCATAATACGTGAACACACATACCAAACAGTACATATTCACCCTTTTCCCACTTTGTTTAACCAACTAAAACATTTACTATTTTCATAAAAAGAACCCAAGTGGTGTAAATATGTCTTGCACACAATACCCATTTCAAAAACCTATTTTTAAGACAAAATCACACCAATATCCTACCAAAATAGAATTGGAATCCCAATAAATATGTTATAATACACTTTCAAATGTTATATAATCACCTTGAACAATATCGCAAAAGATACCCATGAGAACACACAAATCCATAAAACACTTTCAAGGAGTATAACAAGGTTACACACATAAAACTCATTCAAACACCCTCATTTTTAGGCCAAAATGACACTATAGCATTACCCAAACAAAATTGGTAGCCCCATTCAAAAACTAATAAATAAATTCCACGTTTTACAAAACTACCACAAGAGATAACACATGAAATACATTTGAAAAATACACACTTCAAACAAAAATGTAACTTTAATACCAAATGATTTACTATTGCTACCAAAAATGGTTCTTGAATAATGAAAAGAATATAAGGAACATGAAAAATTATTTAATCAAGCAAACTAACTCATCATTAAATGGTTACCCACAGAATCACCTACCGAATGTGTCGAAACCCTCAAATATTGGGGCGAAACATCAACCGCACGACCGCCACACCTCAAGGAAGTTAAAAGAAACCTAAAACCTCAATATTTCACCCAAAATATAGTAATTTAGATCCTAGGCATGAAACCTAACTTCTAGAATTTTTATAATTCAAGAATTAGGGAAGAAACCCTAAGCAATTTGAAAGATGAAAGAAATGGACTCACTTACTTGAAGTATCCTGAATTAATCACTCCAAAAACAATAGTTTTTGAAATTGAAAACATCCAAAATTAAGGGGTTGTTCGAACAAGATTTAGGAGGTAATTTAGGAACTGTAATGGAGGGAAAAGAGTAATAATTGAGAGAGTTAAGAAGGTATGAAGTTACCTCTTCAATTCTGGCCGATTTGAGACACCCTATGAAGTTCATCCCTAAGTCGCGATTTCAAAGAGCTACAAGGAAGGTGGAAAGGAAATGGGAGCGCGCCTGGGTTTCTTAGGGTCGAGAGGGAGGTGGAATCACTGAAAAATACATTATATTTAATAAGATATTAAAAAATTAAGAAACAATTTAAAACTGGAAAATGGGCTTTCAGGTTGGCCCAATTCTTAAATAAAAACCCAAATCCCCCATGATTATGGATTTATAAAGGCTCCAAATTTAAATTTTGGTGTTAATAGGTCAGAGGAGACCATTTAGGGATTGTAATGGATAAAAAATATTAAAAAAATGAAAAAGTTATAAAAGAAACAAAATTTGTTTTTAAATCTGGAATTAGGCTCACGGTTTGACCCAATTCATAAAAACTGATCTATTCCTCCATAAAACCTTTGGAAACCCTCCAAAAAAAGCATGAATAGAAAATAAATGAAATTTAACTTCAAAATAAGTCATTTATGTGACAATTCTCCCCACCATGAAAAATTTCCATCCCCGAAAAGCTACAGAAAGGCCAGATATGAAAACCAAACCCAACTGATAAACCAAGATGTACTCCCTTGCCAGGTTTCACCCCCAAAGGCTAAAACACCTCCAGTGATCAATTAAGGAAGGAATACTTCACAAAAAAAAACATACACCACTTTCCTGAAACAATCAATCACATTCAGGCTTTATCCCAAAGAAAAACTCCTCAAACACTATCCGAACAAGACTCAAGCAATTCACCCAAAAAAACAATGACATCGAACAAGGTTACACTTACCTTGATATAACTAAACCATTGGGCACTCTCCAATCTCAATAGTTACCCAACGAAGATTTAGGTAGCTTGATATATCCAAACGAGACTACCTACCACTAATCCATGACCATGGATAAGTCAAAGTTATTGGTACGGGGGAACAAAATAGGTTCCCCACCATAAGAACCAACCATCTTAATCGACCAGCATGGGCCGGTACAGAAAGACCCCAAAATATAAAGTGCTGGGACGACCACATGGTTAGTCTGCACAGTTTGGAAAACCATGAACTAATAGTGGGGATTCTTCTATCTACATGGTTTTTTTGAGGCATGGTCACTACTAGCCAGGTGCAAACCGTGTGGTCAACCTGTCTAGCCAAACTTCATACCTTTCTCTAAAGACTCAATGAAAACCAAAGGGGGATGGAATAACATTGGGCGATGACATGGGTACAAGGCCCTCCACTTATTTCCACCGAACATGAACAACAGAAGAAAGATGATGACACCATAGCTTTAAACTCTTTTTACCTTTCATACTGAGGATAGGACTTTGCACAAGGGTTTAAATGACCCTGTGATTTCTCCTGACTACGGGCCAGCTTCTCTCGAAGACCTATGGTTGGAGCTCAAATGATTGAAGCATCTTTGGCCTCACAGTTAGGCTTTGGAAACCACCTGAATGAGAATTCTTCTTTCGTTGCAAACAACAACTACACCGCAATCCCTGATAAGTTTTTACAAGACATAACACATTCCAAACTCACTTTACCCTAACTCGATATTTCACTGAAACAAGGGCTTAGAAGATGTACACACATCACACCTTGTTTGTTCAGGTGAGAAACAATAGAAGTAAAGAACACTTATACTCACCTTCCTCTAAAATGGAATATTTTTATGTTTTTCCAAGGGAGACATTCTCTCAACATAATAGAGACTCTCAGATGATTGCCTAACTTTCACCTTTACGGTCAATCGAGCACATGACATCACAAGGCATCATCGAACATGACCATTGCGACTGATATAAACAATGCATAGAGAGGGAACTTGTACAACATCCCCAAACAACACAAAATTCTAAAAAGTGGCCAAAATATTCTCTCATGACTAGATTTCCCACACTGGTAGTTTAACATGAAATCCTTCTTCGAAGAGACTATGAAGGATCGAGAGTTCCTCTTAGACACTATCCAAATACTCACCCATGCTAAAAACCCCAGAACACTTCCACCTTTGAAAAATTAGGAAACTTAAGAGGCTAAGGTCACTTTCAACCATCCATGATCAATCTCCCACTACAAGAGGATACACAAAACCAATAAAGGAAAGGGTGTATACTCAATCTAAAAAGCTCAAGAAAAAGATTCCTTATATTGATCAACTGGAGGATTTTCCAATGGAGAAACAATCTGGGTTGCGCTTCAGTTATGCATTAACCTTTAATGGGGGCGTACCTTATCTAATGAGAGAACCCAAGGACCAAACCAATCTGGTCCATTGGTCAAAACAAGCCATAAACCAGCTCCAAACACATTAAGGGAACCACCGTAAAGACATCCCAAAACATTTTTCAAAAGAGACCACTAACCGTCCCTACAACACAGCTTACCGACCAAACACAAACCCAAAACATAGTTCAAACAGAAGGGGTTCTTGGACTCAAAACATCCCACAACATCAACATTTTCAAAAACCCATAATACAAACCATACAAAACTATTCATCAAGACATCATGTTTTTCTTTAAAACCAATTCTTTGAAAACAAACGGTTTAGCAGTAAGTGTATCCACCAATGGTACCCCATGGGCCTCACACATGCATGTTTTTGTGCAACACCGGGCACCCTCCTCATATCCATCCTGGAACTCATCCAGTCATGCCATCAACCATCCATCATCCCATATAACCCCATTCATGTGGTCACTCACGGAAATACCAAAGGTTAAAACAAAGATTCTTTCCACTTTTCAAAACCAAAATGGTCAACCAACACATCCTTTTTCTCAAAACTGCTAAACAAGAAATCCAAATCCCAATTCAAATATTACTAAAATTTTCATAAAGACACAAACATTTATACAAGAACTCAATTTCATGTTATTCACATCAATTTTATAACATCTCATCCCAAAAAAACACCCTATGATAGTTTAGAAAACTCTATTGGAAACAATTTTTCAAAACCAACTCAGTATAGTTTTTGCTTTCAAAAGAGGTGTAAGCACACCATTTTCCATTTCAAAATAATTTTGAATATTCAGTTCCAATATTTCATAAATCAAACCATTACATATTTATTTGAAAATAATTTCACAAAAACTTTACACTTCTTAAAACCAAGTCACTTTAAAACCAAAGTTCCAAGATTTCAAAACTAAAGAACACAAGACAATGCGAGAGGAAACTAGTTTCAGTGGGTGACTTGGACATATGGTTGATGGCCATATTCCAATCACTTCACTGTCACAGAGAGTGTTCTTGGGAATATCCCCAGCTCCACATGTATTTCCAGGCCCTGTGAGCTTACTGAGACCATTAACCCAACTCTCTTTTCATTTCCCCTAATCATCATTAAACCAAGAAAACCAAAGGACTCCGAAAGGTCCCGACTTCCCCTGGAGACGTGAATCTCATAATGAGGTGTGGTGATTAGCCACAATACTCATAACTAAAATTCAAAGTCTCAAAAATCCTAACTCCAGATTATCCTGATTGTTCCCCAAATAACATGACCCAAAGAGAGCGGACCACCCTCTGATATTATTTTGTCATGAACCAAATCTGGTCACCACCGAAACCAGTGCCAAAACTAGACCGTGACAAGGCCCAATGGGCTTTCCCGATCTCCACGGGATGGCACAAGTTCTTGGGTATCATAAAATGAGAATTGGGAATGATTTACCCAAGTTTATAAACTTAAAACAACAAAAGAATCCAATAAAACGAATCTGGATCTTTCAAACCAAACAATCTTTTAAAAAAATTCAGAACTGAATTACATATCTTAAAACAACTCAAAAAGACTATAACAAAGGTACAAAACCAAAATGAAACATCCCAAGAACCCTCATGGCATGGGGCACCGCCCTCAAGCCATCTCCACAAGACTTCACCACCAAGGACCTGCTAGAAACCCGAACCACTGGAACAAAAAAATTGTACCCAACCTGAGACAAAAAAAATAACCAAGTCTACTGACACCCAAAGGTGTAAGTAGGGTGTGAGACAATTACCAGTAGGATACCACCACTAAGAGATTCCATGCGATAAACATTCAAAGACGAAAATCATGCAAGTTTTAAAAAACATGTAATTTCTAGTTACAATTTCTAAAAGATGCAACTAAAAAAATAAGTTTTCAAGTGGGCTAATTTAAAGAATAAACACTTTTAAAATAAATACCAAGGCTACTTAATTTTCCAGCCACTCATACAATATGCCGACGATAAGCACAAAATATCTAGTGAGCACAAGCAATGGGAAATAACCCCTAGGAACTAGCTAGTTGTGGGTCCCAGGTACCTCGTATCTCGGTGAGAGTAACCATCACAAATATCCGTTCTCATGCACGAGCCACTAGTAGGGTACATAACCATAACCTAGTCGTTCCCAATCATCATCATAATAATTTAGTTAGAGTTGTAAGCGTCAATCTTGCTAAGTGAAACTGAGGCCAAACCCCACAGATTCACTAGCATACTAGTACACGTCCACCCACCTAGATACCCAGGTTTTTCCTTTGTGCTCAAACAAGTTAAACAAGTCAATGAATATAATATTCACAAGAAAATATCATTTCCATATAATAAATTCACCAAACAGCCCACATGTATACAACACAAGTCACAAAAATCCACTTTTCATTCAAATTGATTTTGAAATCCGACTCACACCAAAATAGCCCACACCACTTTTCACATTTCTTTAAAACTTACACAAATTCATTAAACAATTTTATAAAACCATTAAAATATATTAAAACTATCATAACAGCCCACTCACTTGTTACATAACACCCTTTTTACCTTAAAAATAATTTTATCATTAAACTTACACGAAACAGCCCACAAACAAGTTTCGCTCCAACATCACAATTTAATAAAACATTTCAGAAATTTACAAAACATTCTAAAAATATTTGACATCTTAAAACATCACTTAACCTTTCAAAACCCCATAATACGTGAACACACATACCAAACAGTACATATTCACTCTTTTCCCACTTTGTTTAACCAACTAAAACATTTACTATTTTCATAGAAAGAACCCAAGTGGTGTAAATATGTCTTGCACACAAAACCCATTTCAAAAACCTATTTTTAAGACAAAATCACACCAATATCCTACCAAAATATAATTGGAATCCCAATAAATATGTTATAATACACTTTCAAATATTATATAATCACCTTGAACAATATCACAAAAGATACCCATGAGAACACACAAATCCATAAAACAATTTCAAGGAGTATAACAAGGTTACACACATAAAACCCATTCAAAGACCCTCCTTTTTAGGCCCACATGACACTATATCATTACCCAACCAAAATTGGCAGCCCTGTTCAAAAACTAATAAATCACTTCCACGTTTTACAAAACTACCACAAGAGATAACACATGAAATACATTTGAAAAATACACACTTCAAACAAAAATGTAACTTTAATACCAAATGATTTACTATTGATACCAAAAATGGTTCTTGCATAATGAAAAGCATATAAGGAACATGAAAAATTATTTAATCAAGCAAACTAACTCATCATTAAATGGTTACCCACGGAATCAGCTACCGAATGTGTCGAAACCCTTAAATATTGGGGTGAAACATCAACCGCACGACCGCCGCACCTCAAGGAAGTTAAAATAAACCTAAAACCTCAATATTTCACCCAAAATATAGTAATTTAGGACCTAGGGATGAACCCTAACTTCTGGAATTTTTATAATTCAATAATTAGGGAAGAAACCCTAAGCAATTTGAAAGAGGAAAGAAATGGACTCACTTACTTGAAGTATCCTGAATTAATCACTCCAAAAACAATAGTTGCTGAAATTGAAACAACCAAAATTTAGGGGTTGTTCGAACAAGATTTAGGAGGTAATTTAGGAACTGGAATGGAGGGAAAAAAGTAATAATTGAGATAGTTAAGAAGGGATGAAGTTACCTATTCAATTCTGGCCAATTTGAGACACCTTATGAAGTTCTTCCCTAATTCACGATTTCAAAGAGCTCCAAGGAGGAGGTAAAGGAAATGTGAGCACGCCTGGGTTTCTTAGGGTCGAGAGGGAGGTGGAATCACCGAAAATTACATTATATTTAATAAGATATTAAAAAATTAAAGAAACAATTTAAAACTGGAAAATGGGCTTTCGGGTTGGCCCAATTCTTAAATAAAAACCCAAATCCTCCATGATTATGGATTTATAAAGGCTCCAAATTTAAATTTTGGTGTTAATAGGTCAGATTAGACCATTTAGGAATTGGAATGGCTGAAAAATATTAAAAAATAAAAAAGTTATAAAAGAAATAAAATTTATTTTTAAATCTGGAATTGGGCTCACGGTTTGGCCCAATTCATAAAAAATCATCTATTCCTCCATAAAACCTTTCGAAACCCTCCAAAACAAAGCATGAATGGAAAATAAATGAAATTTAACTTCAAAATAATTCATGTATGTGACACATAGTCATATTATTATCCATTTTAGAAGATATCCTAATTAGTTCATTTTCCCCCACAAAATCTACTAATGTTTACATTAAGAAAAAATCCACCTTTATTAAACAAAAATTCATTAAGATATCAACCCATCGGTGACCCACTATACAAAAATCCAAAGAAAATAGCCACGAACCATTATAATGACACCATTCTATCTACTTAATAACCCAGGATAACAGCTTCTATATCTTGAGTGACTAAGGCCCTGACCTAATGATCACATACCTATACTCATCTATCAAGGATTCACTTTACATTTTTCTAACTATAGAGGGAAACTCTCTATTACATATATCACTATACACATAGAGTTTTTACATAATGGTGATTCATATATACCTAGTTATTTACACAACCTTATAAAACCACGCTCCATTGGGATGAACCCAGTTTTGGTTTATTTTTTTTGATATCCCAATATAAATTAAAATGGAACATTAGTCAAATCATAGTAACAAGACCTTAAATATTCATCACTCCACCAATCATAGTATTTTCATCACCTAATCACATAAAATTTTGGATTCCCCAAAATAATTGACCAAATATCAAAAAATAAAAAAATTAGAAAAGGAAAAGTTATACTAAAATGTTTAGATCTATCCTAATAAATTCATTAAACCTAAATGGGATCAAATAATATTTTATGAATTTCCAAATATGATACCTCATCCTCAATGTATTATAGGATTACAATCATTCCATAAATTTCAAGATGTGACAATAATTAAATCCTTATTATTAGATTATAGTTTATATAACCATTATTATTCATCATCTACCTAATGAATATATAATATGCCTTTTGAAAAATGGTGTTTCATACATTATTGGAGGAAAGAAAAAAAATCAATCCCACCCATATAGGGTTCCCCTGTTTAACCTCACATTCACAACTGATTTCTATATGATTAACCTAGATGAGACCAACAAACCCAAATAAAGGAACTGGTAGAACTATACCCTTATCCAAAATATAAAAAATTATTTCATGGTGGACTACTCTCACTAAAATATGGGATATGGTGGGTGACCCATGACTCATTGAGGTAAATGAGTACCAGTTATGGGGGTACCAAAAAATTCTTGTGGAGGGATGATAAAAAAATATTTTTTAAAAATTAAATTTGAATTTAAATTTTTTAATCCCACTAATGTGTTATTTTATGGTAAATTTTCACATTTTTAGGTTTTAGTAGTAATTTCATTTTAATTTAAAAAATGGTTTAATTTTTATTTTTTATGTATTTTAGATCTATTTAGTAATTCAAAAATAAATCTTTTTTATACTAATTAAAATATTGAAATTCTATTTTTTAGGCTGTCATGATTTCTAGGATACATTTCATTTAAGTAAACATTGAATTGAATTCAACATTATATATCCCAAAAGAAGCATTCATGTTTGGACTAGGAATCTATACCTAGTTTTAGAAACATTCAAATTTAGGACCATATCTCATAATTGGAAAAAATAAAGGAGATGAAATTTTATGTGTGGAAATATATGATGTTGAGGATAATTTTCTTCCACCATTAATTCCCACCATTATTCTACTTTCATGATCATAAATGAATGGGAAACAATAGAAGTAGAATATGAAAATTCTCTATGATAGAAATAATGTATTTAAAAATATTCCTATAAATTTAAATACACATGGCCAATAGATCTCAAATGTTGTAGGTGCACAAGAAAGAAAAATCCAAAAAACTTTCAAGGATTAAAATTTCCCAAATTTTTCCATTTAATACCCTAACAATGTGAAAAATTTCAAAGGTAGAAATTGGAGAGACAATTTCATTAATCTTTTCTATAAATTTACACTCCACCTCATTTATAAAAAGTTAGTATTTTTTATTTGTTAATTATATTTATATTTTTTGAATATATTTGTAATGTTTTGATGACATATTACATTTCTAAACATGATTATATACTATATTACTTTCAGTATTCTATTTTTGTTTATTCTTTGTGTTTTCTCTCACCGTTCTTCTTCAATGAAACTTCCTTTACTGATAATCATGAGTAAATTACTTGAGGAACTTATAGGGGGAGAAATTAAGTTTTTAAATCAATGATTCATGTATTCATGTTTTATATTTATAATTGTCTTTATGTTACTCTAATACTAATATTAAATGTGTGTAATATTCATTGCGATTATCTATGGTTTATTTGATTCTTCGTCACTTTTATCCCTTGACCAAGGAGGTGGATGTGTTGTTCACTTAGTTGTCATTGAGTTAAATGAATATTCATAACCAGGGAAGAGGTGGGTCACCAAACATGTGATATATATTGATAATTATGTGAATTTGAAAATATTAATTAGACAATAATGGATCACTCTTGGTAATATTCTTGGGAGAATTTCCTTTATTTCCAACTTCATTCATTCTATTAGCATTCTGCATTGAATGTCTATTTTCCTATCTATCATTATACATTTTCTAAAACCTATGTTTCCATTTCTCTCATAAATATAAAAACCTAAAAAATATAATATTTTAATTCTAATAGTAAGTGATTGAACTATATAATCTTCTAAAGTGATATAACCTTGGTCAACCACTGTGTTACACTTGGAAAATATAAAATTTATTTTTCCACACTCTATGATAGGGGTGTGTCTAATATTTAAATCATTTATAAGGAAAAAATAGGTCCTTAAATCACCATTATAACTTTCATATTTTCAAATAATTTAATTTTTTCAAAATTATCTTTGTAAAAAATAATTTTTTATAATGTATTACAAATCAATTTATTATTCATGGATTTATAAATAATAGGTGAAACTAAAATAAAAAGAAATTAATAATGATTAATAATCCCAATATCAAGTAATTTGAGAGAAAATAAAAAAATTAGATAGAAAAATAGAATTTCTATCTAAATATGTCTATGCATCCCAAGAGAAGTAACTAGAGAAAGATGAACCAGAACTAGAACTAGAACTAGTGGTGGAAGAAATTTACCCATAAATTTTTTATATTAAAGATCCTAAGGATACCAATAATGATATATTTAATGAATTAATATTATCATCCATATAAGGAGATAATATTATGATATATCAACATTATTTTCTAAGAATCCTAGAATCACTATGTGGATGGTAACTTGCAACATGATCTCCCCAATTTTAAAGAACTAGCACCTTTGAATTTTTCTCTGGACATTGGAGAAGAAACAACCCAAGTGGTGGAATTTATAGAAAATATGGAGGATCCAAACTACCAACTTCCATCTATAATAACCCATATCCAAGAGGTGATTTCCATTGAAGAAAAACTAAAATCTAAACTAACTCAGTAAGTTAATCTCACTACCAAAAAACTGGGCAAGGCCAGCGCCACCCCTTTATCAGCGCTAACGAAAAAGCGCTGATAAAGGGGGGGGGGGGGCTTTATCAACGCTCAAAAAAGCGCTGATAAAAGTACCCATTTATCAGCGCTGATAAAGGCCCCACCTTTATCAGCGCTTTTTTTAGCGCTGATAAAGGGACCCCCTTTATCAGCGCTGATAAAGGGGGGTCCTTTATCATTGCTTTTTTAAAAGCGCTGATAAAGGGTCGACTTCAAAATTTTTTTTAAAAAATATATATTAATATATAAATATAGTTATATAGTTATATTGATATAAATATAATATAAATTTTTTAAATATATTTTAGATAATTATAAATGTACATTTACACTTAATATACTTAATATATAAGATATTTAGTGAAAATGGATTCTTAAAAAATTTAAAAAATATTTTTAATTAATAATTTGATAATTATTATGGAGTAATAGTCATTTAATAACAATTTTAAGAATAAAAAAATAAAAAAAATTAAAAAAAGATCCAAAATATGTTGAAAACGCAACTCAAACTTCAAACGACCATAACTTTTGATCCAGGTGTCCGTTTGAGCTCTATAACATATCAAATCGAAGCCTACGACGAGCTCTACGTCACTGTGACCCGAGGAGACCCTGGTCAAGCGTTTTTTGAGGCCAAAAGAGGCCTAGAAGGCCTCCAAAACTGAGTTTTTAGTCGGGGTACCCAGATTTTTTAACATTTTGTGGATTTTCAGCCTCGTTTAAGGGGGTATTATTGGATTTTTTTGGTGGGTACTAAATTTATTCCAAGGTATTACATTCATATTGATATTATTTCTTTGAAATTTTATCGTTTTTTATAATGCACTGCTATTTATAATCAAATATATAACTATATGTACATATTTTTTATATATTCACACCTAAAAATTAATTTTTTTAATAAATAATTAAACATATTTACATATAAAATATACTAGCTTTATATAAATAATAAATAATATCCATTTTATTTAAAATAACAATATATGAATATTTATATAACTACTATATATTAATATAACTACATATATGTTAATATAACTATATATATATTAATATAACTATATATATATATATATTAATATAACTATATATATATATATATTAATATAACTATATATATTAATATAAATATATATTACTATAAGAATAAATATAATGAAATATATATATAAATAAATAGATATATCATGAATAAGAGAACAAATCAATATAGGTAGTGGCAAAGGCTTTCGGTGCGCATGGGGGGAGGTCTCGAGATCAAATCCGGGTGGAGGAAAGGGTGCACGGGCAAGGGTTATTTAAAGGGATAGCGTTGATAAAGGGTGTAGGTGGTGCGGGAGGGTGCTGGATGTGTGGGAAAGTGCTGATAAAGGGGGGCTCAAGCGCTGTAAAAACCCCCCCATGAGATTGGTAGTTTTTTTTTATCAGCGCTAAAAAAAAGCACTAATAAAAGGGGTCTTTATCAGTGCTTTTTGGAGCGCTGATAAAGGGAACCCCCCCTTTATCTTCGCCAAAATTATCAGTGCTTTTTCTAGCGCTGTTAATGGCCATTTTCATTGCTAATAAAAGTCATATTTGTAGTAGTGTCTTTTCATGACATCAATTTTGTTAATTTTATTACAAGAAAGTTGAGAATTAACTCTCCCTATTTGATTTTTTTATATTATAAATAAATTATACTACTTTGAAGGATGAATTAGAAGAATATTATGCTCATGAAAAATAACACATTAAGATACCTATTCTTTTTGAACAATTTTTATTAGGATAAAATGAAGAATTTCCCATGGATTTCCATGAAGAATTCAACTTCTAAAATGATTTAATTGAAGGGGAATCCTTATAAATTGATTATTATTTGATTTTATTAACTTATAAATTAAATTCTCACTATATAAACCTTTCATAAAATTCTTGATGTAACAGATTCACATGTGTAGGTCTTGAATGTTGTTAAAGAAGTTGTTGATGTTGCGGCCAAAGAAGAAGAGGAAAAATTCTTTTTCCTTCCCCCACTATACAAGAAGTGATATATTTATAATGGGATAAATCCACTATAATCTATCCATGGTATCCTCTATGAATAATATAGGGATAGGATAAATAAAAATAAAAAGTTTTTATGATTCATGAGTAAGAAACCATATCCACCCTAGATTGGGGATGACCAACTTCAGCTACTCAACTAGGGGAAATAAAAACATAGCACCCACTTGAGGGTTTAAACCAAGTTCTATCATATTTACCCTTAATATTTTATTTTAATTATTTTTTTATGTTGAGTTATTTTCTAAAATTATATGTTTTTAATTGGTGGTATCTAAGAGATTAACAAAAATCTTCCCCATAAGAACAAATCCAGTTGTGTCTCTCCTTTTCAATATTTTTTTACATAAAAATATGAATTTAGCATGAAAATATGTCTTGATATGATTATAAATAAAAAAAGGTAGTAAATTTAATAAGTGTGGGGGATATTTCAACTTGATTTTAGGAATTTTGTGTGTATTTACTTCTTCTTTTACATGTTTTTTATAAATTTTAATGTTTTATTTTCTGTTTTAATTTTGGTGTGCTTTTAGGATTCTTGAGCCAAATAAAATATATTAGAAAATTAAAACCATATTGGTATTTTTAGAACACTACTGGATTTGAGTTTATGAGGATTTAGAAGATTGAATAATGCATTTTTATTTCCTTATTTACATTTATTTTTTATTTAAGGATGATTGATTGATTTTGAAACTCACATTCAATGTCTAAATTAAAAATAGTTTCCAAACCAAGAGGTTTCTAAATCCTATCAGTATCTTCATTTAATTTCTCGTTTTTATGAAATACTTGATTCATGTTGTGTGATCTAGAATATTCTTTTTTCTCTCTTTTTCAATGTTGATAGAGTTTATGGAATGAGTCATTTATTTTTGAGGCACCATATTGAAGTCCCCTATTTTATATTCAATTAATTATTTTTTTCATTCTATTACATCAAAACCTTATTAAACCTTTAGTGTCTATAAAATACCATGATAAGTATCCATATTACAATTCATTTATCCTTTCATAGACTTCGCTAGAAATTAATTTCAATATTATTATTTAACTCAAGTGTATGGGAAATTTGGGTTGTTTTATGCTGGTTTGAAGAATTTGTTTGAGCTGAAATTGAATGTGATTGCATATTTATTTTTCTTTGGTGGAAGAAAATTCACGAGGTAAAGATGTAAAGTAGCCCAAATATCATTCAAATATGGAATGAGAGTTTACCAATACTTTATGATAAAAATATTCCCCTATTTTATAAAAAAAATATTCTAAATAGGAATTATATATCTCAATTAAATATGAAATAATACTATAAATCATATAAAAGGGAAAAATTTATCATTGATACTGAAATTAAAAGGTGCGGATGACCCAAAAAATCAAGATGCATTTAGAACCCACAATTTATAGTATGTAACCCTTCCCTGATGCTTTTTATATGTTTAAAGGTTATTTGGGAAGTTGGGGGATACTTTGGAGTACTTTTGTAAGGTTTTGGGTAAAAAAATGGGGTGCACAGTCAACACATGGTTTGGCTAAACTATGCGGCGAAACCATGCAAGGACAAAACTAATTATCTATCTTTGTAGATCTAATTAGGTTTTTCCATTTGTTTGATCTATTTTGATCAAAATCAAATTAAACATGAATTTTTTTCTCCCCAAAGTCCAAAATAGGTTATCCCATCAATCTGGAAGCGATTTGAACACATTCCTTGGCAAATCGAAGGCAGATTTTTATGGTAAGTGCCTATTCTTCATCGTTTTCTTCACGATTTCATAGATCTACTCCCCATTTAATATATTTTTCTTAGATCTACACCCCATGCGGGTAGATATAAGATTTCTGAGGCCAAATAAGGTTAGTTATGGTGTTTTTCATGATAGGAGAGGAGATCTTGGGTAGTTTCTTGAAATCTTGACTCGGAATCTTGAGCGTTCTTCATTCGTTGTTAGTTTTCATTGAAACGAGCGAGGTAGGTAGCTTTACTATAATATCACTTTGATGGAATTGATTATAATGCATTAAAATTTAGTTTTTATGCAAATTAAATTGTGTTTTTTTCTACTATATAATTCTTAAACCCTCTTTAGTGACGGGTGGTGGAAAATGTGGAAAATTGGGGTTTTTTGTGAAAAAACCTAGTTTTGATTTTAAACAAGGATTTTTAAATTATGGATATTATATTTTTTTTAAAATTTATTTATTTAGAATTTTTCCATTAGATATATGGGGTTTTGAAATTATTTAATGTTTTGAAATTGGATGTTTGGAAAGTTTTCAATAAACGAGCATTTTTATCGAAACAGGTGAAATTATTTGAAATTGGTTTTGGTTTTTGGAAAAATTGGTGTGCATATCATATTTCATTACTAGGAATGGTTGAAATATGATAATTTTACTAGTGCCAAAGGTTAAATGGAACATGGGAAATAATTACCTTGTGATGACTTGGTAGATCGATGAGAAATCTCTTATGAGTATGAAACTGTCATAACGATGCATACATTTTTGGTAGTTTTTGTTGTGTGGAGTTTATTGGGTTTCCAAAGTAGTTTTCAGAAAGTGTCTCAAATATTTATTTAAATTTTTTTACTTGGAGTATATATTTCTAAAAAATTGGTTCACATGGTTTTAGTTTATATTTAGTTATAAACTATTTTGAGAAGTGTTTATATTTAGTTATAAACTGTTTTCAAAAATTGTTTTATATAAATTGTTTTATATAAATGTGGATAACTATTATATCATAGTGGTTTGAGTAGGGAATTAATTGTGGAAATAATACTGAGTTTTATACTCACCCCTACTTTGGCACTTTGGTTCTTTTTCAGATGTCATCTTCTAGGACGTGGGAAAAGGTAGGGTGCAACAGGTTTTTAGCACCACTTATTAAGTTATTGATCTATCTAATGGTGGTGGAGCACATAAATGGTTGATCCTAAATTCTTTTGGTTATTTTGGAGTCTTGTTGAGTTATCTTCTACTATTATGTTGATGTCTAGTAGTCTTCCGCTGTATCACTTTTGTTTGAGATCACTTTGGTATAAAATATTTTCTGAATTGTCATTATTTTGTTCATGCATCATATAGTTGCTATGGGTTGTGTTTGGTTGGTTTATAGTTTTTATTTAAAAGGTTAAATCTTCCCCCAATGGTCTTTAAAACCCTTCAACATTTATTTCCATCCTTTTGTATCTTGGGGATGTCTCCTAAGTCCTAGTAATGACTCATTGTGTTCTCAAGCCAATGAGAATGAGTGAGTCATTACAAATGGAATCAGCTTGGTCCCTTCTCTATAGAACAATTAGTATTTAGTTTTATTGGTCTTGGAGTTGAAATAATTCTTGTTAATTTCTTGGGTGGTCTTATTATAAAGGATTAGGATTGTAGATACTTTAAATGTAGTGCATAAAAATACATAGTTAACCTTTTTATGCTGAACTTCAAGTTACCAGGGAGTTGGGTACGTAAGTGTTTTGGAAACACTTGTAGGATAGTGGGGTCTCATTATCATGGGTTTATCCAATGATACCAACATAACATGAATTTTAGATGAATTAATTCCCACAAGGATTTCATATCTCATTTTGAGTAGTGTTATATGTTTCAGAGGATGGTTTTACTTTTTGGAAAAAAATGAAGATTTTTTTTTCAAATGAAAGACTTTGAAAAAGAAATAGTTGATGTATTTTGAAAATGTTTTGATTTTATAAAGAAATAGTGGTTTGTTTTTAAAAATGGTTATATTTTGAAATATATGTTGTGATATTTATTTTATATAATTTTACATGCCAAGACAATCAATTTCTAGAAGAGTGAGACTTATAGAATGTGTTGTTTGTTTATAAAATGGCACCCGGTAGGCGGCGTAGAAACCAACTGGAGGAAGCTGCTGAAAATGTGATTTCATCTTAGCCACATGTGAACTAAGATCCGATGAAAAGTATAGTCTAATCATTCCAAACGATGGAAATATGGAACTGAAGGGAGGATCCATGGTAGGTGGAACACTCCATTAAGTTTTAGAAGCAGAATCCACCCATCTTTCAAGGTGATTCATAACCAGAGAGGGAAGAGGGTTGGCTAAATAGAATGAATCAAATCTTCAAGTTCATCATCACACCATTAGTCTTGAAGTTCCAACTAGAAACTTATATGTTGGAGGATCTTGAATTCCATTGGTGGGATTTAGCGGTGCAAGATATATTGGATCATGGCTTGAGTTGAGAGGATTTTGAAGAATTATTTAACAAATAATTCTATCCTCACACTTTCAGAATCCATCAAACAACATACATTTTCATCCCGAATAAAGAGAGACTCTCTATTACTAAATATCTGTATAAATTCATAAATTTAGTGTGCTTTTCACTAGAATTTTCAGCAAGTGAGAGCTTAAAGGCACGCATCTTCGAGTCGGGACTCACGTAAGAGATTTGGTCAAAGATTATAGTACTTTGTATCACAGATTATATGGAGATGGTAAAAAGGGAATTAGTGGCTGAGAGGGATATCTATAGAGATATGGGAGGAAGAAGTATGATGATATAGACAAGAAATGGTGGGAAATTTTCTACTGGAAGAAAAAGTAAGAGGGAAAATTATTTCCAAGGTGGCAATGGAAATCAGAGTCAAACAGCTGAATCAGTAAATATTCCTCCTAAACCAAAGGGCCAGCTGAGATGTTATGAGTGTGGTTTGTTTGACCACATCAAGAGAGAGTGTATGGAAAAACCTCTAAAATTCCACAATGTCAACAAAATGAGAAATCTTAAGTGATATTGTTGCAGTTCTCTAAGGTAGGGTGATCGAGAAACTTCTCAGGTGTTGCAGGAATCATATGATTTGATAGGGTGGGGCCAACAAAATCAAAGCTTCCAGTAGATCATAGCTAGACATGGTGATTCTATGAACACCATGACTCCTCAATAGGGGAAATATCAGTAGATAAACAAAGAGTATAGTTCAATGATGAATCAGTTATATTCAGCAGAGCATGGGACTTTGGATGATCAGGCTGGACCGTCTATGGTGCGAGGTATGATTATAATAAATTATACCCTTATGCAAGTTCTGTTTGATAAAGGTTCATCACATTATTTATTACTTCTCGTACTTCTTATTTTCTAAGTTTTAAACTTCAAATAATTCATTCTATGATAAAACTGCAAACCCCTCTCGGTGAAAGAGAATTTCGAGACTTTGTGTGTAGAGCGTGTTCTATAACTATTGATGGAGTTGAGTAGAAATGGGATTTATCAGTGCTAGAGATGGATTTATTTTATGTAATACTAGGAATGGATTTTTTGACAATGTTCAAGGTGCACATCAAATATTATATCATAATGGTTAGTTTCACAATTGAGAATGGCGTCGAGAATCTCTTCAGAGGAGAGAGGGTTGTAAAGAAAGGTGCAATGATCTTTTTGGCACCAACGGTGGGAAAAATATCTTACCAATTGGTGGTGCTGAATTTGGAATTGATGGAAAATATCTAGGATAGTAGTTTTCTAGCAATAGTGGATCAATTTCTAGATGTTTTCCTGAAAATATTTCTGTACTACCACCTATAATGAAAGTGGAGTTTATGATTGACCTCCTTCTGGGGACTAGTACTATCTCCCTTCCATATTATAGGATAGAACCAATAAAATTAAAATAACTTAAAGTATAGTTGGAGGAGTTGTAAAGTAAAGGTTTCATTCATCCAAGTATGTCTCTATGGGCAACACTAGTCTTGTTCATGAATAAAGCTGACATAACTATGCAACTGTGTGTCAATTATCGTAAGCTGAACCAGGTTACAATAAAGATAATATATCCACTTCCATGCATTGATGATATATTTTATCAATTTAGGGAAGCTCAGTGGTTCTCTAAGACTGAATTTCAGTCATGATATCATCAGTTACATGTTCAGAAGGAAGATATTATGAATATAGCTTTCATAAGTAGATATGGACACTATGAATACGTGGTAATGTCATTCGGTCTAAAGAATGCACCAAAAATATTTATGAATTAATGAATCAGATATTTAAGCGATATATAGATTCTTTTATGGTGGTGTTCTTTGATAACATATTGGTGTATTCAATAACCAGGGCTGAGCATGAGAAACACTTGGCAACAATGTTGGGAATTCTGAGAGATCACTGTTTATATGCCAAATGGTCAAAGTGAAACTTTTGGATATAATAGGTATGCTTTTTGGGCCATGTGATTTCTGAAAAAAGTGTTTTAGTAGATCCTGAAAATATTTAAGAAGTTATCTCTTAGAAACTATCGAAGAACATTTTCAAGATATGAAGATTTCTTGGTCTCACTGGGTATTATCACTGTTTTGTTCGTGACTTCTCACGACTAGAATCACCGATGACATCATTAAAAAAGAGAAATGTTCCTTTATAGTGGAGTGAAGAATGTTAGAAATATTTTCAAGAGTTGAAAGTGCATGTGACATCAGTACCTATCTTGGTTTTTACTGAACTAGGACAGGGATATGTAGTATACTACGATGCTTTGAGATCTTGGTTGGGATGTGTTCTCATGCAGGGAGACCATGTGGTTGCTTATGGTTTAAGACAATTGAGAGTACATGAGAAGAATTACCCAACACATGATTTGGAGTTAGCTATGGTCATTCATGTGTTAAAGACTTAGAGTCACTATCTCTTTGGTGATAAATTCATTGTGTTTACTGATCATAAGAGCTTGAAGAAAATTTTCTCACAAAGGGATCTGAATTTGAGGAAAATGATATGGATAGATTATCTCCATATGTTTTAATTCTACTTTATGTATACACTGGAAAAACACAATTCAGTGGATGATGCATTAAGCAGAAATTCATATGCTCAATCAGTAAAGGAATCTTCAGAGAAGTGGCAATTGATGTCTGTATTAGTTGATATTCATGTAGAATGCGAAAACTGAGGTGATGTTGTGGTTTTATTCTTAGTTTAAATAGTTTCTGATTTGGTAAGAATGGTTAAATAGGCACAGACATCTGATGTATAATTCTTGCTTATGAGTTCAAAACTCAATGGTGGAGAGACCATTGAGGGCTGGAAACTTGATGAGACTTCATTTTTGTATTTCATAGATTGAATGGTTGTACCTATCTCTTGTCAAGAACAACTTCTTTATGCCTACAACCATTTGAGATAGTCTATACATCCGGGGATATAGAATATGTATAAGGCACTGAAGGCACAATTTTGGTGGAATGGTATAAAGTGAAAAATGGCTGAGTTTATTTCAAAATGCTTAACTTGTCAGCAAGTTAATGCAGAACAATAGTGGCCAGCAGGTATGTTGAAATATTTTCTTATTCTAGTATGAAAATGGGAGTAGATAGCTATGTATTTTGTTACAGGTCTCCCAAGAATAGTCCAGAAATATGATTCCATATGAGTGATTGTGGATCAGCTCACCAAGTCAGTTCATTTCATCCCTATTAATGAAACTCATAAAGGTGGAGGATCTTTCCAAAATCTATATCCAAGAAGTGGTAAATATGCATGGCATACCAGTTTCAATATTCTTAGATAGTGATCTATGGTTCACATCTCATTTATGGAAATACTTACATAAATCCCTTGGAACTTAGTTGACTGTGAGTTTGGCATATCATCCTTAGATAGATGGTAAATCCAAAAGGATGATACAAACATTGGAAGAAATGTTGCGGTATTTTGTAATGGATTTTACTGGCTCATGGGAAGAGAACTTTACATTGGTGGAGTTATAATACAATAAAATTTATTAGGATTTGATGCATATTCCCCCCTTTGAAGCATTATATGGGCGTCATTATCATTCTCCATTGTGTTGGGTGGAAATATATGAGATCTCATTAGTTGGGCAAAGCCTTATCCAAGAAATGACAAAGAAGATCTAGTTGATCAGAAAGAGAATGAAGATGGCTCAGAGTCATCAAAAATCATATACGGATCATCATAAAAAATCATTAGCATTTGCGGTGAGTGATCATGTGTTCTTGAGGATCTCTCCAAGGCTTAAACATCATCGTTTTGGGAAGTAGGGAAAATTGTCTCCCTGATACATTGGGCCTTTTGAGATACTGGAATAGATTGGTGTGGTGACATATCGGTTGGAATTTCCACTATGGTTCAGTGTGGTGAACAATTTATTTAATGTATCTCAGTTGAAGAAGTATCAACCTAATCCTAACCATGTGATTAGATGGGATCACATTGATCTATAGCGGGATGCTTCGTTGGTACATATCCCAGTGTAGATTGTGGATAGGTAAGAGAAAGTATTGTATAGAAAAAGCATCGTTCTAGTGTGGGTTTTATAGAAACATAGTCAAATTCAATAATATACTTGGGAACATGAGAAGTAAATGAAAGAAAAATGACCACAACTCTTTTAGGGAAACAATCACTTTTAACCTTTTGGGGACAGAAAGGCCAATGGTGGAGAGAATGTAGCACCCCCGGTTTCTGGTATGTAACCCTTAACTAATGCTTTTAATATGTTTAAAGGTTATTTGGGAAGTTTTGGGAGACTTTAGAGTACTTTTGGAGGGTTTTGGGTAAAAAATAGGGGTTTATATTCAGCATATGGTTTGACCAAACCGTGAAAGGCCAAAACTAATTCCCTATCTTTGTGGATATAATTTGGTTTGGACATATGTTTGATCTATTTAAACCCAAATAAACCCTAACACAAATCTTTGCTACCCAAAGGCCAAAAGAGATTCTCCCATAGATCTGGAAGTGATCCAAACATGTTCCTTGGCGAATCGAAGGTAGATTCTTGCGGTGAGTGCCCATTATTCATCATTTTCTTCACGGTTTCTTAGATCTACCCCTTTCATCTCTTTTTCTTAGATCTATTCACCCTGTGGGTATATATAAGAGTGTTGAGGTCAAATAAGGTTAGATCTAGTGTTTTTCATGACAGGGGATGGGATCTTGGGTGGTTTCTTGGAATCTTGACCCAGATTATTGAGCGTTCTTCGTCTGTTGTCGGTTTTCATCGAAACGAGCAAGGTAAGTGGATTAAATATCATATCCCCTTACTATAATTGATTGTAATTCATTAAAATTTAGTTTTTTATGCAAATGAATTTTTTTTCTACTGTACAATTTTTAAACCCTCTTTAGTGACGAGTGGTGGAAAACGTAGAAAATTTGGGGTTTTTGTGAAAAACCCTAGTTTTGATTTTAAATGGGAATTTTTAAATTATGGATCTTCTGGAATTTTTTAAAATTGATTTATTAAGATTTTTTATAATTGATATATGGGTTTTTAAAATTCTTTAATTTTTTTAAATTGTATGTTTGGAAATTTTTCAATAAACGGGCATTTTTATTGAAACATGTGAAATTGTTTGAAATTGGTTTTGGTTTTTTGAAAACTTGGTGTGCATATCATATTGAATTACTTGTAATGGTTAAAATATGATCATGTGACTATTTCCAAAGGTTAAATGGCACATGGGAAATAATTACCTTGTGATGACTTGGTAGATCGATGAGAAACCGCTCATGAGTATGGAACTGTCACAACGATGTATGAATTTTTGGTAGTTGTTATTGCATGGAGTTTATTGGTTTTCCAAAGTAGTTTTCAAAAGGTATTTTAAATATTTATTTAAATTTTTACCTGAATTATAGCTTTCTAGAAAATTGGTTCACATGGTTATAGTTTATATTTACTTATAAACTATTTTGAGAGGTGATTATATTTAGTTATAAACTGTTTTAAAAAATTGTCTTATATAAATTTAGATAAATCTTTTATCATAGTGGAATGATTAGGGAAGTAATTGGGGAAATACTACTGAGTTTTATACTCACTTATACTTTATAAATTTGGTTCTTTTTCATATTTCATCTTTTAGGATGTGGGAAAAGGTAGGGTGCAACAGGTTTTTAGCACTACTTCTTGAGTTGTTGAGCTATTTGGTGGTGTGGTGGTGGTGGAGCATGGAGATGATGGAGATTGGAGTCTTTTGGTTATTTTGGTGTCTTGTTGAGTTATCTTCTGCTATTAAGTTTATTTCTATTTGTATTCTACTTTATCACTTTTTTTGGGCTCACTTTGGTATAAAAGATTTTCTGAATTGTCATTATTTTTTTCATGCATCATATAGCTATTATAGGTAGTGGTTGGTTGATTTATAGTTTATATTTAAAAGGTTAAATCATCCCCCACTAGTCTTTGAAACCCTTAGGCTTTTATTTCTAGCCTTTTTCATCTTGGGTATGTCACCTAAGGCACATGTAATGACTCGTTGTACTCTCAAGCTAATGAGAATTAACAGGTCATTACAACGTGATTGGAGGTGAATTATTTTCTAGTTGAGTGAGGAGCACACCATTATTTATAATTTTTTTTATGAATTTATTTTACTTTTTATCCCAACACTCTTAATTTTTCTTCTGATATTTTTATATTTGAAACCTACCAACCCTTAGAAATAGAAAAACCCATATATAAAATCCCTCTATATAGATACATTTATGACTCTTTGAAGTATAAATACTAGGAATATACCTAGCCTATAGAAATCTCACATGTTCTTGAGAATGAGAAAATATCCATATCAAAAACCTTGATCAAGATAGAAATAAATTTATAAATAGGTAGTTATGGAATAATCATTGGTATGAACATAATATTTAAATGAATTATATGATTACAGAAGAGTTATGTAATATTTATCTATGTATAATGAAAGATATTTACTTTTTTCTATGAATATTAAACAGTTCTTTACATTTATACATTGGGAAGTTTGTTTTGATCTAAGTATAGATGATTTCCTGAGAGGGAAATGTTCATATGGGGGGGGGGGGGGTATTGAAAGAGCCAATATTTTTAATAATTTTACATTTAATTTGAATTTTTAAAACATTTTTTTTATAAAATTGTATTATTTTAATGTTTTAGTAGTAATTTGAGCTTAATTTTAAAAATGTCTTAATTTTAGAATTTTATGCATTTTAAATTAGGTTATAAATTCAAATAAAAATTTTTATACATTAATAAATATTTTAAAATCCTTTTTTAGGATTTAGAGATTACTTGGATATATTTAATTTAACTTAATATTGAGAGGAATCTAATATTATGAGGCCCAAAATAAGCATTCATGTTGGTCCTTGGAATCTATGCCTAGTTTTTGAGACTTTAAAAAATGGCTTTATATCATCTTAATAGAAGAAGTGAAGAAGATGAATTTTTTTTTGAAGAAATATAAGATACCAAGGATAATTTTATTCATTTTTGGATTCCTATGATTATTCCTCCTTTATGGTCATAAATTCATGGGAAATATGAGAAGGGGAATATAAATAGTCTCTAGGCTAGAAATAATGTTTTTAGTAATCCGGCTATAAAATAGGCTACACATGGCTAATAGAGCTCATTTTTTTTAAATAAATGTTAAATAAATATCTAAAAAAAAAAATTCACATATTAATCCATTTAATACTCCAACCACACACAAGTTTTTTATGTTGAAATTTGATAAAATATTTCCCTCATCTTGAATATAAATTTATAATACATATCTTTTAAAAAGTGTTAAAAATTTTTTAGTTGGTCATTTTAGTTTTACATTCTAGTTAAAATTTTTATATAGAATTGTAGTGTTTTTCTGTAGTAGTATATTTAAACAATATTATATATTATCTTCCTTTCAATATTCTACTTTTGTTTATATTTTTTGTTTTCTCTCCCCATTATTCATTATTGTGATCTCCTTTTCTAATAATTACAAGTAACTAACATGAGGAATAACCAAGGGGAAAATTTTAGTATTGAACCAAATCCTTCATGAATTTATTTTTATATTTATTATTTTATTTGAATTAAACTATGGATAATATTTAGTGAATGTAATCCTCATTGTGATTATCTATGGTTTAGCTTCTTATTCTATGATTTTCTCTATTGATCGAGGAGGTGGATGTGTTTTAATTATATATAATTAAGTGCACCACATATTCATAATAATGGTATAGGAGGGTGAAAATACTTACAATGTAGTGTGACCATTAAGTGAATATTAAAATATCAACTAGATAATTAAGGTTCACTCTGGTTAATTCTCCTAGAGAAATTTCCTTTATTTATATCTTCATTCATTCTTTCTGTATTCTAAATTGCATAATAATTTTCAAATCTAAAATTATAAATTCTCATACCAATATATTTTAATTCATTTTAAAATTTCAAAACAAAAAAATACATATTAAGTGAATTAGAATAGTAAGTGTTGAAACTATGAAAGCTTCTCGAGTGAGATGACCTTGGTCAGCCACTGTACTATACTAAAAAATTATAGAATTTATTTTTACACACCCCATGATATGTGTGAATCAAGGACCCACACCACTAATATTCAAAGATTACCCACTCCTTTGATAAAGGACACACACTATGGTCATAGAAGGAGTTCAAAACTTTTATGATAGATTAAACTCATCTACATTCTTAAGGAAGCACCAAATTTTTTATTGGGGATCCACACCCCTATAAATGGGCGAGTACTTATTTCTACTAATATAAGAATCATGGTCCTACCATCAGAGGCGTACTTACTCTCACTAGTAGGGATCCCATGCCCCAACATTGGGGGAGTTTTTAACCCCAATTATCATAGAATATACCTACACTTTATCGATGATCCAATAACCAAACGAGTCCCTTAACCTGTAAAGTATATTTGGGTATCCAAACCTTATTGAATATAGATCATTGAGGGGGTAGTTGACAACCGTTATTATATTGAGCTACCATATTCAATAGTATCCCTATCTTAGTGCTAAAGTTATATTGAGAAATCTCTCTAGGACATCTCTTACTAAAATCTATATAAAACAATAAGAAGAAAAAATCACACTATCATGAGTAGTCCATCATTATTTATATATATAAAAGTTTTTTACTATACATAAAATGAATATTTTACATGATAAGGCCTATAACCCAATCATATAGTGACATAACTACCATTAAGATGTCACATAATTAAACTAGTTAATTCCCCCACCCTTATATAAGGAATGGATCGACATAATTGTACCATATTAATAATTATCTAAATACTCATGTCAGTTAATAGATTTTTAAAGTCATTATATAAGAATTCATCGACCACCACATCCTTTAGTTGGTGCCTATGGCCTGACAACTGGACTCATATACCACAAAAACTCATTCAATAAACGTCCCAAACAAACCTCACAAGAATCATGACTCTAAAATCCATTCCTAGGATATGAAACACTATAATACCACTCTAACATAACCCAACCCATTGAGACCACACTTGGACTAGAGGATAAGTTAAGTGCGCCACCCCAATCCCATGTTTAGTAGTCTAATGGATGATGACTATTAATCAGATAGAATAAAACACTATTATAGGACTTATCATATAAACCTGTAATAAAACTGAACAACTCTACATCCTAAATAAATACAATGATAATAAATGTAATATCACAACTATATAATAATATTCATACAAAAAAGTCCAATCAATAATAAACCAACATTTATGAACCTTTGATGTAAATTAAAATACTAGTTACCCATATAAAAAAGAATAAACAAATAGAGACCCAATAGTGAGACTCCTCCCCACTACCAATTCTCCTATCACTAACTCTTATAATAACCATCAATACCAAGAACCACTAAGAAATAATCACACTAAGTCAACATCCTCATGATCATAACTAAACTACATAGTATTTGCATAGAACTTAATATGTTTAAGAAGATTACCCATGAAAGGGTAATTATAAACATAATCAATAGGAATACCTGAAAAAAGAAGGAATGTATGACAATTAAAATTATAACTAAATACATAGTCAAAGGAAAACCAAATATACTTAGATGATAATGAATGAAACATCTAAAAATCAAATCCATCATTTAGGATATGGAGGGAATATAATACCTAAATAATTAGTTTCCTCATTATAATAAGAATCATAGAATATATCCCTTATACCTTATGGAAAATATTAAACCTCTATACTTACCCTTGATAATTAAAGTGGATGAAACATATCAATTTCATGAAAATAAAAACTATAAACCTCTATATCACAACTATGGTAGTTAGTAGAGTAGAACCTATTCTTAAGAGATTTCAAAATTAGAAAAATATATTAATCCCACTAGATCCACTATCTTACATGACATTATGGTTTTCAAGATAGACACGTTAATGAATCATTATTACTGAAACTACATTATAGGATATGATAACCCACCACTATAAATTTATCCAAGATAATAAAATAGATTGATTAACTATAATTGAGGACCCCTATCTCATTAGGGAGTCATATACTATTGGAGATAGTATCAAATCCTTAGATGGGGTCCCATACCCCTTATCATGGGTGATTTTCCTACCTTATAACTTATAAGGGAAAAACTGTTCCCTATCATTATAATAAAAATCAAGGGTAGGTCTTTGAACCCTATACCTAATATTGATTTCTTATACCCTAACCCATAGGGGAGTAACACCACCATCAATACAAGAACCCACACCTCATCAAATATAATTTGAATTGAAGGTAAGTACCCAAAAATGATTCAACATTTCTCTTTTACTCATGGTCATCAAATCCTAGGGTTCGACGAAATAATAATTCCAAGAATACTCTTAGGTAGTTTCACCCTCTCTTAATCTGAAAACATTCATAAGTGAATAGAAAATTAATTAATTTTCATACATTTATGTATCAAGTAAAATTCAAAGACCCAAAATACATAAGACCGTTAAATAACATTTTTGTTCTTATGGTTGCATGCATGAACCCTACCAAAGGGATTTAAGGGTAGGAACATAAACATATATGATTATAATATCTATATATTTTCTATACCAGTATAATATTCCATTAGATGATATGAATTCCTAATAAACCATAAGACATGAATCACTTATATTTTCCAGATTTATAAAATAGAGAACCAACTTTGAATCCATATATCGGGGGAACTATGACTTGTTTTGGTGGAAATGATCAAGGGTGTTCCATATCCCATGCTCTATTTGGATGAACTACATCCTGAGTCTATGGGGGAGTACCAAAATTTATAATATATTTAGGGGTATCCATGCCCTATCATCTTCTTTTAACCAATGGAGTAACAAAACCATTGTCTGATTTTTCCATCTTTCTCAACCCCAATCACCATCAATATGGAGTTGATAACTAAAACCAAAAAAATGAATTTTAAAGGATATCTAATATAAATATGGATTATACAATCATTTTTGATGATAAAAATGATTAGTATAGGATATATAATTATTTTATTAGGCACATGGGAAAAGGTGTAAAAATGCACCGAAAGGGTAGCATCCAGCCACATAGAGACCCTCAAGGTGTGAAATATAGAACTGTGATATGGAAAATAGTTTATCCTTATGATATTTTCCATTCCATTACTAGATAAGGGGTGAGATGGTTATATAATACCATGTACACACCACTTTGGGGATGGGCCAGGTTAGTATGGATCCAACTTAGGGCCCTACTTACCTAATCAAAGAGAGAGGCTATTTTATTAAGGGGACCTAGCCCATGCGCCCCATGAGATTTTGAAGAGAGGTTGGATAATAATCCATATCATAAACACCCATTCAGGTTGAGCTATAGTACCTAACCTTTTTTATCATGTGACCATGTGTCCATGTTGTGTACGACATGGGGTTAACCTTACTGGGTGACTCATGTCTTCTAACATCTGGTCAGGCTTTGGATGCCACATGAGGTTTGAAAAAATGGATAGATCTCACCACCCACCCCACTCTGTATTAGGTCAGTCTGGAATATGGATGAGAATATTCCCACCAGATCTACTATATTAAATCAAATCTATATTTCTTTAGATCTTGTCTAATCAAATTATTGGTTTTGAAACCAAAATATACTCCCTCTAAAAAATCCTTATCCAAAACCACTATTATTAGTTAAACTAGTCACCGGATTCACTATCTAGCCTCACCATATTACCATCCCCACCATTAAATTATTCCACATCACACCACCATTTTCATTTTATACCATTTTCAACAAATTCCACCCAAGACACCTCAATTTTCTCTACTATATATCACCTCACCCCACAACCCAAGTCATCACTTGAGGTTATTGAAGCTAAAAATTAATATAAAACACTTCTTTTCACACGATTATTCATTAAATTTAACAATTAATCACACCGTATAACAAAAAGGTTTAGTTTCTTTGGAGAATAGATACATAAAAAATATTTTACAACATTTTCAACTTATCCCACAATAATTAACCTCACATGATACTCTATTCGACACATCAAACATAAAACAATCATTTATAACCTGGGGAATGGAATTATAATAAAGTTTGATGTTAGATTCTCGTGAAGGATAAACAATAAATATTATAAGTGGGAATAAGATATACATGTGGGTATGAGAACATAATCAAAGTCCAAGAACATAATAATAAGATATTATACATAAATAACCATGGATAATATGGAATAAATCAAGTATATAAGCATGACATAATATATAAGTGATCATTCATAAGTAAAATTAAAAATGTATGGTTATGGAACAAACATAAGAATAGAAAATCATAACATAGTGGAGCTAGAATCACATTCCTGCTTCCTATAAAATAGAGAATCACGAATCACATTCATGATTCCCATCACAAAATGGATCAGAATCACATACCTTCTTCTCATACTTATCTCATAAGTTATCATACTTTACCCAATGTATTGTAGGATTATCTAATTCCAGGCCCACTAATCATATAATAGAAACCATACATATGTGTTCTATGAGAACATGAAAACATGCATACTTTGACATCAATTAATTAACCCATTGAAAGAATATGAGATTCATGAAAACATCTATATAACATTTTATATGTCATCTAGTGAAATATGATGAATGGTAGTATAAGAATATATCTTAGGTGTAACAAAAGAAACATCAACAGATGTTAGAATAGATGAAAAATAACTTTTTAAGATTATTGAATAAATAAATTTCAAAAAAATTAAATATTACATTTATTTTCAAAAATATTATGAATTAATATCATTTGTAAAAAAATTTATAAATATTAATAGGATTATTCATAAATAACAATGGTCATAAAAATGATTCCACATAGAAAAATTAAAAAAGATATTCTCTTCACACTTTTGATAAAAACTACCTTTGTGTAAAACGTTAAGAGATTCATTTCATTTTTTTAAATATATTAAAAATAGTATAAAATTTACCTAATAAATTATTAAAGAAAATATATGGTCATCCATAAAATCATATAATGAATATTGACATAGAGGAGGAGTATTATGACCTAAAAGAAGATGAGGGGCCAATTTCTCTTAAAAGTGTCACATCAGGTAAATTATTTACCAAGGAGAAATCAAATTGTGATAAGAAATGTAAAACCCCAATAATAACTAGAGTATAAGATTTTTTTTGGGTTTTAGAGATAAATTTTGCATAATTTTTCCTAATATGTAAATTCATTAATGATAACATAGATTTGAAAATGTGTTTGTAAAGAAACCCTGACAACATTGGTATCAATTTATTCAAAACCCCCTTGAAATGGATAACATTAGATTCATTTATAAATCCATTTAATTTCAATAAAAGTATGATAGATTTTATCCATAAGTTATTATATACATCACACTAAAAGAAACTTGTAGTGAATATGGAATATGTCTCAAAGGAAGTAAGTTGAGACAAAAAAACCATACCTTATTACTCCCAAAATCCATGAAATATCTTTAAAAACCTATATAATAAAAATAAAAATCTTAAAAATAAATTTATGAAATTTTCATATATTAAAACTTTTATACTCTATTTATAATCATTCATTATACTTTCATTTGTTAGTTATCATTTATTTCCATAATCAGATGTTGGTAATTTCGATTATTTCACAAATGTTTCATAATAGAGATGTAAATATAGGATTGTAAGAGAATATTATGATGAATATAATTACAATATGAGGGGGATAATTGTAGTTTAAAAACTATATTTAACAGATTTAAATTAAACAAAACACAAAAATCTTTAAATAATATTATTAGACTCTGACTCGGTCTGATTATTAGAGTCACAAAATCGAAACTAGAAAATAGTTCGATTATATTAGAGTAAATAAATCGTAATCACAATGGATATGATTTATATCAGAGTGTTATTATTTTAATCATAGTTAATATAATAAAACAATTAGAATAGACAATTTAATACAATGAATTACTTTATATTAAATGTAGTGGAATAAACACTTGTAAAAACAAGAAATATAATAGCTATATAATTGTAAGAACAACTTACAATCTATATTCAAAAATGAACTATTTTAACTATAAGAGAAAGGTAGTTAATAAACTTGACTAAAGGTACCCACTGTTTTACACTTATAGTAAAGTTTGTCTTTTTTTACCAGGAAATCCTTCGATATGATGATCATATTTTCTCTATCTTCTTATCCCTGAAATCCCTTGATATGAATATCAATGACTATATTCCTATCCTCAAAATACCTCAATCAGATGGATCAGATTAACCATCTTCCTATCACTAAAATCCCTTGATCGTAATAATTATTAGACACAGATTACAATTAAAAAAGTTATTAAGGAAACAACCTGATAAGGATTCCTTAGAATGAAAACTTACTAAAGAATTGCATTGATTAAGAATGAGTGGTTTACACAGAGCTATATTTAGAAGAAAAAGTAATCAAACAACTTTAAAATCTTTAAATGACTTGGTACTTATAGTCAATCTCCCAACATTCATAATTCAATGTTTGTTTCAATGTACTCCAATAGCTGTTGCTTGACATCTCTTCTAAAATTGAATTTCTAACATCGTATTGATTAACACCATTATAGTGTTAAAGATATTCCTTATGATAGAAACAATTATTATATTCTTCCAATTACAAACATCAATAAATCCAATGGACTTATTTATTTATTATCAATATGATGAACTGAATAACAGTTAGTCTGATTAATCGGTACCAAGGTCAGTTCAATGGTCATTACGTTTCTCAGTTATATAGACAAAACATAATTCTAACTACTCATATAAACAAGGATAATTATGATAAATAAAACACATGGTTAGTATAATTATCATATTGATTAATTATAAAATTTATATCCATGTCACTTTATAATTTTTCTATGTATAGTAAATGATAATGTATTCTAAAAATAATAATAAAACACATGATACATAAAATGGTAGTAAATATGTTTTAAGAAAGTGTTTGTAATTTCCATAACTAAATGAATGGAAAATTAATTAGTAGAACCTATGACTCAAAAATCTCACCATTTTTTGAAATCACAAACCCCAAAATCATAAATGTAAAAATAACTTGAAAAACATACAGTCCATTATTCTTTTAAGAACTTTTTATTCAGATTTATTATTTGAAACTTAACTCCCCTTGAGTTTTTAACTCTTTTGAATATGTTTTTGAATACAATATATAATTTTAGAATAGATATTTCATAAATAAAACTCCTCTATAGGAATTATTTTCCCCCTATGGATTGAATTATCCCCCTTAATAACACAACTCCCCTTTATATTATAGATTCCCCTAAAAAAATTCTCCCCTTTTAATAAAATTTTCTCCCCCATTATTATTTTCAAAATATAAGGGGGAATGAATCCAAAGATTCCTAAAAAGTTATAAAAAAATATACAATTTTTTTGATAAAAAGACACTTCATTAAAAAACATTCAAATGATTTACAAAATTTTGATAAAGAAATACATCGATAGTTAAAAAGAAGAAAAATAAATCTTTCTTCATCAAGGTATCGACAAAAGGATTAATTTTATTGAACTCCTTTAGATCCTTTTCAAGATTTATAATCCTTTCATCTTTCAACTGGTCTTAATATTTCATGCTTTTAAAATCCTTAGATATTTCTTTGCTTAGTTACCTTAATACGAAAACTTCATCATCACATGGATTTAGCCTTCTCAACTCCATCTCTATATCTTGGATATTTTGTTTCAAAGAATTCAAATCCTTAGTACATTCATCGTTTCCATCTCTAAATTGATCAACAAATTTAACTCTATTGGTCACATTTTTGGATAACTAATTGAAAGATTTAGATGATTATCCCATGAGTTTTTTAATTTCATAAAATTTCTCATCATGAATTATCATATTTGAATCAACATAGTTTGACCATGTAACCATTTTATTACATGATCTTTTGTGAGTTTGAGAACTTTCTTGAAAAGTTTGGAACTCACCTTCAATACATATTATTGATTCTGTCAACACTTTTATTGATTATGATTTTTGATTAGGAATTTCTTGGATGATATTAATTCTTGATTTAAGATTAGGAAAATAATTAATTATTCCTTATAGACTTCTTAAAACATTAATAATGTAATCAAAACATTTCTGAGCTATTATTCCTACAGAATCTGATTATTTAGGATCAGGTTGGGGAGTTTTTTTTCTACTCATTTTGAATTCTAGTTCTTTTACTTTCTTCTTATATAAATTTAAAAATTCTTAATCATATTTCTTAGAAAATTTATTATCATCATAAATTTCCATGATATCCATATCTTCATCGGTCTTGAATTTATCATCATCTTTGTACTTAGAATGTTGATCTTCTTCTTCTTTTATAGATGATGATTCGACTTCCTATTTCGAAGAAGATTCTTCCTCCCGAGTACTTTCATATTTTTCTTATTTATCGATCTTGGAGATATAGTACGATGAAAATGAGGATTATTCTAATGGTTCTTTATCATAATGAGTTTATTTATCATTATCTTCTTTATTTTCTTCATGTTTCTCCTCTTCTTCTTCCACTTCTTCTTCAACTTATCTTTAAACCTCCTCATATTATTCTTCTTCTTCAGATTTATCATCTTCTCATTTGTTTTCTTCTTTTTATTGTTATTTTTTTTTCATTTTTTAAATCTTAATAAATTTTTTATTCTTTAAATTCTTCCCTTATTTCCTTTTCATGTTCTTTCTCTAACTACCAAGCAGTTCTTAGAACTCCCTTACCAGCTGGTTCTGGTTCTGATTGATTTGATGGAACATTTAGAACTAATTATTCATAAATAACTTTAGTCTTACTTTGTACATAAGAGAAAGTATTTTATCTTAAACAACTACTATTTCTTGAAAAACTAAACCATCTTCCAGTATGACCTGATCACTATGAGAAATAGGAAGGTTTATCTTTTCTGAATCTATTTGAAACCCTTTTAAAATATTTTCACAAAGTTGATCTTATAAAAATATTTTATTATTATTTTACTCTTATTATAACTTATATAAAGCTCTAATATTTAAATCCATTTTTTATCAGGGTAGATTTTAAATTTTGGATCCCCTGGTTTCTTATGTGCCTTCTTTTTCATCATCTCATTAAAAAATTCATCTATCATTTTCTTCTCTTTAATTTGATTATTTAGGGGATATGTTTATGGATTTCACTTATTTTTCTTATCTCCCTCAGGCTTTCTTGATGGATGTGCATCAAAGTCATCACCACTAATATTCTTTATAAACTTCTTGGCTTACTATCAAAAACTAGCTTCATCCTAGACATCATATCATCACTGATAAAATAAAATTTCTCCCTAACCAGATACGATATGTTTGTAATATTGAACACATCCATAAAATTAATAATCATCTTTATTAAGAAATTGGTAAGCATTATAATTTTTGACTTGATGAAATTTGTCTTGATGTTTTCCACGATTATTAAGATAAACTTTACTAAATTGATCTTCCTCATATTCACTAAGAAATAAAGTACAAAAACATCTGGGACCTTCAACGTATCCCAGTATCCTTTTATCATAATTAATAACCCTTGAATACACATGGAAACTTCTCAATTATCTGGTGTTAGGTGGGATGCTTTTTAGACCTTATCATATTTCTAAAACAATGAATCTTTAGCTCTAGTTTTATTAAATGTATTAAGAATATAGAAAACTTTTGATAAGGATAGTACACTTCCCTTTCAGAGGATATTCTAACAAGATCAGGAAATTTATTATAAGATAATTATTATCTTTTCCCATTGATATTAAAATAAAATTTAGATTTTCCATCCTCTTTAAAGAACTAAATAGATGCATAATACATGGAAGCAACATCAGGATAATACAATTAAAAATAATCATCAGGTTTTTCTACAAAAATAAATTCCCATCAATAGAATAAAATAACCTTTTAAAGAGTGGATACATACTTGTTGAACCATTTTATTTTTATCAGCCTCTCACTAAATATAAACTACTTTTCAAAATCTTCATTTTTGGGTATCATATTTTGAAACTAAAGCTGGTGATTAGTCATAATGGAACAAAATCAGACTAGGAACTTCTAAGGGTATAGTAGATCATGGGAATAAACTTTTGAATAACCAATGTGGGATAATGGGTAACCCTTTTTTATATATAAAGTAAGGGTGATGGTTCATCTTCTATAATATAACCAATGGTTTAGATTCAAACCCATTCTAATATGATGATCAAGATTGATCTAAAAAAGTTTTAAAATAATTTTTTAACTCTCAAAGTTTTTAAAAGTTTTTTTAGAGTGATGATGAATCAAATTAGGAAAATTATTAAAAGTTTTGTAAACATAATTTTTATAAAACTAAAAGTATAATAACAACAACAACTATTAATGAACTAATCATAATGAAATAGTGAAAAAACTAAAAGAATAAAAGTGTACCTTTGAGATTGGAAAGATACATTAGTATGATTAACATGTTCTTCATGGTTTTTTTTAAACTAAAAACATTATTATAGTTTTGAAATAGATAATGACTACAATATTTCAATTAAAATATCTAATTATAATAGTTACTAAAAGAAAAACCAGATATGCTAGTTTCTTTTTTTTTGAAAAACAAATTACAAAATTTTTGATTCCGAAAAAAATTAATAAATTTTGAGTCCATAATTTTATAAAACTTTTAAAGTTCAGAAAACATTTTAACAATTTTGATTCCGAAATTTTTATAAAAAGTGTGATTCTAGAAAACTCATTACGATAAGAGTTTTAGAAAAACTAATAATTTTAGAAAACTAAATGTTTACAAGAAACTAATATTTTTTAAAAACTTAAGTACCCCCTATGAAAAGGATTATATTAGTATACATAGGTGAGTAAAAAAGAAGTAAATATGAATTATTACTTTAAATTTATCATTCCTAGATTCTGTTTAATATATTCAAATCTATCAGAACTAAGGGGTTTTTAGAAAATATCAACAAGTTGATCTTGATTTCCGATGAATTTTAAAATGATATATTCTTTAAGTGTGTTATCTCAAAGGGAATTTTTTCCTATATCTATGTTCTTAGAACATGAGTGATGTTATGGGTTTTTACTTAAATAAATGGAACTTTTATTTTCAAAAAGTATTTAAGTTTTAGTAAAACTCATGCCGTAGTTAGTGAGTGTGTGTTACATCCACAACACTTGAGTATAAAAACTTCCATATACCACATATTCGACTTTAGTAGTAGAATGTGATACTGAGTGTTGTTTTAGAAAAAACCAAGAAACTAAATAATCTCCTAAGAAATAACATGTTATGGATGTAATTTTCTTATCCATTTTACATCCACCAAATTTAGCATTTGAAAAAAAAATTAATTCAAAAACATTTCTAGAAGAATAGAAAAGGCCAAAATCTATAGTTCCCTAAAGATAATAAAAAATATAATTTTATATACTTTAAATGGGATATTTTGGATTCACTTTATATCTTCCACATGAGTAAACTAAAAACATCAAATATGGATGGATAAGAGTTAAGTAAAGTAAACATGCTATTATAACTCTAAAAAACTTTTGACAACTGGGTGTCTAGACTCATCAAGATATAATGTATTTGAGGTGCTGATAAGAGTAAAAATACATTTAGTATTTTCATATAAAACTTTATAAAGAATATATTTTATATATTTATGTTGAGATATAAAAGTTTCTTTTGTTTTTTTTGAAATTTGAAAGCCAAGAAAATATTTTAACTCCCCCATCATACTCATTTCAAACTCAGACTTCATAATATCTGTAAAAGAATCAGTTAATGATTGTTGAGTTGATCCAAATATAATTTCATCAATATAAATTTTTACAATCATAATATTTTTATTAACTTATTTTATAAAAATTATTGGATCTATATATCCCTTAACAATTTTTTTTGTAACAAAAATAAAGTTAATCTATCATACCAAGATCAAGGGGAATTTTTAAGTCTATATAAAGTTTTGGTAAGTTTATAATTTTTTTTGATGTTTTTTATTTTTAAACATTGCTGTTTTTTCAACATAAACATCCTCTTGAACATATCTGTTAAGAGAATCAGACTTCACATCCATTTGAAAAAGTTTGAAATTAAATAATTATGAAAATTATAGAATTATTCGAATAGATTAATCTCTTTATACAGGTGCAATGGTTTCTTCATAATCAATTCCCACTTGTTTATTATATCCCTTAGCAATAATTTTAGTTTTATTTCTAAAAATTACACCATTTTCATTACATTTGTTCCTAAAAACCCATTTTACCCCAATTATAGAAGTTTCTATAGATCGTTCAACAAAAGTAAAGACTTTGTTCCTTTCAAAATCATTGATTTAATCTTGTATTGTCTTAATCTAATCCTCATCACCTAAAGCCTCATTAGGATTCTTAGGTTCAAATTGTGATAAGAAAGCTAAATATTAAATTTCATTACTTAAGGAACTTATAGTACTAAATGGTTGATCTACACCACTAATGATACTTTGACCAGGATGATTCCTAATAAACAACTGAATTATTGGGTTTTTCAAAATCTTGTTATTCAATAATAATTAGAAAATATTATTGAGGAAAAAATTTAGAAACTAATTCTTCAGTTATTTTCTAATGATAAGAATGTTAAACAAAGGTTGAAAATTAGTTTTAGAAATAACATTTTAGGATGTAGGTTGAGGCTGTTTTAAAACAAAAGGATCTGTTATATCAAACATAACATGCACTGTTTCCTCAATAGTACAATAATTTTTATTAAAAACTCTATAATCCTCAAAAGTAGTGGAATAACCTAAAAATATTCCTTCATCATATTTGAGTGAAAATTTATGTAAATTATCCTTAGTATTTAAGATGAATACTTTTCAACCAAAAAATTTTAAGTAAGAAACTTTTGGTTTTATATCTTTCCACAACTCATAAGAAGTTTTATTAAAAAAATTTCTAATTAAAACATGATTTATAATATAAATGTTAGTACCAACTGCTTCAACCCAAAAATGTTTAGAAATTTATTATTCACTCATTATGATTCTAGTTATATCTTAAATAATTTTATTTCTACTTTCAACTACATCATTTTTCTAGGGTTATTGGTGATGAAAAGTAAGGTTCAATACATTTCTTACAACAAAAAGTTTTAAAATTTGAATTTACAAATTCTACACCATGATCACTACAAATAGTTACCAAGGGAAGGTTTTTATAATTTTTACATTTGGATACAAAATTTTTAAAATAAAAAAAGACTTAAAATTTATTTGTGAGAAAATAAACCCATGTATATCGATTTAAATCATCAACTAAGATATATATATAATAGTTTCCACCAATAATTTCAGTTTGTGTAGGAACAAATAAATCTATGTGCACTAAATGTAAAGAATCAGAAGTTGAGACTTCACCAATAGATTTAAAACTTTACTTATGTTACTTAATGTATTGACAAGGGTCACTGACTATTGAAGTATCAAACCTACATTTTGGTAGATCCTTAAAAAATCCATTCTTATTCAACTTAGACAAGTTTATTAGGTTATAGTGTCCTATAATTCTATTCCATAACCAATATATTTATTTCATTTCACTAAGGTAAGGTAATTCTTGGATCCTAAGTTCTTATAAGTTATGTTTGTAAACATTCTCATTTTGATTGGCAGAAATAATAAATTAATCCTTGAAACTATGTACTAAACATTTATCATTCCTAAATATCACAAGGTAATCTTCATAACCTAATTGAATTATTCTTATAAGGTTGTTCTTAATACCTCTAACAAACTAAACATTTGAAATAAGAGTTTCTATAAGAATAAAAATGTTACCTATTCTGATAATATATCCTTGAGAATTATCTCTAAAAGTTACTTTTTCACTTTTCATCTTGATTATCTTATTGAAGAAATATTTTTCTCTAGTCATATTCTTGGAAAATACAATATCAATGTACCATAAGTTTTTGTTGTTGTTAATACTTTTCTTGTCCTGAAAACAAAAACATTAGAATTTTTGCACCCAAACCTTCTTGGGTCCGATATTTTTAGAAAAAAAAACTTTAGGAGTCCAAATTTATTTTAAAAAATAATCCTTGTGAATACATAGTGATTTAACTTTTTTTAAGGAACAATTATTTTTCCAGTGCCCACCACTTTGGTACTTGGTGTTAAAAGGTTCACTCTTAGGAAAAAAATAATTATTACTAAAAACAAGTTTTTTTGTAAGACTTACTCTAAAACTATTAATATGAGGAATAATTTGTTTTTATATTTTAGAAAATTTTTCCTTACCAGTGGTAAAATTTGATAAAAGTTTCCTCAAAATATAAATTTTATATTTTAGTTTTAAAAATAAAATTTTATCCTCACTAGTATTATTTTTAGAAATGAGTTTTTCTTATAAAACATATTTTTCATAAGAAACTTTTTCAAAATATTTTGAAATAGTTTTTTAGAAATAGTTTTATCAAGATATTTAGAAAGATATTATATTTTATTTGTTAAAATAGATATTATTTATTTAACCTTAGTAAGTTTTTCTTTATCATTATCAGGTTTTTAACAAATATTACAATTCTCATTTTTTAAAAGTTTTGAAAAATGAGAAACTTCATCATAAGAAGGTATAGAATTATCTTCTGCTAAGGAAGATTATTCATCAAAATAAGTTAATATTTTCTTATTAGGATAATTATATTTTGAATACATGTTTGTAAGGTTTTTAATAGCTAGTACATTTTCCATAAAATAATGATTTACAATGAGTACATTATAAAAATACCTAAGTTCCTAAATCCAGAACTTTCATTATCTGAAGAACATTAAAAAGAGTCACCTCTACTGGAACTCCATGTGTTAGAGGATTTTAAGACTTTCTTACCTTTGTATTTTTAATAATTATTATCATTTATTTATAAATTTTATTATTTTCTATATTTCCTCTTTATCTTAGTACAATCAGGTTATATATTTCCATATTTCTTACATTCATAGCATGTTCCCTCAAAATATTTCTTGTCACCTTTATCCTTATGACCTTTTTTATATTGGTACTTAAAATATTTCTTTCCCACAATCTTATTCATCCTTCTGGTGAGATTATCTAACTCATTATCATAATTTTTATAAGTGCTATAATAAGATTGAATAACAAATTTCTTCTTATATGAATATTTTACAACTTTCTCTAGAGTTTGAACTTTAGTAGGTGAGGTAGATGTTGTATATAAAGAAAAATCACCATTTTTCTTCTTAGATTTATCAGAATCTCTCTTAAATATACCTTAATACTCCATAAGAGTTCTAATAAGATCATCCAAGGTAAGATTATTCAGATTTATTATCTCATCCATATATATTATTTTTAATTTCCATTCATTTGGAATGATATTAATAATATTTTCCACAAGGATTTAACCATCAAGACGTTTTTCACTAATAAATTGTAAACTGTTTATGATTGTCATGAACCTCTAGTGCATATTTTCAACTGATTCTCTAAGTAAGAAATAAAAGGGCTGATACTATGCTCTAATCATAGCTCTTCTGGTCTCAAAAACTTTAGAAGTAAAAAAGTGTGAGACGTACAAATTTTTCCACATATTATTAGCAGCTTCACATAAAGATATCTAACTATAAATACTTCTTTCCATGGAACATAATAAGTTATTATTTAATATGTAGTTTAGCTAATACTCTTATTTTTTATGATGTGTTAAAGTAGTGACTTCCTTATCAGGAATCTTGTAGTCCCCAATATGAATTTTTTTCAACTCTAGTGTTTATAATAAAAGTTTTCATCTCATCTCTCTAGTACTCATAATTAGAACCATCAAAGATAGGTGGTCTATTTGGATTTAAATTGTCTATAAAACCAACATTAAGAAATTAAATCTTAAAAACAATATAAATCATTTCCAAAAGTATACGTTATTGTAAAAAAGTTTATAAATAGAAATTTTAAAACAAATCTTAAATAACTTACAACAAGTAAAGAAGTAAAAACTCAGAAATTCTAGGCAATATAAACCTTCTTTGATACCAATTATAGGATCGTAAGAGTATCCTATGATAGATATAGTTAAAAGAGGGGAGGGGGGTGAATTTTAGTTTAAAAACATAGTTTAGAAGTTTTAAACTAAAAAAAACACAAACCTCTTTAATTAATATTATTAGACTCAGACTCAGTTTGATAATCAGAGTCACAAAATCAGAACCAGAAAATAGTCAGATTACATCAGAGTAAATAAATCGTAATTACAATGGATATAATTTATATTAGAGTGTGATTATCATAATGAGAGTTAATATGATAAAAAATTAGAATATGAATTTCAATATGATGACTCACTTTCTAGTAAATGCAGTGGAATAAACACTTGTAAAAACAAGTAATAGAATAACTATGTAATAGTAAGAATTACTTACAAGCTATATTCAAAAATTAAATCTTTTTACCTTAAGATAAAGGTAGTAAATAAACTGGAATAAATGTATCTTTTATCTATAATTACAGTAAATTTTGTCTTACCTTTTCAGGAAATCCCTCGATATGATGATTTGATTTGCTCTATCTTCCTATCCTCAGAAGCCCTCGATATGAATATCAATGACTTTCTTCCTATCCTTAGAAGCCCCTGATCCAATAGATCTAATTCAATGTCTTCACATCATTATATAACCTCGATCATAACAATGATTAGATGCAGATTACAATTAAAAATTTTTTTAAGCACACAAATTGAAAAGGATTCCTTAGAATGAAAACATACTAAAGAATTAAACTGACTAAGAATGAGAAGATCACATAGAGAAATATTCAAAATTCAAAGCAATCAACCAGATTCAAACTCTTCAAATGACTATGTACTTATAGTCAATATCCCAAAAATCATAATTCTATGTTTTTTGCAATATTCTCAAATAGTTGGAGTTTAACAGCTCTTCTAAAACTAATTTTCTGACATCGTATTTATTAACACCATTATAGTGTTAATGATATCCCTTAGGATAGAAATAATTATTATGTGCTTCCAATTACAAACATCAGTTAGTCTGATGGAATTATTTATTGATTATCAATATGATGAAATGAATAACAATTAGTATGATTAATTGGTACCAAGGTCATTTCAATGGTTATTACGTTTCTCAATCAGATAGTCAGAACATACTTCTAACCACTGATATAAACAAAGTTCATTTTATTATATTGGAAACACATTTAGTCTAATTATAATATTGAGTAATTGTAAATTTTATATTCATGACACATTATAATTTTTCTATGTAAGGTAAAATATAATGATTTCTAAAAAAACATACTAAAACACTTAGGACATAAAAATTTAGTAAACATGTTTTAATAAAGTGTTTGTGATTTCCAAAACTAAAGGAATGGAAAAGTAAGAAGTATAATATCTGAATAAATAGTAAAACCCCATTATTTTATACAATATCACCAATAAAATGTTATAAAATATATTTAAAACATTTTTGTTCAATTATTTATTCACCCCCATGTCCATTTTATGGAAACTATGGGCATGGTTAGAGAGAATGAGATCCATGATGAGTTGGTTTCAGTTAATCAATAGATTAATTTATAATTAATATAAAATTTTAATCATAATTTCATAAATATATTAATGATATATTTTAATCCTTAATATCATATATATTCATAAAATATATTTTGGAACCATACATTTATGGAAGTTATGAAAATGAAAAACGTCATACGTTGATGCAGTAGTTCACATGTATGCATGAGCAATGTTTTAATTATCTAATGAATTATAGGTAATGAATGTAAGTAAGTATATAAAATTAAAAATATTATTTATGTGATAAATATAATATTTATTAATTAAAAATATTCTTATAATAATCCTTGTGATGTGGTGTTAAAAAATAAAATACATCATTCATGGTGATAATTGTCTGCATGTACACACTAATGATATTTTCATTTTTTAAATGATTGAGTGGAAGGTTGAAAATGATTTGTCTATTAAAATAATAAAAATTCAATGTAATTATAATATTTATGTGAATATTTTAGAATGGGTTTAATATATTTCAAGGATGAAGATACAAAATGAAAAAGGTTAAGGTCTGGATAATACTCATACTGAGAAATTGAACCTTCTCTTGGAGGACTTGGGCCACCTTCTTGTAATAAAAGTCTATAAAACATGTAAGATGATTCTAGGAGAGGTAAAATAGATATATTTTAAAGTATAATTCCAAGGGTAAGTGTATCTTTAATTGGGTGGAATTGATCTCCTTTTATATGTGAAAATGGGGGACTATTATTTGGAAAATAAAGTTAGGTAAAGGGTAAGAATGAAATTACATGAGAGTTAGGTGAGGAAATATTAGTGATAAATATAGGTATAAATTTATAACCTATATAATGTTCTCTATAAGGTGTTTTTCAATTTAATTTAGTAAAATTCAAGCAACCATATGTTACCCATTTTTACTTTTATTTTCTTAGCTTTAAAACTAGCCATGGTAATTGATTATTTACTAACAATATAAGATAATAAATTATACCAAATTTCAACTTGTTGATTTATAATTTGGACTATATTTAATCAAATTAAATTTATATATATGAGAAAACTAACTTTTAAATTAAATCATATGATATAAAGAAAGAATTTATAGAAAAATGACTTTTTAAATATTAACTGTTATTATTATTATTTAATATAAATTACTAATTAAATTAGTGATGATATACTATTAATATAAAAAATATATTTTATCATCATTTATAAATACAATTTTTTTTTTTGTAAAATGTATTGTGTATAAAAAAATGAAATTATTAGAAAACTTAATTTTAAGCATAAAATGATATTATAAGTTATTTATCTATACTATATGAATTTTTTAAATTCATTTATATTAAAAATGTACATTATTTTTCATCCTATATAAATTTCATAGTATGGTAACTTATATTTATACCTTTCAATTCAAAAGATACAATATAATGGTCACATTTAATACTTATAATTTTATCTTAAACTATCATAGTTCATTTTAGTTTGATCTTGTATGTGAAATAAACCATTAAACAAAATATTAATTAAAAGAAATTATATTTTTAGATTATAAGACTTTACACAACCCAAGAAAATTTCTACCACTATCATCACTCACCTAAAAAACTTTTCCATTTGTTCATTATGAGAACAAGAGAGAGATAGGGATGAGAGAGTGCGTGACAAAGTATAATTACCAGATGTTTAACCACCTCAATGAATTGCTTCCTTTCATGGTTGGTGGTTCCAATAAATGTTGTAAGGATCATAACATAAGGGGAGAGTGGTGGAATTTATTATTGGGTTTTGATGAACCATTCATCCATTATTGTTATTCACACAAATCATGAAATCAACATCAATAATTAATATTTTAGATGAAATTAAATAAATTCAACATAATAAGGGGATGAATTTAAAGAATAATGAACACAATTTAAACAACCTAAAATAGATAAAAAAACCATAAAGTGTCTAAACTTGAGATTCGATCATCATTACTTGTGATATTTTTTTCTTCTTACAATGTTTTCGACTCCATGATGTACATATTTTTCATCCTCTAATATCCTCACTACTAATGTTTTTTAAATTTTTTGGATAAATATAACAAAGTTTATTTAAGATAGATTTAAAAGGGATTAATGAGTCATTTGACATTGAAATTTAAAATCTCAGGACCGGCCGGGTCCATTGCTCAAAACCTGAGCACCCAATTCACCACCCCTAGTGTGAACCACTCATCCTAAGGAAAACTATGGTTGTGTATTTTCTATACATGGATCAATTTAATATATATTTATGATTTACATTACTTGTGATAACAAGATTAGTAAATAATTTAAATAAATATCAAATAATCACTTAAAATTAATCTTCCTTAGAAATTCACCGATCATTAGACCAAAGCTAAAAATTATCATCCAAGTTCAATTAATCCCTTAGAAAACATTTCATAGGTCATTTACATGTTTAAAATTACTATTTTTCCCTCTAAGAGCTTTGGGAACTAAGAACTAAATAATGATCTAAGTCAATATAAAATAAAAACCCAAGGTCTCTAAAATTTATGGCTTCATGTAATATTTCATGCCAAAATTAAAAAATCAATATAAAAATTTATATCATTCCTAAAATTTATGAAAATATATGTTTCATTTAAAATCATGACCTAGACCATGATGTTTCTTAGTATATTCTTCTTTATTTGGATCATTTCTCCATCTAATCTTCTCCAACCTTCTCCAAATATAAATATAAGTTTTTTACTTCAACTTTTAATGAATGAATTACATTATTTCCATATCCATTATATATTAAAAAATTATAAAAATAATCAATGGCTTAAACATTCCTCCCCTTGGGTTTATTTACAGTCCTTCATTGTCATTTATTGTCATAAATTCTTTATATCCATGAAAAAATCATTTATATTTAAATAGATAATGATATCTATTATATAAACTCAAATACTACTTTATTTATTCTCAATATATGAAGCAAGTATAAATAAAAGTATTTCTAAGCATGTAATTACTTTAAAAACACAAATCCCACTTAAATTTGTGTTAACTAACATCAATTACCCCATGGATTATGTCACCCACTATCCTATTACCATAATATTTCCACCTTAGACTAACACAAACATATTTAACCCCTTTTATAATAAACACAAATGTAATTTCATTAAACTCATCATATAAAAATAGGAAACTACTTAATGTAATATAACCATATAGGGAGAGAGGACTTTCTAAACCACCTCAAGTTAAGGGAGAGAGTTGAAATATAATAATCAATTTATTCCTCTCAAATATTAGTTTTTATAATGGTTTTGTGAATAATTTTTTATAATAAGTGTCCCCATTTTTTATTAAATTTAAACCCTTTTTATTGAAAAGGGAAAAAATCCTTGGCAAATTAGATGGAGGGATTACCGCTTTACATTAAAAAACACATGAAAATAATAATAATTAAAAATATCAATATATTTTATATGATATTTTTGTAAAATATTATTTAATAGATCAAATGTAGTCTTTTTTCATATATAACCACCATGGGAATATTCAATTATTAATCAAATTCATAAATATTCTAATTCTAAATATTATATTTCTAAATTTTTTATTTGATATCAATTAATTAGGTATAATACTTCATTATTTAAATGTATTAAAAATCATAAACATTTAAAAAAAATAAAATCTTACTTTTTATTAACTTACCAACACATTAATAACTAATTCATATTGTTACACTACATGGGGATTTCCAATCTAATGCATCTCTAAGTTAATCTTCATCACTAAATTCTATTGATTATTCCTTCTTCCCTGCTATATAAAATAACACCAATAAAGAGTTCCTTTAACATAAATCATAAATATCTTTTCTAATATGAGGTATTATTTATTTATCTCACATTAAAAAAATGCATCTAGAAAATTAAAAAAACTATAAGTGGTTGTGTCATTATCAAGAGAAGAAAAAATCCAATCCTTCTATGGTAAAGTATTGAATAAACTAAATTTAAATATTAATTATCTCTAAGATTTTATTTAATAATTAAATGGGTTTAAAAATTTTACAATATTTTATACAAAAAATTCTTAAAAAATTATTTACATAATTTACTTGATAAATAAATTTATACCCAAAATTTTTTCTTAAACATTGTATCATTTCATCATAGAATCACCCATGGAAAATAAATGGTTTTCATAAAAATATATTCATTGTAATCATAAACCATAATGATAAATAATAATGATTATGTCATTGAGATATATAACCAATAAATCATAATTAACATCAAATTATTATATCAAAGATGAAAATTCCTTTAAAATATTAATGAAATATTTTTTTGGGAAAATACCCTTTTAATTTTCAAATCACTTTCTTAAAATATAAAAAATTAAAAACCATTATGGGAAAAAAATTATTTGAAAATAACTATATAAACTTTTAAAGGGAACTTTAAATCATTTATAAGTCTTGATGGTGATAAATTCTATTCATGCAGAGTTTACTAAAACAAGGATTATTTTCACATTTCCAGTAAAAATTCAAAAGTGCCTCATTCAAAAATTAAAAGAAAGATTTCTTTGAAAGATTTTTATAAAAATTAAAACATGGGTAAAAATGAATTTAAATAATCATAGGATAATAGTAAAACATTTTTGAAAATATGTTAGAGAAAATATGGATATGGAAGAAAAATGATTTTCGACCGAAGAGAGAAATAAAATCGGTTTTCCTTAAAAAAACTATTTCAATCTGCCGAGTGAATAGAAAACATATATTCTCCAAAAATAAAAAAATAAGAATAAAATTAAAGGTATTAATTATATAAGGATGATATAATTTTCTCAACATAAATTCAATCATGAACAATCCTAATTAAAATGGGATCGAAACATAAGTCCCTTACCTCATGTCTCTTCTCTCTTCATATGTGTTCAAAAATCATGTATAATAAATATATATTTTTTAGAAATATAATATATAACTATAATCATATATAAAATACCATTTATTATTTACTTATGACATCTTATCATCTATTTATTAACAATTTGTCATTAAAATCAATACTCCTAGTGATAACTCTGTTTTTCATGGATGTTTCAGTTCAGTTGTCCTGGTCCTTCTACTTTAATCATGGTTACATCATATATAGAATTTTAATAAAGATATAAATATAATATATATTTATTATATATATATATATATTCAACAATAAAAGGTAGAGAGAAAAATTAATTAAATTGTTTATGGAGATGGTAGGCCGTACGTATGCATCAACATTGTTTCCATTTTTTGATGAATGAAATGAAAGAATTTTAAATTATAATTCAAATTTAAAGAATAATTATTATATCAAATATATCATATATATTCATTAAATATATCCTTATTACCATCAATTTCAAAATAAAATAAAAACAAATCACATTGCTTCATGGATATAGTAGTACACATGTATGCACAAGCAACATCATGATTTTAAAATGGATATAAAGGTTAGAAGGTAGATAATATATTATAATTACCGATGAATAAATATTTTATAAATATTTTGTATAAATAATAAATCCATCATTATTACCATCCATGAAATATGGTGATGAAAAATTATTTATACTACTATGTGGAGACGGTAATCCATATGTATGCTCGAGTAATGATTTCATTTTCCATAGGATGGAAAAGTGGTGGAAAAATGTTATAACATAATCATAATAAAAATTAAGTATATTGAAGATATTTAATTCATTAGTTAATAATATATACCGTAGTTTTAGAGTAGGTATAATAATAAATTAATTTGAAAACATTCAGTTAAGAGTTATACATCTTCATTGAAAAACCCTCTTTGGATTACACCTTACGCATTGAAAGGATGGTCTTATTAAAAAGGCCATACACTCTAGGATGTGTCTAAGGAACATATGAAGATGTTATATTATGTATTTTCTAATATATATGGCTAAAATTGGTTCAAGTAAAAGATTTATGGGGTGTCCCTTTATAAGGGAGGTAAATGATACACATGGAATTATAAAAAAGATTAAAAGATAATTAAGTCATTCTAAGAAAAAATGATTCTAAATGGAAAGAGATTCAAATTAAAAGGTTATAGGGTCTAAATACCACCAGGAAAATAAATTTATATAAGATTTTGTGTCATTTTAATCCTTATCATTTATTTTAACCCCTTGGTTAACCAATTTTAATATTAAATGTGGTAATGATTATTTTTAATATTAATGGGGGCCATATAATTTTTTTATTCAAAAAGAAAAGGACAAGGGATACAAGACTCCTCAAGGGGGTCAGAAATGGTGGAGCCCCAGAGCATCCCCCAGCATAAACGAGGCACATTCTGGAGGAAGGGAAAGGAGAGAGTCATAAATGATGAGAGGCTCGTCCTGCCTACCCAAGCGAGCAAGGGAATACGCCGTGAAATTAGCCTCCCTCCAACTATGATGGATAAGTTTCCCATGTGAGGTTCCGATCTTGCACCTTATGATAATGTAAGTGAGCTCTCAAGGAACCCCACTCATCCCTTTCATGATCTGCGCAAGAGTATCTGAGTCTGTCTCGATTTCGGACGCTGTCAACCTCCTCCTTCTACACACCGACAGACCCGAGGCCAGTGCATGGACCTTCGCACTCAGAGAATTTCCTGGCCCATAAAAGGCACTAAAGGAAATGAGAACCGAGCCTGAGGAATCTCGTAGCACGCCTACCCCATCATGATCCCCCCCATGCATGATCCATCAACATTGAGTTTGAATCCCATGACCGGCGGGCGCCACTTAACCCACTGGCCAGTCCCCTTTCTCAGAAAATAGGGACGATTAAGCAGATTATTAACCACAGTTGACGTCGAACCACCTTTGATCTAAGAAGCAATCTCGAAGATGAGGGACTTGAGGATTTCCTGGAGGAACAACAATGAATGGCTTTCACCCCTCCGAACCTGGTTGCGAGCCTCCCAAAGCACCCAACACAAAGCCACAATGATGATCGTTCTAACCGTCCGCTCCTGGCCAGAAGATCCCGAGCCAGAAAACCAGCACTCCACATATTCCTGTATTGAATACTCTCCAACCGATCTGCATGGATTATACGTGAATAGGGACCAAATATGAAGCGCCCACTGACTTTGAAAGAACAGGTGTTTTGCCGATTCACACGTGTGATTAGTGCAACAGAAACACCTAGAGGCCAAAGCAACGCCCCGGTGTTGGATGCTGTCCTCCATAGGTAATACCCTGTTTCTGATTCTCCATAGTAAAAAGTTCATTCTAATGGGGATATCCTTGCACCAGATTACTGGATCCCAAGCGTTGGTGTTGCTACCTGGCTGAACGATACTCCTGAAGCCTTGTGAGGTAAACCTTCCTGAGCTTGTGGCCGAGAAGCAACATCTATTGGGTTCCTCACTCATGAAAATATTCTCGAACACAGTCATCTGATTAGCATTCAAAGTGGTATTGATCAAGTCGAACTCCTCGAATGCACTACTGAAGTTGATATTTGAAAAAGGGAAGCCGGGGTATCGCAAGGGCTCCCCCGACCAACTGGTGTCCTAAAAACTGATATTCCCAGCACCGATGATCCACCTCGCATGACCTGACAATGTGTCAATGAAGGAGAACATGCACCTTGCCAGCCTTGTGGAACTATATAGGCCCCGTGATTCAAGCCCCGGGTAGCGTGCTTTAAAAAACTTCACCCACAACGAATCCCCGACGATAACTTCCCAAGAGAGTCGAGCCTGAAGACTTTGAAGCGTACCCTGGATATCACGGAGGCCAACTCCTCCTGACTCCACTGGTCTGGACAACCGCTTCCAGGAAGCCCAGTGGAATCTTCCCTCCTCCTTGGCATCCCACATGAAAGAATTAAGGATAAGTTCCATCCTCTCCACAGTACCCTTAGGAGGATAGATCACCGAGAAGATGTGCATGGGGATGGAAGTGAGGACAATGTTGATCAACGTGATCCGTCCACCGAAGGAGAGTGGCTTATTCTTCCAGTTGTAGATTCTGCCCAGAATGCGATCAAGGATCGCAGAGAAATGCACCTTCTTGATGCGGACACAGGAGATCGGAACCCCGAGGTAAGAAATGGGAAACGACATCCTACAACAACCCATGATCTTTTGGAACTCCTTGTACCTTGAAACCGGGGATTTTTCAGAAGTGAAGAAATGGCTTTTAGCTGGGTTGACACTCTTCCCGCTCCATCTGCTGTAGGTGGATAAGGAATCCATGAGAGCCTTCAACGACCTTTTCCTGCCATTGATAAATATTAGGATATCATCCGAAAACATAAGATGGGAGATGGTAACACTATTCCTTCCGCGGAAGGGAAGCATAAGGCCTGTATCCATCCCATGTTTCAAATTTCTTGAAAGCGCATCCTGGGCGAGAACAAAGAGGAAAGGGGACATGGGGTCCCCTTGACGAACACCACGAACAGTCTTGAAGAATCCAAAAGTTTTACCTATCAAGGCAATGGAGAGCCACAGAGATGAATAACATCTGAAGCAAATATCGGAAAAAACCTCACTGAACCCAAATTTCCTCATGACCCGGATGATGAAGCTCCATTCCAACATGTCATATGCCTTGTTCATGTCAACTTGGAAGATGAAATTGTAACCAACTGATTTTATGTTAATGTCCTGCACCATTTCATTAGCGATGCCCACCGCCCCTTGAATGTTCCTTCCCTTGATGAAACCGTGCTGCTCCATTGAGACCAGGTGAGGAAGAACCTTGTCGAGCCTTCTGACAAGGACAGAGGAAAGAATTTTATAAGCAACGTTACAAAGACAAATCAGCATGTACTGGCTAACAAGGGTAGGGTTCCTGATCTTTGGAATAAGAACCAGTGGAGGCTGAAATGCCCCTGATGAGAGGGCCACCGATAAAGAAGTCCTGGATCGACTCCACCACAAGCTGGCCGACAATCTCCCAAGCGAAGCTGAAGAAGCTGGCTGGGAAGCCATCGGGACCAGGCGCGCTGTCTTGGGGCATGTTTTTGATAGCCACCCGGATCTCCTCAGCCGAGGGAATGGAGGAAAAATCACAGTTGTCCACCTGGTTAACCGTTAAGGGGATATGGCTGAAAAATTCCTCAGAAGCTTGGAACCCCCTCACGAAGGAAGAAACAGGCTCCCCTGCCAGGGTATTTTCGAAGAAGTCCAGCACGATCTTCCCCACAGTGTTCACGTCCGAAGTGTAGTCCCCGTTCTCCATTATCAGGTTCATCTTTGAGCTTTTCCTCTCTTTAATGCAAGCATGGAAAAAAGCACTGTTTCTACCCCTTCCTTAAGCCATCAAACCCATGACCTTTGTTTGAAGTCTCTCTCCAGAGAAACAAGCCTCTCGGCCAAGAGATTCTTTTTGTCACACAAAACAAAAACACATTCTCATCCCAAAAGTTTTGAAGAGAATCCTCCAACCTGTTGACTTCCAACCTGAGGCTGTTAATACCCTGGGCCACATTAGGTTTGGTGTTCACCCAGCTTTGCATGTCCAATTTTAGACGCCTGAGGCGGTTCACTAGGCCATCCCATGATCTAGCATCATCATCTTTAGTCCAAGACGTCCTGATAACATCTAAAAAGGAGGCATCCCCATGCCATGCAGTCGAGTAGGAGAAGAGAGAACGCGCAGCCTCCTCCCTCTTGATGTTGATCAGGATCGGGTTATGATCAGAGAGCACCCACTGAAGATGAGAGACTGACATCTTTGGAAGAAAGTCCAATCCATGAAGGTTGGAAAGGCAACGATCCAACCGACACCAAATGCGATCTGCGCCCTTGCGGTGATTGCACAAGGTGAACTTAGGTCTAGAGAATCCGAGGTCCAAAAGCCCAGCGCTCCTCATGAAATCCTTAAAGTCATGCATGCCACCAAAATTATAACCAACACCCCCCTTTTTCTCAGAGAAGTCTGCAATGACGTTGAAGTCACCACCCACGAACCAAGGGAGAGACCCTGTTTGCAAGTTTCCCCGGAGATGCCAGAGTTCCCTCCTCTTGGAAACCTCAGTGGCCACATAAACAAAGGAAAACACCAAAACATGACTTGCAGTGGAGATCTTAGCATTGATGCATTGAGAAGAGAGGCTCAAAATTTCAACAGAAACATGGCTCTTCCAGCCAATCCAAATGCGGGGGTTCTCAGCGCCGCCATGGAAGAAGTTGGGGAATCCCATTTTCCTGGTGAGAGACAGGCCTTTTCTATGAACCTACTTGGGTTCCAGAATCACCACAACTTGGACATGAAAACTCCTAGCCTCAGAGGCCAGAAACGCATGTTTGTCTTGAGCCCCTAAGCCCCGTGCGTTCCAGATAAGGACAGGGAGCATCAAGTCAAGCCCTTACGGGCGCTAGCGGGGGAGGACAAAGAGAAGAGGGGCGGCACAAAACGTCCAGAATATTTGGATTTGGAATGGGTGACAGGGCCTGAAAACACTGCCTCAAGGGGCGTCGACTTGGGAGTAAGAACCACCTTTTTGAAGGAATAAGCATCCTCCTCCACCGGGGCTTTGCCTTTACCTTTAGCAACAACATCAGAGAATGAACCCGCATCTCTCTGGGAAGAGGAGGACAGTAGACGACGCTGAGGGGAGAGTCGAGATAGCACCAGCTCTTTCTCTCACCCAGAAGAGGGAAGATCCTTCTTGTCCAACCCCTCCACATCCAGAGTGAGGCTACTCACAAGAGACTTCCGGAGGTTCTCTGGCATAAGGAGGGAAGAGATGCGGACAGGAGAGGACTGAGGGGAGAGATACCTGGGAGGGCTCTCCAGAAGATCTAGGAAAAATCCACGCTTGAACACTGCACTTTGATCCTGTCGGGGGGAGATCTCGGCCACCGAACAGGGGGACCAGGCAATCAGATCACGAGGCTCAGGATGAACCAACAACCGGTCCGACATAGTAGCCCGAACCCCCATGCAAACCTCTTCTATCACAATGTCCCGCCTGGGAGAATTCAAATTTGAAAACTAAACGGGACGAACTGGGGGCCCCTCAAGCCTTCGACCGGGCGACGCCTGACCCGGACCCGCCTGGGGAGCTTGCCGGGATGATCTAGCAGCATCCTTCCTCCTTCTGTAAGCCGAAACCCAGTGTCCATGCAGCCCACAATGTCCACAGAACTTCAAAGAGTGGTGAAATCAGAACTTTTGTCTCCAAGAAAAATCGTCGCTAGCCTGCAAAATAACCAAGGAGGGCAAACATTTGGCCAGGTCGAGTTCAACACCGATGCGGGGGGAGCCCGTAGACAAGAGGGATTGATTCGACTCATCCATGAAGAGAAAGGAGCCCAAGGAGTCTCCCAGAGACTGCAGAATGGAGGGGTTCTGGAAAGGCAGCGGAAGGCCTGGGAAGGAGACCCAAACCACGTCCGAGGAGGACTCACGACCAAAATGGCAGTCCCAAGACCAACGCGAAAGGGAAAACTGCCAGGCGCCACACCTTCTGCTAGCATTGTACCAAGCCATCACAAAGTCGCGTCTAGAACCAAAATGGATGCTGAAGGCCACTCTGGAAAGCTCGGAGACCGCCAGAGGACAAGAAAGACCCCAAGAGTTCACCACGCCCCGAAAGAAATTCAGCGAGGGCTTGTTACGACCGAAGCGAGCCACCAAAGAAAGGTCAAGGAGAGAAGCAGCTTCCTGAAGCTGATGAGCGGAGAGGTCCACCAACGGACAACCGTCCATCTGCCTGGGGGGCCGACGTTCCACCTGGATAGGAGCCAAGTGGGGACGGACCACCGGAGGCAAGGAGGAAGGGCCGACAGCAGCCACCGACGAGGGAGAGCCACACAGAACAGCCTTGTAGGAAGCCTTCTCAAAAGCCAGAACGGGAGGAGCCGGAGCCGGAGCAGGGATGGAAGCCAAAGCGGGAACAGGAGCAGAAGCCATTATATCTTAATATTAATGGATTATAATTTTAATTATAAGGTAAAAATTGACCCATAAATGAATAAGGTATGAAATATTCAACCCTTTAGTATCCTAATTCTCCTATTCCAAGTTTTTATGCTTTTAAAATTATTTAATAAAATATTTTTATCATTAAATAGAATAATTTTCATTTTAAGAAATATTCACATAAGTTGACTTTGAAAACAATATGAATGCAATGCAATTTGAATATAAAACATTAAAAAATATCTAATATGTTATATTTATATATAAAATTCATGGAAAGTGATTATTATCTAAAATTTTATTACTTTTAATATTTTCAAAATCATTTATTTTATTTTTATATTAATTGAATAATTATAGTGTCAGCATTTCATAAGTATTTAAGGAAATATTTAATCATTAAATATTAAAAATAAATTATTATAAATAAAAATTAACTTATATTTTTAATTAACATTTAAAAACAGACACATCCTTTTTTATCCATAATTAAAAAATTTAGAGATATTAAAGTCAAGAGAGTGACAATTTGTATTTATTATTTTCATAAATTAATATAAATTTCATAATCAAAGAAAATAGAACCAAGTGGTCATATATTCGATGGTTAGATTGAAATAGATGAAATAAATCCATCTAATAGGTTAAAATAAAGTGTTATAGGAATTTTAAATCTTTATCCCAAAGTGCTAACCTTATTTTACCTATTTTATCATTACCGAGGTGAAAAAATTACTATTCTTTATATTCATATTGACCAAAAAATAAATAGGACCTATTTACCAAATTTTATTATCCCGATTCTTAATCTAGAATCTATTTTTTAAGATCTAATTTCTATTAGTGGATTAAATTCATTTTAACATAAGTGTAAAAACCAAGATAAAATCCATTTTAATTATAAAAAAATATTCTTATCTCATGCATATAAGAAACAATAAATAAATGATAAAATGTATTATTGAATATATAATATAAAAATTTAGTTAAAATAATTCACCAATAGTGATCAATTTAATTTATTAAGATAAAAACACATTGTGTGTATAAAAATAATTTAAAAAAAACACTTCTCTTACTTTCAAATAATTTTAGTTTTCATTTATTATAACCAATTAATTACTTTAAAAAATGTGTAAACCATAAATTTTTGATAATATAGTTATTAATATGCATACCCACCAATTAAATATCTTGTTGATAACTATATAAATCATTAAAATTCATTTATACTCAGGTTTTCATGTATCAAAATATATCAATGAAATTAAATTTATTTAAAGAGAATTATATCATACAATCTAGGGTGTTACAACTAATGTGGGAATTTGGTTAGTATATATATGGGATATAGTATATAAAGTATTGGGAATGGGGGTGATAATATACTTAGACACCTCTATGTGTTTATGGACACTAGTGGTGATATAGAGACTCAGATAGTGCATAGATTGAGATAGGATTGGTGGTTATTATGGAGAGGTAAAACCTTAGGGTTGAGTTGGGACATGATTGTGGATTAAATACCTAGGATGATCATGGAGACTAAATAGATATTATTTACATGAGGATTTAATATAATGAGACTATAAAAAGTGGGTTATACTAAACCATATGAGTCACCCTATAACTAATAAATTTGTTAGAAGGTGTGTCAAGTTGAGAGTTAGCATACGAGTTATGGTTTCCAAGATTTTTATTCTATCATTTTACCATGTTTTACTCTTTTATATTTGGTTTATCCATGATATTTACCCCAATGGAATGGTTTAGAACATATGGAAGCTTGTCTGTATTATTGCCTTTCTAAGGATCAACTTCCTCTATATTAGATTATGCATGAGACCTTCCTTATATTGGTGGTTTAGATTATACTAAGGTTAGATATTGAATTTCACTCCTTAGAACAATTTTGATGTTAGTTATTTTTTACAACATTAGTAATGGGGCCTCTTTTTTAAGGAGGTTATATAATTGGCTTAAATAAGAGGTTAGATATTAAATTCCCCTCTTCAGATATATCACTACCATAACTAGTGGATATGATACATGACCTTTTTCCATGACCTAGGAGTATATTTAATACTATTAAAGAGGTTATCTATCAAGATAACCTCCCCAAATAAATTCATTGTTGTCAGATATGAGTTTCATTCATTCCTAAGATTGGATATTGAGAAGGATTTTCTTTATTGGTTTTTTATATGTCTGGGGTCATCTATTGAGACTCCTTTCCATAACAGGGTTCATATATTCCTAGGACTAGATATTGAGATGAATCTCCCTAATATGATATGATTACATGTGGATATAATAGATGTGATTATAATCAACTTCCAAAATAAGCAGGTTTAGGAATCATAGTTACTGGGTTAGCACATGAAGACCCGACACAATTACTTGAATACCGTATACTGATACCTAATTTATTTTCACATACATGAATAAACAATATATGATAACATATATAAGTTATCTATTTATGTAACCCTACTATGTTTTATGATCATACCCTTTAAATGATCCTTAGTGCATGTGCATACCTTATATTTTTTTTCTAGGTGATAAGTTTCATGGGGGATTTAATAGGGGTATCTAAATGAGTGCATAGAATAGTATAGAGAGGGAAAAATATTTTATTATTTAGCATACAATGTTCTATTTTTAGTATATTTGAAACTTGTTTTTCCCTGAGGGTGGCCATTGTTTTATGTCTATAAGCTAATCATGGGTTTCATTTATGTTATAATATATTAATGATTGTCTATTATTAATGGTTCTATTAAAAATAATTCCATGAACTTACTTTAAAGCATTATATTATGATATCATCAATGATTATTATTATAAGATATGATACATTGAGTATAATCTACCCACCCTTGTTAATTATTATTGTCACTTTTTAGTATACTTTAGTGTACCGAGGGTCATTCCTAAGGTCTTATGGTAAACTTGGTACAAATTAATGGGTGGTTTTCTATGTTAGGGAATTATAAAATGCTATCTAAAAATTTTATTACTTAAAATACTATTTAGGTACTCTAGTTAGAGGTAGTATGATATGATGGGGTATATCTAAACAATATATAGGATAAGTACAAGTTATCTTAGATGGGTTTTTTATTCATTTAATTTCATTATTATGATTGATTTTTTATTTAAGGATAATGTTTTGGGTGAGATTTTAATTTATTGATTCTTATCTTCACCTGATGTGGAAAGATAACACAAGTTCATGCATCCTTTTAGACACATAGGTATCCCAGAAATGTGCATGACTAATTATGTATGATAAATTGTTTTCAAAAATGGAAAATGATTTTTTAAATATATTATATAAGGAAATTTTGTAGGAAACATTTTGGGAAGAGTATTTACAATTAATTAATGTATCAAAAATAAATTATTTATCATTTAAAAAAATAATTTATCAGTTTTGATTTCACTACTTGATACTGGTATGGTATTTTTCATGTTATTTTTCTTATATTTTGATATTTTAAATTTTCCTCATGATAGAAAATGACCCTATAGTGGGTAGGTTTATATTATGCGATGCCTTGTGTTAAGATCAAATATGAGTTCCTAGGATATAGACTTATACAAGTGTGACAGGTTTGGTTGGATGAAAAACCTTTAGTAGGTAAATATGTTTATATTATTTTCCTTTAGGTAGTATGATATATTTTTTGATGATGTGGGTTAGATTAGCACCATGATAAATATGGTGCTTATTCTTATTAGGGAAGTTGGTTATAGTGAGAAAATATGTGTTGGTTTATTATCATTATCCCAAGGGTTGAATTTGTGAGTTTTTATTATTGATATAGGTATATAAGGGGATGTGAACTAGGTTGAGTGAATCATGGGTAGATGTTTGGATTTTATAGATACAATCAAACAATGTGGCATCAAGTGTTCCATTTTTTAGCTATTTCTAGGAACATTTTTTATTTTCTAGGGGATGGTTGGACTCATAACATTTAATAGATGGTGGTTAGATGATGGTTTTAGTCTAGAAACTAGAGTTGATTTCTTGTTTATGGATCATGAATTATGAATCCATGCAAGGCATGGTGGGTGAATTAGTGAGGAGATATAACATACTATAAAAATAATTCTTGGCAATGCTTATGGGCTATGACTAGGAGGTTTGAGGAGCCTTAGTATCATGAATGGATGATTATCCAAAGATAAATACATGGTTCATTATTGTATGAACAATAGGTGAATAGTTTTGGTTTGATGAGTAATGTTGCTATAATTTTCCTTTAAAACACCATGTGTGGTTTGAGAATATCTCCAATTTGTATATCCTTAGTGAAACTACATTGGAAATAGGGGGTTTTTCAATTATGAGAACTCTTGTTCGGGAGTTTATATAGAGGGATATGGTATTACATCACTTGGGTTCCCATGGGAATCCTACTTGGTTCTTAGAGGATTGTTGGATCTCCACTATGATTATAGGTGAATCTGCGGTTAGACATATTGATCCAGTAGAGAGGTGATTGTTATAAGGAATTTTTATGAAATTTCATTTGAGGATTCAATGTGTAAAATTATCCCATCTTGAAATGGATAAAGAAAGTTCCCAGCTTGGGTATTCTTTGATGATGGAATGTATTGTTGGTAACTCTATAATATAAATATTTTATAACACTGTGTGTGGCTAGGAAATGTGAGATAGCAGTTTGGGGATACTGTGATGTGTTCTATTTATTTTTGTGGGTTAATTTTGATATAATCATGGAGGATACAAAATATTACTGAATGGAAGAAAGTACTGAGTGTCTTCTATATTAAGAGGTGGATATTTAGACTCATTTGATGTTAATGGGATCAATAATTGTAGATTATGGGCCACTGTAGTCATGTTTTGAAAATCAAGGATTATCTAATGAAAATCCTAGAGGTATTTCATAATTTTTGTATGGCTATATTAGTGGGATGATGGTATGAATAATCCTATAGTGGGGAGAATTATAGTATCCTTTGATGAGTTTAAATCACATTAAGTGGGCGGGGATATGTAATTTTAAATAAAAATGGTAGGATTATGAATTTTATGATGATGGGATATATATATAATGGACTATATAAGGTATTATAACCATAACAAATATAGAGATTCAGTTGTGGTGTTTAATTACATCAGTGCATTCAACACCTAATGAAGCATGTGGTTGGGAGAATAATCAAGGTATAGCTCATGTGATCTATTATTTCATTCAATCAGAGGAATTATATTCTAGATCAAGGAGTTGATACTGTTGTGGGATAATGTATGTTTTGGGGAAATCATAAAATAAAGGAGCTGAAAGGCACTATTTTTCATAATAGGTTTGGGAAAATGGTTTTGGAATTAGATACATCAATTCTGCAATGATTATTTTATGTGTAGTATCAATTTATATGTTTTCAAAGGAAATAGACCTCAATGATGAATCAATCTTCATTGTAACGGGTTCATGAAAAATTGGAATCAAACATGTGTATTTGAATTTGTTTTTGATGGTCGTATTAAGTACCATGGGATTTTCTTAAATGGATCATAGGGATGATAATACCTATGGTGGAGAGTTTTCAATGACACATTTCATTATAGGTTGGAGAAATTCTATAGAATCTAAAATTTGAGTTCTTGAGTAGGGTATTTTTTGATGATTTTGATTTTGGATGGAATTATGAGGGTTATGGAACCTATAGAAGGTGTTTTTACATGTGTTTGGAGGTTTTTTGGTGTGATTGGTGGATCAAAGTAGGGTTATGGTATAATTTTTTCTATATTTAGTAGTAGAGACACCAGGTACCCATTGGTGATAAACTAATTACCTAGATACTTCTCTAGGGGTGGAAACCCCATGGATTCCCCACCAGCTAATCGGTTGGCTTATTTTGGGTGATTAGTGGGGTAAAGGGTACCCATTTTGGATTTACAGGGTACCCAATAGGCCTATATATGATTTTATTAAGGTGGAAATTATGGATATTATGCCCTCCCCTTTTCAAAAATCCATTCAGAGGTTTCTCCTCACATCCAAACAAACGATCACAGAGGTTCCCATATCCCACCTTCCCCCCTTTCACCCCTTATATCCATAGACACTAGAGGGATTTTCTTTAATTTATTAAGATAAAATCATTTATTCATTCCCATTATTCTCCATTATCATTCTCTCATTTTTTATTGGTTTTGGTTATGATTTTGACGATGATTTTAAAAGAGAATAGTAAAATCATCTAGATATGATGGGGATTTATGGTATAATGGCTTGATGATATCTAGAGAGGGGGAATTATAATTTTTTACCTTTTCATTATTATTGGTAATTAACTCTAAAAATTTTCATAGGGGTTATTCCAAACCTTCTTGTAATTGGTAATCTATTGAGCATCACATAATGAGGATTTTATTTGTAATAGTTTTGAGGAATGCCATGGGCTATTGGCATGTCATTGCTCAAGGTTCCAGCCATGAGAAGATTCTTAATGAAATTTATATGATTATTCCTCATTGAAATGAATTTTTAAATTAATTATAATTCTTTATAATTAAATATTTTTATCTTGTGGTGTGACATAAGGGATTATAAACTTGGTGGTGCTCTATGCAGTCTTGGTTCAATGTTAGGTGAGTGTGGCTTATATATGTTAACTTCAACAATGAGTTAGGTAGAAATTTGAATTCATAAACATATATATTTTTATATGTGCATTACAATTGTGTTCCTCATATTTTGTATTGATAAATCTATGAAGGTATCATGTGAATCTAGGATTGTGGGATAGGATTGGTTTAATCCTTTTAGTTGTGGATTTAGGGTGTTGTTCATGAGTTGAGATTTGTGAGTTTCCAAACATCTATATTTACAAAATGTGTGACGTATCAAATGGATTAGAAGTTCATGGAGTGGTTTCGTATCATGATATGAGTTGTGTTTAGCATTGTGTGACCCTAAGTGATTTTTTTGCGGGGATTCTAAGTGATTATCCCTTAAGGAATAAACCAGTTCATGTTTGGCCTAAGAAATCTCATGGGAAAGTCAATAAGAATTTTTTTATAACCAAGATAATCTATGTGTGAGAGGAATGATATGTTGGGATCATACCTATTGAACCATGGTAATCCATTAGTAATTCTCCATATATGTTTCTTAGTGTTGAAATAGAATAATCACCCTCTTTGAGTGTGCCTAGTGAAACCTGGTGATAAGTAAAATTAGAGAATATGATCTCTTGAGAGTTGGGATTATAAGGAAGTAGGGTGAGATGTGATATGAGTATGGATACCTAGAAATAAGCCTAATAAGTCTTTTATAGTGTTGAGAGAGATATTCCAATGGGTAAACTTGAGTGGGTATTTGGTTAGTCTTTATATAGTATTAAAGTGTGGAAAGTATTCATAAGGGGACTAAGAATCCAATGATTCACCTATATGTGTGGATGGATACTAGTAGTAATCTAGTGACTGAGATATTTTATATTAATAGATATGATTACTATTAAGTGTGACCATGTATGACCTTATGGTTGGGTTGGAATAAGAGTATGGATTGAGGGCCTGAAATGATCATAGAGGTTCTATAAATATAGTTTCTATGATGATTTCATATGATGGGAGTAGGTAGGGAGGGTTATGATGATAATTATAGGCTACCCTTTATCTAAGATCTTGGTTGGGAGGTGTGTTTACCTAAGAATTTGGAAATTAGATATGGATTTCATGCTTGTTATTGTATCTCATGACCATGTTGTTCCCTGAAATATATGGCCTAGCCCTAGGACCAACCCCAAGGGGATAGTTTAGCTTATGTGGGAGGTTGAAATGATTTCTTCTTTCATCAGGATCAAATTCTACTATATGAGATTAACCATGGGACCTTCCTTGTGTTTTTGGTTTGTATTTTGTATGAGGTTGACTATAGAGATTTTGTTTATAGATTTCTTTTGATCTTTCTTGATATATATCTAATCAGCTATGGGAATTCACCACCAAGTAGGGTGATTTTTTTTCTTACAGGGAAGGTTGGATATTTTTACGACCTCCTCATACTACTTCTTACCTTTACTGGTGGATATGATACATGAGGCCATATTCTGAGGGGATGGGTCAACTTATAATATATTTTTGGCCATTGAGATTTGATCCTTAGAAAAATTCTCTAATGTTAGAAATTGGTTTCTTGCATGTTATTTATTGGCTATTGATATTCCTTTACTTGTGGGTTTTTTATATTCCAAAGATTAGATATTAAGAAAGTTTTCCATGACTGGTTTCCCAAATACCTAGGAATGAATTTTGAGATGATATTTCTTACTAGGTTTGAATGATATATCTTCATGAAAAATGTGTTTACCAGCATTGGCTGAAGAAGGTAGGGTCAGGTATCATAGTGGTTAGGTTAGTACACAATGAAATGTTGTATTTATTTTCATACCATATTTTTCTTTCTACTTTATTTTCATATATATATATAGATATATAAAGTATACGATGTTTTATTAAATAGATAATTGATGAAAACCTAATATATTTTACACCCACACCCTACAAGGGTACCCCAGTTCATGTGTAGAACTTATGTTTGGTTTTTATGTGACATTATGTATAAGTTATCCTACAGGGGGAGGAAAATAGAGTTAGTAGTATAGTCTGTAGAGGAAACCATATTTTATATTTGAGTTTCCACCTATATTTTTTTAGTTTATTCTGTAATTGGATGGATTGGTTAGAGAAACTTCTTGAATGTATGTATACTAAGTGTGGGTATTAATTATTTTATATTATATTATATTGATGCTTATATGTTACTGATTTTTGGATATAAACTATAATTACATGTTCTTACTCTTATTATTTATATGATTATTCTATTATTGATTGTTATTTTATATGATGGTATTCAGAGTATATTCTCCCAATAATTAATATATACTCCCACCACTTGTCGATAAACATTGGAATATGGGGAGGAATACATTGGGACTTTTTGTGACCCTTTTCAAAACTAATGGATAGTTTTCTTTGTTTGGTTGTTTCAAAATTAACGAGTAGATTATGAGTTACTTGTAATTCTTGCCAACATTATGAATGAAAACATGTATTTTTTTAGTTTTCAATGAACATATCTTATTGATACTATATTAAATAATTAATAACTTTTTCTTTATGAAAATAAATGATAAAACCCATCTCCTCTCGGTACTTCTACCCAATACTAATGGATTTTTTATTATGAACTAATGGAAAACTTAGAATAAAAGTTAATTAGAATAAAAAAAATAATATTAAAGGTAAAAAAATATAATGGTATTTATATTTATAAAATAATTTTAATCCCTATATCCTTACTGAGTATTAGATAATAATCATATGATATATGAACTAAAACTTAGATTAACCATTCAATATAAAAATAGTAAGAGAAAATAAAAAGTAAAAGAAAATAAAATGTAATTCATGACCCATTTTTATCAGTCCCCATTGATGAATAACCCATTTATCTTTGGTATATCTACCCATTTTAAAGAAAAAATAGGAATAAAACACATCACCTGATATTATTCCACTTACCTATAAGGCAATGACATCGAATCCACCTCATCTCATCTATGACCAAGTTTTGTATCCCTCAACACTTCTAGAATATCCTCTTATCACCCATTGAAGATTACTAATTATATAAAATTTAAAACAATATTAAAATGATACTAGGTCATATATTTTAAATACCCTATATATACTATATTTTATTCTTATATTTTAGAAATAAAACATGTTAGCAAAATATTTAAAAACACCATTTAAAATACTTTTTAAATTTTCCCTATATTTTTCTATTTATTTATTTAGAAAATAAGATATTTAAAACCATTGAAATATTCCTGTGATTATGATACTTGGGTAGCCAATTTAAAATGGTATTCTAATTTATATAATAATGCACTCATGCTTTAAAATAATATATGGATAGTTTAGAAATAATGTATCACACCCTTACTCTTACTCAACTATCTAGTTTCTACAGCTTCACTTACTCTAACTTATTTATTTAAATTCATTTTCATTGGTAGTGACATTATATTTCCTCTATTAATGATATACAAATTTCCTTTTTATTTCACCATTACTTTTTATATTTTTTTATTTTCACATTTGCTGATAGTTTAACAGAGAAAAATATCAATTATTCCCCTTCATATAGACCAAATCATGGATAATTCAAGATTTATTCATTGTAGGTTCCATATTTATTCATGGATAGATGATATAACACTCATAAAAATATTAATTTATTGTAAATTATTTTATATATTTAGTAATTTTCTTGGTCTTCATGACCAACTAGTTTAATAGTCATTGTTTTTTGAGACTTTTTTCATGGCTTGTTAAACTCTTCAGTAATGGTAGTTCAAGTTTTTTTCATGGTTGACTCTAGTCTAGAATTCCTAGTCATTTGGTTATTTTAATTGGTTAACCATATAGTATTAATTCTATATTCTTAGAAAAATCAACTCTTCTATATGTTATGCTATGTAGTGTAATATCAAAATCTTCCTAACAAATTCAAAATTTTCTACATGGTCAAATATGTAATTTATTTAGCTTTAATATTTAATGTTATTAAAAAATTTACCTATATAATTTAAATTAAGAAAAAATAGGTTTGAAATTTATAATAAAACTACAAAATAATAATTTTATCCATTATTTTTTTGAATTTATATCAAATTATTGCATAATTACTAAATTACTCTAAATACTCATTAATTACGCCAAGACAATGGTTTCAAGGGGTATTTTTCATTTAGTACCAAAAAAACCTTAAAATTGATATATATTATCCACAGAAACAATTCTTTCAAACACACACCTAATAAAGTTTATTGAGAGTTTTCTTCAAACTTCAATTTTTATTTCTCTATGAATCTGGTTGGTGACATATTCATAGTATATTCCTTGGATGATTTTATATTATATCTAATCCCACTCTTTCCCATTGTATAATTAATTTTTTTCTTATACATTCCTTAAGTATCCATGATGATTTCTCAACCTTTTATTTTAAACTATCACTATAAAAGATTATAAACTTTACCATTCTATATTTTATTTATATATATTTTTTAATTTTACCATTTATTTTTCAAGAGATAAATCCTCTTCCCCCTTTTAATCGATGCAAGTGTTAATATCATTAATAATGTTACCTTGTTCTTTAATCATTATATATTACTAGGCATAGTGTCAAAATATTTTATAAGAAATAATTTATATGTAACTAATTATTAAAGTTTATATAATATAATACTATTATCATCTAAAAATTTATTATATTATTTTAACAAGTTATTCCCCAACCCATTTTTTTCTTTTTAAATACAAAATTTTCAATTACACCTTAAATTAGAAGAATTAAATTAAAAAATCCTACTTATTAATATTGATAATCAATTTTTGTTTTTTATTTATCAACCATGGAAACTGACACATCATGTAAATTATATTTGAAATATACTTCATTTACATTACTTGAAAATCTTTAATCACCATCTTCATTTATCTCAAAATGTTTCCTTTAAAACTTATTTTTTTTCTTCATATCAAAGTTAGATTTATTAAATTTATTTCTGGTAAATTTATCTTTATTTTTATAATGTAATAAATCTATAAACAATCTTATTCATCCCATATTGGAATCCTGAAGAAAATGTGAAGAAACCTTGAACCTTTTTATACTTGTTATTGGTAGATTTATTTGAAACCTACACTTTCCTTGTAGAAAACTATTTAAAACTTGTGAAAGAAATTCATCATGATCATATTAATTTCCCTCTTAAATCAAGAACAAATGACCATTTTACTTTAAATAAACTTCTTTATAGGAATATAAATCTATCATAACCAACTTCACATTCATTTAACATTCCATAAATCTATTTTAAAAATATTGAAGTGTAAGTTGACTTAGATCATGTTTTTCAATATCAATAATGATTTAATTATATAAAGCTGAAAATATTCTCAATATATTATTTATAATTTCATAATAATCAATATTTTAACCAAGTTACATCATCAATACAACTATATAAATTAATATATTAAATTATTCATCAATATATTCCTATGAGTATATTCCAAATTTTTCAGATTTGTACATAATGCTTATACTTAGCCACTTTCACCTTGTATTTTCCATTATAAATTTTAGTTAATTTTTATAATATTGAATTATATTATGTATATATCATAATATTTATATATTCACTATTGAAAAGTGACCTAGATAATATATTTTTATCTTTACAATCAATATTTAATATTTACTTATTCATACCAGTCAATGAAGTATCTATTGTATCACTTACATGGATTCCATGTATATCTAAGTAATATACATCCAAGACAATATATAATAGATATGATCTCATTAAAAAAATAATTTTTATTTAAAGGAACATAAAAATTAAATAGAATAAAGGTTTAGAATTAGGGTGTTCTATAAAAGTGCAGACGCAGTACATCCACACATACAAAATGTTTATAAGTATTTTGTAGAGTTAATTTTTTTGAATTCAACTAGTGACCTACCCATATAAGTGTTGGGAAAGGTATGATGAATAAATATGTAGATGAACACAATGGAAAAAATTATTTCCATATTGAATGAGTATAAAAAAAATCAAAACATGCACAAGGTAAAAAATATATATGAAAAAAATATATATTCATATCACAAATTTATTATCATAAAAAATATGAATAGAGAATAATAAATGTACCTAGTCTAAAAAATTATTCTACTAAATAATTAAATAGTATATATAAGATATCCACAAATATAAATGAGATATAAGTAATATCACTCTTAAATAAATTATCAACACCAGTATGAAGATATGCCAAAAAATAAGATTTTAAAATAAAGAACACTATTTAGAAAACAACAACAAAAGAAAAATATAGTTGTTTACATCTATAGGACACCATTTTAATAGTATGGTTATAAAAATAAAAAAACATAAATTGAAAATATATTTATTAGTAATTTATCAAAATTTAAGTTAATATTTCCCCCTTTGGATTCCAAAATGATTAATAAAAAGTCACGATGATTATTTCTCATATAAGAAAAAATGAATGCACATTTACATATCTTAAAAAAATACTCATACTCCTTATAAATTAATATGATATTTTTAAAAAAAATAGAAATAAAAAAAATATAATAAAAACAACCACCTCCTAAAATATGGGTTTCGGTTCTGGAGGCCCCACAAAATCTCCCCCTTTGACTTAACTTGTGATCATCACTAACCTTTCCATTAGTTGAAAACATTCAAATTTACCATTCCAAAAAATATTGGTTAACATTTATGAAAAATTTTCATCTATGTAAAATTTATTAATGTCTAACTATTTGGAATAGAGACCATCATGTATCCAATAATACCATTTATAGATATATTTTGATCTGAATTAAAAGGTAAACTTATTTATTAAATAATTAACACTCTAAAGATCATAAAATAAAATATATATCTCCTGACCAAAATTGATCTCATAAATAAAATTATTTATGAAAAAAATTATTTCAAGCATTTATAGATACATTAAAAAATATTTAGAGGAAGATAATTTAAAAAATCACTATAATATAGACTATCATGATACACCCTCCTACAAATGGGACTGAATAACTTGATTCCGGATCGATCGAATCATTATTTACTTTGATATATAAATATTTAATGCCATAAGGCATAGGTTTCACACATATAAAATAGAATATCAGGTCAGAAGTACCGTAAAGATAATGAAAAATATACTTCACCACTCCCAAATGTTTCATAACTAGGTTTTATGGAAAATGGATAACCAAAAAAAATACATGATCTATATTAATTTTAGTATATACCATCACATAAATCAAACAAACTATAATAGATGAATAAGGTATATTTTTCATATCCTCTCTCTCCTTATCCTTATAAGGAGTGTGACTAGTGCTCAAATTGCAATATAAAGGAAAATGAGTAATGAAAACTTTATCATTGTCTATTGGAATACTTAAAAAACCTTCTCAATATGCCTTTCCTAAGATGTCCATATTTTTTTGGACTTGTCATAATGGGAGATATTCATTCTAAAAATATATGTCGTTATACCTAAAGACTCCATCACCAAATATATCCAAATATGTCCCTTCAATCTATTAATTCTAGAATCATCATGTACAATAATTATAATATCAAAAATAAAAAGTATTATTACAATAAAATCACCATTAATAAATTTAGTATAAAAAACAAAATGATCAAAATAATTATTATTGACTCCTTGATAAAAAATTACTGACTCATAATTCTTATAATAGTTCCTTAATTTTTTCATTAGACAATATAAGATCTCCTTCAACATTTAGACATGATCATGTTTACCTATTTCAAAAAACCTTCTAGTTTTCCTATATAGATCTCCTCCTATAATTCACTATGGTGGAAACCTATCTTCACATCTATCTACTCAATCTAAAAATATAAACAAGAATCCAATCCATGAATAACTTTAATACAATAAATTTTTGACAATATGTGATAAACTTTCTACAAAATAAATACATTTCTTATAATGAAAACTTTTAAAAACTACCATTTCCTTATATCATTGAATTAAAATACTTTTTTTATTTTTTAATCTAATAAATCTATTTATTTTTCAAATAAATCTTACATTTAGTTAATTTCACTAGCCTAAATTTGTGTTTGTCATGTAATGATATCATATCTTTATCCATTTTTTCAACCCATTAATACGTGTTAACACTTACCATTAACTTATCAAAAAAATTATATTTTTTACCTTCTTTAAGGAGTATATAATCATACCAAGTTAAAGTGGTATGATACTGAGATGATCTACTGAGTAGAACTGTGAGTCAATTGATAAAATTTGAAACTATATTACTAGAAATAATAGGTGCATCGGAAACATGAACTTGAAACTATTCGACTTAAAAATAATTATTCACATAATTATAGTCATCAAAATATATAATGTGGGATAAATATAAATTACAAATAGGATTAAGACTAACAAAACCATAAAAACTTTAATGTGTATTTTTTTATCTATTACCAATATCTATAATAGTTTCATCATCTATAAATATAGAAACATGAATTCTAGAAATATTTTTTAAAATTTGATCATAAAATCTATAACAATACTCATTACGTCTATAACTAGTGAAAATTAACAATTGTGTCCTACTATCCAATTTGGATCTCTCATCCTTTGTCACATGAACACATGATTTACAAATAAAAACATACAAGTTATAATATTTTATCACCTTTCTATACTAAAACCTATCAAGAGTGTCTACCTATAATAAAATTATGGGAGAGAAATTGATAATATATGAAATAGTAAATAAATCCCCCTCTTAATGATTTCTATGAGACATCACTTTGGATTGTAAATATAAAAACCATTCAATCAATTTATTGTTTATTTGATCAACTCCACCATTTAGGTGAGGTGTCTTTATAGAATCTTATAATATTGAATACCTTACTATATACAATACCCATCAAAAGGACCAAAGTACTAACCCCCATTATTATTACAAATTTATTTAATCTTCTTACCTATTTCAATCTCAATGGAAACATAAAACCGCTTAAAATCATAGATCACATTAATTTTTCATTCAAAATAGAAAACCAAATCTTGCATAAATTTTTATAAATAAAATTCACTAATTAATGTTCACTAATAAAAGTATTATATTTTATATAAACAAAGATATATGAATTTACTAACTAAAGTACCTCTAACTTTGTTAGTAAAATATGACTATATAAAAAAACCTATTATATTTTTTTATTCATGAAATGATAACTTATTTTTAATTTGATTCCTTTTATAACTGGATAAAATTTTCTCTAGTACAGAAAACCAAGACTCTTATAATTGTTGTAAATATTATATTTGTGCACAATTTGGAAGATTAATTTCACTCAAAAACTTAATAAGTATGAAAATAAATTTAATATATTGTATAATACAAATCCAATATCTTCTCATCTCTTGGTAAAACCAAGTAACCCTTTGAGATATTCCACAAACCATAACCAAATTTATTTAAAAATATATGTTAATTAAGAATAATTCTTAAAATGATATTTAGAAAATCCTTGGGGAATGTAATATATTTTACAAAAAATAGACTATTTCAAGTGTTGGCCTATAAAAAATTAGTTCCCAAAACTATAACATCCACATATAAATCATTATCCATTTAAAAATCCTTAACATTATTAGGATATAATATTTAAAACATTATTCCTCAATTTCATGTAAATTTAGACTCCACTTTGAATAAACCACAAATAATCATCATAATAAAAATTAATATAATTACAAAAAATAATTAGATCGCCTCATTTAGTGGAAACAACATGATCACCACCATCACCATTTTTATTTTAATAAAATTCCTTCATTTACACCCTTTTTAACTTGTTAAAAAACATTCAAATATATCATTTATATTAATAATGATAATATTAAAATTCCTTATACTTCATTATTGATATACTTTATCCATTAATTTTACCTCAACTACCATATCCATGATTCCTCTCTTGGATTCTCCCATTCTTCTTTATGAGTAAAATTTTAAAAAAAGAAGTGGCATAGATATATCTATTGAATTCTTCATCCAAAATTGTATACTAGAAAAAATTCATAGTCACAACTCCATTAGGCGTAAAACCAATAATATTTAAAAATAAATTATCCCATTAATCAGTTAAATATTTATTTTGAAGAATATTGAAAACATCATCCTCAATGTTAATACCCATGCCATATAACTAATCAAAATAACCCTAAAAATTAGTTAAATAATAAAATAATAGAAGTAACATGATTGTGAATTATGTTCAAGGAATTTTTAAGAAGAAATAATTAATTATTTATTGTCTTATAATCATGAGTGGTTTTAATATTATCTTATAAAGTAATGGAGTGAGGAATAGTGACAATAGTATTCATACTATTTTCTTTAACTCATTGAAGAATGAAACCATATACCAGTTTGTACTCAAACTCCAAATATTCATTGGTTTTACCTTCTAGATTATATAAATAATACAAAAACCGATGCATCAATTTTATAAATAATATATAATTCATTTTTTTAATTTTCACATATTATAAAATTCACTATTCAATAGAACCATAATACTATAATTAAGAACCATGATACATCAAAATAAAGACCAAATCTCTGATACTAGATATCATGAAGGTGATGATAAATGAACATAATAGAAAAAATACTTTCTAACTTTAATTAGAATAAAATTTTATTATAATATTCAGAATAAAATAGATATATACATAGAAGAGTAATTTTGGAACATGAAATTTTTTAACATGGAAAAACCTAAAAAGGGTTATAACATTTGACCTGAACTAGAAAATTAAACCACTAAAAAAATTTAATAGTACATGGTTGTGACACATAAATATGAATAATATAACAAAAATATTACTCTCTAATAAATCATAAATCCAAACACAAATATGTAGAACATATATGAAAATAAGAAATTCCATCTAGATAAGAAAAAAACAAAAAATATGATCTTATGGATCTAAAGAAAACCATTTGAATAACAAAGTACCAAAAATCACTTAAATTAAACAAAAAATATCTATCAACCATATCAAATGAATTTTATTAAATATAGTTACCCTCTGTAAATTGAAAGAACTAAAAAAAGTGTTTCTTTTACTCCAAAAATATTCTTGAAAATATCTATCTTAAAAAATTAAATTATACTATATAAAGTGATATGATATATTTATTTAAAAAATATATACTAAAGGAGGAACAAATAATCCAATATAAAAATACATTCCTTTAAAATCATGATTCCCAATCCAAGAGGTTCTAAAATAGGAATCTAAGGAAACAACAATCATTTTTCCTTATATCCAAGAATAAATAGCGTATATATCCTAAGAAAAAAATGATTTAGTAACATTAAGTAATGTAGGCAATAAAAACATGTCAAATCATGATAATGGTTTGGGTTACTAATCAACAAATCTAATTCTAACTCTATGTATGGGAGGTTAATTCATTTCAGGATGAAAAATTAGATCTCAATGAGAGTCACCTTATCATTAGTGAGGAGGGGAGATATCAACTTAAAAGGAACTATGAAAGTAGATATAAAATAATTAGAAGGATTATGAACCACATATACATTATTCATGTTTTCATCAACACATGAACCAATGGTATTTATATTATTTCCAAGTAGTGGTGGAAATCAGTGAACCCATAGTCCCTTGGAAGCGATTCTTTCTAGATTGGTAATATAAAGGGTTACCTATCTAGGATTCACTATAAATAACCTATTTTTTATTTTAGGAAAGAGTTTAATAAGCCCCCTATAATATTTGTTCACCTAAAAGTGTATGTAATCATGAAATTAAGTGAATAGGCTAAGAGTACCTTCATTATATTTAAAACACAAGTTGAAATAAATAGACACAAATAAAATAAGGTAGATTTAGTTTCTTAAGAAGTTGGAGTTGGAATTGAACCAAATAAACCATTGGTTAAGATGAATATTAAAGGATATGAGGTTAGGAAATTGATAAATAATTCCCCAAAAGTAAAGTCAAAGTGAATATTTAGAATATTTATTTTTAATAAGATAAATTATGTGGACTCGGGTTGGGGGAGGGGGAAAAGTTCCAAATTTAAGTGAGTGGAATCTAATCTAAGAATTCATTTTCCTTAAGAAGTTACTTATTTAATAACTAAGGCTCCATTGGAAAATTAAACTTGAAGTGTGAATGTACCAATGTAAGGTAATTAAAGATTAATTTCAATCTGGTTCTTCTATAAATATGAGGTGATTAGGTTTCAATGATAAGGTAATATTATTATTAGTATGGTCAAGTTGATTATATAGAACTATATTAATAAATGGGTTTTGGTTCAATTTATTACAAAAATCAATAAAAATGGTTAATATACTAGGTAATAATAAGGGAAGTTATTACTAATTATCTAGATAAAGGCTATATCTTTGTAAAAGAATCAATATATAGTTATTATGAACTATTAGAATGAAAATAATAACATGTTTTAATTGGATAAGTAATTTTGATCTAGTAACATGGGAACACAGTTGATTGGGTGCCCAAATTTCTCTCTCATGATAAAATTAAAAAGTGTTTTTACTTTAAAAAAATCCCATAAAAACCTTCCCTGGATTACATTAATGTTATTTACCAGAGAATCAAAGTCATGGGAACCTTATTTTGAAAGGATAGACATACTCTTATAGATATTCCAATGAAGCCATTTTTAGATCAAATATACCAGATGAAGTCTATAAAAATATGTTAAAGAGAGTAAAGGATAGATTTAGGATATGTACTAATGGATATGATATAAATCTAAAGAAATTATATAATGATTTGTATCAAGGTTACTATCCCTATAAAAGAGAGAAAATGTTCATTTATTTTTTTAAATAAATAAAAAAATTTTCTAATAAGAAATAAAAATGCCATATACAAATGTATAAGGATATTAGGGGCTCATATGTAAATGAAATGGAATTAACATTTAAAGATACCAGTCTAGAGTTCATTATAGGGGATCCTATTATTGGATAGTTAATGTGATATGAAAATATTTCCTTTAGTGGTGTTAGAATTCCGTCTGATCCAATTTCCCTAATTTTTAATAGTTTGTTGGAGAAATGAAATAGTTCTATTCTTACCATTAATGAATAAGATAATGTATTCATTAAAGATAATATCTTAGATACCTATAGATTCATAGATATACTTTAATATTATTACACTACCAAATACCTTTAGATGATTATAATTTTTAATAAAGGTATCCTAGTTGAGGATAAAGATACTAGGTCATATATGATCTCCCTATATATGAATATGAATGGATTTGAAAAAAGAAAACATTTTTCTATAAGGGAAATGAAAAACCAAGTATTCATGATTTATCTAAAAAATTGGTCATAATGGGCCTCTATGAAGATAAAATTATAATGAAAAGTCATTACAAAACACTATTCAATCTTATTCTATGTATGTACTATGTTAACCTTTACCATGAGATTCCTAATATAGACCTTATGTTCATGATTAATAATCATAACATGGGTTATCCACCCTACCCTATGAATTATTTTTCTATGATTTAAACCATTTTAGTTGATCTGATATGAGAGACGAGGGAAATGAGATAATCAATGAATAATTCCTATTTAATTTTTTAAGAGAAATTGCATAGGATAATTAGGAAAAAGTGTTAAAATTGAATGGGATTATTAATATTTGTAATGTGTATAAGTAATATATCCACCAATGATCTAGGAAGATATCCTCCATTTAAAAAAAAATTATATATTACATTATAAGAGTTAAGTTTAATGTGTATGAAATAATCTAGGGAGCATGTATGAAAAATTTTCATTGTACTCTAATCACTAACTCATTATTTTATTATTAAAAATCTAGTATTGATAAACTATTGATCCTTAGGATCACTCTTTATTCTTATCACTCTACAGACTACTTCAAGACAATGTTCATAAAATATATATTTGATAACACATACTCTATAATTATAGGATCTATATAAATTACCACAAATCCAATATTTGTGAATATGATTTTCTCATCATCCTTATGAGACTAGTGTTTATCTTATTATATCAACAAATCATTAATAAAAGTATTATTTTTTGATAATAATTAACTTTTATTGGTATTTTTAATGACCAACCTTCACATTACTATGACACCAAGGTAATGAACCACTTGACCTTAGGTTCACTTATCGATTTACAAAAATTAGTGACTAGTAACTAGGTTTTCCAATGAAATATTAGGGAGTGATTTACCATCAGATAAAATATAAACATATAATAATAACAATTAATATTTAAATAAATTAAAAATAAAATTAAAATTAAGGAATCATGTTTGAAAAATATCTCCATTCCCAATAATATGCATGTCATTTCATACCTTTATACTAATATAAAATAAAATATCAACCAATGAGTTTCCATCTATAAAACTAAACTAAAATAAAGAAAAATGAATAGAATACCTGATATTTCCCAAAATGAGCCTTATAATCTGCCCCAAATATAGTCTCCTTATCTTTTTCCTACCACTCAAAACTCATGTATCTATCATTAGGATATTTTCATTACCTACACCATGAGAGAAAAAATATAAACATATAAGTTAAGTGTGTATATTGGGAAAAGTGTTTGAATACTATGTTTAATGTGTTTAACATTATGAATATAATTTCATAGTAAAATCATTAATAAAAAAATATTCCTTCATATATGTTACTCACAAAATATTTTAATGGAATGTTTTTATTTTATTTTTACATAGAATATGGTTAGAATTACATAGGGATGTAATGAAATTAATAAAACCCTAAATGTGTAACAAACATAAGGCCTCTATAGTGGTCAATCATATGGGATAAAATTATATGGGTGATTATGTATGGTTTTTTTAATATTATTAAAAGATTTTAAGAATATAAAATTTATCATGTTATACAAAATAAATCCTCCACTTTATCATTATTTCAGATTAGATGTGTATATGGAATAAAGTAAAATCGTAATTGAACTCTCAAAGTATGAATTTGAGCTATTACTAACTAATGTTCATTATGGATTATTATAGTTTATGATTAAATGTTAAGGATTACCATGATAAAAGGAACACATTTTTTGTGTTGGAATAATGACCAAGATTATTATATAAAGATTCATATAATATGTATTTAGTATCCTAACACTACTACAAAACTGGGTTTCTGTAGTGCCACCCTTTATCAGTGCTAAAAAAAGCACTAATAGGGGGGGGGGGGTTATTAGCATTAAAAAAAAGCGCTGATAAAGGGTAATTTTAATAACACTAAAAAAGCACTATTAAAATTCACCCTTTATCAGTGTTTTTTTAGTAATGATAAAGGCCCCCAATTATTAACACTTTTTTTAGTGCTGTTAAAGTGGACCCCTTTATTGACTCCTTTTTAATAACATTGATAAAGGGGGGCTTTATGAGTGCTTTTTCCTAGAACCGATAAAGTTTATATTTCAAAAAAAAATCATGAAAAATAATATATTGTTATATAAGTATATTTATATTGATATAATTATAATATATATATTTTAAATATGTTTTAGATAAGTATAAATAGACTATTACATTTAATATATAAGAAATTTAGTGAAAATGGATTTAAAATATTTTAAAAAATATTATTAATTAAAATTTTTCTAATTATAATCGATTAATAATCATTTAATAACAATTTGAAGACACAAAAAATCAAAAAAATTAATAAAAGATCTAAAATAAGTTGAAAATGTAACTCAAACTTCAAACGACCATAACTTTTGATTTGAGTGTCCGTTTGAGCTCTATAACATATCAAATCAAAGTTTGTGACAAGATCTATGCGTTAGTGACTGAAAGAAACATTCTATCACATTTTCAAAGCCCAAAAAGGCCTATAAGGCCTACAAAATAGAGTTTTTAGTCGGGATACCCTGATTGTTTAATAATAAAAGAGGTATAACTTCTGATCCGGATGTCCTCTAGGACTGTACCACATATCTTATCGAATATTGTTTCATTTTTTTCGATTTGACTGGTTGTGGAGTTAGAACGGACTTCTCGATTAGAATTTATGGTTGTTTTAACATTCTATGGATTTTCAAATATACATATATATGTATTTATTCGTAAATATATATATATATATATATGTGTGTGTGTGTGTGTGTTATATGTATGTATGTATATATTTATTTATTTATAAACACACATAAAAAAACATATTTTATAATTTATTTAAAACTAATCTTATAAATATATATTAATATACAAATAAATATATAGATAAAAAATTATAACTAAAAATATATATATAAATACATATAAATATAAATTAATATACGATTATATATATATATACTAATATATGAATAAATATATATTCATTAATATTACTAAATATATTTATATTAATATGAATCTATATTAATATATGAATAAATATAAATATATATATATATATATATAAATAAATATAAATATATATTAATATAAGAATAAATAAATATATATATATATTAATACATGAATAAATATATATGTATTAATATAACTAAATATATTTATATTAATATGAATCTATATTAATATATGAATAAATATAACTATATATATAGATATATCATTAAATAGAAAAAAAAAACTAAATAGATTAGTAGTAAAGGTGTAGGTGCACAAGGGGGAGGTCTCAGGTTTAAGTTCGCGTGGAAGCAGGGAGGGGCGCGTGGGAAAGTGCAGCGTGCAGGAGAGGGGGAGGGGGTCCACCTTGTGCTGATAAAAGGGAGGTAAAGCACTGTTAAAATCTCCCCGAGCATTTTATTTATTTTTTAATTTTTTTTAACTTTTATCAGTGCTGATAAAAGGGGTCTTTTATCAGTGCTAAAAAAAAGCATTGATAAATGACCATTTTATCAGAAATTTTTTTAGCGTTGATAAAAGTCACCTTTTATCAGTGTTTTTTAGTGTTGATAAATGGGGCCTTTATCAGCACTTTTCTGAGCGCTGATAAAAGGGGCCCCTCCTTTATCTTCGCCTCAATTAACATCGCTTTTCTAGTGCTGTTAATGCCATTTTCTAGCACTGATAAAGGACATATTTGCAGTATTGTAGGGGTGTATGTTTCATATTGAATCCCCACACCTAATGTTGGTAAGATATTCTGCATGATAACATTCATATTTTGATAAAATTCTTTCGATATACTTTAGGATTTACTAATAATGGGTTGGTTTGGTATGTCAGTGATAATGAAATCATTTGATGTTAACCCATGATGATATTTATTCTCTCATATTACAAGTATGAAATTTTAGTCCTTGATTGAGGTGGACTGGGGAAGTTTATGAACATACCTAGATAATGTTCTTGTGATGTTCTTTTTTATCTAGATAAGGGGAATGGGATGTTCTTATCTAGTTAGATGAATGACACGTGATGTATTCATTTACTTAGTTTTTATATACTTGTAGAATAAAAAACTTATGAATAGGCTATATGATATTGACATAATATATATCATGTGGTTAATTAATGTGTTAAAAATAGGGATTATATTATCATTTATACCTTTTTATGATATATCTAGTTGACACGAGTATTAAGATACATGTGTTTGATAAAGACCACACCATATAACTTTATAGATTGAGTAGAATTTACTCTTTTTCTAAAGACCACTATTTGATTAATTTTATGGATTTTAGAATTCATATTTGTTTTTAATGCAACTCAAGACCATGGGGTTAAAATTTCTTGTTCTGTGAATAATGATATAGTTTATGAAACTTGGGGGGTTACATCAAAAGAGTTTAATGGTTATCCAAAAGAACTTCTAGATGGGTTTTCAGATGTTGTTACATATGATGTAGAATATAGAGAAAATATATGATAGCTTATCCCAAAGGAGTCTTGGATATTATATAATGATTATTTCATTTAATGAAACATGGGGTGGAAGTGTACTATGTTAGTGGGTATTTAGTGAAAGTGGGAGATTGATATATATGTTACCTAAAGGGATAAAAACTACATGTTTGTTTAGAACACACCATCATCTATCCTTATGTTAACTATGATATAGTTTAAGAAATTATTCCATAGTTGTTGTGAATGAAAATATTATATTGTAATATAATGCATGATTTGATCACCATCTTCCACACCAACTATATTTTTCAGTTACGATAATTATAAGATAATAATTATGTGATTTTATAAAACTTTCATGTATGCTTAAATGTTAAATACTATTTGAAGAGATTGAACCATATGTTCAAATATGTTGAAATTATTGAGAAATTTGTGAAGTTATCATATTAATATAGGACAATTGTTATAGTTATTTTATTTCGAAATAATTTTCTTCAATACTCAAGAAAGGGTGTGCTATGGTTATAACTTCTCAAGGAAAAATTTATTCAGATCTCAATTGTCTTGAACCATTAGACATAAGGTTCTAGAAAACCATGGTTTAAGGGAGATCCTTCATAAGAATTTAGAGATTGATAAAATTTGCAGAAATCTTGGATGAAGTATTATTTCAGATACTTCTCTAAGATCATGATCAAGTTTGTGTGATTTTTGGATAGTCCAAATTACCAAATTGTAAGGTATGATATTCTTATTCATGTTATTATTCATTAAAAACATATAAATATATCATGGATATTTTTGGGTTTCAATGTTACTATCTATTGTATTTAGGATATGTTTTATCCTTTTGAATCCCATTAGTGGTATCAGACCATATCTATTAATCCATTCCTATTTTAGGGCATATAAAAGGAAAATTTATTTAGCTAATGTATCACAGAGGATGACTAGGATTTTATCACTTGAGGAGATTTATCAACTGTTCACTTAATCTAATTCACATAAACCACTTCTTTTTGATTGTTTTAATTTTTTTAAACCAACGTTAAATTTGAGTTTTTATTAATTAGTAAAACAATTAAATGACATGTAGAATGAAAATTTAAACTTATACTAACATGAAATTATTTAGAAAATTATTTGAGAAAGAAAGAACTTGTTCTTAGGTTCAGTTTTGGGTTCAATCATTATTATCATTTTTTTAAATTTAGTCAGATAATTTTGTTATGAGATATCATAAATGAATCACTATCCTTTTATTTAGTGTTGTGAAATATTTAATTCATTAAAAAATATAAATTCAACCTCCACCTATAATAAATCTTGATCGTAGAACTCATTCGAGGGTGTGAAATATTTCAGGACCTAGCTCTATTATATGTTGTTTCATCCATTTCTTGGATCAAATTCATCATGTGAAAAACTAATTAATGAAAGAGTGGGAATAAAAATTAAATAAAATAAATAGAAATAAATTTGAGTTTCATGTCACAGGGGAAAATCACCACACCTGTTCATTCTACTCAAATCTATCAAAAAATTAAAATAAACTTTAAAAAACAATTAGAGAACACCTTAATCTCCCCTGGGCCAAGCCTCGGGTCATCCCCTCACTATCAAGGGTAAGAGATAACTTTGGGGGATAGAAATAAGGGAATAATAATAAAAATAAAATAATAAAATAAAATAAAATAAAAGTATAAATGTGAATAAAAAAAGGAAATAAGAGATAGAGAGGTAAAAGAGAGTGAGGTAGAAGAACAAAAAAATAGAATAAAAAAAGATAAGAAAATAAAACAATGGAAATATTAAGAAAAATAAAATAATAATATGAATAAAAAGAATAAGATGAAGAAGAATAAGAGAATATAGATAGGTGAAACACAATTGTTAAGGAATTCATGAATTCTATTATTAATAAAACTAAACTAAAATTAAATTTAAAACAAAACAAAACAGAATAAAATAAAAAGAAAATAAAAAAAGAAGAATAAAAGAAAAGCAACATGGAAGCCTCAGTAGGATATACTCCTTTGGTCTTAACTCCTTATTTAGGAAATGAAGGTACTTGTTTTATAATTCAAGTAAGAGCCTCAACACATTATTTGGTTTCCTAGAGTCTTCTTGAACTTTGAGAGTTTAAAATATTTAATAGGTTTCATCTGAGAGACCCATATGGTCGTTAGAAACCACACCTGAAGATATAAAGGGAATCCATTTTCTGGCATGGACTAAGTGGTGAATCACCTTCATAGTGTAAGCATGCATAGGGACATGTAACTCCATGTGGTAGTGGTAGTGGTGGCCTTGAGCATGGCAGCGGGGAAGCCTCCTTCATATGGTCTTCAAAGAGGATATATGAACCACAAAATTATCTTTATGGAGTCATCCAAGGGTGTAGAGATCATTCTTGGATGTAATGGGTGTCGATAGTGGTAGTGGATCTCATGGATGAGCTCTCTAGGGGTTTTCATGGTGTTTACTAGTGATAAGAAGTGGTGGATGATGAGATCAAGCGATGAAGGGTGACTAAGATTAGTTGAGTTGGGTGGTGGGTGGGTGTACGAGCGAGGTGAGTGGGATTCTTAAAAGAAATGAACAGAAACACATAAAATGTGAATCACATTGAAACACAAAGTGGTAGCGACTAGGGGTTATAATCTAACTCATGGCTTCTGTTGGCTAGAAGCACGCACCAAGGTAGGCTCCCAAATACACAAACATACATGTACATGGGCCAAACCACACTGCTTGTAGCATGTGGTCATTGGGTACACTATTATCCCATGGGTTTGAACCACTGCGGGCCACCTCTGCATATTCCTGATGCCGCTATGCAGCTGCCATGCATGGGATCTCCCGCGGCCATTCTTGGTCGGCCTTCCCTTAGGGGAAAGCTAAGTGGCTGGTGGTGCTATGGTTGTGGGATAACAATGGCTAGCACATTTTTGGTAAATGTAAATAACTAAAAAGATTAAACAATAAAAATTCAAAGCACTTATAAAAAATATCTATAAAAAAATGAATAATAAAATTCATATCTAAAAGGTCAACTACTTTTATTCATTTACCACCATTTTCATTCCATTAATTAAAAAGCACTACATTTAAATAAAATATTTAAATATATAGAATTATTCATTAAAATCCTTTAAAAATCATTAAGTTATGTTTAAAAGTATTAATAAAACATGAGTGTGTCAAATACCCCCCCCACACAAACCATTATTTTCCTCAAGTATAAAATCTCAAGATGGAATTACATAGGTCACCAATATTTCCATTTTTCAAATCTAAAATAAATAAAAAAATAATTATCAATTTTAAATAAAATTTTAAAATTAAAAATAAAATATCAACTCAATTTCTCAATTTTAAAAGAAACAATCAACTCAGGTATTTTACTTTCTCACTTTTGAAATTGGTGGAACTTCTCCTCTAATTCATTCAATATTCTCAATTTATTATTATTAAACATGCCAAATCATTATCTATATCTTCTTTGAATAATTTCACTCATCACTAATGATATTATTCAAATAGAGTTATGCTCATATCATGAGAATGTGATCCTTATATATACGATTGTGAAAGAACTAATTTATATACTTTGTAAAGATAAAATGCACATAAAATAATGAGGTATTTTAAATTAAGGTTCAAATTTCTTTGAGACTTAAGGTTGGTAGGAATTTTTGTATTAAAATTAAGGATAAAATAGGGGGATTCTCTCTTAAAGTATAATGCATCATATCAAATGGTAAAGTGTAATAACATTATCCCATTTAAAGTATAAATTACCATTTTCCCTAAACTCAGAGTAAGGTTATGATCAGGATAAAGAATAATTAATGATTTGTGCATATTCTTGATTTTTTCTCTACATTTATATCTTTTTTTTAAATTATGCTATTTTTATTTTTTTTACTTTTTTGAAATTCACGATTTGAATAAACCTCACATCCAACACCTAACTACATATGATAAAAATCATTAGCCTAGTGATGGTGATTTTTGATACTTCTAAGTCAAAACCATTCCTGTTATTTTTCATTTTTTTATTCAAGAGGGGAAAACAATAGAGTATACTATTTGAATCAAAAAACTTTTTCAACATTGAAAATTATCTCCCCCAAGGTTTTTACTTAAAATTAATTTCATCCATTTATTCATAACTATATTAACCCCCACACATCAAATCCAAAATATCATGATAATTCGAATAGGAGGGTAGGAATGGGTAAATATGGCTTGAAACATGGATCATTCATAACAAGGGAATTCATAGTGTCTATGGGTTAATAAAGGATTTATGTAAATGTGGTTTTGAAGATAAAGTATTTTTAAAAATTTGCCTCAATCATTTTAAATGTGGTTTTATACATGCATATATTTGACAAGTTTAAATGGAAGCTCTAGTAGTTGGCATTTCCCAAGATCACTCAACAAATATTCTCAAGAATAAATGGGAAGTACTTGGTTTCAAAATATTATTAGAAATAGAATATATTATTTGGGACAATCACTATTGGCATGCCAAATAATAACAAATCAATTCACATAAATTTTAGAAATTCAAAGTGTGAAAAAATTTCTAGAAATTTCATTTACACGAATCAACTAATTCACTCATATCACAAGTCCTCATTTTAATATACATGTTTCACTTTTAATTATTCAATTCTCCATTTTACTCCTTAAATCTCATTATCATTGAAATCTAAAATATGGAATCACATGATTTCTAAGAAACTCATGTCTCATAGATAAGTAAACTAAAGCATAAATTCAAGTATGGGCATGAAATTTTCATTTTAAAGCTCAAAATAGTTTTTTAAGACTAAAATATTGATAATTTAAACCTAAAGAATGTATTAATGAACTCCATGTTCCGTGATTCATAGTCATCTTTCCTACTTGAGTGTTTGGGATTTCCTTCTACTATTAGGAACCTATGAATTAAATTTCTCAATTAAGAAGAAGGATCGTGTCATTAAAGGTTAAAAAATATAATATGTAGTGGGGTTTCATGATGGAATAATCCTAAAAACGAAATTGAAATCTAAATTACAAGAAAGAAAATAGAAGGATAAGTCTTAGTATGATCCCCCAAGTGGCCCCTGAATTTTTACTACCTCTAGAAGGTAGTACCAATAGTTATCTATAGTTTAATGCTAGTTGGAGATTCTTATATTTAAACCAACACATGTGTATTTTCTTAGTTTATACATCTTCTTTATTGGTGAGGAATGATCCATGTATTGAGTATACCTGATCCACACCTTTTACAGTTAACTATATCTTGCATGGTAGGGGTAGGATGGAGTATGAATCATCATATTTCTTGGTTTCTACTTGTGAAACCTCCTCTTATTTTTTTAGTGTTGTCTCAATATGGTATGCATGAATTGAATGATCAAAGAAAAAGTAAGCATGTGATTTTACTTGGACAAAATTTAAATTTAAATTATTAATAAAAAGATTCTCTCTTTTAATATGAACACCCTCTATCATAATTTACTCAGGCTCAATTACTTGGTTTTCTTCATGCACTTCCTCAAATGTACGTTCATCAAAATCAAGGATCTCCATGTGTTTCTTTATAAGTGCATCTTCAATTTCTTCATCTTCCTCTAAGGTATAGAAAAGATAATACGAATCTGAAAATTATACGCAATGGGAATTAATAATCAATTCAGATTGAATAAAATAAAATGAAATAGAGTTTAAGATAAGATCAACTACCTCAGTTGGTTTATCTTCAATATTTTCTTCAATGGTTAATACCATTTGGAGTAGGATGGTGGCAAGTGGAGGTTGGTAGTTGGGCTCCTGGATCTTTTATTCAAATTCCACCAATTTGGTGGTTTCTTCCTACATGGATAGAAAAATATGCCATGGTGCTTTCTATTCTACATTGTTGGGACTAGGGAGATCGATTTTTATCTCACAGTCATTCTATAATTCATCTAGATATTTTTGATCTCCCATACAAAGCATAACAATCAAGTCTTACTCATCATGTAACCACTCTAGCTCATCATGATCATCTTACATCTAGTTCTAAAAATGGTTTGGAAGTTGATGCTCCTCGATTTTGGCCTAAAATTATTAGATATCCTTTCAAAAATTATGGAATACTAAGGGGGATCTTCTTATGCCTTATCTACTTGATAAAATTTAGGAAAGTAATGGGATAACCCGATTATTTCCTAAGCCATGACTTCAAAACTTTTCTCCTTCACTTCTTCCCTTTGGCCAACAATTAATTATTTAAATTCCTTCTACCCATTATTCGATTTCTAAAATAATCTCACCTATCTAGTTTTAAAATAATCATCATACTTCATAGAAAACGGTGAATCAAAAATTTGTTCTTTTAATTGGGGAATTTATTAAAAAATTATGGGAGTAAATAATGAACACTATACTGGTGTCTTGTCTATTTCTTGATAAAATATTGGGAAGTATTCTAATAATTCTATTAATTATTTGTACAATCATTTAATTAAGGGTTGTTTGGGGGTCTCTTTAAGCTCATAGATGTGGTCCTTGAATTTCTCCACTTTTATGATTTTCTTCCAGCTCCCCTGACCCGTCTATAAAAATGTGAAATTCCATATTCCATAGACCATGTTGATTCTACTACCAATTCTTGTAAATTCGAGTTGAAAATCCATGAAGAATAATAATCATTTGAATAAATCATGATTTTTTTAATGTTTTTTGTTTTTAAAAATAAATTAAAACCATTAACTATGTGAAAATTGAAAAAGAAAATAAACTAGTGATTAGATCCCCAACAATAGAGCTAGTTTTGAATCATGCCTTTCACAGGGAGTGGAAAAATAAAATTTATTTTTCTAATGAATCATAGAGGTTTAATAGGGTTATAACACTTGATAATATTCCTCAATTGTTTACCTAATTAATCTTATTTAACTAAACTACTTATTTTTGGTTTTTTAATTATTTTATGAAAAAAATGATAAATTGGGATTTGATTAATTACTAAAAAAATGATGTAACATGTAGAATGAAAATTTTAAATTACAATAACATGAAATAAAAAATAGAATTATTCAAGAAAGAAAGAACATGTTTTTAGGTTTGGTTTTGGGTTCAATCATTACTCTCCCTTATTTTTTTTAAATTTAGTTTGATAAATCAGCTCTGAGTTCTCATGCATAAATCACTATCCTTTTATTTAGTGTTGTGAAATATCAAATGGACTAAGAAATATAAATCTCACCTCATCTTGTAATTAAGGTTGAAGGAACACATCAGTAGAGGGTGTGTAATCTTATAAGAATCAGTTCCATAATATTTTATTTCAACCATTTCTTGGATCAACTTTATAATTTTAAGATCTAATCAATGGAAGAGAGGGAAAAGAAAAAAATAAAAAAAATAAAAATAAATTTGAGTTTCATTTCATGGGGTACAATAACCACACCCTTTCATGCCACTCACATCTATCAAAAATATAAAATAAACTTTAATAAAGTATTCAAGAACACTTTATCCTCCCCTGGTCCAAGCCTAAGGTCAACCCCTCATTGTTGAGGGTAAGATATAAATTTAGTGGATATAAATAAGAGAAAAAGAATAAAATTAAAATAAAGAAATAAAACCAAATTAAAATAATAATGAGAATAAAATAAAAAGAATAAAAGGGATACCAATAAGATAAAGAGATAGAGATGAATAATAAAATAATAAAATAGAATAAAAAAATAAAAAAAACAATGGAAAGATTAAGAAAATCAAAATAAGAATAAGAATAAGAATAAGGATAGAATTTGGATGGGTGAAACACAATTGTTAAGTAATTAATGAATTCCATTATTAAATAATCTAAATTAAAATTATATTTAAAATAAAATAATACAGACTAAAATAAATATAGAATAAAATAAAAATAAATACAAAAACACAAGAATCATGGAATACTAAATAGGATATCCTCTATGGGTAAAAAATACTTCTTTATGTAGTTGATGCACTTATTTTATAGGTTTATGAATAGCCTCAACCTATTATTTGGTTTCCCTAAATCTCCCCGAACTCTGGGAGTTTGAAAATTTTAAGAGGGTTCATCTATGAGACCCGTGGGGTCTTCAAAAATCACACAAAAAAATCTCAGGTGCTTCCCTTTTCTGTCATGGACTAGGTGGTGCATGGAATTCAAAATTTCAGTATGCATGGGGACATATTACTCCATGTGGCAATGAATGTAGTGTCCTTGATCATGGAAGTTGTGGCCTTGAGCATGACAGTGGGGAAACTTCCTTCATCCAGCTTTCAAATTGGCTAGATAAACCTCAAAATGATATCCATGGAGTCATCCAAGGGTGTAGAGATCATCCCTGGATATTTTGGGTGTTGACGGTGGTAGTGGAGCTTGAGACCAAGATCTCCAGTGGCTATCATGGTGATTCTCAATGAGAAGTAGTGGCGGCCGGTGAGGTCGAGTGGTAGAGGACAACTGAGATCGGTGGAGTCAGTTAGTGTGTGAGTGTCTATGGGAGGTGAGAGATATTCTTAAAATAAATGAATAGATAAATATGAAATTATTCCCACATAGAAACATAGAGTGAAAGTGGTGATGGTTTATAATCTAAATCACAACATCCATTGGCCAAAAGCCTACATCCTGGTGGGCTCTTGGATACACACACACACACACATGGGCCGAGCTGCACCGCTCAGCCGATGTGGGACTCAGGCCCACCATGCTCCCATGGAATTGAACCCCCACAGGCTACCTCTAAATAGTCCTGATTCCCCTGTGCATCTGCCATGCGTGGGCTCTCCCATGGACCTACTTGTCCAGCCTTCCCTTAGAGGCAAGCTAAGTGGATGGTGGTACTACTGTTGAGGGATACCAATGTATGGAACATTTTTATAGTAAAAGTAGATACCTAAAAGTGATTAAAAAATAAAAATTCAAATCCCTTATAAAAAATACCAATCATAGAATCATAAATAGAATTAATATCCAAAAGATCAACATCCTTTATTAATTTATCACTATTTTCATTCCTTTAATTACAAATCCAAAAATTTATATAAAAAATTTAAATATATGGAATGATTCATTAAAATTATTCAAAAATCATTAAATAATTCTTAAAAATATGCAAAAAATGTGAGTGGGTCATATATCAACAATTGGGCTGATTTTCCAATGAATGAAGAAGACTATAAAAATATGTTTTTCATGTAACATGATATAACCAAATTTAAAATAAGAATTTTTGTTCATGATTTTTAAGGACCATGGAATAATACACTTAGAAATTTTAATGACATCATAAATGTTAGGAGACCAAAATGAGCATTTCATACATTGAAAGGAAATTGTAAAAAATAAATCATCATTTATGATTGCTCAATGTCATATTCTATATATCACTTTGTCATAGATACCGTAAAAATGAGGATAAATAGTGGTAAAAATTAAGATTAACCCATTTTTTGTTTCTCAATGCCATTACAGAAGCACCTTGGATAGGTTGGCTGAAATTGATACCTCCCTAAAAAGAATTGATTTATCCAAAACATCTCCTTTCCCAATTTGTTTCCCAAAACACTCATTTTTATGGTAAGAACGTGATGATAAAAATGACATAGGATTTTGGAAACTTGTAATAGTGTTACCCATTAAAAGAGTTGTACCTAGGGAATACCATGTTGTGATGGTGGTCCACTTTGAGAATAATTTTAATGAAAATTATTTTTGTTAAAATTCTCAAAATACTTTATTGACATGGGATCTATTGGCCTATATTGAATCTAATAGGGAATTAAAAAAATAAAAATTAATTGGTAGATGTGTTATAGGTTTAATGTTCATTTTTAATGGTTGGAATATGGTGAAATATAAATTTAATTACATTTATTTATGATTATATCATAAATTTATAAATAATTTTTTATTAGTAAACTTATTTAGAAAAAATTATAATATTTGATTTATGTAAATTGTTTACATAAATTATAAAATTATTATTATTTGATAATAAAAGTGATAATAAAATATCTCATATTTTATAAAATGATGGATTTCATGTTAAAACCATGTTTGTGATAATATAAAATGTTCATATTTGATAAAAGTGAATTAATTATGTTTGTCCAGGTCTAAATTATAAATCATTTATAATTCATATTTAGGAATTTTTTATAAATTTTTTGCCTCATGTATAAATTTATGAATTTTTAATTTATTTAGTATTATTCCCAAACATATTATTTATGATTATAAAATCTATGTTATGAATATTGATTTATGCTGTCGATTCAAAGTGCTGAACTACTTGTTTAAATTATAATACAAGTATTTATGTACTTACACGAAATTATGATACTTGATTTGGTTTTATTCTATGTTGAATTTGGATTTAATTATGTTATGAGATTGAATTAATAATTCAATAATAATGTTAACAGATTAGGTTTTATAATAATGATGGAATTAAGGTCTCTCCTTAGTAAAGAACCCTGTTGATCACTAGCTTAGAGGATTATTCGTTATCTATAAAAGTTGGGGTTGGTTAATTTTTCCTCCATGATTAATTTTATAGGTATTATTGATTTCATATTATTCTAATTCATTATATGAAAGGGTTTTATAGTCCTTATATAAGAGATGAATTTGGATATGTGTGGATTTATTTTTATTTTCATTTATATTAGTGATAAAATCTATGAGTTGTGTAAATATTTACACATCAATATGGTTCAAACATATTGATTATATGGAATGAATAATATTAAAAACAAAATAATTTTAATAATTCATATATAAATTTAATAACATGAGATAAGATGGTGATATTAAATACCCTTTATAAATTCTAAGAGCTAGATTCATTCTAAAGAAAACACATGTCAATATATTGATCAGTTAACTATATAAGCTAAACCAAAGAATTTTTCATATAGATTATCTTATGTGAGGAAATCAATTTATGGGTGAATCTAATAGGATTATATTTCTATTTTTGGCCTTTTTTCACTTTGGATTACACTTAGCTAAGAAACCATAACCACTGTAATATAAGAGGAATAAAGTTGAGATAGTCTATATATTTGATTGAGAGAGGGTTTTTTACACTCATCTAATCAACAGTCACATGTTATATTATTTTCATGATTTTTTACCAAATATATATATGAATTATGATATTGAAATATCTGGGATAATTCAAGATGAATTTTTGATCTTTTTTCACTATTGAATATGTTAAAATTAAAAAGCATCCATCATTTTTTTGAGAGACATTTAATAAATTTCATTATTAAATAAATATAAAACATGATACTCAAAAAATAAAATATTTTTTTATTGATATAATAAAATCATCATCATTTTTGAACTTAAATCAGAGATCTATCAAGGAGAAGAAAAAACATAATTGAATAAATTTACAATATTGGTACAAAAATTAGAGGATCATTATTATATACAATTAAAAATGTATGTGTTAGAGAAACCCCTTCTTGATAACCAAACATCAATGTTATTTAAAAGGTGTATTTTGAATCTTTTGAGAAGAATATATGAATTCAATTAGGGTTTAAAAGGTGTTGTTTTAATATAAGATAACTAAAGTAACTTTAGACTCTATTCATGTTCTCAACATGATTAGGTAAATTAATTATTTAGTGAACCTATAGGTTTCCATTAAGGGATGTTTTGGATATGAAATTAAATCTATTATCATAATTAGTAATTTTTTGAAACTATGAATGAGTTTAATAATATTTTACCTTATTTTCCAATTTTTTTTAAGATAGATAAACTTGTAAAGAGATATCCACATTCTGGTGAATTATTGATAGTACAAGTGGGTAAAAGATCCAAGAAGAAGAATAAAATATTTTTGTAATGTCCAATATTCATTCATCCAATATCTAGTCAATTTTTTGTAAACCTAATGTAGGTTTAAATAAAGGATAAAAAATGATTCCATTAGATGGATTTTTTACACCTAAATGGGTTTTAGAAACTCAATTAAAATTCCATATCATTTATCAGTTTTATCAAAATCAATTATTTTATTTTGAAGGGTATACAACACACACACACACACACACATATATATAAATATACAAAATTTCAAAATCATGGTAAGAATTGATGAATTTTGTAGTTTGAATTCAAGGGATAATAAAAAGGGTTTCTAAATCATTGAGTTATATGAAAAGGATTTTTTCAAGGATATATGGATCTAAATAAATATGTGTATATTCATCTAATTTATATTATATTAAAAGATTAATTTTTTGAATTTCTTTGGAAAAAATGAGATAATTGTTTTGATAGACAAGGTTTATGAATCATCTTATTGAATAACACGTTTAAAGGAAGAAATGGATAAAATGTGTTTTATCCTGGAGAATTTGTTTTACCCATAATTATTAAAATATAAATAAAATAGTTCCCACCAATAATCAATGGAGTATAATATATAATTAATTCTTCTTTTTAGAATATTTATATAAAATAATAATACCATATATGTTATGATTGTTAATAGTTTACTTTTAAAATATTCCAACTAAAAGAAATATATGTTATTTATCAACAAAAAGTGCTTATGTATCTTATAAAGATATTATGGGGATAATAAAGTTTATAAGAGGCTAGTTAAAGTATGTTTGGACTTAGATAAATTAAAATACAAAAAATAAAATATTTTTATAGTCAAAATTCATAGTGAATATCAATTAATATATTAAAAGTTTTTATAATATATTAGTAAATAGAAATGTCAATATGTATGTTTTGTTATCATAATAGGGTTAAATTACAACATATCCTAAAAGAAATTTAGAACATTTTGGTAAAAAATAATGTAAAGGGTTATATTAGCTACCCAATGACTTGAAATAAATGTTTTAATAGAAATGTTCTAAGTTGATGATGGTGAACTTAGAAGGAGTTCAAAGTAGAAAAAAATTGTAATCAACATCATAACAATATAATTTATAATGTAAATGTGTTTGAATAACGTGTTTAAAAAGTTAATAATTAGTAATATGATTCATAAGCCTCACCATTATTAAAACAAATACCCCTCATAAATTTTACTCAATAAAAGTGTTTAGTGGGATTTTTTTATCAGATGGTTGTATAAATATGTTTTAGAAATTATATAGAGATGTAATGAATTTAAAAAAACCCTAAAGTGTATAATCCATAAGGATAATCTAGTGATCTATCACATGGGATATGATTATACATTTTATTATGTATGGTTTTGTTTTTATTCATAAAAGAGTTTAATAATAAAAAATTTAGAATTCTATAAAAATGGAAATCTTTACTTCATCAACCATTAATGTTGGATTCATATATTATATGAAGTGAAATGATAACTAAACTTTCATATTATGTCTTTTAGTTATACCTAATTTATGTTCATCATGAAATATTAAATATTATAATGAAATTTTAAGGTTAGTGTTGGTATTATCTCATATATATATGCAAAGTATTTTCAAAAGACAAAAAATGATTTTTGTGTATTGCATAACCCTCCATGTATAACACATAGAGTTTTATACACCATTTATTTGGTATTTAGGTTGGAAAGATACATATAATGAGATCCATTATAGTTTGATAACTTTATTATTAAATCCTTGAAGCTTCGCTAATTCAGGGGTAGTTTGGTCTATGACCGACCATGTCATTAGTTGAGGGTTAAAAAAGATAGGATTTTTACTCTAATAAGATGAATGTGAAATCTGATCCCTTGATTAGGGTAGACTAAATATGTATATGTCTATTCCAAGATAATATGTATGCTATGTGTTTATATCTATGGTTGATGGGTATGTGATGTGATCATTAATTTAGATGAATAAAATGTGATGTATTCATTAACACGGTCAATTTATACTTAGATAATCATGAACGTATGAGAAGGCCATACAATATTGACTTAAATAATTTCTTATGATCACTAAATGCATTATAAAAATGGATTATATGATTATGCAATCTTATAAATGATAAGTATGACAGTTACATGTATGGAAATACATGTGTTTGATAAACATCAAGCCAAATAAATTTGTATCATGAGCAGCACTAATGTATTGTTGGATCCCATCCATTAATTAATTTTATGGATTAAAAAAATCATAATTTTTGTTAATTTTATATAGGATTTTGAGGTTAAACTAGATGGTTTTGAAAATGAGGATCATGCTTATAAACATTTTTGAACAATCCAAACAGTTTTTTGGAGGAAATCTGGAAGATTTTCTGGAAGAAAATTAAAAAATTGTTACCTATGATGTAACATATAGTTAAAATTTATGATATATTATCCAAATTGAGTTTTAAAAATATTAAAAAATATTTTTCGATATGATTTCATGAATTTGGAAATTTTATGTGATATAGGGTGTAAGTATGCTATGAATATGGGTCTTTATTGAAATTGAGAGATTGATGGATATGTAAACCAAAGGGTCACCCACGACATGGTAGTTTAGGCCACCCATTGTCTATTGTAACCAAAAATAATTTTTCATACCTTTACTTTACATATTTTTGGTTTTTGAGGTTTACAAAGAAGTCCAGAGGAAGGGAGGTAGATTTGGAGATGAGATTTCATCTAGGAGAAGTGTTTCACAGTCATTCCTTATATATTTTTGTGTGAAGTGATAGATGAAAGAAAGGGTAGTTTTTTCAGTCATGTGTGTAATTACATGATGAAGTGATTCATGGAATGTGGTTTTGTGTCTTGATATGAGGACAAGTCAATAAATAAGTGTGTAGGCCATGGGATTTGGGTGTTAGGCTATATTTGGGTTGGAAGTCTAGTCATGGTGTGACCAGATTTGGTTATAACATGAAATGTTTAAGGGAGCGTTATGGAAATGGGTACATTCATATGTATTACAGGAGACTCTTATGTATGGATTTTTTTCTCTGATGTATTTTATTATCAAAATTTTGGTCTTGGTGTAAGGGTTTAGGTTATGGTGTGATATGTTTTGGGGGGAGTTTCATTATTTTCCTTGAGTGATCATCTTGGAATGGATACATATGTTTTTTTATAAATCCTTGGGTGATTGATTCAGTTTTTCATCCTTTTTAATCATCACCTCATCATGGTTCCTTAATGAACCATGTCTTGTATTGGGAATTTAGATATTGCGATGTGGTGATATTCATAATTATATGAATCACTTTGATTATATCAAATTTAAGTAGGTTGATCAAACTTTAAATGTGGAAAAGTAAAGTAGATCATAAGATGGATTTCAAAGATTCTTATGTCATGGCCTCAGCATGGAATGAACATTACTTGTCATGTCATGATGCCTTAAATTTATAGTTCCATTATAAATTTGGGCCTTTATTAAACTCCCTTATTATTTTAAAAATATTCCTTAAACCCTAATATATTATAGGTGATTCATAGGATATCATTAATATATCTTTGATGAATTTTGAATCTTGGATTTGGGGGATCAAGAAACCTTCACATGAGGTGTGTTTATCTTCCTTTATCTTGGGTTATCACCTTATCCTTCATCTTTAAGAGGTTTTGATTTATCCTTAAAATATAGATTTGATGGATATTTTGTGATATAGTTTGATTGGGGTTTTCCATGAGTGATCCTTTCTTTATAGTCATATATTCCATTTTTTATTGTGATTTTTAATGGCCTAGATGACGCAGGGGATATAAGAATATTTATGTGAAATTATGTAATTTACATGATTTTTTTCTTTGGGTGGATGGTAAGGATTATCCTAATGATTTTAATAAATGGGATTAAATAAATTCAAGGGATAGAGGCTATTTTTATTCCTTTATATTATTTCATAATATTTCTTATGTTTTATGGATTTTTTGATGTGATTCTAAGAATGTTTTCTTACTAATATAGTTAATATATATTAATCACCTTTCATAAAATCATAATCACTTAAATAAAGTAATGGGATGGTTTTGTGAAAATATGGAATTTTGGTAATGAAGTATATACAAGAAATAATCAATTAATATGAATAATTATGGTCAAAGGGTGATTATTTTATTTTATTTTTTATGGGTTTGATGTGATTTACTTCTAAGTTTATTAATTTTTACTATTTTATGTATGATTGGTTGAGGTGTACTATTGTTTTAACATTGGAAGGTACTATTGGTATGATTTTAACATTCCTTATTAGTTAAATCACATAAATATTGAAAAAAACTGGTTAGGATGGCACTATAATTTATGGTAAAGATATTTAAATATGGTATTGTATTTTAAAAGGAAAAAATTATGTAATGGATGGTTTCATGTGATTTATGGGGAAGGTGGTGAAATGGTTATGTGTTTGTCAGTTTGGGAATGTGTGGTGGTTATTGATTTAGATAATGTGGTGGTTCATGAGATAATTTTATATTTTTTTGCAGGGTTACATTGGGGTTTACTAGTGGAATGGATATGGTTAGTTTTAGTGAATATGGTAATTAGTATGAGACGAAAAATAATAATTAGTTTCTTTTAATGAACTGTAAGTGATTGAAATGATTGGGTAATGAATGGGATAAACTTGGTTGATGGATGATGAATATATTGACATTAAATATAAAAATGAATGGAATAATGTATTTAATGTGGTTGGTAAAATAATAAATTTGAATATGTAAACTGATATGATTAAACGGAAAATTTTGAATAATTTTGTGGTTTTTCTATGTTAATGAATGGGGTTAGTTTGTATTGTAAATGTGGAAATGTTTTTTAATGAATGATAGGGATTATGTGGTGATGATTGTGGGTAATGTTGGAGAGTTTTTGGGAATAAACCTTAGGTTGGGATTGTGTGTGGTTATTTTATATATGTTATATTGTATTTTTATTTCTTATACACCCCAGAAGAGTGGGATTACCTAACTAATTCCCAATTATTTTGGATTTTAGGTGTTTTCCCTAACATCCTAGTTAGTAAGGGAATTGATGACTGACTAATCCCTATTCTCCACTCCCCATTAATACATATTATAGGTTTTGTTGTCTTATAGTAGGTATATTCATACATTATGTGATGTATTATATTTATAATATGTTATATACCATGATATGATTACACATAGTGGGGGTAATGCATGGTAGGAGGAGAGAATGAGGTTGATTTCCTTCATGTGGATGATATTATAATTTTGTGTGGATATGTTATTGTGATATAATTATGTGGTGGGGGTTGTTCATGGTAGGTGTGTAATGAAATGAGATTTTAGTCCCTTTAAATTAATATTATCTTTTATAACTTGTGTCACACACAACATCGAACACCCCCCCCCCCCTTAACTAAAATGAGCCGCAACATATAAGATGATCAGTATAATGAAAAATATAATAATAATAAAAACTATATTAAATAAAATGATATTGATAAATTTAAAATATTTATATTTAAAAAATAAATAATTACTAATAAAAAGATTGTTTTTTCCATTATAACTCTATTTTAATGTATTGGATAATTTACCCCAAAAAATTAAATTCAAGAATTTTAAAAGATTACTATAATAATAATGATATTAAAATATATGAACTAATATGTTAAAATTCTTTATATTTTAGATTGGAATCAAATAACATTAAAAACGCTTAATGTTCAAAAGGGTATTTTCAATAAAAGTAGTTTTTATTTATATTTTTTATTTCAATTAAAAAATCTACATATATAAATTTTAAAAAAATAATTTGATAAAAATAAAATTATTTTTCTATTTAGAACGTCAAAATTAGTGTAGGTTTATTTTTTTAGGTTTTTTTTCTGAGATAAATGTTTTTTAAATGAATAGTAAAAATATAGTTTTTACAAAATTGAAAATTTTATATAAATAAAGCCTATATAACCATACATACTTTTAATTTATTAAATATTTATTTTATGAGTAACATAATTTATTCCAAAATATCATTTTGAACAAAAAAACCTTTGTTCAACAATTTGGAACATAAGTAACAGTTCATTCTAATTTTCATTCTTTAATATTAATTAAAAAAATATAACAATAATATTTTTTTTGGTTCACTGATTCTCGCTCAAATTTACCCAAGAGAAGAATGTAGGATGGTCCTTGTAGTTTAGCTTGGGTTGTCGAATCCTCAAAGACCTAAGAAGTAACCTATAGACACGTACATTCTATGGACTGTTTTTGGCTATGAAGTGGCCAACTTGGGTTGATTTTAGATGGTTTTAAAGGAACTCTAAGAGACTTAAGTGAATTCAATTTAAAATAATGAGTTGATCCTTGGTTATTGCTCGAGGTGGATTGGACGTATTTCCATTTCAATGATTTCGATTTATTATATTTGAGATGGGTTCATTTAAGGAGATAAAAAAACATCATCACTTACTGGTTTAATGCCTACACCCTTTAATACTAATCACCTATACACTTGAATGATCAATGTTTTGATCACTTCAAGGTAAAGGTTCGTATTAGCACATGAAGTGTGTGGCCTTAAATTCAACAAGGACGATGGAGTTTAAAAATAATCAAATAAAAATCTCAATTAAAGAAGTGATTATACATTAATGGGGTGATAAATAATATCCAATCCAGCCCCTTTCTACTACCTTGGATCAAAACATAAGTGGGTTATCCCTCCATTGATCCCATGGTTTCAATGGAAGCGGAAAGTAGACTCATGAGGGAGGAAATGGAGAAGTAAAGAAAACAATAAAAATAAAATGATCACTCCACCGTTGTGTGAATAATTTCACAAAATTTGGTGTGAATAAATTCACACCTTAAACCAACGGTATCAAATTTATAAGGATAAGAACAGAATAATAAGAGAATAAGAACTTTTATTAAGAAACAAGGATGAATTAAAACAACTTACATGCAGAAGACAAATTTGAGACAACAAAACCGTATCATAACATTACAATGAAAGAAATCTCAAATATTCTTCAATACTCCAACACCACTTCCTTAAATAGGAATTTTTTGAGCCCTTGGGTCGAGACTCCAACAGTCCAAGTCTCCTCAATTAATTGTGGTAGGCCATAGGTGGGTGGAAAGTAAGGGAGAGTTGATTTTTCCACCCTTGACCCGAGGTGGCAGCCAGCTTTCCTTCACCGAACAGACGCGCTTGGAAGACCTTATAGATTGCCAAATCAGAGTGGTGTATAGATAAAGAAAATGTATCTCCGGATGTATTCTAACCTCCTGTAAAATTTTGTTCCATTTGGAGTTGTGGATTCAGAGATATGATTATATTAGTGGGATGTTTTTCTGGGCCGTAGAATCTGGCCCAGAATTTTATCTCTAAATTGGGCCGCCTAAATGACCACAATGTAGGCCGAATTAGCATTGAATCCTGAAGAGGGATTTGTTCCTATACATGTATTATAGAATACCACAAAATTTGGGATTCATTGAGCCTGTATGTTGATCCCCACAGTCTCATCAGTGGGATGGTGTCCAATCTGACTTCTCCAGAATTGCTTCCTTTCATCACGAAATATCCCCATCTTCTTCCATGAATTATCCATTGATCCAAAAATGAAACATGATCATATTGAAGTGTAAACAATTTACCAAAATATCAAATTGAAATATGGATAATTACATTCCTTAAAATCATATGAATCATTGGGTACTTTAAATGATGTTAAAAATGTACCACATAATAGTGCATTTTAAGAAGGTATTACAATCATAATGTGAAATGATGTTCAAAGTGTAAAATGCACTAAAATGGTGTTTATGAATAAAAAAGAACATGAATATTATGTATATTAAAAATGAATATTAGCCTCATTTATTGGCTAATCACACCCCCCAACTTGAGTTTTGCTAGTCCCGAGCAAAATATATCTCAACAATATGAAATTAAAATTCCCTTTTCCAAAAACATTTTAATACACAATGATCACCAGAAACCCATATACCAAACAATCATGAAACCCATCAAAATATTTTAATACAAGATAGTTTCATAATCATATCCTAATCCCAAGCTCATTACTTTGTTCAAATTCATTGCCATATTTCATCCAATATCAATTAAGTATGAGGATGTGTTGTGCATCACAATAGACATGGGGGTTCATCTTTATTCAAGGGGAAAATTACGGAAGTGCTAGGTGGAATAAAATTTTAATATTAAGATGAGTATTCATTTTTTTGTATTATATATATTTTTTTTGTTTTTTTGTTTTTGTTTTTTTTTGTTTTTGCAATTTTTCTATGGTAATTGAAATTTCACTCAAAAAAGTCAACCCCTATAGCGAGACTTTACCGATGACTCCCAGGCTCAAAGACCTTAGGGAACCAAGTCGATCACACATACTCGGGCATCATCTCGAGTTAAATCAGTCAAAAACAAATTCAAATTACCAAAAATAGAGATAAAATTACTAACTCTGGTCCATAAAACTATGGAGTCACAATCCCCAAGTGCCGAAAGCCACGCATTAGGTCATTTCATTGCTCTATGCACAAATTTATTATTATTTTTTTTTATTGAATACTCATACTAAAACTAAAATGATCACCAAACCTATGCTATTTATTTGGGGGACCCCATGAAATCAAACTAATACCCCACTATCCAAAGGATGTGCATTGTGATCTTTTTTTTTATTTGGATGAAAATATAAACGATGAAATATTACATTGGACAGCTACAATTTCCAAAATCTATGCTCATGAAATTATACAAGGATTAAAATCAGAATCAGGGCATGCTAAATTATTTGATATTAAGTTTCAAAGTGTGCAATGTGTATTACCATGTTCAAAGTTAAAGGAATTTTTCCTTCCATTTACACATTTTTTTTTTCAAATCATTCATTTTTTTGACAAAAAATCATTTTTTATTATTTTTTTCTCCCCCCCAACTTAAAACAACACTGTCCCTAGTGTTTGAAGAAAAGAAAATTTAGAAGGGGGTAGAGGTAGAGAATGAAAGTTCAAAAAGGAAATTGAAAATGAGGATCATGGAATGAAGTCACCTAGTGGTTGAAGTTGAAATTATTGCTGCTCCCTTTAGTCCTTTGATATCCATGTTGCTTGCAGAGTTACCTAATGGAAAAAGGAAAACAAACAAACAAAACAAAACAGTATATATAGATATATATATATATAAGTAAAATATAAGTATATATATAAAATAAAATAAACTGATGATACATTGCCTTCTTTTTAAATTTCTGGGTAAGGTATTACTCAAGGATCACACCACGTGACACGGATGAATATGGTGCTCCCCTTTCATACCCATCCATACTCATAATAGAAGAACAGGTCAATAGTCTATTTTTTTTTATTTAATATAAAAATTATTAATTAATCCTATTTAAAATATAAATTTGATTAAAAAAAATGATGGGAAACTTGAAAACCATAGGTTGCCTCCCATGCAGCGCTTTGTTTAACGTCATTAGATCGACTTGAACCCCACAACTTACCAAATACCAATTTTCAACATTTTAAGGACCAAATGCTTCACCAATTTTACTAGGTTGAGATTGATTCTATTTTTATAATTTGTTTCATTCACAAACCTATGTTCTAAAAAGAGTGGTAAAATCCAAGGAATATCACAAATGGTTGATCTAGTTTCCTCTATAGTATTTCCTAAGACATCAATGATCATTCCAACTTTTTTGGTTTCAAGAGAAGAATGAATTCCAATTGAAAGGTCATGATTATAACTTATGAAGGGATTCTTTAGATGTGAGGGAAGGACAATAATTTTGATCTCAGGTTGGATAAGACATTTAGACACAAGTTGATATTTTGAATCCAACTCAGTTTCATTTTATAAATTTCTCAACAAAATTGGTTCCTTTTGAATAGAAGATTTAACCACCAAATTGGAAAGACTAGTTTTAGGAATGGTTATGGACTCAAATTTTGTGATTTCTCTTAATGGTTCAATGATTTGTGTTTTTGAAAAATCATCAATGGAGTTATGTTTATGAGACTCAATCCATGATGTCAAATTTCCCTCTTGTGAATACAAAAAATCATTTTCCTCTTGATTTAAACACCCATAAAAAATTCCATGATCCTCCTCATCTTCCCCAAATCCGAATGTTTTCTCTTCAGTAAATTCATAAGAGGTTTGTGGGAAACTAGACACTTCACATAAGGTTATGGAATGGACAGTTTGTGTAGGGATGGGTTCCTCACAATTTTTAATGCTTTGTAGCTCTAACCTCAATGATGAAACCTCAAAATTCATTATATCCATTTGTTGAAACAGTTTTTCAAGTAATGGATTTGGATTAGGATGGATAAGGGGTTGTTCCAAATGGTTTATTCTAGGTGGATAATTAAGTTGTTGGAATTGAACAGGAGGGTGTTGAAATTGGCTTTGTGGAGATTTAAACTCATTATATTTTGGAATGTTTTGTGGATCACATGAGTAAAAACATTGTGGTTCATTAGGTTGTTGATGATCCCACAAGTAGAAATTAGGATGGTCATTGTACATCACACATGGGGTTGGGTGATCAAAGTAGGGATAGGTTTCCAATGTTTGGACTTGTTCAAAATTGAATTCCATAGGAGTGAGGGGGTGAAAAAAGAGAAGAGGGATGAAAAAAAATATGATAGTGTCTAAGATAACTTACTTAGGTCCTCTTCAACGACGCCAAAATTTGATTCTTGCTCAAATTTACCCAAGAGAAGAAGGTAGTATGGTTCTTGTAGTTTAGCTTGGGTTGTCGAATCCTCAGAGACCTAAGAAGTAACCTATAGACACATACATTCTATGGACTGTTTTTGTCTATAAAGTGGCCAACTTGGGTTGATTTTAGATGGATTTAAAGGAACTCTAAGAGACTTAAGTGAATTCAATTTAAAATAATGAGTTGATCCTAGGTTATTGTTCGGGGTGGATTGGACGTATTTCCTTTTCAATGATTTCAATTTCTTATATTTGAGATGAGTTCATTTAAGGAGATAAAAAAACATCATCACTTACTGGTTTAATGCCTAAACCCTTTAATACTAATCACCTATACACTTGAAGGATCAATATTTTTAGCACTTCAAGGTAAAGGTTCGTATTATCACATGAAGTGTGTGACCTTAAATTCAACAAGGAAGATGGAGTTTAAAAATCATCAAATAAAAATCTCAATTAAAGAAGTGATTATAAATTAATGGGGTGATAAATAACATCCAATCTAGCCCCTTTCTACTCCCTTGGATCAATCCATAAGTGGGTTATCCCTCCATTTATCCCATGGTTTCAATGGAAGCGGAAAGTAGACTCATGAGGGAGGAAATGGAGAAGTAAAGAAAACAATAAAAATAAAATGATCACTCCACCGTTGTGTGAATAATTTCACAAGGTTTGGTGTGAATAAATTCACACCTTGAACCAACGGTATCAAAGTGATAAGGATAAGAACAGAATAATAATAGAAGAATAACTTTTATTAAGAAACAAGGATGAATTAAAACAACTTACATGCGAAAGACAAATTTGAGACAACAAAACCGCAACATAACATTACAATGAAAGAAAGCTCAAAGATTCTTCAATACTATAACACCACTACCTTAAATAGGAATTTTTGAGCCCTTGGGTCGATCCTCCAATAGTATAAGTCTCCTCAATTAATTGTGGTAGGCCATAGGTGGGTGGAAAGTAAGGGAGAGTTGATTTTTCCACCCTTGACCCGAGGTGGCATCTTGCTTTCCTTCACCGAATAGACACGCTTGGAAGACCTTATAGATGGCCGAATAATAGTGTAACATAGAAGAAGAAAATGGATCTCCGGATGTATTATAACCTCCTGTAAAATTTGGGTCCATTTGGATTTGTGGATTCCTAGATATGATCATATTAGTGGGCTGTTTTTCTGGGCCGCAGAATCTGGCCTAGAATTTTATCTCTAAATTGGGCTGCCTAAATGACCACAATGTAGGCCTAATTAGCATTGGATCCTGAATAGTTATTTGTTCCTATATATTTATTATATCATCCCACAAAATTTGGGATTCATTGGGCCTTTATATTGAGCCCCACATTCTCATCAGTGGGCTAGTGTCCAATCTGACTTCTCCAGAATTGCTTCCTTTCATCACAAAATATCCCCATCTTCTTCCATGAATTCTCCATTCATACCTAAATAAAATATGATCATATTGAAGTTTAAATCAATTTACCAAAATATCAAATTGAAATATGGATAATTACATTCCTTAAAATCAGATGAATCATTGGGTACTTTAAATGATGTTAAAAAATGTACCACATAATAGTACATTTTAAGAAGGTATTACAATCATAATGTGAAATGATGTTCAAAGTGTAAAATGCACTAAAATGGTGTTTATGAATAAAAAATAACATGAATATTAGTGTATGTTTATTTTTTTAGGTTTTTTTCTGGGATAAATGTTTTTTAAATGAATAGTAAAAATATAGTTTTTACAAAATTGAAAATTTTATATAAACAAGGCCTATATAACCATACATAATTTTAATTTATTAAATATTTATTTTATGAGTAAAATAATTTATTCCAAAATATCATTTTGAACAAAAAAACTTTTTTCAACAATTTGGAACATAAGTAACAGTTCATTCTAATTTTCATTCTTTTATATTAATTAAAAAAATATAATAATAATATTTTTTTTGGTTCACTTTGTAAGAAAAACAAATATTTTTTGTTTTATAATAAAACAATTAATATTATTAATGTAAATTAAATTGATAAATTTTTAAAACACATAAATTTTAAGCAGAAAACAATATTTTTCTAAAAACGGGTTTTATGCATTATATATGATAATATTAAATTAAATTTTCTAACCATTAGAAATTTTATTTTATAAAATTATTATCATATTTAAGATAAAATTTTTATATTATATAATAATTTCAATTTAATTGTTTTGGATAAAATAATTATTACTAAGATTAAAGTTAACGACCACGATAATGGTAACATGATTATTTTAAAAGAATTATTTTATTAATATTGTGTAATTTTTATCTAACCAAATATAAAAATAAATTATAATAAATGAATTTAATATAATTTATAAACACATATATAAATATATTATCACTCATTGAATTTGTAGTTAATACTAAATAATATTAAGAACACTTTTCCTTTTAAACAACATTTTTCTACAAAATAGTTTTTCAATATATAGAATGTTTTAATTTAAAAGATATTTTCTATTATTTATAAATTTGAATATATATAATAGATATTAAATTGAGGTTTATCACATCTAAATCTAGTAATATAGGTTATTTTATATTTTTAGTAAAAATTATGTTACTTGGGTAAAAACAAGATATCCCAGCAAAAACAAAAAATCTAAAAGTAACAATATATGAGTAAATGAAATCCATCATGTATAAAACATGTGTGGATATAATTGGATGAGGAATTTCCAACTCAATATTGCCCAAAAAACCACTATTTATAACTTTTAGATCCTTTAAACCAAGAATACAGTAATGATATTATTAAAATATAAAGGGTATCCACAAAAGAGGCATTTTCATCAGTTATAAAAGGGGACATTTAAACCACATAATTACTCACCCATTCTATTAATTATATTATGAAACTCATTGAGTTCCCATAATTTAAAGATATATCAAGTTCATTATCCTCTAGTCACCATAAATTATCTTAATCTATTTATTTTTAAGGATACTTTCAACAGATGAACTGTTGCAGTGGTGGTACTGTAGTGACATAGGCATTGTAGTAGAACTGTAGTGGTGGGACTATAGCAGCGCGGGTACTGTAGCAGCACTGTTCACTGAGGGGTCCTTTGGGAAAAAATGGGCTTTCAAGCCTTATTCCAGGACACTTGGCCTTGGGCCTTTGGGATATGTAATGGGTATCCCTCTACCCAAAATAAAAATAGGTCTTTGATTTAATAATAAATTGAGGCTTCATCACCAACCTTTAAAAAAAGATAATTTCAAGAGAATGTTCAAGGTACCAAAGTGGGTATTACTTACAACTTACCTTTTCTTCTTAATATTAATCTTCCAAAACTACCGTAACCATAGTAATATAATGACATCAATATATTTTTATACTGAATTATTTTTATATTAATGAAACAACCATTATTTATTCCTTTTGATCCACTTAAAAAAACAAAAGAACATTAACTACGCGTTGTGCAAACTAACACCTTCACAAAGTAACATTTTTCTCTTTTCATCTCGATGTTAATTATTACAAAAATAAATTAAAATATTATTTAAAAAACTAAAAAAATATAAATAATAATAATATTATTCTATTATAATGATATTATATACTTTATTAACCATACTCACCCTTCAAGATATAACATGGTCAATTTTTTATTAGTTTAACCACAAACATGAACAATACTATAAATTTATATCATGGATGACTATGGGAAAATAAATACTAAAGTTATTATAAGATAATAAGAAAATAATTATTGTATAAAGGTTTTGGAAATTTTATATTAGGTATTTAACTTAATATTTAACTATCATCTTTGATCCTTAAAATTATTAAAATAAGCCGAAAATGATTAAAATTTCACCCAAAAATAAGAAAAAAATTATATCATAAATTAATGTCATATAATAACCAATGGTATATATTAAATAAAATATATATTAATAAGGTTCCTAATAAGGTATCTAATAAAAATAATTTGACTATTTTGGAAGTTAGGCACATGTGTAGAATGAATAATGAACAAGGTAATATTTTCATGTCTTAATTTTCACACATTGAGAGATATTTATTATTATAAACCATGTTTTCTTTGGAATGGTGTATATAACGACCCATTAATATTTTTTAACATGATTATAATATATTTCATGACATTTAATGTTAAATTAAATTTTATTTCTATCATGGGGCTTTCTCTTAGAAATTTAAAAACAAGTATGGGTTTGTTGTGTCAAATTATAGTCTTCGAGACACATTTGTATTATGAACCTAATTTATTTATATAGTGTATATGATTTATATTTGATTAATTACACCATTAAATATATTTCATTCATCGTATTATAATAAAAATTTATATCAGTCTCTCTTTACAGGGGCTTTGATTTAAATGTTACTTGATTCATAAAAAATTTCTCAACTAAAATTAATTCTCCTTGATTCATAAATTCTAAAATAGATTATGATCTTATAATAACATTATGTCCTCCCAATTCCATTTATCTATATAATTTTCCATTATTATATGGGTATCTATTTCTTTTCATCAATATCATATTACTTTATGAAATACCCTATCAAATAAATGTTTGACATTGGAAAGAATAACTCTCATTCATTACAAATTATCTTTTCCTCTACATCCATATTTTCCCTCCCACCAAGGCTATCCTCCATTTTTGGGAACTATAATATGGATTATTTTATATAATCCTCATAATTATATTTATCTATTTTTAGAATAAAAGTCTAATACTCTTTTTATGATGTGGTTTTTTAATAATGGCATTACAAAATATTTAAGATTTTTTCCATTATTTCAAAATAAAATGTTTTATCTTCCACTACATGATTATTATATAAAACCATTTTGTGTTTTTCAAAACTTTCTTGGTATATATTTCATAAAAATTAACAATTTAATATATTTGAAAAAATATCCAACTTTTTTAAAGTTGTTTTAGAAAATGAACTAATTACTTTTTAATTTATACTTTTTTGTAAAAACAAGAGGAGGAACTTATATTTAAAAAAATTATCATAAAAATAGACTACCCATCATTTTGAATGTTCTATCCCATGATTCAATGTTTTACAAAGTGAACTATTTTTCCATTATTCTATGAGATTTATTTAAAAAAATTTAATGTAAAATGGTTCATTTTCATCATTCTTTTCAAAGTAAAATTTGAGTATTATTTTGAATTTTTTCTTTATCAACCTATTGATTATTTACCCATTCTCTAAAAAATGAAAAACCTTAAATATTTATAAGATAAATAACTATTAATTTCCATATTATTTCCTACTAATATTTTGTGTATAACTATAATTCTTCTTCTAATGACTTTCCTATTTGAATACCCATTTTTTATTATGTTTATTGAACATTGTTCACCTAGATTCCATACATTAATTGATTAAAGAAATTATTTACTTAATCATATAACATTTATCTATAAATTATAAATATAATATTATATATTATATTGACATAATAATATTTAACTATAATTTTAATAAACATATTTGGATACCCATTTATTTTACATAGGTATATCATGTTATGATTATTGATGGAATTATGAATTTTTTCATTATGTGATTACATTTGAAAGGGATATGAAACCCATTTTATTAACATGGGTTTGTTAGGATGGTATGATTATTTATTTTATGTGGCACAAATATATATGGATGATTATTGGTGAGGTATAATATATCCCTCTCATTGGTTTAAGCTTATATCTCATGAGAAATTCAGGTATAGACATAATGAGTTTTTCTACATAGGAATGGCAATTACGAGTTTTCAAATATTTTCAAGCATGAACATAATTATTTTGTTTACATAGGAATGATAATAATGAGTTTTCTCATAGGGTTTTCCAATTATTATATTTATTCCATAGTTTTTTACTTATTCTCCTGATTTTTTATGCACTCATGGATCATGTTTATTGACTCATGTTTCCACACTCTTTTTAATATTGTATTATGTTATGACAAGCCTTATGCCATGATTTATGATCAATTATTTGTTTGGTATATCATTTTTATGTATATTTATTATATCCATATTCTCATCTTATGCTCAATTATGATCATTGTTGTTTATCACTTATGTAACCCTTACTGAGTATCTGATATCACCCCAATCTTATGTTTTCATTCCGTAGGTTATGAATAAAATTAATGTGTATGATGTATATAGAAGAGTATATTATGTGGAGGATTTTTGGGAGATGTTGAAGGCTTTTTATGGATTAATTATTCTCTTATATAGAGAAATAGTTTCCATTTGATACAAAAAACATGGATTCTACTAGTAAAATATTTTTCCTATGTATCTAGTACTCTAAAACTAAAAAGGTAATTAGAGTGTAAATTTTACATTATTTTTGACAGATCTTGTAATTAAGATTGCTTGTGAAAGCTAGTGTTTAATGTATGTTGTTTTTAGAATTAGATCCAGGAGTGAGGGTCTGGGGAACATCAATTGGTATCATAGAATGTCTTATATAATTTTAGAGGTTAGGATGTTATCGGTTGAAGATAAACTATGATTTATAAAGGTTATTAATGATTAATAGGTTCAAATCGATCATAGTTTCAAAGGTATAGATAAACCTTTATGTCAGTTGTACTGAAAAATTTAGTTAGTTATTAGGAAGATATATATTTATGTAAAACCCTAGAAATAGGTATAACTATAGGATAACATCTTGAACTTTTTATAAAGTAGAGATTATGTGGTTTTCTAGGAAATTGAATCAATTTATTGATACTACAAGTGATTTCGGGCTCTAAAGCATATGTACCTACGGGTAATAACTGTGAAAAGGGCACATTGGATATTAATTAAAACCTATTATAGGGCATGAAAAAAGAAAATTTATTTTACTAATGTTGCATAGAGGATGAACAAGGTTATATCGTCTGAGGAGCTTTCTCAATTATTCACTTACTTAATCTAATTCACATTAACTACTTATTTTTGGTTATTTTTATTTAATATATGAAAGAATTAGAATTTAAGTGGATAAATGAAATGATGAAATTTATACTAACAAGAAATGACATAATGTGATAAAAAAATAATGAACTTGGCCTTTATTGTTTAGTTTATGGGTTCTATCATTATCCTTGTTGGTGTTTAAATTTATTTTCATAATTCCATTCTAAGATCTCATTCATGAATTAATATTCTTTTATTTAGTGGTGTGAAATCTTGAATTCCTTTAGCAATGTAAATTAAAAATCATCCAATAACACTTGGTTTTTTAATTTCCTATCTTAGATTTTGGTTTGTTGGGAATATAGGTGTTTCCCTCGAGTTTTAGGTGTGATAAGGGTTAAATTTTGAAGTGTTTATTTGTCTCGTTTTTGTCCCATGGATGATCCTCAAACCATTAGGGAGTTTTTGGAGAAAACATAAGATTTTTGGATTTTTAGTGGCCTATGCATGGTTGGTACACAATTTAGTAAACTGTGCAGGCAAACCCAGGTAAGTGTGTGGTAGGTGTATGCCCCAGAAAAAACCTACTACATGGGAAGTGAACAGTTTGGTAAATCGTGTGACCAAACCTAGGAACTCATGAAACAGGTGGTAGGTTTAGGAATAACCTACCACATAGTCTACACATGGTAGGTGAAACTATGTGGGTTATATGTGTATTCAATATTTTCCCAAGTAGTGGATACCGCACGGTTAGTGAACAGTTTGGTAAACTCTCTGGATAAACTGTATGAGTTTCATAGATCTAAAATTTATTGATTTTCCAAGTTTTACCCTTTTGGGATTTTAACCCAAAACACCCTATTACCTCCTACTATATTTTTCTGACTTGAAGAGGCCTCTCCTCTCTTCTATACACCTCCCACCTCCTTCTAAGGTGATTCCAAGTGGATTTGTTCAAGGGTTGGTGCTAGATCTTCGAGGTAGCCCTCTCCTCTCTTCTCCCTCTCCCTCTTCCTTTCATTTTACCTTGAGTTCCTCTCCTATTATAGTAATATCAACCTAGGGTTTTGATTTACCTCAATTTATGTTGGGGGTTTTGTGTGTTTAGGGTTCCTCTTTGTAGATCTTGGCTTTTGGAACCCTATTGGGGTGATTTTGGGCATGCGTTACTGATGTGCCATGGATTAGAGGTAGGTTTCCCTTGAAATCACCTTTATAATTTAAGAATATTCAATTTCATACTTTTTTCACCTTCTATATATGATAAATGTTGTTGTGTGACCTTTTTATTAATTTATTGGTGTGAAAAGTTGTATTTTATGCCTTTTTGTGTGATAAATAGAATTGCTTTACTAAATATTGCACACCAAATGTTCGCTAAAATTTTTGGTTGTCTTTTGCATGTGTTTTGTGACATATAAAGCATGGTTAAGCCTTTAGAATATATTTTTAATATTAAAAATTATGTTATGGGTTCCTTGTATGGGTTACCTAAGTTGTTTTGGTTTTATAAGAAATATATATTTGGATTTGAATACGGTTTGGCATGTGTTTCCAGATAATGGCTCGATTGGCATCTTTGTAAAAATATAGTTGGCTTGAAAGTATGATTTAAAAGTTTCAAAATAGTTTTTAAAATTATTTGGAAGTGTAAATGGTGTGTTTACACCCCTTTTTTAAAGGAAGATTTAGATATTTGATAAATGTTTCTTTTATGAACAATTTTTAAAGGCCCGTTTGGAAATTTTGTGAAAATGGTGAAAGTGTTTATTATGAAAACCTCAATTGAATGATTCTCATAACTTTTTCATATTTAATGGATGATATATCATCACTTTGGAATCCTTATGATCCATTATATTAATTGGAGATTCCTCGGTATGAGCTCCTCAAGTTCTGTTTGTTCTATGGCATGAGAGTGATCCTTGGGGTGGCTTGGGGTGAGGCATGTTGTTAAATTATTATTATATATGCATGTGATTGGATGATCAGTTAGCATTAGTTGACTCAACCCCTTTACATACATGAGACATGAGAACTTGGTATAGTGAGAGAATTTTCTAAGAATAATTGCTGCACTGGATAGATTATGAACTAGCTGGTGGACCATAGTAGGTGGATATATTAGGTTTATTTCTATGGGGTTTTCCCATCATTATTTCATGGGTTAGGGTGGCTGGGAGTGTTAGGGGATTTTTGATTTCATCACGTGAGGAATTCTTCTAGGGATGAGTCTCATGTATTGGTATGTTTTTTATTATTCACAATCTCCTAGGTTCAGCCATGTCTATTAGCACATAGCTACTTATAGTAATGAATGAGATATTTGGTTATACTTCTGTGTTTATTTCCATTTCCATTATTATGTAATGATTATAGTATTCTCATGTGTGGTGTTTTTCTTGGAAAGTGACAAGTTTGTTTCTAAAGGTTTATGAAAAATGTTTCTAAAGTAAAATTGTTTTATACTCTTTTGTACCAATTGAAAAAGAAAGCATCACTTTCCCCGTGAAATGTTAATGTATCACTATTGGTAACGAGCCTGGTTTCGAAATGAAGTAGGGTAATGGATCATAGTTTTTTTTCAAGTAAAATGTGTATAAAATATTACTTTTATTTATATTTTATTTTAAACATGAATTTGATGTTTCTTTATTTTAAAGGAAGAAAATTAGGAATAGATTATAGGGATAGTCTACTGAATTTAAAAAATCATGCCTTTAGTTTCTTCTTATTTTTAGCCTTTTGTTCATGTTTCAGCTTGAGTTAGATTACCTTGGGTGATGGTTGATGTTCATGTTGGAGAGTGACCCGTGGGGTCACATAGAGAACGTGTAGTTATCTTATTTAATTAGTTTTAATGTATAGTTGTTGTACCTTTTAACCTTATGTAAAAGATTTTTAGTTCGGTATCATTTATATATTGGGCTATTTGGTTTCTTTCTTCTATTTAGTTTATTTATTTATTCTTGGGATAAATCATTCCCTTTGTGTACTCTGTTGATGCCTGACACTAGTTTCCAGCCCAATGTAATCGGGAACACCCTTTGGTCCGTGACAAATATCATATCAGGTGACCAGTTTAGGGTTGAACTAGGTTGGTTCATGAAAAAATGGTATTAGAGGAGGTTAGATCTTTAGAGGACCTTGATTTCTTGAGCACCCTTTGTTATTTGGATATGTCAAGGTAGATGGAGTAGGATTGTCGTGACTCAAGTGGTATGAATGGGAAGGACTTCGTGAATCCTTAATCATCCTGATCCTTAGATGTTTAAGGGAAGTCCAGTTTTTTAGTTTACTTAGTCTTTGTGGATTGTTTGGTGATTGGGATACAAAAAGGGGAGTTAGGATAATGGTCCTTGTGAGATTGCAGGGTCTAGAAATCCATGTAGAGCTAGGGTCATAGTCCTAAAAGGCTCTTTGTGATGGTGGTGTGTTTGACATATGGCTGCCAAACATATGGTCAAGTCACCCATCGACACTATTTTCCTTCTTGTGAGTTATTTGGGGTATTTATTAATTCTAGAAATTATTTTGAAAAACCCTTGTGTTGGAATTGTGAAAACATATTTTTAGTGGTAATGGTTGGATTTTTTAAAGTGGGAAAAAGGATTTTCGGAATTAGCCTTGTAGAAGACCTTAGAAAAATTAATTTATATGGAATGGACTCTTGGGGGTACAAATTGAAATGATTTAATGAAATTGATATTTTATAATCAAAACTTGGGGTTTATGGAAAACGATTTTTTGATAGTGAATGTTTGTTTTTGAATTGGTTTTAAATTAAAAGGAGTGGGTTTTTAATCAAATGGTTTTTGGTGGAATGATATTTTATGGGCCATTGGGAAATGTTTTGAATTAAATAGAAATTATTTTTGATGGAAATATTTGGGGTTTAATTTTCAATCATGATAAAATGGTTTGATGTGTGGAATCTAAAGGTGGATATTGACTTGGTGGTTAGTGAGCCTTTGAAAGGTTCATGATTTTTGAATTGGGATTAAGGATTTATTTTGGAAAATGAGGATGTTTTGTTTTTTCCTTGGTGTTCTCATAGGTGCTCACATGCATGGTGTTATATGAAAATGTGGAAGAATTCCTGGTATGGTATGGTGGATGGGTGGCCTGGGTGGCATGGAAATGTGCATGTGAGTGAGATTATAAGGAATACCAATGGTGAGTGTTCAACCCACTGAGTTTGTTTTAAATAAAATATGTTTTTAAAAGGAAATATTTGATGTTTATAGTGGCTTGTTTTCCTATGTTTAAAGTTTGATGCCTATGTAGTGTTTGTTCTTGAGGATCTTTGTTGTTGAGTTGGCCTTGATTTAGTTCTTGGTTTTTTTCAGCAGTTTCCCCCATGGAGATTTGATGGGTGATCATAGTATGGATGCAGGTGGTTCCCAGTTAGTGAGATTTCTATTTAATCAACCTAAGTATTTCCTTCTTGAGTTTCAGAAGATAAGTCCACGTCTCTTTTATAATTAAATAGATCCTATCAAAGAGGAAGAGTGAATGTGAAATATGGAAATGAAATTTAGCCTCATTGAGTTTCCTAATTTTTTGAAGGTTAAGTTTACAAATTTCATGATTGAAGGTTAACCATAGAAGTGGTGGACGTTGGTATCCCAGGAAAATCCTCATGAAGATCTTACTTGGGAGTTCTTCAAGGATTCATTAATCCATCAGTATTTTTCTGAGAAATAAAGGTGAGAAAGGGGATAGAGATGTGTTTTTTGCAGTAAGGTTATGGATCAATGTTGGATTATTTCTTCCATTTTGTTTACCTTGTTCCTTACCTTTCAGAGTATGTTTCCAATGATCCCATGAAGGCTTGACATTTCGATTTTGGGCTTTATCCTAATTTGTATTCGAAGGTGTCAGAGTTCAACCTAACCTCTTTTTATGATGTGGTGAGGAAATATTTCCATGTTTAAGCCATGATGGAGGTAATTTATCATGTATTCCTCCCTACTTAAATCCCAATAAGCAGTGGGGGAAATTCTAGTAAGGGGTTAGGAAAGAGGTTGAAATTTAAGGAGTTGGTCATGGACTCAAAAGGCCCTAAAATCTTCCATTAACCTCTTTTGGGCATGGGATCCTTGTGTATTACCAATGTGGAAAGCTGGGTCATAATAATCCATCATTCCCTAATACTTTAAAACCCTTCCATGATTATGGATGCTTGGGTCACTTGTAGTGGTTTTTTCGGGGTGTTTCTAGAAAGTGTCATGGATCCAATTTTCTATTGGGATATTATTTAAAGTTTCTTTGATGTATGTGTCATTCATTGTAAGAGTTATTTTTTTTGTGTAGGATGTGTCAATGGTGTTTTGGTTCTTGAGTTATGAGGTAATGTTCCGAGTATTTTAATGAACTCATGTTTTCAATGGAAGTGTAGTTTTCATTTCAGAAAATTATGGTTTTTCTTTTTATCTAATGGGTCTATGTGTGTTCCTAGTTGGGGTTATCTATTACTGATTGTGATGTAGCAGATGATTCAACCATCATATCTCTATCCATAAGTGTCATATTGAAACCGGTGCATGTTCAAGAAACTGCAGAGGGTGTGAGAAGTGTTGGCTCAGTTATTTCCCTCTCTATTTAGGAGTGGGTGGTTTAAATATCCTTGTTTCATTCTTTTCAGTTTTGGTTGGTAGGCCGATATGAAAGGGTTTTTCTTGGCCTATGTGGGAAAGGCCTAGTGTCAGATCATGTTGAATCCTCGTTTGTTCAATTTTAGTTAGTTTTTAATGGTGGGGAGACCCTCCATGGGCCTCATTGAGTTTTCTCTTAAAATTTTTTGGATGCTAGTTGTTTTCTAATGGTGGGGAGTCTGTTCCGGCCTCCCTTAAGGTATTTGGGTTTTGTGTGTACTCTTTAGTTTGGGTGAGTGTTGGGATTCATGGGAGGAATCCCAATGGTCTTGTTCTCAACATGTTTTTGGATGTGGTGGATTGATATTTCATGTTGATTCTCAGGAAGTGGTTTCAGGTCATTGTTTCATTTTAGGCATGAGTCATAAGTTCTGTTGGAAGTGGATGAAATGTTCTTGGTTTAATATGTGGGATCATATGGTTATAGAATCTTTATTCATTTATAAATCAACTAGAAAGTGTTGTGGATTTCTGGGGACGAAAAGTGTTAATGGTGGGGAGAATTTTCACACCCATTTTTTTCATTTCTTATCATATATTCCAGTTAATTGGTAATCTCGGTCTTTTCTTGAGTTACAGGCATGATGGGTGTTAAATTTTGTAGTGTTTATTTTTCTAGTTTTTTCCCATGGATGATCCCAAGACCATTTGGGATTTTTTTTGAAGAAAACATGTTATTTTTGGATTAGTAGCGGCCTACACATGGTTAGTTCACATTCTAGTAAATCATGCAGCCAAACCTAGGTAATTGTGCAGTAGGTGTAGGCCTTAGATAGAACCTACCACATGGGCGGTGCATGATTTGGTAAACCGTGAATCCTAACCTAGGTACCCATGTGGAAGGTGGTGGGTTTGGGAAGAACCTACGCCACGGTCTGTGCACGGTAGGTGAAACCGTGCGATCGATCTTTTCACGGGTAGTTTCTACCATAAGGTTGGTGTAAATTTTGGTAAATTGTGTAGGAAAATTATGTGAGTTGCCCAGATCTAAAATTTATTGATTTTATAAGTTTTCCTCTTTTGAGATTTTAACCCAAAACACCATATTCCTCCCCTACTCTATTTTTCAACCCAAAGAGGCCTCTCCTCTCTTCGTCATGCCTCAAAGATTCTTCTAGGGTGATTCCAAGTTAATTTATTCAAGGTATGGTGCTAGATCTTCAAGGTAACCCTATCCTATCTTCTCCCTCTCTATATTCATTCTATTTCCCCTTGAGTTCCTCTCCTCTTATTGTCATGTCAACCTAGGGTTTTGGTTTTGATCGATTTATGTTGGGTTTTTTGTGTGTTTAGGGTCCCTATTCATAGATCTTGGATTTTGGAACCCTCAGGGGGTGATTTTGGGTGTGTGTTGTTGACGCACCATGAATTCGTGGTAGGTTTCCCCTGAACTTGCCTTTTATAATTTAAGGATATTTGATTTAAAACTTTTCACACCTTCCATATATTCTAAATGTTCTTGTGTGACTTTTGGATTAATTTATTGGTGTGAAAAGTGGAATTTTATGAATTATTGTGTGATAAATAGAATTTTTTTTCTAAATATTGCACACTAAATGTTTGATAAAATGCCCAGTTGGATTTTTCAAGTGTTTTGTGACATCTAAAGCACGGTTAAGCCTTGAAAATATATTTTTAATATGCTAAATGATGTTCTGGGTTCCTCGTATGGGTTCTATAAGTGGTTTTGGTTTGAGAAGAAATGTATATTTGGCTTTCAATGTGGGTTTGAATGTATTGCTAGATAATAGCTCGATTGACATCTTTATGAAAATTGATTTGGATTTAAATTATGATGTGAATGTTTCAAAGGATTTTTTAAATTATTTGGAAGTAAAAGAAATGTGTTGCTAGATAATGGCCGGATTGACATCTTTTGGTAATTTTGTGAAAATGATGAAAGTGGTTATTATGAAAGCCTCCATTAGAAGATTATCATACTTTGTTCTTATTTAATGTATGGGATGTCCTTACTATGGAATCCTTGTGATCCATTATAGTAATTTGAGTTCCTTGGTACAAACTTCTCAAGTCCTATTTGTTCTATGGCATGAGATCTATCCTTAGGGTTGTTTAGGGTGAGTCCTATTGCTAATTTATTATTATATATACATGTTATTGGATGCTCGGTTGACATCATTTGGCACACCAACTTTACATACATGAGACATGGGGACCTATCATAGTGAGAGAATTTTCTGAGAATGATTTTTTCACTAGCTATATTATGCACTAGCTAGTGGCCCATATTAGATGGACATATTGGGTTTATTTCTATGGGGTTTTACCCTCAGTCTATCCTGAGTTAGGGTGGCTAAGAGTTTTAGGGTTTTTTTGATATCATCATGTGGGGAATTCTTCCAAGAATTAGTCTCATGTATTAGTATGTTTTGGATTATTCATGACCCCCTAGGTTTACCCATGTCTATTAGCACATAGCTGCTTGTTTTGATGAATGATATATTTGGTTACACTTGTGTGTTTATTTCAATTTCCCTTCTTATTTAATGATTATAATATTCTCATGTGTGGTGTTTTTATTGGAAAGTTATGATTTTTTTCTAAAGGTTTATGAAAAATGTTTCTAAAGTAAAATTATTTTATACTCTCTTATTCCAATTGAAAAAGAAATTACTACTTTCCCCTTGAAATGTTAATGTATCACTATTGGTAATGATCATGGTTTTGAAATGAATTAGGGAAATGGATCATAGTTTGTTTTCAAGTAAAATGTTTATAAAATCTTACTTTTATATATATTGTATTTTAAACTTGAATTTAATGTTTATTTTATTTTAAAGGAAGTGAATTGGGAATAGATTATTAGGATAACCTACTGAGTTTTAATACTCATGCCTATAGTTTCTTATTGTTTTTATCCTTTGGTGTTGGTTTCAGCTTGAGTTTAATTGCCTTGAGAAATGGTTGATCTTTGTGTTGGAGAGTGACCCGCGATGTCACATGGAGATCGTGTAGTCACCTTGTTTGGTTTGTTTTAATGTATAATTGTTTTACCTTTCATCCTTATGTAAAGGATGTTCATTTTTTTTATCATTTATGTATTGGGATGTTTGGTTTCTTTCCGCTGTTCAGTTTATTTATTCATTCTTGGGAGGAATCATTTTCTTTGTGTACTCTGTTGATGCTCGACACTAGTTTCCATCCCATGGGGATCGAGAACACCCTTTGGTCCATGACATAGATCGTCTTGGGTGACGGGTTTAGGGTTGACCTAGGTTGGTTTGTGATACCTTCTATAATCAAGGTTAATGGCACACCTCAATCGAGAGTGTGATATCTTCTAGGAACTATCTCCATAGCATGACATTTCATCCAATAGAAGGATTAACTCCATCATATAAAGATCCTTTACCCATTATAAGGAAGGAAAAGTACCAATAAAAGTATAGAAATGAGTTTGAGTTTAGTTTTGTGGTTGGAAATATCTACACTCGTTCACTTCATTCTTTATCACCACAAACATAATAAATATTATGAATTTAATCATATAATTAATGGAAAAAACCACTTACCACCCTTGGTCCACACCTCAGTTTAGACCCACAATTTTGAGGGTAAGAGTTCCCTATGGATGAAAAAAAGAGAAGAGAAAAAGAAAATAAGAGAAAGAAAATAAAAAATAAAATAAAAGAAGAATGAGAGAGATAGAAAGAGATAGAGAATAAAATAAAGTAATAAAATAAAAGAAAATAAATTAAAATAAGAAAATAGTTAATAATGAAATTAAATGATCAAGAAGAATGAGAAGAAGATAAGAGGAAGAGTTTTATGGGTGGAACAAAATAAGGGAAAAATAATGCATGAATTTTTATTTATAAAAAATATAAATTAAAATTAAATTTAAAATGAAACTAAAATAATAATAAAAATAAAACAAAGAATATTAAGAATAGAAGGGGAGTAGTAGCCTCGACACATCATCCTTTCCTCCATTGATGTCGAACTCCCTTTGATAGTGGGAAATGTCCTCCTTTAATTAGAAAAGGATTCCTAAATCTTATTCAATTAGGATCTTTCATGATATTCTTAATATATCAATTTTTAATATTTCAATATCCACCCATAGATCTATGGAGATCTTTAGTAGAGAGGATAGGTTCATCAGGGTAGTGTGGTGCCTCCTTTGAATGGCATGGGATGTGGTGTCTTGATGTGGTAGTTCTATGTGGAAGGTGTTGAAGCAACTTCAATAGAGTTCCTATGAAATACTCCTTTATATAGCCTTCATAGTGTTTAGATGAAGCTCGAAATGGATTCATGGTGGTTGAATATGGATTTAAAGATGCTCCATGGAGATCAGTGACAACGTCAGTGAAGATCATCTCTTGCCCGAGTTTTCCTGTGGTTGGCCATGGCATTTCTCAGTGAGTTGCAATGATGGAGGAACGACATTGGGTGATGGAATTGGTGGAGGATGGTGGCGAGTTATAACCATGTGGGGTTAGTAATATTTTAAACAGATGAACAATAACTTGTAAAACTCATGTCTCATATCATTTTGGAAGATGGGAGTGTGAAACATTTATAATGAAACTCCCTTGGTGCTCGGATCAAAAGCCTACACAAGGGTGGGCTCCTAGAAGACACATGCACACACAAACTGTGAGCCTTATGCATGAATCATGTGTGGTATTAATCCAAAATTATTATCCCCATAGGATTTGATCCCTGATAGGCCACCTGTGCATGGGACTGATTCCCTCGTGAAGCTACGTCTCGAGAGGACTCTCCTAGATGGCTTGGCTGGCTAGCCCTATTGGGGTTGGTGGTGATATTGTGAGATTCCTAGTTGATGAGATGTCTTGATTTGGGAATATCATTTTTAAGAACCTGAAATTATTAAACACAAGTAATAAAAATTCAACACAATATTAAAATAAATCAAAAACTTAAAATACTTAACAAATAATACATTTTAATCCATTGTAATTACATACTCATAATTTCCCACAATTTAATTAACTATTAGAATACATAGGTATTTATATAAAAAATATATTTAAAACCATTGAAATATGATTATAAATATGCATGAAAATTGACAATGTTAGATATTTACTCAATCAAAACTTGGTTCAAGATAAAGATTCATATCTGCACACCAGTTTTGACACTCCCAGGGGATAATATATGGTTAATTAGAATTATTTTTATAAAAAAGTATATGTTATTCAAATATATTTAGGTTAGATAAAATAATAGAATAATGACCATGAATACCGTAGATTAAATTATAGATATTTATATGTTAAGGTGTATATTAATTGATATATGAATTATTTTATTAGGGATAAATTGTATTTTGAAAGAAAAAATTTCAATTATTTATTAATTTAAAATATTTTTACAAATTTAATGATAATTTTTAAATAGTTATTTTTTGGATTAGGCTAAGAAGTAAAAGAGAACCTAATTTTAAGCCAATTAGTTTTAATTAAAAGTAAAAAAGGATAAAGATAAGGTGTCATTATAAAGTACATAATAAGATTTAGTTATCATATTCATATGATCATTTAATCTTATTTTATTGAAAAACATTTTGGTTTTTAGTATTTGATTGAAATAGGATCACGAAAAGGTTGATGAAAAGGCATGTATCTAGAAAAAAACTATGTATTATAAAAAAATAAGGGGGTATACTTAAATGATTGAGAATCATAGTGTATTCAAGTTACATAAAAAGGTGATTTTTTTAGTCTCACATAAGGTAGTGAGGTTGATATCATAATATAAATTAAATCATTCTACTCTTAGATATTCTCATTAGTGAGTGATATTTATTGATGATAATATGGTGTTTTCTAAAAGATATGAAGATTATTTGAAACATCTAAGGATTTTTTAGAAGTTATACTTCAAAAGTTTGAACACATATATTAAATATTATCAATAAAATTGATAATTTATTTGATGATAAAGATATATTTTTTGGGATAATTATTAAAGAATTCCTCATTGAGTTTTGGATGTAACATTTTGGAAACAATTCACACATAAGTAACTAAACCTGGTTGACCACATGGACTCAAGTGTGACTCCTCATATTTGAGAGGTTCCTCAATAGTAGTGAGGGTTTGTAATGGTATATTAGGGAGAATATATCCTCTTATATTAAAGTTTCAACATAGTGGTGAAGTATAGATGTAAATTAGTGGAAGTAGTAATAATGGAAATAGTGAATAAAAATCATCCATACCAGGTAAAAAGTCATAAATAATATTCAGTATCATATACAAAATCTGATCTTATATCATGATGCTATAAATTTTTTTTGGGTATATGGGAGATAGGGATGTAGACTTATACAACATGCTATAATTTTTTTTACAAAAGACCCAAGTGCTATCTCTAATAGCACTGCAAGCTCATGCTCAGTCCTATGATCCCATAATACATCCTCTTATATAATATTTGGATTCCAAAGGTGGACACTTCCCCTTGTTCCTACCTACATCCATGAAGTATTTCTAGGTTCCAGTCAGTGGACCAAACCAGGTTTGAGATAAACTCAGTAATCCACCACCAATGGTGGCTAGTAATATCGAGTCTGTGAATATACAGTGAGTAGTGTTCAAGTAATAATCAATAAAAGAATTAAATTAATAAACCATATCATTATAGTTTCTCTTGGTTCACCCATCTTACACTACCTACTTTTTTTAAGATGAAATTTCTCTAAACATTGATGATGTCACAAAAAAAATTGGGAGTCATGTCCTTCAGTTAGCCATAGTAAATATGGAACATCATTTCCTTAAAATATAAGTAAACAATGTGGAATATTTTCTCTATTAGTAATGCATAGTCATTATCGAACATCCTATCCATTAATCACAATTAATTCAAAGGAACATTTTTCCCTATTATTCAAAATAACTATTATGGAATATCATTTCATTTATTCCCAATTAATCATAAGGAACATCATGTACATAAATAAAAAGTGAGCAGTAAAGAACTCATTTCTATAATATGGAACACTATTCCCAATGAAGAAGGTAGTATTATGTAATCACATCATGTTAAAAATTATATTCAGGAATAAAGTTAATCGATCTTACTGTTATTCAATTCATTTCACCATTTAATCCATATAACTAATAAATAATAATAATGGGGCCAATGCATAAAATTCATTCCACTATATCAATCAATTAACTCACTTTATAAAATCCCATGGTCAACTATAATCCAAGCACACCGTAGTGGTTTTTTGTCCATAAGTAAAATTTATGTCATTATGGAATGTAATCAAACTCCCCTAAGGGATGGTATGAGTTGAGTTTTTCAACCTTCAACCAATTATTATGGTCTCATAACATGTCTCGAATCAAGTCTCAAAAATTAATTTAGGGGTTTATTAGTTTAAGGAGAAATGACTTGATGGTTTATTGTGTGGAACAATACAAAGATAATATAAACACCCAAAAATTTATGAAAATTTATGAGACCACCTACCTTAGATAGGTAGAAAACACCTCATCCATTATCAGCCTTTAAATCAAGCTATAATAGAGGAAAACCAAAAAATAGAAAAATATCATGAAAATAGGGAATACTAGAATTCATGGATTTAGCCTTCCATATGGAAAGATAAATGAAGAAAGGAAGTAATAGTATTGAAGATCTTATCAATATAGATCCAACATGCCCGAAAACACTTGAATCAGATGTCTTATTGAGGATGAGTCTCAAATCCTTACTTGGATGAGGAAGAGAGTGCTCATTAGAGAGGTATAAGTTTGTGTAAAATGGAAGAGAAAAATAGAGGAAAATGGTTAAATAGAAAGAGGAAAAATTATTTAAATTCTCTAATTTTTATGGGGTTAACGATTTGAATACATAGTTGGTAAAACTGTGCACTAATAGTGAACTAGAACTGTCCCATAACACACACCCCATGCATGATTTTCACACTATTAGAAAAACCATGCAAAAACTTTGTGGATCACCTCTGCAATACACATACACCAATTCACATGGCCATGTGTCCTAGGGTTCATGGTTTGAAAAACCACAAGACACCCTCCATGGACTACATGATTGAGGAGCACAATTTTCATTAACCATGTGTTAACTGTGCACCTCAACCATTTCTATAAAAAAAAAGAGCTACATGCTTCAAAAAATCTAGGTAAATCCATGAAACCTTCTTTAAAATCATAAGATATTTTATTAGAGTAAAAAAGAGGTTTAAATAATAATTTAATGGATCTATACCTCATTGAATAGTCATGATCTTACAATATCCCATCACTCATAGGTCTTATCCTTCACATAGTTGTGCTATCATGGAGCTTGTACTAGATGAATTTACCTACCTCACAGAGCCTTCATTCTCTGATCAACAACACACATAAGATACTCCTGAAATGTATCATCTATCTGTAATTGAAACTCATCAGGATGAATGATATGAGATAGGTCTGAGTGATAAGGACATAACTAAGAAGTGTGGAAGGAATCGTGTATACCCATGTATCTCTGAGGGAGTGTTAACTAACAAGACACTGATTCGACCATATCCAAAATCTCAAACGATCCTAAAAATTGAGTTGAAATATTACCTTACCATCGAATACCTCAATTAATCCATCTAATAAAATCATGTAAGAATACTCGATACCTAACCTCAAAATCTATAGGTCATTATCAGTGACCACCATAAAAATTATGCATAAACTGAGATGTATCCATATGCTTCCTGATAAGTTGTACCTTCTTTGAGGTCTCCTAAATAAGACGAAGTTCCATTAGTTCAGACTCTCATGCATATAGCCAACATAATACTAAACGTAATGACCTACCATATAGGGTCTCATAAGGGTCCATCTGTATAGTATATTAGAAAATATTATTATAATAGAATTCAACAAGTGATGTTTTTATTATTTGAGAAACCTTGAAAATCAAGGATTAATTCTTGGAGAATATCCTCTAACACCTGTATAGTATGCTTATACTACCCATAGATCTGATGGTGATAGGTTGTACTCAGATATACCTATTAACCTAGGTCCTTTAGAAACCCCTGTCAGAACTGTGATGTGAATCGGGTGTCCCTATCCAATACAAAAGTACGTAGATCTCCATGGATTTTTATGATCTCCCTGACATATAACCACCCTAGCTCATTCAATTAGAAATCCATCTATTATAGGTAATAAGTGTGAAAAATTTATCAATCAGTCAATGATAATCTATACTGTATCATTACATCGAGGGGACCATGGTAAACCTGTTGAAAAATCCATAGTGAAATCATCCCATTTCAACTTTAGGATATGTAACAAGTGTAAAAATATATATGGTTGATGGTGTTATGAATTCACCTACTAATAGGTGTAAAATTGAGTAACAAAACCAAATATCTTCCTTTTCATACCAGGACACCAATATTGGCGGTGTAGATCATGATATATCTTCATGATACCTGAATGTACTACCCAAGTGAATTCATGAGACTCTCACATCAATAACCTATCAAATTCCCTTGAATACCTAAACACATCCATGAATGTGAAGGATCTCATCCCCATTAATGAACCATCCATGAGATGGTTCCTCACATGAAATTCCCTTCCTTAGGACCAAGCCCTCAGGATATGAAATCTGTCTCATCTTCATTCCATCTAGAAGTGAATAACTTATTGATAACAAATAAATTAAATACTATCCATAACATACCTTCACTTCCATGTGCATATTATAAAATAATTCCATCAACTTCTACTAATTTTTGGCCTCCTAGACATCCTTTTTCTGAGCCTTTTGTGTTAGAGAATCAGCCACTTCATTTTCCTTCCTACCCATTCAAGCATGTTGAAATTAAAATGACTGTAGGTATTCAAATCATTGATTTTTTCTAGGGTTAAAATCATGTGTGAATATGAGTTTGAGGATTTTTTGGTTTGTATATACCAAAAACCTCTCTCCCAACTTGTAATGTATCCAACAACATATAGAATGAACCATATATTATAACATGATATTGGGTATTGGGTAATTAAACTCAGAAGGCCTCAACTATAAAGACCCATACACTATAACTTGATCACCCTCTATCATAACTACTCTTGGTCTAATGCCTGACACATCACAATAAATAGTATAACTTGTACCCAATACCTGAAGAATCAATATAGACATTGAATTAAGCCTTCCTTTTAAATCTTAAAAGGCTTCCACACATGTTGCATACCATATTAATTTTACACCCTTCATGGTCAATCCCATAAGTAGTTCTTCAAGGTGTGTGAAATACTATTTAAAATGCCTATTATACCCATCCATCCCCATGAAAATCATTATATAAAATATGTTCTTGGTTTTATCACAATAAAACACATATCCTACTTTCTCTATGTCAAAATAACCTCCCTCATTTGAGATAATGTGACCCATAAAGTGAACATTTTCAATCTATAAGTGAAATTATATGAGCATGGGATAAAGCCTGTGATATTTATATGTACTCAATACAATGACAAGGTGTTTGGCATGACCGTTTCAATTCTATGAGTATACCAAGATATCACCCTCAAAAATCATAATGAAAGAATCTAAATATGGGTGGAAAACCTGATTCATTAGATCCATGAAAATAGCTATCATTTTCATGAGACCGAATGGAATAACCAAAGACTCATACAAGAAATATATACTATATAATGTTATACATGATATATCTAAAGTTATAAAGCACACATAATGGTATCCTAACCTAAAATCAATCCTCAATAACACTCTCACTCCCTAGATATGGTTGAAGAGGTTATCTATATGAGGCAGTGGATACCATTTATTTATTGTAAGATGATTCAACCAGAAATAATCCATGAAATGACTAAGGTTCACATCCTCATTATTTTTGAAAATCATAGGTGAACCCCCTGGTGAAGTATTGGGTTGTATAAAATCCTTAGATTCTAAATCCTTTAACTACCTACTGAAATCCTAAAACTTAGTATTATCCATCCCGTACAGATGAATTGATACTGATGCTACTTCAAGAATTAGTAAAATAGTAAAATATACCTCTCTACTAGGAGGTAGTCCTGAAAATTCATTAAGGAAAATGTCCATGAAATGATCCACTGCTATATAAAAATCTATCTTACATGTTCCCTGATCACTTAGAAAATGACTAGTAATATGGGTTTTCACTCCCCCTCACCCACGATGCTTATGTCCCAATCCATTATCCTGGACATCCCATTCACCCTTTTGAATATAGAAGACACCCTCAAGTGATGTAATGGACACCCTATAGAGATATCAATCGACATGATCATGGTAGGGAACCGACTAGTCCATGTCATGAATTTTTTGAAAACCAACCATGACAAGGATGAAGAGGATCCATATGAAATGATAGCCACCTATCTCAAGGGTAACTCCCTACATTGGCATACACTTTCTAATTGAATTCACAATGGAGTGTTGAGAGTCATCACTCAACATAATTAATCAATCTTGAGGAAAAGAAATTCCAAATTTTTCATAGATATAATAGAATTTGAATCACTTATATTGAATAAGGAAGATAATAAAGTAGATGATACTATGATCATACCTTGTACTATAGAATTCTCATCACTATTTTCCTCTGGTACAAATTGTAATGCATATAGATGTACAGATCCACAACCCTAATCTATATCCTGATTACCATAATTAGCCCCACTCTGCTAGCACTACATCTTATAAGACTAGATTCTACGACCACATCCACCTAATCATCCTGATCGACCGAAAGTAGTCCAACTCCCTACTTGGTGTGGAGGTGCTAATCCTAGACCTAAATGTGGAGCCATTGATGATTCAATATCACTAGGCATTAGAGTAGAATTTCATCAAAAGTTAGCAATGACACCCAATATGGTCTCTATAACACTAAGGCTTCAGGTTACATAGATTCCCAGATAGATGGAAGAATACCAAGCTATCAGTGTAGATACTCTGACCGCCACTACTTTTATGAGAGCTATCTAGGTGATGCTTCTTACTGTGAGTTGAAGTAATATCCAATTTAGGTGATTCACCTCCCAGTTCTACATCCTTATCCTCTCTTAGATTATTCTTGGTGATGAGGGATTGATTAACTATCCTTGATACAGTAGTCAACTGGAATACATGAACCTATGATCAGATGTCACACATGAGTTTATCCTCAAACTTACTAGATTTGGACAACTCATCACCCAAAATAACCAGTGAAAAGAACTAAATATTAATAAATTTAATAGGATAGTACATAACTGACATAATTCCCTACTATATTTTCATAAACTCCCTAGATCAATCATCTCTCAATGTCTTAGGATAGAATTAATCATATAAGACTATATGAAAATCACTCCAAACCATAACCCAATATTGGCCTACCAACATGATAACATCCACCATCTCATGGCATATCTATAGATAATGCATGTGGAGAGATTAAATATCCTATTAGGAGGTGTCTCCAAATGATTGAATATCTATAATATAGGCTCCATACTAGACTCAAAAACCTAGGGAATAGCTTCCCCTAAAAAGGTAGGAGGGTGCTGATGCTAGAACTACCTAGTCAACTGTTCCATAGAAGGAATAGGTCATAATGATCCCTATATAGAATACACTAACCATAATAAATCCATCTCAAAAATAATCATCAATTCCTATATTAGAAATAATAGGATGTGTCAAAAGTGGCACTGTAGGAGGTAATACTGGTGGATCAGTCCCTGCTACCTCTGGAACATGGTCTTCATCATTATCTTGACACATGACTCAAGGCCTTTGTGTTGGCATATCTATTCAATGACAAACACATGCATCATATTATGATTAATAACTTAAAATATCACTTATAAAAGGAATATGATAGGTATCAATCATTATTACCTAAAAGTCACTCCCAACATCCCACTAATAGGGTCAAGTTTGGGTCAATGCTTGAGTATCACATTAGGGGTTCTTATATATAGAGTGTCAATTGTAATTTATATAGGAAAACACCCTTTAAGTTTCAATTTTCAACCCTATTTAATAGAAAAAAATTTCTTTCAAATTTTTAAAACCATCATGTTCATGTTGATATATATATATATATATATATATATATCTTGATCTAGTTAGATGAGTTACCATTCCCAAGTTATAAAGACATTCACTTAATAAGATACAAATGGAACTTCATGTAATTAAAACCCAACCCTTACATATGATATCAGGATATAACAAGCCGTATAATATGATTTGATTAGATTAATAGAAATTAATTTTTTTTATAAGTACTAGATTTGTAAATTATAATTGGAATTCATGTAATCAAAATCAACTAATGTATCAGTCCATGTAAATAGTGTTACACAACTCAAACATGTTAAAATTGGTTAATTAAGGTGAAACCATCAAGCAATGTGGTAAGCCACTGTTTAGGTTGAGTTAGAAACTTTAATAACCAATTATTTATCTCATTCATCCTATAGAAATGTTTTTAAATAACAAATATATCACTCAAATAATACGAAAAATGTTGTAGGAAATGCACACAATAAATTAAATATGACATGGAATATCCATAGAATCTGAATCCTTAAGATCCTATAATGATTCTTGATATAATAATTCCATACCTTACCAAACAAAGGGTAAAATAAAATACATAATTATAATAATAATGATCATGAAAAATAATGTACGTCACCCATCAATGAAATCATTACAACTATAATAGGAATATTTCAGAACAACACGTCCCATCCCATGTAATTTGGATTTTCCCTATATATGGGTTATCTATTCCAAGGAAAAGGATCATTAAATAATTTTGACATAATACTATTCTCATGTCTACTAATCCAAAATTATAATATAAAATTAAAATGGATCGTATACCAATTTTAATGTCTTAGACCCGGTTTAATCATAAGTAACCGAATCTGGTTGGTCACATGGAATTAGGCGCACCTCCCCATATGTCAGACGTAGTTGAATATAAACAAGGGTCTATAAGGGTATGGTGGGGAGACTATACCCTATTTTATCAAAGTAAAAACACAATAGTGAAGTATAGATGTAAACTGGTAGAAGAAGTAATAAGGAAAACATTGAAAGAAAACCATGTAGATAATATACATTAATGTAAATAATATCCACTATCATATACAAAAGACTATTTCATTTCATGATGATACAAAAAATATGGGGATACATGGGAGACATTGTATCATGAATATATACAATACTATGATAAATTATCAAAATTACCTAGAGATATATCAAATAGCATCGTGAGATCATTCTCAGTTCTCTTCTCTCTTACTCCGTCCTAGTGTATATTATTAGGCGTAAAAATATTGAACTATCCCCTTGTTACTACCTGCATCCATATTTATTTATTTGTACCAATAGGTGGGCCAAACCTTCCCCTTATTCCTTCGTCTCTTAGGTACTTCGGGCCACCAAAGGCCTTCAGGCCACAAGGTCTCCAGACCACCATAGGCCTTCAGGCCATAAGGCCTTTAGTACATAAGGAACCAAGAAGCAGTACTGGAAGACCATGCAGGAGTAGACCCAAAATAGGATTTAGAGTAGGTATAAACCACTATAATAGAGCTAAATTGATTGTAATAATGAGAGGATATGGAAATTTCAATTGGTACTAGGCACCGTACAACACTGTAGGGAAAATGCTAGGTGATCATCCATGCAAGGTGGAGAGTTCATCACCTTCAAAAATTCAAAATGCTAGGGAGGAGTAGTTTCAAGTTTATTCTGGTCTTTTTCCTTTAAGGTCATGTAGTTTATCTTGTGACTCTAGGCCTTAGGGTCATGTATGACCCCTGTATCTTTGGGCTTATGGGTTATATAAGGGTTCCCCATCAACCCTTAAAAGGGGTATTATCCAAAAAATAAATAATAATCTAAATCATTTGGGCTTTTGGTGTAGAGACCCGAAGCTTAATGTACATGGACATTACATTAATTTAGCGGAATACTTAATACAAAACAAAAATAGACACACAAGGACCGTAATAGTTTAGTGTCTTTGGAAACTTGGAACGTAATCTTCTAATCGTGGTGAAAGATCTTCAACATCTCCCATAAAGATCTTCCCCCTTTTTTTTCTTACCTAAAACCTTTTTTTATATCCTGGGGAAAAGGAAACAGAAAAAGGGTGATCTCAAATGCTCAGTAAGGGTAAGCATGGATAAAATAAAACATACCATATACATTTGAACTTAAAAACATGAACATGATGTTTAAACATCAAAAGCTTGAGCAATGACATAAAACATGGAAGTACGTAAGGCATAGATCATAAAGAAACATTAATAATGATAAAATAGCATGGGAATAAAACATATAAATGTGGAAACCATTAAGCACATGATATGATTTCCATAGTAGCCAAGGCATTGCTGCCAAGACCATCTTAGTGGACAAAGTCCCTTTCTGAATTGAGTTCACTCCTCGTTCCAGTCCTGTATTACTGAACCAGTTTAACTTTCCATTCCATCCATGTCTATCTCATGAGATATAAATCTTTACCCAATGCATTGTAGGGATATATAGGTCCCACCCATCTCATAATGAAATAATTCTTACTTGTGCCACAAAATAAACATACATCATTCATAATAACCCAACGAATAAAATGGGTTTCATAAACATCATCCCATCATCACATAATCCATATAAAAGAAATGGATATCATTTCATAATAAGAAAAGTGAAACCATGTAAATCATAGAGACATTACATTTGAAACATACACATATGAAATAATTTCATCTTAGATGGAAAATGGTTTTGATAAAACATTTGAAATGAATTCTTGAGGAAAATATCCTTTCTTCTTCAAAATCAATTTATTTTCACAAAACGTCATGAAATTTTAAAAGAAAGAGATTTTGTTGAAAATATTCATGAAATATTTTGGAGGAAGCTTCATGAAAATAAGTCTTTATAAAACCGTAATAATCCGTTCGTGCCGTATAAGTTAAAAAAACATTCTTTTCGTATTTTTGCCGGAAAAGTCAAAAAGTACCTCGTAACGTAAAAAAAAGAAAGATTCCTTACATACCATGTAGTAAAAGTCAAAAATGGGTAAAAAGGACTTTAAAAATACATGAAAACACTTTTATAAAACATGGACATGGATGATAGAAATAACCCCAGTAAATACTTACGAATAAGCAATCTCGGATAAAAATGAGATTTGAAAAATTATCCCTTACCTTAGGTCCAATATGCTTCGTACGTATCCGAACCTCATGTATAATTATTTAAATAATGTTATTGACTTATTAAAGAATCATATTAATTGTTATGATATCATATATGGTTCACTTATGACTTTATATTACCCGTTCTTTTGTAAATTCCATGTTAAAGAGCATTTTGGGTAAAATCGTTTCATTTGTCGTCCGTGTTTTAACTTGTAATTATTCATATGATTACGTAGATCAAGATTACTTACATCCATAATGTAAAACATGATTTATGTATAATATATATTCAGAATATACATATATATAATAGATCGATAAATGGAAATAAATACACCGTTCATGGAGACGGTAGGCCGTACGTACGCATGAACGTTGTTTTCGTTTCCTCATTGAATTGAATGGAATTAATTGGATGAAATATATATATATATATAAATAAATCTAGTATCATTATTATGTCATATATTTCATTATTACTTATTATATATACTTTATAATCATTTATGAATGGTTAATCATTGAGAATGAATCTCATCGCGTCGTGGAGACGGTATTCCGTACGTACGCACGAGCGATGATATCGTTCCCATGATCGTGGAATTTTATTGGAGTGTATGTATACTATTACAGAATCAATATCAATTTAAAATAATCATATATAGTTATTATTTACACCATTATACCCATCCAAGTAAGGTGGTGGTGGAAAATAGATTACACCACGACGTGGAGATGGTATTCCGTACGTACGCACGCGCGGTGATTTCGTTTTCCGTAGGATGGATAGATGGTGAAATAGGGTCTTTTCATACTTATAATAATATATCAGTATATGTGTGATACTGATTTTATTACTTCATAATGAAACAACCTAAGAAGAAGAAGTGGAAGAAGAAATAAAGTTGAAAGAATCGGTAACAGACATTACCTCTTCTTTGAAGCGCCTCTTTGAGATCTCCTTTTAGGGCACTAAAATTGGTCTTTGAGGAAGAACAGAACCTATAGGATGTAGATATGGAAGTGGAGAAGAGAATTTGGCAGGGTTTGTCCGAGATTGAAGGCTCAAAGTGGTGTGAAGAAGAGAGGGAGGAGGTGCCCTTTTATAAGGGAGGAGAGAGGCACCTTTGGAAAAACAAAAACTATTATTTTATTATAAAGTCAAGTTCAGTTTTAAATAGCTCCAAATTGATTTATTTCGAAGATAAGGTGGGGATGAGTCGAAATCCTCTCATCCAATATAATTTAGACAAGTTTAGGTTCCTATTTTAACCTTATCATTTATATTTAACTTTAAGTTAGATAATTTTACTTTTACCGTGTCTTTTTGTGTTCTTACACTATAAGGTTAATAAACTTACTATAAGAAGCCAAACTAACCCCAAGTTGTTTATTATTAATATATATAACCTTATATAAGTAATTTGGCTGAACCTTAGATTTTTAGGAATAAAATAACAATTAATAATATAATATTTGTTTTAAAAACTATTTTATGTCAATTTTGACACTATTTAGTAATTGATTTTTGTGAAACTCATAACAAAATTATTAGTTCGAAAAAAGTTAATTAAATCAATAATAACATGTCATATTAACCTATAAAAATTAGTTTAATTCATAAAAAGTCTCAAATTACATTTATTTGGGTATTTATAACATCAACTATGTCAATATTTCATTAATAAGATAATTACTAAATCATCTTTGTGTCATAAATAAATTAACTTATTTAAATTCTAAAAATTACAAATAAAATATCATTATGTAGGAAATATTTTTAGATTTCTAATTAATATTTATAGTCTAATTTATCTTATGTATAACCCTATATTAAAAATTATTTACTTATTAAACTTTGATTTTAACTATTTTAACCCTTCTTTAAATAAATTAATAATAAATGTCCTAATCTAATCCAAGTGGGCCTAAATGGTCATATTTTATTCCTAAGGTTGTTTTTGGTCGAATTACACTTATCCAATAGAATTAGGACATGTGTTAGGGTAATAATAATATCATTTTTACCCTTAATTACCCTATTTACTTTTAACCGTGGTAAAAAAAGTAAAAAGTTACTATTCACCAAAAATTATTTTCATCTCATTGAACAACATTTTACTTACTGAAATCAACCGTGTCTCTCGGATTTTTGAAATTCCACTCACAGAAGCGGTAAAATTAAGTTTTCTGAAAAATTCATTTATTTTAACTACCACTTAGTGGTTTCACTATTCATCAAAAAATGAAAGTTTCCAGAAAAATACCAAAAATTAGGCCTAAGATATATTTGATATTATGAACTCAAAAATGATGTCTATTTTACTAAATTCAAAACAAATCAGTTGCATTAATTAATTTAAAAATTAATTCCCATCGTCAAAACAAATAGTGTGTTTTTAAGAGATAATAACTATCAAAATATTGACACTTGTTTATGTCTGGTTTAAATGTGAAATTACATCCAATGACCAACATTGTATTAAATTGTAAAAATATATTCTAAATATACTTTAAAACCACTCAAATTAATAATTTATCACTATTAATTATTTCGATTAAAAAGGTTGTTTTGAATTAAAATTTAGTAATTTTCACTATTCATCAGAAAATGAAAGTTATCCGAAAAGTACCAAAATTTCACCCTAAGCTAATTTCGATATTCCGAATCCAAAAATGAAGTCCATTTTGAAAAATAAAATTTAAAAAATTTCAAAAAGTGGTTATTACTATTCATAACGGCTAGTTTTAATAATATTTTAATAGCATATCGTTGTTTAGTGAAACTCGATATTGCGTACTACACACGCTATCGAGGAAGGTCGTGATTGTGTGTAATGCAAGGCAAGTCAAGGATGAGTGTTGTGCAAGATCCTTTTGGTGTAGCGTACAACACAAGACATTAATGAAATTAAAAAGAATATTTTTCATAAAATCTCGGGGTGTTACATTCTACCCCCCTTAAAATGAATTTCACCCTCGAAATTCGTCGGGGTTATAAATGGTTTACTACTCGAAAGTTTCTTTAATAGAAACCCATATCGTAAAAAGGAATACCAAAACCAATCTTTAAAAATAAAAGTATGAAACGTAACGGTTATCCAAATAAACTAATCACTGGGTTTCCACATAGATGAAAATATGGATATGGAAGAGAAATATAACCATCATGTTCTGATGGAGAGTGGTAGAGAACATGGCTATGGAAAATCCAGCAATCACAAAGACATAAATTTGTGACGATCTAAGGTACCATCTGATTCATCAGATATAAGAGCACTAGGACAACATTTTTGGTTTTCAAGATCATTTCCCTAAATTTGAAGAATTAGAATTAGAATAAATACTTACTTTATTTTGGTACAATCTCACTGTTGTTCGTGCCTTGAACAATTTCAACTTCATCTCTTAAAGAAATGAAGTTGAATTTGTTATTCGTGAAGTGTTAGCAGATCATGTGATAGAATGACAGGTCATTCCATCTATCTCAAACAAAAGGTTAGCAAAAGTTATTAAATATACATAAGTCGATATATAGTGAGATTAATCATATATGGTTCCTAAAATGGACTTATACTTATTATATCATAATAAAACTAGTTTCTACTAAACATGGACTTCCTGTAGTCCAGTGGTAGGCGATAAAGGCCAGTCGCACTTCGGTTGTGGGTTCGATTCCCACAGCCTTGTCCGACGCGATGGGCTGTCACCCGTCCTGTAGGTTGTCCTTTTTCTAAAGCTATATTACTATAACATCCCATCAATAATATCGAAAAAAGTTCTATCCTAACTTATATCCAAAATAATCCATTCTAATCTTTAGGCTTATCTAAAATACTTCGGTCCAAGCTCATAGTATAAAGAAAATGATTACTTGAAATGTCACATAACAATCACATGAATGCCATCATTTATCCCCCATATATCATAAGATATATCTTGTTGGTCAAATTACAAACATGTGAATACCTTAATCATGTATTCTCTTGAAGAATGAATACCCATTGAACCTTAGTGAAAACATGAATGCAGTTAAAATTTAACACTTTCCACAAACCAAAATCCTCAAAATTATTTATACTCAAACCATGATATCACTTAGTCCTTATATCAATCATGAGCTCATGAACACTGTCAAACATTTCATTTTTTCTTTATCCCTTCACTATGCGCATATCATCTTTTTTCCAAAAATATCTCAATCACTTTCCATGGCTACCGGTACCATAAAATTATTGAAAACCACAATATACCAATACATAAATATTCCAATATTCCACGATACTATATACACCATTATTTTGGAATCCCATTACATAAACACTTAATCATTCCACCACATCGTTTTCATATTCAACATCGCCAATGGTGATCGCATGTGACTTCCCTTTGTCCTTTTCCTTAAGTGGTTTCTCATTTTTATCATCACTAACCCTTGGATTAGGGAATTTATTAGCATAATGCCCCATTTCCTTGCACTTGAAGCATTGAAGTGTAGTAGGTTCATTCTGTGTATCCTTTCCTTTGTTTGCATCATTAGACATCTTCTTCCCATCATTGTGACATTCAAATTCCCCATGACCTTCCTTTCCACATTTGAAACATTTACTTGTCCCTTTAAGACAATCTCCACCATGCTTCTTTCCACACTTTGAGCATAAGGAAACATTCATCTTCTTTTCACCATTATTATGAGATTTCTCCTTGAACTCCATCTTTCATTTCTTTTCGAAACAATGAGATGGATAAGTAACACCAACTTCCATTTCTACCTTGATAGCACAACGCACAATTTCTTCATAGCTACTGAAGTCTCTTATAGCTAATGCCCTTCAAAGATTTGGTTTTAAGCCACTGAAGAATCGATCAACTTTACTTTCAGGTTAGATGATAAATCCAGATGCATACCTTGCAAGCCTTGTAAAATTCGCTTCATATATACCAACAGATTCATCATCCTTTTTCTTTAGTTCAAGAAACTCTTTCTCCATCTTTGTACGAAGAATACGAGGGAAGTAATTATTGAAAAATAAGTTCTTGAACTCGTCCCATTCCATGGACTCAATTTCATCTCTTGGCCTTGTATTCTTGATAAGATTCCACCATTGATCAGCTTCACCTTCCAAACGATATACTGATAAGATGACTTTATCATGTTCAGAACATTGAAGAACTGAAAATATCTTTTCAGTAGTACTGATCCATTGTTCAGCAACAAGTGGATCAGAAGACCCACTGAAAGAAGGTGGACGTTGCCTCATGAAGTACTCAATAGAATATTGTTCCCTTATCTGCTCATTTGGAAGTCCAGAATGATTCATAGCTTGTGTAAGTATAGAAATAAGATTTTTCACTCCATCTCCCATAACATTTGTTTGTTCATGAGGACAATCATTGCATTGTCCATTACATTTATCAACACGGTTCCTTCGGGTTCCAGCCATCGTCTAAAACCCAAAAATAATAGCATGAGAGGCAAAAAATCACACCAGGGAAAACAATATAATAAAGGGGGAGTAACTTCAATATCTAACATCTTGGGTTACCATAATTCTAGTACTATAACTTATACTTATACTTAACCTTAGGGGCATCCCTAGACATACCTTAGAAATATCTCTAGGGATCTCACTAAAGTTCTCGCATCCTAGTTTCCAAAGGTTGACTAAACCTTTCCTCTGATACCAACTGTAGAGACCCGGAGCTTAAGGTACATGGACATTACATTATTTTAGTGGAATACTTAATACATAACAAAAACAGACACACAAGGACCGTAATAGTTTAGTGTCTTTGGAAACTTGGAACGTAATCTTCTAATCGTGGTGAAAGATATTCAACATCTCCCATAAAGATCTTCCCCTTTTTTTCTTACCTAAAACCTTTCTTTATATCCTGGGGAAAAAGAAACATAAAAAGGGCGTTCTCAAATGCTCAGTAAGGGTAATCATGGATAAAATAAAACATACCATATACATTTGAACTTAAAAATACGAACATGATGTTTAAACATCAAAAGCTTGAGCAATGACATAAAACATGGAAGTACGTAAGGCATAGATCATAAAGAAACATTAAGAATGATAAAATAGCATGGGAATAAAACATGTAATTGTGGCAACCATTAATCACATGATATGATTTCCATAGTAGCCAAGGCATTGCTGCCAAGACCATCTTAGTGGACAAAGTCCCTTTCTGAATCGAGTTCACTCCTCGTTCCAGTCCTGTATTACTGAACCGGTTTAACTTTCCATTCTAGCCATGTCTATCTCATGAGATATAAATCTTTACCCAATGCATTGGAGGGAGATATAGGTCCCACCCATCTCATAATGAAATCATTCTTACTTGTGCCACAAAATAAACATACATCATTCATAATAACCCAACGAATAAAATGGGTTTCATAAACATCATCCCATCATCACATAATCCATATAAAAGAAATGGATATCATTTCATAATAAGAAAAGTGAAACCATGTAAATCATATAGACATTACACTTGAAACATACACATATGAAATAATTTCATCTTAGATGGAAAACGGTTTTGATAAAACACTTGAAATGAATTCTTGAGGAAAATATCCTTTCTTCTTCAAAATCAATTTCTTTTCACAAAACGTCATGGAATTTTAAAAGAAAGATATTTTGTTGAAAATAGTCATGAAATCTTTTGGAGGAATATTCATAAAAATAAGGCTTTATAAAACTGTAAAAATCCATTCGTGCCGTATAAGTTAAAAAAAACATTCTTTTCGTACTTTTTCCGGAAAAGTCAAAAAGTACCTCATAACGTAAACAAAAGAAAGATTCCTTACATACCATGTAGTAAAAGTAAAAAATGGGTAAAAAGGACTTTAAACATACATGAAAACACTTTTATAAAACATGGACATGGATGATAGAAATAACCCCAGTAAATACTTACGAATAAGCAATCTCAGATAAAAATGAGATTTGCAAAATTATCCCTTACCTTAGGTCTGATATGCTTCGTACGTATCCGAAACTCCTGTATAATGATTTAAATAATGTTATTGACTTATTATAGAATCATATTAATTTTTATGATATCATATATGGTTCACTTATGACTTTATATTACCCATTCTTTTGTAAATTCCATGTTAAAGAGCGTTTTGGGTAAAATCGTTTCATTTGTCGTCCGTGTTTTGACTTGTAATTATTCATATGATTACTTAGATCATGATTACTTACATCCAGAATTTAAAACATGATTTATATATAATATATAGTCAGAATATACATATATATAATAGATCGATAAATGGAAATAAATACACCGTTCATGGAGACGGTAGGCCGTACGTACGCATGAACGTTGTTTTCGTTTCCTCATTGAATTGAATGGAATTAATTGGATTACATAAATATATTTATATAAATAAATACAGTATCATTATTATGTTATATATTTCATGATTACTTATTATATATACTTTATAATCATTTATGAATGGTTAATCATTGAGAATGAATCTCATCGCGTCGTGGAGACGGTATTCCGTACGTACGCACGAGCGATGATATCGTTCCCATGATCGTGGAATTTTATTGGAGTGTATGTATACTATTAAATAATCAATATCACTTTACAATAATCATATATAGTTATTATTTACACCATTATACCCATCCAAGTAAGGTGGTGGTGGAAAATAGATTACACCACGGCGTGGAGACAGTATTCCGTACGTACGCACGCGCGGTGATTTCGTTTTCCGTAGGATGGATAGATGGTGAAATAGGGTTGTTTCATACTTATAATAACATATTAGTATATGAGTTATACTGATGTTATTACTTCATAATGAAACAACCTAAGAAGAAGAAGTGGAAGAAGAAATAAAGTTGAAAGAATCGGTAACAGACATTACCTCTTCTTTGAAGCGCCACTTTGAGATCTCCTTTTAGGGGACTAAAATTGGTCTTTGAGGAAGACCAGAACCTCTAGGATGTATCTATGGAAGTGGAGAAGAGAATTTGGTAGGGGTTGGCCGATCTTGAAGGCTCAAAGTGGTGTGAATAAGAGAGGGAGGAGGTGCCCTTTTACAAGGGAGGAGAGAGACACCTTTGGAAAAACTAAAAATATTATTTTATTATAAAGTCAAGTTCGGTTTTAAATAGTTCCAAATTGATTTATTTCGAAGATAAGGTGGGGATGGGTCGAAAGCCTCTCATAAAATAGAATTTATACAAGTTTAGGTTCCTATTTTAACCTTATCATTTATATTTAACTTTAAGTTAGATAATTTTACTTTTACCGTGTCTTTTTGTGTTATTACACTATAAGGTTAATAAACTTACTATAAGAATCCAATCAAACCCCAAGTTGTTTATTATTAATATATATGACCTTATCTAAGTCATTTTTCCGAACCTTATATTTTTAGGAATAAAATAACAATTAATAATATAATATTTGTTTTAAAAACTATTTTATGTCAATTTTGACACTATTTAGTAATTGATTTTTGTGAAACTCATAACAGAATGATTAGTTCGAACAAAGTTAATTAAATCAATAATAACATGTCATATTAACCTAGAAAAATCAGTGGAATTCATAAAAAGTCACAAATTACATTTATTTGGGTATTTATAACATCAATTATGTCAATATTTCATTAATAAGATAATTACTACATCATCTTTGTGTCATAAATAAATTAACTTATTTAAAGTCTAAAAATTACAAATAAAATATCATTATGTAGGAAATCTTTTTATATTTCTAATTAATATTTATAGTCGAATTTATCTTATGTATAACCCTATATTAAAAATGATTTACTTATTAAACTTTGATTTTAACTATTTTAACCATTCTTTAAATAAATTAATAATAAATGTCCTAATCTAATCCAAGTGGTCCTAAATGGTCATATTTTATTTCTAAGGTTGTTTTTGGTCGAATTAAACTTATCCAATAGAATTAGGACATGTTTTAGGGTAATAATAATATCATTTTACCCTTAATTACCCTATTTACTTTTAACTGTGGTAAAAAAAAGTAAAAAGTTACTATTCACCAAAAATTATTTTCATCTCATTGAACCACATTTTACTTACTGAAATCAACCGTGTCTCTTAGATTTTTGAAATTCCACTCACAGAAGTGGTAAAATTAAGTTTTATGAAAAATTCATTTTTTTTAACTACCACTTAGTGGTTTCACTATTCATCAAAAAATGAAAGTTTCCAGAAAAATACAAAAAATTAGACCTAATCTATATTTGATATTATGAACTCAAAAATGATGTCTATTTTACCAAATTAAAAACATACCAGTTGCATTAATTAATTTAAAAATTAATTCCCATCGTCAAAACAAATAGTGTGTTCTTAAGAGATAATAACTATCAAAAGATTGACACTTGTTTATGTCTGGTTTAAATGTGAAATTACATCCAATGAAAAAAATTGTATTAAATTGTAAAAATATATTCTAAATATACTTTAAAACCACTCAAATTAATAATTTATCACTATTAATTATTTGGATTAAAAAGGTTGTTTTTAATTAAAATTTAGTAATTTTCACTATTCATCAGAAAATGAAAGTTATCCGAAAAGTACCAAAATTTCACCCTAAGATAATTTCGATATTCCGAATCCAAAAATGAAGTCCATTTTGAAAAATAAAATTTACAAAATTTCAAAAAGTGGTTATTACTATTCATAATGTCTAGTTTTAATAATATTTTAATAGCATATCGTTGTTTAGTGAAACTCGGTATTGCGTACTACACACGCTATCGAGGAAGGTCACGATTGCGTGTAATGCAAGGCAAGTCAAGGATGGGTGTTGTGCAAGCTCTTTTTGGTGTAGCATACAACACAAGACATTAATGAAATTAAAAAGAATATTTTTCATAAAATCTCGGGGTGTTACATTTGGTGTATTACTCAGGGAAATGAAAGCTAAGAGAACAATGATCTTAGATGCCTGGTAAGGGTAAACAAGGGAGATACCAATGATCACATAATCATATAATGAGAATAAGAGTATGATAAAATTATCTTAACATTTTAAATCCATACCCTAAATATCATAAATCATAATCTAGAGTCATGGCACAATTCTTAGAAGTTTATAAAACATGAATCATAAAGGAATCAAATAAAATGTTTCATGAGATCATAAAATTGGAATACAACATGGAATTTTGGAATAAAAAAAGTATATAAATTCATTTCCATAGTTTTCAAGGCTCATTTTAAATTCTATCATAGTGTGTTGGGTTTACACCACAAACCAACTTAGTATTCAAGGTTCACTCTCAAGATTATCATAATGGAAAAAATTACCTTACTGAATTAAGTTCACTCCCCATTCCAGACCAGTTTATTTCAGGAGATATTAATATTTACTCAATTAATTGGAGTTATATATAGGTCACACCCATCAAAAAATTAAAATCATACATATGTGTTCCAAAGGATCATAAATTTCTCATAATATAAGAACCCATAAAAATAAATTGGTTTTATAAATGTATAATCATCTCATCACAATATAACCCCTGGAAAAGAAATGGTTTTCATAATCATCATGTCATCATATTCATAAAACTTCTAGAGAAATAATAAGGATAGTATTTTCTGATTATATGCATAGTAAATCATAATTGAAATCAAGGGTTGTTAAAATTGGTGAAGAAAAAGACTATTAAAATATCATTAAAACATTCTTAAGGAAAATAACATTTCTACTTTGAAATAATTTATAAAAATACTATTCAAATATGAAGGAAAAAATATTATTCTATAATAAAAATCTAAAATTTTAAAGGATTATTCAAAGAAAAAATTAGTCATGATTGGGGGAAATTCTATTCATTCTGTATAATTTAAAAACATTCCTTGCATAATTTTATCAGAAAATTCATAAACTATAATGTTTGGAAAATGAAAAAAATATACATTTCAACCATTTTTTTTAAAATTCAATGATGTTTAAAAATGACATTAGACAATAATAGGATAATATTAAAAACCTTATTTAATTTTTTAGAAATCATGGATATAGAATTAAAAGGTCTGTCAACCGAAGAGAGAGATAAAGTCAATTTTCCTTAAAAACCAATTTTCAGTCTTTTGAGTACATAAGTTGTGGAAAATGAAAGTAAAACATGTTTTTTAATTAATTAAACCTAGGATAATAAGTTTCATAAGTTTATTTAGAGGTAGATCATAAAATTTTATCATTTTAAACTTAATGAAAAAGAATCTCGATAAACAATGCTATTTAAACATAAAACCCTTAACCTTGAGTTTTTATTTCTTTAAAATCACAATAACATTATAATAAATTATAATTTTTTTATAATTATATACTAGATTAATTTTCATACTAATTATATCTTATATTATCCCTTTAAAACATTTCAACACCCCATTTTATCAATAATTCCTTATTAAAATCACCATTTTCAGGTGTCGACTGTTTCCATTATCATGAGTATTTCAGTTAAGTAGTTATGGTCCTTGTACATTTATCTTTGTTCAATAACCTAAATAATATTAATTATGATATAAATATCATATATATAAATTTTATACATATTTACATTCATCCATTAAATTTAGAGATAGAAAAATGAATTCCACCATTCATGAATACGGTAGGCCATACGTATGCATGAATACTATTTTTATTCTTTAACAGATGGAATGAAAGGAAGATAAATATTAATTTAACTTCATATGATCATTACTGTATAATTTATATAATATATAATCATTAAATTTATCCTGATTACTATTTAAGTAAAATATAAATTAAAAATGAATCACATCACTTCACAGAGGTGGTAATCCACATGCATGCCTAAGCGATATTATTATTTCCCAATGGATTAAATGGTAAGAAAGTATAAATGATAAAATAACTAAATAAATTTAATTATTTAAAAAATATATTATATAAAAATTAATCTCATCATAATAAAAATCCAAAAATGATGGTGATGAAAAATGAATTGTATCACAACGTTGAGACGATGAGCCATACGTATGTATGAGAGATGATTATGCTTCTCATTTGATGAGAAATAGGGTTCATATTTGTGATTTAATAATCATAATAACATTTCATTAATTTTAGGATACTTAATTTATTATTTTATTATAAATAAAATAGATTTATATGAGGCGAAGAAGTTCATAAAAGAAAGTGATCGATTAAGGTAGTTGCCTCTTCTTTGAAACAGTTTGTTTAAATATTCTACTAAGGGATATATTAATGGTAATTTTGGAATAAAAAACCACTAGACTGTTTATATGTAAGTTTAAAAGAGATTTTTTAGAGGATGGTCAATCTAGACTGCTCAATGTTGTGAAAAGAAGTGAGGGAGGAGATTCCCTTTTATAAATGAGGTGAGATGCACTTTTGAAATTTCTCAAAATATTAAATTATAATAAATTTAGTCTCAATAAAAAATATTCCAAATGTTCAGGGATTAAAATATAAGGTAGTATAGGGTTTTAATCCCATCAACCATTATAATTTAGATAATTTTTTTTGTGTCATTTCAAACCTTATCATTTTGATTAACTGTTAGTTGACAAAATTTAATTTTAACTACATAAAAAACTTTTTCAATACAAAAGGTTATAATTTTTATTTTTAAGGTTAAAATTGGAGTTAAATAAAAAATTAATGACATTTTATATCATATAATAACCACATCATCTTATTCCATAATTTTTATTATTTTTAAATAATTTAATAAAATATTATTTTTTATAAAATATCATTATTTTCAATTTTGGCACTATTCATTTAATTTGGCATAGAAGACATAAAGACAAAGTTTAAATTAGAATATAATATCTTAACACAACACTAATACGTCATATACACCTATAATATTCTTTTAAAACTATAACATACTCAAATTATATCACTTTTAATATTTTCAAAATAATTTATTCAATTTTTATACTAATTGAATAAATATTGTTTTGGCATTGAATAAGCATTAAAGGTAATTATATAATATTTTAAAATTATAAATAAATTACTATCATTAATATAATTTCATTATGTAAAAAATTAATATTTTCATTCATTCATAACTAGTTGTTCCCTATATGAACACATAAAGGATATTTAAAACTAAGAGAATAGTATTTGGTAACTTTTATTGATTTAAATAATATATAAGTCATTTTCATGAAATATAGTACTTTGAACTAATTAAATTAGAGCCTAAGGTGATTAGGTTCAAATTAAATTCATCCAATATGAATTAGGATGATACATTACCGTTTTATCACTTATTTTAAATCCATATTAACCAGATTTATCCTTTATTGATGTAATAAAATTTTCCACTATTACTATTCATATTGACCACAAATAAAAGGGCCTATTTACAAAATTTCTACATCCTAATTATAAATATATAGTAAATTATATATAATTTAATTTATATAAATGGAAGAAATTAATTTTTCAAGTATTCAAAATGTAACAAAAAATGTTTTTTAGAAAAATAAATTTTTAAGTATAAAAATGGATTTATTTTTATCCTATTCCTAGAAAAATACCTGATAAATATTTAAAAAATATTATTAATTAATTAATATTTATATTTTATTAAAATAATTCATCAATATGGATTAATTTAATTTATTAAGATAAATACACATTTCTATCATAAAAACTATTTTTTCAAAAAAAATATTTATTTTTCTTCAAATGTTTTTTATTTTCATTTGTAATCAATTGATAACCAATGAATTAATTTTATACACATATAACCATAAGTTTTTCATAATTTAGTTAGTATAATTTATACCCTCCAATCCAAAGGCTATGTGATAACTTTCATTTTAAATAATTATATTTTAAAATTATATCATGGTTCGTTTAATCTCGGTGTTGTGTGTAATGAAAGATGTCAAAGAAATAAAAACATTTAAAGAGAAATATTTATAAAAATATTTGGTTGTTTCCTTATACCACCCTTAAAATTAATTTATCAATAAAAATTCATCATTTAGATAAAACCATATGAGGATACATTTTCATCATCACACCCTCAGGATCCGTTATAGGTTCCTCAAATTTGTGGTTTCACTACAAAAAATAACTATATGAGTGTTATTGTTTCATGAAACATTATCTGGATGATCTGAAATCTATGAAAGTTATTATTTATAAGAAATATCTTTCTCTAATTGAATGAACTCTGAGTTTATTACGTGTGAAGGATCAGGTATGTACCTCCTTCTTAGAGATACATGGTACACATCATAAACTTGAGAGAGATTTATTGGAAGTACTAATCGATAAGCTAGTATCCTGATATGATCAAAATTTTTAAAAGGAACGATAAACCTAGGGATTATATTACCCTTTATTTAAAATATCATCACAATCTTCCACAGATATATTCATAAGAATTACATTCCATAAACTTAAAAATCAATATTTTTTCTGATGATTGTTAGAACAACCTTTTTATCAACTTCAAGATGATATTATGTGTTTCTGAGTAGATATAACCTTATCTGCCATTTCCTTACCTAGGTTAGGTCCCAATATATTTATTTATCTAAATTTATTCCATCATATAGGATTTCTACACTTCCTACTATAGTGGGATTCATAATGAGTCATCTAAATTCTAGAGTGAAATCTATTTTTGAAATAAATTTTCACCAAAGGAAGATGTTGATACCAAAAAACTTTGAAATCCATAGATAAATCTCTCCACATTTCTTCTAGATTTAAAATGTCCTTGTCAGACTGAACATATGTTTAAAGATGATAAATAGTACTGAAACAAAACTCTGTATCTAGAACATGCTGAAGCGTTCTTCAAAACCTTGAGGTAAACATCAGATCCTGATCAGATAAAATTGATAGTAGTACACTATTAATTTATACAACTTATTTAATGTATAACTGAGTAAGTTGATAAAGAGATAAATAGTCTCTAATGGAAATGATGTGTGTTGACTTCATCAGGTGATCAACTACAACCCAAATAGAATTATTCTATTTAGATGTTTTGGGGAGTTAGTTGATAAAATCCATAATGATGTTTTCCCATTTCCATTTTGGTATGGGTAACAGTTGTAACATACACTTATACTACTCTATATTATACTTAACCTGCTTAGATACCAATAACTGAGAAATATGATATGAAATATCTCTATTCACACCATCCCACCATAAATACTCTTTTAAATCTATATACATCTTCATACTTCCATAATGAATAAAGAATGAAGAAATTTGAGCTTCATCCATCAACCCCTTCTTGGAATCTAATACCGAAGGGAAAAATACATTATTCTTAATCCTTATTATTTCCTCACTATCAATGTTGAACATAGGATCATTTCTCACCTTCTTTTATAGCTTTATATCTTCTTTCTAAACCTCTTTAATCTCCAATTGAATAGATGGTTAAACAATCATTTGATAAAGTTAAGATTTCTCCAATTCCTTTATGATTTCAAGATTAATATAATAAAAGTCCCTAAATATTTTATTCTTTTTTATTCTCATTATAAACAATATAGCTTGATCCTTTTGACTTATAACATCTACCACCTTGTTCACTTTCCCAATATGGTAATATATTGAGAAATAATAAATATTAATTAGATATAACCATATTCATTGGAACATGTTTAGTTTTTTTAGTAAAAATATACTTTAATTTTTTTATCAGTATATATGTCTCACATTTATTTATAAATATAATTCTTTCATATCATTAATGAAAATATTACCACACCTAACTCCAAATCACGATTTGGGTAATTTTTATCATGGAACATCAATTTATTTGAGGCATAAGATATAACCACATAATTTTAAATGAGGATTAATCCTATCAACTTCATTGATTAATCACTATAGATTAGAAACCATTCTACACTATAGAGTAGTGTAATCATAGGTATGCTGACTAGTATTATCTTTAGTTCCATAAAACATTCCTTAAATTCATTATTTCTAGAGAAACTAGGCTCCCTTATGAGTTGACTTGGTGAGTAACTTGGATAGTGGTGAGAAAATATATATAAAGAACTATTAATATCCAACCAAACAAATAAAACTATGTATCTTAGTCATATTGGTTATTCTAGTCCAATTTCATTAACTTTTGTCTTTCAAGGGTCAACTAATAGACCCACACTTCAAATTACATAACCCAAAAATGAATCTTTTTTAAGCTAAAATTCATACATGGAAATTTTTTCATAAAGATTCTCCTTCCATAGGGACTTCATCACAATCCTCAAGTGATCTTAATGACATTCCTTACTTTTAGAATAAATAATAATATTGTCAATAAAGTCTACAACAAACTAATCAAGTCAATATCTAAAGACTCTATTCATTAAATCCATGATGATAGTGGTGTAATTATTATTATCGAATGGAATCACTATAAATTCATAGTGTACATAACCTCTATGGAATGTTGTATTAGTTATAACCTTATTCTTTACCCTCAATTGATGATATCAATAATTAAGATCAATCATGTAAAAGTATTGATATCCATGTAATTGATAAAAGAAGTCATAAATATGAGGTATATAATAGTTGTTCTTGATAAATATCTTGTTAATTTCTTGATAATCAATGCAGAGTCATATTGATCCATCATTCTTCTTGAAAAATTGAAAAATTTCACCCCAAGGTGATGCACTTGGCTGAATGTATCCACTTTCAATATTCTAATAGAGTTGCTCCTTTTAATTATTGAAACTAAATTGGATTCATTATATATGGAGTCTTGGAAATAGGTGTAGAAATATTTATGATTTATATTGAAAAATCAACTTCACCATTCAGTGGAGGACCATGAAACTATTCTTAAAAGACATTAATAAACTCATACATAATTATAATATCTTATATGTTTAGTTTCTACCCAACCATATAATATAAAAATCCATTTTTAAAATTAATCATGACATATATGGTGGATGTAATTTTCATTGGAAGTTCATTTTTTCATCACACTAATATGGGATCATAGGTTGGTGCATAATATCAAATGTAACATCCCTTCCCCAAAAATTGATGTGGGATTTATATAAATAAATCCAATGCATTCCCAAAATAACATTGAATTCAACAAGAGGAATAATGAAAATATTTTTAGGATAAAAATTAATAAAAAATTCAAGACGAGAAGTACCATAGACTTGGGATATGATCACCATACCATTAGGGGTTTTACTGCTAAATCAGCATTCAATTTTTGATTTTGTACAATGATAACCTTAGAAATGTATTCATATATAAAATAGTGGGTACATCCAAAATCAAATAAGATATTAGCGGTTATATAGTGTATGGTAAGTGTACCTTTCACCACATCATTTTCATACCCCCTCATCTAAAATAGAGATCACATGATATTTACCTCTATCTCTAGGATTAATAGGTAATTGATGTTGATCATCATCATTAACCTTTTGATTTAGGAATGAGTTAAAATAAGTATCACACTCCTTTCTTTTAAAACACTATAGTGTGGGTGGCTCATTATGTGAAGCGTTCTATCTATTCACATAATTAGATAACTTATTCCCATCACTTCAGCATTCAATTTCCTGATGATCTTACTTTCCAAACTCTAAACACATACTAGTTCCCTTAATAAAATTTACCTCATGTTTCCATCTAGATTTCGAGCATAAAGGAAGGATTGTATTCTCATGTCTATTGGTTTTATATCTACCTTTGAATTCTATTTTTATTTTCTTATAAAAATAACGAGATTAATGAGTAACTCAAAACTAAATATCCACCTTGATAGCACATCAAATGATTTCTTCATAGAAAATGAAGTCCCTTATGACTAATTACCTTTAGAGACTTGGTTTTAATCCATAGAAGAATCACTATAACTTACATTCAGGTTGGATAATAATTCTAAATAGTACATTATATGTCTTTTAAAATTTGACTCATAAGTACCAATGGGATCATTATCCATTTACTTCATCTGAATAAATTCTTTCATCATTTTCATATGAAGAATAAAATTATAGTACTTTTATAAAAATAATAATTTAAATTCATCTGAATCAATAGATTCTATTTCTTCTTGTTCTCTCATGTTCTTGATAAGATCCCACCACTTCACCTCTTAGAAATCAAAATGGTAAACATATAGAATAAATTATTAATTCTCCGAATATTGAAGAATGGAAAATACCTCTTCAATTGGGTTAATAAATTTCTCAATGACTAATGTATTGGTGGACCCACTAAAATAATGTGGATGTTGTCTCATGAAGGAATCAATAGAACATTTTTCAATATTTTTCTTGTTTGTAAGTACAATGTTATTTATATCATGATAAAGTCATGTGAGCATAACAATAATATTTTTCATTCCATATCACATAAAATTTTATTTCCCTTGGAGAAAATCATTTCATTTTCTATCATATTAAGCATTAACCTGATTCCTTTGGGTTCCAGCCATTGAATAAAACCAAAATTCATAGTGTGAGCAACAATAATCATGGTGGGAAACCACATAATCATGAAAAATAATTTATGGGATTTCTATATCATGACACATTATTCTATGAAACCTTAGGTTTAAACAAGACCATTTATGAAAATTATCAAAACAATATTATTTTATCCTATACATAGACTTATCCCTAAGGTTCTAATAAAATATTTATCATCCCAGTTTTCAAAAGTTAATTAAAAATTTCCCTTATAGAAACTAAAGAAACCCATAATTTTCATACATAGATATTATATGTAAATATATGAATATTATTTATATAATAAAAAACTACAATCCAGAATCCTATAGGTCTAGTATCTTTGGAAACATGGAAACATAACAACTAGTTTAGAATAGGTCTACATAATGTCCCAAAAATAACTTTATAACTAAAACCTTTATTATACATATCATACTTAATAACTTTCTTAATAACCTATTGAAATAAAATATAATAAAAGGGTGAGATCAGATGATCATTAAGGATAAATAAGAGAGATATCAATGATCACATAAACATATCATGAGCATAAGGGTATGAGAACATAATTTTAATATTTGAAATACATACCCTACATATCATATATAATAATCAAAAGTAATTACATAAATATTGAATTTTCATAAGACAAAAATCATAATTGAATCAAAGAAAATGAACCATGAGAGCATCACCTTTTCATAAGACATTGAATTGTGGAATAAAAAAAATCATAGAAAATCATTTACATAGTAGTCAAGGTACATTTATAAGGATACCATAATGGATTGAGTTTACTCCAAAAATCTTATTAGTTTTCACATTTCACTCAAAATACTATCATAGTTGAAATTTTCCCTTACTATATTGGGTTCACTCCATATTCCACCCTTATTTATCTCATAAGATATCAATCTTTACCCAATGCATTTGAGGGAGATAGAGGTCACACCCATCACATAATGAAAATCATACATAAGTTTTCCGAAAGATCATAAAACATTCATAATACTAGAACCCATGAAAAGAAATGGATTGGATAAACATTTCATCATATAATAACCCATAGAAAATCAATGGGTTTATGAATGTTTCATCATTTCATCACAACCTAACCCAAGGAAAAGAAATGGGTTTCATAAAAATAATGTCATCATTTTCAAAAACCATATATATAATTAATAAGTATGGTATATTTGGATCATATCCCTAGTAAAGGATAAGTGAAATAAAGGTTTTTTGTCTTTTATTAATATATATACCATTAAAATATCATTAAAGAATTCTTGAGGAAATAACCTTTCCATTTTAAAATAATTTATAAAAAATTGGAACAAATATAAAAGAAAATATTTTATTTTAAAAGAAACATGTAAAATTGTAATGTAATATTAAAAGTAAAAAATTATTCATAATGGCAGGAAAAACCGTTCATTCCATATAAGTTAAAAAAACATACAATCTATACTTTTGTCGAAAAATTTAGAAAGTGCTTCATTTTGAAATTGAAAAAAATATACCTTTAATCTTTTTTTAAAAAGTAAATAATGGGTAAAAGTTACAATAAAAAATCATATGAGAATAGTAAAAACCTTATTTTTTTAAAGAAATCATAAATATGGAAGAAAAAAGTTTTTTGTCTGAAGTGAGAGATGAAGTAGATTTTCCTTAAAAACACATTTTCGGTCTATTGAGAATAGAAGATCAGAAAAATGAAAAGAAAAATGTATTTAAAATAGATTAATAGTTAAAAATAGAATAAATATATCTATTTAGAGTTATATTATAATATTTTACCATTTTAATCTTAATCATAAACAATCTTGATAAACAATGAGATTGTAACATAAAACTCATTACCTTAGGTTTTCCTTGCTTAGAAATCACTATAACCTTTTGTATAATAAATTTAAATTTATTATAATTCTATACCAGAGTCATTTTCATACATATAATATCATATATGATTCATGTAAAACATTTCAACACCCCATTTTATCAATATTTTCATATTAAAATCATCATTTCTAGGCGTTAACTATTTTATTTATCATGAGTATTTATTTTCAGTAGTTTCAGTCCTTATGAATTTATATTGGTCCCATAACCTCCATAATAATAATTATGATATAAATATAATATATATTCACAATATATATATTTATTTTCATCCATAAAAGTTAGATATAGAAAAATGAATTACACCATTCAAGGAGACGGTATGCCGTATATATACATGAACAATTTTTCTATTTTTTGATGGATGGAATGAAAGAAAGGTAAATTTTAACTCAACTTTAAAGAACCATTATTATAACATTTTTATCATATATATTTATAAAATTAATCCTCATTATTATCTAATTAAAATATAAATGAAAAATGAATCACATTTCTTCATAGAGGTGGTAGTCCACATATACGCACGAGTGATGTTATTGTTTCCCAGAGAATTGGATGGTAATAAGGTAGATATGATATTATATTTATTGAATTATTATTGTATCATAAATACCATATATAAATATTAAACCCATCCAAAATACCTATCCATAAAATAAGGTGTTGAAAATTGAATCATATCGCTACGTGGAGATGGTATGTCGTACGTAAACATGAACAATAACTTTACTTCTCATTTTATAGAAAAGATGGTTTATAATGGTTATTTCATAATCTTAATAAAATTCATAAATATTTAGTATACTGAAAATATTATTTTATGATAAATAAAATATATTTATAGGAGGTAAATAAGAGTAGAAAAGGAAGTGATTAGTTATGGTGATTACATATTCTTTGAAACTATTCCCTTAGATCTCCTCCAAATGGATCTATTGTTGGTATTTTTGGAATAAAAAAACTCTAGGATTTTTATTTTTAAGTTTATAATATAATTTGAATTTTTTTTGAGATATAAACCTCAATTTATAAAAAAAATTGAGTGTTAAGATTCCCTTTTATAATTAAGGTGAGGGTCACTTTTGGAATTTCTCAGTAGATTAAATTACAATAAATTTATTCTCAATAAAAATGACTCCAAATGGATATATATTCAAATATAAGTTAGGATATGGTTTTAATAATATCAAACTATCTAATTTAAATAGGTTTTCATGTCATTTTAAATCTTATCATTTTGATTAACCCTTAGTTAACTAATTTTAATTTTATTTAACGAACAAATTTTTCAATGTTAAAGGTTATAATTTTTAAATATAAGTTTAAAATTGTACCATAAATGGAAAATTTATGAAATATTATAACATATAATAACCACACTTTCTTATTCCATGTTTTATTATTATTTTTTAACAATTTAATAAAATATAATTTTGATAAAATATCAGTATTGTCAATTTTAACACTATTCATTTAATTTGACATAAAAAGAATAAATAAAAAGTTTTAATTATAATATAGTATTTTAATAAAACATTAATATTTCATATCCACCTATAAAATTCACATAACACTATAACTCACTCAAATTATATCATGTTTAATATTTTCAAAATAATTTATTTTATTTTTTCCATTAATTGAATAAATACTGTTTTGTGTTATGTAAGAATTTAATGTAATTATATAATACCTAGAAATTGAAAATAAATTACCATCAATAATGTAATTTAATTATTAAAAAAATAACTTTTGAAATTTGTTTCATAACTATTTTTTCCTATGTGAACACATAATAGATATTTAAAACTAAGATTGTGACATTTTGTAACGTTATTTGATTTAAATAATATGTAATCAATTTTCATGGAAAAGTATTTATTAAACTACTAAAATTATATAATAAGGTTATAAGGGTATAATTAACTTCATACAATAATAATTGATATGAAAAAGTATGTCTGTTTCACTTATTTTTAATCTATATTAACAGGATTTACCCTTTAACGAGGTGATAAATTTTACCACAGTTACTATTCATGATGATCACAAAAAAGAGTCATATTTACCAAATTTTAACATCATTATTATAAAAATTTAATTAATTTTATCTAATTCAATTCATATAAATAGAAAAAATTATTTTTAAATTTTAAATTAATTATGAAAAAGCGAAAAAAACTACTTTTTAGAGAAAATACATATTTAAGAATAAAATTGGTTTTTTTATTATCCTATGCATAGAATTTTTTTTTGAAAGTTTATAAAATTTGATTAATTAAATAATATATATATTTCATTAAAATAATTAACCAATAGGAGTTAATTTTTCATTGCGTGCATAAAAACTATTTTTAGAAAAAAATATTTATTTTTATTTAAAATGATTTTTTATTTATAACCAATTGATAAAAAATTAATTAATTTTATATGTATATAACCATAATTTTTTCATAATTTATTTAGTCCTATTCAGACATTGAAATCCAACAGCTAGATGATAATATTCATTTTAAATAATAACATTTTAATAGTATATGTAAGTTCATTTAAAGTCAGTGTTGTGTGTAAAAAAACTATTAGAGAAATAAAACTATTTAAAGATAAACATTTAATAAAAATATTTAGGTGTTATATTCTAGTACTATCTAGTCTTTTAATATACAATGATAAGTGTGAATCTAATAATCAATCTAAAGAATTAAATAAATAAATCACATTAGTTTGGTTCCTCTTGGATCATCCGTCCGACACTACCTACTTTGGCCAAATACATAATGTATCTGAACATTTATGATATTAAAAAAAAATTGGGTGTCATGTCCATTAGTTAGGTATAGTCAATATGGAAAATTATTCCCTTAAACTAAAAATAAACAATGTAGAACATCATGTCCATTAGTTAGGAATAGTCACTATGGAACATATTTTCCATTAATAATAAGTAACATGCAAGAACACCATATACTTTGGTTTGAAATAAACATTATGGAAGGTCATGTCCATTTTTCCCATTTAACCATAAGTAACATTATATCTAGATATAACAAGTGATAAGTAAGGATTTTTTACATAATCATAAATAAAAATAAGGAATGTCGTGTCAAATGAAAAAGGAAATATGATGTAATCACATAATTTCAAAATTAAATTCAAGGATATAGAGAATCAACATTTCCATTATTCAATTAATTTCATCATTTAATATATATAACCAATAAGTAATATAAAGGGGTCCAAGGTATAAAATCCATACCACTATATCATTCAATTAACTCACTTTATTTCATTCCACTAGTTAATGCCAAGAAAAAAACACCTTAGTGTTGTTATGGTAACAAGGGGAAACTTAATTAAATAAGGAATATAATTGAACTAACCCAAGGGGTGGTTTAGGTAGAGGTCTCTAACCTCTAAACCATTATACTGGGATCGTGAACTTGGGCAGTGCTCATAAGAAAAGAATGGTGTTGTAGGTTCCATCCAAGGATGGTTATACGGTAGGTGAGGTCCAAGAGTGATCAATGTCATATTCAAATGGCTCAGTGAAAGTAGTGAAGGGTCCCAAAGCTACAAGTATGGTACTAATGACACATCTTGGTAATTGGTTCAAAGTCATAGGAACTGAAGAATCGGCTCTGGATCAAAGTGAACCTGAACGGGAAGAGGTATCCAAAGAGGGAAAAGAAATGTCTGGGGTGGATTCAAGAGTGGAGGTCTTCAGTCAAGTTTCTGGTGATAGTGAGGAGGGATATCATAGTATAGGTATTTATATCCTAAAGAATAAAAAGGTGAGTATGGTTTCTTAATATTTGATAAGATTCATCATTGACAAGAAGAACACGAGTAAAGGACAAAAGGATCACTCCTACCTTACCAAACTAATGGATATGAGATCAACCTCGAAGTTGAGATCCAAAGAGATGATCTATGGCTTATCTTATATTGAACAAGAAACCAAAGGTAGGTATCCATATGGTAAGGTGAATACAAGTGAGACAAATAAGGTTTTCTTGGTGGTAGAGGATCAAAAAAATAATGAGGCTAAACCAACATAGGTTGGCGATGAAATGATGGATCTTTGAAGTAAGCAAGATCCAAAATCCAATGATAGGGTAGAGGAGGTATAAAGTGTTAGGATCATGAATTAATAATTCCTAGTTTCATGTTGGGATATCAGGGAAATCATCCCAGTGCCTAATCCATCCTCAAATGTTATTTCGGAAAAGGGTGCTGAAGAGTAGGTTGCTGGCAGATTAGTGGTTTAGTAGATTCTCCTTCATTTTAATGAAGATATGCTGGAGGGATCTTTAAATATTAATATATCTAAGGAGGAATCTCATTGAATGTTTTAAATACTATTGTAGGTTAATCTGAATGAAGAACAACTTTCTTGGATCAACAAACAAAATAGAATCTTGATATGTTGCTTCAACAAAGGGAAGACAATCTTAGAGGAACATGTACGAGCATGGGAATAGATGTCCTTCCATTTTAAGGAGATTATAATGAACAATCAAGACTTGGAGGTAACTTTTATCCAATGGAAATTATATAGAATTTGTTATTCCTATTCCTTTAATTTCATTTAGAATGACCAATATTACCCCTGTAAGGTTTGATATTCCTTTGGTTTTATGTACTTGGTTTCCTACTTTTCCTTAAAATTTATTTATTGAAATAAAAAGTTTAAATTTGGTGGTTTATTAATTTTAGGAGTAATACAAGGATGTTCTATTACGTGGCATAATGGGAACATAATATGAACACAAAAACATTTAAGGAAAATTATTAGATTAATTACCTTAGGTGTGTAGTAGAATCATAATTTTTTATCATACATTAACATTAGATAGAATGGGAGAAAATGAAAAAATAGATAAATAACCTAAAAATATGGCATATTAGATCACATGTATTTAGAATTCCATATAGTGATATAAACAAAGAAAGGAATTAAGAGGGTTGAATAGATTTTCAATATGGATCCAATGTGACCAAAAACACTTTAATCATATGTCATATGAGGAAGGATACTCAAAGCCTAACATGTAGGAGGAAGATAGATATTAATGGTGCACGAGAGGTTCTGTGAGAAATGGAGGAGTAAAATAGATAAATATAAAGAGGGGTAATTCTATAAATTCCCCACTTTTTAAGAGAAATATGGTTCGGAAAAACCATGTTCCAACCATGTTCCAGCACTGTCACATTGAACAAACCCCTTGCATAGTTTGTGCATGGTTAAAAAAACCATGCACACACCATGTGGATCACCTCTATAATTTACCTTAACTAATTTTCATGGTCATGCAGCCTAGGTTTTATGGTTTGAAAAACCATGCGATGCATTCTAGACCCTACACGGTTGAGGTACACAATTAGCACTAATTGTGTGTTAACTATTCACTTCACCTGTTTCTCTAAAAAACAAGAGATCTTGGCTCCAAAGAAGTCCAAAACTCACCCGAAACCTTCCTTAAACTATTAATCACTTTTATTAGAGTAAAAAAATTAGTTAAAAAAATAATTTAAATGATTTGTAACTCTCTAAAAATCCATTATCTTACAATGTATAACTCTTTAGATTAATATATTCTTGATGGCGAGGTAATAAAGGGTTGATTGATTTTGAGAAAAGTGAGTTTGATAGTATTGATATGATTTGGATTCATTATTGATTTAATAAAAAATTGATAAATGATATGTTTCATAAAGTTTATTTAATTTTTGGATTATAATACATATTTATTAGTGTATGACATTATGAACTAGTGGTCAATACATTTTAGGGTTAATGATAGAGTTTATTTTCTGAGAAATATATGATTTCATTGTGGTTTACTATCTTAAATATTCTAATAGTTTTGGGAAAGGTATGTATTATAGATAATATATTATTAAGGTGTATACACACGTGGTTATATGATTTTATGAATGAATAATGTTGTTTGAGGAAAGATAAGTAACTTGATATAAATAAAAATAATAAGATTGATGTCATATTACAAGTTATATTCAGAATGATGAATATGTTAATAATATACTAACCAACTTCCATCAGTAAGTAATAATTAAAAATTATGAGGATGAAATTTATTTTAAGGGGATAGAATGCAACGAACAATATTTTGGACAATTTAAACTAATAACATATTTGATAACCTATGTCATACGCCACACTGAACACATGAAACTCTGAACGAAAACAAGATGAAATATATTAGATGAATATTATTAAAAAAAACAATAATAAAACCTATAGTAAATAAAAATATATTAATAAATTTAAAATTCTTAGATTTAGAATATAAAAATTTTAAATTTAAAAGTATTTTTTTTAAAATAACTATTTTTTAAAGTATTGTGTTATTTATATTAATAAATTAAATTCAATCCAATTAAATCATTATTATAAAAAATATTATATTTTAATATATGAACTAAAATTTTAATATTATTTAAATTATTTATTGTTATGAAATAATATTAAAAAACACTTAATGTTCAAAAGAACATTTTTTAATAAAATAAAGTTTTTTATATTTTGGATTTATATAAAAAAACTATATTTATAAATTTTATAAATTGAATTTGATATGAATAAATTATTTTTTAAAATTTTAATTTCAAAATTATATTAGTGTTAATTTTTGGGGTTTTTATGAAATAATTGAATTTTAAATAAATAGTGAAAAATACAGTTTTAACCAAAATTGTACATATTATATGGGAAATTCCTATAAGATTAAAAAATATTAAATTAATTAAATATTTATTCAATGATTAATAATATTTATTTTAAAATATAATTTGTAATTTATAAAACCATTGTTCGACATTTTAAAACATAAGTATCATTTCATTCATTTTTTAATATTTTCTTTTAATGAGGTATTTTAATGGAAATATTCCCTTTTGGTATTATTTTAAAGACACATAAGTCTTGTTTTTATAATAAACCAATTTTTATAATAAAATAAAATAAAATTGATAAATGTTTATAAATAAAATAAATGTTAACCTAAAAAAATAATTTTTCTAAAAATGATTTTTATATATTATAAGAGTTAATATTAAAATTAACATTTCAATACTTTAAAAATTGTAGTCAATGAAATGATTATAATATTTTAGATCAAAATTTTTATATTATTTAATAAGTTTAATTTAATTTTTGGTAATAAAATTGTTATTACTAATATCAAAGTTAATATCCATGATAATAATAAAAATGTTATTTTTAATGATTTTTTATATTATTTTAGTTTAATTTTTATCTAACCAAATAAATTAATAAATTATAAAAAATTAATTTAATATTATTTTTAAACCCATATGTAAATATATTATCTGTCATTTAATTTTTAATCAATTGTAAATAATACTAATAACACTTAATTGTTCGAACAATATTTTTCAACAAAATTGTTTTTATATATAGAAAATGTTTAATTTTAAATGTTAATTTTTTATTATTTATAAATTGAATTATATTAAATTTAGATTAAATTATTGTTCATAAAACCCAAAATTTGTAAGATATTTATTTTTTAAATTTTTATTAAAACATAATTTACTTGGGTAAAAATTGGTTTCCCTTGTAAAAACAAATAAAATTAAAAGTAAAAATATAAGGGTAAATGAATAACATTATTATTAAAACATAAGTGAAAATAGTAAGTTTAGTATAAATCAACTAAAAATATCCCCACACAACATTATTGATAACTTTTTTGTCTTTTACCCTTTAATAATGTGATGATATCATTGAAAAGTAATGGGTATTGACAAAAGTTTCCTTTTCATCACTTATAAAAGGGGAAAATTATTCCGCTTCATTCCAAACCCATGTATTTGAATTTAATCATAAAAATATAACATTTTATACTCTTATAAACATCCCTAATTTTCATTATATTTTGTTCACCATAAGTCATAATAATCCAATCAGTTCCAAGTAGACTTTCAAGAGAAAGATCAAGTAAAAAAGTGAGTATTTCTTACTCTATACCTTTTATTATTAATATTTATCATACAAACCTACCTAGAACATAGTAGTATAATGACCTCAGTATAATTATTTTACTAATTTTTTATTATATTAATTGGAAATAATTAATTATTCCATTCCATCCACTTAGAAAAATAAAATAACGTTAGTAGTGCATTGTGAGGAGTACCTTCTCCGTGAAGTAATTGATATAGTTTTTATATTGATTTTAATTATTTATCAAAACCACTTAAAATATGATTCAACAACTTAAAAAAATATAATTTATTCCATTATTCTTATATTATAATGATATTATACACTTCTTTAACTATGCTCACCCATTGAGATAAAACATGTTCACGATTGGGTTGGTTTAACCACCTACTTGAACATTATTATAAAACTATATCAAGGGTCACTATGGGAAAATAAATAATATTTTTTTAAAATATTATAATAAAATAATGATTTTTATATGGTTCTAGGAAGGTAATACCAATTATTTAACTTATTATTAATGTATCACCTTTGATCGCTAAAATTATCAAAATAAGCTGACACCAATTCAATTTGTAAACAAATATAAGAAAAAAAAATATAATAAATAAATAGAACGTGATTATAAATTTTATTTATTAAATAAAATTTTTATGAATAAGGTTCATAATAATATATCTAATAAACTTAATTTTACTCTTTAGGATGTTAGGAACATAGAATGAATTAGTAATAAGTTAAGGGGTTTATGTCTCAATTTTAACCACTTGTGACACACTTCTTATTATACACAAAGTTTTACATGGAATGGTGTATCTACTGAACCTTTAATATTTTGTATCATGATTCTATTATATTTTATTATATTCAATTTTCTTTTCTTAAGAGGTTTTGACTAAAAAATTACAATATATGTAAGGGTTTGTTCCCTCAAATTCCTTTCTTTGAGAAACATTTGAATCATGCACCTAATTTTGTTTATATAGTGTATATACTTATTATTTTATTCTTTAAAACATGAAATACCTTTTATTAATTGCATTATTATTTCAATTTTAATAAATCCCACGTTCAAGGGGTTTTTATTTAAATGTTACTTGAGCGATAAAAATTTTATTGACTCAAATTATTTCTCCTTGAGTTATGAATTATCAAATTGATTATGATATTCAGAGACCTTTATATCCTCCCAATTAATTTTCTATATGTAATTTTCTATTTATTACCATGGATATTACTTGTTTTAATTAGTATAATATTATTCATTTTAAATACATTCTTAAATAAAATTATATCATTGGAAATAATATCTCTGATTCATTCCAATAGATCTTTCACTATATGTCCATATTTTCCTTCCCGCAAAAGATATCCTCTATTTTTTTTGGAACTATAACTTGGATAATTTTCTATGATAAAATAAATATATTTTATATTTTTAAAATTAAAAATAATACACTTTTTTTAATGTGGATTTTTGACAATGGTATCTAAAAACATTTTAAATGTTTTCTATCCTTTATTAAATCAAATGTTTTATCTTCCACTTCATATTTTCTCTATAAAACCTTTATTTATTTTGCAGAATAAATTATTGGATTATTATAAAAAAAGTGATGTTTTACTATAAATAATTTTTTTAATTCCATAATATTTGAAAATAACTTTTCAAAAGAGACTGGGGACCCTGTATCTTAAACTTTCTATATAAAAATAATAAAAGGGACCTCTTCTGAAAAACATTTTCACAATAAAATATTTCCCATAATTTTGAATCTTCTTTCCCATGATTCATGGTTTTACAAAGTAAATTATTTTTACATTATTCTATGAGTTATATTTAATAACATATTCATGAAAAAGGGTCATTTACATCATGCTTATAAAAGTTACATTTAATTATTCTTATAATAGTATTTTTCATATACTGATTTATTCTTTACCCCTTCTTCCATAAACGAGTAATGTTAAATTTCTATAAGGTAAAAGATTCATCTCTGAATTTTTATTTCTTATGAATATTTATTACGTAACCATAATTATTCTTCCCATTCCTTTCTTATGTGACTATAGAATTTTTGAGTCCTTTGATTGAAGGGGGTTTACAAAGATGTCATACATCCATTGATTGGGGAAATTATTGACTTAGCCATATACCATTTATCTTTATAGTTTAAATAAGATATTCTATATTATATTTATTGAATAATATCTACCTATTAATTTAATTAATAAAATTGAGAACAAATTTATTTTCCATGGGTATATTATTTTACAATTATTTATGGAATTATAAACGTTTTCTTTTATGATTCCATTTAAAAAGGATATGAAACTAATTTTCTTTCTATGATTTCTTTATGTTACGATAATGATTTATTTTATTTAGAACAAATATATATGGATTATGATGGGTGGGGTACTATATCACCCTCTGATACATTGGTTTAGGTTTATATATCATGAGATAGTCAGGCATGGGAAAAATGAGTTTGTTCACATAGGTGTGGGAATAATGAGTTTGATCACATTTTTAGGCATGGACATAATGAGTTTGTTCACATAGGAATTAGTATAATGAGTTTGATCATAATTTTTTCCTATGATTATTTTTTCATAGTTTTATTCTTATTATCATTATTATGTTATGATCCTATAGAACTTGTTTAGTGACTCATGTTTCCTATAACCCTTGAGGCTCTACTATAGCAGGTAAACACCATATCCTAGACTATCACACTATAATGAGACTTTATTAAAGAATATATTTAAAGTAAAAATGTTAAAATTTGAAATTAACCAATTTAAATTAATTTTTTAATTCATCATATCTAAATTAGCTTAGTATAATTTTTTAGGTTTTTTTCAATGGTCTATTTTTCATTGAAAAATATTTTTTTCCATGATACTTGTAATTAATATGACCCTATTATTATATAATAATTAACTAAAAGTTTAGAAAACCTATTCAGTAACAAATTTTGAATTTAAGTAATAAAAATATGAATTTAAAAATATCATTTTAACATATAAATCGTATGTCCAACATTTTTAGAACTAATAAATAGGTTACCTGTATAAAAACTACTTTCTATATTTCCTTTTAATCAAGTATTTTCAAGGGATATTCAGTTTTTTCATACCTTGAGAGCCTAATAAACTTTATTTTTTATAATATATCAATTTATTTCATCATAATCTGTATAAAATATAATTTTATCTTATATATAGATTTAAATCCTAAAAACACTTTCTCTAAAAAATAGTTTTTACATGATTATGTGTATTTATTTTATAATTAATTTCTCACACCATTAGAAATATTATTTGATAAATTGATTTTTAATTTTGAAATTATATGTATAAAATCGGGTAAAAAGGTCAATATTACTCTTTTTCATTAATATTACTTACCAAGTTTAGAAATTAATTACCAAGGTAAAAGTTAATTAAGGTAAAACAAAAAAAGTTAAAACAAAAATCCATAAAAACAAAAAATTGTTTTAAAACGAGTGGTTGAAGTGAGTTTCAACACAAAATCATTTTTATCTCCTATTTTATTTTATTTTTTATCATTTACACTTTAATATTAACCTTAAATTACTGAAAATTTAAGTGATACACCCAAAACTACCATTACCTTCACTTATAAAAGGGTAACATACTCAACACTTAATGAATCACCTGTAATTCGAATTTATTCATGAAAATATTCCATTTTCAACTTTAAAAATATTTTACTCGCCATTATTCTTTTATAAGGCCTTCATTTCTGAGGATAGTTCCTAGGAAAATTCAAGTCCCCATTATGACTATTATCAACTACTTAGTTTCCTTTTTAATTATATTAATTATAATTTATTCTAGTCACAATAATATGATGAAATTATTATCATTTATGTACATTAAAGTTATTATATGAATGGTATTATCATTATTTATTCATATATACAATCCATTAAGTAAAGAAATACCATTGTATGAGCATTAGGCAGACTACCTCCTCTATGGCATAACATGTTTCATTTTCATTCACAACCTTACAAGAATGGATATAATGATATAATAAAATGATAAATATGATGTTTATGATATCATTAAGGTTATGATATAGAAAATTATAGAACTATTTAATGATATTATCTATAAATTATCATTGTTAATTTAATCATTTAAAATAAGTGTGCTAAGAATACAATATTTTAATAAAATCATATAAAATTATCATATCCATTAATTCTTATTCTAATTCCTTATAATTCTAATATCACACACTAATAAAAAATAAATAATATCATTATGATTCTGGAATAATGATATTACAAAAAAAAAACACCTCATAATCTTTTATTAAATTAGTGTTTGTTCATGTTTGGGTCGGTTTAACCACCAAATGGAACAATACTAATCATTTTTATGATTTATTAATTTGAAAACATATATATTTGTATAATATCATATAAATTTATAAATAATGATTTTTTGGGTTCTATAGATATTATATCAATATCTAATTCATCTATTAAGAAACAACCTATGTTCTTCTTGACATCCACATTATTCAATTGAATTGGGAAGTATTTGATCATTTATTTCACAATATACATATAGTGAAAATTTATTCAAAAAGAGGTTCCTAGGGGAATTGTATGAAATGTATTGATGAATCTTTTGGTGAATTCATTTAGCTTAATCAGTTGATATGTGGGGCCCACAATTATATATCCCCTAAATGCATTAATATGTCTCATGAGACAAAATAGGTTGGGTTTTGGTGTAGATCTCCTCCCATGATAGGAAAGTTTATTAGAATAAGGCCTTGAAAACATGTTTTTATGTCCTACATTTTCGATTCCATCAATATGAGATGAATGATTTTTTTATCCATGTTTTCATTTATTATCAAGGATATTGAAAACCTTCAATTTCAGTTGAATATGGCTTCATGTTGTATATTTATGATTTTTTATATAACTTATTCCACATTTATGTTATGTAAGATTCCATTGTATGCTAATCCTTACTGAGCATTTGAGCTCACCCTAATTTTATTTCTTTCACTGGGAAAAACATTAGAGGAAAATATGTAATTTTCAAGGATATTATGGAAGTAATAATCATGTTCTCAAAGTATATTCATGTTTTATCATATTTTTTATATTTATTGTATATGTGTATTTAGTATTACATGACTAATAAACTATTTGGTCATTCATGAACTCTTTTAAATAATTTAATATAACTATTGGATCTAAGTTTCTAGATTCTGGGATGTCAGATGTGATATCAATGGAATTTTAGTAGTAACCTTGGGGATTAGATTTAACATAACCATGTTTGATAAAAAAATTCAATGAAAACTACTCAATATTTCTTAGAAACACTCTAGAAATTGTAATTAGAATTGTATTTTACAATTCAATATCTCAAGCTAAGTATGTGTATTACATTGTAAAAATATAAATATTAAAAGGTGGAATGGGAACTGTATAAATACCCATATTTAATGCAAGGTTATTTCCCATAAACAATTTAATAAATCTAGAGTTGAGGGTAATGATATCGTAACCATATTGGGGTAGTTAACTTAGGGTATGATGAATAATATCACTCGTATAAAGTATAATATTGATCCAAAACATAGTGTATCTATGTTGAATTGCTTCATGTGAAAACAACCTCTTTGATTTAGTGGAATTATTAATCCATTGGTAGCTTAAAAATGGATAAATTCCCTATATAATTTCTTAATTTGTGATGTAGAGAAATGGAGAAAATTTTTTTATGGAGGTCTATTATCTGAATGGAGATGCAAAAGAATGGTGGTCACTAATTTAAAATAATAAATATGAATATAAGATCAAACATATAGAATAGGGAAAATTTAAGGTGGTATTATATATAAAATAATTCCCTCATGAATAAAGAGTGGAAATTGATGGTAATTTCCTCAATCTTAGGGAAAAGAAGTAAAACTTTGCTAAATATGAGGCTAAAATTACAAGGCTACCTTGGAAAATTATGTAATATGTACATAGACTAGAAAAGAATATTTGTCATTTATTTTATGAGTAAAAACTTATTCCTTGAATGGAATTGGTCTCTCAAACCTTTTTATCATATGAGGATATAGTATCAAGAACCATTATGATAGAAAATAAGTTATCTAAGAAAAATGTATCTAATGGAAATCCGGAGAATAACGAGGTTAGTTGAGAATAATGGTAAGGAAAATGATGCTAAGGGGAATAAAAGAGGGATGATATTTCCACATGTGAGAACTATGGGAAGAAAAACCCTACATCTTGGAGGAAGTGAACAAAATTTTGTTACAAGTGTGGATAAAAAAGAAATAAAGCTCACCAATGTAAGGTTAAGGTTGATTTTTTTTGATATTAAATTTTTTAACTATATTAATAAAATAAATTATTCAAACCATTGACCTAGAAATTAGTGAAATTTACCTCAGAAAAGGCCAAGGAAGAAATTCCATGATTATTTGATTACCACAATTGAATTTGAAGTCCATAATAACATAGTGGTAGGTATTTTGATCATATCCTCAAATTTAACTATTTTTTATATGATTATGGATCTTCACACTCTTTTATATCTTTTTTTCTCAAAAAACATTGAATACTTCCCTAGAACCCTAGTAAATGAGTTATGAATTATGACACCAAGTGGGAGTCTTATTGAAACAATGATGTGTTAGGATTTTTGAATCATGTTTCATGAAAATAACTTATTTAAAAATTTGGTATCATAACTATGGTTGACTTTGATATGATCCATGCTATTGATTTTATATCAAATTATAACCTAATAATTTATTTTCTAGAGAAGAATATTTTGATTCGTGGAGGTAAAGTGGAATCTCTTATCTTTATAGGGGAAACATCATCATCTTAATCATGTCCCAATCCATCCCCAATAGCTATAATTAATGAAATTCATGGTAGATAGGAAGACAAAGTGAAATATATTGATGAGGAAGATATAATAGGGAATAAATGATTTAACATTTTTACCAAAATTTATTGGCTTTTTTTTCTAGAAGAATTACCTGGTCATTCACCAGAGTGTGTAGTTGAGTTCTCCATTAAACTCATTCATGATTCAATGAATTTATTTAAAACTCCTTGCAGAATTGAACTAGTGATGTTAATGAAATTATTGTAGGATTTGAGTGATAGAAAATTTATACACCCTAGCATTTCACTATGGGGAGCCTTTTTTTATTGATGAAAATATGGATGAGTCCTTAATATTGTACATCAATTATAGGGAGATAAATTTTAATACTATATAGAATATGTTTCTTTTTTCATGTATTGATGACTTATTTTATCAACATCAAGGGGCCCAAAACATTTCAAAGATCAATCTTTTCTCTATTTATCACCAACTAAGTGTGAATAAGTATGATATATCAAAGATAACATTTCAAACATGGTATAAACATTACGTGTTTATGGTAAGTCATTATATATTGACTAATACACCTTCTATATTTATATATATGATGAATAGAGTATTCAAGGAGCATCTTGATAACTTTTAGGTTGTATTCATTGATGATATATTGAAATACTCTAAGTTTTATGAATAGATTAAGAGTCATTTGAAAATAAATTTGGAGATCCTTAGAAAAAGGAATTGTATGGAAAGTATAGTAAGTGTGAATATTGGATCTATAAAGTTTCTTTTATTGGAAATATTATCTCTAAGGATGGAATATATGTGGACCCTTTAAATAAAATTTTAGTAAAATAATGACCAACACTAATGAACATAACTGGTATCCAAAGTTTCTTAGTTTTAGCAGGTTACTATCGGCGTTTCATTAAATATTTCACCCATTTATCTAAACCATTTATTGATTTAACACAAAATGGTATTAAATTCACATGGTAAAGGTAATGCCAGGAATGTTTTAAAGATATAAAGAGGAGACCAATTAATACACCATGTTTTACTCAACCATCTGGTAAGGAATGATTTTTAACATATAGTGATGAATTGAAAAATAGACATGGTTATACCCTTATGCAGAATGATATAGTGATTAACTATGAATCAAAAAATGGAAAATCCATGAATAAAACTATCCAACTCATGAGCTAGAGCTGGAATCTGTAACCTTTTCTTTGATTATATGCAATCACTATCTATATGGATAAATATATGTTATATATATAGACCACAATAGTTTGAAGTATATATTCAATCAGAAAGAGCTAAACACGAGACAATAAAGATGGTTGGAACTACTCAAGGATAATTATTTGTTGATACACTTCCATATTAGGATGTAAAATAATGTGGATTGTGTATTGAGTATGAGAGACCATGGTGTTCTAATCATGATGAGGATTAACAAGGATCCCATATATCGAGATCTAGTAAATATGGATATACTGATTTCTAGGAAAGGGTATCCATTATTCTTTTTTCCATGAAATTGTTAAACCATCCTTAATATAAAGGATAGAGAAGTCTAAGTAAGAAATTAGAATATACAAAGGAGTATTAAAGTAGTGAATAATGGGATTTTGATATAATTCATCTATATAGATGGAATGTTGAATTTTGGGAAGAGGTTATGTGTTCCATCTATACTATAGTTAAAAAGGGAACTAATAGATGAACCACATAGATAAAATTTATCTATAAACCTTAGTAGCAGAAAAATATAAAGGGATTTAAGAGAACATTTTGGAGAGATTTTATGAAGTAAGAAGTTAGAGTTTATGTTTCCAAATACTTAGTATGAAAGTATGTTGAGGAAAAAAGGAAATATCCTAAGGGATTCATAAAACATCTACCTATACCTATATGGATGTTGGAAAGTTTTACAATGGACTTTTCCATTGGACTCCCAAAGACTCCAAGAAATAATTATGCTATATAGTTCATCATTGATCTTGTTACTACATATTCTCACTTATTATATATAAGAGATGATGTACCCCTTGAGAAACTTACATGGATCTGTATTAATGAAATCGTATGGCTCCATGGGGAACCTCTATCAATTTTATCTGATTAAGACTCTCAGTTCACATTGAAATTATAAAATAGTATTCAAATATATCTTGATATTTAGATATATTTAAGAAATAATTATAATCCTCAAACTAATGGGTAGTCTGAACAGACTGTCTAAACATTAGAAGAAATATTGAGATCATATTCTCTTTGCATCTAAGGTATGTAGGGTTAGTATCTACCTTTGGTGGAATTTTGATATAATAAATGTTTCTATTCAAGTATCTAGATGACACCATATGAAGTATTTCATGGAAAAAGATATCTTAATATATCCTTTTGGAAAGAAGTTGGAGAAATAAATCTAGTTGTCCCAATGATTGTATAGAATACAACAGTTAATGTATGAACTATTCTAGATCATATTAAAGTAGTCCAGAGTAGAAAAAAGATCTATTCTAATAATCGATGTAAATACTTGTAATTTAAAATTTGGGATCATGTATTCTTTATAGTTTCCCCATATAATGTAGTTATAAAATTTTGTAAAATAAGGATTCTAAGCCCTAGTTACATTGGGAATTTTAAAAAACAAAAAAGAATTGATGTTGTATCTTAGTAGTTGGATATTCCACCCATCCTTTCTAAATTAAACAATGTATTCCATGATTCATTATTTAAAAAATACATGTTGGATCCAAATAATGTACACACATATGAGGTAATAGAGTTGGATCCTGAATTATCATATAATGAGGAGCATGTCTACATTCTTAACACAAGAGAGCAAGTATTACAGAATCAATCACCTCATTTTTGGAAATTACATTGGAGAAAATTACAAACTAGAAGAGGAAAACTAGGTTCCTAAAGAATTTATAATTAATAAGTATCTATATTTTTTAATATCTAATATATAACCAAATTTTTAGGATGAAATTATTTAGGGGGTGGGGGATGTAACATCCAATATTGGACTATAGAAGTTAAACACTATATCCTGGACTATCACACTCTAAAGAAAAATTATTCAAGACATTATTTAAAATTATAATTATAAAATTTTAAATTGACTATAATAAATTCATTATTTAATTCATCATTTCAAAATCATCTTTTTATAATTTTTTTTGCTTCTTATAAAATGGACCATTTTTAGTCAAAGTATATGGTTTTCACAAAACATGTAATTTTCAGGACTTTATAATTTTATAAGGGAGACCTATAATTATAGAAAATATTTATGTAATAAATTATTAATTTAATTAATAGAAGTATGTATTTTAAAATATTATTTTAAATAATAAATCCTATGTACAATATTTTTAGAACTAATTAAAATGTTATATTAATATAAAAACTACTTTAAGTATTTTCTTTTAATAAAGTATTTTCAATGTATATTCGGTTTTGTATTATCTTGAGAGCCTCATAACCTTTATTTATTTTATAATAAATCAATTTATCTTATTAAAATTATCTTTGGAGATAATTTTATCCCATAAATATATTTCAAGCTTAATAATATTATTTCTTTAAATACTATTTTTACATGATTAAGTGTATTTATTTTAAAATTTACTTTTCATGGATTTAGAAATATTATTTGATAAAATTATTTTCAAATTTTAAATTATAAGAATCATATTATATTAATGTTCAATCTTAATCATTTTCATTCAAATTAATTACTTAGTTTAGAAATTAATTACCAAGGAAATAGATAATTAAGGTAAAAGGAAAAAAGTTAAAAAAACCATAAAACAATAAAATATGTCTAAAAAAAGAGTGTTTTAGGTGATATTACACCCACAATTCTTATCATTTTTTCATTTTTCCATTTTTTCCTTTTACAATTGAATTGTAACCTTACATTATTGAAAATATAAGTGTTTCTCCCAAAACTACCCTTCCATTCACTTATAAAAGTGTAACATCTTTACCACTACAAGTCTCACCTATCATTTGAATATATCCATTAAATTATACAATTTTATCTTCATATAAACCTCTCCCACATTCAAAAGATTATGGTCACTATTAGTTAACATAAGGCCTTCATTTTCAAGGAAACTTCCATGGAAAGTTCAAGTCCCCAATGTGAATATTATCAAGTACATAGTTTTATTCATAATCATCTTAAATAAAATTTATTCTAGAAAAAATAATATAATGATTTTTTTTTAATTATATACATTAATGTTAATATATTTAGGGTATTATTATTATTTATTTATATACTCCATCCATTATGAAAAACAAAATCATTGTTCTTGTATTGTGTAGACTACTGCCTTCACGAGGTAACATGTTTTGTTTTCCTTCACCACCTTAGAAGGTTGGATATAAGGATAGTATTAAAGGATAAATATGATTCTTATGGTATAAGTAATATTATTTTATAGAATATTTGTGAACCTATTAATGATATGATCGACAAAATATCATCATTAATTTAATCATTTAAAATAAGTGTGTTATGAAGATAATATTTTATTAAGATCATTTAATATTTTCATATCCATTACATATTATTATATATTTTTAAAATTATATTATATCTCAATAATAAACACTAAATAATATCATTATTCTTATGGTATAAACATATTGCAACAAAACCTCCTCATAATCATTCATTAAATTAAATCATGTTCTTGTTTTGATTAGTTTAACCACCTACTTAAACAAAACTATGTATTTATATCACATATGACTATAAAAACAAATTTAATGGTATAATATGATATAAATATGAAAATAATTATTATTTTTGGTTATATAGATATTATATCAATATCTAATTCCTCAATTAAGGGAACACTCTATTCTTTAAAAAACCACCAAAAAAAGATCATTATCAGATTCATCTTTAAGGATAAGGTCTAAAAAAATCATAAAAGGAATTTGAAACATCATAAATTATTATAAAAGATACCTAAAAGTAACTTTAATTACCTAGTAATAATTTAATTTGGAATAATAATTAATGTGAAGGAATTTATTATGAAACTAGTATAAATGATCAAAACTATAAACACCGATGTAAAAAATTAGAATAATTCATGTAGATAATAACTATTTATATAGAGTATGAATGAAAATATATAGGATTAAGGTTACTTATTAAGTTATTAAGATAGATATATTTATTACACAAGAGGTTAGTGTATGTTCATGGAATTCTGTATAAGCGATAAGGGGTTTTCGTCTCAAATTCCACTCTTTGAGACATATTTTGTATTATGAACCTAATTTCCTTCATGTGGTGTATATAGTACATATTTGGGATGTTATATAATGAAATAAATTTATTCATGGTTTTTGAGGATCATTTTTATGTCCTATATTTTTTGATACTTTGATTGAATTTATACCCAATCCATAAGTGGGGTTATTCATCTCAATTTTCATTCTTTGGGAATCATGTTATAATCACGAACTATTTTATTTTGTGTGGTTCATACATTGACATGTAATTTTTTTAAATATTAATTATTAAGTTTAAGGGATTTATAAGTCTACATTTTCATCCCTATATTATATTCTTTTTATTCATAGGTTTTCTTTTCGATGGTGAAAAAATCATCCAATGAATTGTTAAAGTAAATGTGTGTAATTTCTTAACAAATAAAACCCTATATAGATGTTTTCATGTGAATGTGGATTTGGAGAATATTCACATAGGGGTAATAAATACTAAAAGGCTTGGTTGGGAATTGACTTAATCATTAACTTGGTACATAATGAGTGGTCATCATACTGCACACCTAGTGAGATTCCCCCAAGGGATATTCTTTGGAATATTTGCATGCTCTTAATGAAAAATGATGAGGGATTTTTCATAAATTTGCCTTATTCTCCTACCAATGTTTACTATTGAAACCAAATACTATCTTCCATGGATAACCTAGGACATTGAAGGTACCCCTTACCCTATATTTCTTTGATAATTGTACTACCTATTAATTTGATAATACCCTTATACATCCATGTTTATTAAGTGATGTTCTCATAGATATACACATTATTATATTTAATGGGGGAAGTATTTGATGTCTTCATTTCTAAATATATAGATATAAAAGTTTTATTTGGAAAGAGGTTCCTCAAGGGATGTTATTAAAGGTCTTGATGACTCTTATTGTGAATGAATTATAATTAATCAGGTGATGGTTAAAGCAAAAAATTATATAGCCCCCTGATGCATCAATAAGTTTTATGAGACAAAGAAAGATGGGTTTTAGTGTATGAATCTTCCCATAATTGGAAAGTTCCTTGGAAATATGTTTTTTTTCAACACTTTACATTCCATCAATATGATATCAATGATTATTATTATACATGTTTTCATTTATTATCATGGATATAACATTCCCTCAGATTCAGTTAATTTTGGATTCATACTGTTCACTTAGTCCTATATTACTTATTCCATTTTTTATTATGTATGATTTCATTATATACTAACACTTACTGAGAATATAATCTCTTCCTTATTTTCTCTCTCATAGGAAACCTAGAGGGGTCCTATTTTTATCTTCATGGATACGATAGAATAGAAAATCATGTGATCACAATATATTCATGTGGTATCTTATGTTTTAGAATGTATTGTATATATGTATCTAGAATTCCAAAACTATTAAACTATTAACTCCTTTGGTAAATATTATAATTTTTACCAACAATATAATATAACTACCAGCTCTATGTTTTTGTAGACTGGGATGTTACACTTACACACGCTTTTGATTCATTTATTATATAATATCGAGCCTTATTCCCTAATTTATGATTTATTCATTATTGGGTATAAATTTATTTTATGTCATGATTATATCCATATTCTCATATTATTCTCCCCTATTATCATTTATTATTATCACTTATATTTATTCTTATTGAGATTTTTAGCTCAACCCTTTCATATGTTTCCATTTCCCCAGGTTATGAAGAAAAGTAATACATAATATTTTTCTAGAAGATTATACTATTTGGTGGATTTGTGGGAGACATTTAACACTTGTTATGGATTAAGTAATTTCTTATATAGTGTAAAAAATTTCCATTTGATATAATGGACATGGGTTATACTAGATAAATATTTTTCCTAACTCTTTAAAACTGTAATATTAAAAAGGTCCTTGGAATATAAATATTATATTATTTTTTCAAAGATCTTGTAATTAAGGATTTATAGCATAGATAATGTGTAAATTATATTGTTTTTAGCACTAGATCTCAGAGTGAAGGTTTGAGGAGCCTCATAGAGGAGGTAATGAGGTTGATATCCTTTATCTTCATGATACCCTAATATGATGAGAACGTGATATATAATTTTAATATATAAGAGGTGATGGATGTGGTATGTTTTGTGTCTATAATTATATAAAAATATATAAGGAATAAAATAACATTATATATTCCATAGGAGTATGGGAGAAAAAAACCAATGGGGAAGTGGTTTTAGGGTACCACTATGATATATTTATTTTAATACTATATATTTATACATGGATGAGTTATTTGACGAGTGATCCTTTGTGAGGATGGATCTTATTTGACATAATTTTTGGTGTTTATTGGTTCTACTTTTTATTCACTAAGAAAATAAAATGCTTCCTCAACTTTTTCATGAGAGGTATTATGAGGGATCCAACTGAGTACACATATATTATCATACTTATATATATATAAATATTTTTTATACATTTTCAAAATGTATTTAGTTATTGATCTAGAAAATAATGGCTTGAGGCATGAGATAGTTGTTGGAATCACTATCCTAAGAGATTAATTTTTATATCTTATGTGAATACCTAGTTTTATGTATGAAAATATATTTATTGTGGGATTTTGGTTTTAATTTATATTATGGATTATAATAGTGGATTCATTATATATATTCATTATAATTATGAGGGTAATTATTCTCATTTTTAGTTTTTATACACTCAATAATGGTGTCTAACCCATGGAATATTGGGTGTATTCTTTAGGGGTCACTCTCATATTTACTGGAGTCCCATTAGATTTCTTTTAATGGGGATCGTTCATGAAAATTTGGTATCAAAGATTATTATTGGAGTTATGGTGGGGACTATAGTTAGGTTTTGGTAAAGATTGGATGAGTTTGGTAGTGAAATTGCATTAGTTGATCCTAGTGTGTGATAAAGTGAGGTCGACTGACTAAGGTATAGGTTCATAGGGTCCCCTATAGTCTAACTAAAGGAACATTGGTTTACTAAACAACTTAGTTAATATAATTACTATTTTGTGTTAGATACCTATGATGAGTACATGCATCAAGCTTGTTTTTCCTTATGTTTAAATTATGGTGATTCCAAGGGAAGATGCAAAATGGGGATAATTAAATGATCTAATTTAAATTCAATGATCCGATATTTGATATTTTTTTCACAATAGTAAACTATTTTGAGGTTTTATGGATTTTAATGGGGGGATTTGTGGCACCCTCATTGTAATTTATTTTATCATATCCTGATAATTCATGTTTAGTTTTTCTTTATGTTGTGAGTAAACTCTTATCTGTATTGATTATTACATATTACTCTATATATACTAATACAATTTTTATGTTATATTATTTTATTTTTTGAAAATATGTATGTCTATTGTTAATTTTTAACTCTATTAAGTAAAGACTTTCACTTGAAATAAATAGCTAATGGAACCTTATAAATGTTGAAGCTAACATTGTAATTTAATATAATTTTCATAAAATGTATAATTTCAGTGATTACCTTATTTAATTCTTAATTTTTTTTGATATATTATTAATCTAATAGATATTTTATGTGAATAAAATAAACTATTTCATAAAAATGTTTTAAAAAACAAGGTATGTGCTTATCAATATTTTCTAGTTTTGAAGTTAAACATATTGATACTAGTTAGGAAAAACATGTTAAGACTATACAAGATGAAATAAAAATATGATAATGTCATATACATTTTTATTCTTTAAAGTCTATGATTTTTCAAAGGGATGCATGTTTGATATAGTTTCTTAATCATTATGTTTATTATATCTTAAATTTCATAGGTTTGGTAGTTTTTTTTATCTAAAAAATTATACAATTTTATATAGTATTGGATGAGTTTATATTATATTGTTATGCATGATATGTTAAATTTGGATAATTTATTGAGTAATTGAGTTTTCTTAACTGGTAATTAAATTTTTCTTTATTTTTTTTATATTTTATAATTCTACCTTTAAAAAATATTCCCATGATGTGTGAAAATTTGTGTAGTTTTTTTGATAATGTTTACTTGAAAAGCTTATGAAATGATATAATTTGCTGGTAATAGTTTTTTTAAATAAATGGTATATTACCATTTTTATAAATGTATTTTTTTTCTTTTGAATGTTTTTTTACAAAATTTTTTAGCATTTTACAAGGTTTTAAAATCGGTAACCTATTTTAAATAAGGTTTTAAGAGTTTTTGTTTAAATGTTTTTTTGGAAAAGTTATATTTTTAGGGAATATTTCTGGTTAACTTTCCAAATTTCAAATGTGCGGGTTTCAAGGATTTTTTTTTAAAATTATTTTATTACCCTTTCAAGTATTATTTAAGTGATATAATTTATGAAAACTATTTTTTTTCCTTGGTGGGTGTTGTTTTGGTCCTTCCTTAGACTATGATTTTTGTTATAATTGTGTGGTAGGTATTATTGGTGAGAATAAGAAAGGGATTATGTTATTATTCAATTTTCCAATGGATAAAAGTGAGGAAGTGATAAGGAAGTTGTATTATTATAGGGTAAGATGGTTATGTTTAGGGGGAAGATGAGATTCTTTTATGGAGGATGAGTTGGTTCTGTTTTTCAGGGTTGTGGAAGTAGATGTGATTATTATGGTGTGATTATTTTTTTCTTGCTATTGATGTGTGGTTTAATTGTTTTTATTAACTATATTTATTTTTATGGTTTTATTGAAAATATGTTTTTTGATCATCATAAATTTATTGTTCTCAATAATCAAAAGGATTCATGGGATAAGGTGCTATCTAAATTTTAGTAGTTGTAAGTTCCAAAGTTCCTTGGTGGGATGTCTAGGTCTATAGTTGATGGGTGTTTAACCGTGGAAGAGGTTTCATTCCAATTGATTGTGTATCTAGATAAATATTGAGTTACTTTTGTTGTGTGTTTTCTTTAAGGTGTGTCTTGATCATTATTTAAGGTGAATCATTGTCATCCAGAAGATGTTTCTTGGGGATATTTCTTTACCCTGGTGAAAGAGGATCATATTCCCTATGAGAAAAGAGATGAACTTATGATACAAATCTTGGAGATATAATAAGGGGAGTCTTGTTTGAACTATCTTGGATTTCACTTTTACACATTGTTGATCATGTTTTCTGAAAACTTATCTAATAAATACATGTTAGAATGAAATTTTGAGTCTTCCTTGAGGACAATAATTCATTGGAGGATGGAGATATTTTAGTTGAAGTATTAAATAGAAGTGAGAAATCTTAAAAAGGTGAATGAGATAATATTTATATGTAATTATAAAAATTATAAAGATGTAACTTTAATCTTTTAGAGATTGTGACACATAGAAGAAGGATGCGAAGTAGTCCCTCGATATATATGAAAGTATTCAAGCATTGGGTTTGAATATCTATAATAAACTAATGTTGGAGAGTCCAAAATGTTTTTATTATAGTGTGGTGGGGAACTAAGAGTTATATTTTACTATGATACATGGTTTTATTAAGTTTAATGTGGTTTATTTCTTTTTTGGGGTAGTTATATTTTAGAAGGTATTTATTAGTATGAAGTGAGTTTGGTTTTATAATTTTAGAGTGAGTATAATCTGAGCCAATTGCATGTTTCCTTTCATAAAGGAATATTTTAAAATGATATTTAGAAATATTTTTTTAAAATGTTTTATTTGGAATGTTTTTATTATAATTATATTAATGATAGTTTTAAAATTTAAACATGATTGACTTTATAGGTTATGATTGAAAAACTTTCAGCCTTAATTAAAAATGAGGTTTTGGAAACTAAAGGTTGTTTTATTTTAATGAATTAATTTTAAACTTAATTTCCTAAAATTATTTCATCATTTTGATTGTATTAATGGTTAGTAAGAGGTATGATTATTTTTGAGATGGATTGGTTGATATTTACCTTCCCCATTCTCTATTATTTGATGCCCTCTTGGTGGAAAATTTCTATTTGAGAGGTATCTTGCAAGGATATTTGGTTTTATAAATTCCATTATTGGGGTTAGGATAATGTTATAGTATAATTACTGAGTTGAGGGTGATTTCATGGTTAATATTTTTCCCATGAATATAATAATCCATGGGAATTAGAAGGTGACTCAGTGATAAATGTTTCATCTTTGGTTTTAGGGAGTAGTTTCTTTAGGTATCACTGGTCTTGAAAGAATGTTTATCTCTTATCGTTTATGTTTAGTTGTATCCATCCACTAGATCAAGTTAATACTAAAATTATTTACTCTATGTTATTGTGATTAAATTTTTTATTTCTTGAGTTTTGTTTATTTTTCAATGGTGGTGTGTTCTTTGTTTGAGATTCATATATTGGGGTTGTTTTAGGGGTTTTTGAGTTTTATAATATTTATCATGGGTTATTTTTTATTCTCAAGGATGATAATCATTTGATTGGAATCTAACATAAGAAAAAAATTAATTTTTGGACCATGAATTTTCATATATGTGGTGTTGAAGTTATCAGAAGAAGTTTATATGAAGTGTGGTGGAGGTAGAGATGATATTTAAATTGAGATGAGGGGGTCATAGTATTGCATTAACTATTACAACATTAAAGTATATATGGAATAATGGGAGAGTTGTATAGTTAGGTGTGTTGTGTCATGAAGATATGAGTCACAGAATGGGGTTTTTTGTTACAATAAAAGGACGATTCCTAGACTATGTGTATAGGTTATGGGAGTTAGGAACCATACTATTTTTTGGGTTGGAATTTTAGTCATAGATTTATTGTAATTGGTCATATTGTGACATTTTTATGGAAATATTTTGGAAAAGGGGATATCCATATGTATTTGGAGGTACTCTTACTTATGGAATTATTTATCTTGTGTATTTTCATTTCCATTTTTCATTCATGGAATGAGTATGTGGTTTATAACATGATATGGTTTTGGGAGATTTTTTTATTATGGTTGGTCATCATGAAATAGACACAGATGTTGAAATGTTCAGAATTGGGTGGCTAATTGGATGATTCTTCCTTTTCTATAAATTTTAAACCATGGTGGAATTATAAATAATGTGATGGTATTATATTTTAAATGTCCTAGTGTAGTGATGGTCCTCAAACTCTGACCTCATTTGGTTATATTGAATATAAATGGGTTGAATAAGCTATAAATTGGGTGATGTGAAGTAGATCATGGCATGTATTTTAGAGATTCATTTGAGATGTCCCTTTTATGGAGTGACTGTGACATTCCATAAAACAATGCCTTAAATTTCTAGTTTTAATATGAATTTGGGATTTTCCTTGAAACCCGTATTTTTTTCATGACCTACCTTGAACCCAAAGAGATTAAAGGTGCATCTAGGGAGATATCTTGTACCTCCTTGGTATATTTTGAGTATTTACTTTACGGGATCAGTAAAATTAAATATGAGGTGATTTTATTTTCTCTTCTCTTGGGTTCTCTCCTATTATTCATATTGTAGGGGATCTATAAGTGATCTAGTTTTGGTTTTTTTGGCATTAGGGTATGTATTTTTTTGAGATTATTATGATCTTGGTTTATTGGGGTTTTACTTCTTAGATAATTGACTTGTAGTCATCTCTTTACCTTTTTCTTGAACAATGATTATTAAATCCTCATTAGATGTAGAGGAATCAAGAATTAACCCTTTTATTTATATTCAATTTAATAATTTCCATTATTTTGTTTTCTTTGGGAGGATGGTAAGGATTATCCTAATAAAGTTAATAAACATACTAATGGAAATTAAAGGTATATGGTGATTCATATTGTTCTATATGATTCCACAATACCAATAGTGATCGATGACATGTTTTATGTGTAAGTGATAAAGTTTAATTATTATCATGAAATTTGTATTTCTTTAGTGATGAAATTATCGGAATCACATTTTATAAAAAGGATAATAATTTAAATGAGGTAACAAAATGTTTTTTTTTGAAATATATAATTGTTTTAATGAAGTTATGTTAGTCATTATCAATTCAATTGAAGACATATGGTAAAATGGTGATTTCATACTACAATTATTTGGTGGAATTTTTTCATTCACTACTAAGTTTATTGTTATTTTTTGTTTAATGTATATTTTATTGAGGTGTGTTATTACATTAACATTAGAATATAGAATTCATATTCTTTTAACCTTCACAATTGGTTAAATCACATAAATATTTTAATAAACCTATAAATTTGGAATTTGGAATTTATGGTAAAGATGTTCAAACATGGGATTTTGATTTGAAATGAAAGAATTATTTGGTGAATGGTTTCTTATAATTGATGTGGAAAGATGGGAATGGGTGTTATGGTTTTGTTTTGTAAATTTGTGTTGGGTGTTGGTTTTTTCCCAATGTAGTGGTTAAAGAGATGCTTGTATGTTTTTTGTGGGGTTTAATTATAGTTTTCTATTGGAATCGATATGGTTAGTAATAATGTGCATGGTAATGGGTATGGTAAGAACATAATAAGCAATGGTTGTTATATTTTTTTTAAATAGGTGATTCCTTGGTAAAAAAACCAAGGGATTGTTTTAAAAAAATAAGTAGAGTTACAAAAGTCTGAAAGAGGTAATTTTTCACAATCTTTTTCATAAAAGGGAAGAAAGTCTATAGGAAGGTCATCTGACCAAGTGATGTCGTAGTTGATTCCTTTATTGGATAGACCATCTAAAACTACGTTTTCTACTCAAAATTCATGAATGATAATATATTTTATCTCCAAAAGTGAGTTTATGCAATCCATTCATCGATTCATAAGAGGCCAAACAAGATACACCACATCATTGCAGATAGCTTGCACAGTGGTTTTTGAATCACTTTATAACCATATGTTTGTATAACCTTTAAGATTTATAAAATTAACTTCCTTGATGACACTTATTATTTCCACTTATAGAGAAGAAGAAAATCAATAGGTTCTATAGTAACAACCAAGAAGCTACTCGTTGTGGTCTCTGGAAACTGCTCTGTATCTTGCTAGACTCGAGTTACCCTTCGAGGAACTGTTAACATTAACTTTTATCCAACCCAGAAGTGGGGTCTTCTGAAAAACTTTGAAAGTGAAGTGAGGTTGGATGTAGATTCCTTCAACTCCCAATATACACAGGATGCTGAAATAATGTATAGATTTTTGTCATTTTACCTTCTAGATCCAATAGGACTCATTGATGGCCGTAATATTTTTGACCCAGTCTTTATGGAAATTGAAAAAGTTATTTTTATGAATAATTTCATTTCTATCATACCATATGATGTGAATGAGTACCACTACCATAGCTAAAAATGGGTGCTTTATTTTCTGAGAGACATTATCAGAAGTAAATCACTGGATTTGAGGATTTATAGAGTCCATAAGTGTCCATATGTAATAAAAAATATCAAAAATATACTCCCAAAGTGCATACTTAGTAGCATATAATAAGAAAAATTATTAGTGTCCTCTCAATGCTGATTGAAAAAAAAACATTTAGAGAAAAGATGAATCCAAAAATATTGAATAAAAACATCAGTGGGAATTAATCTATGAGTGATTCTACAAACAAGGGTGAATCTTGATAGTTTAATCTAGGGCCTTTCAAAAAAAATTAGCCAATTGAGATCATTTTTATAACCACTAAAATAATGCTTGTAGAAAATATTAGAGTCTAGCATGCCATTATGAGTAGGATTCCAAATTAAAAAATCATTAGTGTTAGAAAAGGGGTAGTTATTGACAATATTATTAATGTCATTAGGAATTTCCATTCCAGGAGAGATCAAAAAATAATTTATAGAAACATTGGTATCCTTCAGTAAATGTATGTGATACACCATAGTGATTAGAGGAACACTAGTCCAGTTATCTAACAAAAAATTTATAGAATACTCTCTATTAACCATACACCTAGAGCATTAAATAATATTGTATAAAGAGTATTTAATGGGATACCAAATTGTAGAGTCCATATAATTTATATTTCCTTTCTTCTATTTATTAAGGAACCTGTCTCTAAGGAAGTTAAGAGATATAGAATCATCATTCAAAATATTCCAAGTGAGTCTATCCTATAAAGAAACATTAAATAATTTGATATGTTTTATTCCATGACCATCATTATCTAAAGGTTTGCAATAGTTGTACCAAGGGATATCTACTAACTTTTTCTCAATATTTCTCCCACTATAATTTTTTTAATGAAGAAATTTATTTTTTTAAGAAAGACAATAGGCCATTTATAGACCATCTAAGAGTACACTATTTTTGAAATAATTGTGTATTTGATAAGGAAATTCTACCAGCCATTGATAGATATTTTCCTTTCCAAGAGGAAAGATAATTTTTAATTTTAACCAAAATTTTAGAAAAGTAACAACTTTTAGGCATACCCTAAAATATGGGGACACAAAGATAGGTTAAGGGAAAGGTTCCCTCTTTTATCCTAAATCATTAATGATGTCTATTTTTCTATCAACTAGGAACCTTTTTCTAAAGAAAATAAAGGATTTATTCTAGTTAATGGATTGACTAGAGATCTATTCATAATTAGAGAGAGCTAATTTAAGATTTTCAATATTTAGTTTACCCCCTTATAAGAAACAGATGATGTCATCCGCATAGAGAAGTTGGGTAAGAATAGCTAGATTCCTAGCAGCAATGATATGATTAATTTTACCTTGATTCATAAGGAGAGTGAGAAGTCTACTTAATCAGTCTTTTGTAATAAAGAAGAGAATATTAGAAAGGGGATCACCCTACCTGAAACCTTTGGTGTAGTTAATGTATCCATTAGGTGAACCATTAATAAGAATAGAAATTTGGATCGAGTTAAAAAGGGCTTTAATTCTATTAATAAAGAGATCATTAAAATAAAATATTTGAAGGAAATTGTAAATAAAACTCTAATAAATGGTTTTAAAGTACTTTATAACTACTAGAAACAATAAAATAATATCCAATATGATTTAAACTAGAAAAGCCAAGAGTAAAATTAACTTTGGTCTCATAGATAGTAAAAATTTAGGTTTATGTGTGTGAAAAAATATTTTTAGAGAAGTAATAGTATAAGAGTTTTCAATACCCTAAAAATTATAAAAAAAAATATTAATTTGAACCTATACTTGGGGTTGAAACCCACCTTATTTTTACCTTCAAATTTATTCCTCTTTATTGATTTTCCAAAAATAAAATAGTCATTTTAGCATTAAGAGCATAAGAGTCCTATTCCTATTTGATCATATAAGAATCTATATAAATAGTGTTAGAAATACTTTCCTTTGGAGCAATGGGAGTCCTTTATTCATTATGTTTATAAAAAAATGTCGTTGGATTTTTTTTAAGGTATAGAGGGGTCTTCTTCATAGTAATATCATCCTCGGGTTGGGGGATCGAATTGGCACTAGAAGTATCAGTACAGGTAGGCTGTCACAAGACTGTTCTTTCTTGAATTATATTTTACTTGATCTCATTCAAAGAACTAGCATCAAAATCCTTGTTATCCTAATTTAATTTTTCACTAGTACCTTGATAAGTGAATATAACATTAGTTGGATGTTTTTTAGGATAGTCAAGAAGGGTTGTAGAAGTATATTCTTGGATTATATTCTTGTAGTTCTTCCTATTTTCTATCTCAGAATCCTATGACTATTTGGGACTTGAGTTGTAACATATGTCATTTCCTACATCATGATTTTGAGTTGATATAGAATCAAAAGAATTCATTATATTATTAAGGTTAATATCCTCAAGGATGTCATCCTGGTGAACATGTTTTAACAATTCCAAAATCTCCTTAGCAATTTCAATAATTTTTTTATCTTCCTTTGAATCCTTCTATTCTTCCTCAACCAAATCAGCCCATTTCTTTTATCAGTAGGTTTGGAGGAAGAAGAAAGGTCCTGATTTTTCCCCCATCTACCAATATCATTCATTTTAGGGTGTTTATCCTTCTTAATAAAAGGTCATTTTCCTTTTATTCATTGTTTTATCTCTTTTTATTCATTTTTAAGGGGATATATAACCTGATTTTTAATCACCATACAATTCATGATGTTATGTCCAATTATTTTTGATAAACCACAAAATGTGACTTGTATTTATATTCCACTTTAACAACTATTCTATATTCATTATCATTAAAACTAATCATTTATGGAAATTTAGAATCAAGGTTGGCCTCTACCATAAATATAGAATATAGACCTATATCTCCATGTAATGTTCATTGATCAATATTAAAATGGGTACCAATATAAGATGAAATTTCATTCATATTTTTTGGGTGCCAATAGAACCATTTTAATCCATATAATCAGACCCAAACTTATTCTATGGAATTTCTATGTGTTAGAAGATTAAAACCGATATACCGTTAAAAAAATATTAGGAATCCGGGTTATAGTTGAAGATTTCTGAACTTCCATATATAATTTAAATCATCCTGTGTATTAAGGATCATGTGATAGTATCCTTTCCCAATTGGGATGAGCTTCTAGTTATTTTTACTATAGTAGTGTGCAATTCATGATTTTAGTTCAGCAAAGGGCCATAGCTTGTCCCCTTTTAAATAAGTAATATTCCCTAAGATAGAAAACTTACACATGTAAAGCCTTTTTCATAGGGATTATAGATCTACATCAACAGAAAAACTTCCATCATATGACTTCTTGAAAGGAGGGATCTTTGAGATATTCATTTTATGCATATCATCTCCTTTCAGCACCTCAAAAAAGGACAAACATAGTTGATGGTAAAATAATTGATAAACATTAAATAAGGGGAAAATGATATATTTAATTTTACATGGAAAGAAAAATAGTAAACCTAGAAATTAAAAATTATGAATGATGTTGTGGTTATTCAATGTAAAAGGATGGGGATAGTCTATATTGAAGGGATAACAATGTTAATTAGTGAATGTTAGTGATGATGTGGTGACGATTTTTTGTAATAGTAAATATATTTTGGAATGAACCCTTTATTTGGGTATGTATGTGTGTGTCTATGTTATGAATGTTATATTCTCTCTTGATTTCTTACGCACCCTTATGGAATAATATAACCTTAAATATACCCAATATTTTTGTGTTTTGAGCATTTTCACGAACATCCAGGTTGGTGATGGAATGGATACTCAACTAATCCATATTCCTCACCATTATTTCATAATTATTAGAGAATTTAATGAATTATAATAGATATATGATTATGGGTTATGATGGATTATGGTTATAATATATAATATATTCAGATATGAAGAAATATGGTTGTGGTCATGCATTTTAGGAGGAGGGGAAAGGTTAATGTACTTCATGTTTATGATACACTACTATTATTTATATATGTGTTTGAGATATAGTTACATGGTGGGAATCATGTATGGAAGTAGGAGGGAATTTGGTTGATTTCTTTTTTGTTCACAATACCCTACTATGGTGTGAGATTGATATATGGTTTTAATATTGATTTGGTGATGGATGAAGTATGGTATATGGTTATAAATATTTGAAAATATATAAGGGATTAAACATGATCCATTTATTTTTGGGGTATCATAGAGACAAACCATTGGAGATGAGATTGCGGGGTACATTTTATATATAATTTTTATACTATATTATTATAATTGGATGCTTTATTGGGTGAGTGATCCTTATGGATGTTGGGTGATAGTTTTCTTGATTTAGGTGTTTTTCGGTTATGCAATTTCTTTATTTAGGCATTGTTATGATTCTTTTACTTTTACATGAGAGTTCTTGAGGAGATTCTTAATGAGTATGCCTGTATTCTCACCCCTATATATACATATATATCTATTTTACAGGTTTATAGTAGGGAATTATATATGGTACAAACATTATAGGATCAGGGATTAGGGATTATTTTGATCCTTTGACATAGGAGTTTCATTTTTCATATCATAGTTGAATAATTTTTTTTAAGGATTTTTACATGAATTATGAAATTTTGGTTTTCATTTATATTATGGAGTTGATTTTTCATTTAAATAGTGACCCATGTTTTTCTATAATGATATTTAGCTCAGCATGGAGTTCCAAAGTCCCTAGACTTATCTAGGGGTGAAAGGGTAAATTTACCATAAAAGAGGATCTCATAAAAAAATGTCCTTCCACCTAGAGGGGTGGTGTATGAATCTCCATGTTAAATTTTGGTGAATATTTGAGAATGATGTATTTTAATAGTTTCTAATATTTATAAATTAAATATTTAATTTTCCTATGTGAACACGTGGTGATAGCTTCTAAAAAATCTCAAAATAGAAATTTGAAAACTTTAGTGGTGTTCAAAATGTAGGGTCTACCATAGATGTGATATAATCTTTACATGTATCTTAGGTGACGGGGATGACCCTCAGGGATTCATAGATTATTGAAATTAAATAATAATTGATTAATTAATTTATTTATAGTGAAAAAATTTAGTTCCCCAATAAATAACACTTTATATATCCTCTCTATAAATAGATTCTATTTTTTATTTCCATTACCCTAGATAGATAGGGAGAGAATAGGGTCCAATTATTAGAGGAGATAATGATGGATCAATGGAACATGATAAGATCCACAATAATGATGTTGAATTGAATATGAAATTGAATAAATATTAAATATATAACCATTATTCCTTGAGGTATAGGTTTGTTATATTTTTCTTTTCTATCATTATGGTTTTGAGCCTATGGAAAATTAATCCTTAATTCATATCATGCGAAACTCATATCCCTAAATATTTATCAATTTTTAATACCTGATTTTGATTCATTACATTTCATTATTTTCATATGGTTTCTTCCATGCCCAATAATTGATGGGAATTATTTGAAACATCCACAATTGATATCCCTATATGAATCTACATTATTTTTTTTCCACTGTTTATCATGTGTTCATCTCAAACCCTTTCTATTGCTGGTGGTTTGATGAATGATGTACTAGATCAACCTATGATATATATCCAATTCCATAGGAAATTGATTTGTATTTTTAGAAATGTGTGAGATATGATGGGTATCATTAAGTAATGATAGATCACTGGATGCATGTTAGTGAATTTTCTAAAACACAACATCATGTGGAAATATGTGGGTTCTGAAAAAACCTTTCTCATCTATTTTTCATGGGATTCAAGGTTTAAAATTAACCAATGGAGGTGTTAAAACCTTGTAATAAGAATTTGGAATAGGTATGGTCTCGATCATGGGTGAGGACAATGATGAATGGAGAATTATAGACATTCTATAATTTTAGTTTTTAATAACAAGATCACACAACTTGTGATATATATCCACACATCATTATCTTCTAGGCAATGGTGTCTAGGATTTTGAGGGAGATAAGGATTACATGAATTGTGACCTTAGATCAAATTCCATGTGTTTTTTTGGCCACACAAATTATATGGGTTAATACCAAACTCTATGTACCCATAGTGGTATATGACTTAGCCTCCCTGACAACACACACCAAGTGAGTCGATTGGGTCCAGGGAAAAAACATGAATTTTGACCCTTATATGATATGGGACATTCTAACAAATATTGGGTACCACATAGGTCCCTCATGGAATAAAACCTATCATATACACCATGAGGTGGACCTTTACATGCCATGTGGTTAGGAAATACATGAATAAACTATTTTTGAGGGAATTCATACTATGTATACCCACAATACATGTCATGTAATTTTTTTTATCCTTATTGTTTTTTCATATCTTCATTTTTGGGACTCTGATTTGGGCACATTAGTAGTCCATCCTAATTTTTTTAAGTGTAACATGTGTTGGTTTGGCTCTAATCTGCATTAGTTGTGTTATGTTAGGTGATACATGTAGTAGGAATCTTTATCAATATAGGGATGATGATGTGGTAAGGGCATGTAGATAAGATTTTTATTAGGGTAAGAACCCCATGATGATGAGTTTATTTTAGGATATGGGTCTCCCACCATATTATATATAAGTTAAGTTACCCCCTCCCCCCACCCCCACCACCACTACAAATACTCCCGGTGAGTATCCTCTATCTATGAAGTATGTTTCTCCCCTCTAAGATATCAGATGAGGTGAGGGTCCTCTACTATAGTCAGTTACCCCCTTGTCTGATACTCATTATTATTGATTCAGGGTTCCTACAGTACTATTCCACTATATTCAGTTACCCACTAGATTGATACATATTTTTTTGTAAGGTGAGGGTTCTCCACCACTATTATAAAGAGTTGAATCGGGTTTTCTTATAGATAGGTAGTTACAGTCATGAGGGTGAGTACTCACTTGGTTAGAATTAACCCTTGGTGAAAGTGTGTATTCCCATCAATATTTCCTAGACTATGACATGGGGATGATGAACAGTAAGGTGTGGAACCTTAGAAACTAGCATGCCTAATTCAATGAGTATAAATGCCCCCTTAATAATTTTTTTTGTGGTGGTGTAGATGAATGGATTAACAGATTAGATTCTTTAAAATTTTTGATTCCTCAAAAACCCCTTGGTTACCTTTGAGACATGATGTATGACTGAGATAACAACTTTAGGAATTATGGACCTTTTGATACTCAAAGAATCAAAAGTTTTTCATGAGGCATGATAATTTTCATTAAGAACTAAGATGACTGGGACATATTTAAATCCCTGATAACTCTAGTGATAAAAAATATCTGGATCATTTATTGTCTTCTTCCTAGTTACCCTATAGTTCTTAGAGCCTTGATCTATTTGGTTTCCTTCTCATTTCTTTTTGGTTTTGAGGCATCTTATTGAGTATGTTTATACTCACCCCTACATAATCCTTGATCCAAAATTTAGTTTGTTTATGCAGATCATGAAAAGTCTAAGATGATATTGGTTAATGTTGATCTAATGTGACTTTTTCAAATATGAAACATGGTGATTCTTAGAGATTCATGGTGGATCATAGAGGTTTGTAATTGATGTAGTGACCATTGTGTCTAGAGATCAATCTAGGATTTCATTTAGTGGGGAGGAGATTTACAATGTCTTGTATCTATCAAATTTGGAGTCTTAGATGATTTATAACACCTTTGGTATTTTCTTAAGTGGAATAGTAATTATACTTTATGTCTCATGCATGAATTCTATAGATTTTAGTTATATAAATATATATATATATATATTTTAGGTGTTGCTACTTATTTATGTATTAGAGATAAATGTCTATTATAGGTTGATATAGACTAAGGCCAACCATATTATGGGATATACCTACTCAGTGCTACTCACCATCCCCTAGCATATTGAAGGTGGGATTCAGATGGCACACTCATCATATAGTTGTCTTGATTGGGCCCCCAGTGGGTCAGGTCATGTAATAGTGGTATCAAATATGTCAATACCTAGGGATAGAGTTTGAAGTTAGCAGTTATTTGGAAACAAGTTTGGGAATTTTGGAAAAGGTTATTAGGGGGTATTATATTCAACTATCAGACCAAGGAGACTAGAATAGGTGAGACTTTTATTGTATCCTTTATCGAAGACTCTGGTAACATATTAGTCAACCAAGATCTTAAGGACATCATTAAAAGGTATAATAATGTTGGTTCATGCATCATATAAGAGTCAGTTATGAATATTCATGTCCTTCCCTTGTCAACTCATCCTAATATATTCTAATTCATGTGATATCATCTAATAAAATAAAGGGTGATTCCCATTGATATGAATATTATATTTTGGGGTAGGGTCATGATGATCCTATTCTTATATTTGGGCCTCTCCCCATTGATTTGTGAGTGATGTGACATTTTTTTGAAGACTAAATTGAGAGATATAATTTCCTCATGATCTGAGGATATTTCCCTCAACTTATCACATAGTGATGAAATTATTTTATATCATATAGTAATTCCCATAGAGTAAGAAAAGACTACCCATTGGACAAATATGTTATGTTTATTCCATAGAAAGAGGGATTATGGGTTTTTGAGGAGATCTAAAACCTCATGTGACTGATATTTGAATAGATTATAAGATTTTTGTTTCCATCTAGTTTAGACATTCAATGAAAAAGTGACGATTCTTATGTTTTCCTCCCTATAAGACATGGAAATTCATTAGTGGATTTTTTTATCAAACTCACAATGAGACTTCTCTACTATGGTTGGAGTTTGATAATTTGTATAGGATGGGGTCTTAACTATGGATCTTGGACCTTTTATAAGGAATCTTTACCATCTCTAAGTTTGCAATGATCCTAATGGACATATTGAGGTGATCCTTAGACATGATTCATGACCGAATTTTTTGATATAAGATATTCTAGTGGACTCTTTGGGGGAAAAGATATTGATTCATGGATGTGTCTTCATGCAACACCACCTATATCAAATACCCCAAGTAAACATAAGAAGATTATGGATTCATGAAATGGATAAACCCTATATTGAGATAATTTTAGAATTTTAAATGAAGATATGAAGATTGGTTATGTAGATAGAGCTTTGTATTTAATATAACATCATGATCATAGAACACCTTATTATAGGCCTAATTACATACTTGGGAGTTGTTCAATGGAAGTGTTAGCAATGAAGGAGAGGATGGGCATGGATAATGATATGGTATTCTACAATTATAACCACCATCAATGTGTTAATGTAATTTATGATGTGATGACTGTTAGAGATACAAAATGATTTGCATAATGGACATATATGTTCAGTATTAAATGAATTCATTTTATATTATAATTATTTTCTTCACTTTATAAGAACTCAAACTCAATTATAGAAGAATTATTTATTCCTTTTTCATCTTATGTTTAGGATTTGGAGATTCTAGTTTAACCTCTAGCTAGACCCTTTTCTACATGAGAGTTTCCATCGATGGTGAGCATATTTCACTCAAAAATTTTAGTGAAGTGAGTTTATCCTTAGTGGAGAAAGGGATATTTGTTGATATTAATTCCTATTTGAGATAAAATCCAATGGTATGTACCTCATTATGTTTTGGTCACAAATGGTGGAACTATGTGGTGTTTTGTAGTTGAGAAATAATGTGGGTTCCATCTTTGATTGTAACTGAAACCCACTCAACTATGGAGATAAAATCCAAGACTATATAATTTTTAGTTAGTTACCCATAATATGGTAAGAATATATTAATTTTCTATGTTCATGGATGAGAATTCACTTTCTGTAGATATAGAGGAATGAATGAATTATTCCAAAGGGTGTCCCATAGCTGTCCCTTGATGAGGGACAAACATATGCATCAAATTTCATTTAGGGGATTATTTTATAGTGTTACTTAGTATATTGATAAAAAACCCTTGTGGTATGTATGATTAATATGGGTAAAATCATTCTATGTGTCAGTTCAAGGAGAAGATTATTGGGTATTCACAGAATTTCTATAGTAATACTATGAGAGTTCCATCTATGATGTAAAATCTCACAATGTGGGATCTAGATTCATAGATAGCATTTGATTTCATTAAGTTGAATCTATTAATGTTGATGAGATATTAGTGGTGAAATAGTGGCATAGTGGCTAATGTTCTTAATAGAGGATTATGTGTCTGAATGATGGAGGAGGTGTGTGATTAACTAGATTCAAAGAAGTCTATTATTTCATGGAGAGGGATAAGTTTCTCACTATTGATCAGTGGTGCTATCCCCATAATTCTTCATTATGGGAAGGAGGAAAATGTTGTTAATATTGACATAGTGGTCCCACGTGACCTAGAACTATCAAGTTATAGACCTGAAGGGTTTTCATAATGGTGTGGAGCACATCATCAACTTCCCCAGGAAGATAATTATTTTTTACATGGTATTAATATTAAATATAAAATGATAATCCTAAGTGAATACCAACCTAATGGAGTGATACCCTTAGTGGGGTATGTCCAATATATCCTTTTGGTAATAACCATCACATAAAAACATTGGATATATAGTGTAGGAGGATATTTTCATTAGAGGCTGTGGTTTTTCAAAAACTATAGTTTGGTTGATCTTATTTTAGGTCTGGATCTGATAGAGTACGGTCATATAAAAGTTCAGGACCATCCAATTTAGATTTTATTTTATTATTCCACCAGATAGGAAGTGGTTTGATGTTGAGTAGTGTGACAATATTGGCATTGTTCTTGTGGTGCTCGTCAGAAGCTTCTACAAAAGACTAAAGACAACAAAACCAAAATTTCTATAATAGTGGATGGAAACATATTGAATATCTAGATTTATATATAGTAATACCATGAATAATAGGGTAGAGGAAGTGGTTATTCTCTCCCTTATTTATCCATTTTGAAATAGTAGTTCCAATTTATTTCAAGTAGGATATGAAAAAGAAGATGACATAGGCCCATAGGAGAATACTACCTTACAACTATTTTAGTGGAAATAGAGGAACCTTGTAACATTACCAGTGATGGAGTGTTGCGTATATGGGGTTTTTCCTTATTAAAACCATCAATAAAAAACTTTAATTGTTATTATAGGAGAAATCACACTAAATTAAACTTTTACAATGAAATATTTTGAAATGAATGTTAGTGTTTATTGAGTCAGTTTCTCCCAAGTTGCGGGGATACCTTCTAATGAGAAAGGGTTTTGGTTGTTTAGTCTTGGAATTAATTTTGTAGCGTAGAAACATGTTTCCAATATGGTATTTATTATTTATGATAATGATACGATTACTTTAGTAATGAAGGTATAATTTCTATTCTTATGTAGTTATGTACCAAGTTTTTTAGAGATCAGACCATTGAAAGAGATGGAAGGGAATGCAAAGGTCAGATGATTTTCCAAACAAGTTTGTATTGTGATATTTATTTTTTAAGAACCCCCTTTGTTCCCTTTTTTAGGATAAAAAAATAATTAATATTGGGTAAGATATAGAAAACCAAGTTTTTTCAGATCGATACATAGCATAAATTTTAGATTAGGAGTCCCAAAACCACTCAAGAGATAAAAAAATAAATTTACTTTGCTTTATAGTCTTAATATATGTTTCTAAAGGCCTCATTGACCTCAGAGTATGTTTTTATCTCCAATATGGAATTTTAGTGAATTTCCAAGACTGCTAAATTTTAAGGTATTTTTATTATTTATTAATTAATTTAATTTAATCTTGTATGAATGGATAAAAATATGATCTAAAAAAATATCACATAGATATTATGACTATGTAATTATATCTAGAATATGGGTTTTAACCAAGGGGTGATGTAACATTCACTCATATATTGGGTATTTGGTAAAATCTTCATGAGTTCATTGATTATTAAAATCAATTAAAAATCTATTTATTTATTTATGGAAATCCCTATATTTACCTGATAAATTTTCCTTTATATTTCCTCTATATAGATGGTCTCTTTTGAAATTATCATAACCCTAGATCAAGGGAGAGGAGATGGATTAGATCTTGGATTATATAATGATAGATCAAAGTAAGATAAAAAAATTTAAGTTATAATGATGAATAGAACCATGGAATCCAAAATGAATCGAAGTAATGATAACTATTTCAAGAGGTAGGACTTTTTTTTTCATGATTTGTCTTTGTGATTCAGAGCCTATGGGAAATTATTCCTCAATTATCATTGAGAGAAATGAATTTTTCTGCAAAATTATCAATTGTTATTACTTTATTTTTATTCCTTACCTTGTATACTTAATTGTTGGTTATTTCTAAACCCAATAATTGGTGGATGGGCATTGTAATGGCCATAATTGATTCCCATCTTTTATTCTACTTTGGTTTTCTTCTCCCATTCTTTAGGTGATCATTTACATCCCCTTGTATAGTTATAAATTAAAAAAATGTTTCCCCATATCAACATGTGATCTATATATTGGGCCAAAATTGATTGATTTGGGTTTGATAATGATGATTGAGGCATGCAGAGTGATCATCGAGAGACAACAGATCATTAGAGGTGTGTTGGTGTTTTTCCTGAAGGAAAAAGTGTGTGGGTTGATGGTGGTTGTGTATGAATCCTTTTAATATATTTTTCATGGGTAGTTCTCACCATAAATAAACTATATGAGGCATCAAACCCCTAAGAGGGATATTTAGAGAAGGTTCAGGCTCGATGGGGGAGATAACAATGGGAGAATTCCAAATATTTTATAATTTGGGGTTCAAATAATGCAATCAAAAGGAATGTGATTCAGATACACATTCCATGTATCTCTCAAGCATTGATAACTCATATTTCTAGGGAGATAAGGATCACATGGATGCGACCTTGGTATATAGAATGTTTTCCTTTAGTAAAACCAGTATAGAGTGTATAAATAGTACATTACTAGGTGTTCATTTGGATAAACATGCTCTATGGTTTAGGACCAAATTCCATATATCATCAGTGGTAAATGAATTAAACTCTACAACAATTAACACTGAGTTTGATAGATGAGTCTACACACCATTCACCCTTATAGAAATAGAGTTTGTTTTTCACTTTATATGAAACATGTTACAGTACTAAAAGTTGAGTACCCTTCAAGTCACACATAATGTGTACCATGTTATACACATATTATAGGTTGAAATTTACATGCCATGTGAAGGGAAAGTATATTAAGAAAATTTTAGTAATGGGTTTCATTCCTTGTTCCCCTATAGTAAATATTGTGTACTCTTTCCCACCTTATAGTTTTTTTGTATATCTTTACTAGATATATGGATTTAGGTGAATGAATAGTCCATCATATGGGTTTTTTTATAATAAGTGATTGTACTCTTCTCTAATGTATTAAAGAGGATACACAAAGTGAGATGTGTAGTTAGTCTCTTTATCTTTTTAGGGCCAATGGTGGGGTTTGGGCACTAGGATCAAATAATTGTTAGGACTGATACCCTCTTGATAGTGAGTTTATATTTGGGTGTCTATCCCAACCACATTAAAAATAGTTTTTTATACTCCCTATATACTTATGGAGAGGGTTGTTAAACTCCATACATTTTTAGGGTTGATAAATTATAGAGTAATTCAATTTTTTATTTCTATACTAGGTTTTATTTGAGAACATGTTATTAGATCAATTTTTTCGATATTGACCATCTCAATAAGATGTTCTTGGAATTTGGAATGAGGACCTGGAGGTGTTTGGGTGCTACAGTGGATGACCGAGTGGATCTGGGTGAACCTATAACAAGATCTAGCTATAAGTGAACCACTATAGAGAGGGAGACACCATAGTGAACCCTATGGTGGAGGGGGAAAACCTAGGTTTAGAGACTAGAGCCTTAATCCTAGTTTGGTTTTTGATGAAGGAACCTATGGGTAATGATAGGATGAAACACATATTTCCATCCATGTGGAGTTTGTGAAAATATTGAGGGGAGAGGGCCTACACTATAGTGGTAGGGTATTTCGACTAGGAGGCTCTGTGGTGTAAGAATATGAGGTGTAGGGGATATGGAATGGTGTTAGAATTTTCATATGGAAAATATTCTTATTAAAAATAGAGATAAGGGTGGATCCTATAGGAGTGGAACTCGATGTGTCATGCCCCTCGACAGCTACTTGGGTATTTACCAGAGTGTTTTGTACGCTATTTTTGTTGCCTAGGTTTTAAATATTGGTGTTTTACATTTATCCCCTTTATTTATTATGGGATCATGCCCTTTTATTTTCCTTCCTCTTGTGCAACATACCTAGGGAGCTCTCACCCTAGCTCCCTTATATTCCCCATGGTTTGTGGTAATATTTTGGTGTGATTTCTTCAGAGAATAAAGGTGAGCCTCTCCTATTTTCTCTCTATGATTATTCTTATTTTTATAATAATTTTAATTGAATCAGTTATGTATTTGAGGGATGATCCCAACAGAGCACGGTGGTAACATTATGTTATAATGGTTCATGGGATTGGCTTGGAAAGAGTATGCTTAAAAAGGATAATCACACACTATTTTATTGGAGAAATATTGAACTACCAATTTTTATAGTGTTTTATTTTAAATTAAATTTAAATGGTTATTTAAGAGGATCCATGTGTTAGAGATTTTTTTAATTTTATCTGGAGTATACCTCAAATATTCTACAAGGGTTTTTTTCTCTACGTTGCGATAAGGTCTCTGTGTGAGTTATTATGAAATCATTTATAGATGGTTGAATTTTTAAATATATTATAAGTTGTTAAATTAGTTTAAATAATTAATTATAAACTATTATAATTTATTATAAAATTTATTGTCCTGAGATAGAGCCTTGTGATTATGGGTGATGGTTGGATAGAGTATGAAGGAGCTTGGGAGAATGTCTATGAGCTTCTTTAAAAGGAATTACTCATTTAAGGTATCTTGTCTTAACATTATTTGAGTATATTTTTTAATTTGTGATTTTATATGTGTGTTCCATCAATAGTATTATCTTCCTACATACTGTGTGACTTGTGTGATTTTTCATAATCCTAATATGGGCTCATATCAGCCTAATAGTAAACATGAAACATGTAGCTTGCTAAATGGTTTCATGGAGGTAAAATGGTTTAATGAGTACCAGGGAACCTATTTATGGTTATTATTGGTTTCATGTGATGGATTTCAAAAAGAAATTGTTCCTTTTGAAAATGTTATTTTAAAATGTGGATTTTATTAAAATTGAATTTAAATAACCTTAGAATATTTGATTCATGGGTTGAAAATAGAGTTTGAACATAGAAATGAGTTTCCTAAAGAATATTTTAATGGGATTTTTTAAAGAGACTAATGTGAGTAAGAAGGCATGGGATACATTTTTAAATGATTTTAAAACAGTATTTTGACTAGGATTTAACAGAATATGGAAGGGATTTACATAACTTTTATGCTTTTCATGACATGGTGAGGGTAATTTCCAATTTTTATAAATATTTTATGTTTTTTAACTAGTTGTGCATGTATGGTGTGCATTCATTGCATGCTGATGCATGTTTTTTGTGTATCCATTTGAGAAATTTTCATGTGGCATCAAAGTGATGGTTTGATCCTAATATATGTGATAAACCCATTAGAGGGTTGAAATGGGTCTGAAGGACCATAAATATGGTTGAGGGTCATTATGACAAGAATGTCAAGTTTGTTACAAGATATGGAAAGGGGACAGAGGAATCCATGTAGGGTGTCTATGTTATGGTTAATTGAGGTATCCATTAGAGGGTATCTGATTATTTTGTTGACCTTAGAGATGTTGAAATTGGGATATGAATTCAATAGAGATGTTAATCAATTATCCTAAGTATAAGACCTTGAATATGTAATATGGGTTTGATATATAGGCAACCCTTGGGTTATGTTTTATGAGATCTTATGGGAGGGAAATACTTCCCTTGATGATTGGTAACTAAGAACCTTATGTTTTTTGGAATACTTGGGTCATTACCTTGGATTGGGATGATAATATTGATATTATAGAATGCATAGAAGATGTCTTGTGATTAAAATATGATTAATGATATTGTTTTAATAAAAAATTACCCCTTGGATTCATTATGATTACTGGTTGGAATGCCTTGGGTCCATTTATCTGTTAGATTCATTATGAGCGGTGATTTATAATTCCTTGGATGGGTTCCTTGGATTTGTATGGATTACTGATACCAAATTCCTCAATCCCCTAGATTCATTTTTAATTCTAAATTGGATTCCATTGGCTAAGTTTCTTGGATTCATGTGGATTGATGATAGTTGATAACTTAAGGAAGTCCCCCTTGGATTCATTGTGGTTTCTAATTCATAATTCCTTAGACAAGTTCCATGGATTAATTTAGATAGATGGTTTGGAATGCATTGGAAAGTTACCATGGATTTTCATTGACAACTGATTTGGAATTACTTGGATAAATTCCCTGGATTCTTATGAATAAATTGGTTGGAATTACATGGATTATTTCCATGAATTCAGATGTGATGCTATTTGGGATTCCCAAGACCAGCTCCTATGAATTTTCCAAATGTCTGGTATTTTTAAACTCCCTAGGGGAATCCTCCTCAAAATCAGTTCTATAAATATAATTATCTAGGATATTATCAATGGAATTTACCTTCTGATTATATAATTTTTTCATATTTAGAAATGTATTAGTATATAAATCACATGAACCACATGATAGAACCATCAAAATTTTATTAATTTAATCTATAAATATTGACAATTAATATCTCAATACGAAATGAAAGTATTACAATATGATAAATATTATAAAATAATATAATTATAATATAAAAATTTTTAACGGCTCAATCTCCAAAAATGATCACACTCACAAACAACATTGTAGAAATGAAAAAAAATATTAGTAATGAATTATTCATTTTTAAAATGAAAATATATATAATTATGAGAGAAAATATATTATAACTAATAATTAATGAAATACAAAGTATTTATAGAAACTAGGGAGCCCATATGACTACTGAAAATTAGACTGTTGGAATAGTAATCTGATCATTGGAATAGTAATATGATCATTAGGAACAATATCTTGTTCGTTAGAATAATATAATCACTTATTTAAATGTAAAATAAGATTTAGGAATACTATAAAATTAAAATATGACATTTTTATATCTTGATACATGTAAATAATGTTTTTAAAAATGATAAAAGTAGTTTTTTTAATTTTGTAAAACATATTTGTTTAATTTTTATTTTATAAAAATTATAAATATTAAATTAAATTTTATTATAATAAAATTGGTTCATAAATTAATATATTTTCATTAAAATAATAATATAATCTTATGATATCATAATTAAATTCTCATAGGATAGATAAATAATCATAATATTAAAATTAGTATTTTTTAAATAAATAAGAATTTTATTTAAAATTTAATTTTATTATATTTAGAAAATTAATTTCAAAAAATGGATTTAATTTTTTGAATATACATATCAAAAAATGTTTAAGGTTAATTTTCAGCATTTTCTAAAAATTGTTTAATTTTTTTTATAAATAGTGAAATACGACAAAATATAATAATTAAAAAAAATACATGAAGAAATGAATCTTGGATGATGTAAGTGACCATTTTATCATAATTAAAATCACTAATTAATATATATATATATACATATATTCATATGAATAATCAATAATGGTATTATTGAACCAAAATAATAAAATAATCAATATTATATTAAAAAACACCCCTCCCCCCATTAAAAATATCACCTCTCAGCACCCCTTCTCCTCATGCCTTATGATCATTAGATATTTCCCAAAATATACCAAAATAATTCATAATATCTCTCCCAATTTACCTAGATACCCTATTATCACCAAATAGCATTCCAAAATCCTTAAGGTGTTTCCTAAGAGGAGTCTACCACAACAATAAGTAAATTATCAACTAAAACTCTTTCAATTTTATTATTCTCTAACCACCCCCATATAGTTTCCATTCACCAAGTAATAATAACATAACTATCATAAATATATTGATATTTTATTTATATGGTGTAATATCCCTATTCTTCCCTCACATCAAATTATTCTCAAATGATTTTTTTTCACAATATGGTTGGTTCACTACCTCCATCAACAAAACACTTTGCTTTTCTCCACCTCCATGAAGGCTAGATATAAAAAATAATATTATTCTAAAATATGATGATAATAATTTTATTATAACTTATATCATGGTTTATAATATATTAATAATCATTTAATTAAATAAAATGAATCTAGTTCTTGATGGTTGGTAAAACCACTTAAATGAAGAAACCATACAAAGCAAACATTAATACTGAATAAATCATACTTATGTTAGAAAAAATATGGATATTTCAAGAAATTAAATTTTTTAAGTACATGAATATCATTTCATTTCACATATGGAGTCGTATTACAATTTTAAAATAACTAAAACAATAATCTACAAGTGATCCTTCTTGGGAACCATGAAACAAACACCCTTAAAAAAGAGAAAATAAACTTTATGTCTCAATAAAATGTTTTTAAATAAACACAATATAATTATTTTCAATAAAATATTGATGGAAATTTTTTAAATTAAGTAATTAGTTAATATAATTTGATTATCTATGAAATTATTTGAAAATATAGAACAGTTTTGTACCTAATGTAAGGGGTCTCTCTAAACCACCCATTTTCTATGGGTTATGGTTTATATCACATTAACTCAATTTATCTTATATAATAATAATATATTATATATATATGGACCATAAAAATATAAATAATTTAATTCACCTTTCCATTATGGAGATATACCTAATTTAAAGGTACCCTTCTTAAATTCTTTCCCTAAGAACATCCAATTAAATAGAACTTATATGTTCTCTTACTGCATTTTATGTACCACTCAATGAATTTTTTTAAACATAAATTTATTTAAAAACCATTAATTAATTATGTAAAACCTTTTTTTGTTTCTTATTTTATAGAAGTTATTATTACCTTATCCCCTTTAATGTTTCTTTACCGTTTTTCATAAAACCACATAATAAGAAATATTTCCATAATTATTTATCCACTATATTTTATGTCTTCGATTAACTTGGACTCATTTTAATATACCATGACTATTTATTTATCTAAAAACATTTTAGAATGATTTATTTTATTCTTTCATGTAATTCATTATGAAATTATATTTTTTAGGTTTTAATACATGATTATGTAACCCATTTCATTTCCATGGGTTTTTTTTTCTGATGCTTATACCTTATGTATGATTTATATACATTAAACAAATATTCATGTACATGTTATTATGGGTGAACCCAGAAGGAACTCCAATTAATTGAGTAATTTCTATGTATCATGAGATGATATGTATGGGATTAGGTGGTAAACCTAATTCATGATGGGACTCTGTCTCCCATGTGATGTTGTCTTTTTAGTTAGACTTGAATTATTCTTATGGAATGTTGTATATTTCTAGAACATTTGTAGGATTACCTGATACTTTTATTTCATATTGTTTCTATCATTATTCTATAATATTATTAATGATATTTTATTTACAATGATATCATGTTATTCCAATTTATATATTTTTTCTTATTCTTTATCATTTTTATTCTCTTCAAAGGTTTTTTAGCTCACCTATTTTTTATGTATTCCCTTGGTTATCCTATATAGTTTTAAGAGATAAAAGGAAATTAGGAAATAATTATGGTGATTAAAATAAATAAGTTTTTTAGTCTTATTTTGATGTATTATGATCATAATATTCATAATACACTAGGCCACTCGATATTTGGATTTTGTTTTTTGGATATTCATATTAAAAATAATATAATTATATGTATAAAAGCTATGGGTCACTATAGTTGGTAAGAAATAAAGGTCTTGATATTTTTGGTATTTGGAATAGAATAACATAGTGAAAACCCTAGGGATATGTCTGTGTAGAAAAATATCATGAATGTTTTGGGTAGTATAGAGAAAGTTGTTTCGAAAAAATTTCATTCCAGTCAAGATACGATAAGTGGATGTGGCTCTATAGCATAGATGTACCTAGGGGTGATTACCTCTAAAGTATATGTTGGGTATTAACTTCACATGTAACTACTACATGATAATGAGGCCTTAATGAAAACCTAGTTAGAAACTCATATGGGATATTCTTTAGAATATCAAAAAACTTTTTATAGACCATTATAAATGACTTGAATATATTTTTAAGATATAAAACCTAATATAGAAAATTTCCATGGATAACCTAAATTGAATCATAGAGACTTATAATTAAGGATATAAATTTAATTTATAATTTATTAATTATATAATCATATTTCCCATATTTATATACTAATTAGTTTAAGAATTCATATCCTTAATTTTACTTTATTTTAGTTAATGGAAGGAAATAAAAGGAATCATGCCAACAACTAATGTTAGGAGAAATTTTAAGGTTTACTTAGTTATATTACTAACTTGATAGGTGTGGGAGCCAAGAAATTTATGGATGTGATGGATCAACTAAATCATGTTATGAATAATAACTTGAATATTGTGGAACACCTACCTTCTCATAATAAAGATAAAGTATCAGTTGAGTCCTTTATACGACAATGGCCTCCTAAATTTGTTGGTTCATATTATTCCATAATCATATTAACTCCATCAAGAAGATATTTTTTCCATCAAATACTTAGAACAAGGGAAATACATGATAACCATTTTTTACTAAAGGGGGAAGAAAATTAGTAGTGGACACTGTTGAAGAACACAAATCCCAAAGAGGAAATCACTTCCATGAAATGGGAATGATTCAAGAAAATATTTTTCAATAAAAATTTTCCCTAAAATCTCCACATTAAAATGGAGGGGGAGTTCACTGGAGTGAAGCAAAAAGAAGATGATTATATTAGGATGTATGAGGAAAATATCACAAGGATTACATGGCATGCCTCTAGATTTATTATCAATATTGAAGGTAAGGTAAACTGTTATTTTTTTTGTTTAAATTTGAGTCTCTAAACAACTTTAGTAATTCAAGACTTTGAAAACTATGAATAGATTGTTTTTATGACCTTATGGTTGATATGAAGATTGGTTACTCTAAATGGCCTCATGGGTATGAAAATAAAAAAGTGTAAAATAGAGTTTAATTTGGGTGTATCGATGGATAAATCTCATGGGGTAAAGAAAAACCAATAGCTCATGTGTCAAAAATGTAGAAAATTCATCTTGGAAACTATATCAATTGGAAGGGGAGATTCTTCATGTATGGAAAATAGGAGCATCAGGATAATCAATGTTAAAGGGAGATACAGAATCCCACTAATGTGATGGAAGAGAAGAAGTATACAATCAACAATCAACCTATAGTTTAATATTTCAACTAAAAGTAACATAGGAATTATTAAATCCAATAACCTAAGCCAAGGACTCTCAGATATAATCAACGAAAATAACCTCCATGTCCTAGATAACTGGTATTGTGAATAAGAATTCACTACAGATTAGGTGGATCTTGAAAATGTTGTGGTGACATGTATGATGGTTATTCATGAAATAATAGTGAATGTACTATTTTATTTTGGTTCTACACATACATTAATATCATGAGTGTATAGTATAAATATTCAATCACCACCTAAAAACATGACAATTGAGCTATCTGTGAGAATAAAAAACCTAGAAATTATTGTATCCTAAGTATATATCTTCTCCTTAGTCATTATATGTGGATTTAACCTCCCATAAATACTTTTCATACTTTATTTAATAGTATATATATCCTCCAATATTGGGAATTAATCAGCTATCCTTATATAAATAAATTTCAACTATTAGGAGAGGGAGATCATTATTCACATCCTGATCATCCTCTAGCCCTATAAAAGTGTAAGGAGAAGAATTAATATACTTTTGAATATTATTCTCAAGAATGTATATTATTAAATTATAATAAAGAATATATATCTCAAGTGATTAATACAAAGTAGATAATCATTCATTATGACATTTCCATTGTGAGGGACTATACTGATGTATTCCCTAAAGAATTTCCTGGTCTTTTGCCTGACTGAGAGGTTGAGTTATCAATTTAACATTTACTTGGATCTCTTCCCATATCCAAGAATCCATACAGAATGGACATCGTTCATTTTGAAGAAAGAAAATAATTAGTTACTAGAGTATCTTTACATAGGTATTATATGCTTGTGTTATTCACATTATGATGTGAAAGTCCTCTTTGTCAAGAAGAAGGATGGGTCAATGTAGCTCTACATTGATTATCATTAACTCAATAAGACCATGATAATGAGAAATTATGACATACCATATATTTATGTCTTATTCAATCATCTATGTGGGGACTATTACTTCTATAAGTTTGACCTTTGGTTAGGGTATCCTCAAATAAAGGTGAGGAAGGAGGATGTTCCCAATATTAGCTTTCGAAAAAGGTATGTACACAAGAGTTCATAGTGATTCCCTTCAGACTAACTAATTATCTATCAGTATTCATATACATGATAAATATAGTCTTTATATATTATCTTAAAAAATTTATGGTATTAATTATAGATGATTTTTTGATATACTCAAAAAGTAAGGAGGAGTGTTAGGAGTATTAGTTTATTATGCTAAATCATTTTTGTAAGGACAAGTTATATGTAATTTATAGTAAATGTGAGTTGTGGATATGTGAAATATCATTCTTGAGTCATGTTATCACCATCAAAGGAATATATGTGGACCCTTATAAGGAAAATTTAATTAATTATTGGCCCAAACTATCATTTTTAAAATATATCCATAGTTTCCTCAGACTACCTGGGCATTATCAGCAATTTGTGAGAAAAATTATCACTATTTGAAAAATAACTAACTAATATGACATGTAAGGGAGTGATGTTTTTCCTGAATAATGAATTTAAAAATAGTTTCAAGGAATTAAAAAAGAGTCTTATAATTACACCATTACTCACACAACCCTTTTGTGTGGAAAATTTCATGGTATATAGTGTTTCTTTAAAAAAGTTATTGGGATGTATACTGATAAAAATCAAGAAAGTGATAGAATACATCTCAATGTAGTCTATGAGAAGAAATATCAAAAACATTATATTGAGTTAGTTGTAGTAATATTATAATTTATGAATTTTTGAAACTATATCTATATGTATAAGTTTGAAATATATACTGATTATAAGATCCTCAAGTAAATATTCACACAGAATGAGCTTAGAATGAACCAATGAGTATGATTAGAGATTATAAAGGATTATTATTTCTTAATACGCTAACATCCATGGAAGAAAAATAATGTGGTATATCCTATAATTATAAAGGATCTTATAATCTTATCCATGATGAAAAATTAGAAGGATCCAATCTTCTTTGACATGATATGAATGGACATGGATTTCATAAAGTAAGAAACATCATCATTCCTTTAATAAAATATCGATCAATCAATCATTTTGGAGAAGGTAAAGGCTGCTCAAAGGGACGATGTTGAAATAAAAGAGAATGTGAAAGCTATAAGAAAATGGAATTTCTAAGAGCTCAAAATTTATGAAGAATTCATTGTAATATTTTGGTCGCGACTATGTGTACCATCAAAGTGTGAGATAAATAAGGAGCTATTGAATGATTCACATAGATTAAACTTTTCCATCCACCTACGGATTTCAAAGATGTATTAGGATCTATAAGAGAACTATTTGAGGGAAAATGTGAAGATGTAATCAAAGAATATACATCAATGTTCATTGTATATTAGTAGGTATAGGTTAAAAGAAAAAAGTGATTAGGTATGATTAAAAAATTTCCCATACCCACATGGAAATAAGAGAATATCACTATGGATTTTTTCACAAGTATTCTAATTATATAAAAATGCAATAACTCCATATGGGTTGTAGTGGACTATATTAAAAGGACTATTCATTTCATTTATATTCATGAGTACTTCTCACTTGATCAAAATGGAAGGATATACATCAGAGATGTGGTGAAGGGGCATAGAACACCACAATCGATTATATCTGATCATGATCCGAGATTTACCTCCAAGTTCAAAAAAAGTCTCTAACATACTATAAACATTGAATTGAACTTTAGTATGACTTATCACCACCAAACTTATGGATAATATATGTGGACTATTTCAAAACATGGGAAAATTTTGAGATCATGTTTTATGGAATTTAAAGGAGGATGAGATCAAAATTTTCATCTAGTTGAGTCCTTTAACAAAAATAACTTCCATGAAATCATCCAAATAGATCTATACAAAACCATTTATGGGAATAGAAATAGAACACCTATGTCTTGGGATTAATTTAGTGAACACAATATGTCGGGACATCAAATATTATAATAAATGGATGAAAAATTAAAGATCATTCAACAACACATTAGGGATACTCAATGTCAACAAAATATAAATATTGATAACCATAAGAGAGACCAATAGTTTTAGGTTGGAAATAAAGTGTTATGCTACATATCTATATGGAAAATATTCATGAGATTTGGGAATATGGGAAAGCTACATCCTTGGTACATTTCCCCCTTTGAGATTCTTGATCAAATTGAAGTTGTGGCCTGTTGAATAGAACTACCACCAACCATATCTCAAGTACATAACATGTTATTCCAATCCCTCCTGAGAAAGTAAATACCAAATTCCCCACATATACTAAATTTATAGGTGAAAAAAATGGAAAATGATCTCTCATATAAGGATCTTTCAGTGAATATCTTAGACCATAGAGGAAAATTTCTACGCCCCAAGAAAACTCACCAACTCAATGTACTACAGAGGAACTATTTGTATGAGGAGAAAGCATGGGAACTAGAGGAATAAATAAAAGAAAAACTCTCTCATATGTTTTCACATAATTATGTAAAATTAATTTTTAAGGATGAAATAACTTAAGAGGGGAATAACATAATGACCTATAATTTTATCAATAGAATTTCATTTCTGATGATACAATTGTATCATATTTAGTAATATAGTATTATATAAATCATATGCACAACATGATAGAACCAAAAAAATTATATTATTTTTAAAAAAATAAACTTATAGGATAAATATAGATATAATAATTGAAATTATTACATTAGTAAATAACATAGAAAATAATATAAATATAATATAAAAATTTGGAACTATTTGATCCCCTATAATGATTATACTCATGAACAAGACTATAGAAATGAATCAAAAATATTAGTAATGCAGTATTTATTTTGAAAATAAATATATATAACCTTTAGAGAAAATATACGTGAATGATGAATTAATGATTTTTGAGGTATTTTCAGAAATTATGGAACCCAATGGCCATTATAATAGTAATCAAACCATTTTAATAGTAATAAGACCATTGGAATAGTCATATGACTGTTAAAAATAGAAACCTGATTATTAAAATAGAATCCTCACATATGAAAGTGTAAAATAATATTTAGGGATCATATAAAATTAAAATATACATATTTATATCATGAAATAAATAAATAAATGGTTTACAATTTATAAAATAAGTGATTCTATTCTTGTAAAACATAAATGTTTTATTTTCATTTTTATAAAAAATATAAAGATATAAAAGTAATTTTATTATCATAAAATGGGTTAATAAATTAATATCATGTTGTATTATAATTATAATATAATTTTATTGGACCATAATTAAATTTTCAAAGGGTTAAAAATTATTATATTATTAAAATTGGTATTTTTCAAATAAATAAGAATTTTATTTAAAAATAAAATTTATCATATTTAAAAAATAATATTTATAAAATGGTATTTATTTTGTTAATCAAATTTTTGATAAATGTTTAGGTTGGTTTTTTTGGTATTTTTTTAAAATAGTTTTATTTTCATGAACAGTGAAATATGAAAAAATATGATAATTTGAAGAATAAGAAAAATTCGTGAAAAAATGAGTCAAGTATGATGTAAGTGACCATTTTCATGACTTAAAATGAAATAATTATTTCATATTTCCTCATGAATAATCACTATTTATAGTCTTGATACAAAATAATATACTAATCAATATTATATTCAAAAACACCCTCTCATATTTCTATAAATATCTTCCATTACCAACCCTTATCCTCAAAATATCGAAGACTTGGAGATTAACTAAACTATGAAAAAAATATATTTTTATATCTCTCCCAACGTTTCTTAAAGCCATGGTATTTCCAAATACCATTCTATAGAGCCTTAAGGGATAACCTAATGGGAGACAACCAATAGAATAAGTAAATTCTCAACTAAACCTCATTCAATTTTATTCTTATTCTTCTACCACCATATGATTTCCATCAACCCATAAATTATAACATCAATATCCTAAACACAATTATATGTAATTTTTATGGTGGAATATCCATATTTCACCCTCCCTTCAAATGATTCTAAAACTAAAACATTGTTCATAATATAGTTAGTTCACCACCTCGATGAACAACATACTTTTTTTCTTCACCACCTTCATGAAAATTTATATAAATAATATTAGGGTAAAATTTTATGATAATAAGTATATTATAACTTATTTCTTATTCTGTAAAATATTAATAATCATTTAATTAAATAAGATAAATCTAGTTCATGATAGTCGAAAAAACCACATAAATTAACTAACTATATAATGAAAATATTTATAATGAACAAATCATTAGTATAAAAAACACATTGGGATATTTGGGACCATAAAAATTTCTATATGGAAGTTAATATCATTTAATTTTAATTCTGGAGTGTTAGTCACATTTTACAAGAACTTGGATAATTTTCCACTACTAATCTAACTGTGGAACCATGAAATGAATTACCTTATAAAAGTGAAATTTAACTTTATATCTCATTGAAATGGTTTTAAATTAACATAATATAATTATTTTAAATAAAATATAGATGTAAAATGTTTTGTGTTTTGTAATTAATAGATCTAGTTTTAATATTTAGGATGCTGAGTGAAAGTGAAGAATGATTCTGGACCTATGGTAAGGGATCTCTCCAAGACACACCATTTTATTATGCTTATGATTTCTTTCACTTTACCTCACATTCTATCTCTATTATTATTATATACTACTTATATATTCATTATATATGTCCCACACACATATACCTAGTTTAATTCACTTTTATTTTATTGGTACACATGTGTTTTAAATGTTTGGTTCTTAATTTATTTATTAAGAATATTCAATTAATGGGAACTTCTATGTTTTCATGCCTCATTTTAACTACAAATCAATTAATTATTTTTAATATTACGTATATTATAAAAAAATAATTTCATTATAAAAAATCATTTTTTTCATTTATGGTTTTATAGAAACTATTATTCCCTTACCATATTTAATGATTCCTTACATTTTTTCTTAAATCCACACATAAATGGAATATTTCAAAAATTATTTATCCACTTAATTTATGTATTAAATTTACATGGACTTGTTTTCATTTACTATGGGTATTTATTTATCTATGAAATTCCAAGAATGATTTATTCCCTTATTTCATGTAATTCCTTATGAATTCCATTTGTCTATGATAAATGACATGTTTGTGTAACACAATTAATTCCATGGGTTTTTATAATGCTAATGCCTTATGTATGATTTTATTACATGGAACATATTCATTTATATGTTATGATGGGTTTTACTAAATATGTCTCTAATGAAATTGTAAATATTTATGTGTCGTGTAACAACTCAAATTTGGAATCCACTCAACTGGTTCCTCATACTCGGTTGGCCACATGGCCTCAAGCGCATTTCCTCAAATTCTAGAGGCTTCCGATTAGCAGCGAAGGCCTATAGTGTGATGGTGGGGAAACTGTGCCCTCATTGGTAGAGTGAAACACAACAGAACAATAGTATACAATAGCAGAAGAAATAAACAAAATATAATTGAAGTAAACAGTGAAATACTGATAATAGTGGTAATCAAATGTCATAACATACAAGAATGATGCTACATGTTCATGTTCAAGAAAACAACAAAAACATGATACACTATGGTTAGATACAAGATACAATACCAATGTACAGAAATAAAAAAGAAAACTCAGAAGCATCGCAATCCTCGACTTGGTCCCATGGTCTCCTACTCCTAATATCAATCAAGTACACATAGAAGGGTTCTTGGCCTTATCGACACCTTCAACAATATAATCTATTTGGGCCCAAAAGAATGACCCAAACAGGGTGTGAGAAATAAATCCCAGTAGGCAACCACCCAAGATCTATACCTAACCATCAGTGAGTATATGAAACAAATGTATACAATAGTGAAATAAGTAACCAGGAAGTAATCAAAAGTAAAAAAATACTATATTCACTACCTTCCATTTTCATTAATTATTTTTAGATCAACCATACAATTACGTTGAATTATTTAAGTCTTGAGATCTGGCCGAAGCCTGTCAATCCCCCGTATAATGGATGCACAAAAGATAACTTAAAATCATATATAAATAAGTAAAGTGAAGACTGAATCCAATATTGTGATTTGGCTTGGAAGACATGTTATAAGTCATTCCATTAAATATTCAATTCAATACATCACCCATAGGAATAATCAATCCTCTCCCACAGACATAACAAATCGTCACCCATAGGCATAACCAATCCTCTCCCATAGGCACAACCAATCATTTAATCATTTTCCAATAGAGCCTATCCTGGGTATCCCTCAATGTATCCAAAGTTTTATTGGAATTTTAAATAAGCCTTAATAAGTCTGACCACCCTATATGTGGCTCGCTCATGCCCTTTACATAATTAACCTCTTGAGCCTGTCCATTGCCTTTTAACTGAGACAATGGCTCACCCAAGGTATATAAGGTGCAATTAGTCACATGATCCTAACCTTGCATTTTAACTGATACTATGGCTATCCCATTTCTAATTACCCCTTCTTAATCATTTCATACAAGAATCCACATGTAAATTAAACTATTTTTTAAAAGTTTGGGATCAAAGCCTCATTTATTATTTAAAGTAAAGCAAAGAACTCTTTTTAAGAGGGTAGAGGGAGACCCATAACATAGCTCGAAGGCCCAATGGACATTTAGCCCATTACATGGTCCGTAGGCCCAAATTTTTGGCCCAAGGCGCATTCTGTGAATAGTAATGCTACAGTACTCTACCTGTTATAGTACTGCACAGTATCCACCGCTACTACAGTGCGCTATAGTACTACTACAGTTCTGCGCCCCATGGGTTTTGAACCCCCATTTTTTTATTGGATTACGGGATGCTTACCACTAAGCCAAACCACAACTACACATGTAAATTAAACTATTACCTGACTTTAACATATTAACTCACATGGGAACATATCATATAACAAGAAACACATGTGAATTAAACTATCACATGGTTTAACATCAATAACTCATGTGGGCATAATTTACATAACAAGACTATCAAGTAATCTAAACCATTAGAAGGACTTAGAATAACCTAACTCATGTGGGCAAGTTCACAGTTGGAGAAAAACATTCCAAACATGCTTAAAGAGGTATAGACATAACATAGGGAAAATGGGCAATCAATAACCCCAAACCCTTAATAAAAATAATTACAATTTAACACAATTAAAATTAAATTTAATAATAAAAACCATTTTTAACAACCCAAGAAGGGAAAACAAGGCATGACTCATAGGCAATCTAGTCTAAACATCCATAAATGGTCATTAAAGGGAAACACACCCATGGGGTGGCCCTAATTCAAGGAAATCAACATTATTCATGAATAATAACACATATTCAATTAACTAAATGCCATTAGGAAATAACATGGGTCAAAAAATAAATCATAGTGACACCCAAAAAAGGGAGAATGGAACTTCAAAACATATATTCATCTTGAAAATTAACGAGAGGCATAAGACCAACTACCTCATACTCATATGACTCTCCTTGTCCAACATCGGGCTTTGATTCGACCTAGAATGAAGTAGATATACAAAATGAGAAAAAATGATCAACCTTTGATAACTCAATAGAGAGAGTAAATCACTAATAATGTCTCAAGATGAATCGAGAGCTTACTGATTAGGTTCAAATGCCTCTAAAGGTGATTGAATTGGAGTTTGGATGGAGATTTAGGAGGAAAATACTATCTGGTATTGATGTTCATGTAATGGGGTGATCCATCTGTCCATCTAACAAAACACAAGGCTACTGCCTATTTTAGCCAAAAAAATAAAAGTACACGACAGGTACTTAAAACTACATGATGTGTAGTGCCTTTTTCTGTACAGTTTCTGGCCAGACCATCATATGGCGTGTACAGGTTAGTACATGGTGTGTACCCATATTACAAGGTGGGTTATTGAAAATACACAATGCGTAATACTATTTTTCTATGATTTCCTTAAGTAAAAACTTAAAAGGAAATATCCACACCTAAAAGGAAGAACTAGATTCTTACAAACTTTCCCCCTTAAATAAATTCATCGCTGAATTTACCTTCCAATTGTGGTGAAGAAAAAATCGAGAAAACTCTAGCCACTATGATCATACATAAGTCCCCCTCCCCCAGGTCTCATTTTGTACTCGACCATGCTTTCATATCACCTATACTAAATTAACAACCCGATAATAGAGAATATTCGTGCTATGATCCTCAATATGAAAGGATGCCCCTCAAAGGATCCATCTACATAGAACTCAACCTACTTGGTTTAAAAAGCGGAAGTTGAGTCTAAAAGGTAATGTCGCAACTGAGAAGCATAGAAGATGTCGTTCATAGCCTTATACCTCTGAGGTAACTGAAATCAATAGGAAATAGGCCTAACTCTCTCCAAAATCTTGAATGGCCCGAAATATCTTGGTGAAATCTTACCCCGTCTCCTAATCCTCTTATGTCCCAACCTCAAGAAACATGTAGGAAAACTCGATCCCTAAACTTGAACTCTAGAGGGTGTCTGTGGTGATTGAAATAAAAATTCTTAACAAGACGGCGTAGCAGTCATCCACTTATGAATCACTTGAACTTATTAAGTGGTCTCCTAGACAAGATTAAGTCCCATCATTGCTGCCTCTCCTTCCTCCAGCCCACATAGGGGTAATCAGCATGGACTACCATAAAAAGCCTCATATGGAACCATCAGAAAAGTAGCCTAAAATCTATTGTTATAGTGAAACTCAACCAAGTATATGTGTCTCTCCCAAGAACCCCGAAATCTAGAATGCATTCCTAATGTATGTCCTCCAACACCGGAATCTTGTGCTTTGACTGGCCATCTAACCGGGGGTGGTAAGATGTGCTCAGAAGCACTTGTGTACCCAAAGCCCTCTGTATCCATTTGCATAAATGAGAAGTAAACTAGGAATCTTTATCTGAAATGATAGATTAAGGGACCCTGTGCAGTTGTAAAGCCTCATGGATGTACAACCTTCAAAGCTAATCAACACTTAAGTTTCATTGATTGGTAGTAAAAGTGAAACCTTCATGAGATTTTCAAGAACAACTAACACGACATTGTTACCACAACCCCTCCACCATTGAAAAAATACACCAATCACGCCCCTGAGTATTCTAGTGATGCTTCTAGTGTTATTTCTCTTTAACTAGGAAAAACCAAACAAAACTCGGGTTATAACAGCGACATCACATCAAAGAACGATCGAACCCCAATCGACCTCATCAAAAGAGGTCATGCAATCTTTCCTCAAAAGAAATTGTAGACTTTTACACCAAACCCACCTTAAACTGGTGGAATATTTAAACTGGTCCAATGGAACCAAACATTAAGAATAAAAAGGATAATGAGTCAAACCATCATTGGATGACTTACCTAAAAAATTCCCAACTTAGAAGGCTGATGTATTGCAACAGAACACAATATCTACTCTTAAGTCACCATATGCCCACAATGATCCCATTCCAAGAAGCTCATACCTATCTATCAGTGATTCTCCTTTGTTAATCTATACCTTGATTAATTTAAAGGTCATGGCACAACATGAGTAAAAGAATAATTCTAAATCAATCCCATTGGAACCATTACCTCTTTTCAAAGCATCACATCTGAGCCCAACTATAAGTCCATACTCCCTGTTACAAGAGAGACTTTGATACTAGGACAAAAGTCCATATAATAAAACTGACTGAACCCTGAGAGGCATCCATCTGGAAGTCACATTGAAGAAAATAGTAGGCATCCCTAAGTTTATCCAAAGTGTTCATACATAATAAACCAAGTATCACTCAAGATTAACCAAGCCTCATTTAAAACTATGCATCCAACGCACAACACAGAAGAAGATACGAAATAGACCAATGGATTTCAACTATAGCACGGTGTATAACTAAAACCCTCTTATTGAATCTAAGATGATGTCAAGATAGGGTACATACTCGTATCTTAATGAATAGAACACTAAGAGAAACTTAAGGATTACTAGAAAAGTACAGTTAAACCACTACTGGTCAACCTCTTGAAAGAAACTCAGCTTATCTTATCGATAAATCATCATTCAACCAACCACAATACCTTTATCCCAAGGAATTTTTGTAATTTATAATGGTTAACCACTAATTTAAATCCATGATCATCAGTTACTTATAAGGTTTGCATACATAGTCAACTGTAAAAACTATCGTGATGTCAAGAAAGCATCAAAATGAAACAAGAATCACAAGCCTTGAAGGCACTCAAGTAGAAAAACCATTTTATAATGGACCTTGACTATGATCCTTATACTTGGATTAGGAAACATTTGAATAGAACTGACGTGATGTTCCCCACCTAGGAGTGTCTTAAATTTCAAGAAGAAGGAAAAATCACTCTCAAACGCCCGATTTCATAACCAACTTAAACGCACGAGTGTCATTCCACCAAACATGATCACCACATCATATCACTTGGTATGAAAGACAAAATTAAACTGATTGACGTTTCAAAACACCCGTTTCACAAAAAGTCCTCCCGATCAGTGGGACGAACTTGGTTCCAAAAAATTTAGGTCACTCTACTCTGGAAATAACTGAGAACTGACACAACAACTCAAAGATCAACAATTTAACCAAACTCGACCACTTGTTTTTAACATTTAACACTCGAGGATTATTGTGTATGTCAACACATACTTCCCTAAGTTTACAAGAACAAACAATAGAATCTAGGTACTATTCATAGGTTGTCCACCCTATGCATCTAGTACTAGATGACTCATGCAAGAACTAGCTCAAAAGTACATCATCAACACAACCATTTATATTGATGACGACGTACCAAGTTTCCCATCACTTATTGAAAAAGGGGTTCACACGACCTCCTAAGAAGCTGACCATGATCGAGACATGTCTAACCTACTGAACTGAGCATTCCCCAATGCTCATTACCATATCAAGGGTCAAGATACATAGATCAACCATCCGAAAAATGGTGTCCTCTTTAAATACTCAAACATCCTAATAGGGTCAATGACACCTGGGTGGTACTAATGTTAGAAATATCTACCCAAGGCTAGACCCTTATGAAGCATAAGAATCATAAAACTGAGAGGCATCCTACTCAGGATCCTCTAGGTAACACAAGAGAAGGCATCCTACATGGGATCCTTAGCTAAAAAGGTAAGGGGATGATCCTACATAGGATCCTTGAAGATAAACATTAGAGGCACACTACAATAGGGATCCTCGAAAATGGTAAACATAAGAGAGATCCTAAAAGGGAATCCCTAGAATAACATGTAAACAAGGAATCCCTCGGGGGATCCTTGGTAACCAGATAGAAGATAGAGACATCCTATATAAGATTATCTAAATCAAAACATAATCAAAGGAATCCTACACATAATCCTCGATATCAACTCATATCACAACCTCATAGGCCAGAAGAACACATATTTCAAGGAATAAATCCTCAAATCATAGGTCATGAGAGATATCTCATAGCTCATCTCAGATCATAGGTCTTAACTAGGTTTGTTTGAACACCCAATTAGTCATTCATGCCATGTTCATTCTTAGGTGACAACTGAAAATGATAACTGGAAGAAGAACATATCCATTTATACAGAATCCCCAAAACACCCATTAGTATTCCACAGAATGCTCCAAGGGTTTCACCATCGCGATCTATGTGGAAAACTGCTCAGAAATAACTACCCATAGGTCCAAAACTAACAAATGGGGATAAAACAGGAAAATACCCTTAAAGGGTGCCAGAAAAGAAATACATGATGTGTAGAAATCACACACAGTGTGTACCATAAAACTCTTAAATAGGTGTTTACTCCCATTATCCTAGGCATGTAAACATACCAAGTACATGACATTTAAACCTAGTACATAGTGTGCACTCAATTTATCCCTCCTGGACATGTACTTCTACATGGAAAAAGTCACACAGTTTCCGCCTAAGTAAAACTACATAGTGTGTATCTACTATACACGGTGTGCACTAACCAAAACCCAAAAACCTATGTTATCTCTCACATGACTGGACACACGGTCAAATACCACATGGCGTGTACTCCTAGTACACAATGTGTACTTAATAAAAGATCTCTCTTCCCAAATAGAAGAACACATGGCATGTGTTCATAGTATCACATGCTGTATTGTCTGGGTTTCCAAACAGTAAGCCTCAAAAACTACCCCAGAACCCCTATTTTTTCAAAATAAAGGAATGGTGTGCCAAATTTCGATCCATGGGGGCCCATACTCCCCATGAATCAAAGCTTGGCATCCACATATAGCAGGTAACAACACTATATATATCCCATGTCCGAAACATGATCCGCCAAATTCTGATCCAAGAGGGCCCATACTCATTAGGGTCCAAAGTTTTGCATCCATCCAATTCAACCATAACATGTACCAATACACCAATCACAAAAGAAAGTATATCTATCACAATACCTATCAAAACAACCTGAATATCTAGAATGACATTTACCATAACAACATGCAATCAGTAATGCTCTCTAAATGGCATGACAAGAATAAAAGGCATGTGATTTATAACAAGTTCCTATATGATGCATGATATGGAATACCCTCATCACATCGGGTTGCAACAAAATATAACCACAATGATATCAATAATAACAACACAAAACAAGTGTGTCACCTAATGATGAAATCACATCAACTGTAATAAATCAAAATCCAAAAATTACAATTTCATTTGAGGAAATTTGGATTTATCCTATACACAAGGTAGATACTCATGGGAAAAAATTAGTATCAAAACCATTTCATTTTCATATTTGTCTATTGTCGCTGAAAAATAAACTAAACCAGAAAGAAAAATGGCTCTGATACTACTTTGTAACATCCCAGATCTGGAAGCTACTCAATTGGTTCATCGTACCCGATTGGCCACATGACCTCAAGAAAATTTCCCCAAACACTAGAGGCTTCCGACTAGCAGTGAGGGCCTAGGGTGTAATGATGGGGAAACTATTACCTCATCGAAGAGTATAACACAGTGGAACAACAGTATACAATAGAGGAAGTAGTAAACGACATACAACTGAAGTAAACAGTGGAAGACTGATAATATAGGTTATCAGATTTCATAACATACAAGAATGATGCTACATGTTCATGTTCTAAAAAATAGACAAAACATGATACACTGTGGTCAAAAATAAGATACAATACCAAGGTACAAAAATAAAAAATAACACTCAGAAGCATCACAAGCCTCGAATTGGTCCCATGCTTTTCTGATCCTAACAGCAATCAAGTACCTGTAGAAGGGTGCTTTCATTTATCAACACCTGCAAAAATATAATCTATTTTGGCCCAAAATCATGACCCAAGTAGGGTGTGAGAAATAAATCCCAATAATAAACCACCCAAGATCTGTTCCTAATAATCAGTGAGTATATGAAATGACAATGTAAAATAGTGAAATAAGTAACTATGAAGTAATCAAAAGTAAAAAATTCTACATACAATGGTTTATATTTTCATTCATTATTTTCAGTTCAACCATACAATTACATTGAATTATATAAGTCTTGAGATCCAGCCTAAGACTGTGAATCCCCTTTATAAAGGATACACAAAAGATACCTTAGAAGGCTATCTGAATAAGTAAAGTGAAGACTGAATCCAATCTTGTGATTTGGATTGGTAAACATGTCATAAGTCATTCCATTCAATATTCAATTCAACACCTCCCCCACAGGCATAACTAATCTTCGCCATCAGGCATAACAAATACTCACCCACAGGCATAACTAATCCCCACCCACAAGCAAAACCAATCATTTAATAATTTTCTAAAAGAGAATGGACTGGGTATCCCTCAATGGATCCTAGGTTCACTAGGCATTTTAAATAAGCCTCAATGAGCCCGAACACCCTATCTGTGGCTCGATCATGACCTTTACATAATTAACCTCTTGATCCCATCCATTTCCTTTTAATCAAGACAATGGTTCACCCAAGGTATATAAGGTAAAATTAGTCACATGATCCCAACCTTGTCTTTTAATTGATACCATGGCTTGACCATTGTTAATTACCCCCTTCTTAATCATTACATACAAGCAGCCACTTGTAAATTAAACTATTACATGGATTTAACATATTAACTCACATGGGCATATATCATATAACAAGAAACACATGTGAATTAAACTATCACATGGTTTAACATCAATAACTCAGGTAGTAAAAATTAACATAACAAGCCTATAAAGTAATATAAACCATTAAAAGGCCTTATCATAGCCTATCTCATGTGGGAAAGTTCATAGCTGGACAAAACATTCCAAACATGCTTAAACAAGCATATACATAACATGAGGAAAATGGGAAATCAATAATCCCACACCCTTACTCAAAACAATTACAATTTAACACAACTAAAATTCCATTTAATAATCAAAACCATTTTTAACAACCTAAGACGAGAAAATAAGGCATGCCTCATAGGAAACCTAGGAAAAATATCCATAAACAGTCATTGAAGGGAAACACACCCATGGGGTGGCCCTAATTCAAGATAATCAACATTACACATGAATAATAACACATAATCAATTACCTAAACATCATTATGAAATAACACGGGTTAAAAAATAAATCAAAGTGACAAACAAAAATGGGAGCATGGAACTTCGACACACATATTCATCTCAATAATTAACAAGAGGTATAAGACCACCTACCTCATAATCGTATTACTATCCTCATCCAATGTCGTTTTTTATTCGACCTAGAATGAAGTATATATAAAAAATGAGAAAAAATTATTAACCTTAGATAACTCAATCGAGAGAGGAAATCATGAAGAATGGATCAAGATGAATCGAGAGATTACCGATTGGGTTCAAATGCCTCTGACAATGATAAAATCAGAGTTCAGATAGAGATTCAGGAGGAAAATCCCATCTGGCACTGCTGTTTGCATAATGGGGTGAGCCATCTGTCTATATAACAAAACATGAGGGTACTACATGTTTTTTCCAACAAAATAAAAGTACACAACATGTACTTAAAACTACACGCCATGTAGTGCCTTTTTTTGGTACAGTTCCTGGCCAGATAGTCACATGGTGTGTACTGAGTAGTACATGGCATGTACCCATATTAAACTGTTTTTATTGAAAATACATGGCATGTAATACTCTTTTACATCCATTTCCTTAAGTAAAAACTTAAAAGGAAATTTATTTACCTAAAAGTAAGAACAAATTTCTTACAAACATTCCCCCTTAAACCAATTCATCCTCAAATTTCCCTTCCAAGGGCGGTGAAGAAAAATCCAAGAAAAATTTGGCCACTATGATAATACATCAGTATCCCTACCCTAGGTCTCATCCTATACTCGACCATGCTGTCATAGCACCCGTACTAAAGGAACAAACCAGTCATGGAGAACGTTCATGCTATGATCCTTAATATGAAAGGATGCTCCTCAAAGGATGCATCTAATTCAAACTCAACCTATTTAGGTTGAAAATCAAGAGATGAGTCTAAAAAGTAACGTCATAACTAAGAAGCATGGAAGACATCATGCATAGACTTGTACCCATGAGGTAACTATAATAAATATGCAATAGGCCCTACTCTCTATAGAATCTCGAATGAACCGATGTATCTTAGCGAAAGATTACACTATATCTTGATCCTCTTATATCCCAAACTCATGAAACATGTAGGAAAACTTGATCCATGACCTTGAACTCTAGAGTTTGTTTGTGGTGATTGACATAAGATTTATTATTGAGACTATGTAGCAATAAACTTATTTTGAATCACCTGAACCTATTCAATGGTCTTCTAGACAAGATGAGGTCCCAGTATAGCTACCTCTCCTGCCTCCATCCAATATAGGGGTGATCAGCATGGCCTACTGTACAAAGCCTCATATGGCACCATAAGAAAAGTAACATGAAATCAATTGTTATAGGTGAAGTCAGCCAAGGGTATGTGTCTCTCCCAAGAACCCCCAGAATCCAGAATGCATTCCCAAAGCATGTCCTCTAGCACCAAAATCGTGCGCTCTGACTAGCCATCTAACTAGGGGAGGTAAGCTATGCTGAGAAGAACCTATGTACTCGAAGACTTCTATATCAATTTCCAAAAAATGAGAATTAAAATGGGTGTAACTATCTGAAATGATATATTATGGGACCCCATGCAGTCATAAAGCCTAAAAAATGTACAACCTTAAAATATCATCAACACTAAAGTTTCCTCGATTGGTAGGAAAAGTGAGACCTCTGTGAGATTTTCAAGAACAAATCACACAACATTATTACCATAACACCTCCACCATTGGAAAAATCCACCAAGGGTTCCCCTGAGCATTTTAGATATGCTTCTGGTGTGATTTTACTTCAACTAGGAAAACTCAAACATAAATGGGGTCATAACAGCGGCCTCATAGTAAAGAACGGTCAAACCCCGATCGACCTCATCAAAAGAGGCCACACAATATTTCCTTAAAAGACATTGTGAAATTTTAAACCACACCCAATTTAAACTACAAGAGTATTTAAACTAGTCCAATGAAACCAAACAAAAAGAATAATAAGGATAATGAGTCAAACCATCACTGGATGACTTATCTTAGAAATGCCTGGCTTAGAAGGCCGATGTATTGCAACAGAACACAACGCCTGCTCCCAAAGAACCATATACCCACAATGCTCTCATTAACTAAAGCTCATACTTGTCTCTTGGTGATGATCCTTTGTCAATCAATCCCTTGATCAGTTAAAAGGTCTTTCCACAACATCAGTAAAATTGTAATTCCAGATCTATCTCACTGGAACCATTAACTATTTTTAAATCATCACATCTGAGCCTGACTATAAGTTTGAGATAACCTCAGATTCGACAACTCGGAGTCTGAGGAACTCACCAAGGTGGTCCATACTCCCCATTACATGTGATAATTTGGTACTAGGCCAAAATTCCACATAATAACACTGACTGAACCTAGAGCGGCATCCGCCTGGCGGTCACATTGAAGAAAATAATAGGCATCCCTTTGTCTTTCCAAGGCATTCCTACATGAGAACCCAAGTATCACTCAGGATTAACCAATACTCATTTAAAACTTTGCATCTAGCGAACAACACATAAGGAGATCATAAACTATCCCAATGGATTTCAACTGTATCACAATTTATAACCGACACTCTCTTAGTGAATCTAAAACGATGTCAAGATATAGTACATGCTCATCTCTTAAGGAAGATCACATGAAGAGAAACCTAAGGATTACCAGAAAAAGGATAACTAAACCACTACTGGTCGACCTTCTGAAAGAAACTCAGCTTCTCTTGTCAACACCTCATCATTCAACTGACCACAATGCCTTTATCCCAATTAATTTTTGTGATAGCTTATACTTAACCACTGTGGTCCATCCATGATCATCTATTCCTTATAAGGGTTTCACACACAGTCAACTACAACAACTTTTGTGCTATCAAGAAAGCATCAACATGAAACAAGAATCACTAGCCTTGAAAGAATTAAAGTAGAAAAACTATTTCTAAATGGTCCTTGATTATGATCCTTCTACCCAGAGTAGGACACATTTAAATAGAACTGACGTGAAGCTACCCACCTAGGAGTGTCTAAAATGTCAAGAAGAAGGAACAAACACTCTCAAACATGCGATTTCATAACCAACTTAAATGCACAAGTTTAATTCTACAAACCATGATCCCCACGTCATATCACTTGGCATGAAATCCAAAATTAAATTGATCGGTGTGTCCAAACACCTATGTCACAGAATGTCCTCCCAAGTAGTGGGACGAACTTGGTTCTAAAACATTGAGGTCACTATACTCTAGAGATAACTTAGAACAAACACAACAGCTCAAAGCTCAATGATTTAACTAAACTCCACAACTTGTTTTTAACATTTAACACTCGATAGGTACCACGTATGTCAACACATACTACCCTAAGTTTACCAGAACAAATGGTACAATTTGGGTACTATTCATAGGTTGTCCACCCTACACATCCTAATAACAGATGAATTACGTAAGAACTGGCTCAAAATCACATCATAAACACATCTATTTACACAGATGATGATGTACCAAGTCACCCATCACTTAAGGAAAGAGAGGTTTACACGACCTCCTAAGCATCTGACCATGCTCGAGGTATGTATAACCTACTAAACTAAGAATTCCCTAATGCTCCTTCCTATATCAAGGGTCAAGTTACAAAAATCACCCATCCGAACAAGAGTGTACTCTTTAAAGACTAAAAATTCCTATTAGGGATAACAAAACTTGGGTAGTACCAATGTTGGAAATATCTACCACATGCTAGCCCCTTACAAAGAATAGGTGTCATAACAATAAGAGGCATCCTACACGATATCCTCTAGGTAACATAAGCAAAGGCATCCTATATGGGATCCTTATTTAAAAAGGCAAGGGATTAATCCTACATGGGATCCTCAAAGATAAACAAGAGAGGAATCATACAATAGGGATCCTCAAAAATGGTACACAGAAGAGAGATAATAAAAGGGACTCCCTAGAACAACATGTAAACAATGCATCCCTCAGGGGATCCTTGGTAACCAGAAAGAATATAAAGACATCCTACACGTGATTATCTAATTCAAAAAATAAGCAGAGAGATCCTATACAGAATCCTCAATATCAACTCGTATCACAACCTCATAGGCCAGAAGGACACATCTCTCAAGGAAGACATCCTCAAATCATAGGTCATAAGAGATATCTCACAGTTCATCTTAGATCATAGGTCTTAACTAGGTTGGTCTGAACACCCAATCAATTATTCATGCCAAGTTCACTCTCAGGTGACAATTGAAAACGATAACTAGATAAATAACCTCTCTATTTATAGAGAATCCCCAAAACACCCATTAGGAGTCCTCAGAATGCTCCACAGGTTTCACCATCACAATCTATGAGGAAAACTACTCATAAATAACTACTCATGGGTCCAAAACTAACAAAAGGGGATAAAATAAGAAAATACCCTTAAAGGGTGCTAGAAAAGAAGTACACGATGTGTAGAAACCACACACGGCGTGTACCCTCAAACTCTTACATAGGCATGTACTCCTATCGGCCTAGGAATGTAAACATCCCAGGTACATGTTATGTCAACCCGACACATAGTGTTTACTCAAGTTCTCTCTATTTTCCATGTACTTCCACATGGAAAAAGTCACAAGGGGTCCACCTAATTTAAACTACATGGTGTTTATCTACCATACACAACATGCACTAAACAAAAACCAACAACACATGTTCTCTATCACATGAAATGACACACGATTAAATATAACAAGGTGTGTACTATTAGTACATGGCATATACTTAAGAAAATATCTCTCTTCCTGAATAGAAGAACACATGGTCTGTGTTCATAACATCACACACTATGTTGTCTAGGTTTCCAAACAGTAAGCCTCAAAAACTACCTCAGAACCCCTATTATTTCAAAATAAAGAAATGGTGTGCCCAATTCTGATCCATGGGATCCCATACTCCCCATGAATCAAAGATTACATATAGAACATAACAAAAAAATCTATATCCCATGGCCAAAACATTATCCACCAAATTTTGATCCAAGAGGGCCCATACTCATCAAGCGCCACAATTTTTACATCCATAAAATTCAACCATTACATGTACCAATACACTTATCAAAAAAAGAAGGCATATCTATCATAATACTTACCACAACATCTCGCATATCTAGCACAAAATCTATCAAAACATCTTGCAATCAGTAATGCTCTCTAAATGGAATGGAAATAATGTATGACATGTGATTTATAACAATTTACAATATGATGCATGAGATGGAATACCCTAATCGCATTGGGTTACAAAAAAATAAAACCACAATGATATCAATAATAACAGCACAAAACAAGTGCGTCACCCAATGATGAAATCGAATCAACTATAATAGATCAAAATCCAAAAATTACAATTTCATTTGAGGAAATTTAGATTTATTTTGTACATAGGGTAGCTAATCACAGGAAAAACTTAGTACCAAATCCATTTCATTTTTATCTATGTCTATTGTTACTAAAAAATAAATCAAATGAGTAATAAAAACTACTCTGATACTACTTTCTAATATCCTAGATACAGAATCTACTCAACTAATGCGCCTTACCCGGTTGGCCACATGGCCACAAGCACATTTCTCCAAACAACAGAGGCTACCGACTAGTAGTGAGGGACTATGGTGTGATGGTGGGGAAACTATTCCTTCATTGGCAGAGTTAAACATAATAGAACAATAGTATACAATAGCGAAAGCAACAAGCAACTGAAGTAAATAGTGGAAGACTGATAATATTGGTAATCAGATTTCATAATATAAAATAATGATTCTACATGTTCATGTTCTAGAAAATAGACAAAACACGATACACTGTGGTTAGATACAAGATACAATACTAAGGTACAAAAATAAAAAAGAAAACTTAGAAGTATCACAAGCCTCGACTTGGTCCCATGCTCTCCTGTTCCTAACAGTAATCAAGTACCTATAGAAGGGTACTTTCCCTTATTGACACCTACAACAATACAATATGTTTGGGACCAAAAGAATGACCCAAATAGGGTGTGAGAAATAAATCCTAGCAGGAAACCACCCAAGATCCGTGTCTAAAAAACAGTGAGTATAAGCAACAACAATGTACAATAGTGAAAGAAGTAATTAGGAATTACTCAAAAGTAAACAATCCTACATGCACTAGTTTCCATTTTCATTCATTATATTCAGTTCAAGTATACAATTAAATTTAATTATATAAGTCTCGAGATCCGGTCTAAGCCCGTCAATACCCCTATAAAGGATACACAAAAGATACCTCAGAAGTCTATTTGAACAAGTAAAGTGAAGACCAAATCCAAGATTATGATTTGGCATAGAAGACATGTCATAATTCATTCCATTCAATATTCAATTCAACACCTTTCCCATAGGCATAAAAAATCCTTACCCACAGGAATACAAAATCCACACCTATAGGCATAACCAATCCTCGCTCGTAGGAAGAACCAATCATTTAATCATTTTCTAATAGAGCACGGCCTGGGTATCCCTCAATGGATCCTATGTTTTCTTGGGATTTTAAATAATCCACAATGAGCTTGACCACCTTATCTATGGCTTTCTCATAGTCTTTACATAATTAAACTCTTGAGCCCGTCCATTTTCTTTTAACCAAGACAATAGTTCACCCAAGGTTTATAAGGCGCAATTCGTCACATGAACCCTACCTTGTATTTTAACTGAGACTATGGCTCACCCATTGCTAATTACCCCTTCTTAATCATTTTATACATGCAACCACATGTAAATTAAAATATTACATGGATTTAACAAATTAACTCACATAGACACATATCATATAACAAGAAACACATGTGAATTAAACTATCACATGGTTTAACATCAATAACTCCTGTGGGCACACTTTACATAACAAACCAATCAAGTAATCTAAACCATTATAAGGCCTTATCATAACCTAACTCATGTGGGAAGGTTCACAGTGGGAGAGAAACATTCCAATCATGCTTAAACAGGAATAGGCGTAACATGGAGAAAATGGGTAATCAATAATATGAAAACCTTAATCAAAACAATTATAATTTAATAAAATTTCAATTCCATTTAATAATCAAAACCATTTTTTAACAACCCAAGAATGGAAAACAAGGCTTGCCTCATAGGCAATCTAGTCCAAATGGTCATAAATAGCCATCGAAGGTAAACACACCCATATGGTGGCCCTAATTCAAGGAAATCAACATTACACATGAATAATAACGCATATTCAGTTAACTAAACATTATTAGGAAATAACACGGGTCAAAAAATAAATCAGAGTGACACCCAAAAATGGGAGAACGTCACTTCGGCACATATATTCATCTCTATAATTAACAAGAGGCACACGACCACCTACCTCGTACTCGTACGACTCTCCTCATCCATCGTCAGTCTTTGATTTGACCTAGAATAGAGTAGATCTACAAAACAAGCAAAAAATATCAACCTTTTATAACTCAATAGAGAGATGAAATCATGAAGAATGACTCAAGAGGAATTAAGAGCTTACCGATTGGGTTCAAATGCCTCTGATGGTGATCGAATCAGAGTTTGGACAAAGATTCAAGAGGAAAAATCCCATCTGAAACTGCTATTTTCATAACAAGTAGATCCATATATCTGTCTTACAAAACATGAGGCTACTTCCCATTTTAACTGAAAAAATAAAAGTACACAGCATGTACTTAAAACTACACTTTGTGTAATGCATTTTTGTAGATAGTTCTTGGCTAGACCATCAAATGGAATGTACTGTGTAGTACATTGCATGTACCCATATTACATGGTGTGTTCTTGAAAATACACAACATGTAATCCTATTTTACCTCCATTTCCTTAAGTACAGACTTAAAAGGAAAGATCCATATTCAAAAATAATTTTCAGTTTTATTATAATTATTGTTCAGTATGTTCCGAACAAAGAACCATTGTTATATATGATTCCTATTTTTATTTATTTATCTATCATTACAACTATGTTCTGGTTGTTTTATCTTATATACTATTTTTACTACATTCCATTCTATATTATAAGGGCCTAACGGGCTATTAGTTTTGTGTTTAAAGGTTTTTGTGATATTAGTTATATAGATGGGTCATACCTAATTTTTTTTATAGAATTAGGCATGACATAAAGGAATATTTTAGAGGGAATACACTCCACATGATTACCTTATTCACTCAAAACTAGTCAGTAGCCTCTTCCATATGAGGAAACACATCTGAGGTATAATATCATTCCCATAAGGGTACTATTTAGGCAGCCGAGACCAGAGAATTACAAATTGGAATCAGAGCATGTTTTTTGATGGTATAGTGTTATTTAGAGATTTGGAGATATTTTTGAGACTCATGAGTTAGTATATTCATATTATTAGTGACCATGACATTGGTTGATACCCAATTTTCTAATGGTTGTCTAGTTTCAGGAATAATAACTCTTGGATGAGTGAGTTTTTTTTGACCGAGAATCCTAATGTATGATGTATGAGACTTAGGATGATTAATAGGTCTTGGTTGTGAGATAGTGAGTTTTTCATGAATTATGATAGTGGAATTCTAAGATCATGATACATGTGCCTGTGGGTGATGTTGTGAGATAAATTGGATAATTAATATCAATTATTAATTTAAGAAACGTATAATATAATATGTGTTTTTCTGAATATATGATAAAAATAAATTATATTAATATGGATTAGAAGGATTTGGTTGTTGGACTATGATGTTATTTTTTTTAGTAATAGGGTAATGGATTTAAGAATTTTTAAGATTTTTATAATGACTCAGTTTTGAAAAGACAATTTTGTGTGTGGTATAAGATAGGTATAAACCTTTTTTTAATATTGATTTAATTTGAATTGGATTGTGGATACAATGATTTTTAAATGACTGGGATTTTTTTTTTATTTTGAGTAAATGTTAGGAAAAATTATTTGAAACTAGATTACAATGTAGTTTTTAAAATTGAATTAAAATTGGTTTTTTGAAAATAGAAATAGTTTTTAGAAAAAGAGACTAGTTGAGTTGAGGATTTTTGTGATTTCAGTTTTGATGGAAAATCCATTGGATGCCAATGGATTTTTTAAAAAAAATTAGGTGAGTAAGATGTGGTTTATTTAATAGGGGATAAGTTAGGTTATATAAATTTTTAATAATAACCTATATGGTGTTTCCCTATATAGTTTATCTGTTTTATTTTACTTACCCAAAACGCGTGGCTACAATTCATTTTTCATTGATCATATTAGAATGATTTCATTATATATATGCATAAATATATTATATTTCAATCATTTATAAGTTAGTCTCATATACAGAGGCTTGATATGGACCAGTGCTTGAGTAGGTTGATGGATTCAAATGCAATGTGGGTTATGTGTATGGGAACCATAGAGGGTGTTTTGGTCACATGTGTTATCAAGTGATATCAATACGAGATTATAGATTCTTTATTGAGTTGTGTTATTAATGAAAAGTTCCTTATGGGTTAGATATGAGAGCCTAAAACCTATAGATGTGACTTAGAGGAGCGTGAGTCATGTTATGTGACCCATACGATTGGTTTCTGTAGTTTAACCGTTGTTCCATGGTTATTTTTAGGGAGTTTCATATACTGGGACCATGAATGTATATTCAATGTTAGGATTTAGTATCTAAATGTGAGTTATTGGGTTTAGGTATTGAACCCCTTGATGTGTTTTTTATGTTTTCACTGGTTGGATTGGTTGATTTTTCTTTTTGATATTTGATTCCTATGGTGTGGGAGAACCATTAGTAATAATCATCCAATGTCACTAGAGTCATATAATGGGATGAAAAAAAATTCATGTGATGGAACGATCATTGAAACTTTGGTGTTTATAAATTTAAAAGTTTGGTTGGCCACTATCTAGGTGTTTTTTGAATTCATGTTTTGGTTATGAGAGGTTAGGAAGATGATGATGATAGTATTATAATGGGGGGGGGATTGTATCGATTCATGGTTGGTTGAGATGACATGGGGATTCATGTGAGTGGATATAACCAATATAAGGATTCAGTTGTGATGTTGGATAGAGTCACTGTGTTGGTGATTAACTTAGACAGAATTGATGATAATTATGCATAATTTAGATCAGAGATGTGTCAATTCTCATTGGTATAGTGTGAAATTATTATGGGATATTTAAGGAAATAATATTGAAATTTACTCTAAGATTTTTTTAGACTCTAGTGAGGTTTTTAATTCTTTAGTGATTCATTTATTTGTTAAGTTAATTTGTTTGGATGATGCAGTAATGCGTCAAAAAGTAAATATGTGTGTTTTTTAAAAAGTCAATATTAGTTTGATCAAATAGTGACATGAGTGTAGATAGACACGGTGAGTTTAAATTGCATTAGAATCATTGTTCGGGATATAATTGAGATGTTTCAATGATCAAAGAATTATTTTAGTATAAATCCAGTGAATATGATCATAATTTTGTGATTTTATATTGGAATGACATTAAATTTTATAGAATGGAGCCTGGAAACTTAAGCATGAATTGATGAACCTGATAGGTTGTGTTTTACAGTTGAGGACCAATGTGACTTATCAAGGATGAGAATTTATATGGTGGTGAGGTTGTAAAACCCCATTCCTTTTCTGGGATACAAAAATCCAATAGAATTCATATTTTTGATTTCTAGAGTGGGTTTCATTTTGGGAACTAGTGTTTGGATCAAGTTTTTTAAGTTTGGAAAACATAAGGAGATTCCATTAGAATAGGTAACAAATATATGTTTGAGTTTGGGTGCTTTGTTGGATGATAAATTGTAGCATTATGAACATGTAATGATATTTTTTAGGTGCCCCACCATGAATAGGTTAATGTCATGGTGGACCCTATGGTGAAGGTAAAAATTTCAATGTTCAGGTTGTGGAGCCTTGGGTTGGGCATGGTACTCGGGGAAGGCTTCTATAAAAAACTAGACAAGTTAAACCCTAGTTTCATACACATGGTTTTTGGAAAATAGTGAGGGTGATGGAATATACTGTGGTGGTTGGTTTCTTCATATATGAGGCCCCACAGTGGAAAAAAATGAGGTGCAGGGAGATATAGTGTACTATTTTCTATTTTAGGAAGCATAGATTCCTACCTAAAATGGAATGTTAGTAGGATCCCTTGGGTGTGGTGCTTAATGTGGTGGGCCCATTAGGGATACCTGGGAATGGACCATGACAAGTTTTTTGTTGTGGAACATATTTTTTTTACTTCCCTAGTGTTAAATGTGTGGGTTTTTCATTTTCACCTACTTTGGTTATTAGGGTATCATGACCCATTTCTTTTACTCCATCATGTGCATCTTAACTAGGGATATCTCTCTCTTTCTCCCTTAGATTACCCATAGTTTGCGGTAATTATTTTTTTTGTGATTTATTTAGAAAATCATGGTGATTCTATCCTCCTCCATTTTCATTCTTCTTAAGTTTATCCTCTGATTTGGTTTAACCTGATTAGGTATTTGAGTTGTGATTCCACCAAATCATGGTGAAATCAACCCATTATTATGGTTCTTAGGTGTGTATTGGTTATTCGATGTTTTGATAGGAAGTTCACATGCTATTTTTTTGAGGTACATTTCCCTATGAATTTTTCTAGGGGGTTATTTTAAATTGAATTATAATGATTTTTAAATTGGTACCACATGCTAGGGATTTTTCCTGAGATTTTTATGGGAGTATGTCACATAACTTTTGTTAGATCTTTGTTGTTTATTTAGTGTGATGAGGTCTCCAGATTAATTATTAGGAAATTATTACTGGTTGGTTTATTTTGAAAAATTAATATAAATTGTAAAATGTGTTTAAATAATTGATTATAACTATTATTATTAGTTATGGGAATTTGATGCTTGGGATAGAACCCTGTGATGAGGTGTGATAGCTAGAAAGAGCTATGATAATATTAGTTTAGATTCATCTAGCTACTTTAAAGGAACAAACATAGTTGAAGTAGGTGGCATTGAAAATATTTGTGTATCTTAGTTATCTGGAGATTTTATGTTTGTGTTCCATTATCATTAATGCCTTCCATAATACCACTTTACTTGTTTTATTTTACATAATATTTTTATGGGATCATTTTTTCCTAATTTCTAATATGAACCATATTTCTTGATAAACGATTTTTTGGTAAAGATCTGGTCAAAACCAGTACTAGTTTCCCTCATTATACTTTTGATTGTTGGTGTGCATTGGATATAAAATTTAAATAGTTACTTTTTAAAATTTAATTTAAAAAAAGTGGATATTATTAAAATGGAAATTAATGGACATTATATTTTTTGTTACATGGATTTGAAATGGTGTTTCACTACAAAAATGACTTCCTTAAAGAATGTTTTGACGGGATTTGGACAAGTAGCTAGTGTATCTAAAATGAAATGTGATACCTTTTTAAATTATTTTAAATGTCAATTTCATATTGGTTTTAATATATTCTAGAAGGGATTTACTGATATTTTTTGGTCAAATTAACCTGGTAGGGGAAATTGACATTTTTTGTAAATATTGTATGCCTTTTGTTCCATATGGTCATTCATGTATGATGTGTACTTATTTCATGATGATACTCATTGTGTGTGTAGTACTGTGAGAACTTTTGTTATGGTATCAATGTGACGAGATGATCTTGATAGTTTTAAAAAACCCCTTAGAGGGTAGTGACAGTTCTAAAGGACCTAAGAGAAGGATGAGGGATGTTATGGATAAAATGATGGCTTTGGGCCAATAAATGGAATGGTGACCAAGGAACCACTGTAGGGTGTATATGTTATGACTGAATGAGGGGTTTCTTGGAGAGTATTTTGGTAGAGAGAAAAATCTAGAGAAGTTTCTTGTGACATATGGCTTCAGTGGTGATGTCAAGTCATGCATTTAAGGGGATGCACTTGAGTATGAGAGACGAGTTTGGAATATGACTAACCCTCAAGTTATATTTTATGAGATTTTCTTAGAGGGATGTACTAACCATGGTGACTAGTTACTAAGGGACTTGTGATTGTAAACTAGCTTGGTGGATACCTAGGATTCAACTAACATGCCTAATATGATTGAATTGAGAGGCTATGTCTTGGGATTTATCTCTAATTACTGATATTGAATTCCATGGGGTAGTCCCCCTTGGATTAACTGTAATTATTAGTTGGAATTCCTTAGGTTTGTTCCCCTTGATTCTTTATGAGCACTGATTTAGAATTCCTTGGATGAGTTCCTTGGATTCTTATGGACTACTGGTACAGAATTATTTAAGGAAGGCCCCATTGGATTCATTTTCATTATTTACTTAGAATTCATTTGATGGGTTCCTTAGATGTTCAAGGATAAATGATAAATAATTACTTTGGAGACCCCCTTGGACTCCTTATGATTTATAATTTGGAATGATTTTGAAAAGTTCCTTAGATTTTTATAGAAACCATGCTTGTAATTCCTTGGACAAGTTCCTCAGAATTGTATAAAAAACCCATTTTTAATTCATTATATGAGTTTCTTAGATTCATATAAAAAACTGGTTTAGAATTCCATCGATGGATTCCATGGATTCTATTGTGATACTATATGGTTTTCCTAGGACCTTATCCAGAAAATCAGCCACAGGAAAAATACTATTGGATTTTCTAGGGGTCATCCCCTAGGAATACATGCTTTAACCTACAACTGGATTGGTCATGGGAGAATTTTTGATAGGAACGGTTTGTGAAATGATCAAAGAGAAAGTAGAATCAACTTTGGTTGATATGATATCCTGTATTGGTTTCAAGGTATGACATGCTCCCCCTGGGTATTTACCTATGTTTTGGGACACTCTGATATTTTCCAAAGAATTTATATTAAATTTCCTGTGTATTATGTTTTTTAGTGGGTGTGTTTCACATGAAACCAAACTTATTATATTATGTATTTTATAAACATCCACTTTATCACAATAACACTCTGTATTGTCATGGAATTAGGGGTTCGAACTAGGTTGTTGGACTCACCCCTACCTATGTACATGACATGCGTTTTGATGTATATGGGTAGACCCTCCTGTTCTATCCCAAGGAATAATATTTCTTGGATACAAATATTTGGAATGATTCTAGTGATTTGGGGAGGCCAAGGACTAAAAAAATGGGTTTATTATGGGTTAGACTAGAGTCTAGTTTAATTTTCAGCTTCATATTAGTTATTGATCAGCATGTACTGGACATGGTGTTTCCATTATATATGATGCATGTTTTTATTTCATTATCTTCTACTACTATTATGATATTTTTAATGCATCATATATAATGTTTTTAATACATTATATTATTAATTTTGGTGGTTCATTGGGATAATCATTTTGTGTCTTCAAGTAATTGGAATGCTTGTTATACAGATGGGTCATGTTGAATTCTTGGTAGAATCAAGCATTTCCTCGAGCCATATTTTATAGGGATTAGACTCCCAAAAATTGGATTTTTATCTCACTACAGGTCGATAGACTCTATTATAAAGGTATTAATACCAGAGGTCTAGTATCATTCTCACGTGGGAACTAATCATGTAACTTGGTTTGGGGGTATTATAAGAATCCTCTATCTTCAGAGTTGATTACCCCTATCTTTGAGCTTAGTTGGGAATAGGGTCCCCCATGGGATTTATTTACCACCTTTATTGATACCAATTGTTCAGTGAAGTGAGGATCCTCCACTACTTCTCTAAAAGAGTTAGTTATCCCCTTGACTGATAATTTTTTCCTAGTGGGCCGAGGGTTCAACATAGTTGTTTGAGAGATGTGGTATGGGTTTCCTAATAATTGGGTAATTATAATCATGGGGGTAGTACTCTCTTAGACGAAATCTACCATTGGTCAAGTTGTGGGTTCCACTTAAGATTTATCAAATGGTGACATGGTGATGATGGAAAGTAAGTTTTGGTTCCTCTCTGACTAACGCACATACATTGGTGAGGAGTGGGGTCCCCACATCAGTTTTTTATTGAAATTTATATTAACAGATGAGGATATTAAATTCTTAAATACTTATGACTCCTCAAGAACCCCTTAGTCTCCTTCGAGATTTTCCATATGACTGACCTATCAAATTTAGTCTATGTGGATATTTAGGTATTCCAAGAATCCTTAGTTATTCATGGGGTATTGCCCTCAAGGATTGTAACACCCCAATATTTTACTATATATCATTCCTTTAAATAAACCTGACATGTTTGTTAGCATCCTATATATTAAACACCAAACATAAACAAGACATGCTATTTTAAATGAATATTATTATAAAAATCATAATAATAGTAAAATCACTATAAAATAAAAAATATTAATCAAAAAAATTGTGTACATCTAGGACATAAACAATTAATATGATTTAATATTAAAAATATTATTTTTTCTCAAATATTTTTTAATATATTTTATTTTTTATCTTAATAAATTAAATTTATCACTTTAAAAATAATTTTATATAGGAATGAATATATTTACATTATTTAAATTAAATATTGATACAGAATAATATTAAGAACACTTTAAAACCACCTTTTCCAATTAAAACATTTTTTGTTTATATATACTGTTTTCATTTAAAAACTAAATTTATAAAATTTAGAACATTAATTTTATAAATTTACTTTAATTTTTTAATTCCACATGTCTTAATTATCTTAAAAATATTTTTGGTATTTTTTTGAAAAGATTTATTTTTTGGTGAATATTGAAAATTAAAGTTTTTATTAATACAATAGAGTTTTTTACTTTATCATGATGTAATCATTAAATAGAAATTTTATTACAAAATTCATGCACATGAATGTTTTTAAGGGGTAAAATGATTCATTGAAAAATACCACATCTAATTTAAAAAACTTATGTTTAACATTTTCAATATTGAGTAATATTTTATTCTAACAGCCATGATGATATGAAGAAGGGTGTTAAAACATGACCATAAGGGTACCACATCATGAAACATCCTTCTAGGTCTCACATTGAGGAACAAAGGGGTTTCTCCATAGAATATAATCCCCATATGATCCCCTCCCCATTAACAAGGGATTATCAAGGATGAATAATGAAAGAAATTCAATAAAGGACTACCTCCAAAATTGAACAATATTGTTGATTTTAGGGATTTCTAATTTGGTCTTAAGAAGTGGTATCAGAGATAGGGATAGCCTCAATCCCAAGGGAAAGTCCTAAGGGGAATATTATGGGTCTTACCTGAATGTATCATGTTCCCTAGGATCCCATGAAATTGTTTTAACAACCATATTTCTTAGAGTGGAACAACCATAATGATCACAAAATATCAATATAAAAAAATTATGAGAGAAATTTTGAGTGGAACAACCGTAATGAACACAAAAAATAATAGTAATAATACATGGATAACACATAGTGAATAAATGATTTCCCTTCCCTACATGAAATCAAAACACCCTCTACATGGGAAATGGAACAATGATCTTGAGGTGAAACTACATACAAAACAGTATAACATAGAGATGAATAAAATGTTGAGTGTGGACGAAACAATGAGTTGATATGTAAGGTCTGATGAAAAATATGAAAGGATGAAACTTGAAGGGAGTTTATAATTCATGGCAGGAATAATGGTATGGCTTAGTTAAAGGTTTCTAGGGTATATATGGTAATCTGCAGAAGATATTAGTGCAGTCATAGGGATTAAATCAATGAATAAGTCTATTTCCCACTATAGTGGTAGTCCAAAAACATATATGAGAAAGAAAAACACATATTCCTCCACTTCCAAAGGAGTCCATATGTATAAATATACCACTCTAATAGAGGATAAACATGCCAAATGATGGTTCATGGGATACAGATTTCTGCTCAGAAGGCCCAACCACTTAGCCAAGATATATCTCTTTCCCGTAAAGGATAATCTCATCCCTTCTCTTTAAAGGCATCTAAATCATATATGATTATAGTCAATCTTGTATTGTAATGTAGAAAACGAGTCCATACTTAAGATGAAATAATAGGGTTTCATTTTGAATATGAATATGTCCAATGGAGAACTCTCTCCATTGAGAGTCGTGTCACACTACTAGCATATATGCAATATCAGAGAATTGCTCCCTGTATGAACCTTTTGGTGTAGTTTTTGGGATAATGTATCAAATGGAAGCTCCATAACCTACACAAGGGATAAGGATATTAAGTAATTATTCACTACTATGTCTACTATTACTGGGGAAAGAGTAGAAAAGATAAAGGTTATATGTTAAATAATCTCATGCACATCCTGGTTATAGGCCTCCATTGCATGTAACTTTCCGCTTCCCCAACTGCAAGCTCCCTAATCTTGGTGCGTTATATATAATAGAAGTGGTGGAATTATCTCATAAGGTCACACACCACCAACTGATCATCCCTACAGATCACCACCCACTCCACTTACAGAACCACCTCACTATGGTCCACCCTAGCCTTTTCTAGGAGATCTTGGAAAATTGTCTGGACACTTTCGTGGTGATCCTTCCTCTATCTTCTTCCCCTCCTTAGCATGTTACATTGAGAAATCATGTTCTGTATGACCTAATCTATTATAAGAATAGTAGATCCCCTCTCCTTGATGACCGGACCCTCTGTGTGGACCCTTCACTATAGATCCAACTCCCTAATTCCACTCATGGGGTGGTCTCCTTTGTTAAAACATTAATGATCGGTGATTTATATTTAGTAAATACATCTTAGCCCCATTATTTCCACCATCAGCTTCACCCTCCTATCACCCATTATCCAGGAAGCTCTTTATAACTATATCCTTCTCTGGACTGCTAGGTCAAGTAGGCATACATATGGAGACTTCACTAACACTGATGTCTCTATAGAGACCATTGTTTAACTTCCATTCCTAGAAGATTCCATCTCACACCATGTTGATGAAGTAATGTGTGATGTCAGTGAAACTCATGGTGTACCTAGAAAATTTCATACTTCCCTACAGTATCTTAACACACTCCTGGATCCACATGGATTATAATTATCATGGGTATTACTCATCAAGAAATATCTACTCGAAATATTACCATGATACAATTGTCTCATCATGGGTATGCATCATCAGAATCCACTAACACCATACTTCTCCATGGGAAAGACCATATTTCAAAGTTAACATCTTATTGGTCAATGTATGAACATGCCCAAAGACTCTGATCAATGACTAAATTCAATATTCCACCTCCTATGTATTTGTGTCTCTACATAACTTTTATGATTTATGATGTTGGAGCTCTCATAGAATTCTAAACCTATGAGCATTATCAACTTTCCCGGATGGTACTATATATTGCCCAATAGGCGATGGTGATACTCCCTACCCATTTTGAGGAAACAACTCATGGGATAACCCCTAAACTGAGGCATCATCACTCAATATATTGCCATCACAATCATATATCTTTAACCTGGTTGTTTACATGGAGGCATCTTTAAAGTGATAAAGATGTACCACGGTTAGATGAGAATATATATGGAGAGTTTTCTTAAGAATGATAGCCGATGGACTCAATACTATATGATGCATGTACCAATGGATCCATGTAAGTGATTTCTCTGTATATTGAGTTGATAACTAGGTTTTCAGAATCCCAATGAAAGGATACATTGAACTCCACACCAAAACTAGGAACCCTGGCATGAAATCCACAACCCATAATCTCTAACACCATTTGCCTATGTTCCTGATCATTCATCACCGTGGGTACCAATCCAACACCAACCCAAGGGAAAACCACACCGATACAACTCTATTACAACCCAATCGGCTATGAACCACCTAGATAGTTAAAGGCCAATTGTGAAAACCCCTATCCTTCCTCCAATAGGCTAGGTTCTAGATACAAGTGTTGAGAATGCATAAATGAAATAGTAGGCCTTAACCAAAGTACCTTTATGAACATACACAACTATCTCTATGAAAAAGTGAAGAGGAAGAAAATATAGATAACAACAAATACAGAGAAATCATGCATACAAAAATCTTAAGGGAATACATTAGAGTATGAAAAATAAATCCAAATATAAAAGGGAAAGATACAAACCCAACCAAAAATGAATTCAAAATCTAAAAAAATTGAATAAAGGAAAACTAAAGAGATCCCATATCTTGATCTCAAAACCTGACCACAGTATGTGTTCAATGTACCCATGCATCACTATGATCTGCTAATGTCTTCACTGGTATTTTTGTCTTCTATTGAGGACACAACACATGGTGGAAATGACCATACAAGGGTGATTATATACACACCTAATAAGTTTCCCTAAAAACATTAAAGGTATTGATAAAAAGGTCCATAAAATGTTAGCTCAACCCATAACAAAAAGGAAATGTAAACCCAAGTTACATGCTAATAACAGTGAAACCCAAAATAGAGGGAAAGGAGATCTCCCTATATATAGATCAATCCAATATGATGAGTCAAAATATATCCCCATGGGTCCATATCTGATTCCCAACATCTTGTGTGTCTTTACATGAAGTCCATGTAGAGGACCCACACCTCACAACTGTGTTCCACCATTAAGGGGGGGGGGGGGGTATGAAATAGAGGACTCACACCCTAATGTGATAGGGGGTACCACTCAACAGATAGAGAACATATTTCCTGGTATATCAAGGGGGTCCCACTCAGTAGGTAGAGGAACCACACCTTGGTACATTTGAGGGTTTAACTCAATAGATGGAGGACTAGCTTTCTAGTGCAATACAGAGTACCACTCTATAGATAGAGGTCCCCCAACCTAGTGAATCAAGGGGTACCACCTTATAGATAGATGATTTGTGCCCTAGTGTGTTAGGGGGAACCACTTAGTATATAAAGGAATATGGGGGGCACGTGCCCTGGTGTGACAGGGAGTTTCTAATGCCAACATATTTTTAGTGATCCCTCACGATAATTGCTATTGATCAAGTGTCACCTGAAGAGAATTTATATTCGCAACACATACCATCATATCTCAAAAATCACTAATAAGGACACCATATCATTTAATGCAGAAAAATTCACAGGATTGGATATTCATGGGTGAAAAATTAGTATAAAATATATATATATAGAAGGTAGAAGTTCCCATGAGAATTATATAGCGTGTACATAGGGTCCCATGAAATGTGACCTCACCTCATCGCTTAGTCAGGTTCTACCCTTGAAATAGCTTGGGAATCCATATCGCACTACATAGTTTATATTAACAGTACACAACATGTCTTAGTCACTCAAGGTATTCCCATGTTTATTCGGCCTATGCTCGTGTACACTATCTGTGCTTGTGTGCACTAGACGTGTCTGAGTAACCTATTCATATCTAAGTACATGATTGTGTCCATTTACATGAGTCATTCCGATGGGTCTAGTTGTGTATCTACTCTTGTACTCTTAGAGTACATTCTGAGATTCCAAAACTAGTCCAGACAATGTTTATATAAACATACACAATGTGTGATATTTATCTGATCCAAAACCCTAGCAGCTAGGGCTAAGGGTCTACACATTTTGTGTTCTTCCCAATACATGGCATATATTTGAGTTTTTCATAGAAACTATGTTTCTATATATGTATACCATATCTACTACATTTAATTCCTTATTGACCCTAGATATCTAAGGAAATTTTAGGAACCATTGTTATTCATCGATTCCTATTCTCTGATGGTTGGAAATCATAAGTCTGATTGACTACATGTGAAACCGTCACATGTCTACCACCACCCTGGATATAAAATCCACAAATCAATCACCTGGATCAAAAACACACCTCGATTCATCCCTAAACCATTGATCAATAGGTCATTTTCACAACCACAAAAAATATGGGAGTTCGATCGTGCTCAAACCCACCACATAAATGTTGAATAGTGATCCTATGAGGCAACTATGATGAATGTGAAGAACAACGAGGATAAATACGCATAAACAATGTAAATATATCATTTTAAAAGAATTATAAAAAAATAATCAAGTAAATGAAGTATCCAAGGGTGATAGAAAGTGTAGTGAAGGATTTTCATCAAATTAATAAAACCAATATGTGACAGAGCTCATAAGAAGATCAATAAATCATTGATCAAATTAATAGATAATTAAACCCATTCATGTAAAATAAAATAGGTAAGAAATATATTAATAAAATTCCCTAACTTGATTATGGATCAATAATTAGTGAAGATAATGTTCTCTAGAGATGAAAAGGGTTTGCTGAATTCACTACCTACCTCTCAATTCACCACGATCTGAATGCTGATCGACATCCTTAGGTTTTCCAATGACAACAAAGAATGATATCCTCTAATACTCCTAGGTTAATGTGGATAATTATAGAAAAAAACATAAATATGTATTTATAGGGGATTGGGTTAGGTTGGGACCTTTAAAAAATAAATAAATTTAATTACTTATTTTATTAAACGCACCCACCAATGGTCACCTCCCATAGAATGTCCAATACCAACCATCGTTAGGTCACTCCTAGGTTAAAACCTATGTTATATAATCTATTTTGGTCTCATATTTTCCATCCAAGGCCCTGAAAATTGGTAAGACTATTTAAACAAAAACAATATACGCTTCCATTAAAAAATATTAATATTTTTAATATTTTAATTATGGGGTCCCAAGATACACAAACACCACTCCGACTCTGAAGAAAAATCTAGATATATATATATAGGAATATTCAAAGGACTAATCCATCAATACTAGAGTCATTACGAACATTTTTATAAAAATGGACTTTAGTTTTAACTTCTTTTGAAAATGGGTCTTTGGCTTTAGAAGAATGTGTGATAGTATTTCACACATTATTAATTTTTTTTAAATTTTTAAAAAACCCGCCACACTTATATAAAATAAATAATTACACAAATTTTAATTTCTATTTTGAATTTTAAATATATGTATACATAACATAAAAAATGATAAGGTATAAAAAATAGTAATAATTAATTTTTTATAATAATTATATTTAATTATTAATAAATAATAAATACTAATATTTAATAATAATTATTCCAATTATAATTAATAATTATTAATAATAAGTAGTAATTAATTAATAATAATTAATATTAATAAGTAATTAATGATTATTTATTTAATACTAATTAAAATTAATTAGTAATTACTATTCATTAGTAATTTATTAATTATTAGTAATTAATTTCAAATTAATATCACATAGTAGCATACTCTCAATGGTTACAACTGGAGGTGCATGTGAATACAAGGATGTAAAAGAGAGATCTCTGCCCTCAGGGTTGAAGTATCCCCAAAATATAGTCAATATGTCCCAACATATGACCATGGGCGATGGTTTGAGCTTAGTACATGGTGTGCCTAGGTTTTTATAAGGGGATATTGTTGCAGTGTATATAAAAGTGCAGGGTTAGGTCACTGATGCATAACCTATCGATGTGGATTGCTTTGAGGTTTCTATTGAGGGCTCCAAAGCTAGATAAGATGTTCACATCGATGTTTCTCATCAATTAATGGATTAATGAAGAATGAATTTTGAGGGAAAGGAAATCTTGATCCCATTTATATTGGGGGTGGTGATCCTAATTTTGATGTTGTCTTATCTAAAGTGATGGAAAAAGTGGTTGATAGTGAAGGTTTCACCTCAGAAACACTAAAAAAAGAGACTGTAGAAGGATTATTTTAGTCTTCAAAGTAATATGTCTAATAAACCATCCAAAAGAGCTTCAAAATATAAGCTTTTTCAGAATAATTGAGGGGGGGGGGGGAAATCTGAGTTATGGAATATTATGTGCCAATGCTAATCATAGTCTTACGAGGAGAAAACTGATGATGAGCATGATTATGGAAATGATTTGTTATATTATGATTCTTGAATCACATGTTTTCCTTTTCTATTTATTAAGGGTAGGTCCCTTGGTATAACCCCATCCACTTCACTAGTTTGAAAATTTCTTTTCTTAATAAATGGGTAGAGGTCATGTTATCCTAGATTTTATTAGATCATTTTATATACAATTACTAATTTTTATTAATAATAAGTATTTATTAATTAATAATTATTATTTCATATTAATATTAATTAGTAATTATAATTAAAAATTATTTTTAGGTAATTTATTAATATATAACTAATTAATATTTATTAAAAAATATTTATTAATAAATAATAATTAGTAATAATTAATTATAATTAGTAATCATTAATATTAAATAATTATTTATAAAGTAAATAAAAATAATTTTTACTATTTTAATTAATAAAATTTATTAATGAATTTTAAATGATTAAAAATAAATAATATTAATACGTAATAACAAGAATTAATTAATTACTTATTAAAAATATTATAATTAAAAAAATTAAGTAAAGCGTTATTTTTAATAAAAACTATTATGAATTACAATATTAATTAAAAATAATAATAATAATAATAATTAATTATTAGTAAGTGCAGTGGGGTGCTACTTAGGCATCATTGGGGGAAGCTCAAAAGAGCGATGAGTGTGTTGGAACCAGTCAACCATCCTTCCTCCGACTTAGATTTTCGATGTGGGATGGAGGCACTATTAGAGAAACATTCATCTCTGGAAATTAAAAGATGTTGTAGAAGGGGATTTTGTAAAAAATGAGATTATACCTGGATCACTTTTAGAAATTTCATTAGATCAGGTCACAAACACCCCTTCCATGACTGCATTTGGGTGGCTTCCCCATAAATTTTTTAAATATACATCACTATCAGTGTTGTAATAACCTACATCATTATAAGTTATGAATTCCAAAGAAAATTAACATTTCTCATTTAGTGAAAGGATCCTTTTGAGAACTGAGTCTCAGATTGGGATTTTTAATGTTTGTACATCCATGAAATATGTTTTTAATCATGGTTTGAGGCTTTGGGGAAGTTATGGTTGTTCCATAGGATGTTGGAGAGGTGGACAGGTGGCCAGGCTACTGAAAGAAGTAGAAATAGGCCGATCATCATGTTGCAGATGGAATTTGTGCCCTTATTGGTTATAATGGGGTGATTTTAGGCCATGAATGGGGTAGTAGGCTGAGGGGATTAATACCTAGGAGTACTCACAACCTGTACATCTATTTTAGTCTTTGAATGTATAAATTATTGGGGTTCCCCTCTTCCTAGAAGGGGATTCATGGCATGAACCCCTTATTAAGGCTAAGAACTAGTGTTGTAAGTCCCATTTTCTTGTGGTATTTCTGGTAAATTTTCAATGGTTTTATTTTTATAATCCCATCAGGTTTCTTTTTTGTTAGTCAAATGAATAGATGGGGATAACCCTCTTTAGATATCAACTTCTCCTTTATTGATGTAGTTCTATCAAGGTCATTTAGGGTATTTCTATCATGCTTATTCTTATTAATATCCATCCTCTATTCTGCCTTATTTTATTCTATTGGATATCCTTTAATTTTAGTTTGTTTTATAGGGTTTGGTATAATTCATTTGACCAGGTCATGGTGAAATAATCTCTTTTTATGGGGTTTTCCTATATGTCTCATGGAGAAAAAAATAGGAGGAGAAAATGAAGCATTCTATCATTTTTTACCTTTAGAAATATTTCTTGATGAATTTAATAAGGATTTTTAAAAATTTTGGAGGAAATTGTTCATTGAATTGGTGATTCAATATTGGGATTTTGTGTGTCCTCGGTACATGGTCATGTTAGGAGGGTATTACACCCATTTTTCAATGGATTTGGTTCCATGAGGTCTCCTAATGAGTTTGAAATCGATTATTTAAAATTTTAATTTTAATTTTAGTATTAAAATTAATAATTTTATTATTTTTTATGACATAAGTTATTGTGGATTTAGATGAGGTTGATACGAGTGTATGACCAAATTGTTGTTCATTAGTTGAGGTAGGTTTCCTTGAATTTTGTAATATTATTACTTATTTATTTATTTTCTATTTTTATACCATCATCATTATTATTTTATACATATTTACTCTCTTGTGTGAGTATACCCATAATTTTGGGAGGGGTTCATGTTGTCCTAGTAGTCCACATAGACCACAAATCTTACTAAATGGTTTGATGGTGTCACCTTTGTCGAATGAGTGTTGGTGGTCCACATTATAGATTGTTTAGAGGAATATGTTTGATTTTTAAAGTAAAACATGTTTTCCCTTTTAAAATTTTATTTTAAAAGGTTTTTTTTTGTTTAATTGTAATTTCAATGGAAATAGTTATTTGGTATATGGGTTTTGAAATGGTATTTCAAAATTGGAAGGGGGAATTATAAAAAATGATTCTATGGGATTTTTTCAAAGTGACAAGCATGAGTAAAAAAATATATGATTCCTTTTTTATAATGGATTGTAAAGAGAAGAAATTTGTCTTGGATATTAAAATAAGGATGAAGGGGGTTTGATTGGAGTTGTTTTGGTCTGTTTGAAATCATGATAGGGATGCCCTATCTTCCAATTCTATTGTGCCTGTTGTGATTCATGGTTGTGATTTTCATTTGCATTTCTATTTCATGATGTTGTGTGATGTTTGTGTAACCCTTTGATAACATTTATTTTTTGTGTTAAAGTAGTGGATTGGTCTAAGTAGATGAAACAAAACCTCTAGATGGTGAAAAAAATAATGGGATGTGTTTGAGATGCAAGAATAGGTTTTGAGGGACTATTTACATAGTAATGAGTTATGTGAAGATTTTTCAACCATACATGTGTTGCATGCATTGTAATAGAAGATAAACCAAGAGGGTGGGGGGATCATGATTCTAAACATTTCAATGAGTGATATGGATTTGGTATTGGTATAAATACCTTTCCTTGAGTAGACATGCCCCAATACAATTGAACTTACCAAAGTGACCAGTCCAAGATCAAGGATTGACCAGGATAGAGACAGATCATTGTGTGATGTGAATCTAGGACGATGGACCTCCCTCAATTGAGAAGGGATGAGTCAAGGCTTACTGACATACGAACGTGTCAGGTTCCTCCATGTAGTGGGTTGAGGTTTTTATAACAAGTTACCCAAACTGTTTGAGTTTGTTCCAGGACATGATGGATGATGTTGGAAACAATAGTTTATACCTTAAGGTAGTGTTCGATACTTGAAATGATGACCTTCCCTACAAATTTTAGTATGGGTTCAAGTTATAGTATGAAGATACTTCTTCCTTTTGTCCTGGAGTTGAATAAAATAAGTATAGATGTTGTGGTGTCCTGTTTAGCACATGATGACATGAATTTTATGGTTTTGTGAGCATTTCATGTTATTTTTCATGGTGTACATATTTCATGGACAGAAATTCTCCTTATATATATATATATATATATATATTTCTTGTACATCCATATGATCACAACAATACATAGTATAGTTAAGGAATTAGTGATTTCTACTAGGATATTGAACTAACCCCTACCCATGTTCACAGAATGGGTTTCAATGTACATGAGTAGGCCTTCTTGTTTTCTCTTAGTGAATGGGTATCTCTTGGCTCTAGAATCATGGTTCAGTCAATAATTCATGGAGGGTGAGTAGTTGATATTATGATTATGTGAGTTGGGTTAGAGGGCATGATATTTTATTTTTAGTCATTATTAGGCATTTTTACTAGTTAGTGTTCCATTTATTTTTATATGATGTTATGTTATCTACTGCAACAATATTTTCTATTAATGCATCTTATATATAGATTCACTGAATTCTATTCTAGACTATGAGAGTTTTGGGGATCTATGTTTTATTTCTACAGGTATTTTGGGATGTCCAATATATAAATAGGTAATACATAACTCTATATAGAATTTTGGCATGTACCTAGGTTTTATTTTATTGTCATATTATCCCTATGACTATTTTAGGCCCCTGGAACTACTCAACATCCTCTTTTATATGGGGAGGTGCACCTAAGGTCATGTGTTGACCTCTCTCATGGGTTTTTTTGGTGATCCATGTTGGGAATTAAAAATTGTTATGAAATAATGTATTGGGGTTAGATAGTGTTAGTTATAAATTGTGTTATGTCCTTAGGACGTAGGAGGTAGGATGGGTGCATAACTAGCTAATAGGACATCGACTGAAACCCTCAATACTAGTGGACGTCTTATTTTGGGGACTAAAAACTCTATGATTATTGATGTGTGGGTTGCACTATGAATCCTAATGTTGTATGGATGAGACATTCAATGAGTCATAGGTCTCATCTAGGAGCCATTGAGATGTTCGTGAATCATGATAGTAGAATGTTTAGGGAATTATACATTCCCACATTTACTATCTTTTTTATGTTATTCCTCATATGAAATAATTTCTAATTGAATAAAAATATAATATAATGGATTATTTCATGATTACATTATAATGGGTGATTAGATAAATATTAATACAAGTTAAATTATTGATTGATTATGATGTGTTTTTTCTTCCATAAGGAAATGGTTGTTTTTTAGGAAAAACACTGTTTTAAGTAGAAGGACCTAGTTTTGAAAGAAAATATCATATAGGGAAATGATGTGTGCATATATGGTTTTATAATCCCATTTTCAATGAAATGGATTAAGGATGTAATGACTCTAAAATGGATTAGGATTTTTAATATTTTTGAAAATCTATGAAAAATGATTTTTTGAACTGGATTTCAAAATGATTTTGGTTATAAGATAATGTTTTGGGATGGAAATCATCTCTCTATATATTATAGATATTTTAGTTTTGAAGGAAACCATTGGATTCAAAGGGTTTTTTGAAAACATGGGAGAGTTTTAGTCTGTAAAAATTGATTTGAACAAGTTTTAAAATAAGAGATCAGGGCCTATGTGAATCGGGTTTTTTGGGTTTTTGTAACAGCCAAAAAAATTAATTTTATTATCAATAAAAAAATTTTATGTCTCAAAATAACTATTTTATTATATTCAAAATATAATACATATATGTAACTTTACATTTCATTGAAAACCATGAATTAATACTGACTATAATATCTTGGAATAGTACAGGGAGATAAATGAAAAAGAATAACTCACAAACTAATTTAAACTCTATAGGCTTGAATTCTACCATGAATATCACTCTTTCCACAATGATTTTAAAAAGAAATAGAAGAATTAGAAATGTGGTGAAAATTATAGAGGTAATTATAGATCATTCATAATTAAAGTATTTAATGACGATGTATGAAAATGGTGAAGTATAGATAGGGTGAAATAGGAAATATGACCATTAAGACCTGACCATTAACTGACCGTTGTTCAATATGACCACTGGTAAATATGGTCGTTGGTCAATATGACCATTGGGGATTATGAATGATGGAATTAATATATATATAATGTGTGATGAAAAGTGATAATTGAGGTTAAAGTGGTAAATTATTTCCTTAACTAGTAGTATCATTCCTTTTGAAGCCAATCTATTAGAACTTGGGAGGTATGTAGCCTCACTAGGGTTTTCCCTTGACCAAGCATAAGATAGTCTTTCACAAGTAAGGATCAAGAAAAATTTACTGTGATATAAGTTCAATTTAGTGGAGATCTCCATTATATCAATGTTATCTAAGACACCCCATTAATATACCACCATCACACACCTTAAAATTTGGGAATATGTCAGTGTAATAAGAGGTTATATATCAAGGCCTTCGTATTATAGAAGATGTAACATTATTTTTAGAATTTATATAGTGGTTTCTTCAATAACATTTTCATTATTATTTAATATATATATATATATGCATATAAGATGAATATGATAAATAGATTATTGGATACAAATAAAACATAATTTTATTTCTTAGAAAATATATAATTTCAATTAAAATAAAATTTTAAGAAAATTTTAAGTATTTTAAATAAACATTATTTTCATGAAATAGGCTTAAACATTCTTTCTTTAAATATAAATGATAATAAAATTTTATATTGTCTCAAATAATTTTTATTTGGGCCAAAGTTGAGTATGTCATAAAAATATTATTTTTTCAATTAAATAGTATTTTAGTTAAAAAATTAAATTTCTCATACATATAGAATTTAATAGAAAATATTTATGTTATTTTTTAAATTAACACAATAAATTTATCCAATGTTTAATTTTTCATAATATCCTGAGATAGTTGGATTTATGGGTAAAATGTAAAAAATTGGTAAAATATACGATATGTATTATGACATCATAATGACATAAAAGTGATGTAATAAATTGTTTTGTTGAGTTATCAATAAAAAATATGGTCTATTATTAAAATAATATATCAATAAATAATATTAATTTTATAAACCTATAAAGAAACTTCTAAAACCTAAAGGATATTTTATGATTTGAAAAACATTTCTTTGTGAGCATGACTCACTTTTAAATCATGAATGATATTATTTTAAAATATAAATTCATAAAATATTAAAATATTAAAACTACTCCTCCTTCTAAAATACCATGGGAAAACCATGATAGTACCGATTATTTATTTATTTATTAATTAGGTGTCCAAGGACTGTGTTTGAAAATTTATAAAAAATCTCACCCTTTTTTCTATAACACCCACCCATTCTCGTATTACACACCACTAACTTGACATTTATCACAAATTGCCTTTTAAATACTATCCCTAGAGTCTTTTAAAAGAGTTATTATTATTACAAGAATCTCTTCAAAAGATCTAATAAGTAACCTCTTAAGGTAAGGGTTCTCTCCTTCCCCTTTTAAATTCAAGCACTTCCATTATTATAAGACTTTTGATTTATAATTGTTTATTTTCCCATGTGTTAATAATAATCCATTAATATCCAAATAATTCCCTATTAATTATATTCTTCCCATATGTCTCATTAATCCATTTATGTACTTTTATATAAACCTGTTATGCTGCTGAAATCATCCCTTGATTTTCCATGCAGAACCATTGTGTTTTGAATGCCCAAAACTATTTTAATTTTGTGGAATTCACCTAGATATAACTATAATTAAATTTTTGGAGACATCTATGTATAAAATCCACATTCCTTACTCATGGAATTTAAATGTTTAAATATGCTCTTTTGTTATGTGATTGATGTTGTACATGTAAAGTTAGACATATGAAGGGTGAAACCAGATAGTTCTCCAATGCATTGGGTGAATAATTAATTTATGTAGATAAAATATTAATGATACTTGGTAATTTGTTTTATGAAAACATTGTGATATTATTTTTCATGTCTCATTTTTATATTATAGATACATTTTCATGTTATGACTCATGTACATATGTTAATATTGTTATATAATTCTTCATGTATTTATGATTATGTTATATTAGTATTCCTCAAGTTTAATCCATGATGATCACTCACATTCTATTTCCTTTGATTATCCCTTAGTAGGATTTATACTCACCCTTTTCTATTGATGTATATTCCTATTAAATCACTTATAGTGATGTGACTTGGGATGGATTAATAGAGGATTATTTTGAGTAGATTAAATAATTTTGTTGTCTATGCTTGTTTATGTGATTAATTTATTATAAACCCATTTTAAAAGAAACTAAATCTCAAAATATTCTTGGTAGTTTATAATGTAATATCTTGTTATGTAATTATTCTAAAAATAATGTATGAAAAATTAATTCCTTTATAATTGGTATCAAAGTCAAGTTTTTGTAATTTATGGAAATTAAGAATATAAAACATTAATAAAAACCCCAAGGATGGGTTTGAATATAAGCAAATCAGCTAAAGTTTGGTAAATTATTGATTATGTTGTTTTGTTGGAAAGAAATACCTATCTATATAATGAAAGTGGATGTGGTTCTAATGAAGATGCACCTATGGGTAATAACACCTAAAAGATATGGTCAATAATAACCCTATATTTTCCCTAGGAATGGGAAATATTCCTTAGTTCACATCTAGTTTTAATCTCCCAAGAGATATTATTTGGTTAATCACATGCTTTTTAAAAACCATTATAAAATATATATAGATAATATTTTTTTTAAAATATTAGAGTATAAATTCCATTAATTATTCTATTATAAAATATTATGATTAAACAATCCTTCAAAAATATTATCATAAGATTGAAAATAATAACAATTCTTTCATTTAAGATTTATTATTCTTGAAAAATAGTTGGAAAAATAAGAGATAGTGTTAATAAAATATGAAATGGAAAATTAAATGATGTTCTTACCAATTTTATGGGGTTTGGAGTTGAAAAATTCACAAGGATGAAAAATCAGGTTATGAATAATAACCTTAACCATGTGGAGTGCTTAGATTCATTATAGAAGGAACAACTAGCAGTTGAATCCTTTTTAAATCAATGAAAACTTATTTTTAGTGGATAATTTTATGCATTTATCACAAAATAATGGATCAATACTATAAAAAAGATATTTTTTATTCTCCATTATTTTGATAAAGATAATGTTGCTTTTGTAGTAAACCTCTTAGAGGGAGAATCTGATCCGTAATGGAAATTGATAAGGAAAATGAATCCAAAGGATGATGTTGAAGTCATGGAGTAGGAAAAATTTCCAAATGGATTTTTTATAAAATATATTCCTCACACCATCCAAAAAATATGGATAGTGAATTCATTAAGCTAAATCTAAAGTAGAATGAATCATTGGGATGTTATAAGATGGTATTTACAAGGATTTATCGATATTCTTAATGATTTTTCACTGATTCTAATGGGAATATTAACCGGTTCTTTGATTGTATAATACCAAATCTTTATAAAGTTATAAAAATTCGAGAATTTTGGAGATATGAGGAGATAGTGTGGTGTGAAATCAAATTGGAAATGGAGTTTGGATATAAGTAACCAACCTCAAACATTACAAATATTGAGTTTTATGTTATTAATTAATTATCTTAAAGTTGAGGATATTTTTAGGTTTATATTTTTAGTGAATTAGGCTATAAATCTTACATAACAACCCATATATCATACAGTGGACACTTCTACCTAGTATCCATTTTTCCATCAAAAATAAAACTTATAAAATAGAACTTGTTTTATTTTCTTTAAAAATATTCATGACTTTAAACATGACTTATTATTTTACCTTAAAAATCCCTAAACTCTATGAGAAATATTTTAAAATGTGATATGGGGCTAAAAATCTCTATATGGTATATTTTAGTTAAGAACTCTACTAGTCCAGTTGAAAACATGAAAACCCATAAAACATTCACCTTTATCTAAATATTCTTTGAGAGTAAGTAAAAAATAATTTACACAGGAAAATCACACATTATTTTTGAATAAATAAAACATTTAAAACCCGTATAAATAATAGATAGTACATGTATGAATCTTAGGTAATCATTTTTATATCACCCAAACATATGGATTAACCCTCACAGTTACACATGGAATAACAATAATAATCATATTTGAAGTAACCATCATAGTTACACATGAAATGGATATAAAATTTATATTTTGAATAAAACTAAAGGTTAAATTATAAATATAAATATTTCACAAAGAATTGAGAAGTTATAATGGGGATCAACCTTCATATAATCTATATCAGAATGACTCATTTTTTGTGATCTATAATTTGGATCAACCGGTCATATTAGTTATACTAACCTCACCTGTTACTCATATATAATCCCCATATTCCATATTAAGAATAAAAAAAATTATTATTTTATCTTTTTGTCATAAAAACTTTGAAAAACTATTTTGAACATGTATGAAAAACACTTTCAAATATCAAAATATCATTTTCTTTAAAAGAAATCATTTTCAAAACCAAATAACTAGAAAAGGGAAAGAGGATTTTTTTATTTGAAGAATGTATCAATTATTGTAAAGGAATGAAAAAATTATATAATGTTTGTGGAAGTGGGAAAATCCATTGACAATGTATAAGTTAAAATAGAACATTCCTTTTGTGTTCTATAAATTAATTCAAATCATTCCATAAAAAGGTTCATTTTGAAAACCATTAAATGAAATATAAAGATACATAAAATATAAAATATAATTATTTTATGTCCATATAAGTACATACATAAAATAATATTAAAAAAATGGACATGGAAGAAAAAAAATTATGGGAAACATTAAAAATGGATTTTTAAAAGAAAGACTCTTGCCAAGATTCTAACTATCACATGAATTCTTTATCTTCCTCTCTATCAGACACTCTCCTTTTCAATACACCATAAGACCTATAATATTGGTATTATGACCTAAATAATGCCTCTAGAACTTTTATAGGGATGTAATAAAGTTATTTGTGTAAGTATTTTCTAATACAAATGGATTTTTAAGTTTCAATAAATGAGAAGAAGAGGCTCCCTTTTATAACAGAGGGGAGGGGAACTCTTGAAATCTCCTAAAATATTAATTTAATACAAATTTATTTTGATGTCCAAATAGATCCAAATTAACAAGATTAAAATTTAAGAATAGGATTAGTTGAAATAATTTTATCCAATAAAATTTGGATATGTTTGGATAACATTTTTACCCATATCGTTTTGTTTTAAATCCTTATTATCCTTTTTCAAACTTACTGTGATAATAAGGTTTTTTACACCATGAGTGTCAAGATAGTTACCATAAATAGAAAAAAGGATAAAAAATGGATCATGTTGATATTTTCAACCATATCCTAATATCTTGGTTAATTATAGATTTTTTTTATCATTTAATGAAATATTATCTTCAAAAAATATCAATAATGTTAGTTTTATAACTATTTATTTAATTTAAATTTTATATCATAGAAACTAAAAATGAAACTGGAGTAAAATATTTTAATACATTCATAACATGTTATTTTTTTTATATAAAATAAATTCATCACTTTAATTATATGAATTATTCTACTTTTAATTTTTTAATTATCAATTATATTGTGTTTCAAATAATTGAATAATTAATCTTCTAGTGTTGTGTGAGAATTTAAGGTGATTTTTTAATAAATAATAAAAAAAATTTACATGATGATTATAAACCGTTTATCTTTAAAAATACATTTTATAGCTGAACATATCTTATGCTTATCCTCCTGTTAAAAATATTATAAATTTTAAAAACAAGAGTGGGAATTTTTTTACTTTTCTTTACCTAAAATATTATAAAGGTCATATCACATCCAAATTGAATAATAAGAACATATATTTGATTATTGGATAGTTATGTATGATATATACTCATCTAATAATATTTATCCAAGCATTAGTGTTAATTTTTTAGTCCATATCATGTTATTTTTAATATTAAATACTTGATTTACCCTTTACCGTGGTAACAAAATTACTAAATTTTTTATTCAAATTGATAAAAAATAAAAGGTTATTATTTTAAATTTATGGAACTCCTAATAAAAAATATGGAATCCATTTTTTGAAGAATCAAAATATAGAATTAGCATAATTAAATTTAAAATTAAACCAAAAAAACCAGATGAAAAAAAGTTTTTTTTAAAAATGTATTTTTTCAGTGTAAAAATGTTTTTATAATAAATGGAAGTTTAAAATTCATTAAAAATATTATAACTAGATTTTTTAATAAAAATTAACTAATTAAATTTTAAAACTAATAAAAATTTTAATTTTACTTTTTAAATACCTGAAAAGGATACACAATTTTCAATAAAAATATGTATTTATCACTATTATTGAGAAATAAATATTCTTAGAAAATTAAAAAAATTTAACCCTAATATAATTTTAAAATGATAAAAAAAAGATAAATCCATTTTCTCAAACTAAAATTCTTGTATTTTGAAATTATTATTTTTCAATAAAACATTATAATTCCTAAAATTTTAATTTGTTAGAAATAAATATTTTATCCTTTTGAAATAAAAATTACTTAACATTGTTATAATGAATATAAATCTATAATATATAAATAATGAAATATTTATTTTAGCATTACCTTGGTTGTTACATTATTCTCACTTTTTGAAATTTCATCCTCATAATTTTATTCACTTATTAATCTAGTAGGGATATCCTTCACTCAAAGAATTTTCTGATTCCCATGTTGTTTTTTCAACCATATAGACTCATCAAAAACCCTAAAACTAGTTAATTACCTTTTACCTCAGTAATATATTTCTACAGTCAATAATATTAATTTTTTTTCTCTTATTAGAATGGTTATCTTCTAACTGGACTACCACAGGGCTCAAAACATGAGATGGATTTGGAATATATTTCCTTAACATCAAAACATGAAAAAATTATGAACCTGGGATAAAATGAGAGGAAAATCCATTAGATAGGAAATTTATAGAATATTCTATAGGATTTCATATGGTCCATTAAACCATTGACTTAGCTTCCCTCTTTTATAAAAATGCATAACATTTTTTCATGGATATAATTTAAGAAACACATGATCACCTTCCTTGAAATGAAGATATTTCATTGAGCTATACTTGTAAATTTTCTATATTCTCTAAGCCATCCCTATATATTGTTAAATCATTGTTACCTTTTCAACCATTTCCTCTATCAACTTTATCCCCATCAGCTTCCTTTCTCTTAGTTCATCCCAAAAAGAAGTAGGATGACATAATTGTCCATATAATGCCTCAAAATGTTCCATCTATATACTAGAATAAAACTTTTTATTATAAAAAAAATAAACTAATGAAATATATTGATCCTAAATTACCTAGTAATCTGTTAAAGAAACATGAATCATGTCTTCAATGGTATAAATCATTAGTTCAGATTATTAATCAGACTGAGGATGAAAGGCTATGATGAAATTTAATTTATTGCCTATTTAATTCTAAATTTTTTTTCAAAATTTTGAAGTGATCTTGGGATCACGATCAGAAACAATGGAGAGATTAATTCCCTGTGAAATGAATATCTCCTTGAGATATGATCAAGAAAGCTAATCTAAAGACATTATATCTTTAATGAGAAGTAAATTCATATATTTAGTTAATCGATTAATAATAAACCAAATCAAATTATTACTTCTAAAAGTATTTGGTAATCACACCATGAAATCCATGGATATATTTTTCCATTTCCAATCTGGTAATAGAAAAGGTTAAAGCATTACCTTTGCTAATTTATGTTCTTCTTTAACCTATTAAAAAGTAAAATATATCATGGAAAACTTAGAAATATCTCTTTTCATTCCATCGCACCAGTAATAATCCCAAAGTTCTATGAACTTCTTACTTTTACCTGGATGAACATAAAATGGGAAACTATAAGCATCACTCAATAATTCTCTCTTCAGATGGTAAACACAAGTCAAACATAGTATCTTTCCAAATATGATAACTACTTCTTTATCAACATTAAATTCAATAAATATACAATTTTTAATGGATTCATCCTTTTCCTATAAAACATGGTACTTCTTATAATATTTCTTAATTCTTTCTGATTGAGGAGATTGTACTGAAACTCAAAAAAGAAGAAGAAATTCCTGAATTCCAAACTTCTAGGTTAAAATTCATCAAATTATCAACCAAATGTTAAAGTTCTAAATATAATATGGTCAATTTCGTATTATTTTTCTAACTCCAAACATCAACTACATTGTTTTATTTTCCTTGATGATAATGAATCATGAAATCATAAAACTTAATCACTTCCAACCATCTTCTTTACGTTGTATTCTTCCCTTTCTGAGTGAATATATACTTAAAACTTTTTTTATAAGAATATATTTAATATTTGGATCCATATAAATATTCCCTATAAATTTCTAAATTAAAAAATAAAATATATAATTCTAGATCATGTGTGGGATAATTTTAATCATGAGGATTCAGTTGAAGTGAAGCATAAGAATTTTCCTCATCATTCTGCATCAGAACACAACCCAGTCCCCTCAAGGAAGAATCACTATATATAACAAAGTCACTATTTTTATAAGGCAAGAAAAAAACCAGATAATTCACCAATTGTGTTTTTAGTTCCCAAACATAATCATCACATTCTTTTTTCAAAATAAATTTAAATACTTTTCAAGTTAACTTAGTTAGTGGTCTCGAAAGATGATAAAAATTTATAGAAATCCATTAGTAATAGATTTATAATTGAATAAAACTATAAATATTAGTAACATTTGTAAGTCTTGTACATTAATAAACCACTTTATATTTGGTAGGATAAATAGTTATTCCATATTTATTTACAATGTGTCCAAGGAACGGAAATTTTTGTAACAAAAAATCACCTTTTAAAAATTTTTCAATATAGTTTTATGTCTTACTGGGTTTGGAGAAAAATAGTGAAATGTTTTTTCATGAACCTAATAACTTTTTGAATGAATAAAAATTTCATCAATAAAAATAACCAAAATATTATACAAATATTCATGGAAAAATATATTCGTAAGTTCTATAAATATAGTTAGGGATGAGTATTTTTTCAACCCAAAGGGTATAACCACAAACTCATAATTACTATATCTAGTTTGAAACACTATTTTTGGAATGTCGTTATCCTTCAAAATTATTTGGTGGTAACTGGAAAATAAGTTAACCTTTGAAAAATACTGATCTCTATGGAGATGATAAAAAAATCAATGATATGAGGAAAATGATACTTGTTCTTAAAAATGAATTTATTCAAGGCTCAATAATCAATTAAAAGTTTGATTGAACCATATTTATTTTTAACTGATAAAGTAGTAGAAACACATTGTGATGTTCTAGGATGAATTAATCCTTTATCAAGTAAATATTTTTATTTCTCATTGAATACCAAATGTTCTACATGTTCCATTCAATAAGGGGGTTTTGAAATTTTATTATCACTATTGACTCATTCAAAAGTAAATTAAACTTTCTAATTAGGTATAAAACCAATAAACATATTATAAAAAACATCCATGTATTATTTTACTACTAGTACATCATCAATATGTATAGTTACCTTATTTTCAACAATATGGGCAAGATATATTTGATTTCAATCTTTTAATAGTTTCTCATCTTCTTCATAAGTTCTTATAATTATGGATTAATTCTTAAATATAAAATGAAACATTTTATGAAAAGAAAATCTTTAGATATATAATCTATATTATCATGGTAAAAACAAGCCAATCCATACTCATAATAACATGAAATTCTACTAAGGGGAATACATTAAGGTTTTTATGTAATTTCCTTCCACATAAAACAACATGAGTATTATTATAATTTCTTTTCAATATAATATTTACCTCATGATTTTTTACCATAAGTTCTAGATTCATATCATGAGGTGAAATATATAATTTAGTAGAAAAATTCTAAAAAATGAAAGAATTTTTAAACCCCAAATCAAATAAGAATTAGCATAATATGAATAAAAATTTAATTTTTTACCAATTATTTTGATAGCCCAACATCTTCTCAAGTATTTAAGAAGGATTTTACCACACCCTTATGATTATAGTCTTGTTTATTCCCAACATTAGTATTTTTATCTGGGAACTCATAGGAATAATGAATCATCTGAGTATATTTAAAACACTTCACTTATTCATTATCAAAATTATTCTTACAACTACCAAGATTATTTTCATTATATTAATGATATATATTCCCCATCTTAACATATAAGAAATTTTTTCCAAAACCTTTCAAACATTCCTTGAAAGATCATTTACCACAGATGGGATATGTTGGGAGCTTACGTATAGACCTCATAGATGGGTTCTTATATATTTTCTTCTATTTTGAACATTTTAATACTCTTGTCATCTCTAGGAACTTAAGTGTTAGAAAACTCTATATCAATATTTTCAATATAATAAACAACTTTTTTTATAGATTTTAAATTATCATGTGTCCAAATATCATTGTAAACATGGTTCCAATCCTGATTAAAATTTATAAATTTTACTCTTAGTGTCAAGAATAAAATATAGAACATACCTACCAATATTTTGATTTTTTCTTTATATTAAACCATAAAATCTTCATTTTTTACCTCATATACAAAAAAAATTTCTCCATACCCAGACAAAAGATCTTAGGAAAATATTTATCTGGAAAAATATTCTAAATTTTTCCCGTTACATAGCATGAATATCATTTATCTCTTTGGTATTTTATACTAAATACCACCATCTATCACCTTCACCTTAAAAATGAAAAAATTTCAAGAGTTACCTTTTGTTGATATGAATAGTCCATGACATTAAGAATATTTTATATGGATTTAATCCACACATAAGCTATAGATAATCCATAAGATCCATTAAAAGGAGGAGTATGTTTACTCATAATTTTTTGACCATTTTAATGTTCCATTATAGTAATTTGATTTATCTCTGGCATGGATACCACCACCATTTATAGCTTATTTCAACTGATCCATCACAACAACAAACTTTTCATTTCCAATTCCAACAATTCTGAGTTTTTGGTTTCAGAGGATATTATCCTCTTGGTGACTTCTTATGACATCATACCTATTTACTCTATTGTAAATGATTATAAACAAATATAGTTTAATGAAAGAAACATGGTAATCTTAAAATACTATATGATTTCAAATTTACAAAAAATTAGAATCTTTTAAAGGTATTCTATTAAGATTCTACTAACCTCTAAATTTATATAAGTCTTTTCTCTTATACCAACTATAAGGACCCATCTAAAAACATGAAAAAATTTGAGTGTTAATTCAATAATTAATTATCTCACATTTAATTATGTTTTATGATTTAGAGTTTTAGAGAATTTAGTCATAAATATTTGGTAACTAACCATATATCATAAGGCAGAAACTTCTACTCAGTATCCATTTTTCACATAAAATAAAAATTTTAAAATAAAAAAACATTTCCTTTCATGAAAAATATTCACGACTTTCAACTAAAATTCTTAATTTCACTTAACCATCATTAAACCACGTGATTTGTTTTTGAAAAATAGGATTATCACAAAAAGCTTAGTAAGGTAAATAAAAAGAAATAAATTCATTAGTCTTGTGAAAAAACATGAAATCCCTTGAAACATTTACCTTTATCTAAATATTCCTTGAGTGGATGTAACAAATCATTTATGCATGAAAATATCACAATTTTTTTTGTCAAATAAAACCAATAAAACCCATTTAAATTATATATAACACATTTAGGAATCTTTGGGAATCATTTTTATATCACTCTTACATATGGAGTAACCCTCATAGTTACACAAGGAATAACCATCATGGTTATACTTGGAGTGACTATAAAAATTACACATGAAATAAACATAATGATTATACTTGTGATAAACCTTATGGTCAACTTCTAAACATAAATATCACCTAATTAATTGAGGAGATATAGTGGGTATCACCCTTCGTATAATCTTTATCGAGATCACCTATTTTTCATTAGATACAACGATGTTCAACCCATCGTATAAGTTATATTGGTCTCAACCGTTACTCAAATATAATTCTAAAGTACCATACCATGGATAAAAAATTATCCTTAGACCTTTTCATCATAAAAACTTTTCAAAATCCTTTTCAACCCATATTAGAAACACTTTCAGATATAAAAATATAATTTTATTTTAAAAAAATCATTTTCAATAACAAAATAACCCAAAAAGGGAAAGAGAGTTTTTCTTTGAAGAAAACATGTAATATTTAAAAGGAATAAAAATTAAAATATTGTTTCAAGAGGTGGTAAAATTCATTTAAAACTTATACATTAAAATATAACATTCCTTTTATCTTTTTAGAAGAAAGTAAAAACATTCCATAAAAAGATTCCTTTTGTAAACCTTTGAAGGAAAGTCAAAAGAGACATAATTTTTTTTTTATAATTAATTTATGTACATATGAATACATTCATTAAATAATTATAAAAATATTCTCATGGATTAATAAAATTTAGAAGGGAAAATTTAAAATAGGGGTTTTAAAAGAAATCCCCTTACCTTGAATCTGACTCATCACCTGCTCTCCTTATCTTCCCCTCCTTTAGAAAACATCCTTTACCATAAACCTTATGACATATAATATTGGTATTAATTCCTAACTAAGTATTATTTAATAAGGAAAGGTATGTATGTAACAAATTTGGTTAGGTCCTGGATGAGCTAAAATGCTTTTTAAGTGTGAATAAATAAAAAGAAGAGGTTCCATTTTATAAGAGAGGGGAGGGTCACTATAAAAATATTTTTAAATATTAATTTAACACAAATTAAATTTGATATCAAAATTTATCTAAATAGATAAAATTCAAAGAAAAAATGATTATTAGTATAAATCCCCTCATCTAATAAAATTTTGACATGTTTGGATCCTATTTCTAACCTTATTGTTTTGTTTTAACCTTCATTAAATCTTTTGACACTTACCATGATAACAAGTTTTTATACTTCTTGAAGGTCAATATAGTTACCATAAATGGGGAAAAGGCCCATAAATAGACCATAGTTTATATTTTAAACAATATCTTAATCAATTTTCTAAAAACATGATTTTAAAGAATTTTTAAATAATAAAATAAAATACTTTCATAAAATATCAATAATGTCAATTTTATAACTATTCCTTTACTTTAACTTTTATAAAATAAATAAAATAGATTTAATTAAAATAAAATATTTTAATAAAACCCCAAAATTTTATTTTGATCTATAAAATTTCTTGTTCATATTAATTAATTCAAAATTTTCAACTTTTAATATTTTTAATAGCATATATTTTTTTCCATTAATTGAATAATTAATGAATTAATGTTGTGTAAGAATTTGAGGTAATTATTTCTTCATTTAAACTTAAAAATAAATTACCATGTTGAAGATAAATAATTTATATTTTAAAATAATATTTATAAATAAACATATCCTTTTGTTATACTTAGTGAAAAATATTATCATCATTAAAAACAATAGTGGGACATTTTTTACTTTTCTTTACATAAAATATTATAAAGGTCATAATCACATAAAATTGAAAAAGAAACTCTATGTATTCAACCTTTGGATGATTATGTATGTGATATACTCGTCCAATAATTTTTTTGAAATTGTTAGGGTCAATTTTTTATTCGTTATCATTTTATTTTTAACTTTAATTGGACAATTTTCCCCCTTACTATGGTAATAAAATTACTAAGGTTTATATTCATATTAACCAAAAATAAAAGGGAACTATTTAAAAAAAATTACATCCTAATTATAAATATGTAATCCATTTTTGAAAATTCAAAACTATAAAGACCTGAAAATTTCAAGGAAAATTTTCCTCTTAATTTCTTTGGAATTTTACGAGTATGTGGTTTCTGATGGCACCTGATTCTGAGGCCCGGTGTGCCCGGAATCAATTTCCGAAGTTTAGCTCGGGTACGTTCAGTGGACGTACGAGCAGGTTTTTCTATCTTTCTAACCAGTGCTCAGAATTGAAATCCGAGGGCACCGATGAACTCGCAGCGCTGGTAATTGCTTAGGGGGACCTTTGTCGTAGCTGCATTTTGAGCAGGTTGAGGTTTAATAATTGGGATTTGATTTACATAGATAAATGTTGTTATGAACAAATAAATCTAAGGAAGGTGAATTTAATCCAACAAAGGGGGAGTTAGAGGTGGGGCCCACACCCACCTAACCTCCCATGGGAGGGTTTAGTGTGGTGGGACCCACACGAACCTCTAACTCCTCACCTCCCCATAACCCCCCTTGACCTATTAAAACCTCCCTTGTAAATTCCTTGGAAACTTCCCTTCTTAATGAGGAGCCTCCCCACCTCCCAAACTTAATGATCCAACGAAGGGAATTTAATTAACCTTGTCACCTCTTGACTTTTTTTTTGAATGGCATGGAGATCTTTTAATAGAATGAGGCTTAATGAAATATTTCCTCGGAAAATATTTTGAGGGGAGCCTTTGTGTGAAGAAAGACGGGAGTTCCTCCTTCGTGAAGAACTTCATTCTCCGGCAAAGAACGTTCTCGACGAAGAACGACCATCAACTCTTCTTTCCCTTCGCGACAAGGGAGAAGTCGCCGACCGTGGTGATCATCACCAACGAAAACGTACCTTCCTTCTTCATCCCTGCAACAAGTGAGCAGACGTCATTTCCTCCTCAGACGCACCCCGACATCCACAGAATCTACATCCGACCCCCGCGACGCCATTCTCCGCGACACCCGATGTGCGACGTCAAATATCCAAGTAGGGGGTTTGGTTTATTTTATTTTATGTGGATTATATCCTCGGCCTTTGATTAATTTTGTTGATAGTCATTTGAGCCGCCTGTTATTGTAATAACGGGAGGAGGTCGGACCGCACGAACACGGTCGACCCTCCTCCCCCTTTGTTGGTTGTACTTGTTGCGACACGAGCATAGGTGGCACAGTGCAACGACACCGCACGGAAACAATGAAGAACGGGTGAAGAAGCGCCGCACCATTGCGCCATGCCATTGTAGCGATTCGAAGGCTCCGCAGTTTGATTAATTTACGGGCGATGAAAAACAGGGCCGCAAAGTAAATTTGAACACTTCGTAGTGAAGAGTCGGTCCCGAGAGGACCGCTGGCGAAGACCGCAGGCAAAACGGACCACCAGAGTGCGTTCGGTGGTCTGTGGAAGGGCCTACTGGCGCGCCACCAGGAGGGTCCGCCGCGACTAAAGCCACGGCGGCAGGTGGCGGTCCTACGACTGCTCGGGACCGAGAGAGACGCGGCGGCCAACGCCGTGTCGCTGGCAGGGAGCGGCCCCCACGCGGGGGTCATGGCTTCAGTCAAGGGGGCGGCGCCCCCTTGCGCGTCCGCTCGGCCAGTGCCGAGCCGACCCCACTTGGCCAGCACCGAGCCGCCCCGGGCCGGACGGGCCGCACCGGGCCGGGCCGCGCCGGCGGGGCCGGGCCACGCCCACTGGGCCGGGCCACACCCTAATGGTCTGGACCTAGAACCGGTTCGGGTCGACCCGGTTTGGGCCGACCCAGGGGGGTTGGGCCGGGTCGGACCGGGCCCAGACCCCCTATTTTCATACCACTTCTGGTCTTTTGCCTGTATCTTGGGCTACAGACCTCCGATTGACGCACCATCAGTTGCGTAGAAATCCTTCGATCAATACGGTCCTTTATCTATATTACACTCAAGGTTTCGGAGAACCTTGAGTACGACCGGGTTGGTTCAGATACGAAACCAACCGGGCCCTCGGAGCGGAAACACTTATATCTTGAGCTCCAGACGTCCGATTGACGTGCTGTCGACTTTGTTGGATTCCTCTTGATGAGACAGAACTTTTGGCATACTTTGCTAGAGTTTTGGATGTAGTTGGATAGTGGACGGGTTGGATTCTACCCGAAATCCAACCAGGCCCCTAGAACGGAAAAACTAATAACTTTCAGAACGGACGTCCATTTGACAAACCGTCAGTGGCGTTGGTGATCACGTTGAGAAACAGTCCCTATGAGTATACCCTATGAGAGTTCGGGGTACAGTTGAGATACGGCCGGGTTGGTTTGCACACGAAACCGACCGGGACCCCAGGACGAAAAGGCTAATAACTCACAGACCGGGCATCCGATTGACGCGTCGTCTGCTACGTTAAGACCTCTATGACGAGGCGGTCCTTTGAGATACTTCTTCGTGGGACTTTGTGATACTTGGAGTATCAACCTGTAGCTCGTGGAGTGGACCCTCCCAGAGACGAGCGTACGGAGTACCGAGACCGTGTAGCTGGCTGAGACCTGAAGACTGCTTGTCCGACTCGAGTCGGAGTGACCTGTATAGCCCAGTGGGGAGCACTACTGTGTTTTGGTGGCATACCCATGGAGGGGAGAACTACTGTGTTTGGGTGGCAGAACCATGGTACTCGACAGAAGGAGTACCTCTGCAGGCTATTAGGGGGGGGGGGTGCACTACTGTGTTTGGGTGGTAGACCCCAGTGGGAAGCACTACTGTGTTTGGGTGGCTGGCCCGCGGTACTTGACAGGAGGAGTACCTCAGCAGTCTTAGGTTAGTGAGAATTACCTCAAAGTCATGACAGGATCATTGTACTCATCAGAGACGGGGCTCTTCAGTAGTTACAGTTTCGATAATGAAAATCCTGGTTTGAGCTGAGTCTATGACCTTTGTGTTTTCCTCATGATTGAGATGAGTCACTTGATAACTTAGGTATATGTATGGGCATATACCTAGGTAGTGGTTATCTGTTGATTTCATAACCTTTGTGTTTCCTCATGATTGAGATGGGTTACTTGATAACTTAGGTATAAGTATGGGCTTATACCTAAGTAAGGGTTATATGTTGAGATCCTTCTTTGTGGTTATCCTTGTTGGATTTAGTGATACCTTGAGGGTCTCGGGTTCCCTACTGAGTATCGTATACTCACCCCTGCACGAGATATTCCCGCACCTCATTGTGTTGGTTGCAGACGACAGGCAACGCTGACGGAGGCCGAGTGTTCGAGGACTGGACGGTACCCGGTGGTGGACTTCACAACGAGACGATACTCGGAGGAGGTTGACAGGCGAGAGTGTTGTGGAGGCTATCTGTACCTACCCTTCAGGTAGGATCTGTGGTGGATGATCCAGGAGCTGCGCTAACTATACCTACCATTCAGGTATGATCCGTGGTAGACGATCTAGGAGTTGTGCTATCTGTACCTACCATTTAGGTAGGATCTGAGGTGGATGACCCAGGAGCTGCTTATATTCTTCCAACTGTTTGTCTTTTCTATTGTACTTCCTTTCAGTTGTAGCTGTACTTTTCAGTTGGGTTTTTATTCTGGCCCTTTTTACCTTTCATCACATTCTTTTGTACTTAGTGTATTACTTTCACTTGTACTCTGTGGTGTTTTGTTTACTTTTATAAAGGAAATGCCTTCCCAGTTATCGGAATTTACGCCTTTGGTGCTAGTCGCCAGCCCCTGGCCTATGGAAGGCGGGCTTGGGGTAGTCACAACACGGGCCCCGAGGACGGGTCGTGACAAAAACAAATAAGTGGAATAATTTAATTTGAAATCAATCCAACAAAACATGATGCAAAACATTTTTTTAGAAAAAATGACTTGTTATGTATAAAAATGTTTTTATAATAAATTATAGTTTAAAATTCAATCCAAAGAATAAAATTGGTCTTTTTAATGAAAAATAATTTATGAAATTTTTAAAAAAATAAAAAATGGAATCTTACTTTGTAAATACTATAAAATAAAATGCAATTTTCATAAAAAAACCTGTATTTTTTTCACGATACATTAAAAAAACAACAGTCATAGAAATTTAACAAAAAATCATCATAAGATAATTTTTAAATTATTAATAAAATATGTAATTAAAATTTTCCAATTAAAAATATATTATTTTGAAATAGATATTTTAAGTAAAACCATATAATGTCTAAAATTTTAATTTAGATAGAAATAAAGATTTTACTTTGGTTAAAAAAATTACCTAATATTATTACAATTAATATAAATTTATAATATCTAAACATTAAATGATTTATTCTAACATTACCTAGGTTGAAACATTGGTTATGTATAATGATATCATGGAAATAATGATAATAAGATAAGGATGGAGCCAAAATTTGGGAATAATTCTTATCATGAATGAGAAGGTAAGAAACAACAACTTCACATGCACAACAAATGTGGTAAGAAGCATTCAAGGAATTTTATGCAAGTAAGTGGAAAGTGTTACAAGTGTGGAAAACATGTTTATATATCTGAAAACTACCATGGAGATATAAATCAACAACATATAATTTCTAATTTAAAAAATGAATTTGTTATAAGTAAAACATAGATTACAATGCTATAATTGTAGGGATCATGGAAATTTACCTAATAAATGTATAAATTAGAACATAATAGAGGGAAAAATTCATCAACCCTAATAGAGTATAAGGGATAATGGTCACACTTTTTCAATCACAAGGGATGAAGTCGAGGATCCAAGTGATGTAGTGAAAGATATTTTTATCATAAACTTAAATCATGTAAGTACATTATAAGATATTGGTTTTATGTACTCTTTTATTTCATTTAAATTTTAAGTAACATCATGTTAAATTATGAATTTATAGTGGTTGTGTAATTTTTTTAAACTTCTAGATGAACTATTCAATAATTAAGGATATTTATAGATTCCCTTATTAGCATTTGTGAGTTTAATATCTCCACAAACCATGTGGTTATTCAAGTGGTGTAATTTTATATAATATTAGTGATATATTGGATGCCATAATATAATTCTAATTCCAACTATAGAAGTAAGGAAATTTTACTTTTCATGAAGGGAGAACTTTTTTTTTATTTTCAAGGGAGAGATATCCCAACCCTAGTCTTGTAAAGAACCACCTACTATTTCCTTCTTTATAGAAATTATTGGTGGATAAGGGTAAGAAAGAAAAAGTATTAAGTTAGGATATATGCCCATTGTTTTAAGATATATTTATGTATTTCTTAAATAATTACCTGGACCTCCCTTATAAAGATATGTAGAGTTATAAATTAATCTCATACCCAAATATAATAAAATTTCAAAGACCACATATAGGATGGAATATATAGAGTCATATAAATCAAAGAAAATATTTCAATTTTATTTGGAGAATATATTTATTTAATTTAGTGCGTCTCCTTTAGGAGAACATGTTCTCTTTATAAAGAATAAGGATATATCAATGCGACTATGCATTGATTATAGAGAACCCAATGGGATAAAATTAAAGAAAAAACACCCCTTACAATGATTGATGATCTATTAAACCAACTTTGTGGGGATAAATTATTTTAAAAGACTGACCTTCAACCAGGGTATCATCAGTTGAGTGTGAAGAAAGAAGACATTCCAAATAATTTATTTTGATCAATATATAGACTACAATATCCCTACTTTTAATACATTACTAATACATAATTTTAATGATAAAAAACATAAAAAATTACACAATGAGGATCCAAAGGTTTAGTGTATTGGAAAAAATAGGACCATACATAACTTTTACAATATAGAACATAAACATTTATTTAATTCCTTCTTCTCTAACTTCTTATTTTCCCTTGTGTTCTTATTAGTACATGTAGTCACTTGAGGATATACATAAAAAAGTGGTGAGCTAAAAATCCCAGTAAGAGGATAGATAAGATCATGAAACAATATGAAATTGGGTGATAATACTCATTATAATCATAATATAGGAATAAGATCATAATCATGATAGGAATAATTAATAAAAGACTTGGAATGTAGCAATTCATAAAGTGAAACATCATGTCTTAGTGGTCAACTACCACACATAGTTGTGAACAAAGATAACATCATATTAATGAATATTTCACTTTAATCATTAGGTTCTTTACATTACCAAATTAATTGGAGCACTATATAATTCTAGGAACACCCATCACATCATAAAATTTTCATTATGCTATATAATTCTGAACGCACCCGTTACATCACAACATTTACATTATCATGCATTACACATAAAATATATATCAATATTAAACATATAATAACCCATGGAAAGAAATGGGTTTAATTTCATAAAAATACATTCATAAACGTTGGGTTACCAAATTAAAAATGGAATAACATACTTGATATAATAATCATCAACCTTGAGTGAAGGAAACAATATTGAGAAGTAAAAGGTATTTTTTAAAGAAATAAGGGTTCTTTTGGAAAACATTGTTTTTGTAATAAAATCATCTATAAAACATTAATATACCATAAAAGGTAAGATAATTATTAATAAATTAATTTTAAGTAATAAACATACTGAAAATGTGGTGAAAGAGAGAAAACCCAAAGAAAAAGAGTCGAGTTTGAGAATTCCCCTTACCATTTGTCTGAAATATTCCTTCATGTTAATATCATATAAAATCACATTAGATTCATTAATTAAATTTTAAAGAACATATTATACATTAATATGATTCATTATAGTTTTATTATGTTCTTTTTTGGGACTTTGGATGAGTTATAGAGTTTAATATCATCATTCGAGAGCATTCATTTTCATGATTTTCAAGATCGGTTCTTTTTTATACATGAATGGAAGTTCATTTAAAATGAGGATGAACATACAATATTGTTATTATATGTTATAATTGATTCTAAATAATCTTAAATGATCTTAAAAAGAATTTTTTTATATACCATGAGGATGATTCATTAGATAAAAGTTAATGATGACCGTTTTAAGTTAATTTTAGCAGTTTTTTGAACATGAAGAACTCATTTGGTTTTATCATTTAGTATTATGAGTATAAGATATTTACAAATCATAAAGAGGGTAATAACATACAATTTAAAATATATTTTAAACCATTTAATTTTCTTATCAACATCCATGAATATGTTTAAGTAAAATGAAAGTGCATCACCCACGATGTCGGTAAATTGACACATTATAGGCGACGATTTCATTTTTAAGATGAAAGATAAAGAGGGAGGAGTTTAATGTTGGATATTGTATTAATGTGATATAATTAAATTTTATGTAAGTTAATGTATTCATAATTCCATTTGGATTAAGGGAGGTGAGGAAATAATAATAAAAGAAATTGAAATTGAAAGTAAGTTAAAAGAAAAAGAGAGATGATTTGCCTCTTGAATTCTCCTCTTGAGATTCTCCTTAAGGCACCTAGGCTTGCTCTTTTGATGATACCAAGAGCTAATAGAAGTGGGAGAGGGTATAATGAAGAGTATTGGGTATAATTTAGGAAAGGATCAAAGCTTTATAGGTGTGAGGAGAAGAGGGTGTGAGGGGTGGTATTTATAGTGAAGGAGAGAGGTGTTTTCTTATTATTTTATTAATTAGTTTGTTATTTTCCTCAAGACAAGAAATAGTGTGGACTCTTGTGACTAAATAATGTAATTATACCACACATTTTTTTTTGATAATAATTATTAATAATTTAAATATTATTATCTAAAAAATTATTTTAGCTATATATTTGAACTTTCTATTGATAATTATTAATTTTTTTAATTAATAATTATTCTCAATTACTAATTTAATAATAATTATTAATTAATTTAAAATTAATAGTACTTAGTTCTTAGTAATATTTACTATTAATTATAAATATATATTTATTATTTACAAATTAATCAAGAAATATTAACAATTATAATAGAATAATAACCATTATATATTTAAAATTATTATTTTGTTACTAATTAGTAATTTTTTAATAATAACTATTAATATTTATTAATAATAAGTAATTATTAATTAATACTATTTATAAGTTATTAATATTAATTAATAATTATAAATGGATAGTTTATTAATAACTAATCATTAATTATTATTAATTACTTACAAATTATTATTAACCAATCACATATTTTAACTAATTATTATTAGTTAATCATTAATTATTAACAATTGATATTAATTAATTATAAACTATTAATTAAATGGTTTTTAATTAAAAATTAAATATTTTCTAATTATTATTAATAATTATTAAATAGTTACTAATATATTTATTATTATTAATTAATAAAAATTCATTATTTATTATTATAAATATTTAATAATAATTGGTATTAAATTTATTAATAATTAATTTTGTATCACGATTTTTTAATTATTAATTATTATTAATTTTATTTCATTTATTACTAATTATTAATTATTTATTAATTAATTAATAATAATTTAAACCACTTTCATATTATAATTAACTATAATCAATAATTCCAATGAAGTAAAAGTTGAAACTGAATCTCACATTGGAAATTCCAAAGGATTTTAGGGGCACTTTGCCATATAAAAGGGTGCTATTAGTGGGGGGTTTTAGTTAAATTTTCAGTTTACTTTTATAGAAGTAATGTGGGATATAATAACAATTAATTTTTCAAAAACATTTATTATATATATAAACAAAACAAAATGAAAATGAAAAAAAATTAGAAATTAAAAAAGAAAAGAGTTAAATCCCCAAGCGACCTATTTGTTTTTATTTAATAAAAGGAATTGTGGGTGACAACACCTTTCACTTACAAAAAGTAAGGAATTGGTGCATTCAACACCTTGGCATTTGGGTCAAAGGCCTTCAGGTCCTCAAAACATTTAGCGAAATCAAACATGTTTTGACATCCTTAACACTCTTGTAACGAATGTTTGAAAATAAAAAAAAACTAATCCCATTTTCATTATTTTTTTTTCAAAAAACCCATAAAAAATTCTCTTAGCTTGGATTGACACTTGAATTCCTGATATAACAACTATAATTCTGTATGAAATTCCATGAAAGGCATGATGAATGTGTGTGGCCGATCATGAGAAAACTTTTCATGGAGGAAAAAAATGAGTAAAATAGATGTGAGAGGTGCTGATCTTATTTATAGGTAAATTATAAAAAAGATATGAAAAGTCATTCAACATGGTTGACACCATGGAAAATATATTTTCATGAATGATGTTGAAAAAATATCAATGATATGGTTTTTTTTAAGCCTATAAACTATTTTCAAAGAAACTGAACTTGTTGATGGTTACAAAAACATTATATACCTGAGTATTCATTTTGGTCATGAATTAAAAACAGAGGAAACAAATATTAAGGGGTTACACAGTGGAATAAATGATACCCTAAATAAAAAATTTGAATTAATAGACTATTTTCAGGAGGAAAATAGAGATTTTATAATATTTTAGATACAAACAAATATTGTTAATATATATTCTTCTTATTTTAATGGGAAATAGGAAATGAATAGGAAACTAAGAAATAATATGAGAAGTCATATTGCCTCACCTTGGGTACCCTCAATTTGTAATCCCTGATTCACCCATGGCACCCTATGATTTCCAACTATGATTCAACCAGGGATGCTCAGCCAACTTCACTTAAGTCCCCAGAGACCACCCGACATGTTCTACCCAACTCATCAATAAATAGTAACCCAACTTATTAGTCTACTTCACCTAGCGTCCAAGTTTTTCCTATAAATTGACCCGCTGGGTCACCACATATGACATTATTTTCCCACTCATTGAAGAGAGGGAATTCCTCCTCAAGAAACTTCACTCAGGCCACCATAATGTCTCTTACTTATCCTATTACAATCTAGGGATTAATAAAATCAACTAAGTAGTAAGTGGAGATCCAAATTCTTCAACTGGGTGATCAACCACTGAGGAAAGTCCACCTTATCAACAGTTTTCCTAGGGCTATCCACTTTAGTGGCCTTTCACCAATTACAACTCACCTTAGTATCCTTCCACCTAGGTTTTTCCACCTTAGAGACCTTCCACCTATTACATCCCACTATAGTATCCTTCCACCCATGAATTCCCACCTTATAGACCAGATTCCCAGGGCATACAACCTAGAAGCCTTCTACCCAGGGCTTCCCACCATTTTATCCTTCCACCCAAGGCATCACACCTTTATGGCCTTCCACTCAGGGATTCCCACCATAAGAGGCTTCAGCCTAGGAAATCCTATCTTAGTGGACTTTTTTCTAGGGATTCACACCTTAGGGACTAGCCACCCATGGAAACCCACCTTAGAGACCTTCCACCCTTGGCTATCCACCTTAGTGGAATTCCACCCAGGGATTCCCAACTTAGTGACTAACATCTCAGGGTTACTTCTTCTATAAAATTTCATACTATTTTACCCAAGTATTCTATTTATTATTTTTTTCATCAAGGCATCCCATGTGGACCTTATAATCACATGGTCGGGGTATAAGACACACCAGTGTATCCCCATTTCAATTATGTATTATCTTGGTAAAGGATTTACCCAATTAGCATCCCTAGTATCCAGTGCCCTCAGGGTGTTTGGAATTATGAATCCCCTTGGTAAAGAGGGCCCCAATGTTAAAATCATTACTGGTAACTTTCCTATTTACTAAATTGTAAATCAGCTCTTCCATTCTACATAAAATTTGAAAGAAATTATGTATCATCTATATGATCCTTTTTCCGATTAATGGATTCATAAGCCCGAAACATGGATTTTTAAATAGATAGGGAAGTAAGAATAAGAATCCCTCCAGGAGTAATCCTATAGTATTTCAAATAGGATTTCATAATCTCCCTTCCTTCAGTATAACCCTCCCTTTTTTTATCACCAGATAAAGAATGAAGTTCAACCAAGGGCTTCCTTTTTAGGTGTAAGTTCCATTTTAATTCAATTATGCAATGTGGTTGATATTATGATATGAATTTTTTCTCACACCAATCATGAATCACATGGTCTTATGTAATTGATTTGATCATATAACTTGAACAATTAACATTCCTTCATTATACCTATTCTATAGGTGTAAGCCTAATCCCAATGAACTACGCGAGATTTGATTCTTATCCCAATCAGATAATTATGATGCCTTCCTAAGATTCAAACCCAAAATCTTTAAATAATAATAATAATTATTTTTAATTATTACTAATTAGATTATTCCCCCATTCAAAGGTCCAAATTACTTCTTAGACTTCTCAACCACAAAGGGCCACTCATGAAAAAGTCCAACATCAGCCTTTTATAGGAAAATTTCACATATTAATCCTTCCTGTATGAAATAAAAATGCATAGTATGGTCCTTGTCAAATGTCCTTAAAAGTTACATATATTCTAATTAAGTGGTACTGAACTATGTGGGTTCTGACTCCTTTCTTTAATATATGTAGGAAAGATCATCAGGGGCCTTATCTGACATCAAAAAAAAAAATTTCACCATAGATGATAATAAATTCTAAAGTTCCTAGATGTGTATATTTAAACTATAGTTTGTTTAATAGATGAATCATAAAATAAAAAACGAAAAAAAATTATGAATCTTTGATACATTTATATGTTCACCACTGAACATGAAAATAGATGAATTCAAATGTAAAGGGTGACCAATATGATATTGAGATTTTAGAAGTATTCAAGAAAATTTTATAAATTTATAAGAGGGTATCAATGTAAACAATAATCCCCCCAATAGGATATGATGAGCCCAAACTATAATCCTCTTGACCCATGAGAATCCCTAAGCATCATTGGTAAAATTCACCACTAACCTCTTTCCATTGGGAAGTAGTTCTATATATTACTATGGATATGGGAACCGCTGGGTGTTTTATATTATATAAATAACCCTATTGGTAACCATATAAATATTGTGGGTAAGTCCTCATAATAAAATGTTCATAATTCTTCGGGTGTTAAAAAATTGTGAAACCAACATGAAACTTTCATTAACCCAAATAACTGAGTATCCCACATGTCAGTCTCTGTCAGCATACCAAATGAAAATGGAAAAAATATGGATTCATTGAAGAAAATTTTCATGTAAGTGTTTGTTTATATCTGATGATACTTGGACTGGTTTCCTTGATTCTGTTTGTTGTTTAACCATCGGTATATCAATAATAACTCTCTTCGATCCAAATGATGTTATACCAATCAGGGAAAATATATCATTCTCCCATTATATGATCTTATTCATCATCAAATCAGCGGTCACAATCAACAAACCAATGCCTTCAATTCTAGGTAGAGAACACACTATTTAAGGAGTACTGCCTAAATGGTAGTATCACAACATTGTAGGTTTCTTTTGAATCCATCCAAGAGATGAATCCCTACCAACTTTCCACCCAGTGATGAATAGTGGTGAAGAATCAAGTGGAACCCATTGTCATTACAAACCATTTTGGGAGACTCTTTTTAAAACACAACAACAAGTATATCCCTTATCTCAGGTGGTGGAACAAGAGATTGATAACAACCTCATCTCACAGGGAATCACCCCAAAGGGACTCTATCAACAATTTATAACATGAAAAATATATGATACAAGATTGAATCCCAGTAAGGACACCACCATATGGGTAGGGATTGAGGTTATGAGGATTTGAGAATCTATGACTACCTATCAAGGGTATAAAATTATCAATAACTGAGAGGAGTCTTACATCCATACTTCCACTGAATAATCCCACTAATACACTTTTAAAGAAACCTAAAAGAAGGAAATCATACATTCATGTACCCATCAATCCTTTATGTACAATTTGGAAACACCTAGATAATTTTACCAGAAAATCCTAGATAAAAATAGGGGAAGAACTATGTTCTATCCCTCAAACATGAATCTTGTTAGTATATTACTACAAGAATATAATGACACAAAAAGTCCCAAATTTCTACTCTAATAGAGTAATAATAATGCATTATTATTCCCTCTATAGAAGGATGAAGTCACATCATGTTTGTAATAGAGGCGTAGACATACATCCTCGACCACATTCTATAGATTCGTCAAAATATTTTGATAGCTGCAACAGTAAGGGGCCAGGAGCACATCTCTATCCCCACCAATGGAGCAACTAATCAACACATTATAAGAGATTATTGGGATATATAATGCATTACTACTCCCATAAAAGAGGGTTTTCAGTACCCTTATATGATACATGGACAACATGATTAGGAACACATTCTTATTATGACCGGTGATTATCGGTGTACATCAACAACCACTTCATAGGATGCACACATTCCTGATAGAACCACATAATTTTATCATCAAATTCTTACAAGTACACATGAGTCACCTATGTTGACTACCACACATGAAATCTATTTTTTACAACATGCGACTCCAACAACCCAATAGAGGGTATCTAAGAACAAATATCATTAAGGGAATAATGAAATAAAGAAGTAGGTCTACATACCTTCCTTGATAAATGTTGGTGTTCTTGAGACCATCAGATATTTATCAATTATAGACCAAGATCTTGATGAATAATTGTCAGATCAAGGAATTAGAAATTTTAGTTTTGAAGGTACTCCATAAAACTTTACTACTAGTAGCTTGGGAAGTCCTTCATTGTCTATTTACCACAAAGTAACCCTTCATGGACATACTAAGATCGATCATGGGAACTATTTTTATAAATATTACTATGAAGGCGCTCCTCATGGATTGAATATAGAATGACAAGAAGGTTGTCCCCATACCATTTTCCACCCTGAATTTCCTCCCCAAGGAATATGATACAAGATTCCTTCTTATGGATGGAAATTTAGCAATGATGGTAGTCCCACCAATGATGTTGTTTTCAATAAAGTTCATTCCCACAATAATATTTCATTTAAAAAAGAAGTTTCTCCCCTTCTCGAATTAACTATGAGGAATCCCTCATTTCATGAGGCACTTGAGAATATGAAGCTAGTTATGCTTGTTTCTTTGTCTTTGAGTATAGAAATTATTTGTCAGTTGAAATATATCCCATGGTAATGACTATTCTATGCACCACCCTTTGAACACTTAAATTATGTTACAACAAAAGATATTCCTATCAATACTTCCTCTTATAATACGGAATTTTCATAATGAAATATTTAGTTATATATTATATAGAAATACCTCACTAAATATAAATAATGTGCATTTATTAGGAGAAAAAAACTGGCCAAAGATATTATACATATCATGTTTTGGACCTAACCCACTCAACAATATGATATTCTAAAAACACTAATAGATCAATGCATAAATTATATTAATCTAAATAATTTGAAGACACATCACCATTTGAAATAGAAATAATTTACTTATGAATGATATGTGGATTAAAAAAAGGAAATAAAATAATTCCATCATCAAATTGACTTGGATAACCTTTCAGATATACATTGAAAAAAATTATGAAATTAATGTGAGGTTCTTAAATGTGAATGTCTTAATAATTTGTATAATATTTTACATTTCATAGCTGAGGCCCCATTAGGCATACATATTAGGGTATGGAGTGAACATAATGAATTGTATTTCACATTGATCTCTGATCAGAAAAGACCACCAGGGGTAACATCATGAAATTTCATCATAATAAGAGCACTCTTAGATGTAGGATCTACACATGATGGATTGTATGATCAACAAATATTGGCCAAAATTAGATCTCAGAAACATAAGAACAAATAATAGAGATCCATTAAAAGACTATTACATCATTCCTCTAAGAACATTGAATAAAATTGTTATTTGAGGAGGGAAAAATCCCAAGTTTTAGTATTACCCTTGGTAATAAGAATCTAAAATTCATGGCATGAATTGAACCCTATACATTTTTATAAAAAGATCTCTAAGATGAAGAGGAAAGTAAAAAGAGTTTTAGTAGAAAAAAACAGTGGTAACCCCAACCTAAAGGAATGGGTGATTTTTATCATAGACACCTCCTTAAATGTCATAAATTATGGTACAAAATATTATAACAATAGATCATAATCATACCTAAGCCATAGGGCTTGTTTAAATTTTTCTAAATCTCCTCCCTAGTAGAGATCATTCTTTTCCCCATTAATAGGCACATCCTAAAATTATTCCTCACTTTTTTCCTCATCTGGTGCCTCATTTCCATTAGTAATGTGAAAAAAATGGATTTATGGGGACTCTCTTTAGAGTAAAATTTACAAAAAATCACCTAGAGAGTCCTCAAATTTAGGGATGATCCTTCATAGAGGTCTCAAGCCAAATATTACTATCTAGAGTGAAACTACACCTGAAGATCATGAAATTTCGTAAGAAGGATATCCTAAGAAAGAAAAACTCCCCTATAATAATAATAGTGATGTGACACCTACAATGCATTATGATTCAGTAAACATCATCAATACAGTACCTAAAGATGCTATATAATATGAATCCAGTGAAGAAGAATAAGAGGAGGATGTTTCTATTTGGAACCCAGTCTATATATAAATGATTGAGAATGGTGTGTATAGTATAAATCAATGATTTTATAATAATTTAGGGACTACATCAAATTCTCATCTACTTCCTCTTAGGTGGGCCTAAAAAAAATAAAACCAAAAAGGTGTGGCTATATCCCATCCATTCCCTGAATAATTTGAACCTCTAATAATTGGGGAATGATTTCTTCAGTATGGGAAAAATTAAGGGTTTGAAAAAGAATAAATGCTGAATTACATAGATGAAATATCCCTAATGCTTATGTTCATCAAGTGGAGCCTCACATTTACCTTTCAATAGATCTTATTAAATAGTAAGTTCATGTTATGAAAAGAAAAAATAGAGTTAATACATTCACTGAGTCTAGGATCTTGAAAAACAATTTATTTGAATATGATAGAAATAAGATGTCCAAAGATTCCTCTATTAGGGAAAAAAACAAGAACTATTCTAGGAGAATTATCCCAGGACATCACATGTGGGTTTCAAGAAAAAAATGTAGGCTAGATCTATATGTAAATCTCAAACCATTTATTCTATTTTTCAAGTACCTTCCTAACCATTTTTATTATAATAATTCATTGAAAATATTGATTCACTGACAACCCAAATGAAAGATATATAAGGATGAATTGAGATGGTGTAGTAGGTGAAAATAATTACCTTGAATTCCTAGATGCAACTCTTTCCCCACATCACTTTGGGAATAAAAAATTTCTATCTTTCAATGGACTACGATATGTAGAGAAAAATATGTTTCATTTTATGACTTAATGTACACCCATTATGGTAACCCATGAGAAAAATAAATCATCCAAACTTAGATTCTTCTTAAGGACTTTGAAGAAAATATCCTTTATCTTGTATACAATTTTTCCATCCATGTTTATTTTTTTGGATGGGAATACCTTTTTCAAAAAAAAAATACCAATTCAACACCATGCTGTGAAATACAACAGTACTCAATGTATACAGTTTCAAAAAACATGAGAATGAGGGAGTCTTATATTTCATTTCATGGTGGAAGGGTTTTACATTCTCTTTGATCCTGTAGTTCCCATATGGGTAATCATTGGGTCTTTGTATATAAATCCTCCCTGATGAGTTGAAAATTACACTCATCTCAATAAAATATCCCTACGGATTTTGTAAACTTTCCATAGTTTCACAATGATTGGATGTTTCCATTTAGAAAAACAAAGACAAGTCTTAACTGATGCTGATTACATAATGAAATAATATTTTTTATTCCTTTCAAGATGAAGAGGTCCTTGAATAACTAATTATATTCATATAGGATAGTTTATTATGGTTTCTAAAGCCCATAAGGCTAGACCCGTCTAGTCTTCGTGACCACCCAAATTATTTCATTTTTTCCCTAAACATTGGGACACACCGTCCAAGGGTATTTTTAAGGGAATATTCTAAAATATAGTTTAATATAGAAAATTAAAATTGGTAAGTCCACCATCATATGTTTTATGTGTTTCTAAATATTTCCCATATTAAGAGGATGAATAAAAGTAATTCGCAAGTAAGGGTGAAACAAATTTCAATGATTAGATAACCAGAAATATAATCAATCAAAGTCATGTTATGATCAATGAATAGTTAAAATAACTAGTTTTTTCCCATTATCTTCTCCCATGGTGTGACTAATGTCATAGAAACCATAGTCTTCCAGGATACAACACTCTAAAAAATGTCATAATGAGCAAGGAAGTTGTCAAGTATAGGAAGTAGAACTCATATCAATACCAACAGCAGTCCTGAGCCTATCAAATTTTATTCCTTAAGTCTTGAGATGATGGGAACTATCCCTCAAAATAATACAATGTGAACCATATTTAAAAATGGAATACTCATAAGATGAAAAATTAATCACTGGTTATGTTAATGTCATTCATTTAATGGATCACTTCTCCAATGATGAATATTCTTATGAAGCAATGTTCTATATTCTAGATTAGGGAATTAGAGGGAGTGATCACATTTGTCAAGGAAATAGGGGAAGGTGTTGTCATGGATGAGCTTAATATCTATAATTCATCATCACAAAATTTATATACATGACTGAATCCCATGGGAAATCACATCATCAAAACCAAAATGATTATGGATACCCTTCGACATTCATCATATTTCATCCAAATATAATTGTTTTGGAGGACTGATTACTAAGTGTTTAACTATCTGAATATCCAATACGAGTGGACAAATAATTTAGGCTCAATCTATCAACCACATTAATTAATTTAACTCACATTAAATTTCTTGATCTATCTACTTAAAACCCATAAATTACTAATACACCTTCTATGAAACAACCCCACATTGGGTAGCATAGACCATTAGCTTAAAAATATGACATCTTAAAATAGTTTGTTTCATCCCCAAACAAAAATTCAATCCAGAATGGTCTTAATTTTCCAAAACATCTCTTGTAATTTCTAGTGGAGGCCTTGTTAAGACATCAAGAGTTATAAGTTGAGGTCACTATTTATAAAATATATCATATAGTGACCAATTCCATAGAATGTCACATGACCATATATTTGATATATTAGGACAAAGATACTGTTATACAAGGACACAAAATACCATTGTATGTATATGGTAAATTAGGTGACATTGATATCTGATGATACTTTACTAAAAATGTCTTAGGAATTAATCTCATTTCAATCCATAAACATCTCTTTCTGGGCTACAGTAATGAAGATTTGTCTCCTTTTTAATTAACACTTCAGGGTTATGAAAAGAGTGAGAAGAAACCTCTCAAATGAATCATGCTCAGTGAATAATTTGGGGACCTTGTATCTAATCATGAATTCTTGGTTGTTCAACAAGATACAAATATCAATGTCTTATTGGGGAGGCCTTGGTTGCTTCAACATGTTGTATTTCCCCAATTATGCCATCAATGTCTTAAATTCTATTTTATTTACAGTGATAAGGATCTATTTGAATTATGATAGTCTCAACACACTATTGTAGGGCTCTATAGATGACAAGGAAGAAAACCCATGGTTTATTATGTCCCAAGGTTTACTGATCCAAAGTGATTAAAATTGAGTGTGACTAACCCTTTAAAAGTTCTTGGTGATGAATATTTATTTCCTATTAATATAATTAAAGATATATGTTTTCATTTGGGTATGTATGAATCAACACTTATGATACCATACACATCAAAAAAACATGATAATATAGAACATGTATCTAATATATAAAATAGAAATATCATCATTGGTTAACATTCCCTCATTTTGTCCCTAAATCATCATAATACCTCAATATTGTTTGATGAATCTGAAGAAACTAACATATCACTAATAGAGAGTGGGAATTCACCTCTTTAATCGTTTGAATTTCTATATATTAATGGTTTTCCTATCTCTAAATAAACCCTTTCATCACATATTCCTCCTATTATTGGTATAATGTAATGAGAATAAAAACATCTTAGAGTTTCCCCTACAATATTTAAGGTAGGTGTATCCACTACCATTGATGAGCTAGGGAAGATAAATCTATCTATAAAGAAAGATCCACGACCCAAATTGATCATTGTATCCATGAATTTTTAGGAATAATAGGTGTACACTATTTTTCTAAAGGAGCACAAAGAAGTTTTCACCTAGAATTGCACAGATATTTCAGGCCTCAATTGTAATGTAGCAACCCACTGCTTGGGATTTATAAAGGATAGTTTTTCTTACTGGAAGGAACCCAAAAGAATGCATCCAACTCACACATTCATGTTTGTAATTTATTTTCATAATATTATCAAATCCAAAATCATTCAGGATTTTTGAAACCCTAAATGGATTTCCAATATTGTCCTGGTCAAAAATAATAATGGAAAAATCAGGATTTCCATTAACTTTAATGATCTCAATAATCACTATCCAAAAGATAATTTCCCAATCCATATTAAAAATTTTTTATCAGTGAAACCACAAACTATTAATTATTTTCATTTATAAAAGGATATTAAATATACTACCAATTATGAATATCCCATAAGGAAAAATAACTACTACTTTTAGAGAACCCCAAGGAATATATTACTATCAGGTGATGCCTTTCAAATTTAAGAATGATGTTTCCACATATTATTTTTTCGTGGATCATATTTTTAACACTTCTTAGGGAATACCATTGAATGATACATAAAATACTATGTAGTCAAATCTTAGAATCTTTCTAATCATATTTCCAAGAAAGATTCCATTTTAAAAAAGATAAGACAACATAAATTTAAGATGAAACCCTTGAAATGCACTTTATGGGTCCCCTAATGAATGTTTCTTAGCTTCATAGTATTCCACCATTTAATTTAATTATATTTGGATAAAACAATGGATATTATTAATATGTCACCTCCTCATAATATCAATGAGTTGAGAGGGATTCATGGACTACTCACCTAAATTTGACATTTTATAGAAAACATCACAAGAAAATTATTACCATTCACCTGGATAATAAAAATTGGACTCACCTATCAATTGACCAATTATTATGAGGAATCTGTTTATAGTCTCAGGAAATATATTTTTAGTCGATTAGTATTGTTTCCTACTATCTAATTAAATAAACTTATTCTATATGCGATGACATTATATCAATCCTTAGTCACATTTTTCCATAGATGAATGATGCAGGGAATGATAACAGTCTCTATTATCATAGTATAACTATGCTTAGTACTGAGATTTAATATTCATATATTGAGAATAATTACCTTGTGTTAATATTTTCAGTTCTAAAACCAAGGAACCACCTATAACACCATGAGGACCACTTGATCTCTTATAATGAACCACTCAATTATATCTTCAATCATCCCATATTGACTAGATTCGTGGCATGGTGGAAGGTCATTTTGTATCATTTTGACATTCTATTCATATTGAAAAAATAAATAATCAGACATAAATTAGAATATTTTCACATGGAGCTTAATTATATAGAGAATATTACATTGGACATTAAGTTACCTTCCAATGATGTTTTCTATATCCAAGACTACCCCTAATAATGGGAGACATACTTTGATGGTGCTCCTAGAAGCCTAATAGGGAAGAGCATAAAAGTCAAAAAACTCAATAAATTCGGTTTTAGAGTTATAATTATCTCACCAACCAAGGTATTTCTAGATTATTACATTTTGTTTTCAGAATACAGCATCAAAAATGAAGAAAAATATGAATCCCTTATAGGTAGTTTGGAACATACACTGTAAATACTAGTATCTATCATGAATGTAAAAGTTGATTTATAGTTTGTGATGAAGAATATTAATGGTGACTATACCATCATAAAGGATGATATTATTACCCTTATTTACTATATTCAAGGGTTGATGTCATAGTTCATCTAAAATCCATCATTTAATGACGTATTATGCTTATAGAATGCCTAAGAAGAAGCATTATCTAATATGACTATATCTTTGGTTGACCCATACCAAGATGAAAAAATTAGTAGTATCATGTATCATTGGATGGTATTATCGTTCATTGGTACTAGCACATAATAGATTAAGAAGGTCATTTTAGTCCCCAAATAAGGTTGTTTTCTAAATGGATGAATATCTCCCATATTAGAATGCCTCGAAGGAAGGATTTTTCCATCAGAAAGAGTATGAAATGAGAAAATCTTATGATGGGAAGTCAACTTCACTCATTATTATGTTTGTAATTCTCATAATGTCCTTAAAAAATGAGGTTTTGATGGATTTCACCTATAATTTATTGATTAAGGGGAAACCCTCACTATTATACCTGAAGTCCATATAGGTTCATGTGGTTCCACTTAGTAAGCGATCAATATTTCCCATGAAATTAGATGGATTAAGTATTCTTGGTGTTCAATGATATATAATTTCTTAGATTTTACGATGAAATTTCACTCCTATCAAATAAATTCCAACTTAATCCATCAACCCCTAGTGTTTCTATCTACATCCAAATATTTAGGGACATTTTCTATCTAGGAAATTGATGTAATGGGGCCATACCCCTTATCAATATCATGGATGTTTAAGTATATCCTTTCTGCTACTATATTATTCTCTAACTTTGTATCGAGGATATAACCCTCATAAAATTTTGGAAAAGGATAACAATAGTTTTTTAAAGAAAAATATTATTACAAATTTCAATGTCCCTCATACAATACTGATTGATAATGGAACCAAATTTAACTCTTCTAAACTAAAAAGGTTATATCAACAATATGAATTTTAGTCTAACCACTCATCCCACAAATATAAAGTTAAGAGTGGATATATGTAGTATTTTAATAAAACTCTATCAAATATACTCCATGTTATGTTGAAAATTGATAGGAAGTCTTGTCTTGAAAAACTTATACACTCTTTGTGGGTGTATCACACCATAACCTGCACTTCCACACAAATAATCCTATATTATCTTGTATATGGATGAGTGGCGGTGATACCCCTAAAGACCCAATTACCTTCACTATTTGTTTCTATTTACAATCTTATATTTGTGAAAGATAAATATCAAAAGTTATTAGATGGTTTGGAATGGATCAATGAGAAAATGTTATATTCCCTACACCATTTGGAGTTTCATCAAAACTGAGTAGCATAATCTTTCATTAAGAAGGTTGTCCTTAATTCATTCCAATAATGAGAATTGGTATAGGTTATTATGAACCCAATGATACCTAAGAAGAATCCACCAATTCATGAACCAAAATGGTAGGGACCTTATGTCATACAAAATATCTACTCCAACAGATCATATTCCTTTGTCACAATGGATGGAGAGTGTATCACACAACCTACCAATGTGAGTTTTTTCAAGGAATACTTCATGTAATCACCCCAATGGTCCTTATCACAAGTCATTAAAAATAATGTCCCTAAAGTTCTTTTAACATGACCATAAAAGTCCCAACCCAAGCGGTCCTTGTTTTATAACCTTAAAAGGAATAACTCATATGGTCGTTGTCACAAATCCTTAACAAGAATGACCCCAGAGGTCTTTTTCACATGAAGTTAAAAGACATGACCCTAGTGGTCCTTATCTCACAACATTAAAAGTTATGACCCCAATGTTCCTTATCATGTGACTCTAAACAGCATAAACACTGGTCCAAGATGAAAGACCTTAAAATTTCCAACAAATGGTCAAAGCTACAGGACCCAAAACTGTAACCACCTCGTCCTTACCAAAATATGTTAAACTGTATGGTCAAAATCCTTATCGTATGAAGTAAAAATACATATTTTGGTGTCCCTCACATGGGAGGACACCCACCATCTAGTGTTGATCTCCAAACACACTACCTTTATGAAATATGCATGACTTGATTCCCATTTGTGTGATATGTAGTGATGTTCATACCTTCTATCTTAAGACCATACAAGAAATTATCCCTAATTGGTGAAATTTAATGTACAATAAATGGATTTTTCTAGGTCTCCCTATTAACATTAGGTTTGTTTTTTCATTTTCTAGTTGTCTCACCTATCCATTTTCAATTTGTATGACTATAAATATTATCACCTCATGGTCCTTATTGTATGAATTTAAAATGCATGACCAATGGTCAAAGCTATGTGACTCAAAGCTTTAGCTATATAATCCTTACCATAAAAAATTATAATCCATATGGTTACATTTTGTTAAACTATATGAAATATTGGTATGGGATATACAATAATAAAATTCCTAGCACAAGTCTGGGTTGCACAACATAAAAATGTTGGACATCATCTTCATCATAGGGAAACAAACCAAACAATGTCCATTGAAAAATATCATTGAATTTATCTTAATACAATATGTAAAATGTTCATATCCCTTATCATTTTTCATAGATATATGAAAGTAAATCACTAAGAACTATGTGTGGCTTGATTCTCATTTTGGTGAGATACATATTGGTGCCTAGACCTTTTTATCATAGACCTGACAACAAAAAATTTAAAATACACTCACTTTGTCTCAGTAAGTATATAGGGTTTCTCTTACCCAACATAGAAATAAGGTCCAACACATCAAATATGAATTAGAACCATGAAAAACAAAACATTAATGGTCTTAAATGAATGAACTTATAATACAAAACACCCACATACCTACTGAATGATTTTAGATTGCGTGATAGAAGTCAACCAAGCATGACTCTATAGTAATTAGGGTGTCCCATTCCTATTTGGAATCTTTTATCTATACATGAGAGCTCAATCTATATAAATGTATTTAGTGCCTAGTTATTACATTCCTTAGAAAACTAATTCCCTTTATTACTTGAATGTGATCCAAATCTATTCAAAGAATTTTATTACCAATGAACTATATGTGGCTTGATTCACATGCAGATTATATATGTATTGATGCCTAAAACCATTATTCCTCGCATCGTTGTGAAAAAAATAAATGCCTCCTATCCTATGTACAAATAGTATATGCATAGCATATTCCAACATATATTCACCCACTTATGGACCGATGATGAAAATAAGATACACCCTCTCTTGCGTACGAACCAGATCTACGTATGAGATCCCATCACGAGTTCTCTCATTTATGGACCCATTATCAAGGAAAAAATTCCCTCTCCCTATATATGGGTTATATAAATATAAGGACTTTCCCTTCTAATAACTATGTGTTTCTTTATTCTCATTCCAATGAGATATATAATGATTCTTAGACCCCTCATCCTTGGACTATCTACAATATATAAAAAATCCCATTTTCTTATATATGAGTTATATTTGAAAAATGACCTTATTACCTATGAAAAAATGTGTATTGATTCCCATTTTGATTAGATACACAATGAAACCTAGATTTCTCATCCCAAGCCTAACCGTAAGAAAAAAATGTCTGATTTTCCTTAAATATGAACTGGGTATGGGAAAGGAAATCATTATAAGAGAAAAAAATAATCTAATATCTCCCTCATTATAATATCTTAATTCCCCAATCATGGAATGATCATGTATAAATTCTTCTATAATGCTTTTGGAATATCTTCATTTCAAATAACATACTACATGTCTTGTGAAACTTGTATCCTAACAAAACACAATTATCTATTGGTAACAAGAGAATATAAATATGAAGTAAACCTCTATTTTTACAATGTATATTAAACCCCCAACATGAATATGAATATGTTCCTACAATATAGACCATTAATCAGAGGAATTTTCATCCTGAAGAGAGAATTATTTTGTCTCTATACACCTTGAAACCATATCAATGGAAACTTCATTTTGAACATGCTTCAAAATTATCTTTTATATACCTTTCCCATGTTATCACCTCATATATGAGATCCCCATGATTATGGATTATAATTTCTCTCCTCAAATAAAAAATATGTTCGAGAATCTTTTTTGTAATAACCCAAGGTTTTAGAAAATAATTTGAAATGCATGAAACACTGAATATCTATATAATGAAACTTTATTTTAAGGATATGGATATAAAATACATGTTAAACAAAATTTTTCTGCTTCTATTATTTTAATTTCAAAAAATGGACATCTATGGTAGTGATCAGTAAGTTATTTGGAGTCTGATAGAACAAACTTGTTATTTATTGAATAGTAACATACCCTTATGAATAGTAATATGAATAGTAAGATGAACATTATGTATATTAAATCATATTATTATTCTATTTTATTAAGGTTATAAGATAATGGGATCTTTATTAATTTCTCAAAGTGATATAAAATGATATATAGTTTTAAAATTGTTTTTCTGAATAAATTATGATTTTATTTAAAAATTAAATTAATCATATATAGAAAATTATTTTCTAAAAAAGGCCTTAATTTTTTAATTCTACACTTCGAAAAATGGTTTGGGTGTTTCTTTGTGATTTTTCTGAGAGTTTAATTTTCAGTGAATAATAAAAATATAGTTTTAAGTTTTCGGGTGCTTGATAACATCCTAATGATGTAATAATGATGTAATAATTCTAGTAAATTATTAAGGATTAAAATATTATATGAGGTGTCCCAAGTGGAAAATACCATGGGAAAAACCATGGGCAAGCCCATGTTTTTTCAAATATCACTAATGAGGTGTCCTTTGAAATTAATTAAAAACTCCCTCACTTTCACTATAAATACCACCCTCAACCCCTCTTATTCTCACACCTATTAAGATTTTATCATGGTATAAATTATAACCAATCCCAATACCAAGGATCTTCCCCACGTCCAAGACCTTCTGGTCTCACCAAAAGGCCAAAACAAAAGGCCATAAAGAGGATCTCAAGGAGAAGATATCAAGAGGTAAAGATCTTCTTTCATTTTCTTATGTTTTCTTTTCAATTATTTTCTTTTCTTATACTCTACTCACCTACCCTTATCCTAGAGGAATGAAATATCCTTTATTATATATATTATGTATTTTTATCATGTTTATGAAAAATTTAATCATCATTCTTTCTCTCATATTCCTCTTATTCTAAAAATAAAAACACCATTTGTGATGTGTCGATTTACCGACATTGTAGATGATGTGTCTTAAATTACATTTACTTCCTTCAAATATGGTTTTAAAACCATTTTAATGGTTTAAATAGATTTTAAATTTTATTATATGACCTCTATTATGTTCTATAATTAACTTATATGCATAATATTAAAGGTATATGATGAAACAAGTTTGTGATTATCAAAGAATCGCCAAAATGATCAAAATAAATATCACTAATGATTTATCTAAAGACTCATCCTCATAAAAAATAACCAAAATGATTTATAGAATTATTTAATAATATTAAAACATGTTAACCCTATTTCATTCCACTTCTAAAGTTTTTCTTTCATTCGACAAGAAAATCCTTTACGGGCTGACCATGAAAATCATGTAAAGCACACACTTAAAACAATGGAAATAACAAAATATTATTAATAAATTAGTCAAATTATGTTATAAAATGATAATGTAAGGTCTTATAAAAATTATTATTCTTCTATAAAATATTAATAACACCATTTTGACCATTATAAAGGAGTTTTAAAAAATTTTTAAGTAAGAAGAACCTAAGGTAAGACAATTCTTAACCTAATTTCCATTCTTTGGGTTAACCTTTTAATTCATCAATTAAGTGCTATTGAGGTCATTTTTTCAATTAATTTAATTAATATTTTTATTATTATGTGGTTTTATAGTGTATATAAATAATCCTTTAATTATATTAATTCTCACTTCAATTATATGATATTTTTAAGGGACTTTCCTTTAAAAATCTTCTTTTAAAATTCTATTTTAAAAAATTCAAAAGAATTGTTTTTATGAAATTATCCATGTTTTATGATTATGTCATGGTTATTGGAAATTATTTATGATCAAGGTTTGGACCTATATATTCCTCCAATACATTTTTTATTTGTAAGTTGGAGGTCGACCATATGGTTACTCCAAGTGTAACTGTGATGGTTACACCATAAGGTAGGTCTGATGGTTACATTGTATGTTAGTAGCGAGGGTTACAAATCATAAGGTAGACATGAGGGTTATAATATAAGTAAGTAATTCCCCAAGATACCATTATGTATTTATATATGTTCTTTAATGTTTTATTGAAATTTAATATTTTAAAAATTAAGTACATATGAGTGAGAAGTATGTATTTGTGGAAATGATTTCATATGTTTTTAAGCATTCATGGTATAATGATTTCGTTCCTTATTTTTTATCCCTTACTGAGATTTTTATTCCCATACCTTGTTTTTAAATGTTTTTTATAGGTTATAAGGACGTGTAAGAGAAATAAGGAAGTCAGGTTAAATGTAATGAAGATTTGTCAAATAAATCATGTTGTTGTTTTGTGTTAAAAATTATATGTTTTGGAAGAAACGAATATTGTTTTAATAAAACCCACTATTTATACTTGTGAATTAATATGTATGAGTAGTGTAATAACTTTATAAAACTATAAACTAAAAATATAATAGGGAATGTAAAGAAGTGAAATCTAGTTTAAATAAATAGATTATGTAATATTTAAGGATGTGTTCTTATAGTTGGTATCAGAGCATAGTTTAGATAACTTTAGGAGTTAGTATGATGTTAATAGACTACTATAAATGATTTTTACCTTATGTTTAGGTTGAAATGTTATATAATTTAAATATTACCATGTTTATTTATCTAAGATATGCCTATTCAGAATGGTTTTCTGTATAAAAAACAGGGAAGATGAAGTTGGAAGGAACTGAGAGGCCGATATCTTTCCGAATCCACAACTAGGAATTATGGGAATTGTAATCAAACAGTTTTTGATGGTAATGGATCTACTGATGCATGAAATAAATGTCTGCAACATCCATTCAATAGAATAACCAGAGCTACCAAAAAGTAACATGATAATAGTAGAACATTTTATTAGGTAACACCCTCCTACTTTCAATGGATCTTTTAACCCACTAGAAACTGAAGGATGGATTAAAGACCTTGAAAATATATTTTATGTTATGGGATGTTCATATAATCAAAAGTTTATTCTTTAAAATTATCATTTTAAAGGAGAATATGACCAGTGGTGGTCAATGATCAATAATATCAGGGATAGATAGGAGATTGATGCCTTAGAGTGGGATGAATTTAAAGGTATTTTACTTGAAAAATATTTTCCTAAAGTGGTTTGAATTAGGATAAAGAAGCAATTCTTTTAATTGAAGGAAAAAAATGAAAATTTAGTAGTTGTGTATGAATCAAAATTCACATGATTGAAGAGGTATGCTCCAATCGATAGAAAAATCATTCATTTTTACTAAGGATTAAAACCAAGATATCAAAGCGTATTGGCTTCTTGTGAGTTAAAAAGTTATAAAAAACTTGTCTAATGTTCTAAGAGGGTAGAAATGTAGTTTTTAATGATCACATGTACTTTTAAGACAAGCATAAGAATAGGTCAAAATGGAAAAATATGGGTAAGAATCAATCAAAGAAATCTGATGGTAAGAAATTAAAGTTTCCAGTTTGTGAAAAGTTTGGTAAAAAGAACCCTATGGAGTGTCTTACCAAAACTGGGAAGTGTTTTAGATGTGTTGTAAGTTTGGAAATATGGCCCAATATTGTAATGAAAATGATCCTAAGATCATTTATGATAAGAAAACTGTAAAGTGTTTCAAATGTGGTGAGTTGGGTCATTATGCAAATGTCTTCCCAAATAAAGATCTGAGTGATGGAAAGTTGCCAGAATATAAGTAGAAAGGTGTAGTGAGATCCTTTGAGACTAAGTTATCAGATGTTAGGCCATCCAATAAAGTGGTATTAGGTAATTTTTTTTATTTATTCATATTTTTCTAAAGTCTTGTTTGATACGAGTTCTATACATTCCTTTATTTCAAAGAAATTTTCTAGTAAATTGGAAATATCACCTCAAAAAATGATTCTAGAACTTATTGTTAAAACACCAGGGGGAAATGTTATTGAAAAAAGGAATTTTAAGAATCTTCCTATTTTTATTTGTGGAAAGACATTACCTAAAAACATTTTCCCCCTTAGTAGAGTTTTATGTAATTCTGGGTATGTATTGAAATTCTATTTATCATTTTAAGACTGATTTTTGAGTTAAATAAGTTATTTTTTAGAAAGAGTTTTAGTTTTTATATAATAATGAACCCATAAAATTGATAAAATATTAGGAAGCTGAGAAACTATTACAAGATGTAAATGAAAGTTATCTTGCATATATTTTTGAAAAAAAGGGAACTGCTCAGATTAATGATGTTCTAGTGGTAAATGAATACCATGATGTTTTTCCTGATGAGTTACCCAATGTTATACCTGATATGGAAGTTGAATTAACAATTGACATAGTTCTTTATGTTAATACAATTTCAAATCCCACTTATTAAATAGTTCAAATGGAACTTCTGGAATTGAAAAATCAGTTGCAGGAGTTGCTTGATAAAGGTTCTATTCATACTCGCACTTCACCATGTGGAGATCCTATTTTGTTCGTTAAAAAGAAAGATAGTTCCATTAGACTTTTAATTAATTATAGAGATTTTAATAACATTAATATTAAGAATAAGTATCCTTTACCTCACATCAATGACTTCTTTGATCATCTCCTTGGAGATCAGAATTTTTCCAAGATCGACTTGAGATCTGGGTACCATCAATTGAAGTTTAAGGAGGATGAGATTCAAAAAATAGATTCTCAAACTAGATAGGTTATTATGAGTTTTTTGTTATGATATTTAGATTAAATAATGCTCCTTCTATTTTAATGGATCTTATGAATATAATATTTCATGAGTTCTTGGATAATTTTTTTGTTATGTTTATTGATGTCATTTTTTTATATTATATAAGTAAAGAGGAAAATGAAAAACATCTAAGGATAGTTTTGAAAACCTTAAAAGAAAAGAAACTGTATGGAAAATTCAACAAGTGTGAATTTTGGTTACAAGAAATTTCCTTCCTTGGTCACATTTTTTCTAAAGATGGCATAACTATTAATCCTGCTAAAATAAAAGTTATTAAATAATGACCAAGACCCTCAAATATAACTGATATTCATAGTTTTCTTGGTTTGGTAGGATATTACTAAAGGTTTGTTGAAAACTTTTCATGGTTATCCAGTCTAATGACTAAGTTAACTCGAAAAGGAGTTCAATTCATCTGGACAAAATAATGTGATGATTTTTTTTAGGAATTTAAAATAATATTGGTGAATGATCCAGTTCTGACCCAACCTTCCAAAAATGGCTAGTTTTTCATCTACAATGATGCTTCATTAATGGGACTTGGTTGTGTTTTGATACAAAAGGATCAGGTAATTTCTTATGCTTCAAGATAACTAAAACCTCATGAGTTAAATTATCCTACACATGATTTGGAATTAGAAGTTGTGGGTTTTACTTTAAAAATTTGGAGGCATCATTTATATAGAGCCAAATGTAAAATATATACTGACTATAAAATTTTGAAGTATATATTCACTCAGAAAGACTTAAATATGAGGCAAAGAAGATGGATTGAATTGATAAAGGATTATGATTTCAAGATAAATTAAAATCCTAGAAAATCAAACAAATTGGAAGATTCCTTGAGTTTAAAACATCATGCATCATTAACTATGTTATAGCTGGAACACGGCCCTTTGATTAATGATTTGATTAATTTTGGCTTGAAAGTTTTTGGTGTAGGAAATTCTTCTGTTTTGTTTTAGGTTTCAGTGAAATCATCTTTGTCAGATAGAATTAAGCAAACACCAAAGGTAGATGAGGAGCTACAGAAAAAGGTAGAATTTCTTAAAATGGGTAAGTTACCAAAATTTTACCTTGATAAAGATTGTGTTTTAAGATTTTTAAAAATATTGTGTGTGCCTTGTGTTTCTCATTTAAAGAAATAATTTTTGTGAGTATCTCATAGTTCTCTATTTTTAGTTCATCATGGCAGCACAAAGATGTAGAGAGACCTTGAAGAGTATTACTGGTGGGATGGAATGAAAATAGATATTTCATATTTTACTGTGAAATGTTTGACATGTCAATAGGTTAAAGCAGAGTGGAATTTACCAAAGGAGATGCTTCATCCTTTACCAGTACCAGAGTGTAAATGGAAAAATATATCCATGGACTTAATTATGGGACTACCAAAGACTTCTCAAGGTAATAATGAAATCCTGGTTATATTTAATTTACTAACTAAATCTACTCATTTCCTTCCTATTCTCTATACTATGTATTTGGATCATCTTTCTTGACTGCACCTAAAAGATATTGTTAGGTTATATAGAGTTCCCCTTTCTATTGTATCTGACCATGAGACAAGGTTCACTTTTAAATTTTGTAAAGGCCTTCCAAAGTCATTGGGAATAGAATTAAATTTCAGTGCATCTTTTAATCCTCAATCAGATGGGCAGTCAGAACGGATGATTTAGACTTTTGGAGGGTATTATTCAATCTTATTAAATGGATTACTAGGGAAGTTAGGATAAACATATTTATTTAGTTGAATTTTCTTATAATAAAGATTTTCATTCCAGTATAAAGATTGAACCTTTTGAGACATTATATGGGAAGTTGTGTCGAACTCCAGCTTTTTGGGATGAAGTCAGGGAAAGGAATTTAATGGGACCAAAATTAGTAGAGGAAGTGGCCTAGAAAGTGTAGATGAAACAGAAACACATGAGGACAGCTCAGAGTAGGGAGAAAAGTTATGCAAATAATAGAAGGAAAGACTTTTCTTTCAATGTAAGTGATCATGTTTTTCTTAAAATATCACTATGAAAAAGTGTTATGCATTTTGGTAAGAAAGGGAAGCTAATCCCACAGTTCATTGGACCTTATGGAATCTTGGAAAAAGTTGAATCAATTGCCTATCAAGTAGCTTTGAGTCCTATTTAATCTCATGTACATAATTTTTTTAGGTTTCAATGTTAATAAATTATGTTCCATATTCATCTTATGTTCTTGATCCCAGAAGTAGTTCATCTGAAAAAGAATATTTCTTATGAAGAGAAACATATTCAGATTCTTGATCAAAGAGAACAAGTATTGTGGAATAAAGTAATCCACCAGGTAAAGGTTTTTTGCAGAAACCACATAGTTGAAGAAGAAACGTGTGAATCAAAAAATTATATGAGGTAAAGGTACCCTCACATGTTTAATAAGTAAATAAAATTGGGAGGATGCAATTTCCAAAAGGTGGAGAGAATGTAACACCTCAATGTTTTATAAATTAAATTGATATGCATGAAACACTAAATCTCTATATAATGAAACTTTTTTAAGGAGATAGTTATAAACTAGGTGTTAAATATAATTTTTCTACTTCTATGATTGGAATTTTGAAAAACAGATATCTACGGTTTTAATCAGTATCTTATTTAGAGTCTGATAGAACCAACTTGTTTTTGGGTGAATAGTAACATACCCTTATGGATAGTAATATGACCCATATGAATATTAAATCATATTATTATTTTATTTTCTTAAGATTATAATATAATGGGATTTTGATTGATATTTCAAAGTGATATAAAATGAGTTATAGTTTTAAAATTGTTATTTTTCAAATAAATTATTATTTTATTGAAAAAATAAATAAATCATATATAGAAAATTATTTTCAAAAATTGGATTTCATTTTTTAATTCTATACGTCAAAAAATGGTTAGGGTGTTTTTTGTGATTTTTTTGAGATAGTTGAATTTTCGGTGAATAGTAAAAATACAGTTTTAGGTTTTCAGGTGTTTAATGACATCATAATGATGTAATCATTCTAGTAAAATCTTTAGGATTAAAATATTATATGAGGTTTTCCAAGTGGATAATACCATGGTAAAAAAACATGTGTTAGCCCATGGTTTTTCAAATACCACTAATGAGGTGTCCTTTGAAATTAATTAAAAACTCCCTCACTTTCACTATAAATACCACCCTCACCACCCTCTTCCTCTTACACATCTCAAGATTTGAGAATTGTCTACATTCTACCCAATATCCTTACCAAGGATCTTCCCTACATCCAATACATACTGGTCTAACCAAAAGTCCAAAACCAAAGGCCTTAAAGAGGATCTCAAGGAGAAGTGATCAAGAGGTAAAGATCCTCTTTCATTTTCTTGTGTTTTCTTTTCTTATAATATATTCACCTAACCTTATCCAAGAGTCATTAAATCTCAATTATTATATATATTATGGATTTTTATCATGTTTATAGAAACGTTAATCATCATTCATCCACTCCTCTAACTCTTATTCTAAAAATAAAAACATCATTTGTGATGTGTTGATTTACCGATATCATGTACGATGTGTCTTAAATTTCCTTTAGTTCCTTAAAATATGGTTGTAAAACCATTTTAATGGTTGGAAAATATTTTTAATTTTATTATATTACCTCTCTTATGTTTTTTAATTAACTTATATTCATAATATTGAAGGTATATGATGAAACAATTTTGTGATTATCGAAGAACCGCCAAAATGATCTAAAAAAATATCACTAATGATTTATCTAATGACTCATCATCATAAAAAATAGCCAAAATGATTTATGGAATCATTTAATATTATATAATCATGTTAACACCATTTCATTATACTTATATAGTTTCTATTTCATTGGGAAAGAACATCCTTTGCGAACTGACCCTGGAAATCATGTAAAGCATGCACCGAAAACAATGGAAATAACAAAATATTATTAATAAATGGGTCGAATGATGTTATAAAATGATCATATAAGGTGTTATAAACATGATTATTCTTCTTTAAAATATTAATAATACCATTTTAACCATTATACATGAAGTTTAAACAAGTTTTAAGAAATAGGAACCTGAGGTAAGGGAATTCTTAACCCAATTTCCATTATTTTGGTTAACCTTATACTTCATCAATTAAGTGCTATTGAGATTAATTGTGTAATTAATTTCATTAATATTATGATGTATTATGCGTATTTAAATTTTATACACATAATAATTTCATTATATTAATTCTCACTTCAATTATATGATATTTTTAAGGGACTTTCCTCTAAAAATACTCTTTCAAAATTCTATTTTATGAAATAAAAAAGAAATGTTTTTATGAAATTATCCATGTTTTATGATTATGTTATGGTTCCTGGGAATTTTTTATGATGAAGTGTGGTACCTATATCTCTCTGCAATGCATTGGGTCTGTGTAAGTTTTAGGTCATCCCTATGATTACTCCAAGTTTAACTATGATGGTTACACCATAAGGTATCCATGTGGGTTACATTATAAGGTAGTTGTGAGGGTTACATATCATAAGGTATCCACGAGGGTTACAATATAAGTAAGTAATGCCCCAATATTCCCTTATATATTTATATATGTTTTTTAATGTTTTATATAAATATCATGTTTTACAAATTAAGTATATATCGGTGAGAAGTATGTCTTTGTGGAAATAAATTAATATGTTTTTAAGTATTCATAGTCTAATGGTTTATTTCCTTGTTTTTATATCCCTTACTGAGGTTTTTATTCTCATACCATGTTTTAAATGTTTTTCATATGTTATAAGGATGTGTAATAGAAATAAGTAAGTAAATTTAAATGTTATGAAGATTTGTCAATGAAATCTTGTTGTTGTTTTGTGTTAAAAATTCTATGTTTTTGGAAGAAATGGATACTATTTTAATGGTACTCACTTTGTATGATTGTGGGTTGATATTTATGATTTATGTCCTAACTTTCTAAAACTCTAAACTGAAAAGATCTTTGGGAATGTAAAGAAGTGAAATCTAGTTGAAATAGCTAGATTATGTAATGTTTAAGTCTGATTCCTTATACTTTTCTTGTGTAACTTATTTGGTTTTTCATCCCTTTGACCATGCTATATGACCTTAAACTGTAGAAAAAGTTATCCAATTCCCCATGAACATAAAATTTCAACAAACATTAATGGTATTGGTTCTAAATGATATATTCCAACATTAAATATGTGTTTTATATGAAATTATTTGATTATTGTGGTGTTCAAATATCATCCTAAATATTCATATTCTACTTGAAGCCACTTCACATCAGTGATTTTTGATTTAACACTAGCTAAACATTAAATCAATCAGCATTCTTGGTTACCCTTATTCATGGAAAAATTAGTAATAGGAATGTATTGAGTGTGGTACAGGAAAACCAACTCCCACTAGTCTCTGTTGAATGATTTTGGCATTAATTTTCATCCATTACTAGTAGCTATTATACTTATTAAAATCTTTACTCAAACCCTACATTCTATCCCAAATATGAGTGTTCAAGTAGCCTATCTACTCACACCAATCCCCATTAACTGAGTGTAACCTTAGATTTCCCCATTATTAATTTTCATTCCACTCCCATCAGTATTCATTTCCAATTGACTGAAACATTCATAGGTTTTTATTTACACATTACATGATCCAAATATTTGGTTATATTCATAAACCATAGTATTTTACACTTCCATATTGTACTCATATTCAAAATAGAAACCATTTCTCAAAGTAATACAACCTAAAACTACATCCATGATTGGTTAATGATGTTCAAAATTAAAGATCATCCATATTGAATTTCAGGAATTTAAACTTCATAAGTAATGATATATAGGACTATATATAATGAAAATCATCAAATTTTATTCTAGAGAATACAATCGAGTATCTACTTACCTGGATAACATTTCAAATGATGTTTGAAAAGTTAGGCGTTAAAGGTGGAGAACTTGTCAGGTATAAAAATCAAAAAATAGTGTCCTAAGTAAAACAATACAACTATATATTTCCATTTATTATTTATATTATACCAAGGGGAAAATTGTGGCATTGAAATAAAAGAAACAAATCATGTATAGCCCACCATAATACTATAACAACAGTAAAGTTATGCCTGTTAGGCCCCTATTCTGGGAAAAATGTTAGAGAAACATTTGATTCATGACATGTTGGTTCATATACCTATATAAAATATTTCAAATATGTGAAAAAAATATTTCAAACAAATGGGATAACTCTAGTGTTACAAGGATGGAATAATACACTTATACACTTCTGTGAGCCACGTATAGGAAGAGAAACTACTAGAAATACCCCTTTTATCAGCGCTAAAGACCAACTTTTATCAGCGTTAGAAAAGTGTTGTTAAAGCCAGTGAAGATAAAGGGGGAGGGGGGGTCCCCTTTATCAACGCTCTAAAAATCAATGATAAATACACCTTTTATGAGTGCTAAAAAAACACTGATAAAAGGGGTCTTTTATCAGTGCTAAAACAAAGCACTGATAAACGAGTCCTTTATCAGTGCTTTGTTTTAACATTGATAAAAGGGTATTTTATCAACACTTCCTTTATCATCGCTTTATTTTTAGTTCTGATAAAGGACCCCTTTTACCAGTGCTTTTTTAAAAGCACTGATAAAAGTTAAAAAAATTAAAAAATTAAAAAAAAAATAAAAAAAATTTAAAAAAATCCTGCCAATTGGGGGGATTTTATAGCACTTGATCCCCCCTTTTACAACGCTTTTCCACCCCTCCAGCCCCCCACGCACCCCCTCCACCCTTTATCAGCACCAGCTCCCATATTTTCCCATGCGTGCGTGCCCCTACCTCCACCAGGTTTTGAACTCGAGACCTCCCCCTGCGCGCCTAGGCCCTTACCACTCCTCTATTTTGATTTGTTTTACATTTCATGATATATATATATTTAGTTATATTTATTCGTATAGTAATATATATTTATATTAATATATATATAGTTATATTAATATATATATAGTTATATTAATATATATATCTCTATTTATATATATATAGTTATATTTATTTGTATAGTAATATATATTTATATTAATATATATATATATATAGTTATATTAATATATATTTTTATAGTGATATTAATATATATATTAAGAGTGATATTAATATATATATTTATAGTCATATTAATATATATATGTAGTTATATTAATATATATATATATATAGTTAGATTAATATATAGGTATATAAATATTAATATATTTGTATTTTAAATAAAATGGATATTAGTTATTATTTAGATAAAGCTAATATATTTTATATGTAAATATATTTTATTATTTATATTTATAATTAAATTTTTATGTGTGAATATATAAGAAATATGTATATATTGTTATACATTTGATTATAAATAGCAGTGCATTATAAAAAATGATAAAATTTCAAATATATAATATCAATATGAATGTAATACCTTGGAATAAATTCAGTCCCCACCAAAAAAAGCCAATAATACCCCCTTAAATGAGGCTGAAAATACACAAAATGTTAAAAAATCGGGGTACCCAGACTAAAAACTCAGTTTTAGAGGCCTTATGGGCCTTTTTTGGCCTCAAAAAAGCATTTAATAGGGTTACCCCATATCATAATGATGTAGATCTCGCCGTAGGATTTGATTTGATATGTTGTATAACTCAAACAGATACCCGGATCAAAATTCATGGTCGTTTGAAGTTCGAGTTGCGTTTTCAACATATTTTGGATCTTTTTTTAATTTTTTTAATTTTGTAGTCTTCAAATTTTTATTAAATGAATATTACTCCATAATAATTAGAAAATTATTAATTAAAAATATTTTTTTAATTTTTTTATAAGCCATTTTCACTAAATATCTTATATATTAAGTGTAATTGTATATTTATACTAATGTAAAATATATTTAAAAATATATTTAAAAAATATATATTATATTTATATCAATATAACTATATCTATATATATTAATATTAATATATTTTTTAATTATTTTTTTGGAAGTAGACCCATTATCAGCGCTTTTAAAAAAAGAGCTGATAAATACCCCCCTTTATCATTGCTAACGAAAAAGCATTGATAAGGGGGGGGGGGTACCTTTAACAGTGCTAAAAAAGAGCTGTTAAAGGGGGTATCTTTATCAGCGCTAAAAAAAATCTCTGATAAAGGGGTCCTTTTATCTGCGCTTTTTTAGCGCTGATAATGGCACCCCCTTTATCAGCGCTTTTTCGTTAGCGCTGATAAAAGTGTGGCGCTGGGAAAAACTGTTTTTATGGTAGTGAGATCATTTCAAATCAAGCATTAAAAAATTACGATTCATAAAGTTATTTAGTTTTTAGTGGTAAATTGATTTGGTATGTATTGATATTATTTTTCAAATCATTTCATGTTGGAAAAAAAGATGAATAATTGAAAATAAAATAAATTTTCATTTATATTGAAAAAGGAAGAAAGAGAGAAGCATCCAAAAATTGGATTCTTTATCCATTACATACATCCCATTATATAATATTCTCTATAAAGCCTTAAATATTACTCAATTAACATTAGGATTCTACGATTATACTATGAAATTTATGAAATCATGAATTCTCAACTTCTTTAATGGGAGAAGGATCTCCTCTACATCCATTTCCTTGCTCCTCTCAATCCATAGATCCTCCACAAGTCTTCAATTCTATTATAACCTCACTTTAACACTTTCAAGCTCCTGTTAGAGTTTACTTATTCAGGAAGAATATTCATTAGTAATATATCATTACCCTAATACTATGACAACATTATGGTAATATTCTTGGAGTTTCACAGACAAAATCTTAAAAGATTATGCCTTTAGTTATACTTTTTGAATGCATTCCTAATACAATCCTCCTTTATCTCAAGAATAAATGGATTCTTTTATAATGGCATGGATTTCCTGATAGTTGAGGCCCTTACTACATAGGAACATGAAGAAAAATCAAATACAATGAAGATGTGTTTATATCTCTTCCATGGGAGTGTTGGAAATTAGTTTCCACATACCCTTAAAAGTGAACATTTAATCTTAGAAAACATAATATAATCTTGAATGTGGTTAATAAGATAGACTATATTGATTTCATGGGGGGTCAGGATTGTGGAAATATGAGCTTCTATAGTGGGGACTTCCATTTGTGATGGAAATGATATGAGAAAATATTAAATATATATATATAGGATTAGTAATATTGGATTCAAAGAGGAGTATATAAACTGACACTTTTGGGTAGTTAAATTAGATTCTATAGTGTATGCCACCCTGGGAGACGAAATCACCTTGACACATCCTCCAATAGGTTCCTATTTATTAATGGTTATAGAGGAATTGGCCATATTTTTTTTACTATTTATAGGATCCCTTGGGGAACTTTCATTTCCCACCATATATCAGTCACCCATTAGACCTTGATTAAACTTCATAATAGAAGCCTCTTGTAGGTAATATCCACCTATAAGAGCTATAGGGTCATTCTCTAACCACTCTAATCACTGGTCAGCTTCACCAATTTTGTTTGATCAGTATCTGGGTCAAAGGTTACTAATAGGTCCTCCATGGTATGGGAGGACACAAAGAATATAATGGACATTTATGATAACCCCTCAATTAGAATCCACATATATTCCAAAGTCACTTCCTTCTCCAATAATGGGGCCTCTACTATTGGTGTCTTTTCCATAGTAGTTGCAGATGTTTTGATGGTGGGAACCTAAGCATCATCATAGGAACAAGGTTCAATACACTTAGGTTTATCCTTGTATTTCCCTAATGATCAAGATTATATAGTAAAAAACCTCAATGTTATTCTAGGTATGCATGAATACGAGTTTCTGTATTGAATATAGAGAGACTGACACTATACCACTTTCTTCAAGAAAAATACATTTGGATCCTTATTTGGTCCTCCAACAACGTTTAATCTCAAACAATGAAGGGTCAACCCCATCCATTAGTTGGGATAACATCGGTAGAGGGAAAGGGAAGATATACCTTCATGTTCTGATTTCCACATCATTGATTAACCATGATACATTTTCCCATCCTCATCATACTCTTCAAGGTCATTTCTATATAAGGCCCCAATAACATACTTTAGAGAGATTACCACTTTTATTTTCACCCCATTTTATCTCTATGATCTCCTTTCAAATGAAACATAGATTTGAGTATGTTTCCTTGCCTCTCCTTGGTTGATTTCATAGGCATAATTGATGTCCCTAGTATCTTGGTTTGGACTATGAATTAGGTGTAAATATATGGATGAGGTTTCATGTGGCTTTTCCATGTGACATATGAAGATGCTAGTGTTTTATTATTTCTAAGTATCATTCCCTTGTTATGTGTACATTATTTAGTTTGTAAATGTTTGATGTAATGATGTGGTTTTTTATTTATTGATCTAGAATTTTATTTTATTTTTAAATTTATTATTTATTATTTTATAAAGGGTAAATGATTTCTTTTGGACACATTGATACCTTGAGAACTTATTGCAATATTGGGGTAATTAGGAATGAACATTGGTCTTTATTGTGAGTGGGATTATTTATAGGGGTCATATTTTAATGTTTTTTTGTTTCAAAATTCAATTAGAGAACAAGTGTGAGATGGGGTTTGTGGTAGGTGGTGTTAGAATTATCAAAACATTAAAATTAAACCATAAAAATCATGGTCAATATCTATATAGTGTAATATGAAGTTATTAGGGATGTCTGGGATTGATTGGTGTTAGTAAAACCTTTATTGGGTTTTATATTCCTCTCCTTTTAATTATCTAGGTGTCTCAAACAATTATTTTCAAGGTGAATGATGTTATTTATCTTTTAATTTCATATATTGTAAATTAATTCGATTGATTGGATGTATCTAATGATGGTTCAATGTTTAACGAGTGGTTATGAGTGGTAATCTAACTTATTGAACATTTCATGATATGTGTTAATCTATTTTGGTATGCTTTAATTATTTTTTATATGGTATGGATGATGATCAATTAATTATTTGATTTCCTGATATATATTACAAAATTTGGTTAGGAATGCATGACCATAATAAATTCCCTTTTAAATTGATAATTCAAAATGGTTGTGATATACACATTAATATGTGAGTGTTCTTTGAAAAATAAAAAATACATTATATTAACAAAATTTAAAGTGAAAATAATATATTTAAATTATGCTTCTAATATTTTGTGGAATAAATAATTTGTTTTCAGATTATTATCAATTTTTTATTGTGTATTTAAATCCTAAAATTTTAGCCGAAAAAGAAGGTTTATATTATTGTATTTTCAAACATGTTGTCCTAAATAGTTTAAAATTGGTTTCTTAAAAGTGTTCTTGGAAACAAAAATCATTTAAAATAAGTGTTATATATTTTTGTTAACATAGAAAATCCATTATATATTAAGAATTTATTGAATGTTTTTTAATCATGTAATAAATTCTTTAAAATACATATTATAAAATAGATAATTTTATTGGGATTATCATTACATACTATCAAATTTAAAATTTATTTTTAACAATTATTTTCTTTAGATTTATTTCAAGGAATCTGAATGTTTTAAAATCTATAGATTTAAAGATTCATCTATAGAATAGTTGATTTTTTATATTATTCATTTGTGTTAAAATTTTAAATCTATTTTGTCTATCATTGCTAAAATTATATAAATTAATGTATTGTTAACTTGTTTTTGAGTGGATTTTATACATGGAATGATACTATCAAGGTTATAAAAAAAAATTCTCTAAAAATGGAGTTGTTTTCATGTTTTAAGATAATTTCATTTTTGGTTTAATGGATGAAAACTGGGGAAATATTTGTTCCCTTTTAAGTTGATGAAATTTAAAACTTTCATAGTTAAGTAAATTAAGTTTTCTTATGTGTAAAATTTGATAAAGATATGTTTAGTTGTAGTTAAATTAGCCTTTATGTGTAATAAATTTGTTTTTCATTAATGTTCTTTAAATATTGGTATGGGAGGGTGTTTTTGTGAAATTTCATATAGAAGAACTTTCTTCTTAAAGGCGTATTTCAATTTTATTTTGAAGTTTATGTTCAATGTAATGTTTTTAAAATATAAATTTATGAACATCTATTAATTTGGATGTAAAATAACATTAAATAGATATGTATAATTTATTTAAAACTTGTATAATTATGTATTCAGTTGATTTATCTTTATATTACATAAAATAAGTTTTAAATTGAATCTATGACTGAAATAATTTTTTTCTTAATCTAATGATTTTTTTGAATAATATTTAAATAGTTTAATTATATAAAAGTGTATAATTTTTTCAATGATTTCTTGGAATGATTTATGAAATGTTTTTAAATAGAATTTAATGTTGAAATTATATATTGGTTAGTGTTTTGGTAGTTTTATTTGGGGTATGTTGGAACAATATAGATGAATATGGATGAGGTATGGATGATAAAAATGATCAAATGATACCCCGGATAAGGGATTCATGAGCATTGTGTGATACCTTATAGATCATGTGATTGATTTGGGAGATCTCATGACACCCACAGGTTCACCCGATGCCACTTTTACTTATGTAATGAAGGGGGGAAAGGATATCGATATCAGATAAACCTTATATTATTGTGGATCATGCGATGCGATAGAGATGATTCATTACATGGAAGGTCATATTATCAAATTCATGCCAGACATGCAATAGATTCTACTCATGTGATAAATTTCATCTATCACAAGAGGGTCTTAGCTTTAGATTTTGCATGGGACACATTATAGGTACATGATCGACTAAAATCATGTGATGGTCCTAGATCATGAAAATTGTCTCCACTACATTTGATCCCCACATGTGGCCTTATTTCTTTACAATGAGGCATAGATATTGAATCCCTCTTCCTAAAAAATCTCCTTTTATCAACAAAGAATGAAAGATATATGATAACACATTATATGAAATGGAGAATTACTTTGAGGATTTTTAGACTTAGAGACTCCCACTTAGAGAATCAGTACGAAATTATCAGATGGATGGTTAATACCTTGGAGGAGGAAATTATCCTTAGTCTCATGATGAGGGGTGTAAGAGTTGACAACATGTCAAATGGTAAAAATGCCAATTACGTGACCCCTTTTCAGTCACATGATAACTTGATAATACCATTATCACATGATCATAGAGTCATAATTCCATCACACAATCACCTAACCACATTTAGGCTATATGATCATTGGACTCATCACAACTCACACAACTGCTTTATGTGATCTCTTGACTGTAGGCCATTCATTCAATCACAAGAACAAATTCCATTACCATGAATGATTGAATCCTATCATTCCATAATTTATTCTAAATAAATTTATAAGAACATCAAGAAACCAATTAAATCCAAATATGACCAATGAGTCTCCTTTAGAGGTGTAATCCTAAACAACCATTTTCCATTCTCAAAGGGATATAATCTATCTAAATTATGTGGGATATTATAGTTGTTTCTAATAGGATATATAGGAAACCTATTCTAGGTTTGAACCCAACATCATATTCCCCCACATTATAATCATTTAACACACTAAATTTTACATCTCAAATACCTTGCTAAAGCTTATACCTTCACTTATAAAGCTATATTTCCTATGAGATCCATTTCCATATACCTCAAAGGGAACCCCCCATATGAGTAAGCCTCACATGATCCTCTGTTGTTTTACCTTCATGAAATATATTTCATAGTATTATGTTATTAAAATTCATGAAAATACTATTTTAACATGACATTTATCTATATGGAATGGTCTTATCACACACCCTTAAACTAAATCATTCGAACTATATGATCTTTGATTCCCTTTTCAGGGGATATGTAGGATTCATCTATAAGGTTCAAACTTGACATCATTAATCTTTAATCAACCTACACCAAGGTAAAATTACTTATAGATCATGATTCTATTAGACCATATTCTTGGAAGTATCATTCTACAACCTAGAGGGCCAGATCCACTATGGGTCTCACCACATTATCCTCATTGAGAAAAATACATGTTCAGACATACCATCATAGGGCCATATCCCTTATGAGACCAACCTATCCTCATCGATACATATTCCCATCAAGGTATACCAAAAATATAAGATCATTCATATGTATTACACTAACCATTTCAATTATTGTTTCACTCAGTCATCCTTACTACACAATATTATTCCTTATGGATCCATCCTTTCCAAACCACATTAAAATTTATAGTGTTTATTGTTATATGGAACCAAAAAAAATGGGTTATAATTCCTTTAATAGGGATATATAAGAATTAATTTCAGGGGATTGATCCCAAAATTATATATATCCACCCCTTTCTATATATAGATAATCCCTCGATCACCCAACTATGTGGCATTAAAATATAGTGACCTATACTCATGAATTATTATGTAATACTTAAATTAATATGGGGAACCAATAATGCATAAAAATTATTTCATTTATATATAATCTTTGATACATATAGATAGTAACATCAATGAATTCCTCGTATATTTATAGAAATTAAAATCAGCATACTCTAATAAAATATTCGTAGAATTTGGGTAACCAGTCATATACTAGGATTTGGTAAAGACTTATGAACATGATTAAAATATATAAGAGTCATGGGTTATGAAATAATCCACCCTAATGGGATGTGATGAGGTATAACTTCTATCTTTTAGTTATCATGGATTTTCATACATAAAAATCATATCTTTCTAGATAAATATTCAATAAATTTCATAAACTTACACCCAAGGACCATAATTATTTAGTGTTTTTGGAGACTAGAAACACAATATTCTTATTTCATGAATGATATTAAATGTATCCCCCAATGATATTCTCACATAGTACTCTTCTTATTAATACCCTACCTAATCTTGAATTTATAACCTTTGTAAGGAAACAATAAAAGTGTGAGCTTAGATTCTTAGTAAGCACAAAATTATGAGATATCAATCCATGACCATATGAAATAATAAGATAAGTATAAGGGTATGTGGTCATGAGAATAAATTATAAATTTCATACCCCAACTATCATTGATCATCAATATGAGTCAAGGAAAACAAAAATTTTTATTTCAGAAAAATAGTTAATAAGAGTGATAAATAATCATAAATATATCAAAAACCAAAATCTCATGTAATAAAAGTGTGGAACTATAATAAATATAGAAAAAAAATTTATATTTCAAGTTTAACTACCAATAACATCAATATAGTGGATCTAGACTTATCACCTATTTCACATTGTGGATATGGATGCACATATTTACCATAGATGATCAGGATTCACCAATTTCTGACAATGGATCCAAAATCAATTTTTTTCCATAGTATATCAACCCCATCGACTTGTTTCACATTGTTATCTCACGAGATATAAATCCTTACACAATTCATTGGATGTAGATATAGGTACCACCCATCACATAATTAAAATCATATTTAAGTTTACCATAATATCATAAATCATCAATATATCATCACATCATAACCCATGTAAATAAAACATGTTTTATAAACATTTCATCAATTACCCATGGTATAACACATGAAAAATAAATGGTTTCCATGAATATTTAATCAACATAAATATTAACAATACATATATCTGAAAAGGATGGCATTATTCAATCTTATCATTGATAAATTATAAATAACATAACTTGATATAATCTTATATGGAAAAAAATTTGAAAGATGATTTTGAACATTTCTTTAGGAATATAACCTTTACACTTGGAAAAACACTTTTTTAATCATTAAAAATTTTCGAATTTTTTTTCTTTAAAAATAACCATGGAAACTTATAATGGACGATGTTAAAATAATTTAGAACAATTCATGAGAAAAATATCATTTCCACTTTGAAAATTATTCTTAAAATATAAAAAAATTCCAAATTATTTATATTGAAAATATCTTTGGAAACATATAATGGAATATTTAAATTATTGAGTGGTCATGAAGGTGGAAAGATTCATTAATGTAGTACACATTAAAACCATGATTCATTTCACATTTTTGATAAAATATAAATGAGAAATATATTTAAAAAAAGGCATGTATATTCATTTTAAAAAAATAAAATTCAATAATGGGTAAAAATGTATTTAATAAACCCTTTGGATAATGTTAAATCATTTTTCATAACTTTTTTAGAAAACATTTATATGGAAGAAAAAGGGTTTTCAATCGATGTGAGAAATAAGTTAAATTTTCATTAAAAAATAATTTTGGAATATTGAATACATAAAGAGAGTAAAATGAAGTAAAATAAACATTATTTTTTTCTTGATCTAAAGATCATATGATTTAATTATTATAATCATAATCATGATAAATTTTGATAAACAATAATATTGTAACATAAAACATGTACCACTTTGGTAACATTGAATCCTAATATCCATGAAAGAGTAATGCTCAATAAAACTTATAATATATTAAGAATAAATAAATTGATAATATTAAATTTCAAAGGGTCTGTATATACACCTCATAAAATAAGATAGGTTCATAACTTAACATTTTTATCAGAGAAGGAAAATTTAAATAAAAATACCTAACAACTTTGGTAAATTTTTAACAGTAACCCCCATGAAATAGAGATCATAAAATTCACATGTATATATACATTATTTTAAGGAGAATTTTTATAAAATACATTCATTATTAGTATATACACCACATAAAATAAATAAGTGGTGAATATGGAATGTCTCTTATAGATATAAAAAAGTGAGATGGAAATTAGTTACAATAAGTCTCAACTTCCTTTAAACATTTTTGAACTTAATATATAACAAATATAATATTATTATAAATATTTAACATAAAAATACATATACATATACATATACATATACATATACATATACATATACATATACATATACATATACATATACATATACATATACATATACATATACATATACATATACATATACATATACATATACATATACATATACATATACATATACATATACATATACATATACATATACATATACATATACATATACATATACATATACATATACATATACATATACATATACATATACATATACATATACATATACATATACATATACATATACATATACATATACATATACATATACATATAAATATACATATATATATAGATATACATATACAGACACACACACACACACATATATATTATACCATATTTTTTTACTTATGACCTTTTATTACTTATTTATTAACAATTCCACAATAAAGTCACATTTTGGGAAATAACTACTTTGTTTTTAATGTGTGTTTTGTTTTTTATTTTTGGCCCTCTTAATTTGAAAATTGTTACATAATCCCCAAAATTGTATCCATGATATAAATATAATATATATTCATCATACACATATTTTTAGTGATCCATAAAAGATAGGAATATAAAATGAAATACACTATTCAAGGAGACGGTAGGACGTACATACACATGAACGTTGTTTCCATTTTCTTGATGGAAAGAAAGAAATAAAGGTAAAAAAAAATATTACCATTGTAGAATAATTTTTATGTCATATATATCATATATTTCCATTAAACCCATCCTTATTACCTTCAATGTAAAGCCTGAATAAATCTCATCACTTCGTGAGGCGGTAGTCTGTCGTACACACAATCAACTTTATTGTATTCCCATGAAACATGAAAAAAAGAAACACATGATATCATAATTCCAGAATAGTAATAAAATTATAATATAACATTTTATTAATAAATCCATCATTATATTAATTTTTTATAGTTGGTGAGGGAAAATCAATAACATCGGTTTGTGAGGTGGTGGTCTGTTATACCCACGAATGATGATTTCACAACCCATTTAAAGGAAGTGGAGAGGGATTTAGGTTGTTAAAATAACATAATAAAATCTCAGTATATATATGAAACTGATTTTATTATATCATAATGTATTAATAATAAATGAAGTAGGTGGTGGAATAAATAATATAAAATGCTCGGTTAGAGATGTTACCACTTCTTGAGAAAACATCTTTTAGTTTGATCCAAAATCCTTCCTAGGTTTTATTTATGTACAAAATAAGGATTATAGGATGAGAGGAGATATTAAAGTAGGTTATTTGGATAGGTATTGGATAAAACAAATAGTTTTGGAAGTGATAAGAGGACATGATAGGGGTGAACTTTTATAAGTGAGATGAGTGTCACACTTGTAATTTTTGAAAAGAAAAAGGATTACCCACATTTTTCAAAATACAGAAGGCTCCAAAATGGTCAATTATCGAAAATAGAAGTTATAATGTCAAAATATTTCCATTTAATGGGTGTTGGACATATTTTGGTTCATTTATAACCCATATGTTTTTAGTTTAACCCCCGGTAATCCCATTTTTACCTTAACCGCAGAAAATAATTTTTACTATTTTAACTATTAATTGTGGTAAAAAGTTAGGTTGAAATTATTATATAATATAATTTTTTTAATCCCAAATATGAAATCCAATTTTCCAAATTATATTCATATAAGAGGAAAATTTAAATTTAAAATTAATCTCGCTGATGTGATGAGAAAGCTAGTTTTTAAAGAGAAAATATTCCAAAGATTAAAAATATTTTATATAAAAATTCAATATAAAATAATTAAAATGAAATAAAATTTATTAATATATATAATTAAACTATATTTTATTTTAAAACCATCAATTTGTTTTAGTATTTTTAAAAATTATAAAAGAAAATTAAAATTCCTAAAGACCTTGTATTTTTCACTATTCATATAACAATTTATCTTATAAGAAAATTATCAAAAATTCACCCTAAGATAACTTAACATGATTATTTCCAAAATTAAATTTAGTTTTTAAAATATAGTTTATATAACTATCAATCTTTACTTTTAAAATAAATTTTCAAGTTGTGACAAAACACCATTTTGGAAAAATACTATTTTAAGCATAAAATTTGATGTATTCTTATCGCTTTTATAGAAAAAATATAAAATGAATTTTAAACATTTTATTGAATATATAATATTTAAATTTTTATTAAAATAATTCACAAAAATAATTTTTTTATTTATTATGTTAAAACATGTTCGTTTTCTAAAAAAATGTTTTTCAGAAAAAGATTTCCTTTATATTCAAATAGTTTTTATTTTTATTTATAATTAATTGGCCACAAAAGAATTAATTTTATATAAATTTATAAACCATATATTTTCATAATATATTTAATAATATTAATAACATCCATTTCATTGTCTAGGTGGTAACTATCATATTAAAAAAATAATATTTTAATAGTTTGTTATGTTTCATTTAAACTCAGCTTTGTTTGTAATAAAAAATATCAAAAAGATAAAATTCATTTGAAAAATATATATTTCACAAAATATTGGGGTGATAAATTCTACACCCTTAAATATATTTCATTCTCATAATTTATACTTTCACTCAGTAAGAAAGGGTTTTTCATTTGAAAATACCATTTTGGGAATCCCATATAGTGAAATGGGTAAATCAAACATCCTTTTTGAATATAGAGAAAGGTATGTGTGAAGGTCATCTAGAATAACACATACTAGGTTTTCAAATAGGATAACAATAGTGGGATGTGAATGCATGGACATAGAAGAGAAAAATAAAAACCAAATACTAATAGAGAGTGATAGAGATCATGGTCTAGAGAAATTTAATAACCACAAAGCCATAAAACAAAGTGTTGTGAAAAAGGACATTGATATAAAAAACCATGTTAATAGGAAAAATTTTATTTCAAGATATTTTTCTTAATGTTGGTTAATTTTCATGAGAAGATATACTTACTTGATTTTATTCCATTTCATATACACAATATAATCCTTTAGTTGTTCCTTGATCAATTTACACTTCATATCTTACACTAAGAGATGAATTTTTCATTTATTAATTATTAAATAAGATCCATAAAATAATGATAATTCATTATTTCTATCTTTATTTATTATCAAAACCAAAATTGTTAGAACAAGTTATCTGACAACATCAAAAGTTCCAAAAAATACATTCCACAAATGGGTAACCTTATAACACATCAAAAATAAAAAATTTATAAATAAGGTCCCTAATTTTATCAAAATTAACTTAACATTTATCCTCAAAATATCATAAAGTATCTCTTGATTATAACATACCAAATATGTGAATACATTAGTCATATATTTTATTGAATCATGTTAATAACTATAATTACCTTAAAAATCATAATAAAAACATACATACTTTCTCATTCCTTGAATAAAACCATATATTATTTATTATATTCCATAAATAAAATAATGTCACAAAATCCATCAATGATAATATAAACCAATTTTTCCAAAAATCATTAATTGGTTCCAAGTTCATCAATACTATCTAATTTAATTAATCCATATCCAACATCCCTTTATCCCAAAATCATTATCCAAGCATCCAAATAATATTATGGGTTATCTTCCCTTAATCATGTATTTTCAGTAAAGTATCACATTTCCTAATAAATCACTTTTCTAGGTCACCAATATCACTCAAAATATTATTGAAAATACTTAATGAAAAACATATACAAATTAATCCATATATATTTAATTATTCTTATAACATAATTATTTAATTCCAAAAGAAAGAAACTTCAATCATACCATTTCATTGTTAAACCATTAATGAGGTTTCATAATATTAATCTTTAATACCACTTTCCTATAATATTAATTTTTATTCATGTCATAACATTCATTAAACTCAATTTAATCGTGCTTCTCATGTTTAACATATATGATATTGTTAGAATAGAACATACCTTTCACATATCAGTTTTAGTCTCCTAATCATCAGTAGTATAACCATTACTCATAACACTTCATTAATTCTCTTCATGATATTTCCCATTAGGAAATATATTTTCATAATGTCCATAATTTAAATGTAACACCCCAATATTTAATAATATGTTATTTTCTTTAAAGTAATTAAATATCATACACTACACACAATACCGAATTCAAGCGCACCACGACTTACCAAACTAGCCGTTCAAAAAACAGCTATTAATAGTATTAACTGTATTTTTGATTGTATATACTCCATATAATTTTAACATCCATATTATGTGTTTCTTAGATATAATATAATAAAAAATTCATTTTTTCAGATAAAAGAAGAATTTTTCAAAAAAATGCAATTTTATCGCCTTTTAATGGAGAACCCTTTTTAAATCCAATATTTGAAATTTTTATATATTCAATTGGAAAAAATAAACTTCTTATTTAAAAGAAGGACATAAAAATTTAGTTTGGATAAATTTTTGGTGCTTTTTTGATAACTTTCATTTTTTGACGAATAGTGAAAAAATACTAAATTTTAATTGAAAACAACTTTTTTAATAAAAATAATTTAGAGTGTTAAATTATACATTTGAATGGGTTATAAGTATTATTAGATTATAATTTTACCATTTAATCCAATTTTGGTCATTGGAAGTAATTTTACATTTAAATTGGACATAAACACATATCAATCTTTTGATAGTTTTTACTTCTCAAAAACCTGCTTTCTGGTTTTGACAATGGGAATATTTTTTTAAATTAATTAATAAAACTTATATGTTTTGAATTTGTTAAAATATACATTATTTTTGAATTTGTAATATCAAAATTAGATTAAGGTAAATTTTTGGTATTTTTCTAAAAACATTCAATTTTTGATGAATAGTGAAAACACTTCGTTATTATTTAAAACCTACTTTATATTTAAATAATTATTTATTTTATTTAAATTTATTTTAGTTAAAAATATATACATAATACTTATATAAGTTTAATGTAATTAACTAGAGTCATTTTATAATAAAATTAGATGTATAAATTTTTATTGAATATTTTAACATCTTTTACCCACCTTCTAGGAACATTTAAAAATTTGCATAAAATGTAATTTTACCACTTCTATGAATTAAATTTAAAAAATCCGGGAGAAATAGTTGACATCAATAAGTAAAATGTGGTTCAATAGAATGAAAATAATTTTTGGTGAATAGTAACTTCTGAATTTTATTTACCATAGTTAAAAGTAAATTGGGTAATTAAAGGTAAAAATAATGTAATAATTACCCTAACACATGTCCTAATTCTATTGGATAAGTGTATTTAGACCAAAATAAACCTTAAGAATAAAATATTATCCTCTTTGATCTAATTGGATTAGATTAGGACACTTATTATTATTTTATTTAAAGAAGAGTTAAAAGTGTTAAATTCAAATTTTCACAACTAAAACATTTTTAATAAAGGGTTATATATAAGATAAATTATAATATAAATATTAATTATAAATATAAAAATATTCCCTACAAAATGGTATTTTATTTATATTTTTTAGACATTAAATGATTAAATTTATTTATGACACAATAATGATAACTTAGTTACCTTATTATTGAAAGATTAAAATAATTGATATTATGAATATTAATATAACTGTAAATTGAGAATTTTTATGTATTAAACTAATTTTATAGGTTAATAAGACATGTTATTATTGATTTCATAATTTTTTTTGAAGTGATAAAGTTGTTATGACTTTCACCAAAAGGAAATACTAAATAGTGTCAAAGGTGACATAAATGTGTTTAAAAAAATACTATATTATTAAATAATATAATATTCCTAAAAATATAAGGTTCATCCAAAGGACTCATATAGTGATATATAGTTTATTAATGAACCAATTTGGGTTCACTCATTTTTTATAGTAACTTTATTAACCATTTATTATAATAATACAATAATACATGGTAAAAGTTTAACTATTTAACTAAGAGTTAAATCTAAAATACAAGGTTAATATAGTGCCACAAACCTATCTAAAACCTATTTTTTGAGAGTTTTTAGACCCATACCCACCTTAGACTCTAAATAAATTCTTTTTTATCCATTATAAACCAAATATTATTGTATAATAAATTAATATTTCAAGCTTTTCCTAAAGTGACCCTCACCTCTCTTATAAAAGGGTACTTCCATTTATCTCAAAATAACACCTCAAAAGCCATTTGTATTGGCCAAAACCTGCTCAAATATCCTCTCAACTACCCTCAATTAAACCTAAAGGCCCTAAATTTATCATAAATCCATCCTAAGAATCCCTTTTGATCAAAACAAAAGGAAGCACTCGAAGAAGAGGTAATAATTTCATCACCTCTTTCAAATTTCTTCCACTTCTTCCACTTCTTCATTATTTGTTGTTTACACACCAAAATAATAAATTCAGTACCTTATACATACTGTGAATTTTTGATAAATATTTTACAACCGTATTCATTATTCTATTCATCCTATGAATTACAAAGTCACAATACATGCGTACGTACGGCTTACCGTCTCCACATCGTGGTGTAGTTTGTTATTCAACACTTCATTATTTGGATGGGTATAATAATGATTATAAATGATTTAAATAATAAATATAACATGTTAATGATTCTGTGTATATAATATAACCTTCAAATTATATACTATTTCACCATTAATAGAATGGTATTGTCGCTCGTGTGTACGTACAGATTACTGTCTCCACGAAAGCGATGAGATTCATTTCCCATAATAACCATTCAAGAATAATTTTAATTTTATGATTGAAAATAATATTTAAGAACATAATATAATTATGTATATGAATCAGATACTTCCTATCCATAACAAACATGACTTACCTAACAAAACATATAAAGGAAAACAAATCAGTTGACACCCAGAAAATGATACTACTAAAATATCATTAACAAAGCAATATTAGAATACCATATATGATATAATATTTATGTATATGGTTCTTGTAAAATTTAATAACAATGATTTCAACATTATATAGGAGGTTAAAATACCCTCAACTAAGTAAAAGTACAAGGTAAGGGGTTTTTATCTCACTTCTTATTCATGTGAGATTCATACTATATTTCCAGTATTTTCTTTTATGTGGTGTATCTACTACCCATGATTGTATTATTTGTGTAATATAAATTAATTTATGTATATTCACAAATTAATTGTATGATCCTTCTTTCATGGGGTTCATGTTTCGAAAGTTATCAAATCAGTAAGGGAATTTCTAATTTCAATTTCCACTCATTGGGTTTTACGCAAACTTCATTGATTATATTACTCCAAGATTATGTGTGAAATAAATATTTGTTTATTTATGTAGTAATTTTTACTCCCATTTGTGTGGATATAATTTTTATATTCATAATCGGTCCATTTATATTTCTCAATTCGTCAATATGAACTTTATAAGAGTAATCTTAACTCAATTTCCATTTATTTAATTAAACTTCTAAGTCATTGGTACTGTTTTTACAAGAATATGTGTGAATGTACTATGATTGAATTTCACTGAATATCCTATAATATTGAGTGTATTTATATTTTTCACACATAATTATGTCCTTAATTTATCCTTAACTTAAGGATACAGTGTTTATAATGGATTTCACCTCAATTTACAGTCCATTGAGACTTCTTTGTTGTTATGCTCCAATTCAATTTAATATAGTGTATATAATGTACTTTTAAATAGTATATAATGCACCCCTTTATTCTCATGATATTATAATGAATCTTTCATTTTTTTAGGAACTCTAACTAAAATATAATTTTAAATGTTTTAAAGATTTATTATTCTAAATCTTTCTCATTAATGTACATGTTTTAAAAATGGTTTTAAGGATTTATTTATATGGACATGAATGTTTTAAAATTAAAATTTATTTCAAAAGTTTCAATGTGTCAAGGGAAACTTTTATTAAAAAATATATTTTTAACATCTTATTGATAAATAGTGAGACTTTTAAATATTTTCAAGAAAAAATGGATATTTCTCTCAAATAGGTTTATAGATTATTTTCATCTATGACAATATCCTTCATTATTCTTGATTGAGGTTGATTTAATATAATATAATATTCCATATTGTATTGAATGAGTTATGTTTTTCTATGGATGTGTTATTTTTATACCATTCATGGTTTGTGGTTAAAATATTGACATTTTTTATGCTATTTTTAATACGAATGTTTAGATTATGTTTCAACCTTTTCATATGGGGAATGAATTGGACAAAGTAAGTGATGTGTAGAGCCCGCTATAGCTCCTCGATGAATTAGTAGATATCATGAGACAAACTAGTGTCTTGGAACAAGGCCTTGAAAAAATCATATTTGTTGTCTTGGCATGATGCCTTGACTATGTGGTTATGATATCTGGCATTATGCATTCAATCATTATGAAATTTGCTATTGATATTACAAGTGATTATTCGGATAGTAGAATATCCATGGGAATAAGTAAATGGAATTATTTGATTTATCTTTTCCATATTATGAGAAAGTTTAATTTTAAAAGGATTATGTTTTAGTCTTATACACTGCCTTCAATGTTTATGCTTATTTATGAAAGTTTCCTCTATATTGTTATCTTTACTGAGCATTTTAACTCACCCCTTTATTATGTTTTATTTTTTCCAGGATGTGAAGAAGTATATTATGATTGACCTATAGGAATAGGCTAAGGGATATGAGTGTGTTCAAAGGAGGCACAATATTGTAGTTTTTTCAATTCATAATGTAATGTAAAATGTATGTATGTAATCTAGTACTTCCAAGGCTACTAAACTAATCAGAATTTCAAGACTTGATCTCTTGTGATCATACCAATGTTATGTAATAATGCACCAAATATGGGTAACTAGGGTCGGGGTGTTACAATTGGTATCATAGAAAGTTTAGTACAAACCTTGGAAGCTATATTTAGAAACAATCTTATTAGAAAACACTACCCTAAGATAAACTTTGAGGATTAGTATAGAATAACATACAAAATTTTTGTTAATGTAAATATTATGTGGGTTTTTCAAGAAATACAAACCTATATGGATACGAACAGGTAGAGGCAGCTCTGGCATAGATGTACCTAAGGGTAAAACCCGAAAACACCGCTTTAAGATAAACTCAAACAGGAATGGGAGAAAAACAATGGGACTTGCTGCACTCTTGATTACGATACTTCTGGGGGATATGCCTAGGATAATTCACATTTTCGTTACAAACAGATTTGAAGTATTTTAATATAAGATGAGAATAAATAACCTTGGTTAATACTAAGGTGTTTTAGATTTAAAATAAGGTTTCATGGTGTTCTCTAAATGATTTTATGAATATTATTACTCACATTATGATTTATGGTTTTAGTTAATGGATGGATTCCAAAGAAGTCATAGTAACATTGAACATGATGTAAAAGGTGGGAACGATGGTAGAAATGAGCAACTAAATTTAATTTTGATAGGCGTAAAAGATATCGTGTTCATGCCAAACCAGGTTTCCAAAAATATGATCAATGATATATACATTAACCAACTCCCAAACTCAACAAAGAAGATAAAGGAATAGAATGATAAGAGATCCATTAGTGGAGACCATTGAGAAAAGAAAGATCAATTTCCATCATGCCAGAAATGTGGAAGGAGACACCCAGGAAAGTGTCTCAATAGAACAAAGAAATTCTTTATGTGTGGGAAAGAAGGAAATAAAGTAAATAATTTCCAAGGAAAAATGAAGAGTACTATGGAAGAAAATAAAAATGATCCTAAGAATCCATTTATAGTCATTTTATGAAAATGTAGGGTACCTAGGCATTACCCGATTCAATTCCTTATTATATAGGATAACCACTAGGTCAAGGAAGAACCTATGTGGAAATAAATGGATGGAGAAATGTTAAAAAGTATTAATGATCTTTGTTGATGATATTACTTTGGAATAATTTTCTCTTGTATATGTAACCCTACAGTTTGTTATATGAAATTTCTATTTGAGGAATAATTACCTTTCTTTTGTGGATATAGTTATAAAGAATCATTTGGGTTTATATGATCCTTGAATTTGAGGAAATTATAGGTTATTAAGTTTTAGGATGAAAATACGAGGCATGAGATAATATTTGTGGTCATATTATGTTATGGTTATCTTGAGGAGTTTATCTAATTATGGTAATGTTATAAAATAATGTTTTTGAAAAAGGACAACACGCAGACCGTGTGACAACCGGTCGTGTCAGACAAAGCTGTGGGAATCGAAACCACAACCAAAGTGCGACTGTGATTTATCGCCTACCACTAGACTACGTGAAGTCACTGGTTAGTGTGAATAATTATTTTTAGTTAAATTATTTTATTGATCAATAATAAGTAGATTTTGAATCTTATGTTTTATCAAATGGATATCCTTATTATAGGAAAATGATTTGGTGATTAAGTGATAAATGTTATTTTAGAAGACATTTGCTCTGTTTGGAACACTATATGCCTAAGAAAAATAGAATACTATGGGATTTAATTTGAGGAGTAATGGTGGATTTTTATTTTTATTTTTGAATAATCTAAGTTTTTTATAGATATTTCGGTTATTAATGGAAATGATTAACCTATCAGAGAGAATATGTGGTTTGGTGAATTACACTTCTATATGAGAATTTAAGAGTAGTTGATGTTATTTGAAGATAAATTTTAAGATTTACTATAAAATAATATGTGATTAAATTCTTCTAAATTTTGGATTTAAATATTAGTTTGGATTATATTAAATTATTTTAAGGACAATTGTTTATTGAATGGTATTTATTGAACTTTGTGTATTGTTTGTTTAATTTTTGAAATTATGATTAGTATTTCTTTCTATAAAGGATTATCCATTGTAGGGATCATCTGATCTTGTAGTAACATTTTGGTGTTGGTTTATCTCTAAAGACAAGGGAAATATATATTTCATCCTTTTTGGATTATGTGATTCTCTAGATGTTGATTCTAGCACTTCAGGTGTGGCCAAGTTATCTTGAATACTCATCATTTGAAGAAAAGATGAGTTAGTGGTAGAAATTTATTAAAGAATGAAACTCTAATTATAAATTAAGTATATGTCTTTATGTTATTAGTCATTATCATAAATAAATTTCTCAAATTTATGAAATGGAACTTAAAACAAAAAACGTTTTTCATTTAGTTTTCCTACTAGGAAACTAATGACCGTTTAACTCATCACAAGTTTGTGGTTTTCTTGTTGTTAACTTTATCCTGATCATTTTTTTTATTACTATCCATCAGAACATGAGACTTAGTTTATCTTCAATATCCATGTTTTCTTACATGTAATCCAAGTATGGGTTATCTCAGGCGACCTTTGTACTTCTCTTTCTTTATTTTAAAGTGACAGTTTTATTGACTCTTTTTCCAATGTGGGACTTTCAATGAAGTTCACAAGACCAATTTTAAAATTTCAAGGATGAAATTTAAAAAAGGGGGGAAGAATTTAACACCCCAATATTTCATAATAAGTTATTTTCTTAAATTTAATTCAATAGTTTGCGTTACACGCAAGACCGAGTTCGAGCGCACCATGACTTACCAAACTAGCCATTCAAAAAACAGTTATGAATAGTATTAACTGAAATTTGGATTTTATATAATCCATATAATCATAAAATCTATATTATGTGTTCCTTAGACATAATATAATAACAAATTAAAATTTTCAATTAAAAGAAGATTTTTTTCAAAAAAATGCAATTTTACCGCCTTTTAATGACGAACCATTTTTAAATAAAATATTTGAAATTTTTATATTTTCAATTTGACAAAATAAAAATTCTTCTTTAGAAGCGGGACATAAAAATTTAGTTTGGATAAATTTTTGGTGCTTTTCTGATAACTTCCATATTGTGATAAGTAGTGAAAAATACTAAATTTTAATTGAAAAAAAACTTTTTTAATCAAAATAATTTATATTGATAAATTATAAATTTTAATGGTTTTAAAGTATAATTAGATTATATTTTTATCATTTAGTATAATTTTGGTCATTGGAAGTACTTTTACATTTAAATTGGACATAAACACATATCATTCTTTTGACAGTTTTTACTTCTCAATAACCTGCTTTCTGGTTTTGACAACATAAATATTTTGTTTAAATTAATTAATACAACTTATATGTTTTGAATTTGGTAAAATAGATATCATTTTTTATTTTTTAATATCAAAATTATCTTATTGTTTATTTTTTTTGTATTTTTTTGAAAACTTTCAATTTTTGATGAATAGTGAAAAACACTACGTTATTGTTTAAAACCTTCTTTTTATTTAAATAATTATTTATTTTATTTAAATTTATTTTAGGTCAAAATATATAAATAATACCTATATATGTTAAATGTAATTAATTGGAGTTATTTTATTATAAAATTAGATGTATAAAATTTTATTGAACATTTTAACGTCTTTTACCCATCTTCTAGGCACATTGGAATATTTGCATAAAACATAATTTTACCACTTATGTGAATCTAATTTCAAAAATACGAGAGACAAAGTTGAAATCATTAAGTAAAATGTGGTTCAATAGAATGAAAATATTTTTTTGGTGAATAGTAACTTTTGAATTTTATTTACCATGGTTAAAAGTAAATAGGGTAATTAAAGGTAAAAATGATATTATAATTACCCTAACACATGTCCAAATTATATTGGATAAGTTTATTTTGACCAAAATCAACCTTAGGAATAAAATATTATCCTCTTTGATCCACTTGGATTAGATTTGGACATTTATTATTATTTTATTTAAAGAAGAGTTAAAAGTGTTAAATTCAATTTTTCATAACTAAAACATTTTTAATATAGGGTTATACATAATATAAATTAGACTATAAATATTAATTAGAAATATAAAAATATTTCATAAAAATTTTTATTTTATTTATAATTGTTAGACATTAAATAGTTAAATTTGTTTATGACACAATAATGATAAAGAAATTACCTTATCATTGAATGATTAAAATAATTGATATTATAAATATATATATAATTGTAAATTGAGACTTTTTATGTATTAAACTTATTTTATAGGTTAATATGACATGTTAGGATTGATTTAATAATTTTTTTTTGAAGTGATAAAGTTGTTATGACTTTCACAAACACCAAATACTAAATAGTGTCAAAATTGACATAAATGAGTTTAAAACAAATACTATATTATTAAATTATATAATATTCCTAAAAATAAAATTTTCAGATAAAAAACTCATATAATGAAAGATATATCATTAACTAACCACTTGGGGTTAACTTGTCTCTTTATAGTAAGTTTATTAACCATTTATTATAATAATACAAGAATACATGGTAAAAGTTAAACTATTTAACTAAGAGTTAAATAAAAAATACAAGGTTAATATGGTGACCTAAACCTATTTAAAACCTATTGTTTGAGAGTTTTTTTGACACATACCAACCTTATCCACTAAATAAATACTTTTGGATCCATTATAAACTGAATATGATTGTATAATAAATTAATATTTCAAGCTTTTCCTAAAGTGACCCTCACCTCTCTTATAAAAGGGTACTTCCCATTCTCTCAAAATAACACCACAAAATCCTTTTGTCTCGTCCAAAACCTACTGAAATATCCTCCCAACTACCCTAAATTCAACCTAGAGTTCTTAATTTGATCATAAATCCGTCTTAAGGATCCATTTTGATCCAATCAAAAGGAAACACCCGAAGAAGAGGTAATAATTTTATCACCTCTTTCAAAGTTCTTTTCTTTCTCCACTTCTTCATTATTTGTTGTTTCCAAACAAAAATAATAACTCCATTACCTTATATATACTCTTATTTTATTATAAATATGGTATAACCATATTAATTATTCTATCAATCCTATGAATGACAAAGTCACCGTACGTGCGTACGTACGGCTTACCGTCTCCACGTCATGGTGTAGTTTGTTATTCAACACTTCATTACTTAGATGGGTATAATAATAAGAATAAGAGATGTAAATTATAAATATAACATTTTAATGATTCTTTATAGATAATATAACCATCCAATTACATACTATTTCAACATCAATAGAATGGTATTGTCGCTTGTGCGTACGTACAAATTACCATCTCCACGAACGCGATGAGATTCATTCAACATCGTAACCATTCAAGAATAATTTTCATTTTATGATTAAAAATAATGTTTAATAATATAATATAATTCTGGATATGAATCAAATACATCCTATCCATAAAAAACATGACTTACTTAACAAAGCATATAAAGTAAAACTAATTAGTTAACACCCAAAAAATGATACTACTGAAATATCATTAACAAAGAAATATTAGAAGATCATATATGATATCATATTTATGTATGTGGTTATTTTATAATTTAATAACAATGGTTTCAACATTATAAAAGAGGTTAAAGTACTATCAACTAAGGAAAAGTACAAGGTAAGGGGTTTTAATCTCACTTCTTATTCATGTGAGATTCATGCTATATTACCACTATTTCCTTTTGTGCGGTGTATGTACTGACCAAGATTATATTATTTGTGTAATATGATTTAATTTATGGGTATTTAAAACTTCATTTTATGATCCTTCTTTCAAGGGGTGTATGTTTCATATGTTACTAAATCGGTAAGGTAATTTCTAATTTCAATTTCCACTCATTGTATTTTACGCAAACTTCATTTATTATTTTACTCCAAGATTATGTGTGAAATAACTATTAGTTTATTTATATAGTAATTTACACTACCCTTTATGTGTATATACTTTTGATACACATAATCACCCCATTTATATTTCTTAATTCATCAATATGAACTTAATAAGAGTAATCTTAACTCAATTTCCATTCATTGAGTTAAACATCCAAGTCATTGGTTTTATTTTTACAAGAATATGTGTGAATGTCCTATGATTGATTTACACTGAATATCCAATCAAATTGAGTGTATTTATATGTTTAACACATAATTATGTCATTTATTTATCATTAACTCAAGGATAAAGTCTTTATAAGTGATTTCATCTAAATTTATATTCAATTGAGATTTCTATGTTGTTATGCGCCAATTCACTTTTATATGGTGTATATACTGTACTTTGACATAGTATATCATGAACCCATTTATTCTCATGATATTATAAATTTTTTATTACCTCAATTAATTGTATTAAAAAATCTCTCATTTGGTTAGAAACTCTAACTAAAATATCATTTTAAATGTTTTAAAGATTTATTCTTCTAAATCTTTCTCATTAATTTAATTGTTTTAAAAATGGTTTTAAGGATTTATTTATATAGACAGGAATTTTCTAAAATTTAAATTCCTTTCAAAATTTTTAAAGTGGTATGGGACACTTTGATTAAAAAATTTATTTTTAACATCTTCTTGATAAATAGTGGTACTTTTAAATGTTTTCAAGGAAAAAAGGGATATTTATCTCAAATAGTTTTACTAATTATTTTCATCTATGTCAATATACTTCATTATTATTTATTTAGGTTGATTTAATATAATAAAATCTTCTATATTGTATTGAATGACTTATTCTTGACTGTGGATGTGCTATTTTTATACCATTCATGGCTTGTGGTTAAAATATTGACCTTTCATATGATAGTTTTTATACAAATGTTTAGATTCTGTTTCAACGTTTTCATATGAAGAATGTAATGGACTTAGTAAGTGATGGGTGGAGCCCGCTATAGATCCTCAATGCATCAATTGTTATAATTAGACAAACTAGTGTCTTGGGACAAGGCCTTGAAAAAATATTATTTGTAGTCTTGGAACGAGGCCTTAACAATGTGGTTATGATGTCCGACATTATGCATTCCATCATTATGAAATTATATATTGATATTATATGTGATTATTAGACTAGTAGAATATCCATCTGAATAAGTAAATGGCATTATTTGATTTATCTTTTCTATATTATTTTGAAGTTTTATTTTAAAAGGATTATGTTATAGTCTTATACACATCCTTCATTGTTTATTCTTATTTATGAAAGTTTCCGAAATATTGTTATCCTTACTGAGCATTTGAGCTCACCCCTTTCTTATGTTTTATTTTTCCCAGGATGTAAAGAAGTATATTATGATTGACCTACTGGAATATGCTAAGGTATATGAGCGTGTTCAAAGGAGACACAATGTTGTAGTTTTTCCATTTTATAATGTAATATAAAACGTATGTATGTAATCTACTATATTCAAGGCTACTAAACTAATTGGTCTTTCGATACTTGATCTCTTGTGATCATTCCAATGTTATGTAATAATTCACCAACTCTTCGTAACTAGGGTCAGGGCATTACATTACACATTTGAAAGATTCAACCATCGATGATAACATAGGGAAACCAATATTCCCATCCATTATTGTAACCACAATATCATTCACTCCATCTTTCATCACATTTATTTTGTCAGCAACAAATTTTATAATGCCTTAGCCTTAAACATTAAGTAATCTTTAATTAAGTAAATAATTTACATTGAGGATATTTTTAGGTTTAGTGTTTTAGAGAATTAGGCCGTAACTATTACATTACATTTCAAAAATTACAAAGTAGACACTTATACTCTATCCAATTTTTTTTCACAATAATAAAACTCCTTAAATAAAACAAGATTTATTTTCTTGATATAAATCCTCTTGAATTCTTCCATTCTGTTACCCTATACCCTATGAAAAACATTTCAAAAACTTGGGATGAACATAAAAAGTTTAGTAAGGGTTATAAAACAATGAAAGAAAACATTAGTCCATAAATACATAGAAATCAATGAAATCATACTTTTTAATCATTAAAATACCACAAAAAATAACATGTTTTATGAATAACACATGGAAATCATAAATCATAAAGGTAACTTATGGAATTCATAAAATACTTATGTTGTAGCTTTCACAGCTACGTAAGGATTTACATTTGGAATACCTATCATGGTATATTACCTAAATCTATTAAGAGAAACAATAATATTTACCTCCTTCATGTTACCCAATGCATTGGTGAGCTATCTTGGGCTCACCCTCCCTAGGTTTATCACATAACCACCCGTATACGTAAACAGTGCCCAAGAACCATAATATATTCATAACACATGAAACAAACATAAAGGAAAGATAATATTTTCACATTTCAGTCACAATATATCATTTAAATATATTAACATAACCAATCCATTATCAAAACCATTTTCAATAACAAAATATGTAAAAGAGTATATGGTATTTATTTTCCTTTTAAAAACATTACAGCTTGTTAAGGAATCCAAATATCAAATAATGCTTACGGAGGCGGAAAGATCGTTGTCACCACGTATGTTGAAAAGAAACATTCCCTTTCTCATTTAGTAAAATGATACATAGAAAAATATTCCCTTTGAATGAAATGAAAATTCAATGGGGTTTATACACTGTATAAAATAAAGTCATGTGTAAATCAAAATATGCATCAATGAAAGGTTATTGAGACGAAGTCCCTTACAAATATTGTATCAATAGATTAAGGATAAATCAATGAAATAATTATGTGTGAAAAATATAAATACACCCAATATAAGTGGATATTAAGTGTAAAAAAATCATATTCCATTCACACATATTTATAGAATGATATAATCACGAAGTAGAAGTTTAACCTAAATAATGGAAATTGGGTGAAAAAGTTCCCTTAGAAAGATCGTATCATTAAATTAAGGATAAATCAATGAAATAATTATGTGTGAAAAATATAAACACACAAAATATAAGTTTATATTAAGTTTAAAAGAATAAAAGGTCATTCACACATATCTTTATTATGACATAGTCAAGAAGTAGAAGTTCATCCCAAAGAATGGAAATTGGGTGAAAAAGTTCCCCTACCTCGTGTCTGACTTGACTCGTTCGTTCTTCAATCTCCAGAATAATAAACTAAAGTTAATTTATACTTTATTAATATCCATTTTCAAGTTTAATATTTCTTTTATATTAATTATTACCATTTTATAAACATTATATAATCATTTAAGTTAATAATGGTCGTTTTGTCGATATTTGGTATTTGAGTCAAAAATGAACTTCCTATAATTAAAAGTTGTCCATGTGGTAAAAATTACATTATCTCCATAATGATATTAATTTTTTAGATATCATATATATCATATATTTCTAGTATATATATTTATTTATAATATTACATAACATTTGGAGATAAGAAATGAAATGCACCGTTTAGGGAGACGGTAAGTTGTATGTACGCATGAATGCTACTTTCATTTCTATTTCGTATTTAATGGAATGAAAACATAATGATACATAGGTATATTATAATTCCAGTATAATATCATATATAATTTCATTAACTCCATCCTTTACGTGTTCCACGTATGGCATGAACGAGTCATACAATTTGAGGGGTCCGTAGTCTGTACTTTCTCAAATGAAATTATCATATTTACCCATTATGGAAATTGTAAAGGTATGCTATAAATAAAAAATACAGAATAATAGAGAAAATATAAAATATAATATATATCACATATAAATATATTTCCACCATAATTTCCACCACGAGAGGAGGTAGGATATAATCGAACAATCACTGTTTTGTGAGGTAGCAGTTCATCGTACAGAGAAACAGTATGTTCGTATCCATTAGATGGTGGTGTGTGTAAGTGTAGTTTGAATCCTTATCTTAACAAAAAAACAAGTATATTGAGGATACTGGTGTTTTTATGTAAACAAATAATAATAAGAGCATAGGTAGTGAAGAAGTAAAATAAAATAAGAGAACTTGAGGGAAGATGTTACCTTTAAATCAGGTAACTCACTTTGGTTTGAACCAAAAAGCTTTCTTAAAGTGATTTCTGCCTAAGTTAAGGTTTCTAGGAGGAATATAGGGATATTTAGAGATTATATAGGTAGAGTTTGGATGAGAAAAGGGGGATTGAGAGGTGTGATTAAGGTTTAGAGGTGATGGATTTTTATAAGGGGAGGAGGGGCTCTTTAGGAATGTTTGAAAATATTATTTTATTATATAATTATTTTCAGTTTCTAAAGGTACAAAACTTATTTAGTTCAAATATAAGGTGTATATAAGTTGAAATAAAATCATACAACAATAATTGGATTGGTTTTGGATATTTTTTTATCCTTATATTTTTTATTTAACCCTTTGCTAACTTATTTATCTTTTACCATGGCCTCTTATATATTCATACTATATGGTTAATATATTTACTATAAAATGCCAAGATACCCAAAATGGATCATTAATTACATTTTTAATATCATATATTTCATTTGGACGAATCTTATATTTGTAGGAATATTTTATCATTTAATAAAAGTTTGATTGATTTAAAAACTCTTTTCTATCAATTTTAATACTATTCATATCATGACTATTTTAAAAAATCAAAACCAACTTGATTATTTTAAAAAAAATCATTAATTAAAAGATAAAAAGTCATAATAATCTATAAAATTATTGTATGGTATAAAAAGGTTCAAAATAAATTTATTTTAATATTTATAATATCCTTTATTTGAATCTTTTATTAATGAAACAATTACTGCATCACCATTGTGTCATAATTAAATTTGTTTATTTAATGTTTAAAAATTATAAATAAAATACCATGATGTATGAAATAGTTTTATATTTTCAAATAATATTTATAGTTGAATATATAAGTTATATAACCCCATATAAAAATTTTTTTAGTAAAAATATTCATGTTTATGTTATTTTTGTCCTTATTTTAAATTAATTAATAAAGTGTCATTATCACTCCTAAGTGGCTCCATGTGGTCCTAAAATCTACCCAAGGATTCCCGTGGTCGGACATGTATCATAAAATAGGGTTAGTATAAGTGTAATGGTAATTTAATATTATTATAATATTATATTTCACCCATATTTACCAAATTTACCCTTTAACCATGGTAAACAAAATATTTACTGAAGTAAATATTCATAATGTATAATAATAAAAGTTACATATTTACACAATTTAGACATCATGATTCCAAATATTGAATCCATTTTTCCAAATTCAAAACCTAGAAGTTTCAGAAATTAATTTAAAATTAATTCTAATTGTCAAACCAAAAAGATTGTTTTTAAGAAATAATAATTATCAAAAGATTTACCTTTGATTATGTCGAAATTAAGATTGAAATTACTTATAATGAAATAATTTGGATTAAATGGTAAAAATATAATCCAATTATACTTTAAAACCAATTAAAAGAAAAATATAACTATATAAATAAATTAGATTAAAAGGCAGTTTGAATTAAAATGCAGTATTTTTCATTATTCATTAAAAAAATGAACATTATTATAAAAATACCAAAATTTCATCCAAATTAACTTTTGATGTCCCTATTATAAATAATAATTTTATTTTCTCAAATATAAGATATAAAAATGAAAAAAAAACTATATTTAAAAAGGGTTCTCCATCAAAAGGTGGTAAATTGACCTTTTAAAGAATATTAGCGTATTTATGCTTAAAATTGGATTCATTCACATTTTGAGACTCTAACTTTTATTGGATAAATGTAAAAACATTTGAAAAACAAGTATAATTATATTTTAGTTAGTTCTATTCATTCCTGACAATACAATGACTAGGCATTAACTACCATTTAAAATAATATTATATTATTATTTTTCAGTATGACTCACCCTTATGTGCAACAAGAGATTTTAAGAGAAACTCATTGTTGCATGTCGGGTACACCATCGAACATAAAATACCATATAAAGTAAAATTAATATTTAATTCAAAAATATTAATAAATATAAAAATTTCATATTCTTTATTTACCTGGGATGTGACATCCTTCCCCCATTTTGGAAATTGCATCCTCAAAATTTTAAAATTGGGCTCAGAAACTTTAGTGAAAGTGCCACATCAGAAAAAGAGTCAATAAAACTATCACTTTAAAAAATGAAAGATAAGTACAAAGGTCTCCTAAGATAACCCATACTTGGATTCTATGATAACATGGATATGGAGGCGAAACTATGTGTCAAGTTCTGAGGGTGAGGGATAGAAAACATGATTAGGAGAAAGTTAACCAACATAAAACCACAAACTTTTGTTAGGTTAAATAGTATTTGGTTTCCCAGTAGGAAAATTAAACATACAACATTTTTTTAAGTTTTATTTAGTATAGTTAGAGAATTTATTTATGATATTGACTAAAAATAAAAGGAAATATACTTAATTTTTAAGTAGAGTTTCATCCTTTAATCAGTTTCTACCAAAAACTCATCTTTTCTCCAAATGATGAGTATTCAAGATGACTTGGTCACACCTAAAGTGATAGTATCAACTTCAAGAGAATCACATAATCCAAAAAAATATGAACTATATATTTCCCTTATCTTTAGACATTAACCAAAACCAAAGTGGTTAGTACAAGATCAGATAATCCCCAAAAAGGATAATACTTTATAAAAGGAAATACTACTATTAATCCCCAAAATTTGACAAATAATACCCAAAGTTCAGCAAAGACCATTCAATAAACAACTGTTCATAAAATTACTCAATTTAACCCAACTAATATTGAAACCCAAAAATTAGAATGATTTAATCACATATTCTTCCATATTAAATCTTAAATTTTATCTCCAAATAACATCGAATACTCTTAAAGTCTCATACAAAAGCATAATTAACCTAATCACATATTCTCTATGAAAGGTTAATCATTTACATAAATAACCCAATTTTTTATATTTCCACAATAAAAAATAGATTCTTCCAAAATAAAATTTCAACCATTACTCCACAAATGAGATCCCATAGAATTCTATTTTACTTAAACATATAGTGTTCCAAAAAGAGAGAACGTATTCCAAAATAACCTTTATAACTTAATCACCAAATCATTTTCATATACTAAGGATATACATTTGGTAAAACATATGTTCCCAAAATCACCTTACTCTTGATCTATAAAATCATCTAACTATAAATAGTTATTCATACTAACAAGGGACTTCACGTAGTCCAGTGGTAGGCGATAAATCTCAATCACATTGGTTATGGGTTCAATTCCTGTAGATTTGTCTAACATAATGGGTTGTCACATGGTATGCGTGTTTTATTATTTAAAAAACTATATAATTTTATAACATTCCCAAAAATTAGATAAATTTCTCAAAAATAACCATCACATATTTTAACCACAAATGTTTTCTCATACCTCACATTTTAATCCCAAAAATTAATAATCTATAATTACTTCAAATTCAAGGATCATATAAACCCAAATGGTTCTTTATAACTATATCCACAAAAGAAAATATAATTCTTCCTTGAATAACGTTTTCACACATTAAACTCCAGGTTTACAAATACTAGAAAAATACTTCCAAAGTAATCTCATCATCAAAGAAGTCTTAATACTTTTAAGAATTTCATCATCCTAAAATCTATCATAACTCTTGAGTCCCTTATATGTTGACTTTTTACTCATTCAATGTTCTTCATGATCTATTAACCATTTTTCCTAACTTATTTCTTAATACTTAATTCCTAAAAACAAAATCATGAATCATATCCTAAGATTAAATAATGTCCAAACATCAGCTAAGAAATAATCCATACCTAAAATTTGTCATTATCAGTTTCCTCATCGTCAATTGAAATAGAATTAGGTATTGGTAAAAATATATTTTTACGGTCCTGCTAGCCCCATTCTTGAACCTTCTATGTAGGACATCTATTTGGATAATGACCATGCACACCACATTTAAAACATTAAATTGATACCTTGAAAACAACTTCTTTCCCTTTCCAGGATTAAACTGTACACTTCCTTTTTTTATGGAAGGTTCTTACTTTATGAACTTTATTACAACATCTATAGAATCTTCTTGCCCCTTTGAAGCATTTTCCTATGTGTTTCTTTCCACATCTTTGACACATAGGTTTTTGAACATACTTACCTTAATGAATATTACCTGAAATTCTGTAGGGTTTTGTTTCTTGCATATATGATGCCTCATAAAAATAACCATGGTTCAGATGGTCAATAATGACTCGAGATAGTCGGTTGAGAATAACCACAAGAGTTCTCATTGAATATCCCATTTCATTTGGTTGCTTATTCAGAAGACCGTCATAGTTTTCTTCACATCCATTATTACTTTGGTGATTTCTATATCCAACCATTTACTAAAACCAAAATGGTTAGTGTGAGTATATCAATAAAATCATCATATAATATCTTATGAGGAGGGTAAACACTAAGATATACTTATTCATGTTATCTTAAACCCATTCAATTTATCTAAAATAACTATGACTTTTTATAATATGCTAACCATTATGGTTATGTCACTTATTCTTAAATAAAACCCTAACCTATAAATTTATCTAAACCAAACTCTGAACTAACTATAAGGCCCCAGCCTTAAACATTAAATAATCTTGAATTATGTTAATATTTTTCACTGAAGATATTTTTAGGTTTAGTGTCTTAGAGAATTAGGTTATAACTATTACATTACATTTAAAAAATTACAAAGTAGACACTTATACTCTATCCAAATTTTTTCACAATAATGAAACTCCACAAATAAAACAAGAGTTATTTTCTTGATATAAATCTTCTTGAATTATTCCTTGCTCTTACCCTTCTTTATACCCTGGGAAAAACATTTCAAAAACTTGGGATGAGCATAAAAATCTCAGTAAGGGTTATAAATCAAGGAAATAAAACATTAGTCCATCAATACATAAAAATCAATGAAATCATACTTTTCAATCTTTAACTTACCACAAAAAATAATATGTTTTATGAATAACACATGGAAATCATAAAGGTAACTTGTGGCATCCATAACATACTTACGTTGTAGTTTTCACAGCTACATAGGGAGTCACATTTGGAATACCCATCACAATAAATTCCCTAAATATCTTAAAATAAACATTAACATTTACCTCCGTCATGTTACCCAATGCATTGGAGAGCTATCTTGGGCTCACCCACCCTAGGTTTATCATAGAACCACCTGTATATGTAAACAATTCCCAAGAACCATAGCATATTCACAACACATGAAACAAACATAAAGGAAAGATAAAATTTTCACATTTCAATCACAATATATCATTTAAATATATTGACATATCCAATCCACTATCAAAACCATTTTCAATACAAAAATACATAAAAGAGTATATGGTATTTATTTTCCTTTTATGAACATTACGACTTATTAAGGAATAAAAATATCAAATAATGCTTGTGGTGGTGGAAATATCATTGTCACTAAGTCGGTTAAAAAGAAAAATTCCCTTTGTCATTTAGTAAAAAGTTATATAGAAAAATATTCCCTTTGAATTTAATAAAAATTCAATGGTGTTTATACACCATATAAAAGAATGTTGTGTAAAAATCAAAATATGCCTTAATGAAAGGTCATTGAGACGAAGTCCTTTACAAAGATAGTATCATTATATTAAGGAAAAATCAATGACATAATTATGTGTGAAAAATAAAAATACACCCAATATAATTAGATATTAAGTGTAAAACAATCATAGGTCATTCACACATATTCATAGCACGATATAATCAAGAAGTATAAGTTTAACCCAAAGAATGGAAATTGGGTGAAGAAGTTCCCTTACAAAGATCGTATCATTAAATTGAGGATAAATAAATGACCTAATTATGTGTGAAAAGTATAAATACACTCAATATAAGTGTATATTAAGTGTAAAATAATCATAGGACATTCAAAAATATTTATAGCATGACATAATCTAGAAGTATAAGTTCAACCCAATGAATGAAAATTGGATGAAGAAGTTCCTTTACGTCGTGTCCGACTTGACTCGTTCATTATTTAATCTCCTGATTAATAAAATAAAGTTAATTTCTATTTTATTAAAAAAAAATTTCAATTTTATTATTCATTTTATATTACTTATTACCACATTATAAACATTACATAATCATATAAGCTAATAACTGTCGTTTTGTCGATATTTGGTATTTGTGTAAAAAATGAACTTCCTATAATTAAAAGTTGTCCATGTGGTCAAAATTCCATTATCTAAAGAATCATATTAATGATTTAGATATAATATATATCATATATATATATATAGTATATATATGTATTTATAATATTACATAACATTTAGAGATAAGAAATGAAATTCACTGTTCATGGAGACAGTAAGCCGTACCTACGCATGAAAGCTACTTTTATTTCTATTTCATATTTAATGGAATGAAAAAATAATGATACATAATTATATTATAATTATATTATAATATTATATATAATTTCAGTAACTCTATCCTTTACACATTCCACATATGGAATGAATGAGTTACATCACTTTGAGGGGGCGGTATTCCACACTTCCTCAAATGAAATTATCGTATTTACCCATTATGAAATCCATAAAGGTATGATATAAATGAAAAATACAGAAGAATAGAGACAATATAAATATAATATATATCACATATAAATATAGTTCCATCATAATGTCCACCATGAGAAGAGGTATGAGATAATCGAACAATTATCGTTTCATGAGGTAGCGGTTCGCCGTACATAGAAATAGTATGTTTGTATCCATTAGATGGAGGTGTGTGTATGTGTAGTTTGAATCCTTCTCATAAAAAACCTAGTATATTTAGGATACTGTTGTTGTTATGTAAGAAAAGAATAATAAGATTATATAGATTGGATAAGTAAAGTAAAAGAAGAGAACTTGAGGGAAGACGTTACCTTTAAATCGGGCAAATCCCTTTGGTTTGAACCAAAAGTCTTTCTTGAAGTGATTTCTACCTAAGGTAATGATTCTAGGAGGAATATAGTGATCTCGAGAGGTTATTTGGTCAGAGTTTGGATGAGACAAGGGGTCTTGAGAGGTGTGAGTAAGGATGAGAGGTGATGGATTTTTATAAGGGGGAGGAGGGGCTCTTTAGGAAAGTTTGAAAATATTATTTTATTATATAATAATTTTCAGTTTATAAAGGTCAAAAACACATTTAGTTCAAATATAAAGTGTATATAAGTTGAAATAAAATCATCCAAAAATAATTGGACAGGTTTTGGATATTTTTTTATCCTTATATTTTTTATCTAACCCTTTGTTAACTAATTTAACCTTTACCATGTCCTCTTATATATTCATACTATATGGTTAATATATTTACTATAAAATGAAAAGTGACCCATAATGGATCATTAATGACATTTTCAACATCATATATGTCATTTAGCCGAATATTAGATTTTTAGGACTATTTTATCATTTAATAAAATATTGATTGATTTAAAAACTCTTTTATGACAATTTTCATACTATTCATATCATGACATTTAATCAAATCCAAAACAACTTTATTATTTAAAAAAAACTTCATTAATTCAAAGATAAAAAGTCATACTAATCTATAAAATTAGTGTATGTTATAAAAAACATCAAAATAAATTAATTTTAATATTTATAATATCATTTATTTGAATCCTTTATTAATGAAGCAATTACTTCATCGCCATTGCATCATAATTAAATTTGTATATTTTATGTCTAAAAATTATAAATAAAATACCAAGATGTATTAAATTGTTTCATATTTTCAAATAATATTTATAGTCATAGAGATAACTTATATAACCCCATATAAAAATTGTTTTAGTAAATTGATTCTTGTTTATGTTATTTTTTTCTTTACTTTAAATTAATTAATAAAGTGTCATTATCACTCCAAAGTGGCTCTATGGTGTCCAAAAATCGACCTAAGGATTCCCATGGTCAGACATGTATCTGAAAATAGGTCTAGGAAAAGTTTAAATGTAATTTAATATATTATAATATTAATTTTTACCATTATTTACCAGATTTACCCTTTAACCACGGTAAATAAAATATTTACTGAAGTAAATATTCATAATGTATAAAAATAAAAGTTACCTATTTACACAATTTGGACCTCCTGATTACAAATATGGAATAAATTTTTATAAATTCAAAACATAGAAGTGGCAGAAATTAATTTAAAATTAATTCCTGTTGTTAAAAAAATGTGTGTTTTTAAGAAATAATAACTATCAAAATATTTACCTTTGTTTATGTCCAAATTAAGAGTGAAATTACTTAAAATTACCTAAATTGTATTAAACGGTAAAAATATAATCCAATTACTCTTTTAAACTAATTAAAAAAACAATCTATCTGTATAAATAAATTAGATTAAAAGATAGTTTTGAATTAAATGTAGTATTTTTCAGTATTCGTTAAAAATGAACATTATCATAAAAATATCAAAATTTCATCCAAAGTAAATTTTGATATCCCAATTCTAAATAATAATTTTATTTTCAAATAGAAGATATTAAAGTGAAAAAAACTATATTTAAAAAGGGTTCACCATCAAAAGGTGGTAAATCATCCTTTTAAAGAATATTAGAGTATTTATGCTTAAAATTAGATTCATTCAAATTTTAAGCCTCTAAATTTTATTGGATAAATGTAAAAACATTTAACAAACATATATAATTATATTATAGTTAGTTATATTCATTCCCACCAATACAATGGCTAAGAGTTAACTACCATTTTGAAATAATATTATATTATTATATTTCAGTATGACTCAGCCTTATATGCAACATGAGATTTTTAGAGAAACCCATTGTTGCATGTCAGGTACATCATCAAACATAGAATCCACTTTAAAGTAAAATTAATATTTAATTAAAAAATATTAATAAATATGAAAATTTTATATTCTTTATTTACATGGGATGTTACACATTTTCTATAAAATTCAATATTGATCTAGTTCCTTCTAGTTCCCACTATTTAATTAAAAAACACCATGTGAGAAATAATAATCATTTTGGGGAACCAAATAATCAATAAAAATCACTTACAAAATGGATAAAGCATGACATGTTATATTTGATAAATTAAGCCTTAGGTTTTTCTAGGACTTTTATGGTAATTATTTAAATACAACATGATAGTTTTTAAAGAGTTTGTGAATTTCTAAAGAATATCCCCTAAGAGTGTCAAACCAGGTGTGCAAAAAGGTCAATTGTCATGCACCGGGTGAAGATAGAATCTAGATCAATACAAAATTTTGGGGTTTATTACTCCTGAATACCTATATTCTACATCGGTATCCACTTGTAGTATCCTAGATGGGATGTAATTGTTTTGAAACAAATTTCTCAATCCTTTACCAAAATTCTAGGACATTTTCATTTACTTTGACTACTACATAGAGTTATACTTAGATCCATACCTAGATATATCCTTTGAAATATCTCTAAGGGACCTACGAAAATTTAATCACCCTTACTTCCAACAGTTAACTAAACTTTTCATTTGATACCAACACTAGAGAAATAGGATTTTAATACATAAATACCATGTATTTTAGATGAATATTCAATAAATTTCACAGACATGCAACTGAGGACCGTAATAGTTTAATTCCTTTGGAGACTAGAAACATAATATTATTTTCTATAAAATATCATCAACATCTCCCAAAAATACTTTCTCACATAGTAATCCTCTTATAAATAACTTACATAAACCTCTCATTAGAACTTGGGGAAGGAAAAATAATAAAGGGTGGGATCAGATGATCAATATGGGTAAAAAAAGGAGATATGAATCTATAATAATATGAAATATAAATATAGTTAGAAGGGTATGTGATCATGAACTTAACTTATGAAGTTCATAACCAACCTTCCAATGAACATAAACATGATTCATGTCATAAAACATTATTTCATTAGGAAACATGGTCCATAAGAGTGAGAAATCATCATAAATTAACCATGAACCATAAGATCATGTCAAAAAATTCTGGCACCATCATAAATATATAAAAATGTTTCATATGTCATGGTTAAATTCTAAGACTATAAACATACTAGATCTTGAATTATCACCTGTATCCCATTGTGGACCAGGACACACCTATTTCACATAGTTAATCAGAACTCATGTATTTCCCATATTGGATCGAGACTCACCTATTTACCATAGTGTATCAATACCATAAAATTATTTCCCATTGTTATCTCGTGAGATATAAATCTTTACTCAATGCATTATAAGAAAATATAGGTCCCACACATCTCATAAGGAAAACCGTACTTATTTATTTCACAATATCATAAAACATTCATCATGTCATCACATAATAAACCATGTAATAAAAATGGGTTTCATTAAAATTTCATCAATTCAGCATTGTATAACCCTTGAAAAATTGAAAAATAAACCTATTCCATAAAAATTACATAAACATAAACATAATCATTCTAAAGAAAGAACCAGAATTTTATCATTAAATCGTATACCTATTAAATCATAAATAACATCAAAGGATGTCATTTTAGATAGAAAATGGTTTTGAAAGATTTATTGGAATATTTATTGAGTAATACAGTCTTTACACTTACAAAATAACTTTATATAAAAACATCTCAAAATAATTTTCTTTAAAAATTACTATAGAAACAAGTAAAGGAATCTTTAAAAATCATTTAAAGCATTTCTTGAAAGAAATATCCTTTCTATTTTGATTTTTTTTTAATCTTAGAAAATTTTTAAAATTTTATTATTTTAAAATAAAATTTTAAATATATAATGGGATATTTAAAATATTTGGTGGTGATGATGGTGGTAAATACCATTCATATTGTACACATTAAAACAATGATTTTTTTTTTTCACATTTTCGATAAAAGGCAAAATGACTTATTTTATGAAAATAAAATAAATATTCCTCTTAATACAAATTTTAAAAGTAAAAAATTGGTAAAAATGCCTTCAATGAATCCTTTTTATAATGTTAATATATTTTTTAGTTTATTTTTTTTTCAAATCATAGATATGGAAGAAAATGGGATTTCGACCGAAGTCAGAAATAAGGTAAGTTTTCTTTGAAAACATTATTTTGAAATATTGAGTTCATAGATAGAGGAAAATGAAGGGAAAAAATTTATTCTCATGACATAACTAGAGGATAAAAAATTTAATGAGTTTCTTGAGAGTTATATCATATGATTTCATCATTGGAAGCATAATCACGAGCAATCCTAATAAATAATAAGACTCTAATATAAAACACTTACCACATTGGTAACTTTGAATTATAATCCCCATGAATGAGTAACATTAAATAAAACATAAAAAATAATGATAATAAATTAATTATCATTATTAAATTTCAAAGGGAATATATAGATACCTCACAAAATAATATAGGTGGAAAATATAAAATATGTCTCAAAGAATTTAAATTGAGATAAAAATCCATTACCGCTTTAGTGACTTTTGAACTGTAAACTCCATGAAAGAGTGATAAAAAATGTATATATAAATCATAAAAAAAATTCAGGATAATAATAATAATATAAATTCAAGGGAATTATATAAACTACATTAAAGAAATCAGTGGTGAATATGGAATGTGTCTCATTGAAATAAAAAGTTAGATGAAAATCCCTTAACATAAGTCTTGAATTCTTTCATACATGTTCAGAACTCCTGTATAATAAATATAATTTTATTATAATTTTTTTATTTAACCATAAATATATATTCCATAAAATATATGTTTTAATTATGATATTTTATTTCCATTTTTTAACAATTCTATGTTAAATTCATGTTTCAAATAATAACTACTTTGTTTTTCATGAATGTTTTGAATTGTTATTTTTGGTCCTCATACATTGATCATGGTTACATCATATCCATGTTGACACTCCTTTCCATCACAGAGTCTAATGAATGGAAAAAGGAAAATTCCTTAAGCACAAAGAGAGTCATCCTTTGAAGAACATCAAAAATTTACAAAGGCATGAACAAGGAACCTTTTACACATGGGTCACGCAAGTTTCCTTATGGTAGTGAAAGTCACTTGCGCGCCACATATGGTTCACGCAAGTGACTTGCATGCCCTATTATTTTTTCTCCCAAGGTTCTTAGTGGCCTATAAATACCCCCTCTGGGCCCCCATTTAAATGATGAATTTTCCAAAACTCAAAATTAAGCTCTGGTCGCCCTAGTCTCTGTTTGAAGTCTTCCGAACAATTCTAAGGTAATTTCTTGCCTAGAATGGAAGATCTAAAGAGGAAGAATAAGTCCTAAGTATTAGAACTCATAAATACTTGCGTACTTAAGTATCCATCCCTTTTAGGGAATTGATTATACTTGCGCACCGCCTTTTCCCTCTCAAGGAAACTTGCACGCCACCCATATAAAAGCCTATAGGGATGATACTAAGGGCTCAAATTCAAAGTCGCCCAAGTATCACTTCACAGGTTATTCATCGCCCAAGTGAACTCATGTCGCATATGTATACTTTCACGAACAGGACTTGCACGCCAGAACAATACTTACGCGCCTCCTTCCAATTCACTTTCTTTCCTCAAATTCACCTCTCCTCTTCAAGATTTAGCCTTCAAAACCTTTAATAAAGCCATTTGTGTAATGGTTCCTTTGTTGGATTCCTTATCTGAAAGTAATTTTGAGAAGTTCTTTTGATTTGGTCATCCTTTTAGGAGTAAGCCCTAAGTCTCAATTCCCCTTTAACCTGGGCCTCCTTTTCAAGAGTAAGCCCCAATCATAATTTACCTTAACCTGGGCCTCCTTTTCAGGTGTAATCCCCAGTCATAACTTCCCTTAACCTAGGCCTCCTTTTCAGGAGTAAGCCCCAGTAATAATTTCCCTTAACCTGGGACTCCTTTTCAGGAATAAGCCCCAATCATAATTCCCTCTTAATTTGGGATTCATTTTTAGGAATAAGTCCCGAGTTAAAATTCCAAATCTCCATAAAGCACAAATACCTTTATGGACCCTGCTCCTGGGATTATTTCCTGAACTAAGTCCTGATCTTCATTTACATGTGAAGTCACACATACATAAGCCCCATATCAATCCTTGTCACTGCATATTTCGTGGCACAAATCGTCAGGTTTACTGATACCTCTTGTTTCTCACACCGAGTATGACTCACGTGAGCTTAGAGTGTAAAAGTAACTACGACACATCTCTTTGGGCCGTTAATCATACATAAGCCCCACACTTCTTAATCGAACTACGTGGACTTTTATCTCTTCCTTAAAAGTAGAATATGTAGGAAGAATTTATAAGGTTCAATCCCATCACCCATTAATTCTCATTCTTCCCATATGACATTAAAATAATCTTAATTCCCGAACTACGTGGGTTCTGATTCCTCTTTAACAAGGATATGTAGGTAACCCATCTGCGGGTATGATTAAAACTCTGAAATAATCCCTTTCCTTCTAAATGACAATAAACTTCAAGTTCCCCACTGAGTGGCTTTAAAACCAGTATGGTCATCATAATGACCAAGAGATTTCTATATAATGTATTGAAGGATACCATTGACTAAGAATCTCCAATACATACGGATGTTTCTCCATCGATGAAGAACCTCAAATACATATAAAATATTTTCTAAATCTCATAAATATCAATCATTGATTACCAAATATAATGGAAAACTCATTTTTATGCTTGGTAAATTAATAAGGATTCACGAACATAACTCAAATCTATAAGAGAGTCCCGGAGTAGACAATAATTCCCCCCAAAAAGGTGGGATAAGTCTGTCCTCCCATCCCCTCAACCAATGAAAATTATTAAGTCTCTTCATTACATAACTAATGGGCACTTACCTTTGGAAATTAGGTCCAAATGGATATAGAATCATTGGATGTTTCCGATTCTACGAATAAACCCGTTAGAAACCAATTGGAAAGTTTGAAACTTAAACAAACAAGGTCATCCCCATTTCCAGAAGAAGAAGAAAATGTTGAACCCAACATGAAACCTTAACCAAGTTAAATGATGTTTTACTTATTTGTTAGGCCCCTATTTAACTTAATTTGAGGGCCAACAAAGCAATTAATAACATATGTGCTCATCCAAAAGATGTAGTCTGGAAAAAATTATCTTGATTATGTCTGTTAAATCAAAGAGGCACTCTTTTCCCAGATTTCTCTGCATTACAGAAATATATTCTTTAAAGTTCACACCTGTGAATGCCTCGGCCACTACTCCTGCTGGATCCTCATTCGCTCTGAGGAAGAAATCACCTACTCAGCGTCTTCAATGCTGGGTCTCAAATGAATTGGTTAAGGAATACCATCAACACGGTACCATTCTGACTCTGGAGACTTCTCGACAAGCCCTCCAAGTTAATAATTCACCCTGGTTGTCTGGACAACGACGACCAGTGGTCAAGAAGCAGGTGGTTCCAACCACCGTTTCGAACTGTTTCAAGTCGTTATCCCCGGAACGCAATCACCAGTCCCTCGCATATTATGGGGAGGTGAATGAAGAGGTCACTTAAGGCATTGGTTCAAGAAGGCATGAGTCTTTCCTGAGGACTCCCATTAACAATCTTCGCCAGACTCATGTGGTAGTGCACCATCAACATGATGAGGGTATCAACTTTAGGGGTTAGGCTCAGGTTTTTAATGGCCCAGACCTTTCCGGCCTATTCCTTTGTAAAAAATAAGGTCATGAAGTGTTCTGGAGGGTAAAATAGACTTTTCCCACACTTTTTAGAATTTTAAAACTACACGCCGTGTAGTGTGAGTACACTCCATGTACCCCCTCTCTGGGTATACCCAGTGTTGAAGGATGTGTCCTTGCCGTGTGAAATAAATGAGTACACACCGTGTATCCCATACTACACGCCGTGTAGTCCCTCCCCTCGTACGCGTTACCTTCAAACCGCGTGTTGACCAGTCGACGACCATGTGCCCTGTTGAAGCTGTGCCCTTTCCATGTGAAATAAATGAGTACATTCCATGTAGCCCATACTACATGCCGTGTAGTCCCTCCTCACATATGCGTTACCCTCAAACCGTGTGTTGACCAGTCAGCGACCGTGTGCCGCATTGAAGGCCGTGTTGGAAGCCGCATGGTGACCGTGTGAAATGGCCGAGTACACGCCATGTTCTATAAAGTACACACCGTGTAATTTAGTTTTTCTCACCTATAAAATTAGGGGCCCCCTCCTCCTTTTCAACTCACTCCTCTCCTCCCCATTCCCTCGAGCAGAGCTCTCCCAAGAGACTCGGAGGCTCTTTTCTTCCATAACTTCTTCGTCCGAGCTCCGATTTACGATCCGTCAGTGGCCACGAGATCGTAACGACGAGGCGAAACTTCTGAAATTGGATCTGTTGTCTTCCCTTTGGACTTTCCTTCTCATATTCCACCAGATGTGGTTATTCCAGGATTTTCCAGAAGCGACGGACGCCGATGGATGTCTTCTAAAGCTGATCCGGGGGAGTGTTGTTATTAGAACATGTTGAGGTAGAGATCTTACCTTCATCTTTCTAAATTGTGAATAATTCAGGGTGGGTGTACTCTTGTTTACGTGAAACACATTTTAACCGATTTAATACAGATAATAACTATCTTATATAATGGGGATGAGAATTTTGTGATTGCAGTTACATTATTTATATCATGTGATATTATGTTTTGAATTTAATAGGGTTATGCATACAGAAAATCACAGTCGTTGGGGGCCTTTTCTTGCGCAATTTAATGATGCCCTATCTTTCTAGACCGTTTATGGATGGAAACTTTGTGGAATGTGGGAATTGGTTAATCATGTAAAGTTGGTTGATTAAATGAATAACTGTAACCCTTGTGTGATCACCCCGGTTGAAAAAAACTGGAATAATAAACATGTGGGTGCTGATTAGGGTTTATTTATGTAAAGGGGGTGTTTTGTGGTATTGTTGTGGATCGGGTGAGTAGCGGGGCTGCGGTTGGCTTGGTTGTGGGTTGGTATTAATGCTATGTTGGTGCTGGGCTGCGGGGCTGCGATAAGTGGTATCAAGGGATGATGATGTGTGGGTTTCGGTGTGTTTGTAGTTATGGTGGTTGGCAGCAGGGATGTAGGGATGTGTTTGAATGTGAACGAACTATGGGTTGTGAATAATAAATAAAAGTGGAAGAGTTAATGAATGGTGGGGCATGGTAATGGAACGATAATAATAATCAATGGGGCTGGTTGGTTAATGATAAGGGACTTGTTTGTGTTGCTTGTGTTTTCCTAACTTGATTTGTGGATGGCAGTGATATGTTTTATGAATGATCAGTTTGGTTGGTTGTGGATCATTTTCCAGTAGTTAAGGAACTAAAAAATTAAATCTGTTGAAATGTGAAAACCTAAATGGGGTTGGGGTTGTTTGTTGTATGCATGCTTTGTGGTAGCAGTGCTGAGGAACGTGCTCAGTTACTCTGTTTAGAATCCATAGGTTGGGCTGTGTGGTTAGTTTGTATATATATATATATATATATATCTGTATCTTTGTGTTTTGTCGCACCCCACCCATGTTGAGTACTTAGTGCCGAACACTCTCATTTCATGGGAGAGGGTGTTTTTCCCTTAGTTACTAGCTCCTTCCTGCTCCTTCTTCCATAGGTTGTGATGGCTTGAGGTGAACTTACACCTAATACCCTTCAGGTAGGTTTTGATTGGGGTGGTTTAGCCCAAGACTCTTCGGGTAGGTTTAATTTTTCCCAAGAACCTTCAGGATGAGGCCCAGGTGTGTGCGGGTGGGATACGTGGTTGTGAGGCCCAGGTGTGTGCGGGTGGGATACGTAGTTGTGAGGCCCAGGTGTGTGCGGGCGGGATGTGTGGTTTTTGAGGCCCAAGTGTGTGCGGGCAGGAAGAGTGTGGTAGTGTCGGGACATTCGCCGTTAGGAAGAGAAGCTAACTACTGGGAATGGTGCGGGATACCCAATACTCTTATTCTTATATACTACTACCTATTGTTTTGTGTTTTTGGTGAGCATGGCTAGTGAGGTTGGGTGGATAGAATTCCTTGATAGGTTTTGGTTTCTTCTATTATTCTCACAGGACATTAGGATGTCTCCCCCACTTGTGCACGACAGATTTAGGTTTCCCTACTGAGTATAGTTTTATGCTCACCCTACGTTTACTTTCAGGTTTCTAGGAGGACTACCAGGGCCGTGCAGGACCCTACTAATCGGGACAATTGGAGTTGTTTTAGTTTGTTGTACTCTTGTTTCTTTTGGTATTGTACTTTTGAGCTTTCTTGTACTTGTAATTTGTTTAAAAATTGTTTAAACATGCATGTGGGATTGGTTTGGGTTTATTTCCATTTACTTGTTCTTTTCTTTTGGTGTTTGACTCATCCTATTTCCTGATCATAAATATTAAAATGGGTAATGCCTCTCATATTTGTGAAAAACTCATACCCTTGGTTCTAGTCGCCACCCTGGGGCCTACTGGAGGTGGGACTCAGGGGTCATTATCTCCCTTTCACCATTGCCAGCTTAGGAGGGTCATCTTTGGTGGGAGGGGGTCGTGACAGAATGGTATCAGAGGTGATGATTGAGAGATAGGATGGAGTTTGGAGTTAGGCACAGTGAGAATTTCATGGGATGGTAGGGAAACAGTGTTGGCTGATCTTGGTGCATGACATAGGCCAAGGAAGGCCATATAGGACACAGGATTTTAGGGCCCCCCATGATCCGATGCAAGGACTCTGAGCCTACCGAACGACCAAGTGAGACTACATTGATTGTAGGGTAGAGACCCAAGGGAAAGTATATGCATCATTATGATTGTGTTTTACTTGATTTGGGTATTCTGGGAAAGAAATTGAAATAATGTGATAAAATAAAACCTTGAGAAAATTCCTTACTACTTGGGCTTAGGTGATATTTGTTTATCGTATAGCTATGGAACTTGGACGTCGTCCCCAAGTGGCTCAGACGGTCGAGGCCCAGCAAATTCAGGTGGTCGATCAGTTGAGGATTGACCGAGAAGAGGAAGATAGCCAGTGGCAGAAGACTCTCCGTTCTTTCCAGCGACAAACCCTCAATAAGTATGAGGGTAGTACTTTGAATATAGAGACGAAGGGGTGGCTTGAGGAGCTAGGGATCACTTTTACTTTGATCTGTGCTCCGAGGGAGTAATGGGTTCCCCTAGTAGTCAGTCAGCTGAGAGGTGTGGCACGTCAGTGGTGGATGCTCTACCTCGGAGAGAGGACAGAGGCAGAGGTTCTGTGGGATGACTTTGAGAAGGAATTCCAAGAGGAATTACTTTTTTCCATGATCAAGGAAGAGAAGCGACAGGAGTTACTCTCCCTCCAGTAGGGGAGTATGTCAGTACGAGAGTTGGGGATCAAGTTCAAGGATCTCCTACGCTTTTCTCCAGATCTCTTTCCGGATGAGAAGTCTCGGGCAAGACGTTTGGAGGAGGCTCTTTGTCCTTCGCTCCAGTATGCTATTACCCCCTTCACCCTTCTGACGTACTTGGCAGTACATAAGAAGGTAGAGGTTGTAGAGAGGATGAACTCATAGGGAGGTTCACTACGAGAGGGGATCCAGCCAGGTTCGTCAAAGGGGAATGAAGTTAGAAATAGGTCTCCTGTGACAGGACCTTCCAGGTTCAGGCCAGTAGGGAGCAGGCCCCAGCAGTTCCGGTTCAGATCTTCGGGTCCTCATCCCTTTTTCACGAGCCCAGGACCAAAGTGTTTCTCTTGTAGAGGTTTCGGGAACATTCGGAGTTAGTGCCCGACCCGAGCTCAGTACGGTGGAGGTGGGCAGGTTCAACGCCAGCCTCAGCAGCACCAGTTTCCGACGAGGCCCTTCCAGCAGCAGTGAGACCCTGCTCCTCCAAGGGAAGACTTTGCAGGAGGAGGCCGACCTCAGGGTGCTCCTCAGGTACCTTGACCAGGACGTGGTCGGGGAGGTGGTCGACATTAGAGAGGCAGATGATCTGGGCGTGGATAGTTACACACAACAAAGTTGGCAGCTCTGGCAGGACCAGAGGTGGTGCGAGGTACAATTTGTTTGTTCAGCACTCTCATTTCTTCTTTGTTCGATTCAAGAGTTTCGCACTCCTTTGTTGCACCCGGTCTAGACCATGCTTTGGGTCTAGATGTAGAGAGACTTTCCGTACCCCTGGTGCTGAGTACACAAGTTGGAGGCCAGACCACTGTATCTTGTGTTTTCCGTGGATGTGGGATGACGTTGGGACTGCATTGATCTAGTGGGGACCTTCTTTTTCTACAGATGCAGCCATATGATGTCATCCTATGCATCGACTGCTTGTTTTCTGTTAGTGCCATTATCGAATACTTCCGAATAAGGGTCGTGTTCTTCGATGAGGATGGGCAGCATGTATCTTTTGTTAGTGAGAGGGGCTATTAGGTAGGAAGCCGGCATGTGAAGCCTCTCCTTTACTTGTTAGGTGGGTTATTAGTGATTTCAGCTGATACAAAGATGATGGATGTCCCAGATGTTGTTGGGGAGTTCCTAGATGTTTTTCCTGAGGAGTTTGTGACTCTACCCCCCCGACGTGACGTTGAGTTCGGGATAGACTTACATCCTAGTGTCCGTCTGATTTCGATGACCCCTTATCGGATGACACCTTCAGAGCTTCGGGAGTTGCAGATTCAAATTGACGATCTGATGGAGAAGGGTTTTGTTCGACCCAGCGTGTCACCATGGGGTTCTCCAGTTTTGTTCGTGAAGAAGGCAGATAGTGGTCTCAGTCTATGCATAGACTACCGAAGGTTGAACCAGGTAATGGTCAAGAACCATTACCCCCTTCCAAGGATATATGATCTCTCCAACCAACTGAGGAGAGAAGGTTGGTTTTCTAAGATTGATCTATGATTTGGATATCATCAGCTAAGGGTGAAGGGCAGTGACATCTCGAAGATGGCTTTCAGGTGCAGGTATGGGAACTTAGAGTTTTTAGTGATGCCGTTTGGAGTTATGAATGCACCAGCTATGTTCATGGGACTTATGAACTTTGTCTTCCGAGAGTTTATGGACCGGTTCTTTGTTGTGTTTATCGATGACATCTTGATCTACTCAAGATCATAGGAGGAGCACGTTGAGCATCTCAGGGCAGTCTTGCAAGTCCTTCAACACCACCAGCTTTATGGGAAATTGTCGAAGTGTAAGTTCTTGACACAAGAAGTACACTTCCTTGGGCGCGTAGTGTCTCAGCATGGAGTGTCAGTGGACCCGTCGAAGGTGGAGGCAGTTGTTTTTTGGGCGGCACCCAAGAGCATGGTAGAAGTTCGTAGTTTCCTGGGGTTGGCAGGTTATTATCAAAGTTTTGTTTCAGACTTCTCTTGAGTTTCTGCTCCATTGACGACTTTGACTAGGAAGAACCATATCTTTCTATGGAGCGATCAGTGCCAGAAGGCTTTCGACTACCTGAAGGAGAAGTTGGTCAGTTCTCCCGTACTCAGGTTTCCAGAGGAAGTGTTGTTTTATGAGGTGTTTTGTGATGCTCTTGGCCTTGGATTGGGGTGCGTGCTGATGCAGAAGAAGGGTGTGATCTCTTATGGGTCTAGGCAGTTGCGCCCTCACGAGATTAACTATGCCACCTATGGCCTAGAGCTTGTAGCAGTAGTGTTCGCACTAAAGTTGTGGGGACATTACCTCTTTGTGGAGTGCTTTTTGATCTTCTCAGAGCATAAGAGCTTACGTTATATTTTCTCCCAGCATGGAATGAACTTACGGCAGCGGAGATGGGTCGAGTTTCTCCAAGACTATGACTTCGAGATCTTTTACATTGAAGGTAAGGGCAACATTGTGGCTGATGCCCTGAGCAGGAAGTCTCATAAGGAAGTGGTTCGGGTATCCGCTGATGCTTGGAGAGCAATGGGAGAATTGGATGCCTTGCACTTGGATGCAAGGGTAGAGGGTGTTAGAGGCTATTTGTTTCAGATGACGGTGCAGTCCTCCTTGTTGCAGCAGGTGGAAGAGTCTCAGTGGGGGGACTCCGAGGTGAAAGTAATGCAGGATCGTGCCTATCAGGGAAAATCTCCGGAAGGGTGGTCATAGGAAAACTGACATCAGATTCTTTTTCATGGAAAGTTGTTTGTTATGGAGATGATGCGTGAGTTAGTTCTCCGTGAGTTCCATAGCTCAGCCTTGGCGGTACATTCGGGAGTTTCAAAAACGTACTGAGGCCTGAGGGAATAGTTTTGGTGGCCCGGGGTGAAACGGGAAGTGGCAGAGTTTGTGGCTAAGTGCCTAGTGTGTCAGTAAGTAAAGGCTGAACACCGTGTTCCCAGTGGTTTGTTGCATCCTCTAGATGTCCCCGAGTGGAAGTGGGATGAAATATCAATGGACTTCATCATAGGACTACCTAGAGCTCAGGGTGGTTATGATGCTATCTAGGTAGTGGTGGATCAACTGACGAAATCAGCTCACTTCTTAGCAGTTAAGGAGTCGGGCCCAGTGAGTATCTTAGCACATAGGTATGTAGACGAGGTGGTGCATTTTCATGGAGTTCCAAAGACTATCATCTCATATTGGGTTAATTTTTTTACCTCACGAGTCTGGAGGGGGTTAAAGCATGCTTTTGGCACCCAGCTATGCCTTAGCACTGCTTTCCACCCCCAGACCGATGGGCAGACAGAGCAGACTATCCAGACATTGGAGGACATGCTACGAGCATGCGTTCTGGACTTCAGAGGATCATGGGTGTGACACTTGCCTTTAGTAGAGTTTTCCTACAAAAACAGTTTCCACTCTTCTATTGTCATGGTACCGTTTGAGGCTTTGTATGGAAGACCATGTCTTTCACCCATTTGCTGGACAGAGGTTAGTGAGACAGGTGCACTTGGGCTAGAGGTAGTACAGAGCACCACAGAGAAAGTACAGCTTGTGCGTGAGAGGATGAAAGTGGCTCAGGACCGACAAAAGTCTAATGATGATCATCAGAGGAGGCCCTTGGAGTTCGAGGTGGGAGATCATGTGTTATTGAAGGTTTCCCCCAGACGGGGGAAGAGGAGGTTTGGGAAGGGGAGTAAGCTCTCCCCTAGGTTCATCACACTTTTTGAGGTGCTGAGGCGAGTCGGCGAGGTGGCATATCAGCTGGCCCTGCCACCTCAGTTGGAGAAGGTTCATGGCGTCTTCCACGTCTCCCAGCTTTGTCGGTACTTACATGACGACTCTCACGTTATTGACTGGGGAGAGTTAGATATGGGAGATGACACGACCTTTGAGGAACGACGAGTCAAAATCTAGGACCATAAATAGAAGGTTCTTCGTGGATGAACCATTCCGTTGGTTCGTGTGTTGTGGAGGCATGTCGGCCTCGAGGATAGCACTTGGGAGCGGGAGGCCCAGATGCACGCTCAGTACCCAGAGTTGTTTTGACTTGTGTTTTTCCTTGTTCTTCCGAGCTTTGTTTTGATTTTATACTATATACCTTTGATATATGGAATGCTTGGCTTGTCGGTTGTGAGACATTTTGTTTCCTTGTTCTCTGAAAGTGTGTAACTTGTCCGGATGTGTGGGGAAAAGGAAAAACCTGATTCTTAATCAAGACGCATTAATGCAGATGCGATTGAACCCGTGCGGGAGAGTCAATGCCGCCTAAAGCGGATAATATCTCGACATAGGAGAAGGAATTTCCCCAAACCACGTGTTCGGGCAGTGTGTGGGTTGTACGGTGTTGGGGGAAGTGTAAGTTGAAAAATACTAATGTATGGAAGTGGGAAGACCCAATTCTTAATTGAGATTCATTAATGAGGATGTGATTAAACCTGTGAAGGTGAGTCAGTGCCACCTAAAGAGGATAATATCTCGACATAGGGGAAGGAATTCCTAACACATATGATTAGGGTTGTTGGATGGGTTCCTGTTATAATGAGAGTCCTAAGTGGTATCTTGTTGGGTTCCTCTGGGTTGGTTTTGAATTCTCAGGGACGATAATGTTTTAATAGGTATCTGATGTAATGGCCCGGATCTCTCTGGCCCATTCCTTTGTCAAAAAGAAGGTCATGAAGTGTTCTGGAGGGTAAAATGGACTTTTCCCACACATTTCATAATTTTAAAACTACACGCCGTGTAGTGTGAGTACACGCCATGTACCCCCTCATTGGGTATAACCTATGTTGAAGGTTTTTTCCTTTCCGTGTAGCCCATACTACATGCCGTGTAGTCCCTCCCCGCGTATGCATTACCTTCAAACCGCATGTTGACCAGTCAACGACCATGTGCCATGTTGATGCCCTGTCCTTTCCATGTGAAATAAATGAGTACACTCCATGTAGCCCATAATACACGCTGTGTAGTCCATCCCCGCGTATGCGTTACCCTCAAACCGTGTGTTGACCAGTCAACGACTGTGTGCCACATTGAAGGCTGTGTTGGAAGCCGTGTGGTGACCATGTGAAATGGCCAAGTACACGCTGTGTACTATAAAGTACACGTCGTGTACTTTAGTTTTTCTCGCCTATAAAAGGAGGGGTCCCCTCCTCCTTTTCAAATCACTCCTCTCCTCCCCATTCCCTCGAGCAGAGCTCTCCCAAGAGACTCGAAGGCTCTTTTCTTGCATAACTTCTTCGTCCGAGCTCCGATTTACGATCCTTCAGTGGCCACGGGATCGTAACGACGAGGTAGAACTTCTGATCTTTGATTTGTTGTCTTCCCTTCAGCCTTTCCTTCCCTGCTTCCACCTGAGGAGGGTTTTCCGAGATTTTCTAAAAGTGACGGACACCGACATACGTCTTCTAAATCTGATCTGGGGGAGCGTTGTTATCAGAACCTGTTGAGGTAGGGATCTTACCTTTGTCTCTCTAAATTGTGCATCATGCGGGGTGGGTGTGCTCTTGTTTACGTGAAACACATTTGAATCAGTTTAATAAAGATAATAACTGGCTTATATAATGGGGATGGGAAGTTTATGATTGTAGTTACATTATTTATATCCTGTGATATTATATTGTGAATTAAATAGGCTTATGCCTACTGAAAATCACGATCGTTGGGGGCCTTTTCTTGTGAAATTAAATGCTTCCCTATCTTTCTAGACCATTTATCGATGAAAACTTTGTGGAATGTGGTAATTGGTTAATCACGTAAATTTGGATGATTAAATGAATAAATAGAACCCTTGTGTGATCACCCCGGTTTTACAAAACTGGAATAATAAAAATGTGGGTGATGATTAGGGTTTATTTATGTGAAGGGGGTTTTTTGTGGGATTGTTTTGGATTGGGTGAGTAGCGGGGCTGCGGTTGGCTTGGTTGTGGGTTGGTATGAATGCTATGTTGGTGCTGGGTAGTAGGGCTACGATAAGTGGTATCAAGGGATGATGATGTGTGGGTTTCAGTGTGTTTGTAGTTATGGTGGTTGGCAGTGGGGATGAAGGGATGGGTTTGAATGTGAACGAACTATGGGTTGTGAATAATAAATAAAAGTGGAAGAGTTAATGAATGGTGGGTCATGGTAATGGAACAGGAATAATAATCAATGGGGTTGGTTGGTTAATGTGAAGGGACTTGTTTGTTTTGCTTGTGTTTTCCTAACTTGATTTGTGGATGACGGGGATATGTTTTACTAACGATCAGTGTGTTTTTTGTGGATCATTTCCTAGTAGTTAAGGAACTAACAAATTAAATCTGTTGAAATGTGAAAACCTAAATGGGGTTGGGGTTGTTTGTTGTATGCATGCTTCATGGTAGCAGTGTCGAGGCACGTGATCAGTTTCTCTGTTTAGAAGCCATAGGTTGGGATGTGTGGTTAGTATATATATATATATATATATATATATATATCTTTTTGTTTTGTCGCACCCCACCCATGTTGAGAAATTAGTGCCGAACACTCCCATTTCATGGGAGAGGGTGTTTTTCCCTTAGTTACTAGCTCTTTCCTACTCCTTCTTCCATAGGCTATGATGGCTTGAGGCGACCTTACACCTAAGACCCTTCAGGTAGCTTTTGATTGGGGTGGTTTAGCCCAAGACTCTTCGGGCAGGTTTACTTTTTCCCAAGAACCTTTAGGATGAGGCTCAGGTGTGTGCGGACGGGATACGTGGTTGTGAGGCCCAGGTGTGTGTGGGTGGGATACATAGTTGTGAGGCCCAGGTGTGTGCCGGTGGGATACATGGTTGTGAGGCCCAGGTGTGTGCGGGGGGGGGGGGGGTGTGGTTCTTGAGGCCCAAGTGTGTGCAGGCAGGAAGAGTGTGGTAGCGTCAGGACGTTCGCCGTTAGGAAGAGCAGCTAACTAGTGGGAATGGTGCGAGGTACCCAATACTCTTATTCTTATATACTACTACCTATTGTTTTTTGTTTTTGGTGAGCATGGCTGGTGAGGTTGGGTGGATAGAATTCCTTGATAGGTTTTGGTTTCTTCTGTTGTTCTCATGGGACATTAGGATGTCTCCCCCACTTGTGCATGAGAGATTTAGGTTTCCCTACTGAGTATTCTTGTATGCTCACCCTAAGTTTACTTTCAGGTTTCCAGGAGGACTACCAGGGCTGTGCGAGACCCTACTAGTCAGGACAGTTGGAGTTGTTACAGTTTGCTGTACTCTTGATTCTTTTGGTATTATACTTTTGAGCTTTCTTGTACTTGTACTTTGTTTAAAAATTGTTTAAACATGCATGTGGGATTGGTTTGGGTTTATTTCTATTTACTTGTTCTTTTCTTTTGGTGTTTGACTCATCCTATTTCCCGATCATAAATAATAAAAAGGGTAATGCCTCCCATATTTGTGAAAAACTCATACCCTTGGTGCTAGTCTCCACCCCAGGGCCTACTGGAGGCGGGACTCGGGGGTCATTATCTCCCTTTCACCATTTCCAGCTTAGGAGGGGCGTCTTTGGTAGGAGGGGGTCGTGACAAGGTTCCTCAGACCTGAGCATGCACGACGAATAGTCAGAGGCGAAATCCGGCCAACAGGGAGCATGCTCTTACTTCTGCCCCCTCTAAAGAAGTCCATCTATCCAACATTATGGAAAACAATGAGCATGAATATACACCAGTCCGTCCTGATGATACTACCCAGTAGACTCATTTGGCAGTAACATGCTAATCCTTCCAGGAAATTCTGGCGGAGTATTATAGGAAGGCATAGAAACCTGTTTATAATTCATCAACTAGTCAACAGACTCGTCTGACTGTAACCAAAAGAACTCACCAATCAAATGTGGTGGGGAACAATCAGAAGGTACACATACACCTTTAATTCATCAGGTTAACCAATAGTCTCATTTGGTAGCACTCAGAGATGTCAATTGGAAAGATCCAATGAAAAGCAGGCGACATAAACAATTTTTTTCCCCCACACACGAGTACTGTCAAAATTCACTAATAGGAAAAGGAGGACAGGAGAAGGAACATACACCTACTCCAGACACAGAATGGATGTATATTCCCATTTCAGCAGCTGAAGTCACCAAGCACATTCTGAAAATGGTGAAAGAGCATAAGCAAATCCCTGCCCATATTCTGGATGCCTATCAGAATATTATAACAACTTCAGAAGCATCACAGGGAAGGAATCATAAATTTATCCCTATCAGTGGAGTGACTCATCAACATGTCACCCCGGAATAGATACACACCTCTATCTAAGTCCAGGAGGGTTGTGGGTCATACTCCCCCATGTCATACATACAATCAAGTGAGGCACATACACCCGATTTTAATGGAGATAATCAGCCTAACCTGACTACTTCTCCTGAGCTAGCACATACACCTTCCCATAATAACTACTTTCGTCAACAAGTGGTTTCCAAAGTCAATAATAAGGCATCTAAGAAAAAGACCCATCCAGAACAGTAGATAAATCAAGATCCAATCTGTAATAAAGCCTTGCTCGATGCTGGAGTTCTTGAAGCCCTTAGACAATTATCTGTTACAACTCAAGATTCTACTCTCCGATTTCCCAAATAGTGGGAACAATAATTCCGAAGGTCTTCATCAGACACTTCCTCATGAAGTTTTGCTTCATGATATTTCATTTGATCTCAAAGTATCATCTTTATATGAGATCCACAATAACCCTCTATGTGGCCAGAAGACCAAGGAGAAAGAGGTTTCATCTTTTGTTGTAACCCACTATGGTGGTCCTCCCCATGATGATGAATTTAGCTATGAAAGTCCTCTCTGTAGTAGTAATTCGCATTTCTTGGAAAATTCTTCAAAGGACAATGAAGTAACAAGAAATCCCTCTTATCTTGAGGCACTTGCAAATGTAAAGCCAGTCATGTCTGATGCTTTACCACTAGCAGGTGAAATATATTCTCAATTAGAAGATAGCTCGGGGCATAGGTCATTCTCTGAACCACCCCTGGGTCATTCATCTTCTAATTTGTTAAATTAATTCTCTACCAATCTTGTTGAATCTGATAAAGAACCAAAGAAGCACCAGCTTTGGTCAAATCAGGTAGAAGAATCCTCATCGAATGATAAAGAGGAATTACTGAATATGAGAAAACAACTGGTGAACAGTGAAGTACCAGTCATGTTTTGGCCTTTGGCTGACTCTTAGTATGATATTCTAGAAATGTTGACGGAAGATTGTATTCAAAATATTCGTCTCAACATGTGGAAAACTCTTTGTCACTTAAAAGAGAAATTATTATCTTATGATGAATATGAAAATCATGTTAAGATAATAGAAGGGTTACAACACCAAATTGATTTGGCATCTCTCTCACTTTCCCGACATCCAAAGGTTGAAAATAAGTAAAGATACCTTCAATGTTCATGCCTTGGCACGTTAAAAAGGTTACGCCAGTTAATTACCAATGCCCCATTTGGTATTCATATCAGGGGATGGGGTGTTCATGGAGCACTGCATTTCACTGTACTCTCCAGTAAAAAAAGCCTGCCAAAATTGGTCTCATGCAATGTTATTGCCCATGGACGGACACAACTAATTGGTTTTGTGTGTAATCAAAGGATTTCTTAAGAACATGCCTCAACTAGTTCTTCCCAAAGTCAGGCATACAAAGAAGAAGTTGTTGAATTACTCTTGCATCAAGAAAATGAGAATATCGAACAGGCTTCTCGTTTAGAGCAGGCGCATCATCAGGTGATAGAAGTGTCAAAAATCATCCAACAGTCATTTGAGCGAGGTGAGTTGAGTGGATTTAGGTTGATGCATCCGGCCAATTTCCGGACTAAAGTCCACAAAATCAAGAGATATTTTAAGAAAGTCTCAGATGTAGAAGCTCAAGAGCCACCTCATATTTCCAAGCTGGGGAATCTTTTAGCTTAAACCTTGGGATCAATAGATGGGATTCAAGGAGTTGAGCAGGGAAAGCAGGAACAACCCCAGTCCACCAGACTGGGGACTTTTTCAAATCCTCAATCTCTTCCTCGGTGAAATTCAGTCTTCTATCGATTAGGGAAAAGCCATAGGAGGAACAAAGAGCTGAATTATCAGGGGATTCCCTACAAATTACGGTTCATCGAGAAGTTTCTGAGGGATCAACTCAACCAAGGGAAATGTCTCATAAAGAACATGGAAGAAGACAATATCACAGAAATTCTGATAGAAGGGATGTAATGTGTTATGCATTGATAAATTTCATCAATTCCATTGTCACTAATCCCCCCTAACATGAGGTTCACCCAGAGGAATTAGATGAAGAAGTTCTTATTCAAGAGACTATATGTACTGAAACAAATGAGGAAGGTGTGCGTACCCTGAATCAAAGGCTTACCTAGAATCTTGGTATTCCTTCAAATAACCAACTCCCCCCTCTTTGAATGGTGTCCAACAAGGGGAAAGGAAAAATCCAGGTTACATTCCACCCTACCTCTAGGGAAGGTCAATCACTCTCATTAGAGGAATGGTTCGCACAACAAGAGGAAGAAATGAAGGAGTTAAGGAGGTTGAATACAGAACTACTTCAAGGTAGTCTTCCTCCTAAGTGTGCTAGAGTCAGTCAGTCAAGAGAATTTGTTACAGTTATTGGGATGGATCAAGAATATCCTCCTTTACAAGTACACCCTCACAGGTCCAATCCTATGGGTCATGCGCAACAAAAACGGATAGTGCTACCGTCCGTTGTAGTACCAGTCACCACATCTATCCAAACTCCAGTTATTGCACCTGCTCAGATCCAAGCTCAACCAGATGTTTCTCAAAAATTAATTTCTACCATTGAGTCATTAACAGCCTGGATGGAAGCTATGGAGGAAAAGAGTGCACAAATTTAACCAGAAAAGAGAGCTTACCCTAAATGGGTGGATGTAATTCCTCCCCCATCAAATTTTGCGAGTACCACATTCCCAATTTTTAATGGTTCAAGAGATCCAGAACAACACTTAACAAATTTTGTTTTTCATTGTGATCCTATGATGAGAACTCCTCAATAATAAGAAGCAGTTAAGATCAGGTGTTTTGTACAGTCATTACAAGGGCCTACTTTTGTTTGGTATACAAGCTTGCAATCCCAGTAAATTACTGGGTGGGAAGATCTTCATCAAATATTTCTCCTTCAATTTAGCTCAACATTGACAAAGATGATAGTTTTCGATCTTACCAATTTTAAGAAAAGGGAAAATGAAAGAGTTTCATATTTCATTGCTCTCTAGAAGGGATTAACATATTCCTTAAGCTTAGCACTCCCTAAATAAGAATTTTTTCCAATATATGTGTCAAATTTGTGTGACTAATTACACACACTATTGATCCTTGTGAAATACATAGGAGGATTTCAAGACCTTACTTCAATCGCTCAATAGATTGAAGATTCTCTTATAGAGACTAAGGCTAAAACTCGTGTAATTCCATATTCCCCAGGAAGAAGAATGGGGAGAGTAGAGACTGCTACAGTTACGCTTAAAAAAGAACCTGTATCTGCTTCCACTTAAAAAACTTCATTATATCGAAGGGCTCCGCCTCCTGAGCATCAACAACAATGGCCACCTCATTAAGATGATCAAAGAGTTCAAAGGTGAAAATAGTTTGAAGACTTTAAGAACAAAGTTTATTCTTTCTGGAATGAACAAGTTTCTGGCTACTTCATCTCGGCTCTGAAAAATAATCTAGTTTAATTACCAAGGCCCAAAAGGCCGAACAAGGAAGGAGATGAAGACCTCACCAACTATTTCCCATTTCATCAGATGTTGGGGCATCCCATTCAGGAGTGTTTTGTCTTCAAAGACCTTCTTCAAAAGATGGTGGACTCTGTATAAGTAAAATTGAAAGGTTCTTCAGACCAGGTAGCATGTGTTACTGCTACTGACCCAGAGGAAGAAGGCGAGTAGAATGAAGTCAAAAGAAAAAATGTGCAGGAATATGATGATTGATGGTCAGGAAAATGATCAACCAAACTCATTCCATTTTACGAACATAATTGAATCAACAATTTGTGTCTTCTTCTATGAATGTCACCGTAAAAACCCCTTAAATAGAAAGAAAAATCCTCAAAGTGGTAGCATAATTAAAAGAAAGAAGAGCATTCAGAAGAATATGAGCTTGTGTCAAAGCCTAAGTTGTCTTTTACTCTAGCAGATTTTATGCCATCTACTTCAAAAGAATGAGCCTCGCCCCACCAAGCAGCACAACCTAAACTAGCTAATCAGGTAGAATCTTCATCAGATGAAGAGTTGATCTTTGGTTATATTAACATGATTCACTTAACAGATCTGTATGCTAGTCATAGTTTCAATATTGATGAGCCTAAGTTCCCTGTATCAAACAGAAGAATTAGAGGGAGTTCTAGAGGTCTAGGATACAGGGGAATATGTGGATATTTTAGAATCCACTATTCCAATCCTACCCCTTCTAGAACTGTATATGCAGCAGAAACTCATGGAAAAGCCCTTCAGTGGGCTCAACAAGAACAAGAAAGTTCTTCCACGCATGGTAGATTCAGTCCTGGTACAATTATTTTGGAATATTTGTTAGAGGTTACACCTTCTTCCTCTCAACAAATAAATAGACCTAGTCGGTCTAATCTGCCAAAGCCAGGAGTATTTCTAACTCCTACTCCAATACAAGATACATCTACTTCCAAAGAATCAAATTCTAAGGCACCTATAAAACCAAATGTTCCTGTTGAGAAACGTAGACCTTTGGACCAAAAGTATGATTTATTGAAACATTTGGCCCAAGTACCGGCCAAGTTATCAATTCTAGATGCCTTGAATCTATCAAAGGATCTTTTTGAGGCACTCATTGAGGCTTTATCATGTCCTCAAGATTTCAAAACTGAAATTACTGTGGCTGGATTCTTCCATATAGAGAATGATCCTTCAGAATGCCATACAATGATATCTTTTACAGATGAAGATGAAGATGATGTTGTGCATCAACATATTAGACCTTTGTATTTATCTGGAAAGGTCAATGATGTTGACATCCGATGAGCTTTCATTGATAATGGTTCAGGAGTCAACCTTATCCCTATTCATACACTTCGTAGATTGGGACTCACCAAATCTGATTTATCTTCTTCTACTTTGATGTTTCAAGGATATGATAAAAATGAAAAAGAACCTCTGGGTGAGATTACACTCATAACTCAGTTTGGAGACCTTGTATCCAATTCAGATTTCATGGTTTTTTGTCATGACACAACCTTCAACATTTTTCTTGGAAGACCTTGGCTACATCAACATGAGGCTATACCTTCATCATACCATCAATGTCTCAAATATTGTTTCAATGGTCAAATTGGGACATTGTATGGTGATAAATCCCCATTAAAAACATGTGAATCTCAATACATTTTGGAGTAATTATATCACATTGAAGGAAAGGAGAAATCCACGACAAAGGAGGTTACCAAAATTAATGCTCCATATGGTTTGGAAAAGATTCCAGTAAAACCATTCATACATGTGAGTACAGATTATGTGTTGCCTATCAGTCAAATTGACAGGATAGACCCAAATCCAAATACTCTTATGAAAACTTCCATAATGTCAATTACAACAACCAAGCCAGAAAACATGGTAGAAATTGTTGATTCATCAGGAAATGATGAAAGCTCAAATGGAGATGTCTTCATTTCATCCGTTGAAATCCATCAATTCTATACTTCATCAACTAGGCCCTAAGAAGTTATAGTAATGTAAGGGATGAACGATGATGTCGATTCTCAATCCATCATCTCTTATTTATTACCCAAGGAAGACCCTTCATCATCAATAGGGTCAGAAATGGTAGCTTTTTCTTCAAGATGTTCAAATTTTAACTTCTCTCCTAATCATGGAAATTCTGCTTCATCATCTACTATGCAAGTAGAAACAAAAGAAGTAACACATATTGAAGAAGAAGAGGAAGATCTCAGGGATGCTCCTCCAGCATTTGAAGAGGGTATCTCTACCACTATAGATGAACTCATATAAATAAATCTGGGTACAAAAGAAGTTCCACGCCACACTTTAATTAGTGCTTAAATGAATCTTGAAGAGAAAGAAATGTATACTTCATTTTTAAAGAAAAATCGAGATGTTTTTGTTTGGAATTATACAGAAATTCTAGGTCTTGATCCCGATGTTGCCACTCATCATTTTGGTTTGCTAGAATAACATCGATGATTAAAGAAATCCGCAAGAAGAACTTGCCCAACTTATGCCTCCAAAATTGAAGTTGAAGTGTGTCACGACCCCTCCCCAAAAAGTGTACCCCTCCTGGGCTGGCAATGTAAAAAGGGAGATAATGACCCCCAAGTCCCACCTCCAGTAGGCCCCGGGTTGGTGACTAGCACCGAGGGTATACTAATCACACAAATGGGAGACATTACTCTCTAAGAGAACACATGCAGAAGAGAGAGATAAGATAGACACCAACCAACTCCAACTCTGAACTGAAATATAAAAGAAACCCAAGTACATATATGGAATTCCATGCAAAAGTACCACAACTGAAAGGGAAAACTAAAAATACACAAAAGAAAGTTAAAACACGCAGTGACCACAGGCCCGAATAGCTCCTGCAAACCCAATCTAGTAGAAACCAGCTTGATCTCCAACCTGATCCAAGTGAACTAAAAAACTGTTTATATATACATAGGGTGAGTATAACAGTATACTCAGTAGGATCCTCCCCGAAGCCTCTCGTGCAAAAGTAAATAAAGCATGCTAAAGAACAGTGAACAACAGTGAAACTAACTCGTCACCTAAATAGGTATACTATGTTCCCAACCTCACCATGGCTACTCTCACCAAGTAACGCATACAAGAATATATCATATAGTAAAGAATATCAAGGGTACCCCACTACTACTTCCCCACTGGTTTTCCATTTTCCCCAACGACATACGTCCTGTGCATCTCTCTCTAAAGGCTTGCTCGTATAAACTTGGGCTAAGCTCCACAATCTGCACCACATGCACCACAAAGGCTTGCCCACAGACATCTGGGCTAAGTACCACACCATCCTCACAACCAAAAGTTACTAGGTAGTTTCTGGGAGCCACCACAGCTTACATACCATGTATCATACGTCGGGTATTATACCTCAAGCCATTACAACCCATACACCGAGTAAGGATCCTTAAGCCATCACAGCCTATACACGTTACACCTACAGTAGTCCATAGGATACTATATCCAGAATATATGTGTGTGAAATAACCACAAACCATTACATCCCTCTACACACATATATTGGGAAAAATAACTATTGTCCCAATAAAACAAGTATCTACCAAGAGAAGAGAGCGGGGCTAAAGGGGGTAGTCAGTCATTCAACCTCCCATCAGAATGTTGGGGAAAACACCCCCTAGGGCTCAGAATCCCCGGGGTTTCAGCTGCCCTTACTGACAGGGTGGAGTAGCATATAGAAACACAAAATGTATAGAATATATTATAACTCACAACCACACTATGGTCATAACCTAGTCTTAGACACGACTGCAGCTAACGTATCTCAGACTCTGGGGTTCCACTTCTAAGACTAGGTATCCTATAAGCACACAACCATTTAAAGGGATTTATTAGATTACTTCATCCCCTTTTTATAAATTTCACTATACGTTAATTAATTCTTCGAACATTAATTAGACAAGAACAATTCCACATTAAGTTCCATTAACATCACATCCAAAAACCACTGACCCTTAAAAAGTTCTCAACCTCATCATTAAGTTTCATTAAACTCCAACCCCATGGGTTAACATAATTTATTAAAACATTCATTATATAATTACTTTCCCATATTATTAGGCATTCTAAAAAAGCAACCTATGATACTAAACAGAAGGGGGCTCAACACTGTTAGTAGACGTACTACCCGTCGAGTCTTTGCTGCCTATAGAAAGAGCATAGACCCATTATCCCTTTAGAGGCTAAACACGGAAAGCACGTGGAATACCCCACATGTCTTTGCCTCCTTAGGAAGAAGGGTAATCAAGACCAGCTGCCTTGACCAGTGGGGAAAAGTAAAACAGATAAACAACCAAACAAAGCACCAAGCATCCAACAACCACATCCATCCCATTCCATCATCCCTGGTGTCCTCCCTGACAACCACATGCATAAACCGATGCATCTCGCCACTCTAGGCGCCATCTTCTTCCACAACCATAGGGCATCTCTGCCTCCACATATCACAACACCCCTCCAGGGTCACATCACAACACAAGCAGTGAGAAAACAACACCACATAAAGTGGTCTTTTAGCCCTAATTCACAACAAGAGGGTAACTCAGAACCCTTCATGGAATTCAATCAAGTTATTTAAACCATCTTGAATCAACAAATTCAATTCATTGGTTCCAACATCATGAACAAATTTAGTAAGCTATCACTGAAGATTAAACATGCTTACTATACCAAATTTGATCAATATCAAATTACAACAAGAACCAGGTCTGTTTTCATGCCTCTTTATATTTATCCAACCAATTATCAATTGATTCCGGCTTTATGTTCTTTGTCAATTTCTTCAATAACAACATGCTTAACAAGCAAGGCATATATATTACACTATCTAGTAAACAAGAGGCAATAAGAAATGATCAAAGAAATTTCTTTATCCGGTTCAAATATATTTATTAGATCAATTAAATTATCATCCAGTGGGATTCAACATGCTATCGATACCGTTACACATACAAAAGAGAAACAATGAATACCCTACCTCAAAGGTTTTCGAGGAAAACCACAACAGTTGATGAACGCCCAAGAAACCGGGTCGATTCTCCACGAATCCTCCTTAGCTCTCCTCTTCTAACACAAACAAGCCCAAAACTCATCATAACCGACATCCACACACTTAGATCTACCCATAACGGGCGTGGATATAAGAAACCGAAAGAAGGGGAGAAGTAGATCTAAGTAGATATAAGAAAATAATGAAGGAATGACCACATACCTCAAGAAACCGGATCCTATTTTCCAAGGGAAGCCTCCAAATCACCTCCAAAACACTTGGGAGAGATTCTCCTACCTCCCCGGAGAGGTAATCCCGAGTTATGGATGATTAGGGGCTTAAACGAGGTGATTAAAGGCAAAAAGAGTTAGATCTAAAATTTTAGGATCTAACTTTAAGTGCCCGCATGGCTAGTCCGCATGTTTAACAAACCATGCGCTAATCGTGCATTAGATTCTGCCTCAACAACCACTCCTCGCACGGTTATTCCACACGGTTAGACAAACTGTGCGCTAACCGTGCGTTAGCCACTGCCTCCAATATCAGCCTTGCACGGTTTGGCCACACGGTTTAGGAAAACCGTGCCCCTCCCGTGCGAAGGCCATAACCCTTTAGATTTCCTTAAAAGTCCACCCAAACGCACACCAAGTCGATTTGACCTCCTGGAACACCTCCAGAACCACATTTTCACAAAGGAATGGACCGGAGAGGTCCGGACCATTACATCAGATACCTCTCAAAACATTCTCATCCTCGAGAATTCAAAACCCACCTAAATAGAAAACAAAACAGGGTCTGAACAACCACCCACCGAGATACTTCTCAAAAGAGAGCAAGCCACCAAAGCAACAAAGGGAGCCATCTCATAAACATGAAAGTTTCATAACCACAAAAGTTACAACGATACATGAAAAGAGTCAAATATCAAACAAATATGGGTACTGAGCACGTATCTATGACTCACGTTCCCAAGTACTCTCCTCCATGCCACCATGTCGCCACAAGACACAAACTAAGGGGATGGAACGCCCACGCAACACCTTCTCCTTGTGGTCTTGGATGTCCACATGTCACTCCTCAAATTTGGCATCATCATCAACATCGATCTCCCCCCAATCTATGATGTGGGAGTCGTCATGAAGATAACGATGTAGCTGTGATACATGGAAAACATCATGTACCCGAATCATCTGAGGGGGAAGTGCTACTCGCTACGCCATAGCTCCAACATGAGCTAACACCTAGAAAGGCCCAACAAACCGAGGATAAATCTTACTTCCACGACCAAACCTTCACTGCCCATGACGGGGAGTCACCTTCAGAAACACATGATCCCCAACATTAAACTCTAAGGGTCTCCTTCTTTGATCAGCATAGGAGTTCTGACGATCTTGCACTGCCTTCATCCTCTCACGAATCACCTAAACCATCTCTATTGTATTTTTTACTTGTTCCGGTCTGAGAATTGCTGACTCTCTGACCCCAGTCTAGCACAATGGAGAACGACAAGGCCGGCCATACAAGGCTTCAAATGGAGCCATACCGATGGTGGAGTGAAAACTATTGTTGTAAGCAAACTCCACCAAGGGTAAGTGCCTCATCCAAGAGCCTCCAAAATCAAGAACACAAGAGAGCAACATGTATTCAAGAGTCTGGATAATTCGCTCTATCTGACCATCCATTTGAGAATGAAAAGCAGTGTTGAGGCACAATTGAGAACTGAACGCATCTTGGAGACCTCTCCACACCCTGGAGGTAAAACGAGGACCTCGATCAGAAATGATCATCCCAGGGACTCCATGAAGTCTCACCACCTCCTCTAGATACTGACTCGACAAAACTTCCACTGAGCTTGGCTCCTTGATTTCTATAAAGTGGGATGATTTCGTTAAATGATCCATTACCACCCAATAGAATAAAATCCTCCCGGATCTTGAGGTAAACCTGTAACAAAGTCTATTGAGATGTCCTGCCACTTCTACTTAGGAATCTCTAATGGCTGTAAAAGACCACCAGGAACACGGTGTTCGGCCTTCACCTTCTAGCAGACTAAACATCGAGACACAACCTCCGCAACCGCACGCTTCAGCCCAGGCCACCAAAACTGATTCCTCAAGGATCGGTACATCTTTATCACACCAGGATGTACCACTAAAGGAGAACCATGGAACTCTATGAGGACCATCTCATGCATCACTAAGGGAACAAAAAGCCTTCCATGATACAACACTCTATGTTGTTCATCCTCAGACCAACCATCAGGGGCCTCACCACAAACAACTAGGTCTCTCTAGACCTCCACCTCAAGATCCCCCAACTAGGACTCTTCCACCTTCTGCATCAGGGATGACTGCATCTTCATCTGAAAAAGACAACCTCTACCTCTGAATTCTCCCATATCAAGATGTAATGCTGGCAGTTCTTCCATTACCCTCCAGGAATAACCGGATGCACACACAACATCACTACGTGACTTTCGGCTCAGCACATCAGCTACAAAATTCACTTTTCCAGGTGTATACGATATTTAAAAGTTGTATTCCTGTAAGAAATCCATACACTGACGCTGTCGTAAGTTCAAGTCACACTGGGAGAAAACATACCTCAAACTCTTATGATCAGTGAAAACCACAAAGCGTTCACCAATGAGGTAATGTCTCTACAACTTCAGAGAAAACACCACGGCTTCCAACTCAAGGTCATGGGTGGCATAGTTGCTTTCATGGGGATGCAAATGTAAAGACCCATAAGAAACAATTGACCTCTGCTGCATGAGAACACAACCTAGCCCCAGATGTGAATCATCACAGAAAACATCAAACTGAACTCCCTCAGCTGGAAGACAAAGGAATGGAGAACTTACTAACTTCTCTTTCAGATACTCAAAAGCTTCCTGACACTGATCAGTCCATATGAAAGCCTGATATTTCCTGGTCAAAGTTGTTAGAGGAGTTTCAACTAGGTAGAATTTGGCTATGAACCTCCTGTAGTCGCCTGTGAGACCAAGGAAACTTCACACCTCTGACACTATCTTGGGGGCTGCCCAAGACACAAAAGCTTCTATCTTTGATGGATCTACAACTACTCCCTATTGGGACACAAAATGCCCAAAAAACGGACTTATCGAGCCCAAAACTCACACTTCGACAACTTTCCAAATAGCTGATGTCGACGAAGAACTCCCAAAATGTCTTGTAGATGCTCTACATGATCCTCTTCAAATGTGGAGTACACAAGGATGTCATCGATGAAAACTACAATGAACATGTCCAGGAACTTACAAAACACAATATTCATCAATCCCATGAATACAGCTAGAGTATCCGTTACACCAAACAACATTACAACGAACTCATAATGACCATGACGACAACAGAAAGCAGTCTGTGGGATATCTTTATCCTTCACACACATCTGATGATATCCTGACTAAAAGTCAATATTTGAGAACCAACTTGCACCATTCATTTGATCGAATAAGTCATAGATTCGTGAAAGAGGATAGCGATTCTTTATTGTCACTTTGTTTAAGATAAGATAATAGACACACAACCGCAAACTACCATCGTCCTTCTTCACGAACAGAACTAGTGCACCCCATGGTGACACACTTGGTCGAACAAAACTGCACTGAAATAGACAATCAAGCTGTATACATAGCTCCCGTAAGTCAGAAGGGGCCATCCTATATGGAGACATAGATATAGGAGATTCTCCTGGATGTAGTTCGATGCCAAAATTGATCTCTCGTCGAGGGGGTAAGGCTACAAACTCTTCTGAAAAAACATCAGGGTACTCCTCTATGATCCTAGGAAACATCAACCACCGAACCTCTGAAGAACTCAAAATCATCTTAGCCGCCATGGTTGATAAGGATATTACTCACCTGTGACCCATCCGAGGATCTCGCTCACCAACAAACACCACTTGATCTCCATCTGCACCAATGAAGATGACCTTCTTCCAGAATCAATCCACGATAGCCTGCACCGAATACAACCAATCCATGCTGAGGATGACATCATATGGTTGTATTCGTAAACAGAGGAAATCTCCCCAAGAGCGGTGTTTCCCCAACACTAGCTCACAATATCTATATACTTCAAACAAGTCAGCTCAACCTCCAACTAGCGTAGTCAACACCAAGGGCACTGGAAGCCTCTCTACCTCAAGTCCCAAGGCATGGACAAGGGTAGGTGATATGAAGGAGTGTGTCACTCTTGAATCAAACAAGACATACACCAAGGTAGAAAACAAGAAAAGGGTACCTCGAATGATGTCTGACTCATCTGGAGCTGGAAACTCTAGAGCATGAAGCTGACCACGACCTCCTCTACAGCCTCTCTGACCCTGATGATGACCACCACCACGGCCGCGATCTGCTCTTTGAGGATGGGGAGCATCATGGGACTGTCCTCTGCCTACCCCATATACCCTCTGCTGATCGAAAGCTCGTGCAACCTGTTATTGCTGCCTTGGCTGGAACTGCCTCAATGGGGGAACCTGGAGTGAAGCGCCCGGTGCATGATGAATTCTATGAAAGGTCAGGCATTCCGCTTCTGATGACCATGACCACCACAAGAAAAACAAGTACTTGATCCCTTGGCATAGGATTCAGAGTTTCTGCCTCCAGAGAAACGAGATGTGAAGGGATGGGACCTACCCCCGGCTGAACAGAAACTCTTTTGCCTTGAAAACTGGGAACCGCAGACCACAACCTTTCTTCGTGAGGGATCATGCTGATTCCCCTCTCGTGATGATCCAGTCCTGGCCAAAGTCCTCTCAACAACCTCTTCCCTCACCAACACCTCAAGATATGTGTTTAACATAAATGGGGTGACCTGGCGCTAGATCTCTCGACGCAAAGGCTCCTCTAAATGCCTCGCCCTGGCCTCCTCATCTGGTAATAGGTCCGAAGCATATCGTAAAAGGTTACTGAAATATATTCCAAAATCTCAAACAGTAGAGCTCCCCTATCAAAGGGTAAGAAGCTCCTGGTGACTATACGCCTTCGTAGTCTAAGGAAAGAACTCAACTCTAAACTTTTCTCAGAACTCCTCCCACGAGATCGCTGATTCCTCATGATCCTCGAGGAATAAGAACCACCACTAACTTACTGCTCCACACATCATCATCACAGCCAAGGAAACCTAGTGCTTCTTCCGAGCACAGATCGAACTGAAGCCTATCTCGACCTCCTCCAACCAGTCTTCTGTGACTGCATCTAAAATGGAGCCCTCATACTTCTGCAGACTTTGGCACTGAAACTCTCGAAGTGTCTTCCTCCAAGTGTCATCATCGTCAACCTCTACCCTGCGGTGACCTACTGGAACAGCCTGCTGGACATCTTCTACGCAACCCTGACGAGGACATCGACCTAGAACCATACCTGAAAAATAAAAAACAATTAGAGCTCCTAATCCTGGAATATAGAAGACTCAACATTAATTAATTAATTGGTTTCTTTCATTTGTTTTAGGTTAACCTATCCCAAGTTCTACCCATTCAAACACAGGTACAAGGAAGAATGATGCATGATCCTTTCCCAGGTCTCTACTCCGCAACCAGTATCACCCTGTTAGTAGCCATTGTAAACTTAAAGGTCTGTACATTAGATCATAGGGGACCCTAAACGCCTATGTATCAGCCAGTCTCCAGTGTTTACCTCACTTGATAAACATGAATGAAACCATTTCCCTACCAAACCATGCAACCTCACCTGAGCCTAACTCCAAACTCCATCCTATCCCTCAACCAGACCTCTAATACCACTCTGTCACAACCCCCTCCCCACAAAGTGTACCCCTCTTGGGCCGACAATGTAAAAAGGGAGATAATGACCCCCGAGTCCCGCCTCCAGTAGGCCCCGGGTTGGTGAATAGTACCGAGGGTATAATAATCACACAAATGAGAGGTATTACCCACTAAGAGAACACATGCAGAAGAGAGAGATAAGATAGACACCAACCAAATCCAACTCATAACTGAAATATAAAAGAAATCCAAGTAAATATATGTAATTCCATGCAAAAGTACCACAAAAGAAATGAAAAACTACAAATACCCAAAAGAAAGTAAAAACAACAGCGACCACAAGCCCGAACAGCTCCTACAACCCCAAACTAGTAGAAACCAGTTTGATCTCCAACCTGCTCCAAGTGACATGAAAACCAATTTATATATACGTAGGGTGAGTATAATAGTAGACTAAGTATGATCCTTTCCAAATCCTCTCGTACAAAAGTAAAGAAATCATGCTAAAGGACAGTGAACAATAATGAAACTAACTCATCACCTAAACAGGTATACTATGTTCCCAACTTCACCATGACTACTCTCACCAAGTAAAGCATACAAGGATATATCGTATACTAAAGAATATCAAGGGTACCCTGCTACTACTTCCCCACTGGTTTGCCACTTTTCCACAATGACATACGTCTTATGCATCTCTCTCCAAAGGCTTGCCTGTATCAACTTGGGATAAGCACCACAATCTGCACCACATGCACCAGAAAGGCTTACCCGTAGACACCTGGGCTAAGTACCACACCATCCTCACAACCAAAAGTAACCAGGTAGTTTCTGGGATCCACCACAGCTCATATAACGTGTATCATACGTTGGGTATTATACCTCAAGCCATTATAGCCCATACACTAAGTAAGGATCCTCAAGCCTTCACAACCTATACATGTTACACCAATAGTAGTCCATAGGATACTATATCCAGAATATATGTGTGTGAAATAACCATAATCCATTACAACCCTCTAAACACATATATGGGGGAAACTAACCGCTGTGCCAATGGCACTAGTATCTACCAAGAGAAGGGAGCAGGGCTAAAGGGGGTAGTCAGCCATTCAACCTCCCATCAGAATGTTGGGGAAAACACCCCCCAGGGCTCAGAATCCTCAGGGTGTCAGTTTCTCTTACTGATAGGGTGGAGTAGCGTATAGAAACACAAAAATTATAGAATATATTATAACTCACAATCACACTATGGGCATAACCTAGTCTTAGACATGACTGCAACTAACGTCTCTCGGACTCTGGGCTTCCACTTCTAAGACTATGTATCCTATAAGCACACAACCATTTAAAGGTCTTTATTAGATTAATTCATCCCCTTTTTATTAATTTCACTGTATGTTAATTAATTATTTGAACATTAATTAACCAAGAATAATTTCACATTAAGTTCCATTAACATCACATCCAATACCACCGTCCCTTCAAAAGTTCTCAACCTCATAATTAAGTTTCATCAAACTCTAACCCCATGGGTTAAAATCATTTATTAAAACATTCTTTACAGAATTAATTTCCCATATTCCCAAGAATTCTAGAAAAGCAACCTATGCTACTAAACACAAGGGGGCTCAACACGGTGAGTAGACGTACTACCTGTCGAGTCTTTTCCGCCTATAACAAGAGCGTAGACCCATTCTCCCTTGAGAAGCTAAACAAAGAAAGCACGTGGCATACCCCGCGTGTCTTCTCCTCCTTCGGAAGAATGGAAAGCAAGACCAGCTGCCTTGAGTAGTGGGGAAAAGTAAAACAGATAAACAACCAAACAAGTCACCAAGCATCCAACAACCACATCCATCCCATTCCATCATCCCCGGTGTCCTCCCTGACACCCACATGCATAAACCGATGAATCTCACCACTCTAGGTACCATCTACTGCCACAACCATGAGGCCTCCCTACCTCCACATATCACAAAACCCCTCCAGGGTCACATCACAACACAAGCAGCAGGAAAACAACACCACATCAAATGGGCTTTTAGCCCTAATTTACAACAAGAGGGTAACTCAGAACCCTTAATGGAATTCAATCAAGTTATTTAATCCATATTGAATTAATAAATTCAATTCGTTGGTTCCAACATCATGAACCAATTCAGTAAGCTATCACTGAAGATTAAACATGATTACTATGCCAAATTTGATCAATATCAAATTACAACAAGAACCAGGTATTTTTTCATGCCTCTTTATATTTATCCAACCAATTATCAATTGATTCCGGATTTACATTCTTTGTCAATTTCCTCAAGAACAACATGCTTAACAAGCAAGGCATATATATTACACTATCTAGTAAACAAGAGGAAAAAACAAACGATCAAAGAAATTTTTTTATCCAGTTGAAATTTATTTATTAGGTCAATTCCATTATCATCCAGTGGGATTCAACATGCTATTGATACCGTTACACATACAAAAGAGAAACAATGAATCCCCTTCCTCAAAGGTTTTCGAGGAAAACCACAATGGTCGATGAATGCCCAAGAAACCAGGTCGATTCTCCATGAATCCTCCTTAGATCTCCTCTCCTAACACCACCAATACCAAAAATCATCATAACAGACATCCACAGACTTAGATATACCCATAACGGGCATAGATCTAAGAAACCAAGACAAGGGGAGAAGTAGATCTAAGTAGATCTAATAAAATCAAGAAGGAACGACCACATACCTCGAGAAAACGGCTCCGATTTTCCAAGGGAAGCCTCCGGATCGCCTCCAAAACTCTTGGGAGAGATTCTCCTACCTCCCAGGAAAGGTAATCCTGAGTTATGGCTGATTAGGGGATTAAACGAGGTGATTAAAGGCAAAACGAGTTAGATCCAAAATTGTAGGATCTAACTTTAAGTGCCCGCACGGTTAGTCTACACGGTTTAACAAACCGTGTGCTAAACGTACATTAGATTCTGCCTCGACAACCACTCCTCGCACAGTTAGACAAACCGTGCGCTAACCGTGCGTTAGCCACTGCCTACAAGACTAGCCTTGCATGGTTTGTCCGCATAGTTTAGGAAAACTATGCACCTCTCGTGCGAAGGCCATATCCCTTTATATTTCCTTAAAAGTCCACCCAAACACACACCAAGTCGCCTTGACCTCCTGAAACACCTCCAGCACCACATTTTCACAAAGGAATAGACTGGAGAGGTCTGGGCCATTACAAATGGATAAGCTTATCAAAGCTAACTTCATCAGATAAGTTTAATATCCCAAATGGTTGGCTAATATTGTCCCTGTGAAAATGAAGAATGGACAAATTAGAGTTCTCATTTATTTCAGAGATCTTAATCTGCATTGTCCCAAGGATGATTTTCCAGTTCCGATCACAGAACTATTAATTGATGTAACAGCTGGCTATGAAGAACTTTCCTTCATGGATGGATATTCTGGGTATAATCAAATCCAAATGGCTCTAGAATATGAAGAATATATAGCCTTAAGAGCCCCTTAAGGTGTGTTTTTCTATCGGGTAATGCCCTTTGGCCTGAAAAATGTAGGTGCAACATATCAACGTGCCGTGCACCGTATCTTCAAACCCATTTTAGGGAAATTTTTTGAATGTTACGTGGATGATTTAATGGTTAAATCCATACAAAGTTATAATCACTTGGATGATTTTGAAATCATATTCCACAAACTTCGACAAAACAATTTGAAGATGAACCCATTGAAATGTGCTTTTGGGGTAACCTTAGGAAAATTTCTCAGCTTTTTTGTATGCCATCGTGGTATCGAAGTTGATCCTGAGAAGAAAAACTCAATCCTAGGTATGTAAGCTCCTAAAAATTTGAAATAATTGAGAGGACTTCAAGGACACTTGGCCTATATTCGGCATTTCATCACCAATCTAGAAGGAAAATTTTTACCCTTCACCAAATTAATGAAGAAAGGAGTCACTTACCAGTGGACTGAATAATGTTAAGAAGTACTCGATATCCTCAAGAGATATCTTTTGAGTCCGCTAGTATTAATGCCAACCGTTTAAGGAAGACCACGTATTCTTTATGGAACAGCTTTAGAGAAATCATTGGGTGCCTTCCTTTCCCAAAAGAATGATGCTGGGAATGAAAACAACCTTTATTATTTCAGTCAGAAAATGATTGAAGGAGAAAATCGATATTCAAGTATTGAAAAGTGTTGCCTAGAGTTAATATTTTCGGTTCATAAATTGAGACACTATTTGAAACATCATGAGATCCAATTAGTATCTCGTAATAACTTGCTCAAATTTATCCTTAGTTTTCCAATGCTTACAAGATGTCTGGCAAGTTGGGTAGTTATTTTTCAGCAGTTTGATATCCAGTATGTGTCTCAAAAAGCAATAAAGGGCCAAGCTCTGTCTGATTTTTTTACTGAACACCCTTCAGTAGAAGATACATCTTTATATACTGAAATTCCTGACGAGGAAACCTTCTCTATTCAAACATGGGAAATGTAATTTGATGGTGCTTCTAGAAGTCCAATAGGGAAGAAAATGGAAGATCCCAAATTCAAAAAAGTTGGGTTAAGAATTGTGCTTATTTCCCCAAAAACTGCAGTGCTACCCTATTCCTTCTTATTTTTAGAAGGCGGTACAAACAATGAAGCAGAATATCAGGCTCTCATCGAAGGATTGGAGTTGGCGCTTCAGGCATAGGTGAATCACTTGAAAGTTAAAGGTGATTCAGACTTGGTAATCAAACAAGTCAATGGGACTATGCCATCAGAAAAGAAGAGTTAATCCCTTTGTATGATTATGTCAGAGAGTTAATGGAAGAATTTCCTTTAGAACCAAATTTTCTTATGTCCCACGATCACAAAATTCTCAAGCTGATGCACTAGATAACATAGACACAGCTCTGTAAGATCCAAATCGGGATGAAAAAATCATCAGTACTACCCACCGTCATACAGTTTCACCTTATATTCAAATAATAACAGAAGAAATCAATGAAATTAGTCCCATTTCTAAACCATATGGTCATACTATAGGATATATGATAGCTATCAGGGAATACCTTCAAAATGGAACACTCCCACTTGATAGAGCTGAGAAAGAACAAATTCGGCGATGTGTGGTCAATTTTACTCTATGATATCCCAGATCACCTAGAAAAAATTATCTACAAGAGAGGTTTTGATGGAATTATCTTCAGATGTATTGATGGTGAAGAGACAATGGATGTCATGAAATAAGTACATGCAGGAGTCTGTGGTGCTCACTAGTCTGGACACAGACTGCCTGATCAAGTTCGAAGGCTTGGATACTTCTAGCCTTCAATGATACAATATTGTGTTGATTTCACTAATAAGTTTCATTATTTCCATGTATATTCAAATTTCATTCATCAACCCCCAGAGTTTCTTCATACAACTAAATACTCATGGCCATTTTCCACATGGATAATGGACTATAGTAGGACCTTAACCTTTGGCTACATCTAAGTAGTTTAAGTATATTATTACTTCTACTGACTTCTTTTACAAATGGGTAGAGGAAATACCTCTCAAAGAATTTAGTTATAAAATCACTGTTAGCTTCATAAAGTCTAACATCATTACCATATTTGGTGTCCCTATACCATTTTGACAGACAATGGCACTAACTTCTGTTCATCCGAGGTAAGGAAGTTGTATTAGGAATTCAACATTAAATCCAACCATTCATCTCGGTATCATGCAGAGGCCAATGAAAAAATAGAGGCCTTCAATAAGACTCTTTCAAACATACTAAAAAAGATGGTGGATAAAGATAAGAAATCTTGTCCTGATAAACGTTTTCATGCTTTATGGGTTTATCGGACCACCACCCGCACTGCTATGCGGTCAAATCCATATTCATTGGTATATGGAACAGAAGAATTCTTGCCCATTGAGGTTCAATTACCTTCGCTCTGAGTATCCATTTGCGATCAGTCATCTATAAATGAACAATCTCAAAAGATATTGGATGAATTGGAACAATTAGACGAAAAAAGATTGTGCACCCTGCACCACTTGGAAGTCTATCAGAATCAGATAACACGAGATTTCAACAAAAAAGTTTGTCTTTGTTCATTCATTCAAGGAGAATTGGTATTGGTACTCAGAACTCCAATGATACCAGGAAAGAAACCTCGAAAGCTTGAGTCAAAGTGGGAAGGACCTTACTCAATACATAAGGTCTACTCCAATGGAGCTTATTCTTTAATCTCAATGGATAGAGAACTCATTACAACTCCAACCAATGCAAAATTCTTGAAGAAGTATTTTGTGTAACAACTGTACATATTCGTCCTACATGACGTTAAACTGTGTCTTCCTAGATACATGACGCTAAAATGTACAGCACTAGTCCATGCATACAACCTTAAATTCCTTTATTCCTTACTGCAAGACTTTAAACTGCATGGTCCCTCTATCGTCCAACATGACGTTAAAATGTGTCCCTTTTGTCCTATATGTCGTTAAACTATGAATCTTTAGGGTTGTTGTTACCTCTTGTTTCTCACAACGATCATGACTCACATGATCTTAGAGTAAGCTTCAACCATAACACCCTCTCTGGGCCACTAACCACGCGTAAGTCCCAACATAATCTTCGGGTTGTCCTCAAATACAAATTGATCACCAATTCATTCTTAATCGAACTACATGGACTTTGATCCTTGCCTTCTAGGCTGGGTACATAGGTAACATCCTAAGGTTCAATCCCAAAACCAATCTCTTCACATTGGTTCACCTTCGTCTCATACAATGTTGATCTATGAAGCAGCCCAAAACCAATCTCTTTACGTCAGTTCACCTCCGTCTCATATGATGTTGATCCATGAAGCAGCCCAAAACCAATCTCTTCACATCGGTTCACCTCCGTCTCATACAATGTTGATCCGTGAAGCATCCCAAAACCAATCTATCCACATCGGTTCACCTCCATATCATATGATTCTGATCCGTGAAGTAGCCCAAAACCGATCTCTTCACGTTGGTTCACCTTCATCCCACATGACGTTAAACTGTGTACATCGCTTTTATCCCTACTACATGACACTAAACTGTGCAGCACCATCATCCTTGCTATACGATGTTAAACTATACATTCCCCCATTGTCCCTCACTTGAGAGAGAATCATCATTGACATTGATCTCCAATCATGTCATATTTCAAAGACATTGTGCATACATGGTAATGCTCGAACCTTTAATCTTGGGTCAAACCATCATTGCACTACAAATTCTTCTTTCACCCTTCACTTATACGAACCAAATCTGTACATAGGGTATTTCAAGAACTATTTATGGCTTGATTTCCATCCTCATGGGATACATAGGAACGTTCGAGCATCCCTCGAATCCAGCCCCACGTCTTTAGGACTATCCTCAAATTCCACCGTCAGTACCTTGGCTGAAAAGTCCCCCTATGAAAACATGAATGTGGTATGAAAACCCTGGTCTTCATTCACATCAGGTTTATAAAACACACAATGTGTATTCCTCATTATGGTCTGAACTCTATGACCCTAAACTAAGATCTCATACATTCTCATCTTACATGACGTTAAACTATATTTTAAGAACTACGTATGGCTTGATTACCATCTTTATGGGATATATAGTGAAGTACAACATCTCAATTCAGGACCCAACCACGACATGATTATGGTTAGCATTGGTCTGTTTATCTATTTTATGATTTGGACAATGCCCATTTTGATGTTTCATACTCCTAACCTTAAATACTTCTAGATCTCCAAAACCCCTTTCTTGACTTCTGGTCACAAAATGTCTGATACCCGGGAATTATTTTTCCTGACTATGCAGCACGCGCCCTTAGGCGGCCTTGCATAAGTAGTCTACATAATGGAACTGTTATCCAAAAGATGTTATTATTTGACTATGCAGCCAATGCTCTTAAGTGGTCCTACATAATTCAACCCCTAACGGGTTTGTTAAATAGTGGTAGTTTCATTCTTAGGAGGAAAAATTATTTTTTCCTTATTAGTCTAAATGACAATATGTAGGGATCCGCAAAAAAAAAGAAATCCTTAACATATTTTTCCCATACTCTTTTTCATGATCTGAAAGTATTCAAGTATATGGTTTATATTTTCCTTCCCTATGTTTGGGTTAGACCTTCGTAGGAGTGGCATTCATCCAAATCTTTGACAATATTGATTGGGAATATCCTCTCTATATGCAAGTACCTCTCTCAATATAGCAGACTCTATGCTTTGGAAAATTTTAATCTCCATAAAATTCTACTGGATTTTAGCAATAGAAAAGTAAAATTTCTGAGAGTTCTTTTGTCTGACTATGCAGCACGTGCCCCTAGGTGGCCTTGCATAATTAGTCTACATAACGGACCTGTCATCCAAAGGATGCTATTATTTGACTATGTAGACAATTCCCTTAAATAGACCTGCATAATTCAACCCCCTAACATGTTTGTTAAATAGTGGTAACTTCACTCTTAGGAAATACTTCCTCTAATGCATTTTAGCCATTTTTCATATCATCCCTCAGATTCAAAATTTTTTATGTCATAGTTTACATGTTCTCCCCCATACTTGAATAAGGTAATATCTTTTCAAAAAAATTATCAAGGAATTGAGTCAATTTTAATCCATTCAGTCGAAGCTATTCAACCTTTAAACATTATCCTTTTTTATGTCTGAAATGCATGAATTTAAACTGCCAAAAAAAGACAGGGTAATCATTAAATTGGGAACCTGTAAAAGGAACTCCGCTAAACATACATATTGTATGATTTAGGAAATATTGAGAAACAAAAGATTTAAAGTTTGTGGGGATTTTTGTATCACCCTAGAAATATCAAACTATGCTTACTAGGCCCATTGGCTTAGGTAAAATTAATTAAAGTAGGTATCAAGAGAATGCTGGCACAAATTATTGAAGATGAAAGTGTTTTTAATTGAAGCACAAGAGTTAGGACATTCAGAGATTAGAGTCTCTTCTCTTTTTCAAGAATTACAAGAGGCTTTCAACATAACTCTTCATTTGATTTACAACATCCCGAGCTTCATCAGAAGCCACTTGAAGTTCATTCACTCGACTGGCTTCACTCTTTTCAGCTTGATGGAGTGCTTTCTTGGCATCTGAAATGGATTTCATACCATTCTTTTGAACTCCTTCCAGTGAATTGTTAGCTGGTCAAGTTCTCCAGTAACAACATATAACTGTTTCTGAAGATTCATCTACTAGAAAACTTTCTCCTTGATATGATGCTTCAGCTACTTCAACTTTGCAGCATGATCAACCTTAGCTCGGGACATCGCATCCTTGAATTCGCTGATATTGGTTAACAACCTTGCTCTGGTTAGATCTTGACGGTACTTTTGCTCCTGCTCCCTCCTTAAGATGACTTGTTTTACCGCGGCATGGGTCTCTTGATATCCAAAACCACCAAGTCCTAACATGAAGAACAAGGATTACAGTCGCGAGATCTTCAAAGACAGCTCTTCAAGAGGCATTTCAGATATGATTTTCCATATATTCTGCCATGCCTTGTGACATGATAATTGGAGCTCCTTCTGCACCTCTGGGTCTGAATCAGAATCAATATCACAGAGGGGAATATAGTCCAGGATTAAAGCACTTAAAGAAGTTCCATGTTCTTCTCCTTCCCCCCTAACCCTTAGTACTTCACTTTCTACTCCCATTGGGGTGGAGGCTGAGGCTTCACCTCTGGATTTATCCACTAAAGTTGATGGCCCTGCATAGTCAATTAAATGATTTGGTTAATTTCAAAAGGATAACAAAAGTTGATTATCTTACTTGAAAATTAAGTACAACCATAAATATTATTTTCTCTTACCCAACAGTAGATCAACAGTATGAGAAGGCTCTTCGCCATCTTTCCTAGCTTCAATAGGATTTTTAGGATGGGTTTTAGGAAGCTATGCCTGGTTAAGATCCAGTTGATCTAGTATCTCTACAATAATAGGGTTGTCTCTACCCCCTTCAGGCATTGGCAGGTCAGTAGCTTGCTCAGACAGAATTGCACATTTCAACCAATCGTGGTCCGAGATGTAATAAGAAATTTTTAATAGGACGAAGGATAACAATCATGTCCAAAATCTTCTAAATCACATGGTAATTTAACATGACCTAAAATTTCTTCAAAAGATACGCCAAGTTTCATTATTTCATCCAGTGATATCCCAGATTCCTAGTTAGTCTCACCAGTGGGCACATTTGATGTGTCTTCTTGGCGACCCTCATCCTGTGACCTCTGACCCTGGACAACTTCTTTAGAGAAAATTGTGGAGTCAGTTGCAGTGGCCGACAAATGTTCTGGTGTAGGTGTTGAACCTAAAGTATCATATAATGGAAGTCAGTTGATGTTTTCATTCAACATTATATGGAGTATTGTTAATTTACCAGAAGCAGGCTCTTCTCTCCTCGCAGCAGCAATAAAAGCAGTACTGGGAACATACGCTGACTCTTCTTCAAGAGCATCTAGGTCAGCATGAATTTGTGACTGTTCACCAGCACCCTCCGTCATCCTCAGAGGAGGGTCAGTCCTCTCCCTCAAAGGGGAAAATGAAGAATCCCCTACAATCCCAAGAAATATGACCAATATTTTCATGAGTTAGGATTCAGGACTATCTGAAGGACTTACCACTACTGATGAAGCGTTTAGCTGTGGACTTCTTCCTTTGATGCCTTTGCTTCTTTGGTTTTTTGGGTGTGTTGACATCATAACCTCCAAATATAGGAATTGGAGAATGAAAATCCCAGTCTAACTCCTAGTCCATGGCTTAACGACTTGGAGATACCTCGCCCGACTCACGAGGAGATTCAGTAGCTCCGATGGCAGTACCACCGGGGCTATACTGTGGTGAAGGAACCTCAATAGTTCCTTTCTTTACAAGCTGCAGGATGAAGAAATTAATTTCCTTGAGTAACAAAGATTTAACTGAAAACAAGTTACAAAGAAAATAAGGAAAGATACTTACATCTTTAGGAGCCATGTAATCGTGCCACTCCTCATCTACGGAAGCACCAGTCCCCTCAGTGATGCCACAATCCATCATTTACTTGAACCGCTTTGTAACATACCAAGTAAGTAATTAATAATAGATATTTTTATCCATGTCTATTAATGATTAAGATAGTGTTTTAGAGGCTTAAAATGAAAATAAATACAATCTTATGCATGGAATACACTAATATTCTTATAAGATTGTTTTACTGCCTTTTGATGGAAGACCCTTTTTAAATATATCTTTTGACAATTTTATAAGCTATGTTTGTCAAAATAAACTTATTATTTATGATTGGGACATCAAAATTTACTTTGTGTGAATTTTTGGTATTTTTCCGATAAAGTTCATTTTTTAATGAATAGTGAAAAATGTTGTATTTTAATTCAAAACCTCTTTTTAATCTAATTTTTTTAAAGATGATTAGATTATCTTTTGAATTGGTTTTAAAGTGAAATTAGAATATATTTTTACCATTAAATCCAATAGTGGTTGTTGGAATTAATTTCACTTTGAAATCGGACTTAAACTAGTGTCAATCTTTTGATACTTATTGTTTCATAAAAACACGCTATTTGCTCTGACAGCGGGAATTAATTATTAAATTAATTAATGCAACTTATATGTTGTGAATTTTGTAAAATGGACTTCATTTTTGAATTCGTAATATAAAATATAGCTTAGGGTGAAGTTTTGGTATTTTTCTGAAAAACTTCAATTTTTGATGAATAGTGAAACCACTAAGTGGTACTTATAAAAACTGATTTTTCATTTAAATGAAACTTTGCCACTTCTGTGATTTGATTTTCAAAAATCCGACATACATGGTTTTCATTAAGAAGTAAAATGTGGTTCAATGAGATTAAAATAATTTTTTGGTGAATAATAACTTTTAAGTTCTTAATCGCGATTAGTGGTAATTAGTGTAATTTAAGGTAAAAATAATGTTTTAATAATATGAGATGAGCTTGAAACATGTCCTAACCTCATTGGATGTGTCATGGCCGACCAATAAAATCCATGCGTCAACTTGGGGACCCCATGGAGCCACTTTGGTTGGGAAATGACATAAATATCTTTTTATTTAATGATAAAGTAAAAATGACACAAACATGATATGTTTTACTAAAACAATTTTTAAATGGGGTTATACAAGTCATATTTTTGATTATAAATAGTCATTAGAAAGATAAAAATATTTCCTACATCATAGTATTTTTTTATAATTTTTAGATATTAAATAAATTAAATTATTTATGACATCATGACGATGCAGCGATGACCTCATTATTTAACGATTTAAATAAAATGGAAAGATAATGTAAACTCTAAGACCTAAACATAGACAAAACCTATTGGATGGGTGTATTTATAACCCTTATCACCTTATCCTCGAAACACATTAATGTGGGACCTCTTAAATCCGAATACCATTTTAAAATAAAGTGACTTTTCTTTACCTTCCAAGAGTGCCCCTCCTCTCCTCTTAAAAAAGGCCCCCACCTCTACATCTTTACCCACACTCCCAAAGCCTTTGGATCATCCAACCCCTGCACATTTTGTCTCTCCACATCCCTCTTTTACTCATTGAAGCCTCACTTATGGCATAAGTCTTCCCAAGGAAGCCTTTGAGCTCAAACCAAAGGGAGTTACCCGATTTTAAGGTAATGTCTTCACTTGAGTCCTTTTGTTTTATTTTGCTTCTCCAACCCCCTGAACTCTTTTTATTCATTTCTTTTGTAACAACTATAGTATCTTCAATATACTAGGATGTTTTTATAAGAAGTATTAGAGCTAAACTTACACACACCTACATCTAATGGTTAAAGGACATACTGTTTCCGTGGATGGTGAATTTATGCCTCCCGAAACGATGATTGTTCAACATTCTTTTAACACCTTAAAAGGTGGACATTAAGATGACACTATATTTATATATGATATATAATATGTTTATGTTTTCCTTAAGCTTTTGTATTTTTCATTTTGGGCATACCTTTATGGTTTCCATTATGGGTAAACACGATATCTTCATTTAAGGAAGTGCGGACTACCGCCCCCTCAAAGTGATTTGATTCGTTAAATACCATATGTGGGACATATAAAGGATGGAACTAAGATATTATATATGATATTATACTGGAATTATAATATACCTGTATATCATTATGATTCCATTCTATAAAATACGAAATAGAAATGAAAGTAGCGTTCATGTGTACGTACGGCTTACCGTCTCCATGAACGGTGCATTTAATTTCTTACCTCTAAATGATTATGTAATCTTATAAATGCATGCATGTACTGGATATATGATATCTACATCATGAATACAATTCTGGATATAATGGATACATGAACAACTTGTAATTATAAAGGGATTATTTTTGACTCAAGTACTAATGATCGTTAAAACGACCGTTATTAACTTAAATAATTACATAGTGTTCATGACATGGAAATAAGTGATATAAAAGGAATAATGAACTTGAAAAAGGTTCTTAAACAAGTAGAAATTAACTCATGTTTATTATTCAGGAGATTAAAGAACGACCGTGTCAAGTCGGACCCAAGGTATGAGACTTCGTCTCAATCTCCTTTCATTGAGGCATATTTTGTTTTATACACAACCTTCTTTTATACGATGTATAAACCCCATTGACTTTTACGTTTATTAAAAAGGAATATTTTTTATACGAAGCATTTACTAAATGAAAAAAGGGAATGTTTTTGTCATATGTATGCGGCGACAGCGACTTCTCTGCCGCCGTGACCATTATTTGAGTTTCGACTTCCTCTACAAGCCAAACTTTTTTTTAAAAGAAAAATAAATACCATGTTTTACTTTTCTTTTGTTTTGGTATTGAAAATGGTTTTCATAATGTTTTTATATCAATGTGTTGTATTGATATCTTGTGATTGAAAGGTGTAAATGTTATGTTTCCTTTATGCATGTTTTATGTGATACGATTATGTTGAGGTTCTTGGGCATTATTATGAAGACGGGTGGTTCCGTGATAAACTAAGGGTGGGTGAGCCCGATATAGCTCTCCAATGCATTGGGTAACGTGAAGGAGTGAAACGTTAAGGTTTCTCCGAAGAGATTTAGGGAATATACTGTGATGGGTATTCCAAACGTAACCAAGAGGGTTACTCCCTACGTAAGAAAGTTATGAATGCCTCAAGTTACCTTTATGTCTTATGATTTCTATAATTTATTCATGATTTGATGAGGTATGTTAAAGTGCTTATGTTTTATGGGTAAAGTATGATTTAATTCTTATGTAAATATGTACCCATGTTTCCTTTCCATATTTTTATATCCCTTACTGATCTTTTTATGCTCATCCCAAGTTTTTTTGAAATGTTTTTCACAGGTCAAGGGAAAGGTACTTGATATGATGATAGTGTCAAGGAAGTGTCAAGAAAGAATCCATGTTTTATTTTAAATATGTTTCCATTGATGGAAAAAATGAATACTATCTTTATGTAACCACTTTGTTTATATGTGGAATGTAATGAAAGTTTTATGATCTAATTCTCTAAAACTCTAAACCCGAAAAGATCCTCAAGGTGTAATCTTTTAATAAATCAAGATTAAGTAAGGTTTAAGGCTGGGGCCTTATAGTTGGTATCAGAGGTCGGTATAGATAACTTTAGGAGTTAGAATTCTATTAAATGATTATCCAAAAATATTTTTTTTATGGTCAAATTGAAGTGATATAGAATTTGAAGATTACCATGTTGCTTCATCTAAGACATGTTTGTTCAGAATGGTTTTCTGCAGAGGAAACAGGGAATCAGTGCTAGGAAGGCATGTAGAAGGAAATAACCTTCCAAATCAGCATCCTGAGATGGTCGGAATTGGAACTGAACAGTTTGTTGCAGTAATGGCGTAGTTGACTCAAGCGATAAATGGTGGTGGTATCCATGCACGAGATCAGCCAGATCAACCGCAGAGGAACATGTCAGTGGTGGAACATTTCATGAGGCAACATCCCCCATCATTCAAAGGATCATCTGACCCTGTGTTAGCTGAAGGGTGGATTAAAGAACTGGAGAAGATTTTCGATGTCATGGGGTGTTCAGACAATCAAAAGGTTAGTCTTGCTATTTACCGTTTGGAGGGTGAGGCAGATCAGTGGTGGTCTATGGTTAAAAATATCAGGGACGCCGATGAGATTGATGCTCTTGACTGGGATGAATTCAAAGGTATGTTTCTTGAGAAGTATTTTCCTAAGGCTGTTCGACTTAGGATGGAAAATAAATTCTTGGAATTGAGGCAAGAGGAAGACTCAGTGGCTACCTATGAAGAAAGGTTCACTCGATTGGCAAGGTATGCTCCAAATTTTATCCGAGACCTTGATAGTAAAATCAATCGTTTTTACTCAGAATTAAAGCCAAAATATCAAATGGAATTAGCTTCTCATTAGTTTAAAAGTTATGAAAAGCTTGTTTGATGTGCTGAGAAGGTGGAAATGGAGTTTTCCGATGATCAAGTGTTCTATAACAACCAACAAAAGAAGAGACCGAGGTGGCAGAACAAAGGTAAGAATTCTTCAAAAAAGTCTGATGGTAAGAAAACTAAGTTTCTAGTTTGTGATAAATGTGGAAAAAGGCATGATGGGGAATGTCTTCTGAATTCTGGAAAGTGCTACCGATGTTGTAAGATGGGACATAAGGCTCGTGATTGCACTGAAAAGGATTAAGGTGAAGGTAAGACCAAATTTTATTTGCAGTTAGTGAAATGTTATAAGTGCAATGAGATGGGTCACTATGCAAATGAGTGTCCGACAAAGAGCTCGAGTGATGTGAATCAGTTAGACTACAAGTAGAAAGTGGTGGTGAAATCCTTTGAAACTACTTCAGCAGATGTCGGGCCATCAAATGAAGTTTTATCAGGTACTTTGTTTGTTTTTTCAGATTATGCCAGTGTGTTGTTTGATTCGGGGTTTACACATTCTTTCATCTCTGAAACCTTTTTTAGTAAAATGGGAATACCATCTCAAGAAATGACTCCTGAACTTTTGGTAAAAACACCTGGGGGAAATGTTGAGGCAAAAAGAATTTATAAGAATCTTCCTATCCTTATATGTGGAAAGAACCTACTTGCAAACCTTATTGTTCTACCTCTAGTAGAGTTTGATGTTATCCTGGGTATGGATTGGCTCTCTATTTACCATGCTAAGATTGACTGTAGAGATAAAGAAGTTTCTTTTCAGAAAGAATTTCAGTTTGAGTATAAGAATAAACCCTTACCTTTGATAACTTATCAAGAGGCCGAGAATCTTGTAAAAGATGGAAATGAATGTTACCTTGCACACATCGTTGAAAATAAAGGAACTGTTCAGATTAATGATGTGCCAGTGGTAAATGAGTATCCTGATGTTTTTCCTGATGAGTTGCCTGGTATAATACCAGATCAGGAAGTTGAGTTTACTGTTGACTTAGTTCCTGATGCTAAGACAATTTCAAAACCCCCTTATCGAATGGCTCAAATTGAACTTTTAGAGTTAAAGGAGAAATTGAAAGATTTATTAGAGAAAGGTTTAATTCGACCTAGCACATCACCATTGGGTGCTCCTATTTTATTTGTTAAAAATAAATATGGTTCAATGAGACTTTTCATTGATTATAGAGCCTTGAATAACATCACTGTTAAGAACAAATATCCTTTGCCTCATATCGATGATTTGTTTGATCAGATCCAGGGAGTTTAGTATTTTTAAAAAATTGACTTGAGATCGGGGTACCATCAGCTGAAGGTAAAGGAAGCAGATGTTTCGAAGACCGTGTTCCGTACAAGATACGGCCATTATGAATTTGTAGTAATGCCTTTTGGGCTAACCAATGCACCTGCTGTATTCATGGACTTAATGAATAGAATTTTCCATGAGTTCCTGGATAAGTTTGTTGTTGTTTTCATTGATGATATTTTGGTGTTTTATAAAAGTAAAGAGGAGCATGAAAGAAATTTAAGGGTTATCTTGCAAACCTTAAAAGAAAAGAAATTGTATGGGAAATTCATCAAGTGTGAGTTTTGGTTGCAACAAATTTCTTTCCTTGGTCACATTTTTTCTAAAGATGGGATAACTGTTGATCCTACAAAAACAAAAGTTGTGGAAGACTGGCCAAGACCCACAAATGTAACAGAGATTCGTAGCTTCCTTGGTTTGGCAGGCTATTACCGAAGGTTTGTTAGAAATTTTTCATGGTTATCTAGCCCAATGACTATGCTAACTCGGAAGGGTGTTAAGTTTATCTGGACAAAAGAATGTGATGATTGTTTTCAGGAATTGAAAAGAAGATTGGTGAAAGCTCCAGTTTTGGCACTACCTTCCAGGAATGGTGAGTTTGTTATCTACAGTGATGCTTCATTGAAAGGACTTGGTTGCATCCTAATGCAGAATGATCAGGTAATTGTTTATGCTTCATGACAGTTGAAAACTCATGAGGTAAATTAACCTACACATGATTTGGAATTAGCTGCTGTTGTTTTCGCTTTAAAAATTTGGAGGCATCATTTGTATGGAGTAAAGTGTGAAATATATACTGATCACAAAAGCTTAAATTATATATTCACTCAGAAAGAGTTAAACATGAGACAGAGGAGATGGTGGGAATTAATCAAGGATTATGATTGTACAATTAATTACCATCCGGGAAAAGCAAATAAAGTGGCTGATGCTTTGAGTCGAAAAAGTAATGATTCATTAACAATGTTGCGTTTGGAACGTGATCCTTTGGTTAAGGATTTGATGAACTTTGGCATAGAAGTTTTTGGCGAAGGATGTTCTTCTGTTTTGTTTCAGGTATCAGTGAGATCATCTCTATCAGATAAAATCAAGCAAGCACAGAAGCAAGACAGTGAGTTGCAGAAAAAGGTAGAGCTGGTTCAGAAAGGTAAGTTGCCTGAATTCAACATTGATAATGATTGTGTTTTGAGATTTGGGAAGAGATTGTGTGTGCCTTGTGATTCATAGTTGAAGAGAGAGTTGTTATGTGAAGCTCATAGTTCTCTGTTTTTAGTTCATCCTGGAAGTACTAATATGTACAGAGATCTGCGGGAGTATTACTGGTGGGATAGAATGAAAAGAGATATTGCTGATTTTACTGTGAAGTGTTTGACATGTCAACGGGTTAAAGCAGAGTGGCAGTTACCGAAAGGGATGCTTCAGCCTTTACCAGTGCCATAGTGGAAATGGGAGAATATATCCATGGACTTTGTTGTTGGATTCCCGAAGACATATCGAGGTAATAATACAATCTGGGTTATTGTTGATCGCTTGACTAAATCTGCTCATTTACATGCTATACAAGATACTTTTTCCCCAGATCAACTTTCCCATTTGTATCTTAAAGAGATAGTCAGGTTACATGGAGTTCCTCTCTCCATTGTATCTGAACGTGATCACAGGTTCACTTCTAACTTTTGGAAAGTCCTTCAGAAGTCGTTGGGTACTGAATTAAATTTTAGTACAGCTTTTTATCCTCAATCGGATGGGCAGTCAGAACGAACATTTCAGACCTTGGAGGATATGCTACGAGCTTGTTCGATGGATTATTAGGGAAGTTGGGACCAACATATTTCTTTGGTTAAATTTTCATATAATAACAGTTTTCATTCTAGTATACAGATGAAACCATTTCAGGCATTATATGGGAAGCGGTGTCGAACTCCAGCTTTCTGGGAAGAAGTCGGTGAAAGGAAATTGATGGGACTAGAATTGGTAGAAGAGATGGCAGAAAAAGTTCAGCTGATTCAGAAACACATGAGAACAACTCAGAGTAGGCAGAAGAGTTATGCAGACAACAGGAGGAAGGATCTAACTTTTGAGATAGGTGATCATGTTTTTCTCAAAGTCTCACCATGGAAAAGTGTGATGCAATTTGTTAAGAAAGGAAAGCTGAGTCCAAGGTTCATTGGACCATATGAAATTCTGGAGAGAGTTGGATCAGTTGCATACCGAGTGGCTTTACCTCCGAATTTATCTCAGGTACACAATGTTTTTCATGTTTCGATGTTGAGAAAGTATATGCCAGATCCATTTCATGTTTTGAGTCCAGAGGTAGTTCACCTGGAAGAGAACCTATCTTATGAGGAACAACCGGTCCAGATTTTTGACCACAGGTAGCAAGTGTTACGGAATAAGGTGACTAATCAGGTAAAGGTTTTGTGGAAAAACCACATGATGGAAGAGGCAACATGGGAATCTGAAAATGCAATGAGGGATAAGTACCCCCATTTATTCGATAAGTAAATAAATTGCGGGGACGCAATTTTCTAAAGGGGGGAAGGATGTAACATCCCAAGTAACTAATTAATAATAGATATTTTTATCTATGTCTATTAATGATTAAGATAGTGTTTTAGAGGCTTAAAATGAAAATAAATACAATCTTATGCATCGAATACACTAATATTCTTAAAAGATGGTTTACTGCCTTTTGATGGCAAACCATTTTTAAATCTATATTTTGACAATTTTATAAGCTATTTTTGTCAAAATAAACTTATTATTTATGATTGGGACATCAAAATTTACTTTGTGTGATTTTTTGGTATTTTTCTGATAAAGTTCATTTTTTAATGAATAGTGAAAAATGTTGTATTTTAATTCAAAACCTCTTTTTAATCTACTTTTTTTTAAGATGATTAGATTATCTTTTTAATTGTTTTTAAAGTGAAATTAGAATATATTTTTACCATTAAATCCAATAGTGGTTGTTGGAATTAATTTCACTTTGAAATCAGACTTAAACTAGTGTCAATCTTTTGATACTTATTGTTTCATAAAAACACGCTATTTGCTCTGACAGCGGGAATTAATTATTAAATTAATTAATGAAACTTATATGTTGTGAATTTTTTAAAATGGACTTCATTTTTGAATTCGGAATATCAAATATATCTTAGGGTAATGTTTTGGTAATTTTCTGAAAAACTTCAATTTTTGATGAATAGTGAAACCACTAAGTGGTACTTATAAAAACTGATTTTTCGTTTAAATGAAACTTTTCCACTTCTGTGATTTGATTTTCAAAAATCTGACATACATGGTTGTCATTAATAAGTAAAATGTGTTTCAATGAGATTAAAATAATTTTTTGGTGAATAGTAACTTTTAAGTTCTTAATCGCGATTAGTGGTAATTAGTGTAGTTTAAGGTAAAAATAATGTTTTAATAATATGAGATGAGCTTGAAACATGTCCTAACCTCATTGGATGTGTCATGGAAGACCAATAAAATCCATGGGTCAACTTGGGGACCTCATGGAGCCACTTTGGTTGGGAAATGACATAAATATCTTTTTATTTAATGATAAAGTAAAAATGACACAAACATGATATGTTTTACTAAAACAATTTTTAAATGGGGTTATACAAGTCATATTTTTGATTATAAATAGTCATTGGAACGATAAGAATATTTCCTACATCATAGTATTTTTTTATAATTTTTAGATATTAAATAAATTAAATTATTTATGACATCATGACGATGCAGCGATGACCTCATTATTTAACGATTTAAATAAAATGGAAAGATAATGTAAAATCTAAGACCTAAACATGGAAAAAACCTATTGTATGGGTGGATTTAGAACCCTTATCACCTTATCCTCGAAACACATCAATGTGGGACCTCTTAAATCCGAATACCATTTTAAAATAAAGTGACTTTTCTTTACCTTCCAAGAGTGCCCCTCCTCTTTTCTTATAAAAGGCCCCCACATCTACCTCCTTACCCACACTCCCAAAGCCTTTGTATCGGCCAACCCCTGCCCATTTTGTCTCTCCACATCCCTATCTTACACCTTGAAGCCTCACTTATGGTAGAAGTCTTCCCAAGGAAGCCTTTGATCTCAAACCAAAGGGAGTTACCCGATTTTAAGGTAATGTCTTCACTTGAGTCCTTTTGTTTTATTTTGCTTCTCCAACCCCCTGAACTCTTTTTATTCATTTCTTTTGTAAAAACTACAGTATCTTCAACATACTAGGATGTTATTATAAGAAGGATTTGAGCTACACTTACACACACCTACATCTAATGGTTAAAGGACATACTGTTTCCGTGGATGGTGAATTTATGCCTCCCGAAACGATGATTGTTCAACATTCTTTTAACACCTTCAAAGGTGGACATTAAGATGCCAATATATTTATATATGATATATAATATGTTTATGTTTTCCTTAAGCTTCTGTATTTTTCATTTTTGGCATACCTTTATGGTTTCCATTATGGGTAAACGCGATATCTTCATTTAAGGAAATGCGGACTACCGCCCCCTCAAAGTGATTTGATTTGTTAAATACCATATGTGGGATGTATAAAGGATGGAAATAAGATATTATATATGATATTATACTGGAATTATAATATACCTTTATATCATTATGATTCCATTCTATAAAATATGAAATAGAAATGAAAGTAGCGTTCATGCGTACGTACGGCTTACCGTCTCCATGAACGGTGCATTTCATTTCTTACCTCTAAATGATTATGTAATATTATAAATGCATGCATGTACTGGATATATGATATCTACATCATGAATACCATTTTGGATATAATGGATACATGAACAACTTGTAATTATAAAGGGCTTATTTTTGACTCAAGTACCAATGATCGTTAAAACGACCGTTATTAACTTAAATAATTACATAGTGTTCATGACATGGAAATAAGTGATATAAAAGGAATAATGAACTTGAAAAAGGTTCTTAAACAAGTAAAAATTAACTAAAGTTTATTATTCAGGATATTAAAGAATGATCGAGTCAAGTCGGACCCGAGGTATGGGACTTCGTCTCAATCTCCTTTCATTGAGGCATATTTTGTTTTATACACAACCTTCTTTTATACGGTGTATAAACCCCATTGACTTTTATGTTTATTCCAAAGGAATATTTTTTATACAAATCATTTACTAAATGACAAAAGGGAATGTTTTTGTCGTACGTATGCGACGACAATGACTTCTCCGCCGCCGTGACCATTATTTGAGTTTCGGCTTCCTCTACAAGCCATACCTTTTTTTAAAAGAAAAATAAATACCATGTTTTACTTTTCTTTTGTTTTGGTATTGAAAATGGTTTTCATAATGTTTTTATATCAATGTGTTGTATTGATATATTGTGATTGAAAGGTGGAAATGTTAGGTTTCCTTTATGCATGTTTTATGTGATACGATTATGTTGAGGTTCTTGGGCATTATTAGGAAGACGGGTGGTTCCGTGATAAACTAAGGGCGGGTGAGCCCGATATAGCTCTCCAATGCATTGGGTAATGAGAAAGAGTGAAACATTAAGGTTTATCCGAAGAGATTTAGGGAATATACTGTGATGGGTATTCCAAATGTAACCAAGAGGGTTACTCCCTACGTAAGAAAGTTATGAATGCCTAAAGTTACCTTTATGTCTTATGATTTCTATGATTTATTCATGATTTGATGAGGTATGTTAAAGTGCTTATGTTTTATGGGTAAAGTATGATTTCATTCTTATGTAAATATGTACCCATTTTTCCTTTCCATATTTTTATATCCCTTACTGAGCTTTTTATGCTCATCCCAAGTTTTTTTGAAATGTTTTTCACAGGTCAAGGGAAAGGTACATGATATGATGATAGTGTTAAGGAAGTGTCAAGAAAGAATCCATGTTTTATTTTAAATATGTTTCCATTGATGGGAAAAATGAATACTATCATTATGTAACCACTTTGTTTATATGTGGAATGTAATGCAAGTTTTATGATCTAATTCTCTAAAACTCTAAACCCGAAAAGATCCTCAAGGTGTAATCTTGTAATAACTCAAGATTAAGTAAAGTTTAAGGCTAGGTCCTTATATGCTTAGTGATAGGAATGGAATCATTAGTGGAATATATGAGCATCTCCATCTCTCCGATGTAATCCCGCACTTCATTGGGGTTATCCTCGAAACAGATATCAGTAGAGGCCCCAAGATTCCCTACTCTAGGGATGTGTAGCCCTTCGCATAAGTCCAACCAGGTGGTTTCAGCATCAAAATATAAAATCCACATGTCTGGAAAGCCTCTGGTCATAAATATTCAGCATGTGCACCAGAAGGTTGCAAGGAGAGTCTTACAATCTTGTACTTCAACTTTTTCCCAGCTCCTGCAATAATAGATAAAGGATAAGAAAATACAACTTGTTCCTATATAAAATAATGGCAATTAAATTGCCTAAACGATATAACTCACTAGTAGTCGATGGAGTAGGTATCTTAACTCTGGTAGGAGGATTATATATGGCACAAGTCCACTTTTATGCATGTCATGGCTCATCATCCCCATCCTGGGAATCCATCAAATCAGCCCCGGGTGAGGAACCCGGTGAATTAGCTCTGGGTGAGGAAGAGTCACCTTCCAGACGAAGGGTTTCTTTCCTGACAGTTCTCTTTTTTGTCCCCACCCAAGGAACTGGATGATTCAGTACCCCTTCTGGGTATGATGCTACCCAGTTCTTGACATACCATGTAGTCAAGTGACTCACCGCTCCATCAAATGGTAGATCAAACATTTCCCCAGTCTTCTCCATAGCTGTCATCAACCATAGTTATCGGGAAACCATTAGATTCTGCTCTGACCTAACATGCATAAGAGGGGATACAACAATCTGTTGCAGACACTTGAATTAGCATGAAAATATATATGGCGCATAGGCCTCACATATAATCTCTCCATCAGTTCTGGTGGCCAATACACCATCTCTGCAAGCTAGCATGTAAGACCTCAATTCCAGGCTAGCTGTTCCATCATCAAAAAACTGCCTAATTGGCGGGGTTCCATAAGGAAATAAATGGAATTACTTGAACATTCTTAGCCTCACATTCATATCATAGGGGTTGAGGGACAACGGAAATATTCCAGAATATGCCTGCACTAATGGCCTGAAAGAACTTCCAGGAACCTGTACTACGCTCTGTACAGCATATGTCATGAACTGAGTGGCGACCCATCCCCACAAAACTTGGAATGGTCCCACTATTCTCGAAGGAGACTTACCCATATAGACATGGAGTAATATCCTATGAATATTCACCAAAATTGGGGTGGCCAACCCAACCATTTTCCTCTCATCCAACTTGGCTGCAACAACGAAGGTCCATGGCCTGATGCCTCCCTTCGAATCCCTAACTGGCAGAAGATAAACGCTGACCCACAAGGCTAAGAAGCCTACCAAACGGGTCTTTTATAGGATTATTTGATCCAATTCATACCCCCACTTTTCAAATTCTCCCACTTCCACGGCTGGCCAGAATGTGCCAATAGAATCCCTCTTCTCTATTCTGGGGAAGCTGGCAGGATGAGTACAGGTGGGAACCTTCTCCTTCTTCTTAATAAGAAACATATCCATCTAATCATCTGGATGAATATACTTTCTAGAATGAGTTTTTGTGGACTTTGAATTCTTGAACTTGTGGAAAATTTTCAATAATTCTCGAGCCAAAGCCGGAGTCTTCTCCGAATCATTCCAAGTCACCTTGGGGGGATGAATTCATCATACATATCGACCAAAATTGGATCCCTCGAGATCTTGTAGACATCCCAATGACCGATGACTACTTCTCCATGAGTCAGATGGAATGAATTGGTTTCTGGGCTCTAGTTGCTGATTAGCTCCGGCACAAAGTTGTCATTCCTGTAGACATATGTCTGCCCGACCCAGATGGATTCATATATTGCAGCTCCCTTCAAATATTCAAAAAAATATTTATAGGTTTGTCGCACCCAATATTCCCACATCCAAGTCGGATTCACACCTCTTATAGGATAGAAGTACCAACTCTACTTCCATCCATTGGATTTATCCATCTGAGAATTTCGGAAGATTGAGGGATAACAATGTGGTTGCAGCTCAGGCTTGTGAGGTTTCAGATCTGGGGCAAAAGGGCTATGATGCATTATGTAGGCCTTCTCCACTGTTACAACATTAACAAATGATCCATAAACTGAAAAATTTGCTGAAGAAAAGTTGGTGTTTATTTGAAACCAAGAATGCGGGAGACAGTTCTTTGGCTCTGGAACGTTTACTCCTTGCAGATGACCATGACAATATAAATAAAAGTAAATGATATGTGGGAAATTGAAATGATAATTCTTCAAGTACTTGTCCAAATATAAAATAGTTATGTCACCGATATCATAGTAATCATGTCCAATGATGTTCATCATGTCATCAATCCTCTTTTCATCCAACTCATCAGCCGATCTAATTTTTTTGAGAGCCATTGAATTTGCAGAAATATCAAATAATTAACATTTAAGTAAGTTGGTTTTTTCAAAAAATAAATGAAGAAATAGAAAAATAATGTCTAAAGAATTAAGGTGCGCATGTCTAAACTTGGCGCGCAAGTCTAAGTCGGTCGCATAAGTTTTAATGTGCTAGTACTGGCGCGCAAGTCAAAAAATAGACTGAGGAAGCACAACGCAACGAATAGAAGCGTGAACGAATGAAAAGCCAGACAACTGCGCGATGAGAGCAAGAAGCTTTGGAAGTCTGGATCTTTGCGTGATAATGACTCCCACATTTATAGGTGAGGCCGTACCCCTGCGCTTCGTAACCTACGCACCGCTACCTGCGCGCTGAAAACTTGTGCGCCCAAAATCCTTGGTTTTCTCATTTTCCTCAGAGTCAAATCCTCATTTCTTTTTCAGATCCGACTCTGAGGGGGGACTTTTTTTGATGCTCCTTTCTGTCACAGAGTTTAACAAACAGAAAAGTAAAATTGCTTAAGCACAAAGAGTGTCATCCTTTGAAGGACACCAAAAATTAACAAAGACATGAACAAGGAACCTTTTACACATGGGTCACACAAGTTTCTTTATGGTCGCTCATGTCACTTGCGCGCCACATATGGGTCACGAAAGTGACTTGTGCACACTATTATTTTTTCTCCCAAGGTGCTCAGTGGCCTATAAATACCCCTTGTGGCCCCCCCATTTAAATGATTTTTTTTCCAAAACTCAGAATTAAGCTCTGGTCACCCTAGTCTCTATTAGAAGACTTCCGAAAACTTATAAGGTAATTTATTACCTAGAATGGAAGATCTATAGAGGAAGAATAAGACCTAAGTATTAGAACTCATCAATAATTGCGCGCTTAAGTATCCATCCCTTTCAGGGAAGTGATGATACTTGCGCGCTGCCTTTTCCCTCTCAAGGAAACTTGTGCGCCACCCATCTGAAAGCCTCTAGGGATGATACTAAGGGCTGCCATTCAAAGTCGCCCAAGTATCACTTCACAGGTTCTTTTTCGCCCAAGTGAACTCATGCCGCGCAAGTATACTTGCACGACCAGGACTTGTACGACAGACCAATACTTGCGCGCCTCCTTCCAATTCACTTCCTTTCGTCAAATTCACCTATCCTTTTCAAGATTTATCCTTCAAAACATTCTTCAAATCCATTTGTGGCATGGTTCCTTTGTTGGATTCCTTATCTGAAAGGATTTTTGAGAAGTTATTTTTATTTGGGCCTCCTTTTCAAAAGTAAGCCCCAAGTCTCAAGTCCTCTTTAACTAGGACCTACTTTTCAGGAGTAATCACCAGTCATAATTTCCCTTAACCTAGGCCTCATTTTCAAGAGTAAGCCCCAGTCATAATTTCCCTTAACCTGGGACTCCTTTTTAGGAGTAAACCCCAGCTATAATTTCCCTTAACCTGGGCCTCCATTTAAAGAATAAGCCCCAATTATAAATCCCTCTGAATTTGGGATTCCTTTTCCGGAATAAGTCTCGAGTTAAAATTCCAAATCTCTATAAAGCACAAATACCTTTATGGAACCTTCTCCTGGGCTTCTTTCCTTAACTAAGTCCTGATCTTCATTTACTTGGGCAGTCACACTTACATAAGCCCCATATCATTCCTTGTGACCGCATATTTTGTGGTACACATCGTTAGGTTTACTGATACCTCTTGTTTCTCACACCGAGTAGGACTCACGTGATATTAGAGTGTAAAAGTAACTACGATACATCTCTTTGTTCCATTAATCATACATAATCCCCATAAATTTTAATCGAACTACATGGACTTTAATCTTTTTCTTAAAAGTAGAGTATGTAGGAAGCCTTTATAAGGTTAAATCCCATCAACCATTAATTTTCATCCATCCCATATGACGTTAAACTAATCTTAATTCCCGAACTACATGGGTTTTGATTCCTCTTTAACAAGGATACATAGGTAACCCATCTGTGGGTATGATACCAACTCTGAAATAATCCCTGTCCTTCTCAATGAAAATTAAATTCAAGTGCCCCACTGAGTGGCTTTAAACCCAATATGGTCATCATAATGACCAAGAGATTTTTATATAATGTATCGAAGGATACCATTGACTAAGAATCTCCAATACATACAGATGATTATCCATCAATGAAGTACCTAAAATATATATAAAAGATTCTCTAAATCTCATACATATTAATCATTGATTTCTGAATCTAAAGGAAAACTCATTTTTATGCTTGGTAAATTAATAAGGATTCACGAACATAACTCAAATCTATAAGAGAGTCCTGGAGTAGACAATAATTCCCCCCAAAAAGGTGTGATGAGTCTGACCTCCTATCCTCTCGACCAATGAAAATTCTTAAGTCTCATCAGTCCATAACTAATGGGAACCTACCTTTGGAAAGTAGGTCCAAATTGATATAGAATCATTGAATGTTTCCGGTTCTATGAATAAACCCGTTAGAAACCAATTGGAAAGTTTGAACCTTAAACAAACAAGGTTATCCCCATTTCCAGAAGAAACAATCCATAATGTTAAAAATGATATAAATATAATATATATTCATTAAAAATATATTTATATGGATCTATAAATTTTATAGATGGATAATGAAATACAATATTCGTGAAGACGGTATGTTGTACGTATGCATAAACGTTGTATTCATTTTCCAGATGGAAAGAAAGAAAGAAAGGTAAATAATATATTACTATTTCATAATCCTTTTAATTTCATATATATAATATATTTTCATTAAAACCATCCTTATTACCTTCCCTGTAAATCATGAATGAATCACATCACTTCGTGAGGTGACAGTCTATTATACACATGAACAACACTATCGCATTCCCATGAAATGTAATGTATGTGGGAAAAACTATATAATTATTTTACAAGAATAATAATAACATAAATATAATATATAGATAATAAATACATAATTATATTTATTAGTGAGATGTGGTGATGTAAAATGAATAACATCGGTTTGTGAGGCGATAGTCCGCTATACACAAAAATGATGATTTCGTAACTCATTTGATGAAATAGGGAAATGATTTAGGTTATTAAAATAAAATAAAAACATATCAATATATGAAATATACTATGGTTGTTATATTATTATGTGTTAATAATCATTGAATGAGTTTTAGGAAGAAATAATATAAAATTCTCGGTTAGGGATGCTACCTTTTCTTAAAACAAATTCTTTTGGTTTGCATCAAAATCCCTCCGAGGTTAGAACTAAGAAAAAAATAATGATTCTAGGATTACAGGAGGAAATTAATGAAATTATTTTTTTATTTATTTTCCAAAAAATTGGGTTTTGTATATTTGAAAATGAGAGGAGTGGTGGTGTCCTTTTATAAGGGAGGTGAGTGACACATTTGTACTATTTGAAAATAAAAAGGTGTACCCAGATTTATCACATGAAACATGTCTCCAAAATGGTACATTATAAAAAAAAGATATAAGGTCTATATATGGTCATACATTGGGTTTTTTACAAGTTTTGGGGAATTTTTAACCCTTATCATTTTAGTCCCCCCGATGAGCCCATTTTTCCCTTAACCATGGTAAATAATTTTTATTGTTTTTACTATTCATTATGGTAAAATATTAAGATTAAATTATTAGATAACATATGTTATTAGGATTAAAATTATGGAATCTATATTTTCAAATTAAATTCATACAATCAGAAAAATTTTGATTTAAAATTAATCTCATAGAGGTGATAAGAAAGCTGGTTTTCAAAGAGAAAATATTCAAAAGAAAAAAATGTTTTTATCTAAAAATTAAATGTTAAATTGATTCTAATGACCTAAATTGGTTTAATAGATGTAAAATTGAACTAATATTCCTTTTAAAACCATATGAAAATAATATTTATGTTTTTGAATGCTTTAAAGTAAATGGAAATTCTTAATTAATACCAATATTTTTCAATATTAATCTAAGAATTTAACATCTCGTTGAATTCATAAAATTCACCCTAAGATAATTTTTAAATGATGATTTAAAAAATGAACCTTATTTTTTCAAATAAATTTTCTAATTGTGTCTAAAATTATTTTTAAAATAGTTTTTAAAAAGGTAATAAAACTACTTTTAAAAGCATAATGTTTTTAATTTTAAAATTAGATTTATTCTTATCTCTTGTATAAAAAATACATAAGATAGATGTTATACATTTTATTTAATATATAATATATATATTTCAATAAAATAATTCACCAAAAGTGTTTATTTTAATATATTTATGTAAAACATGTTTGTTTACATAAAAATTATTTTTCAGAAAAAGATTACATTTATTTTTAAATAGTTTCTATTTTCATTTATAATTAATTGGTCACCAAATAAATAATTCTATATATATGTGTAAACCATATATTTTCATATTTTAGTTAATACTATTTATACCCACCATTCCAAAAACTAGTTTATAACTATCATATTAAATAATAATATTTTAATAGTATTCTATGTTTTGTTAAAACTAATTATTACGTGTAACAAAAAATATTGAAAATATTTATTTAATTTGAAAATAAAATATTTTAAATAATCTCAATGTTTTACAAATCCTCTTGACCAATGTGGGATCGTAAGCATTATTGGTAAAAATCACCTATATTCATCGGCCATTGGAAAGAAGGTTCACATCTTTTCACAGATGTGGGTGTTATCGGGTGCTTTTATTTCCATAAATAACCCCCACTGGAAACTATATGAGAGAGGAGTAGTGAACCAACATGAGGATTGTGAATCCACACACAACCCTTCACAACCAATTTCCCTAATCCACCCTTCCCTAGGCCTAAATAAAGACGGTAAACATGACATGAATCATTCATTAACAATAAACAACTGAGATTCCCTTATGAAATTAACTAATAATGTTTTCCTACTTGTGATTCCACATTGATTAGTATCCTTTTTTTGTGTCACAAAGTAATCACTAACACCCTTTATCAAGACCTATATCTGATTCAAAGAAATAAAATCATTGCTGACAAAGTGTTTTGATGCTTCAACTATCACCAAAGCCATGGCCCCTAGAAGAAAATGGACAACGTAACATTTTAAAAAATCCATCATTAGGTGTAAAAATAAATGGGTAGGTATTACCATTTGAACAATACGATCCTAAATCTATAGGCTTCACATAATAATCTCCACGTGAAAAATCTTGTGAGCCTATATCATCTGATGAGATCCCGAATGAAGATGAAAAAGCATGTCACCACCACCAACCACATCAGGATCCTATACCAAGACTTTGAAAATGAATACCTTAATTATATTAAGACGTTGGATTGATGAGTTAATCACAACCTCATCCTTATTCATAAATTTTATAGGAGGGATCTTGTATTTATCCACCACCAGTATCATGAAACCATATCCCCTCATCCACTTATTGAGGGAACTACTTGGAAGATCTCCCCTGGTCACTCAAACCCAAGATTTTATAATATATCTACTGGTGAAATGAGCTATAGACTATGGGGATTATGATCATATACTCAATTCTACCAAGTAATATTTTTGACATATTACAGTGAAAAGAAATAATCATGTTTATATCCCTATTCACACAGATCATGTCTTACAATATATTCCAGATGCAAGCAAGGTGTATAAGTTTATTTCCACCCACATGAAAAAATACTTTCAACATTTCATAAAGGAAAATAGATGAAATTAATGAGAGATATACCTAATTAAATTGAAATTTTTTTCTAGCATATCTTTTCAATAAAAAATGAATAGGCTTGTATTCCTACTCAAACCCTTTTGAATTGCCAATATATTTTATAAGTGAAAGAGGATATTTAGACGAATATTATAGAAATCACATAGTAACATTCACATATTCATATTACAACAAACAGATAAGAACTTCATCTTTTCAAACATACTAGGATAGATAGTTAAGATAAAACATAAATTCTTGCTCATATTCAGGAGGATTATTGATATATTATGGTAGATGTTAAAGGACTGGATCAAGCACATATCACCATTCTTATTTGGGTATATCGGCATAATTTTCTAGTTACCTTAGAACATGAAAATATTTATATCATAGATAGATGTTAGTATTCTCCAATATAAAACCAAGAAAAAACACATATTCCCATCCCAACCATGGTTCTTTGACATATTTAGTATGTCACCCTGTAGAAGGATTATATTTATACCAACAACTCAAAAAAATTATAGTATATTCATAATCAAAAAAATGAAAGAATGTTTCAACATATCCTATAGGCTATATAGTAGAAGGAATAAACCCATTATACCATTTTAGAGATATGTCATCATATCTTGGTGGGTAATAAACACAGAAATTGGGAACATACTCCCATTTTTACCAAGTTCAACCAACATATTTTGGAGGCCAACTAAAGGTGGTATCATATTCATAAAAAACTCATATTCTTTTAAAAATATCCTAATAGATGATAGTAAGTGGGTGAATATATATGCAATAACTAAACACAATCATCATCATATTCCAGAATCTTCCAAGAAGTAGGGTGATATCCATACTCGACTATAAAATAATGGTCAACATATTCTGATGACAATGTAGGAAAGGATCATATTCCCACCATTATTAATTAGTGTATCCTTGAGTATATATGACACATATATATGGTAGTCCAAGGATCATGTAACACTTCATATAAAGAAAAAGGTCATAAAAAACCATGGATATCCTCCTCACAGTACCATAGATATGAATTATGATGTCAAATGCATATGGCTACCCATCAATTTCTAGTATCACCTCACCTAAGTTGAAATATTACCTAGATTATTGGCCACCATCTCTGCCTCTTATAGGTCATGAGTCCCTTTCTTTAGAAAATTGAAATTTGTGGTCAACCAAGTAGAGGAATTATCCTCTGATGAGGAATATTCTTTCATTGATATGTTGAAATAATTAGTTATGAAAACTATACCAACTATGTTATGGTCCATATTTATATCATATTATGACATCTCAGATGTGTTTAAGGAGGAATTCATGCCTTACATACACAATATATTTTGGGAGACTCTTCATTAGCTAATGGCCATGTACATATTTTATCTAGGATATGAGGACTATATCTATGTGGTGAACAAGATTTGTTACTATATAGACCTTGATATATTTTATATGGTTTGAGTCTTGTAGTCATAAAATCACTGTGAGAACTTATGACAACATTGTAACCACAATCTAGAATCACTCTAGAAAATAATTATTAATTCCTCATATGATGTATGTACCTGGTGATGGGTTGAGTATTGATCATTCCACATCACTTTATCCTCAAGACAAAATAGTCCCCCAAGTGAAGAATCCAGCAATTTCATTACTCTAAGAGTGGTAATAAGTCCAATAAATGTGAATTAAAGTTGGTTAATCCTATAAAATAATCATGTTTTTAAGGAATGAAAGCATCATTACTAGAGGTAGCAGGTCATTGGTAGGATCTTGTACTAGGCCTCTTGAATGGTTGAGAAGAAATCTTATATGTGATAACCCAAATCTCCATCCATAAGATTACTTCCATTGGAATGAAACTTGCACTCTAAGTAGACACTACACCCAACTCATTCTTAGGTGAAAATGTAGTATATTAAAAAGATTTAATTGGTGTCCTATATGTAATATATCTAAAAGAATCCTCATCCCATAGGGATAGTGTAATTTTTATCACCACCTCCACCCTAATGGGAATCAAATCCTCAATGGGTTCCAAAGTTAGTGGTGCTGGATCCACATCAACACCAACTAGTAGTAATGGGGGTATTTTTACCCCGACCACAACCTACATAATTATTAAATCCTAAAAAAGTTCAAGATTTATTGGTAGAGTCCTCACATCATCCCCAAACCTTAGGTTCAGGGTCATTATTAACATCTCATTCAAGTAAATTGGTTATTTATAGGATGAGAAGTGATTTCCAACATGAAATAACCTAGTCTTTCTTACCACCACATGACCCACCAATTTCATTCAGGACACTGAGGAACGCTATGGGGAAACAATACCTTGAGAACCAAGTTCTACGAAATCAGAGGTCAAGAATGCATATACACAGAATCAAGGAGAACCCAGAACATAGAACCTCCAAATGAGTATTTTCCACCCCCTTTGAACCTATTCAGTAAAATATAAAAGCGAAAGGAATGGATATATCCTACTCACCACCAAGAGATCCTGAACTCAAATTCATAGAATATATGTTAATGTAGTATGATGATGATACATTAAATCCTAGAATTATTAATAATGAATTAATTCAGGTAAATATTCTCTATGATATTCAATTTCATGTGGAAGTGAATACCTATTCTCCAACTCATTAGGAGAGTGTTAATCTACCTGTAATAATCGAATTTAAGAACTAGGATAGATATTGATATAAACCAATAGTCTTTTTGAATATGATATTGAAGAGTACCATGATTTACCTCCATTATAGAAACATCTTTCTTTGTATTGGGATAATCACCAAGTCTCAACATGGAACTTCAATCAAAACAGGTGGATGTTGGATGAAAGTGTTAAGAATCTATTTTTACTCATACTCATTGGATGAATCTTAAAATATTTCCACCTAAACTTCTCAACAAAACTGAGTCATTTTCCATTCAAATGGACACTATGGAAGGGAGGCATGCTTGAGTAATTCCAGAAAGGAAGTCACATCCTAAAAGGTCAGATTCCACACCTCCTCTGTCCAATTTTAAGAATCTTATATTTCTATCCTTTGATGGCATGAGATATGTAGAGTAGCATTTTCTACACTTCATGTCCTGATATATCTCTATGATGGGACCATAGGACTTGAATGTGTCATCAAAGCTTAAGTGATCTATAAAGACTTTGGTGGTAATAACTATCATATAGAAAAATAGATAACTACTAGGGCCCATCATATACTGGGAAGACCTTATCTATCTATTAATTTACCAATTTAGATCCATGCTAATGAAAACAATGATAATTGATATCAAAAACTTTAAAAATCATGAATATAAAAGGGTCTCTAAATTTATCACTAGATGTAAAGGATTAACATACTCGCTCATCATTACAATCCCATCAAAGAAGTTGTTGGAACATTGTGTATAAAACTAATATGATGAAATATATATATTTATGATCCCATTAAAATATCTATGGTGATTCCGGGAGTTAAAATACATGACACAACATCTATAGAACACTATTTTGGTGAACCAAGGAAAAAATCAACACACATATGCAGTATATGAGAATTTTTTTTAATTCATAAAATTCTACTATTACTCTGAGACTAGTTCCATTAATCATTGAAGAACTAAAGAATTTTTCTCATCACCCAATTCCTCCCACCGAGTGATAGAAATAAAATTTACCCCCTCATAGAGACCAAGAAAGAGAAAGTCCACCCAAAATAGGTGGAATTGAAAAAAACCTTATTCATCCCAGAATAAAGAGTTCCTGGTTACTCCATCATATCCATAAAAAATAATATCCTCAATCTTCTTCATCCTAGGAAACCTAATAATGTAATTCTTAATAATTATAAAAACTATTACCCTTTTCATCAGAGTTTGGGTCATACCAACCATGATAGTTTCATTTTTAAATACATCCTCTAAAACAATATTGATTTATGATAGGTGATACTAGTAAAATCCCTAATATATGTGATCCATGTTTCCACCACACCATTAGAAGAAGAAGTTAACTAAAAATATATATTAGATAGGTTTGAATGAATGTTTGATAACTGGATGACATGGAAGATAGTCAATGAGGATCATTCCATTCTTAGAGCAACATAGTCAAAAAATTGTGGTCTCGGAACCTACATCACTATACAAAGGGACACCATTGAATACATCCTATCATATAAGATGAAAATGGAGGAAGTAAAATAAGGAATAAGAGAAAGATTTTCTCCCAACTCCCAAACTAGTTAGGACTATTGAAGACTTCATACCCTCATCATATGAAACATGGGAACTGCCCCACCATACAAACCCATCATAGGAAAATGATTCAATTCTCATATCTTTTAATGGTATTCACTTTGAAAACCCCTTCTCTATTGATTAATATTTATATGAACCAAAGTTCCTCTCACCAAACAGGGGAGTGAGAGGTAGAGGTAGTGGAAGCCAACATAACTGGGGAATATTTATTAGTGGTCAATCTTCTTATTCTAGTAAAATCCATTTTAAATCAATATTTATAGCTGAAGCCCATGGGTTATTAATTTATTTATCCTAAGAGGAAAATTGAGTCATCCTTGTATCCTTCAAGATTCATCTAAGTCCAATTGTTTTGGTTGATCAAAAAGTTGGTGTTCAACTTCCTGATTAGGCTAGATGTTGGGGTAGACCATATCTTCTCAATCCTTCTATGATAATTATGTATTAATATTTTATTCAATCACCATATTTAGATCCTTTAAGTGTTTTATCCCCTAATACTTTTACCATGGAATGACCCGATGTTGGGAGGTATAAACCTCTAGTGTAGAAGTATGTCATCCAGAAATAATTGAAGTTATCCAATCCAAGATTATAATTATAAACACAATTAATATTTTGAAGGAGCTTAGGGAAGTACATATCAAGGCCATCCAAAGTTACTAGGTGTTTGAGTAAGAATACACCACCATGGAGGTGTATCTAGTAGAAACTAGTTTAGTATAATTTCATGGAACTATATCATTCATATTGAAAGATTGATGGTACATCGTTTGGGGGCATATCAAATCCATGTATATTTAAAGAAATAAAAAAAATATTTGATGGTATCTAGAATAGTTTCTAGATTAATCTTCTTATTTTCCAGAGTCTTCAACGTTTGGGGTATAGTGATGATGATTTGTCTCCCTTGAAGCCAACCATTTAGGGGTATGAAAATTGAAAGGGAATGACCCTATGAAATAACAATATCAAGACCCATTTTGGAGACCTGGTGTCTAATTCTAAGTTTATGGTTATCAAGTAGGACACAACATATAATGTTTTACTCAGAAGACCATGGATTTATAGCCACACAATGAGGTCTCACTAATACCATCAATGCCTAAAGTACTCTATAAATGTAAAGTTTTGGAGTTCTATGCAGTGATAACACCCCATTTGAATCTTTTTAACCATATTAAAATGATGTTGGTTTCTCCAAGAGATAAGGAAAGAAACTAATTATTGAGGGTGATACATGGGTTATTGCTCCCAATGGTTTTATAATTTCCCCTAGAAAACACTTGATCTTTCTCAATAATGATTATGTATTCCCTATAAACCTAATAGAGGTACTGGTATGAGATCTAGAGTGACATTGAAGTTATAAAGTTTCACCAAACCACATACATATATTAATATCCCTAATTGATAATGTAGGATCATCAAGAGGTAGTCATGCCACACATGGGGAGATTAATTATATAAGTAGAAATGCTTTAAAAAAGAGTTCTAATTTTACATTATTTGAGGATTTCCTTAGTCAACTATCTTGGTCAAAGAAATACTTATCACAAGTGGTAGAAATAAAAAATTCCCCAGTGATATATTAGGATATTAGTGATTCCTTTTCCTCAAATTTAAATAGGAATGAAAGTGAATATATATATATATAGATATCCTAATCATAATGATAATGTATTGGCACTCTTAGGATTATGAATGACTCCTCATCCTTCAAAAATGATAGATACTTCTCTTTAAAATCTACTAGTACTATGGAAACTTCCATCAATGATGAGATAGAAGAGGAAGAGGATGACCTTATAGATTCCCCTTCATTGTTTTAGGAAAGTGTCTCTACCACCATATATGATATCATAAAAGTAAACCTAGTTAAAAAATAGGATTCATGACAAACATTGATCAGTGAAACCATACCACTAGAATAAAAATAGATATTTATACATCTTATTCTTGAAATAATACTATTACGAGTTTACATTGAATTACATAGAGATGTTGGTGTTGGATCTTAATGTGGCCACCCATCATCTGTGCTTGGAAGTCAATCATCAAGGATTGAAGTAGGTAGTCAGAAGAATGCATCTCTCTCACGATGTTAGTTCCACATACCAATGAACAATATGTCATATATTCAAGAATATTCTAGGATTATAGAATTATATTTTGATGATCTGTTGGTTAAGTACTGGTACTTATATAATCATTTAACTATCCCTCAAACAGTTTTCATCAAGTTCTATTAGTACATATTGAATATGATCTCTATAATGTGTGGTTTTAGAGTAATGTATCGAAAATTACATTTTTTGTGGTACGTTTCAATGATATCATGTTCAACCTTGAGAAGACTAGTGTGATCCTTTAAATACCACCTACTAAAAACCTTAAGGAGATGAGAGGTTTTTAGGGATACCACACATATACAAAGTTCTTTATATCCATCCTAGACATTAAATTCAGCCACTTTATTAAATTTTGAATTAAATAGTCACTTATAAATGGGAAAAATTATTCCAAGAGTTATTCAAAAGTCTTAAGTGATATTTGTTTCAACCAATGATTTTAATTCCATCGTTAGAAGGGAAGCCACTCATCCTATATGTGGCCACTATAGATCAATCAATCAAAACCCTTTTCAAATAAAGAAATTAAGTAGGAAAAGAAAATAGTATCTAATATCTTAGTAATAAAATGATATATACTGATACATAATAATATGATATCGAGAATAAAATATTTACACTCATTTTTGTAGTAAAAAAACTGAGGCACGACTTGTCACACCACAAGGTTCACCTGGTCTCATGTATCGACCCAGTCATGTACATTCTCAACATCCATATAGTGACTAGGTGTCTTCCTTAATATGGGGTTATTTTAAAAAAATATGATATCTAATTCATATAATATAAGGAAATAAAAATATTGGTTCTAGATAATTTCATCACAAGACATCCTATCTCGAAAAGCATATAGTTAAATGTTGATTTTCAAGATGTAGAGATTTTCTATGCCCATGGAACTACCTAGAAATGGTATGCGTATTTTTATAGATCCTCTAAAAGTATTAATGGTAAATAAATGGAATAATTTAATATAAACCGAGTTTGGTTTGGTATATTTATTGTCTCCTTAGATAAAGTAATTATACCATTTTCTTTCTTAATATCCAAGTGAAGCACAAAAAATGATCCAAAAAATGATGATGTTATTAGAGGACTAAAACTAGACCTATAGATGCATATAACCCATATTAATGTCATGGTATATTCATATATCATGATTAATAAGATAAATTGTGAATATATCATTATGAAAGAATATTTTACCCCTCTCATCAACTATGTGATAATACTGATGAAAAAATCACCTTTTGAGTCGATATTGAATCTTGTCCCCCACTCATAAAATGTTTTAACGGATGATATAGATAACACAACTAGAGTAATGAAAAACACTGACTAGGATGAGATAGTCAACCATATTGTATAATGAAGGGTATTCTCCCCATTCATCATTGTGATATAAATAAAGTAAATTAGATTAATGTTTTCCTAAGGGGGGTCCTTCCATTAGACTGGACTAAGAAGGAATAATTATGAGGCTGAGAATAAAACTTCACACTTTGAGATAAACTAAATGAATAGAAAATATTTTATAAATGGGAGTTTATATATTCCTACTTATATGAATTAAATAAGGGTAGACACTTTCCATTCGACAGAAAGTCCATGTAGGCACCTATAGTGCTCATCAATCAGGAATATCCCATTAAATAAAGAGGCATATCTATTTATAGAAAATGATGACACCATACTTCGTGGAATTTTAAAGGAAGTGACATGCCTTTCAAATTCATTCTAATTTCGTCTATCATCCCCCAATGTTTTTTCATACAAACATATAATCCTAGACAATTTTTGTATGAGGAATAGATATCATGGGTTCATATCTCCTAACTATGTTCAGGAAGTTTAAGTAAATACTTTTAATCAAAAAATTATTCTCTAAATATATCATGGATATACCCCTCAAATAATTCAGGATTAATAACATCATCATCTTTTGAAGTTGAACATCATCGCTAGATTTTGTGTCCCTAATACAACATTGACAATCAATGGAACCGATTTCTATTCTACTAAGTTGATGTGGCTATATAAAATGTAAAAAATCAAGTATAATTATTCATCTCACTATCATGTACTGGAAAATAGAAATTTGCTGTATTTCTATAAGACTCTATCAAATATAATCTGTAAATACTGGATAAAACAAGAAATCTTGGCTAGAAAAACTCTTGCATTCCATGTGGACTTACTATACCACAAAATTCACTACCAAATATGTGAAACCATATTCTCATTCTTATAGAATAGAGGTAGTTCTTCCCATTGATTTTTAGTTTACCTTACTCATAATCCCAATTTGTGGATAGATCTCAGAAGATAAATTATCACATAAGAGACTTATTGTGTTGGAATGACTTGATTAGAAGAGGTAGAATACATTTCACAATCTATAAGTGCACCAGAATTAGATTTCAAAATCCCTTAATAAAAAGGCCTTCCTCTATTTATTCCATTAGGGAGAGAAAGTATGGGTTCTTAGAACCCTGATGATACCTAAGAAAAATCCTTTAAATATGGAACCAAAGTATAAAGGATATTATTTAATATATAATTTATATTCCAATAGAGTTTATTACTTTTCCACAATGGGAGAGGAAGGTATCATTCCCCCAACCAATGTAAGTTTTCTCAAGAAATACTTTTTATAAGTCTGTGACATCCAAAGTCCTTGAGGAAAGACTTTAAAATGTATTGAACCTAATTCCACATCACATGAAATTATTCTTCATGATACCCAAGTTCTAGGGAAAATAAATTAAACATCATAGAACCCACATAATTACCATATGATATTAAACTTCTTAGTTATATTCCTTATTTCATGATGTTGAAGTGTGTAATGGTAGTCCGCCCCACATGAATCAAATCTTCTCATAGAGGCCCATTATATAAAAACTCTTTATCCCCTATACGATAGATCATTCCAGGTAGATGTCTTTGTCACACAATCCACATGTGACTCAAAGCATCAAAGATCCCATATTTCTTACATATTGTATCAATATATAAATGGAACCATCCATTTAAATAACTTCATATGTATTGAATCATGTGCTAATAGAATATGTAGAGATTCCCAGATTCTTTTCCCTAGGCCTAAACAAATAATTTAAAAATAGTAATACATTCCTAGTTCCCCTTCATATGAATCAAATCTATATAGACAGAACATTCTTCTGGAACTGGATGTGGCTTGAGTTAAATTATTAAAGGATATGTAGTGATTATTTGATCTACTATTTTGGGACTAGCTACAATTTAATGAAAGATTCCCTCTTCGGCCTTAGTGTTTGATCCTCCCTAGAAATACTTCATTTCCCCAATGGCACTAAACTAAGGTAATAATAAATTCACCATCCTTACACATAATCTATATCTATATAGAAGAGGCCCATTAATTTTTTTCCAATATTTGTTGATAAAAATACAACATTCTATATATAAACTAGATTTCTATAGATACACCCAATATATATTCATATTTTAAAAAAAATTTAAAAAAAAGTTCTCTCCTATGTATGAGATAGATCCTTCATTTGTTACCATATGTAGATAAATACTTCCATATTCATAAGATCTTGATCTATGTAAAGGAAACTATTCTTTAGGAACTATGTGTGGCTTGATTCCCATTATCATAGGGTACACAGTGATTCCTAGATCTCCTATCCTAGTCCAAATTTAATTTAAAAATAAAATTTCTATCCACCTATATACAATATTGATTTATGTTGAGAATATTTAAGAACATCATTGGGATTTATTCCAATCAAAACTACATATGAATTGGTGATAATATCCTCTATCCTTTTCCCAAGAGAAAATAAAACAAATCTCAATTTCCTCTACATAAGATCCTGATTGGTGTTAGGGAAATTCAGTATGAGGACTACTTGAGGATTTTTTACTATCTATATAAAATATATAGTGATTCAAGGACTCCCTATCGTAGACCCAACAACAATTTAAAAAAATATCCTTTAATATTAGTATTATAGATCTTCTGGTAATAATTTCATTTTTATAATAGTACTATACTAAGGTGAAACCTAGTTTTCTTCCCTAACACATGAAATTGATTTGGGTAGATGAAGCTAAGTAGATTTTCCCATATTCATTGTATAAACCTGATCTATAGGAGGAGACTTCATTATTGAGTTCTTCACAAACCTATTATAAGAATGTACTCACCTTTATATAAGATCATGATCTAAATAAGTGATTACAATATAATTAATACATGTGGATTGATTCTTATCCTTACTGGATATATAGGGAAACCTAAAATATCTGAAGTGGGTATAATTGTAGAGATCAAAAATTCCCCCACCTATTATAAATGGTTGATTATGTCACTCTTCATCCATGAAAATTCTTTTCATGTTATAGAACTAAGATGAGTTTATTTTACCTCACATAAGAATTGTATCTAGACCAAATTTCACATGAGTCTATAGAATGGGTTGAAAATATTTTTTACCCATTCTTAAAATGTTTCAATTTCCCCTATGTATGATCCATATCTATGTAGGGGACACTATTTATAAGGATTATATGGGGGTTTATTCATGTTATCACAGTATGTTCCTAGATATATTATTCAATGGATAACTAAAGATTCTATAAACCAAGACTCCCTCCTCTCTTATGTAGATATTCATTCAAAAACCTATACCAAAGAAGTATAGATCAAGGAAATTACCCATTCCAGTATTCATCATGAATACATAGATATACACTATGATAAAATTACCCTCATATTTCATGTTTCACCTTTTTTATACAACCTTAGGAAAAAAGGAGGTCTCCCAACCACCACCTATTTGTCACAATGAGCATGACTCATGTGATATTAGAGGCTCTTATTGATCTTATCAGGAATCTTTATTGAGATGTACTATGATTTAAAGCAATGAAATCTAATTCCTTATCACATGATGTTAAACTACATGAAATCCAAGTCTTTATCACATGATGTTAAAATGCAAGACAAAAATGTCATTTTTGTGTAATGTTAAACTGCATGACATCTAGGTCCTTTCTACATGATGCTAAACTGAAATACATATAAGTCCTTACTGTAAAACATTAAACTGCATGACATCCAATTCCTCATCTCAAGATGTTAAATTTCATGACATACGTATCCTCATTGCATAATGTTAAACTACATGATATCTTAGTCTTTGTAACATGATGTTAAATTGCATTACATCTAAGTCCTTATCATATGAGGTTAAACTAAACTACTTCAAATTCATTATCACATGATGTAAAATTGAAAAAAAATTGTTCAACTTTTATTATGGTTAAATGAAACAAACCACCATCCATTATCATGATTTATCAATGGACCTCAATAGCCTACCCATAGTCAACCAAGGTTTTAGGTGCCTCCATAGAATTTTCTGAACTTGTCAGTGATAAATAAAAATTCATGTCCCGAGTGTCTTGGTATTCCACAAACCTTTAAAAACTATCAATAATGAGTATTTTTGTATTCAAGGGACACATTTGTTAGGCTATGCATACATTACCTAATTTGGATCCAATATATGTGTTTGTAGTGTGGCCTAATAACTAGAGGCATTTTTATCCTAAGAAAATGGGTCCTCTAACACTTGTATATGATAAAAAATAAATAGTAGAATCAATAATTCAAATATTGTCAATGGTAATACTTTATATCTCTGTCCTAAACCATAAATCATGGTTTAAGAACCTTGATCCCCAATTTACAGTATCCTTATCCTTTATTCAAAATGGTCTTAGATAATTTTAAACCTTGTGAATCCTAATTGAGTTGTTATGTCGTACTCCCCCTTTTCAATTTTATATGCATCATAAAATAATTTTTTTTCACAATGGTCCATGAATTATATCTTTAAGTTTCATAATCCCTAGTCAAAATTATATGAACTTAAAATTTAGCCTCTTATAGAGAAGATTGAAATACCCTAGAAGTATAGTGAAATAGAAGTAAACCATGGAAGAATAAAAAACCGTAAAGGGTAGCCTGAGAAAAATTCAAGTCTTTTATAATAATGAATTAATATTCAATGTATTAGGAAAAAGTTAGAGAATATATAAAAAAGGAAATAATCTTGAGGGACCATTTTATGGACCTTGTATATATTAGGACATGTTTGTTGGATCCTTCTAATACAGGAAAAATTTGGAGTAATAATTTATCACATCCCTTAACCTTGATAATGTGTTCAATAAAAAGAGACACAACTATTAGGGTAGTATAACCCTCCTTGAATATATTTTCTATACAACTAAATCCATTTCCCATGTTTTTAAATTTTTATAAATCATTCACGAATATTAATAATTAGTGCATATTGATTTAAGGAACACATCTATTTGGTTATGAATACATTCCCCAATTTGGATTCTACATATGTTCCACTAGTTTAGCATTCCAACTAGAGACGTTTTCACCTTGAGAAAAAGGATTATCTCATCTCTATACACCCTAATAGTTTCCCAGTGGAAATCATAATTCTAATGTGGTCAACTACCATCCTTTGTGCACATATCCCATCTAATCGTCCTTGGTTCAAAACCCTTGAGATATTATTTACAAAACCCATAATCTAACTATTCAAGTGTATTTTATATACTTGATGTTATGAAACGATATACTATACTTGTTCTTGGGGATTGGATATAGAACCTAATTCTTTAAAAGTTTTACCATCCTAATCATGGGACCCAAAACCCCACAACATATTACTCCAACATTCACGACCGTGAAATTCCCATGAAAATAGACATTATTTTCGATAGGATAAAAACCTATAAAGTGAGATATGAGATAAATCCAAGACCTAATTCACTAGATACGAATGTTGCATTATCTAGGAAATATTGACCATTAAAAAAATGAAAAAGGAATAAATATTATTGACTCAAAACACCACAAAGGTAATCCTAATAAAAATTCATGTTCCATCCTTCTAAGACTTCCATATATAAAACTTAGGGAAATGAAAGGGAAATTAATGAGAAAGGAAAAAATCTTGTGAGACCCATAATACAATTATAGTAATAATCTTGGAACCTTTGTATAGATAGGTTCTCGAAAAACTGGAATCAATTGTATATCATGTCCCTTCAATTTCCTATAGCATCTCCCCTAAATCAGAAGATGACCTAGAGAAAAAACCATCATAACTAACTCCTATATGTTATGAGTCACTAGATTCAAAAAATACACCTTTGTGTTCCAACCAATAAGAGGAATAAACCTCTTATTTGGAAGGGGATGGAATGGTTTTGTGGAATGAATAAGTTAAGAACAAGATCTTGAATATGTTTTGTCCTATACACACATCATGTTATGCCATCCCAAATGTGTTCAATGATTAATTCACGGCTTACGTATGCCAAAAATTATGAGAGACACCTCACTGGATAATGACTATTCACCTCACTTATAAAGGATATGATAAACAACTCTATATTATGAAAAATATTTTTTATCATAAAGACCTTTCTAATTTTTTCATATCTCAGGACATAAGGTCATAAAATCACTACGAGATCTTGAGGTATTCTTATATCTATAGTCTAGAAATAATGTAGCAAATAATTTATAATGCCTCATCTAATGTACTCATCCATGGATGGGGAGAGTATAGAGCATTGAACTTTACTTCATAAATGAGAAAAAAAATTCCCCCCAAAACAACATCCTGCAATGTCATTTCCATAGGAGAGGTCACATGACTGAGAAACATGTGTGCTAGTTAATTGATCTAGAAAAATAATTTTTTATCTAGGGAATGAAAGTAATGTAACTAAATGTAGTGTCACATTGGTATGATCTTGATAAAGGCCCCAGTAAAGGTTGATAAAACATATTATAAGAGAGAACCAAAATATTTGGCTACAAGATAGCTCCCTATGGAAAGTAGATAACACTATAAAGGGAACATCACACAAATCATGATCAGGTGAAAATATTCCAAATAAATATGATTTCATTGGTAGACCTCGTGGAATTTACCCACAAGGATAGGATAATTTTTCCCACCACCTCCACCCTTGGGGTTATGAAATACTCAGTGGGACTAGAAGATATCATTGGAGGCTCCAAGTCAACCCCAGGCCATAGGACTAGTAAATTTTTTACCATAAAAAAACTATAAATTCCTAAAATCCATAACAAGTTCAGGAAGTAATATTATAGAACCCACACTCCCCCACTAAAAATTTATTGGGGAATTATTATCATTTACTCCATTGAAACCATTATTTTCCAAGCTAGGTAGTGATTACTAATAGTCATCACCCTGGTTATTCTTACTGGTATGTGACGCACCCCTTTCATTGAATACATTTTCATTAATGATGGTTTAATATTCCCATAGGAATACTATTCATTGATCAAAAACATGGGAACATATTATGGGGAAGATAATATCATACAATAAAAAATGGACCCCTGAGAATGGGGGTTGGGGGAAGTATTAAATATGACTCTTGAAGGGGATGTAAGAAACAAAGAGTCCATTAATTTATCAAATTATGATGATATTATTATATATTACTAATATACCTTGATTAATATCATCACTGTTAATATGTTATATGATATAGATTGACACATGGACACCATGTAACATAATGGAGAAACAATACCCTAAGATGCATGTAGTACTGAATCACAAGATGGGGTCACATGTACTTAGAATCATAGGATAAAAAAGAACTTGGTACCTATAAATGATGAGTTCCCCCTAGATTCCATTCCACAAGAGATAATGTGAAATTCGTGGTTATTTCCATGTCACCGCCAAGAGAGATTAAAGTTCTCTCTATAGAAAAGAATTTTGGTCAGTTTGAGGAAAAGATATATAATCCCAGACAGCTCAATGAGAAATTACATTGGGTTAATATTTCGAATGGGTATCACCTCCAAGTATAGAAAATTAATACCACTATAAGGAGAATAAATCTATAGGCCATACTTTTGTTGTTGGGATGGGGAAATTAAGTGGAATTAGTTGGGTTCAGTTAGTCAATTGTTGAAGCTGGATGAAATCCGAGAGGATTAAATATTACTAAAATGGTTGTCTATATTTCCAAAGAATACAATGGAGTTCATATATAAAGAAAGATTTAGAAGGTGAATAGTAAAAATGCATATGTGAATGAGGAATTTAGAGTCCTTGAATACATGAGGGTTCTTACATGAGGATAATCTATGGTTGATGGTGACCCAAGAATATCATATGGTAGTGGTGACTGGTGGAATTGGATGGGAACTCCAATATAATGTAGGGTATGATCACTTTTGGGTGCATAAATCATCGAGTAGATCATTGAGAGTACTCAACATTGTAATTGTCTTTAATTGCTTGAGTAATAGTAGAGTACTATTCCCCTATGGATTTATATATAAGTCTAAACTAATTTATCCTTAAAATTCTTGTGATTTATTTTATTTTGATTGATTAATATGTTAGTTCTTTTAGAAATCATCTGTATTTTTTACATTATGGTGTGGTGGCTTGGGTGAGGTTGACTTTTATGATCTAGACATAATAGTGTGGGCTTCATTTTATAGTATTTTCTTCTATACGTGACATTCCTATGATATTTTTAATTAGAATGTTCCATGGATCAAACATAGGTGGCCTCATAGCGGTCCAAGAGGTTTGATTCATGAGGGAGATTGGCCAAAGGACAACCCCCATGCCCATATAAGTAGCACTGTGGCTCATTGGGATCATTACATGATAGAGAAAAAATGGATTTATATCCATATTCCGATGAGATGGTCGAGACGGAACCCCTTTGGTCACACAACCACCAATCTTTTTTATAATTCTTTAGTAGGGGAAATTGGTAATTTTGAAGTCACCCCATTGGGTTCTTGGGTGAACATCCATGAGGGGAGAGACTAAAATAATATCTCTCCCCTATCCTTATCCTCTCCCTATAACCCTTGATGTGGGTGTTCTTTTTAGAATTTTTTGGAATTTAGAGGTATGATTTCCTCTTTCTCTCATCATTATTACTTCAGTATGAATCTCACATATTTAGTGTGACCTGACTTGGGATTTGGAAACAATTTCTACTAGATCATGGGTACAATCTTATAGAATGATAAGGATTTTTATTAGTTTGGATAAAGGATGTCCTGACAGGATGATCGAGCACCATTTCTATCCATTTCATTATATGTATATTTCCCTATTAATTTTTCTAGGTTTATGGTGAAATTGGGTTAAATGGGAATTTTTTTGGGTAATTAAGTTGGGTGTTTTGTATGGATTAGGTTTGGGTGTCTGTTATGAGTGGAACACTCCCCATTTTTAATTTTTTCAATACCATTACGATAGTGAGTGAATTTTTTGGTAATTATTACTATTTTAATTAAATTTAATAATTTATTATAATTTATTATAATTGTTATTGGATTTTGTGTCTTGAGATAAGAGCTTGAGTGTTGGTATAATCTTGGATGAGGCTTGGATGACATTTGGTGATGGTGGATGATCTTTATTAAATATAATGGATTTGTATAAGGTATGTGGTCCCTAAACATATCTATGTGGTGTATGAATATTATATATATTACATGTGATATGTAATCTTGCCACTATGGGTGATCAACCTTTAATTAAATTAGTTTATTATTTAAAGAATATTTTTTTTGATTGTAAATGAATTTTCAAGGTCCATGATAGACCCTTTAACTCTAGTTAGATTCCCTAGTCACTGATGGTCATGGGGTTTATCATAAATTCTTGTGATGATAGATGTGGACCCTAAAGTGGTTCCCATGATATAAATAGAACATATTGGACCCTAATAGGTTCACTTATTTCCCTTTAGTAGGGTGATTGATATACTCAAATGGTTAACCAAGGGACATATTGTATATGGACCTTGATATCACTTATATACTTCAAGTGAGAGGATTGTAAGGGTGAGTGTTTTCCTCCACCACAAACATATGATTACCTGGGTAAGTATTCCTTGTTTATGTTTATGTATAGGTTTGGTGTGAGATGATATACCTAGTCTATATGGAATGGAGTTATGATTTAAGAAATCCCATTAGTGTGATGGAAATATAGTATTCTTAGTGAGAACGTTTAGGCTACAATGAGAGATTGTCTATATTAAAGGATATTCCCCCTCTAAGTGATTAGTTTGACACTGAGAGTTGGGGATGTGAGATAGGATATGATTTAAGGTTTTTGGTCTATGTTGTGGAAAAGGGGACCTTAGTGGGTTTCCAAGAGTTATGTTGATAGTATAGAGGGTTAACATTGGGAAAAATATTGTTTTGGGTTTGGGTGTCACCTTTGAACACAAGGATCAATATTGATAATCTAGAATTGATTTTATGATGTTTATGTGTAGTTTATTATAGATTCCTTCCTATGAGATGTATGATGGGTCCTATTGTGTACCAGCCCATGTGTATTATACAAGTTTTAAAGGAGAAGATAATCCCTCAAGTGTATCTGACACACACACACATGATATGTTTATGTTTCCAAAGTGGGATACCCTAGGTGAATGATATACAAAGTTATAGGTGAGATATAACCCCAAGTTTATGTGATATATGTGATATGAGGGTTCATGTTTCAGGGGTGGGATACAATCCCGGATTAGAAGAGGAAAATATATATTTGAGGTAGGGGATGTGAACCCTTGTGTCTATGATTATATGTTTTCAGTGTGGGATGCGGATCTCCTTCGGTGGGATTTTTATGGTTAAGAGGATGGATGTGGGGCCCCATATGTAATATCTTCTTATTCAAAGGAAGGATTATAGAGACCCATTATTTTAATACATGTATATTACATCTTTTTTATATTAATATTCAATACACTTCACAAACACACACTTGAGGGATGTAATAGTTTATTTTCTTTAGATGATTGGTAAAAAATATTATAATTTAGTGAAATATCTTCAAAATATATAATAAATATCTTCTACTTTAGTACTCTTCATAAATATACCCTACATTAAACCTTTATACATAATATAGGGAAGGGAAACATAAGAAAGGGTGATCTTAGATGCTCATTAATGGTAAAAAAGGGAGATACATAATCACAACATGAACATAAGGGTATGATAACATGATCATAACGTATGAAAAACATTCCTTGAATAAAAAAGATCAGAATATCGATTCATGTCATAAATATTGACAGTTCATAAGACATCAATGAAAATTAATTAAAAAAATATTAGCCATGGGAGCGTGAAATTGGTATAAGACATAGAATTATGGAATACACATAATAAAAGAAAATGATTTCCATAGTAGTAAAGGATCACTTCCAAGGATATCAAAGTTTTATGGGTTCACTCCCCAAATAATCATAGTTTTCAAGATTCACTTTTAAGACCATTATAGTAGAAAAAGTTCCTTATTGAACCATATTGACTCCACTTTCAAGCCCTATCTATCTTATGAGATATAAATCATTACCCAATGCATTAGAGGGAGATATAGGTCCCACCCATCTTTGGTTATAAAATAACCACCACATTTATATAATGTAAACAACATCACCTAAGGAAAATCATATATATGTGTTCCATAATATTATAAAACATTTAGGATATCATAACCTATGAAATCAATTTTGTTTCATATACATTTGATCATTTTATAACCTATGGAAAAGTGACAGGTTTTATAATAATTTAATTATTTCATCATATCATATCTTATGGAAAAAGAAGCAAGCATCATAATAATTTTTTCATGTTATAACTCATGGAAAAAGAAGAATGTTTAATAATAATTTTTTCATGGTATAACATGTGGAAGAGAAACTGGTTTCATAAAAATCATGTCATTATAAACATAAACCATTCATATAAATATTAAAAATGGTATCTTTAGATCATATCCCTAGTAAAGTAAAAGTTACATAAAAGGATTTCATATTATATAGAAAATTATTTTGAAAGATAAATCACTTGAAACATATCACGAGGAAACTATATTTTATTCGAAAATATTTTTTTTAAAACTAAAAATTCAAAAAACAATTTTTAATTGTTTTTATTTGAAAATAAACTATTATACTGATAAAGGAATCTTAAAAAATCATTTAAAACATTTATTGAAGAAAATATCCTTCCTACTTTGAAAACATTTTTTAAAACATTTTGAAAATACATTTATCTGGATATAACCTTGAAAAAATATGAAGGAAGATTCAAATAAAATAATAGTCAAAATAGTAAGATTTTTTTTTTCATTCTATACATTTTAAAAAAAATATTCCTCTCACATTTTTGTTATAATTCAAACGAGCATTGTTTGGAATGTGATATAAAGATTCCAATAAATATTTTTTTTTGTAAAAAAAGACACATGGGTAAAAAATTTCATTAATATATCATTCTAAGAATGTTAATATTTTTGATAATATTTTTAGAAAACATGGATTTGGAAGAAAAATTATTTTTTGACCGAAGGGAGAAATAAAGATGATTTTTCTTAAAACAATATTTTGAACTATCGAGTATATAAAAATTAGAAAATGTTTGAATAACATTTATTCTACATAATAAAATATATTATAATAAAATAAATTATTTTATTGAGAGTTAGATTATGGGATTTAATAATTTGATGCATAATCATGAGAACTCCCAATAAATGATGAGATTATAACATAAAAACCTTACTACATTGATAACTTTTAATTATAATCCACATGAATGAATACAATTAAATGAAACTTATAATATAATCATAAAAAATAAATTCATGATATTACATGTCAAAGTTGTTGTATATAAAACTCATAAATATGATAGGTTCATAACATAACATGTGTCTCAAAGAAGGGAAATTATGACAAAGACCCCTTACCGCTTGGTTATCTTTTGAACCATATACCCATAAAAAAGAGATCCTAAAAGAGATTTTTAAATCTTTAAAATTTTAATGATAATAAATATAAAATACATACATGGACATTATATATACCACATATAATAAATAAGTGGTTAATATGACATGTATCTCACTGAAGTAAAAAAAGTGAGATAGAAATCCCTTACCACTTTAGTAATATTTTGAATAATAAGCCCCAATAAAGAATAAAATATAATGAAACGTTTAATATCATGAAAAGTAAGAGATTAATTATATAATATTTAAAATGTGAAGTATATACACCCCAAAAAATAAACGAGTGGTGAAATTTTTTATGGCTCCCAGAAATAAAAGAGAGTATAAATTAATCACATTATGTCTCAAATTCCTTCGTATAAATTAGAACACCTATATAATAAATATAAGTTTATTATAAATATATTATATAACAATAATTATAAATATTATACTATATATTATTTACATATGAAAATTCATTACCCTTTTATAACAAATTCCTTGTTTAAATCACATTTTAGGTAATAACCACTTTGTTTTTCGTATATGTTTTGATTTCTTATTTCCGGTCATCTTAATTTGATCCTAGTTCCATAATATAAATATTAATAATCATTAAATAATTATATTTTTTATACATTAGTTATAATTTTATGACAAATCATGAAAGGTGTTTTTTATAGATGAAGTATGTTACAATTTTGGAGATGGTAGGTTATATGTACACATGTGTAACATTTCCATTTTTCAATTATCATTATACAATGAAGTAAAGTAATATTTTAAATTTATATAAATATAATAATATCATAAATAAAATATTATATATTTAAATATACTTCTAAATATCATCCATCTGGTGTGGTTATGATAAGAGATACTCACATCGCTTTGTGAAGGCAGTAGTCCACATATACCCGAACAATGATATTATCTTTCAGTGAGTGAAAATATAAGAAATAAAATAATATATTATAATTTAAAAATTATAAATATTTCATAAATATCATAATAATTACTTTTATATCACATATATTCATTAATGCTTCCTCATTATATTCTATATAAAGAATTATTGAAAGTAAATCACATTACTTCGTGAGGTGATAGTCTGCCATATAGACGAATGATGTTGTTGTATCCCATACAGAATGGAAAGTAAAAAAATTATATATGATATAATGAATAAATAGGTATAATAATTATATAATTATCATATATATACTTTATATTCATCATCATACCCGACCTTGAGAGGTGGTATTGTAAAAAAGAGTCACATTAGTTCGTGAGGCGGTAGTCCTCCGAACACACAAATGATGATTTCGAAACTATTTTTTTGAAATTGGATATGGTTTTATATCATTAACTTAACATAAATATATCTAAATATGTGAGATATACTGAGTTTAGTTTATAATAATTGTTTAATAATAATATAATGAGGTGTAGGAAGAAATAAAATAAAAACTCTCATTGAATAATGTTACATGTTCTTCGAGTATTTTCTTTGGGCTTATACCAAAAGCCTTAATATGATGGATTTATTAAAAAAATAAGTCATAGAGTATTATATTATGTAATTTTAGAAGGTATTTTTTTTAAACAATAGGATTTTATGGTTTGAATAAGATATGAGAGGGGTGGACTTTTATAAGTGAGGTGAGGTTCACACTTTTAATTGTTTTAAAAAATTGGTGTACCCACATTTTTGTAATTATAGAAGGCTCATAAATATATTATTATCAATACTTAGACATGATATATTAAAAATAAATCTAGATAATATATTTTATACAATATTTTGGGTAATTTTAACCCTTATCAATTTAGTTTAACCTCGGTAAATCCATTTTTCCTTAACCATAGTAATTAATTTTTAATGTTTTCACTATTTATATTGGTGAAAAATTAAATTGAACTTATTAGATAATATAAATTATTATTATTAAAAATTTTGGATCATTGTTTCTAAATTCAATTCGTAGTAGGGTAAAATTTTAATTTAAAATTAATCACACGGATGCAACGAGAAGGTGTGTTTTCATCAAGAAAATAATCAAATGTTTATAATGTTATTATATAAAACATTGATATGAAAAAATAATTCCAATTAATAAAATTAGAAGAATTAATATATAATTTAACTAGTTATTCTTTATAACCAATTTAAAAAATACTTTAACTTTAAAAATAATTTAAATGAAAATGAATTTTTATATTACAATTTACTAATCTTCCCTATTCATGAGAAAAATAATCTTTTCAGATAATTATAAAAAAATCAACCTAATAGATATTTGATATTATGGTTTAAAAATAATTCAAATAAATTTTAAAAGACTTTTAAAAATTATTTTTTTTCAAAAATATTTTTTTTCAAAAAGGCCAGAAATCTACTTTTTAGAAAAATAGACTTTTTGAGAATAAAATTAGATTTATTCTTATCTTTTGTCTTGGAAACACATATAGAGAATGTTTAAAAGTGTATTGAATAAAATATATATAAGTTTCATTAAAATATTTCACCAAAATTTCTTTTTTTAATTTATGGATGTAAACGTCTTTGTTCACCTAAAAATAGTTTTTTAGAATAATATTTCATTTATTTTAATTTTTATTTTTTTTCTCCAAAGAATTAATTTTATATTATTGTTTATACCATATATTTTTATAATTTTGTTAATACTATTCATACCCACCTTTCAAAAGGCTAGGTGATATCTATCATGTAATAATATTTTAATAATTTTTCATGATTCTTTTAAACTCGTTGTTTCATGTAACACAAGATAAATTCAGTGTGATGTGCAATAAAAAATATAAAAATGTTTAAATTAATTTCAAAAAATATGTTCCACAAAATCTCAAGGTATTAAATTCTACCCCCTCCCCCCAAATGAATTTCTCCATCAAAATTAGACTCGGTCATAAATGGTTTAACATTTGAAAAATCCTTCTTAAAATTCACATCAAAAAAGGGTTAATAAATCATACTCATTAAAAAGTGAAATGGATGTGTGAACGTCAACTAGATTAGAACTTACTTGGTTTTAAAATAGGAAAAAATGGGTGGGAAGTGATAATATTTATATATATGAAAATAATAAATTATTTAAAAGTGATAGGGACCATTTATCACAAGAAAGTGGATATTAAATGAAATTTTAAGGTCATCAAAACCATAAATTTGTGATGATTTAAAGGACCATTTGATATATCATATGTGAAGGTAATAGGGTATGTTTTTTAATAAATATAATTTTCCTAAAGTTGAACAATTGTTTTTCTATTTAAAAATTTAAGTAAATATACTAACTTGATATGTTTATATTTTATAATCACAATTTATTCCTTTAGTTGTGCTTCAATCAATTTATAATTCACCACTTATTCTAAGAAATTAATATCAAAAAATAAATTTTTATGCATGAAACAATAAAATTTACTTTTAATAGGTCTTAAGATCTATAATAGAATGGTAAGTCATTCCTTTAATCTCCAGCTATTATTATAGAAAAATGGTCAATTCATGTTTTCAAATATACATAAATCTTAATACGGTGAAGTAATACATTAATCTATAAAATCTTGTCCAAATTTCAACATAAACCATTTTATAAATTTTTGATCTTATAACCATTATAAAATCTTAATATCAAAAACTTTATAAACTAGGTCACTAAATTTTAAAAAATAAATAATCAATAATCCTGCAAAGAACATGAAGTATCTCTTAATCGTCACATACCAAACATTTGAATACCTTCATCATGTATTCTATTGAAATTAAGTAATAACATAAATTACCATAAAAACTTATTGAAAAAAACATGATTCATTATTCCTAAAATTAAAAAAATTATTAATGGATGTATTACTTAAATCAAAAAATATTGTTAACTCCATCAATGATAGCATTAATTACTTTTTAAAAAAATCATTACTTTTTTCGAAGGTCATTAATACTAAAAAAAATTTACTTATCCAAATCAATAATATATTTATCCAAACTCAACACCATTTTCTCAACCTCAGGAATATATTATGGGTTATCTTCCTTTAATCATGTGTTTTCAATAAAATATATCCTTTCTATTAAATAAATTTCCTAATTCATTATTACTATTCAACATATTCTTACATATCATTAAAAAAATTATACTAAAAAATACTTATAAATTTAATGATTAATATAAAAAAATTATTGAATTCCAATACATAATCACTTAAATAATTCTACTTCATTTTCAAATAGTTATCTGGGTTTTATTATCTTATTTCTTAATATATTTTTCCTTTCATATGTCATTTGTAGTCTCATAATCATAAAAAATATTACCATTACTCATACAACCATGATGATTCTATTCATGCTAATTCCCCTTATGAAATAGTTTTTTATATCTCTCATATATTCAACATTGGAAAAATTCAACAATCGATGATACCTTTGGTAGACCATTATTCTTATCAATTGAATTAACTGAGCTTTTCATTTTCCCTTTGAACTTACTTAATTTGTGTGATTTTACACACCCAAAACATCTTCTCATCACTCATAGACACTACCTTGAGTTCTTCTCTCCACATTATCAACATATAGGAAACTAAATCTTCTTTCATCCATGGTCTCCACTACCCGAACAGTTAGTGAACTCTATCCTTCACTTCTTTATTGAGTCTGAGGGTTGGTTAAGGTGCACAATAATAATGTTGTTCTATGATAACTAATGATGCATAATCAAAAATATACTTTACTCAATTCATCATCCCATTTAGCTACTCATTAATAAATTTTCCATCACATTCAATGTTTTCCACAGTCATTCAGGTTCCCACAATTGAATAAATCCAAACAGTATAGTGTGAGAAATTCTAATAATAATTTGAAACCAAATAATCATGAAAATAAATTATAGAATGTATTAATCCTGACACCTTATTTTTAATCTATGAAACCTTAGTTTTATTCATGTCTATTCATAGTTATCATCTATTTAAATCCTTCATGATGGTTTGTAAAGATTTTTTAAATTTCCAAAGAATATCCCCTGAGAGTGTCAAACGAGGTGTGTTGAAAGACCTATTCTTATACAATAGGTGATGACCAGGTCCATATCAATACACCCTTTTCTAAGTTATCACCCCTAAGTACCTCTATACTAGAGCCACAACCACTTGTAATATCTAGAGAGGGATGCTTTGAAACCTATTTCTCTATCCGTTACCAAAATTCCACCACATTTTGTTATATGATGACTCATCCTTAAACATATAATTAGATACATACCTAGAAATATACTCAGAAATATCCTTAGGGATATCACTAAGGTTTTTTCATCATAGTTTCAAAAGGTTAACTAAACCATTCCTCTAATACAAACTATAAAGACCCAAGATTTTCTTACATGGATATTATATATTTTTGGAAAAATATTAAATGCAATACAAAAACACAATCCGAAAGACCCTAATAGTTTAGTGTATTTAGATACTAGGGACAAAATATTCTAATTTTTTGAAATATCTTCAACATCTCCTATAAATATCTTATCCTTTAGTACTCTTCACAAACAAACCATACTTAAAAAAATTCTTTATAACCTAGGGAAAGAACGAATAAGAAAGGGTGATATAAAATTCTCATTAAGGTTTAAAAAAGGACATACATAATCATAACATGAACATAATTCTATGAGAATATGAGCATAACATATAAAAACCATACCTTGAAAATAAAATATCATAATCTTGATTTATGGCATAAATATTGGTAGTTCATAATACATAAATGATAAATAAATCAAAGACAATGATCCATGAGAGAATAACATTGGCACAAGACATATATTTGTGGATACACAAAAGAATATATAAACATTTCCATTGTAGTAAAGGTTCACTTACAAGGATATCATAGTTGAATGATTTCACTCTCCAAACCATCATAGTAGTCAAGGTTCACTCCCAAGAAAATCATAGTGGACAATGTACTTTAGTAAACGGGGTAATCTCCCCATTCCAATACTATCTATCTCACGAGATATAAATATTTACCCAACTCATTAGAGGGAGATATAGGTACCATCCATCATTGATTATAATGTAAAAATCCATCCTTAGTTATAACATATCCACCATCACATAATGAAAATCATTCATATTTGTGCAATAAGATCAACAAAAATTAATCATATCATTACCCATGAAATGAAACGGGTTTCATAAACATTTCATTATAACAAAAAATATGTAAAAGAGAGAGGTTTTATAATCATTTCATCATTTCATCATAACATAACCCATGGAAAAAATAAGTGGATTTCAAAATAATTTTATAATTTTACAACCCATCAATAAAGAAGAAAGTTTCTTAAAAAATTTATCATTGTAAATATTGTATAAGTGAAAAAATTTTCATATAAATACTACCCTCATAAACACAAACCCTTCATTGAAAAATAATAATATAATACTTGAATCATATCCCCTTTAAAGAAAAATTTAAATTAAAGGATAGAATCATAGATAGAAAATTATTTTTAATGATAAATCACTTGGAATATTTCCTGTGAAAAATAAATTTTCATTGAAAAAACATTTTAAGAAAAAAAATTTATAAAACATTTTGAAAATTATATTATTTGAAAATAAAAATTGAAACTTATAAATGATGATTTTAAAAAAAGGTCTAAAAAATCATCACCAAAATGTATATTTATATTTGAAAACACTTTTAATTTTTTTAAACCCTATTCATTGAAATTAACCTTGAAAATATATAAAGTAATATTAAAATAAAATTATATTCATAATGGTGGTAATTTTAGTTCATGTTGTACATGTTAAAATAAAGATTTGATTCACATTTTTGGAAAATAAAAACACGAATTGATTATAGAAATACATGAATATTCTTTTATAAATTTTTTCTAAAAAAGTAAAACATTTGTAAAAATTGATTTTAAAAATCATTTTATGAATTCTAAGAACATTATTTAGAAATCATGGTTTTGTAAGGAAAATGAGTTTTCATCCAAATAGTGAAATAACTTTTTTTTAAACATTGACTTTAAATGTTGAGAAGATAAAGAATGGGAAATGAAGGTAAAACATATATTCTATATAAAAACCATATTATAAGAAATAAAATTATTTTATTGAGTATTAGATCATAATATTTCATTATTGGGAGCATAATCATGAGTAATCCTAATAAATGATGAGAACGTAACATAAAAATCTTACCAATTTTGTAACCTAGAATAATTATCCCCATGAATGAATAAAATTAAATGAAATATATTATATCATGAGAATAAATAAATTAATGATATTATATTTCAATGTTCATGTATATACTCATTATAAAGAAGATAGGTGCATAACATAACATATGTCTTAGAGAACGAAAATTGTGACAATGATCACTTACCACTTGGGTATCTTTTGAACCACAATCCTCATAAAATAAAGATCCCAAAATGAATATTTAAATTAAAATAATTTTCATTATAATCAATATAAAATAAAATCATAGACATCATATATAATAAATATATGAAAAAGTGATGAATATAGAATGTATCTCATAGATTTAAAAAGTGAGATAGAAATACCATACTGCTTTAGTAATATTTTGAATCGTAAGCCCCAATAAAGCATCAAACATAATGAAACATTTAATATCATTAAGATAAGGATATTCATGATAAATAATATCAAAGGGATAGTATATACATCTCACAAAGAGAATGATTGGTGAAAATTTATATGTCTCCCAGAAATAAAAGAGGGAATATAAATCTTATACCTTATGTATCGACTTCCTTCATACATGTCTGAAAATACTTTAAATAAATATAATTTCATTATATATTATATAAACCAATATATATATATTATACCATATATTAATTACTTATGACCATTCATTACATATTTGTTAATAATTCCTTGTTAAAATCACATTTCAGGTAATAACCGCTTTGTTTTTTGTATATGTTTTGATTTTTTTTAGTCCTCTTACTTTGATCGTAGATTATATAATCTCTAGAATAATAATCATGAAATAAGAATAATATTTATTAATCAATTATACTTTTATTACCAATCATTAAAGGTAGTTTTGAGAAATTATTTATGTTACAATCCTGGAGACGGTAGGTCATATGTGCACATGAGTAACATTTCCATTTCTCAATGAGCATTATATAAAGGTGGTAAGTAGTATTTTATCATTAAAAACTGATAAAAATTTAATAAATAACATATAATTTCTTTAAATATACTTACACATATCATATATGTTTTTTGGTGATTAAAAGAGAGAGTCGCATCACTTTGTAAGGGCAGTAGTCTATACGTACATGAACGATGTTACCATCTTTCAGTGAATGAAAAAGTAAGAAAGAAAATGATATATTATCTTTTAATAATGATTATTATTTCATTAATATCATAAAAACATAATTTTAATCACATATATTCATTAATTTTATACTAATTATGTTGTATGTAATGCGTTAGTGAAAACGAATCACATTGCTTTTTGAGGCGGTAGTCCTTCGTACACATGAACAATGTTATCATATCCTCTACAGAATGGAAAGTAAAAAAGGTTTATATGATATAATTAATACATAGGTATATATATGTTATAAATATCATATATATACTTTATATCCATCATCATACCCAACGGTGAAATGTCATAATAGAATAACAAATGACATTGGTTCGCGATGCGATAATCCACCGTACACAAGAATGATAATTTTGTAAATCATTGGATGAAAGTGGGGATCGATTTAGGTAATGAAAATATCATAAAAATAAATAATTATATTTAATATAATTATTTTATTATATTATTATTGTTTAATAATAATTTATTTATTTGGTGGAAGAAATAATTTAAAAATGCTAATTGAAGAATGTTTCCACTTCTTCGGGTATCCTCTTTAAATTTTCTCCAAAATTATTATAAGGATGGATTTATTCCAAAACTAAGCCTTATATTATGTGATTAGGGATGTTGGGATGGGATTTGGTTAGGTTCTATCCTATCCAAAATGTTTTTAATGTGTGAATAATATAGGATAGGGGTGGTCTTTCATAAGTGAGGTGAGTGTCACACTTTTAAAGTATTTGAAATGAAAAAAATGTACCTATGTTTTTCACGTGATAAATGGAAAAAAGGGAGTATAATAGAGACTTAGACATTATAGGGTCCAAATATTTCAATAAATTGATTTTATTCAAGTGTTTTTTTCATTTTATAAATTCAATTTTTAGTTTAACCCCTTAGTAAACCTTTTTTTATCTTAACCATGATATTTAATTTTTACTATATTCACTATTAATTTCATTAAAAAGTAAGTTAACCATATTATATGATAAAAATTATTATCATTATAAATATTTAATGAAATTTTCAAAATTAAATTAACATATTTGGAAAATTCTAATTTAAAATTAATCTCATAGTCGGGATGAGAAAGTGGGTTTTCAAATTGAAAATGTTCAAGTGTTTATAATGTTTTTATATAAAAATTCAATATGAAAATGAATAAATTGGATTAATATATATATATATATATAATTTAACTAATATTACTTTTAAACTAATTGAAAATATAATTTAACTTTATAAATAATTTAAACAAAAACACATTTTTCAATTAAAATTCAATATTTTTCACTATTAAACAAAAAAGATTATTCTTTTTAGAAAATTATAAAAAATTCATCCTTAAATTTTTTTTATATGATGGTTTGAAAAATGAAGTATCTTTTTTAAAATAAATTTCATAAAATTATCAAAACAATTTTATAAATATGTGCGTAATAATGGGAAAAAACTACATTTTAGAAAAATACAATTTTTAAGCGTAAAATTTGATTTATTATTTTCTTTTTTCTAGAAAACACATAAGATGAATGTTAAATAGTTTTTTGAATATATAATATATAAATTTAATTAAATAATTCACTATAAGTGGTTTTTTAAATTTATTTAGGAATTATTTTTTCATAAAAATAAATTTTTTGGAAAAGATTTCCTATGTTTTCATTTTATTTATATGGTCATTAAAAGATTTATTTTATATACATGTGTAAACCATATATTTTCAGAATTAAATTAATAATATTCACAGACACTATTACAATGGCTAGATTAAATCTATCATATAATTATATTATAATAATATTTATTCTTTTATTTAAACCTAGTGTTGCATATAACACAAGTTAAACTCAGTGGTACATGTAATGTAAATTAAAAAAATGATTAAATTCATTTGAAAATAAATATTTCACAAAATATAAAGGTATTATAGGGACACCCATAGTTGTATTCTATATTTTTTTATGTTATGTATAGTCCCAGGTATGGGTTGGATCTAGCTATGGGATAAAACCCCTGGTGAATGAATATAATTATTCCAAGTAGAAGATGTGGGCCTTCAGGTGGTGGATATATATTGGTTGAACATAGAGGATGTGATCCCCTATGTGGATGGTTTTTTTTGAAAAAGTCTCTCGGGTAGGATTTGGTACCCCTAGCTGATATTCTGTGATGGTTTTGAGGTGGGGCATGGTTCCACATGGGTGATACTCCAAATAGGTTTTTTGGAGAATGGGGGTCCACCTAGGTGGAATGTTATTCTCTAAGAAACATAGGAAGTGTCCAAAGAAGGTATGATCAATCTCCATTTTCACTATAGATATTGATGATTAAATGTTATTTTTTTTATTCTTGTACATTCTATTTATTTTTAATGATTATATCACCTATGAATACCCTTATTTACTAGTCATGTAAGGGAAACTAATATAGGTGGCCTACTGAATTTTACTCACACCCTTCTTAGGAAACCCTAACACTTTAGTACCAGAGTAGACCGCATTTTTCATAGGATTGGGTGATGAATATGACTTGTATTGGATGATTGAGCTTAATAAACTCAATAAGGATTTAGAGATGGAGATGTGATGAGGATCAGGGATAGTAGTAGAGTATCTATGTATTTTATTATTTATTTTATTTTTCTATATGTAATCGAACTATCATGTGATAACATGGGATGTGTGACTGTATTAAAACATTTATATATAGTTATAGAATGATTATTTTTTATTTGATTCCATGTATTATGATAATTTTATTATGGATGTTGTACGATATTTGTAATATTATTTTTACTCTAATAAGACAATATATTCTACCCATTTTAACAACATATATCCTCATTATTTATTGTTTTCCACTACCATTTTGGGAGGTTCATCGGATAACACATAACACCCTAGTCTAGATATTATAGAGGGGTATAAGGATGGTGGGAATCACAGTAACATCTAATATGAAATACACACACACACACACATATATATATATCATATAGATATGAAAGCTTTACGAAATATCTCCTTCAATATCACAATTTCAATAGAGCCTTATATCAATTGGTACATTTAACCATATATTGAATCTATTAACAAAACATGATAAAAATATCCAAAATTCAATTTGGATATCTTCTTAAAATATTTGTAAAGCTATCATGAACTTCACAGTGTATCACATTATATGAAATACCTTGTGAATAGCCTTACAAAACTCTTATTTATTAACTCTAAAATACTCTTAGATCATCTCCAAGAGTTAAAATCAATCCCTATCTAGTTAAAAATAAGGAGTAACCCCAAAGGAATTTATATTGTTGAAAAAAATATGAATCAGTAGATGCATAAATGAAATAAAAGAGAGTCCTCTAGAAAATAATTAATGATACATAATCCCTAAATGGTTATTAAATTATCTCTATTAAACACATGTATATTAAAACCTATATCTAGAGGCTATATCAAATGAAATAATTCATTATCATATGATCCCCTTTTCAATGAAATCAAGTTACATAGGGACACTGTATAGTGAACCATGTATAAATACATTTATTTTACATCCTTTACAAGATTTAAAATGTTAAATTTCATATATAATAATATCCCAAGGATTGATATGTTTAGTTTCATTGGATACTAGCTCTTTAATTAGATTATTTTACAAAACATACAATCATTTATTCAAAAATACACCATACTATGCCATCTTCTACAAATATCATTACTAAGAATCATCCTCATAACATAGGGAATGAAAAAATGGGTGAGTTGAAGCACATAGTAAGGGGTGAATAAATATTTAATCAAGGAATATTTTATAATAATAATAAAACATGTTTATAAGAGAAATATCATAACATTATGAGTGATAAACATAGTACATTAGTGTTCCTCAATGTACATGGATGAGAACATAAATCCACAAAACATCAACCTAAAAAATAATAGCTATAACATGGATTACAATCATTTAACATAAATATTGAATTATAAGATTATGTGATCATAAGGAATAATGTCCTTTAACTATGGAACAAACATTATCATAGCGAAATATTACCGTCATGAGACATTCTCACAACCCGACCCTACCTGGGCTTGAGCTGAAACTACCCCAAGCCCGCCTCCATAGGCCAGGGGTTGGCGACCGGTGCCGAAGGCACAACAACTCAGGGAGGCCTTTCCCTAAGTACCTGTATGCAGACACGCAACACACTCAATGAAAAAGTGCAGAGTAAAAGGGAAAGTAAAGTTAAACTTCTATATATACAAACCACAAAAGTGCATCGACCTCTAATAGTACAAAGTACAAGCTGAAGGTAAACTGAAAAGAAATGGGGTAAAACACGCGCCCAACCAAAAAGTGCCACAAAATGGCAACATGTAAACTAAAGGAGAACTACCGGAAGGGTCCCCACCTAGAACCCGACTCCGACCACCGCACGCGGTCCAAGCTTCCGAACTCCTAAGCTCTTCTGACGTCATGACCAACCTGTTCGTCATCTGCAAGGGCACACCAAGTGTAGGCAAAGCCCAAGCAGGGGTGAGTATAAAAATACTTTGTAGGATACCCCGAAGGCTTGAGGGAGAAACAAAGGAGGTACCGAAGGGTGAGTAGTAGATCAAATATGAAAATTAAAGGAGTACAACCGAGAGTGTAGTCAAGAGTACAACAGTAAAGAGTCCAGCTCAACCCAAAAAGAGAAATGAAGGTAGACTCATCCAGACACAAGGATCTGGAAACGGTGAGAAGATGAACTTCTCATCGAGTCTTTGAAAACTATAGCACGAGAGTAGACTCGTCTAACCTTGAGAATCTAGACACAGAAAGCACGTGGAATACCCTGCACATCTTTGCCTCTCCTCGAAGGAGAGTAACCAAAACCCATGAAGTGGGTACTGGAACAAGGTATACACATATATATTCTCTGTCAATAAACCCAACCAAGGTCATAAGGGGATCTCCGTCCCGTAGCTCAGCTCAATAAAGTGAGTATCCAACAGTCCCAGAAGTAGACACCATCGATGGCCAGCATAATTCACGCCTGCCCCAAACTACAATTCAAGGGGCTCAAATCACCGCACCTCAAAACTATCCACTTTGGGCGGCACTGACTCACCCGCACGATTTTAGGTCGCATCAAAAGGATGCATCTCGGTGGGGAAAGCACCTCTCTTACTTGAGAGTTATGGGGGTATGTCAAACCACACCTCATCACTGCCTCGTAGTCGAGAGGTATCCTCAAAGTCAACAGGCAACCCCATGCCCAACCCTGCTGGAGGGTACCTGGAAGTTGAAGGGTTCCCACTATAGGGAGACTCGGAAAGAGTCGACAGGTGACACACTACCCAGTCCCATAACAGGGTAATTCACTGGAGGGTGACCCGGATAAAGTCAACGACGAGTCCCAATGCCCAGTCCCGTAAAAGGGTACTCCACTGGAGGGAGGATCATAACCATCATCGGAGACCAATTATCAGCCTAGCTGGAGGTAAACCCAACACTGATCTGGCCATCCCTGCTAGATGGTACTTCTCGGTGGACACCGCTGTACTGGCCATCCCCGATGGATGGTAACCCACTGGCCATCCCTGCTGATTGGTACAACTGGCAAACCCTGCTTGAAACAACCTCAGCCCTGCTGGAAACAACCTCATCCCTTCTGGAAACAACCTCAGCACTACTGGAAACAACCTACTGGGTACAGGATCGGTGCCCGCGTAAAGTGTTGGTCACACCGAATCTACAAGAACTCTACCAGGGAATACGAAGGAATGGGATAAACTCCCCGGGCCTCTCAGGGCGATCATTCTCCAATCCGTTGAGTCACTGTCGAAGCGGACTGAGACAACTCATCCCAGAAAGTGGGAAAACACCCACGCTGTATGAACACCTGTGGTCGTAAATGGTGTCACAGTCTGGTGAAAGGGCATGGTACTGAAACCCCTCACAACTGAAGAAATAGAGGAACAAACAATCTCTATCGGCCAAACCATCGATAACGAAACCAAGGGGAGATCACTCAACCCTTCTGGTCAAACAAAAGAGCACTAGGCCAGGGGAAACTCCAGCCTGCTGGTCAAACAAATGAGCAAAGAGACAGGGAAAAACTCCACCCTGCTGGTCAAACAAAAGAGCACAGAGGGACCCTCTACGTCGCGAGAGGTCAAAGTACACAAAGCAGAACACAGCGCGCATGTGGGGCCCACACGACGTGTGGCCCCAAGTCAACCCCAACCAAGCACACAAAAGTTCTCAGGTACAACCATCCACATGTACCCCCAGCGTTCTCGCATACTCCTAGAGTATGCCACGCCTCCATCCCAAAGGATAACATGCACACGAAACCCAACATCAACCCGAAGGCGTAACATAACAACTCCAACTTGCCACCTCATCAGACTATGCATGACCAACTACATCTATTCAAGCATTACTTCACTCTCCCAAGAGTGAACGCGATCACACGCCAACGGTCCTCTACAAACAAGGTAGAAGAACTACCACAGGTCACCTTCACATTTCCACATTTAATAAAATCATGTAAGAGGCTGCACATGCCTGAACAGATTACACCGTTGTAATACTCGTGAAAATACATGCGAGATCAACTACTTACTCGCCTCCAATGGATATCCAACAAAAAAGTCGCCAACACCGCTTTACGCCCGAACAACGTCCCGTGGTCATGAGCCTCAGCCCTGAAAACAGTCGGGTGCATCGCACTATTGCGATCCCCTCAGGAAAACACGTCAAAAAGAATGATCACTTGAGTGCAATGGATATCCAGATAAAAAGATGAATTTCGGCTCACCGCGCACGAGCGGTGCTACGTGGGACCTGCATCCCGGTCTCGAAGCAAAAATAATGGATCACACCGTTGTGATCCTCTCGAAAAAGTACACAAGATGGACTATTAATTTGTCCAAAACCGACACCCAGTGATAAAGATGGAAATCACCGTCAACTCCCGAAACTGATCTGATGGGGTCCACACCATTGTGTGGAATTAAAGCGAGAAGATTGCGCCATTGCAATGCCCTCCGAAAAACACCCAAAATCGACTGCTCGCACGCCCCGAAAAGATGTCCGATGAAAAGGTTACAGAACGCGGCTCACAGCTCAACAGACGGGACATGGGGCCAAAGCCTCAACTATAGCTTCAATTCCTGAAACCACCCTGGTAAGCTTCGCCCTGGCGCCAGGGTCCCAATGCTGCTGACGGCGCTCAAACTGGATGTCATACACATCCGCGCCGTCCAAAACAAGATTCCCCAGAAAAACATCAATTCACTTAAAGACGCGTCGCGCCTCCGAGAACCCTCATTTCGGGAATTAAAAATTCCCAAAACCATCTCAAAATGCTCGACATAACTCAAGGAACACATCGCCACTGATGGCACGTGAATCTGACACTCGAGCTGCCTTTTAGAGGCGATTTAAATTTTATCGGACCGAAAGGGGGTGGGTCGGGCCGGTTCGGCCAGCCCACCCACTGCCCGAGCTGGCCCATGGTTCACTGCGTGGGCAGGCCCGCATCGCCCGGACCGGCTGAGCAGGTCCGGATGTTTCCCCATGGGACCCGCGAAGCGCGGGTCCCTTTTCTACTGGCCGGGGTCACGAAAACCCCGGGTCTTCGTCTCGCGACGACCGGCCGAAGCCGGTCCTCCTCCTCCCCCGTGCTCCACGCCCCGCCGGCGCCTGCAGCTGACTACCGCTGTGCCCCCAGCTTCCCTGGCCGCTCCGCCTCAGCCAGCCGCCTGCCAATTCTTGCAATGCCGTCGTCGCTTGGAAGACCCGCGCTGCCGCCGAAGCCCCTGCCGCCGCTGTTGGTGCTCGTCGGAAAAAAAAGGAACCCACCGGAAACTTCAAAAACCCGAAACTTTGACGAGCCACTGCGGCCACCTTTGAACTCCAATTTAAAATCCGAAATAAGAATTAGAAATAGAAGAGTTTATACTAAACGACCATGGGATTTGATTTTAAATTCGACGCTATAATTGAATTGAAAGAAAGGTTCGGAAATAAAAACGCAAACCAAAACCTCCTACCTGTTGGGGCGTTGCCCGACGCTTCACGGTGGGTCCGCTGCCACGCCTCTTCCTTACCAGAGGGGAAGAGGAGAGGGAGGATGAGAAGGATCTCCTTGGTGTGTTCCTTCCTCCAGGGGTTGCAAAGGACAAGGGAAGGGGGGGGGGGTTTAAATAAATTAATTAACATTTTAATTAATTTAATCCTTAATTTTAACCTGCATCCGAAACTCTCGACGGGGTCGAGGTTAAGCCTCACCTAGGGTAAACACCACCTCTCGAGCACAACTGTGGTATCAAAATTTCAATATGATACCCCATTCAAAAGTTATTAAACTTAGCGCCCGAGGTCCCCAAATTATTAAAATGCCCCCAGGGCCATTTTTCACAGACGGCCCACGCCCGCGAAACTTACACCCCTCATAGGGTAAACGACATGCTCCAAACTCAACGATGCCCTCAGTTTTCCAATACAAGCCACCGTTTAATAGATACTTGCGTTTCAACATTAAACGAATAAAATAATTAATTTAATTATCCGTTTAACATTCTGATAGCGAGCGAGGGGTCCCAAAGTCCCGCGCCGACATACTTTATGTTGTTCCTAGGGTAAAAACCCCATTTTGGACCCATTCTTGCACTCAGATCTCTGATATGAATCTCCGTTTAGGAGTTATCTTAATTATTTTACGTTCCTAGTGTGAACGCACAGAAAACTTAATTCTGGCCACACCCGAGCTCGGAATCGCACGCTGTCTAAAGGCGCTGCTCTGGAATAACATCAAGAATATTCCAACGTCTTTTATAGCCAAAAACTGGGTTCTTATAGACACACTATCAATTCCCATGATTAAGAGTGACTAAAATGTACTCTTTAGTACCTATCTCACATGATATATACTCTTAACCAAACCATTGGAGGGAGATATAAGTCTATACATTCCGTTCATCCATACATACATGTGATACTTAAAAACCATTCAATTTTAACATCATAAAGAAACCATGGAAATAAATTGGGTTACATAAATCTTATAAATGAAAATCATTCACTTTTAATAAAAGAACCCAAGGAAATAAAAGGTGTTTTATAAAACATACAAAAGGAAATTATTCCTTTTCCATAATTAACTGATAAAAATAATGAGGATTTTATAAGACATCCAAATGGAAATAATTAAATTTTCATAAATATACCATGAAAATAAAATGGGTTTCATAATACATCCAAATGGTATAAAATAACATTAGGAATTAAATCAGTTAAAACCAAAAACTTGATCACAAAAAACAATCACATAATAAAAGAACATACTAGTTGAAGCATGAAATATGACTCCATTCGAGATAGTGTGTTCCATATATGAGTATAATGAAAAGAGTGGGAGGGGTTTAATAACCCCTTTAAAAACTTCTCTTTAAAATATTGAAGAAATACACCAAAGAGTCATAGTTGAAAGTGGAAAAATATTATTTTATATAATAATAAAGGAGGAAAAATAAAATTAATGATCCATTTAAATTAATTAAGTGATTCATTTAAAAAGGACAAAGCGATTAAGAAAAAATTAATAGATTAAAAAATTATAATAAATGAATTAAATAAATAATTAAATAATTGAAATTAAGAGAAATAAATGACAAAATGTATTTGGTAAGGAAGTTCGAAAACAGTACCTGAAGTTACACATATGTTTACCACTTTAATCACATTACAAATTAATGTATTAGTATATTGGATTTATTGGTAACGAAGATACCAACACTATCCCTTTATTTCATGATCTTATAAAGAAAATAGTTATAATAGAAAGTATCTATTTAATGGTAAAGAAAGAACCCTAAAGAAGAGTAATATCATAGGTTTTTAATGGAAATGGAATGAAAACCAAAGTCCCTTACCATAATAATAGTTAGAATTAAATATAGAAGAAAGTGGAAGATATGGGATTTCTTAGATGCAGTAGCTTTACATCTTTATCTCAATTATCCCAAAGAATACGAAGAAAATTATGAGAGAATGATAATTATAGAATAGAGTGATTGGATATTACAATTTGTTTCATACTCTACAAAAATAAATAAGATTTTTAAAGAAAGGGTACTTTGAGAGATATTTTAGCCATTGAGCATGTTGGAAGATGAGAAAGTGTGTCGATATAGATTTCCAAGCCACTCAAATACTCTATTTATTTATTACAAAATATATAGTATTATTATGGAATCGTCTAAGGGTAATTAATTAAAATTAACCAATGTTTTACATATTTTTACAATAATGAATGAATCCATTAGAGCTTCTGGATCGACACCACTAGGTACTTAGTGGCCTCCACCAGGTAGTCAGAGGGCTCCTTTCCACTTGGTTATTACTACCTACTTCTACTGGTGGGTCAGTACACCTCCACCAGTTTTCTAGTAGACTCATAAAGATAACTTTCTCAATTCCCTTCAAAAAGAATTATCCAATTCTCCCTCACCAAGTAGCTTATAGGGTTCTTCTTTATGGGGAAATGTCTGGGCATGACAACGATTTGTTGGTTTCACTAAACCGGCTAGTTGGTGGTGATCATGTCTATGTTCATCACAAAGTGTCTTCTCTACTTTATCCTATGATATTCCATAGATATCAAATCATCATTATAAGTCTTAAAATAGTTATCATTAAATGTACAAGAATACTTCAAAATATTAAATAAAAATATTACCAAGATATCTCTATAAATCTTAAATTAATTTAGTAAAGACCATAAGTGTGTTTGCGATCATTAAAATAAAATAGAAGTGAGAATCCCAAAAAATTTACCCTTTGATATTTTCTAAAAGTATGGAGAAAAAGAATCTTTTATTTAAACGAAGAAAAGAAAACATAGGAACCAAATAGGTTATGGGAATACAAAATAAACTCTTCCCAAAGCATAGAAATTAGAAACCTAGATTTTTCTGGAATCTTTCACTTAGTATTATTTCTTCTGCTTGAATTACACTATAGTTATAAAAAGATCTTCTATGGATGTTCCCGTGACCTTTAAATCCTCCTCCACATGAAGGAAGATATTTAATATTTTTATATAGGGTCTCTGTATCAGTGATTTTAGAATCAGAGCTCTCTACCTTCCTATCAAGGATTTTTTTAGGAGAGGTGTCTCTTGGCGTTATCATCCCTTCAGCCTCAATTGGGCCTTCCTGAGGAAGAGTCTCTTATTGCTTAGCCTCTTTAGTTAGTTGCTCAACCACCACTTGGGGGTCAACTGGAGACCTTTTCTTCTTATAAGAAACAAGTTTGAAGCCCTAATTATCCACAATGAATTTTGAATAATTTGGGAAAATTTTAGAGGTGAGGGGGAATCAAATTCTAAAATTTTCTTACCCTTGCGGTTACTTAAAGCTTCCATTATTTCATAAAAATGTTGACGATCAAACACTTTTTGAATTTATTCTTCATTGATTTGTTAAACCATTAATTTATTCAATTTGGGACTTAATTTTATACAATTCATCACTTTTTCCATTACTATAAGTATCAGTATAATTAACATTCATATCTTCTGAGAAGATGGTATCCCAAGATTTCTACTTGTTTCTGAATACATGAAATCATTAGTTGAATTTATTAGTTGGAACCATCTACTATCATATAAGACTCAACTAGTGGCCCCTTGGTAGTGGGATCTTGAGAGTCAGGAATTAACACATCTACCATATTGTTAATAGGCTCTTCGAGGTGAGCTCCATCATGAACAATAGATTTTGTAATGTCCAAAAATTTTATATTTTACTCCCTTCAACATAGATTAGTAGGATGACCTATCATCCCACATCCATCACATGAAATCTTCTTTAGATATAGCTCTAAATAGTTCCTGACAACCATACACTTATTACAGAAAAAATGATTTTTTTCATGATCTACATCAATTTGGATGTTATCAGAATGAGTCGAAAGGGTTACCTTTTCAACCAGGTTGGATTAGAGATATAATCCACTATAATTCTGGTAAAGTTTCCAAACTGAACATTCTCAGTCTTTTTATCAAGATGAATAGGGGTCCCAATTATCATTTCAATTTCATGAAAGATATTTGAATGCCATGTGACCCAATTGAGTCCATACAATCGAAACCAGAATTGATAAAAGGAATTTCATTCCCATGATACATTAAAGTCCATATACCATTCATGCAAATAAATCCATCCTGATTTTAGAAGCAAGGAATCAATGCCCCATACCTGAAGCTTCAAGTCGTCTGAAGGAAACAGATAGTGAAAAAATCCTAACCCAAGAGAGAAAAATTTCTTATTAGATAAACTATAAAAAATCAAGATCCTATGAACCAAATCTTTATGTTTCTAGGGTTGTTCACGTTTAGGTAAAAAAAATTCAGAAAATCAGAGAATTGTTTCCAATTTCTATTCTATTAATGAATTCTGCATGGTTTTCTTTAACTTGGGTTGATAAAACCTTGTAAAAAATTCTACCAAGGCATGAATCCTTGAGTAGTGATAATGACCTGAATCCACCCAACATCGACCCTACAATTGAAGAGTTCTTCATGGTATCAGCATATGATCCACTTCAAGCATCACTTTAAGATAGAGCACGAGTTTCCTGAGAATATCATAACGTCGCATCTGAGGAAAATAATGTTTTTGAAAAGAGGTTGAAAATGTAAAAGTTTTAAAATAATAATTAATAATATGAAAAACAATTATTTTTCTTAATATAGTTTTAGTAAAATAATTTTGGAGTATATTATTTTTAAAAATTATAAAAAGTGTTTAATTTTGAAAAATGATTTTGAGAAATAAAGTGTATCTTTTAATATTATTTCAACATTAACAATATTAGATCCCACTTATTTAATTAATTAATAGAGTTCAAGGGGATCATATACATTTGAGAAAACTAAAATAATTAAATAAAATACATATAATATATTTATTTTGAAAAAAAACATTATTATATTTAGAAACGAATATATTAATAGGTCATAAAAAATTCATAGAGTGTAAAACTAGGTGTGTATTAAGATCCCACTCACATTGAATAGGATAGAGAAATGGTTTAAAACCCAATCAACTCTTTTTAGGATAGGTCCGAAGGAGTATCTTCACATAAACCACATCCACTTTTTTATATCAAGACTTGACTATTTTCCTTGGAGTATTTTACTCACATTACTTTTCCAAAATTATGAAATGTTTTGAAAACATTTGATTTTTAATAGATTTTGGAAAAAAAATTGAAAATAATTTTCAAAAGATACGTATCACATGATTTAACAGGATTAAAATATATGTATCACAAGTTAATTATACCCAAATCACCTTTGATGAAGTCAAAGTCATATAGAGGTGTGTTTTAGTGAAGATATCACTAAGTTCATGGTTTTTGAAAACATAATAAAGATGATATCACCTTTTTTAATGTGATATGATATAAAATAGTGTATCAAGTTAATTTTCATAGTGTGAGAGTGTTTTATTGGATTTTTAAAAATACTAACCCCACCATTGTTGAAAAAATTTATAAGCATAAAAGAATATGTTTTCCTAAAGTTTAAAAGAGGATGTTTCATCTATATATGTTGGGCCCAAAAACTTAAATAAACTATTTATTCTTCTTTGGATATAGAAAGTGAAATAATTTTTTTCTTCTTACCACTCAAAGGGATGAGGGATGTTACTAGTAAATGGAAAGTTCCACTGGTAGCTTTGCTATCTATTTTGTGTCCTCCAAAGTTAGTATTGAAAAAACAAGAACATTCAAATGAGGTTTATTTATGATAAAATAATCTAAAGTTTTTATTTACTTTTAAATAAATAAAAATTATTCTAAGGGATTTTAATGTTGATTCATTTGGATTTAATTTAAAATAATCACTATAGAATACACAAAACATGATGTCTTAATGGGTCAATGTAATGAATATTAGACTACTGATCATACTTTGATAAATATTATTATTGACTAATTGAATGGATTAATCCAATTATAGATTACAAGTTGTACTAATGGTAATTCTATTTTCATTATAATGATCCATGAAAAAAATTATTTAGAAATAAGTTGAGTGGTTGTACATTGGTTTAAAAAGGTTCCATTGGAATTTTGGGAAATTTGAACACTAAGGATGAATTTAATTATCCCATAAAATTCATTTCAAATTACTTATTCATTGAATCCATAAATTTATTATAATTTTATTATTGTTTGGTATGAAAATACATCATAAAACTAAATTTTAAATACTAATAAAGTGTATGATTTTCATAGAAAAAGGGTTGAATCAGATTTTTCTATTTTCAAATCATTTGATAAAAGAAATATAGTTAACCACACATACAAATATCGGATGGATTAATTTAAAATCTATAAATATTTAGTTAACTTGAAAATATAGTTCATAAATTTATGATTTAAAAAACATGGTTGTTGGAACACACAATTGTTTTATGTAAATACATATAAAAATTAAATTTTTATAACCATTTAAAAAAGTTTAAAATTAAAAAGGTCACAAAATAAAAAACAAGTTTTTAATTGATTCAAGCTATAAAATGGGTAAAATCTTTAACCATAATCAATGCATTATTCTTGAATATATCCTTGAGCAATAATTCAATCATTTTTATGGATAAAACATCATTTTTCGTCGTGTTTTTTAGAAAACCCCTCATCATTCCAATAATAGGATGATTATCTTGATGTTACACGACAGTCCAAACATTGTTTCTTTGAAATATATTCATCTCATAATACATTAGAAGTATATGATTCTCATTATTAATATAATAATCAAGGGGACGAGGTTCAAGGTGAGAGAGGATACTTTATTTCCAACCTCATTCAATACTGAATTTCTAGAAGAATTTCTAGATTGTTATTCAATGAAAACATTCTCAAGAGGATGTTTTATGTATTGAATCCCTGGATTTGGTAAAGGAGTGGATTATGTTTCTATATAATGATCAATTTCTTTATAAAATTAATGCTCAGAAATGTTCAAACTAGGTTTTTCAACATCATAATCACTTTTTAGATTCTATTTTGGAATATTCTCATCAAATTTGATGTTAATTGGATCTTTTGGGGTCTTTGTTCTCTTATTGAATACTCTCAAGGATTTACAAGATTTAAAGTACTAAAATAATGTTCCTTCAACTTATTTTTATTCAATTTTTTTATTTTATCCTTGGTATTTAGGATAACTATTTTACAACAAAAGTCTTTAAATAATCCAACTTTTTTAAATTTTATTTTCTATATTTCACAAGGAGTTTTCTTAATATGTGACTTATAGGGACAAAATTTAGGATAAATAAAGTGTTGTTAACCACCTCATCCCAATAGTATTTTGGAATGGAAAAAACATTAATTGGAGGCAAATAAATTTCTTGGATGGTCCTATTTTTTCAATCAACAACCTCATATTGTTGATGTGTCCTTGGAGAGGAAAAAGAGTTGTGATAAACTTGAGAAGAAAAAAAATCATCAAAGACATTGTTATCAAATTATACACCATGGTCATCTATAAGGGGAAAGAGTTTTTATCTTTTTAATTTTTTTACTTTCCTTGAAAATTTGGTAAAGATATTACAAGCCTCATTCTTATGAGCTAATAAGAAAACCCTCGTAAATCTAGTAAGGTCAACAATAATTAAAAAGGTGTAATGTTTACCTTTGATACTAGAAACTTGAGTTGGAACAAAAAGATAAAGTTAGACAAGTTATAAAAATTTGGAAGTGGAAAAATGTTTTTTTGGTTTTGATATAAAACTTATTTTTCTTCCCTGTTCAGGGAGGTTTAAAAACAATGTTATCATTAGAAGACTAATTAGATAAATCTAATACCAGTCAGTTATAATTGATATTGAAAAAATAAGGAATATTATAATACCTATGTATAATGACCCATACTTTATGTACATTGTTATTACTTCATAATTAAAGAATACTTATTACAACATATAACAAAACCATTATAGGATCGTATAGGTATAGTGTCTTTAGAAACTGGGAAACATAAACAACTGGTTCATAAAACATCTACATTATCTCCCGTTTATTTCATCATATCTAGAGTACCTTTTGGAATATCCTACTTAATACCCTTCTTCCTGACTTGGGGAAAAGAAAACATACAAAAGGGTGAGCTCAAATGCCCAGTAAGGGTAAAAAAAGGAAATACCTATCATATCATACTCATAAGAACATAACAGTTTGAAAATCTTAACCTAAAAAAGAGATCATAATATCAAAACATGGGATAAATCATAGTAGTGAAATGTAAACCCAATAATCATAACATAAAACATGAAACTTTGTGGAATACACACATAATCATAGAAAATCATTTCATATTAATCAATTCTCATTTCCAAGACTATCATAGCAGACAATTTCCATTTCTGAATCGAGTTCACACCTCGTTCCAGTCCTGTATCACTGAACCGGATTAATATACCATTATAGCCATGTCTATCTCATGAGATATAAATCTTTACCCAATTCATTGGTGGGAGATATAATTCCCACCCATCTCATAATGAAACTATTCTTATGTGTGCCACAAAATCATAAATCATATATCATAGCATAACCCATGTAATAAAAATGGGATTCTTAAATATCATGCCATCATAATATAATACATATAAGATAAAATGACTTCATAAAAATAATTCCATCATAAAATAATAAAATAAATTTAAAAATAGGGATAGAAACAGAAACCTATATTATCTTATATGGAAAATAATTTTGATAAAACACTTGAACTTCATTCTTGAGGAAAATATCCTTTCTACATCAAAAACATTTTTCCTTTATTAAAATGTTATACAATTTTAAACTAAAAGAATTTAATTAAAAATAAACTTGAAAACTTGTAAAGGAATATTCATGTAAATAATTTTCTATGAAATCATAAAAACCCATTCATGCTGTATAAGATAAAAAAACATTCTTCTCGTACTTTGGACGAAAAAGTCAAAAAGAATCTCATACTGAAAACGAAAAAATATTCCTTTCATATATTTTACTAAAAATTCCCCAGTAGGTAAAATTGGATTTAAACAATTTTAGGAGGATATAAATAATATTAAATATTGAGGAAACCTAGATGTGGATGATAAATATTCCCTAGTAAATTCTGAAGTATAAACAATCTCGGATAAAAATGAGATTGTGAAATTTTACCTTACCTTAGGTCCGATATGATTCATACGTATCCGAACCTCCTATATAATGATTTAAATAATGTCATTTACTTATTATAGAATCATATTCATTTTTATGATATCATATATGGTCAAATTCTTATCTTCTTATTAGTAATATTTCATTACTACTTGTTATTCGGGTGTTCATTGCTTTATGTTCTTATGCGTGTTTTGTCGAATAGATTCTTATTCCTATATTTAGGTTATATATACCTCATTTATAGAATGGTATTAGTGTAATATATATCATATTAATTTATTCAATTCATTTATATAATCATTATTCAATGAAGATCATGTAGAACGAGTCACATCACATTGTGGAGAGGGTAGGCCGTATGTACGCACGAGCGATGACATCTTTTCCATAATTATATGAATGGAATTGGAGTTAATGATACAATATTTCATAATAACTATCATGTTATAATAATAATATATAGTTATTTTTTTACACCATTATACCGATCCAAGTATGGTGGTGGTGGAAAACAGATTACACCATGGCATAGAGGCAGTATACTGTACGTACGCACGCGCGGTGATTTCATTTTCCATAGTATGGATAGAAGGTGAAATAGGGTTGTTTCATATTTATAATAACATATCAGTATATTAGTGATACTGATTCTATTACTTTATAATTAAATAAATAAAAATGAGGAAGTAGAAAAAGAAAGAAACTTGAAAGAATCGGTAGAAGAGATTACCTCTTCCTTGAGGTGTCTCTTTTAAAATTACTATTAGTGCACTAGAGTTGGTCTTTTGAGAATACTAGAACCGATATTATATAACTATATATGTTTATAAGAGAAATTGGTAGGTTTTGGACGAACTTTAAGGCTCAAAATTGTGTGAAAAAGGATATGGAGGAGGTTATCTTTTATAAGGTAGGAGAGGGGAGCCTTTAGAAACCTAAAAATATTAATTTATATTAAATTCATATTCGGTTTATAATGGATCCAAAGTGACTTATTTAGAGGCTAGGGTTGGTATGGGTACAAATCCTCTCAACCAATAGGTTTTAGACAAGTTTAGGTTACCATTTTAACCTTATCATTAGATTTAACTCTAAGTTAAATAATTTAACTTTTACCGTGTCTTCTTATATTCTTACACTATATGGTTAATAAACATACTATAAACTGGAAATATAACCCCAATTGGTTCATTAATTTCATATATATTATTCTATAAGTATTTTTTCTAAACCATATATTTTTTGGAATATAATATCAATTAATAATTTAATATTTGTTTTAAAATCTATTTTATGTCAATTTTGACACTATTTGGTATTTTGTTTTTTCTAAATTCATAACAGCATTATTAAATCTAACAAAATTCATCAAAACAACCCTAATATGTTATATTAACCTATAAAATTAGTTTAATTCATAAAAATTCTCAAATTACATTTTTGGGAATTTATAATATCAATTATGTTAATATTTCATTAATCAAGTAATTACTGCGTCATCATTGTGTCATAAATAAATTAAATTATTCATTGTCTAAAAGTTATAAATAAAATACCATTATGTAGGAAATATTTTTAGATTTATAATTAATTATTATACTCAAATTTATCTTCTGTATAACCCTATATTAAAAATGTTTTACTTATTATACTTTGATTTTAACTCTTTTAACTCTTCTTTGAATTAAATAATAATAAATGTCCTAATATAATCCAAGTGGACCTAAAGGGTAATATTTTATTCCTGAGGTTGTTTTTGGTTTAATTACACTTATCAAATAGAATTAAAACACGTGTCAGGGTAATAATAATATCTTTCTTACCCTTAATTACCCCATTTACTTTTAACTGTGGTAAATAATATTAAAAAGTTATTATTCACCAAAAATTATTTTTATCTTATTAAACCATATTTTACTTACTGATATCAACCGTGTCTCTCGGATTTTTGAAATTCCACTCACAGAAGTGGTAAAATTATGTTTTATGTAAATTTGCAAATTCTCCTAGGAGGTTGGTAAAAGACGGTCAAAAGTTCAATAAATTTTTTATATATCTAAAATTATTATAAAATGACTCCAAAAAATTACATTGAAATTATATAGGTATTATGTATCTATTTAAATAAAATAGATTATTATTTAAATAAAAAGTCGGTTTTAACCAATAACTCAGTGTTTTCACTATTCATCAAAAATTGAAAGTTTTCAGTAAAATACCAAAATTTCACCCTAGGCTAATTTTGATATTCTAAATCCAAAAATAAAGTCCACATTGAAAGCTAAAATTCATAAAATTTAAAAAATTGGGTATTATAATTCGTAACCGCTAGTTTATATAACATTTTAATTACATATTGTTGTTTATTAAAACTCGGTATTGCGTACAACGCAAGTTATCGTGGAAGGTTTCTATTGCGTGTAACACAAGCCAAGACAATATTGTGTGTAGTGAAAGATTCCTTTGGTGTTTTTTATAACATAATACATAAAAACAAAATATTTCTCATAAAATCTCAGGTTTTTACATTCTACCCCCCTTAAAAATAATTTCTCCCTTAAAATTCGTCACTTCGTAACAAACAGATGAGGATACCTCTCCCTCATCATATCCTCAAGTTCCCATGTAGCTTCTTCTAATTGGTGGTTACTCTATAAAACTTCAACCAAGAAAGTGGTCTTGTTTCGTAGAACTTTTTCTCTATGATCCAGAATCTCTATTGGTTGTTCTTCATAAGAAAGATCTTGCTCCAGCGGTACAACTTCTGAGATTAGTACATGTGAAGGATTGGGTATGTACTTTCTCAGGAGAGATACATGGAACACATCATGAACTTGAGAGAGATTCGGTGGAAGCGCAAATTAGTAAGCTACCTTCCCAACACAATCCAATATTTCTAAAGGACCAATACACCTAGGGCTTAGCTTTCCCTTCTTTCCAAATCTCATTACTCTCTTCCAAGGAGATATTTGTAAGAACACTTTATCACCCACTTAAAACTCTAGGTCTTTTCTTCAGTTGTCCGCATAACGTTTTTTCCGACTCTGAGATTATCTTATGTGTTTCTGAATAGATCTTACCTTTTATGCCATCTCATCAACAAGATCAGGTCCTAATAGATTTCTTTCCCCAACCTCATTCCAGAAAGTTGGAGTTCTGCATTTCTTTCCATAGAGAGCTTTATAAGGATCCATTTGAATACTGAAGTGAAACCTATTATTATAAGAAAATTCCCCCAAAGGTAGGTGTTGATCCCAACCACCTTTCAAACCCATAGATCAAGCTCTCAACATGTCTTCTAGAGTTTGAATTGTCCTCACAGACTGACTGTCTATCTAAGGATGATAAGGAGTGCTGAAACTCAACTCTGTATCTATAATTTGCTGAAGACTTCGCCAAAACGTTGAGGTAAACCTCGGATCCTGATCAGATATAATGTAAAGTGGTACTCCATGCAATCTTACCACTTCCTTCACATATATCCTAGAAAGCTGATCAAGAGATAAATCTTCTCTAATAGCAATGAAGTGTGCAGACTTCATAAGGCAATCAACTATAAGCCAGATAACATTATTGCCTTTGGATGTTTTTGGAAGTCCAGTGACAAAGTCCATAGTGATGTTTTCCCATTTCCATTCTAGTATGGGTAATGGTTGTGACATCCCCTTAGAATTCTGTCTCTCAGCTTTAGCTTGCTGACAAACCAAGAATCAAGAGACATATTCAGCAACATCTCTTTTCATGCCATCCCCCCACAAGTACTCCTTCAGGTCCCTATACATCTTCGTGATTCCAGGGTGAATAGAGAATGAAGAACTATGAGATTCATCCAATATTTCCTTCTTTAATTATGGTATGGGAGGAACACAAACCCCATTCCTGAACCTTATTATTTCATCACAATCAATGTGGAATTCAGGAACATTTCTCACCTTCTTTTGTAACTCTACATCTTCTTTCTGTTCCTCTTTAATCTTCACATGTATAGATGGTTGAACATTCATTTGAGAAAGATAAGATTTTTCCCTTCCATTATAATTCCAAGATCCATCCTTTGTAAATACATAAATATTGGATCTTTTATGACCCTCATCATGGATAATCTAGCATGGTCTTGTCGACTTAATGCATCTGCCACCTTGTTTTCTTTCCTAGGGTGGTAATGAATTGAGCAGTCGTAATCCTTAACCAGCTCCAACCATCTTCTTTGGCGCATATTCAGCTCCTTTTGTGTGAAAATATACTTTAAAATTTTATGATTAGTATAAATATCACACCTTTCACCATAAAGATAATTCCTCCAAATGTTAAATGCAAAGATTATCGCATCTAATTCCAAATCATGAGTTGGGTAATTTTGCTCATGGATTTTCAACTATCGTGAGACATAAGCTATCACCAAATCTTTTTGCATGATAACACACCCCAATCCCTTATTGGATGCATCACTGTAGATAAAAAACCTTTCTCTACTATAGGGTAGTGTGAGCACAGGTGAACTGGATAACCTTCTTTTTAACTCCTTGAAATTCTCTTCACACTCTTCTGTCCAAACAAACTTAACTCCTTTTCGAGTTGACCTGGTGAGTGGTGTAGATAATCGTGAAAAATATTTCACAAAATGTCAATAATATCCATCCAAACCAAGAAAACTTCAGATCTCAGTTACTTTTGTTGGTCTTGACCATCTTTGGATAATCTCTGTTTTTGCTAGATCTAAAGATATCCCCTCTTTTGAGACTATGTCACCCAAAAATGAAACTTTTTGAAGCCAAAATTCACACTTGGTAAATTTGGCATAAATATTCTCCTTTCTTAGGGTCTTTAATACAATTATGAAGTGATATTCAAGTTCTTCCTTACTCTTTGAATAGACAAGAATATCATCTATAAAGACTACCAAAAACTGATCAAGATTGTCTCTAAAGACTCCATTCATTAGATCCATGAAGATAGCAGGGGAATTAGTAAGAGAAAATGGTATCACTACAAATTCATAGTGTCCATACCTTGTACGGAAAGATGTCTTCGGTATATCCTCCCTTTTGACCCTTAATTGATGACACCCTTAACAAAGATCAATCTTGGAAAAGTATTGAGCTCCATGTAGTTGGTCAAATAAGTCATCAATGCGTGGGAGATGATATTTGTTCTTGATAATGATATTATTAAGTTCTCGATAATCAATGCAGAGTCCCATTGATCCATCTTTCTTCTTAAAAACAGAACAAGTGCTCCCCAAGGTGATGCACTATGGAGTATGAATCCCTTACCAATATTCTCTTGGAGTTTCTTTTTCAATTCCTACAACTTAACTGGGACCATTCTATAAGGTGTCTTGGAAATAGGTATAGCACCCGGTATGAGTTCTATTGAAAACTCAACTTCACGATTTGGTGGAAGACCTAGAAATTCCTCTGGAAATACATCATCAAACTCCCGTACAATGGGTGTATTATTAATTGTGAGTTTCTCTCCGACCATTTGTGATAAATAACCTTCATTTATTGGAATCAAGACCCATAAAATGGAAGAAATTTCACCTGGAAGGTTATATTCATCATTGCATCGATAGATGATCGTTGATTGATCTGGAATATAAAATGTGACTTCCATTATTTTGAAATTGATATGATCTCCATATAAATAAATCCAATCCATGCCAAGAATGAAATAAAATTCCACTATAGGAAGGATCACAAGATTTGCAGGAAGCACATTCCCACAAACTTCAATTGAAGGAGAATTATAAACTTTTGATGCGACTGTTGTTCCATTAGGGGTTGTCACAGCTAACTCAACATCTAATTGTTGAGGTAATAGGGAGACACCCTTAGAAAATTCTTCAGAAATAAAAGAGTTGGTGGATCCAGAATCAAATAAAACATTTACTAATTTAGAGTGGATGGTAAGTGTACCTTTTACAACTTCGTTATCGTACTCCACATCATTGATAGAAATTTCATGTGACTTTACTTTGTCTTTGGCCATAATATTTTATTGATGTCGATCATCATCAACAACCCTTGGATTAGGGTATTGATTAGCATAATGCCCCAATTACTTAAACTTGTAACATTGAAGTGTAGGAGGTGCATTCTGTGTAGCCTTTTCTTTGTTCGCATCACTAGACATATTTTTCCCATCATTGCGACATTCAAATTCTTGGTGACCTTCTTTTCCACATTTGAAAAATTTACTTGTCCCTTTAAGACAATTCCCTCCATGTTTCTTTCCACACTTTGAGCATAAGGGAAAAATCGTCTTCTTTTTAGCGTGGTCTTTAAATTTCCCTTTGAATTCCATTTTCCACTTCTTATCAAACCGGTATGACTGATGGGTTACTCCAATCTACATCTCAACCTTGAGAGCACATCAAAAAATTTCATCGTAGCTATTGAAGTCCCTTATGGATAATGCCCTTCTAAGACTTGGTTTTAAGCCACTAAAGAATCGATCGATCTTAATCTCAGGTTGGATAATAATTCCGAAATCATACCTTGAAAGTCTTGTAAAATTTTCTTTGTAGGTACCAACATATTCATCATCCTTTTTCTTTAGTTCCAGAAAATCCTTCTCTATCTTTGTTCGAAGAATACGAGATAAGTACTTATTGAAAAATATTTCCTTTAACTCATTCCATTCCATGGACTCAATTTCATCTCTTTGCCTTGTATTCTTGATAAGATTCCACCATTGATCAGCTTCACCTTCCAAACAATATACTGCTAAGATGACTTTATCATGTTCAGAACATTGAAAAACTGAAAATATCTTTTCAGTGGTACTGATCCATTGTTCAAGCACTAATGAATCAGTAGACCCACTGAATGAGGATGGATGCTGCCTCATGAAGGATTCAACAGAATTTTTCTCCTTCCTTTGCTCGTTTGGAAGTCCTACATGATTCATAGATTGAGAAATTTGTGTGAGCATGGCTACATGATTTTTCATTACAACTCCCATAACGTTTGGTTACTCAGGGGGACAATCATTGAATTGAATGTCGCATTCAGAATTATCATGGTTCCTTCAGGTTCCAGACATTGACTAAAACCAATAAGAATAGTGTGAGAAACACTAATCATAATAGGAAAACCACATAATCAAGAATAAAATTTCACAATTTAGGTCTTATCATAGGTTATTCATGGCCATTTCTAAAACACTAATATTGTGTTCTTTGCTTAGACATATCCTAAGGGTTCTTACTAAGGATTTTACATCCTAGTTTCCAAAGGTTGACTATACCCTTCCTATGATACCAACTATAATGCCCCATACTTTACATACATTGTTATTACTTCATAATTGAAGCATAATTATTAAAACATATAACAAAACCATGATAGGACCGTATATGTATAGTGTCTATAGAAATTGGGAAACATAAACAACTAGTTCATAAAGCATCTACATTGTCTCCCATTTATTTCATCATATCTAGAGTCCCTTTTGGCATATCCTACTTAATACCCTTCTTCCTGACCTGGGGAAAAGAAAACATACAATAGGTTGAGATAAAATGCTCTGTAAGGGTAAACAAAGAAAATATCAATCATATCATATTCATAAGAACATAACATTTGGAAAATCTTAACCTGAAAAAGAGATCATAATATCATAACATGGGATAAATCATAGTAGTGAAATGTAATCCCAAAAATCATAACATAAAACATGAAACCTTGTGGAATAGAGACATAATCATATAAAATCATTTCATATTAGTCAAGACTCATTTCCAAGACTATCATAGCGGACAAATTCCATTTCTGAACTGAGTTCACTCCTCGTTCCAGTCCTGTATCACTGAACCTGATTAACTTTCTGTTCCAGCCATGTTTATCTCATGAGATATAAATCTTTACCCAATGCATTGGAGGGAAATATAGGTCCCACCCATCTCATAATGAAACTATTCTTATTTGTGCCACAAAATCATAAATCATATATCATAGCATAAGCCATGTAATAAAAATGGGATTCTTAAACATCATGCCATCACAACATAATCCATATAAGATAAAAGGACTTAATAAAAATAATTACATCATAACATAATAAAATCAATGTAAAATAGGGATATAAACAGAACCCTATATTATCTTATATGGAAAATAATTTTGATAAAACACTTGAACTTCATTCTTGAGGAAAATATCCTTTCTACTTCAAAAACATTTTTCCTTTATTAAAATGTCATAAAATTTTAAAATAAAAGAAGTTAATTAAAAATAAACATGAAAACTTATAAAGGAAGATTCATGGAAATAATGTTATATGAAATCATAAAAATCCATTCATTCCATATAAGTTAAAAAAATATTCTTCTCATACTTTGGCCAGAAAAGTCAAAAAGTATCTCGTACTGAAAACTACAAAATATTCTTTTCATATATTTTACTAAAAATTCCCCAATAGGTAAAATTGGATTTAAAAAATTGGGAGAGGATATAAATAATATTAAATTTTGAGGAAACATGGATGTGAATGATAAATATTCCCCAGTAAATTATGAAGTATAAACAATCTCGGATAAAAAGGAGATTGTGAGATTTTCCCTTCCCTTAGGTCTGATATGATTCATACGTATCTAAACTTCCTGTATAATGATTTAAATAATTTAATTGACTTATTAAAGAATCATATTCATTTTAATGATATCATATATGGTCATATTCATATCTTCTTATTAGTAATATTTCATCACTACTTGTTATTCAGGTGTTAATTTCTTTATGTTCTTATGCGTGTTTTGTCGAATAGATTCTTATTAATATTTTTAGGTTATAGATAACTAATTTTAAGAATGGTATTAGTGTAATATATATCATATTTATTCATTAAATTCATTTATATAATCATTATTCAATGAAGATCATGTTGAATGAGTCACATCACATCGTGGAGACGGTAGGCCGTACGTACGCACGAGCGATGATATCGTTCCCATAATTTTATGAATGGAATTGGACTAGATGGTATAATTTTCTTAATTAGTATCATGTTATAATAATCATATATAGTTATTTTTTACACCATTATACCCATTCATGTAAGGTGGTGGTGGAAACAGATTACACCACGACGTGGAGACGGTATTCCGTACGTACGCATGCGCGGTGATTTCATTTTCCATAGGATGGATAGAAGGTTAAATAGGGTTGTTTAATATTTATAATAAAATATAAGTATATGAGTGATACTGATGTTATTAATTTATAATGAAACAGATAAATAATAGGAAGTAGAAGAAGAAATAAACTTGAAAGAATCGGTAGAAGAGATTACCTCTTCCTTGACGTGTCTCTTTTAAAATTCCTCTTAGGGCACTAGAGTTGGTCTTTTGAGAATACCAAAACCTCTATTATATAACTAGAGATGTTGATAAGAGAAATGGTAAGGGTTTTTATGAGCTTGAAGGCTCAAAATTGTGTGAATAGGAGAGGGAGGAGGTTCTCCTTTATAATGGAGGAGGGGGGAACCTTTCGAAACCTAAAAATATTAATTTATAATAAATTTATATATGGTTTATAATGGCTCCAAAGTGAATTATTTTGAGGATAGGGTAACTATGGGTCAAAATCCTCTCAACTAATAGGTTTTATACAAGTTTAGGTTACCATTTTAACCTTATCATTTAGATTTAACTCTAAGTTAAATAATTTAACTTTTACCGTGTCTTCTTGTATTCTTACACTATACGGTTAATAAACTTACTATAAACTACCAATAGAATACAAATTGGTTCATTAATGTAATATATATTATTATATAAGCCTTTTGTCTGAGCCTAAGATTTTTAGGAATAGAATACCAATTAATAATTTAATATTTGTTTTAAAAACTCTTTTATGTCAATTTTGATGCTATTTTGTATTTTGTTTTTTCTAAATTCATAATAGAATTATTACATCAAAACATAATTCATCTAAACAACCCTAATATGTTATATTAACCACGAAAATAAGTTTAATTCATAAAAAGTCTCAAATTAAATTTTTTTGGGTATTTATAATATCAATTAGGTTAATATTTCCTTAATAAGGTAATTACAGCATTATCATTGTGTCATAAATAAATTAAATTATTTACAGTCTAAAAATTATAAATAAACTACTATTATGTAGGAAATCGTTTTATCTTTCTGATGAATATTTATAGTCTAATTTATCTTATGTATAACCTTATATTAAAAATGTTTTTCTTATTAAACTTTGATTTTAACTCTATTAACTCTTCTTTGAATTAAATAATAATAAATGTCCTAATCTAATCCTAGTGGACCTAAAAGGTAATTTTTTATTCCTAAGGTTGTTTTTTGTGGAACTATACTTATCCAATAGAATTAAGGCATGTGTTAGGGTAATAATAATATTATTTTTACCATTAATTACCCTATTTACTTTTAACCATGGTACAAAAAAGTAAAAAGTTACTATTCACCAAAAATTATTTTTATATTATTGAACCACATTTTACTTACTGATATCAATCATTCCTCTCATATTTTTGAAATTCCACTCACAGAAGCGGTAAAATTATGTTTTACGTAAATTTGTACATTCTCCTAGGAGGTGGGTAAAAGACGGTCAAAAGTTCAATAAATTTTTATATATATAAAATTATTATAAAATGACTCCAAATAATTACATTGAACTTTTATAGGTATTATGTATCTATTTAAACAAAATAAATTATTATTTAAATAAAAAGTCGGTTTTAACCAATAACTCAGTGTTTTCACTATTCATCAAAAAATGAAAGTTTTTAGAAAAATACCAAAATTTCACCCTATACTAATTTCGAAATTCTGAATCCAAAAATGAAGTCCATTTTGAAAGATAAAATTTATAAAATTTCAAAAAGTGGGTATTAATATTCATAACGACTAGTGTATATAATATTTTAATAACATATCTTTTTTTAGTGAAACTCGGTATTGCGTACAACACAAGCTATCGAGGAAGGTTTCTCAAGCGTGTAACGCAAGCCAAGACAGTGTTGCATGTAATGAAATATTCCTTTGGTGTTGCGTATAAAATAATACATAAAAAAAATATTTCTCATAAAATTACAGGGTGTTACACTATGTGCTAATTCCAAACCCAAAAATCATTATCCTGTTCTCCTAAACAATTAAAATGTTGACTTTATATATTTTCTAATTCTATAATATAATTATTCCTTAAAAAAAGATGCAATAAATAAAATATTTCAATTAAAATCTAAAAAATTACAAAAATAATTTTTAAAAGTAATTTTAAAACTCTTTCCATGTAATTTAATAATACTTATTAAATTGTATATCATGACATTGAAAAATAAAACATCATATATATGATTAGAGTTGGAGAAACCAATGATATCTATATTAGTAATTTTTCATTTTGAACCATTACCGACGAGAACATTTTATCCATCAAAATCATTGATATAGATGAATTTAGAAAGATCGCCACCATATTCCTTGGGAAAACATTATGCATATAATATATATCTTATCGGGTTTCAATTTAAATATCTTAATAACTCTCATTATTTTTTTAATAAAGGGGAAAAAAATTAAAAAAATATTTTTGGTTCTCAAAAACCAATTAAAAATAATTTCTAGATTTTATGTGTGAATTTACATAAAGAAACTCTATTAAACACATTAAGATCTAAACCAAAATTTAATTCATTCATTTCTTTACAGTCAATTAAAAAATAAAAAAATATCTTCAAGGGTCCATTTCTTTCTTTTTCAAATGATAAAGTATATCTATGCATAACTATTTTATAAATAGGATATAAAATAGATCTAAAAAGAGTATAAATTATATATTTAAAATAAAAATTTTTACTACAATCAAAATATGGTGTATTCCCCAATAATTGTCCTTTAATACCACCACAAGTGTTTGAAAAATGAATTTAAAAATAAACATTATTTAAAAAATCTATTAATTATTTTTAAAATTAAAAACAATTAATTCATTTTTATTAAAAAGAATCCAATGAAATCAAAACCCCTTTTATACCAAATAATTATCAGAGATGAGTAAAATGGTAAAATAAGTAGTGAAATCCCCTTGAAAAAAATTAATGGAAAACAACCGATGTTTAAAAACATCTCTTAAAAATTTTCATGAAATAAATACAATAATAAATGTTTAAAGAACAATAATATAATTATATATAATAATAAATGTGGATGAATAAAAATATTGATTATAAAATATTAAGAGATTCAAATAAAAAATGGTTAAGTGATTAAGAATTAAGTGATAGATTAGAAAATTCAAATAAAAGAAAGAGATGAATAATTAAAATTGTGTAAAGTAATAGAGACAAGATATTTAGTAAGGAAGTTCATAAATAGTACCTGAAGGTACCCCTATGCATTACACCTCAATATCTTGATTATTTAATGTATTGTTCTCTTGGATTTATTGGTAGTTGAGATACCAAAACTACCCCTTTCCTTTTTAGGTTATATTAAAAAACTAAATGAAATAAATACTAAATATTTTATCGTAAATCTAGAAACCTCGTGAAGGGGAGTCACTTTCCTTTTAAAAGGAAATTTAATGAAACCCATGGCCTCTTAATTTATTGTTTCTAAGCACTAAATATAAAATAAAGGGGAAGAGATGATATTTCTAAGAAGGATTTTATTTGTATCTTTTTCTAAATTATCCAAAAACTATATGATGTCTGCTAAGAGAGAATGACAATTATAGAGAATAGTGATTGTATATTACAATTTTTTTCACACTAAATAAAGAATGAAGGTTTAGAAAGAAAGATAACATTGAGATCAATTTGGGAAATTTAGCTCATTAGAGTATGAGGAAGTGTGTTGATGTAGATTGATAAGTGACTCTAATCATCTATTTATAGCCTCCATAACATTAATTAATGTTATAGAATCCATTTGGAGTCATTAATTCAATATAATAAATGATTTATTAATTTTTATCACTATAAATTTTGTCCTCAAAGCTTCTTGTTTGATACCACATGTTACTGGTAGCCTGTATCAGGTAGCAGGTGGGTTCCCTACTACATGGATCATGCAGGTTTCTTCCACCAGCTGGTTGGAACACCTCCATCAGATGGATGGTGGACTCATAGAGATAACCTCACCATTTTACCTTAACATTGAATAATCTATTCTTCTCCCCTAGGTAGCAGGTGGGATTCTTCTGCATGTGGAAATGGATGGGCATGCCACTAGTTTTTCACTAGAACTACACTGACTATTTGATGATATCTGTGTCCATGTTCTTCAAAATGTTTCCTCTACAATTATTCCAATGAGATTTCATGGATCTTAAATCATTCATCTAAGGATTTTAAGCTTCTATCAAGACATGTTCGAGAATCCTTCAAAAGATTCTATCATGATATCGTTAAGCTAGTTGTACAACACTTAAATTAAATTATAAAACACTTTAAGAGTGTTTATAATCATTAAAATAAAAAAATAGAGATAATCACAATAGATTTATAATTTAAATATAATTAAAACCAAATAATAAAAGGATACTTTTTAGAATAATTTGTATTCATCATTGTAAAAGTTATAGTTATGAGTCTTTTTTAAATGATTACTTCTTTAAGGAAAATTAAAAGAAAAACATTACTGAAAATGGATTTGTTTTAGAAACTATTTTCCCCTAAAAAAAAAGGAAAAATATTTTAAAATTAAAAATCATATAATAATGAAATTCAAAAATAAATTGTGTAACTAAAAGAAATGAGATTCAGTTACCACGTCCCTTACCTTAACCCATGATTTCTAGATAAGTGTTATAAACCCATGTATCAAAAAGATAAAAATAATAAAAATATTTTTCATAAACTTATTCAAATACATATCCATTTATACTATTTATTAATTAAAATTACCTTTATTTATTATATTGTTCTCAATATTTTTTCAAAATTGGGTGTTAATAATCTTGACCATTTGGAACTAGTTTCATAAAAATAGTTTCGATCATTATTTTTCATCAAAATATCATCATTTAGAAAATATTAAAGGTATTGGAATTTTTTTATAAGAACCTATAATGTTATTATATCATCACATGGTATTTTTATTCAAGTTTCTTGAAGAAGAGATCAGTGATGAACTAGTTTCAAGTTATTTACAAGTGCTGATGGATTACCTCATAATGATCATTATTTATTTTATTATCTATAAATAACTCTATTAATTATATATATTACTTATATTTATATATATCCTATATAATAATAAAATATAAACTAAAACTATCCATGATAAAGTTATGGAAAGAAACACATTTATTCATGGAGTCAGTAGTCCACACACATGGACTATTCATATTTTCATTTTTCTTAATGGAAAAGGGAAAGGTGGTTAATTATTCTACAATAATTATAGTAATTGAAAAGTATAATAAGGATATTGATGATATTTTTCTGATATGGAGAATATAAATTTTAGAAATTTTATTTTCATAAAGTAAAAAAGAACAGAGTAAGAAATTGTTTGAAATCCATAACTCACTATGGGGATTATCTACTTTGTAAAGGTGGTTAACCATAGATGGATGTTATTTTGAGAAAATCATAACCTTTTTAACATTTATAGAAGTGTTTATGAGAATATTGGGAATATTTTAGGATTAATTTATGGGGTTTAGGGGATGTGAGTAGAAGAGTACCCCTTTTAAAGATGCAAAGGAATGACATTTTTTGAAATACAAAAACCTATTCAATAATGGAAAGTCACTCTCATGTAAAATGGATCCAAAACTGAGAAATACTATACAAAAGAGGATATATGATCAAAAAACACCTAAATAACTCAATTAAAACCTGTTTTTTACATTTTTTTCTCTTTAGCTATTAGGTTACTCATTTTTACCATTTTGGATTTCCCCAAGGTAATTAGTTTTTACATAGGTAACTTATCCTTTATTCCCAACAATAAAATAAGAATTATAATTTAAATTATAACTAATTATTCTAAATTTAAAATCCATTTTTATTAAATTTTTAATAGTTAGAAAAAATAATTTTAAAATAATAAATTTATAATTTTTTTGAAAAATAAAACATAAATTATAAAATATCAAATATGGGTTTACAAATGAATTTTTTTTTAATATTATAGTCACTTAGAGAATAAAAATTATAACTTATAAAAAAATGTTTCATAAATTTTTAATTCATACTTATATACTAATAATGTCATAAAAGACATGTTTTTTGTGTAAAAATGGTATTTATAAAAATTCACATAAAAGACAATTTTTTAAAAAAACTAAAAAAATCATCCGAAGATAATATTTCCATGATAAAACTAGAAATGAATTCAATTTTTTAAAATAATCATCTTATGATTCATAGTTTTAAATTTTTAATTAAAAACATAAAATATATCAAAATCTATTTTTATAGGAAAATGACTTTTGGTATATTAATTATTCTTATTCCTGATTCCTCTTAATCGATTAAAAAACTAATTTTAATCCTTTATTTATATAAAAATATATTATTATTGAAAATATATAATTTTTTTAAGAGATATTTTACTAGTTTATTAAATTCACTTAGTGAATCAATATATGAAGTGGACTTAATTTTGTGTGTGTATATATATACATTCATAATTCTGTTACAACTATTTATACCTACAGGATATATGGTTTTCATAAAAAGGTATATATTTTTTTGGTTTTGTGTTATGTGTGGAGTAAGATATCGAACATAGTGTTTATTAAAGGAGAAAAAACATGGGTGATTACACATGGAGTATGAAAAACCATTGCATCCTCTTCATAAATTATTGATTAACTAAGTATAGATTGACCAAGTCGATGAATATATCACATGATATTCTGACTGAAAATTACTTTTTTATTACCAAAACACTTTTAGGGGAAAATTGAGAAACCACAATATCCAGATGACAATCCCATAACAACCCTTGCAGAAATAACCCAGAACAAACTACAGGATCTGCCCCTACCCAACAACTACTCCATATAGACAATCCTTCACCAAAGAAAGTCCCTTTAGCAAGAAGTCTTGTAAAGAAGTGCACATGAATATAACTGATGGAAAATACATAACCTCTTAGTCATCTAAATACCAAAGTCTTGCACCGATGAAGGCATCATGCTCTTATCCCCTTCTGATGTAGATCCAAGATATTTCTGGTTATTAAGTATAAAACCTCTCAATAGAACCAAACAAAAAGGTGATCCAAAAGCAGATATAACACATAAAAGAGTTCCTCTCAAACCAAACCATCAATACCACCAATTTAAATAGAGTCGTTAAATATGAACATGAGATTACCAAAGTGTATTTACCTAAAAAAATTCTAGGATAAAGATGAAACATGTGTGGTCGGTGCATCCATAATAAGATCATCGAATCAGAGGGTCTTATTTTCCCAGGACTGAATATACTCCTCAAGAATGATCTTCCCATTATTGAAGATGCAAACTAAGATCAAATACTAATTTTATTTCTAGGCATATTGGTCTTCATTGAGAGTCATCCTAAGTGGTCTCCCCACCATTTTAGCGGCTTCTTTTTCAGTTGCATTGAGAGAGAATACTAGTTCCACAGTTTCTTCTTCCGAGATCATGAGAAATTCCAATGGTTGTTCAAGATCAAAAGTTTCTTTTCAATGGTTTTCCATCTATTTGGATTTCAATTTATTCACTGACTATGTCTCCATAGGTAGAGGCAAGTAGGATTAATCCTTCCTCTCCTTACGAATTCCCTTCCACCCTTTCGAGGAGGGCCTAAATGAAGAACCTTCCATCTCATGAACCATATCATTAGAATCTTTATAATCATTGAAAGGTTGGACATCTGAGTTGATTCCATCATACTGTGATTCAAAATGGGTGGCATTGAGATCAAAATTATCATCTTTAAACTCATTCAACACAACTACCTAATGTTCTGTGTTCGTGACTTCCTTATAAGTACACTCCCAAGTCATGCCCACTCCAAATCAACTCTCATGTCATCAACCTCAAGACACTGAAAACGGTTAAAACTTTGACATTAGTATTGGGTCTTTCCAATCACACCCCACTTGTTACCTTCATCCATCCCTTACTGGATTCACTATGTACAGCTCCCCTTTCATTTTTGTCCTTTGCATCCTGGTTATTCTCAAATTCTTCTTCTGTATTAACCACTTCCATTGCAACCTCATTAAGAGCTTATAAATTTGCATTCCTTGGGTTCACAGGTTTAGTAAATTCCAGACCCACTACTTTATTAGCACTCAACCTGGGGTCTGCCAACCCCCCGCCCTCTTGTGGATTCGAAGAGAAGGACTCCAGTTGCTTACCATGTTTGGAGATACCACTTCCCGGCACAGGTTCTTTATGTCTCGCATCCAGACCACTCACATATCCACTGTCATAGCCCTTACCCTTGCCTCCTAGTGCTACATCCAACTTTAGTAAAGCATTCCACCCAGCCCATGGTACGCCATGAACTGCCTCATCAAACTGCACACCCCCTTTCCCTTGGATAGTGGACCCATCCTCACCACTGGACCCAGAACCATGTTGTCTCAACCCATGCCTACAAGCCTCTGATAAACAGCCTAATCGGTTGTAGACAGAATAAAAATCCACATAAGATTCATACACTACCTGTTACCTATATCAGTATTTCTCTCCAATTGTAATCCAAATGAAATTAGGGGGCTGTCATGAAACATATACCTTGACACACACTCTTGGATTAACCATATAACACACTACCTTGTTATGAATATCAAAAAACAAAAACCTTTTCTACGAGATTACCGAGCATCCTGATAATTGACAGATTCTAAAAAGGCAGAGGAAGACTAGGGAAACTCATCCATATTTCCACTGAAGGGGAGTCCCTTTTCATGTGGAAATTGAAATTCTATCTATAAAAGTAGAATCTAGACCTGTTTTAGTTGCGAGGCATGCATTAATAGACCTTGATCAAGTCTTCCTCTAATGCGAAGAGAATCATAATGTTCCTGTTTTCTAGCAAACCAACCATCACCCTATCCTATAGATCCCACGAACTGGAGACAGACCTATCAAAGTTATCCACCGATGAACTTATCTATGAGAATAGAGATATCAGAGTCTGATTGAGAAACTCCAAATATTCATAAAACTCTGCGAGCAACAATGTAAGATTAGGGATTCCTTTGTACAAATCAGGGACCTTCGGGTGTAGGGAGAATTTCGAAAATTTTGGAAGCATATCGTGATTAGATAATGGGGATAAAAAAAGACTCTATTCCCTTGGAAGAAGATGGTGGTCCCTCCCCCACTGGTGGGGGAGGAACCAGTGTGGTTTCTGGAACCATCATGAAGCAGTAGAAGGAATCATGATCTTTCCCACATCCCAAGCCATCCCACCCTATAAATTATGTCACATGGTATTCACCATTATGAATTATCACATCATATTCACCTTAAATGAATAGATGATCACATATTATGTGCTATCAAGGTAAAACCATAAACCTCACTAGTTTATTATAAATGAGGTCCTAACTGTCATAATCATCATACTAGATGAAAAAATCTACCATGGTTGAGCTCCAACCAATGACATGATCAACAACATACACAAACACCCCTGATAAGCTATGTCTGAAGGCCTTCATAAGAAATATATCTTTGCATAATTTTTTTTTTCAGATAGGTACCTCACCAACCTTCGGTAGTTGGGACTCCAAATATGAACTATACACACCTAGTATACTAATGACATAATATATAACACTCTCTACAGTACATTTAGTGTGTCATCTAGTGCAAAAGCCCCTTTTTGTGCCTCATGAGCATATTCCATATCCTGATATAATAATCTTACTCAAATTAAACAGAGATTTTTATCCAAACTTATAATAATCCATGGAAAGAATTAGTTAGGGATAACATAGTGTTATAATTTTAACGATTAACTATCATTTCAATTAATTAAATGTGTATCTATAAATACATATATGCATCCAATGCGAAGGAATGAGAAATTGGACATTGTATTTTTTAAAGCACCATAAATTCTATATTCCTAAATTGCATTAAGAATACATAATAAAAACATACAAAAGAATCTCTAGAATGTATCATACATGATATAATTCTAGATGAACCTTACATTTTTAGAATTTTCAAGTTTTTTATTAAATCCATCACATATCTATATAATTACTTCTACATTTCATTGTAACAACCTAACCCCCCTATAAAAAACTCTTAATTGAGTAATTTCTATGAAAAACTATTGTTTAATTGATGGTGAGATTTATGAATAATATTCCTAATATTCATCTCCATAAATATATTAAAACTTATTAACTTTACAACATCAAATGTCCTGATGTTAATAATTTCTTCTATATACTTATTAATATCTATATATTCATAATTATTATTATTAGAAACCATTTCATTAATTTTTTTCTTAAAATACTTTTGTATCTAATGAAACAATTAATTTTATCACTTACCAAAGCATCCAAAACTCATTTTGGATAAAGTGGTATTCAATTTAAATACCAATTATTATGTTTCTTATTTGATAAATTTGATCTAATAAAGTTCAACCATACTACCAATAACCTATTAGATAATATATTCTCTTCACAATATCATGATATGTTTTACAAACTCCATTATGTTTAAGAAGTAACACACATTTCTTATTGGTGTGAATAATTATGAAATAAACCATTATATCCATAGTATATATGATATCATATATATTTGGCGCATATTCTTAAAAGAAAATTTATTCTTTCAATTTTTCCAATGATGGCGGGGAATCACAATTCCTTGTATTTTAATAAACATCTAGATAAACACCTTTATCATGGATAAATTTTTTATCCTTCTCTTATTCTCATGAATGTTATAGAATCTATTGAATCATAAAGTATTTATATTGAATCCAATATCTCATATTAGTCATAATAATTCATTATTGTTAAATGAATTCTATTACCATATAAGGTAAAATATGTAACTATACACTTCCTTTAATAAGATCGATCCAAGATTTTTATATTCATTTTAATCTAAAAAACTAATGTTGATAATATTTTCTCAATCACATGAATGAAAAATAAAATATTTATCAATCGATCTTTTATTTTTGAACTCTTGTAAACTCACAACATTTATAATTCACACATTTAGTGTCAAATACCCTTAAAAATAGAATAATTAATTTATATAACATTTTTTCTTGATATAGACATTCCATGAAATTTTTATAAACCCCTTAATATACCCAAAAAATCATCATATTGAAACTATTTATGTCCTTGATAACATTAGGTTTCAATAACCTTGTTTTGATATTGGAAGAACCATTATCAGATTTTATATCGAATTTTTTTTTCTGGTTCAAACTTTTACCCACTTGTTGCATTTACATAGAACTAGAACCTGTAAATCATATGATCAATTAATCTATCATAAAAACATTGAAAAATAGTGTAAAATTTTATAAAAATAAACCACATTGTCAGAACATTTCTTTTGAGGAAAATTGAATAAATTCCTTAACTAGATTGATCCATATAGGAAAGCACTAGTCCTACAAAGTCATTAACACACTCAATCATACTGAGCATTTTTGTAGAGACTAAAATTTCTTTGGATATATTTCATCCAATTATTTTAAACCATTAGTGAATAATTTTATACTTTACATATTCATATATATTAATTTTTTGAACAACATTAACATTATGTAACCCAAGAAGGTGTTTCTCTAAAACACATTATTTATCTTACTTAAGAACTTTTATTACATTACCAATATAAGAAGGTGTTTAAAATAATTTCCCAGTTTTGAAAGATTAATTTTAATTTTAATTTTGATAAGGTTGATGTTGGATATATACTTAAAAATCTTTTATCATATGGGTATCATTTTTTATATACATTTAATAATTTTTTTAAAATGTCCCCCACTAAAATAAGAACCGATTTTAAATTAAGAATATCTAGTAGTGAGGAACAATCCATATTTGAAAAATAAAATTCACCCACTTTCGCATGAAACTAACCACTTAGATATTTATGTGGGGAATTATCTAAATAATATCATATATGACACTTGGATAGTTCACCAGGCAACACTTTTCTCATTCCATCATATGCGTAAATGCAACTCTAATCCTTTGGTATCCTAGAACTTTGTGTATCTATGTTAATTGTAAGACAAATTAAATACCATGAATGAGGAACCTAACTTTTAGGGACACCTCATTACTTTCTTTTCCTATGCATGATAATCCAGGGGAACCTCAAATTAGTGTAAACATACCCATATGAATGATCAAGGTCCTGAAATGTGATGCTTTGGAAGGAATTTGACATTTAATATTGTAAAGTGGATTTATCTCACCTTCTTATCTAATGTTATTCCCTTTATTTATGAATGTTTCTTATGATTTAGTTTGGAGTCTTATTCCTTCCATGAAATCAATACGTTCAAACCATGTTGATATTTAACTATTTACACAACCCATATCTTGTGTTACTAATCTAAATTAAAAAACAACGATATCTATAGATATCCAAACATATACTCTACATAAGTTATATTAAAACTATTCACGCAATGTGTTAAAATTAAATGGAATCAAGAAACTCCACCGAAGTAATTCTGGAGCCATATAAAATCAAAATCCTAATTTATAGAACAAGGCATAAACATCTAGGTCAGTGGGAAGTCTTAACCGAAGTCCCTCTACCTAGGGATAAATTACTCAAGATATATATCAATTCCATCAAAACTCTAAATCCTAATATATAAAAATCATAATTAATAACAAAATGGAAGATAATAACTCAATACAATCCAAATTCAATGTATAATAATACTAAATTCACTTATCAAACTAAGCATATAACTCCTTAAATGCATGTTTCATAACATAACATAAGTTTAAACAGGTTAAAATAACACATAAAACCATTCATAATATAAAAATTATACTCATGAAAAATAAAAATGGGAATAATATGATAAATTAAAAATTAATTATTTAAACTTAAGATAAACTATTTATAGAAATTTCATTAATACATATTAAATAAATGAATTATGTTAATTTTCTAATATGAACTCTTTCTTCTTAAATTATATGAAATTTAATTAAATATATGATATTACATTAAAAATAAACATTTTATATTTCAATTTCTTCTTGTGTAGACTATTTAAATATTCAAAATACCAAATATATTTTAAAACTTGATCAAATCAATCACAAAATCCAATTTTTATGTGGTTTAAATATTATCCTCAAATAATTCACTTAATGTGAAAAATAAAAATAAATATTTATGTACAATTCATTATTTTAAATATGATTTTTTTAATATTAAGACTTATTTCTTAATTTAAAAACACTTAATAAAACATAGAATTTCAATATAAAAATTTTATATCTACATTATTTGTTATGCCATATAATTTTATTCAATTTAATATACATCATATGCATATTAAATCCACAACTATTGAATCCCTTGACATATTTATTATCTCATGTGTATTCCTCTATGAATTATTAACGAACTTTAAATATTATATTATCTATTAAATTAATCTATATATAATATTCGAATTATATAAACAATATATATAGATATATATAAATGTAATAAAAAATAAATAAACATTTTATTTATTTTCTAACCATGAGATATAAATATGAACACCTCAAATTTATTTTTCCTATTAAAATTTCATATTTACAATGCTTGATAGTTACCATTTATATATAATTTATAATCCAAAAAAATTAATATCCAAAATATAAAATTTTATCAAGGAATGAAATTTATTTTATGATTGATTGGGGAATTATAAATCATAATCTATAATTGGAAGAAATGATTATAATAAGTGTAATCACACAAATACAATAACCATTACATATGGAGTGACCCTTACATATGATATTATCATAAAAAGTTAGTAACTATTACATATTGAGAAACCCTTAAATTTCATGTGACCCATTCATATAATATTTTCTGTTAAATAAAATCATGATCCCTTGCATTTGAACCTATTATATTTGGAATTATATTTTATAAAATCATTATGAGACGATGGCCTATTATCATGAAACCTAGATTTTAGTCATAGCCTATGAGATCACCTATAATGTAGCTTACAACAAAGAACAAAACTTTGGGTTTTGATATATTTTACTCTATGATTAATAAACACAGATTATATTACCATTTAAAACCATTTCTAGTAGATGAAACACACGGTACATTATCCCATAATGAAATGTTAGTCTCTTGATTGTGTTTATTTCATCACATAATGTAATGTTGGCCATAGTTATTCATTTTAAAAACATTATTTCAAAAATTAAACACATGGTAATTATTTTAAACCACTACTGGGTTTCATAGTAGCATATGTAACTTATACATTGAAGTAAAAAAAAACATAAATATAAGAATTTAATTCTTTATAAATAAATTTGTGCTGTTGTAAAAAAATAAAAATATGAATGTGTACCATACACCATAACAATACTGTTATAATATTTGACTGAACAGTGTTGATGAAGATCACCTAGAGGTATCCTAATGATACAACTCCTTTATGGTGTAACCACATGCCACACTAAATCACCCATCACATGTGAAAGATCCTTCTTTCTCCCATAATATGCCAGTATCCCATAAATTAAAGAGATGAGAAGAGTAAATATTTAGGTGTGAGAGATTCTGAAGAGGCCCACACCAAAAATCATCTGGCAGTGGACCCTTATATATTCCTTGAGGACGCTACTTGAGTTACAAGATTTTAATCATGTGTTAATACACATGAGTTATTTCCACACATTCATTCACAAATCCATTTCATGAATGCATTCACCTCTTATTCTTTTATTATTATGAAACAACTATTTCATAATGATATAATGGCATGAGAGAGTTTAACATTAATCCTATTAATGTTACACTTCCATTCTTAGGTGGTTTCTTATTATTGTATAATATGCCTTAAGGTATCTATATATAATATGAAACTATATACACAAATGTACGCAAATTAGTTTCCATGTAAGTTGAATTCAATAACTTGTAATACCATACCATACATAATCATCATTTTATTTAAATTTATATAAAGGGGAAAACCTAAGAAAAAATTGCACACAATGGCCTAAAATAACGTAATATGAGGGAATCCCCTCTAACTATGTCCACTCCTTTATAGGAAAAAAAATCCAAGATGGGAAAGCAAGTGATAGACACATCTAGTGAAGCCTTTGATGCAAGGAAATAGGAAACTTTGTTTCCCTCACAATACATATGAAGAGAATACTTTTGGTTGTTGATATACCTTATGCACTTATAGATGATATTCACAATAGACAAAAGGGTAGAGTGAAAGCCGCATAGGGGGTTAAAAATAGTTTTGGATTCAGTTTTAACTTTTGCAAGTTCAATATTGTTATGCCTACAAAAGACGAGACATACCATCACTACCCGAGCCTTTTCCTGAAGAGAGTCTCCACTCCCAATGAGCACTGTGAAAGAAATTATAATGGAACCCCTATTATCTATAACCACACCACCCCCTCACATAATACATGTACTAAATGAGATGTCAGTGTTTAATTTTTGTCCTAGTCTATGTGTCAGCCAACAGATCCACCTACCGTGGAGATTAGTGGGGGTTGCAGAGAGAGGGGTTATGTTAGCCAAAATGGGTCTAAGAGAAGGGGAATCAAACCAAATCTTCAGCTATTAAGAGATATTATTCAGTATATTTATTTTTATGTGGACTAGGGACAACTTTAAACTTGAGATACCCTCATGTCACACTTTATTTATAGCTTTCCAGATCATCTAGAATCCCCTCACTAGAATCACTTCTTAAGTCTTCCTCTCACTATTGTTATTCTTTATGCCATGGAATCATAGCTCAAGGAAGGATCCTCCCATAGATACCTGATTATGAATAGTCATTAAATCTCTAAATTTTTTCCATACTGTGTGCGCCTAGTCTACTTCAAAAAATAAGTGCATGGAGAATTCTTTTTAGAACTCAGTGCGGAAAAAACACCTTGAATCCAAATGTATACCTAGGCACTTGAATTGTTCATTTGTGGGAAAGGATTTATTTTTTATGTGACATATTAGAAAGTTAATTTTCGAGTGTAATTCCTTACACCAAAGAGGCTCCCCCCATCTGTCAAGCTCAATGAGGGTAGATTCCTTATGAAGGTAATTCGTACCTGAAAAAGTTCCAAGATTATAACCTGTAAAAACACATAGATTGGGATCATTTGAAATTTTTATGAGGTCAAATTAGGTTTCTTAGTCCTTGTTTAAGATTGGATGAGTGAAGTTTTGATTATCTTATGCAAGTAAGAACTTAAAATCCAAAAATGGGGAAACTGAAATGTACTCCAGCTCAGTTATCCTAAAAAAAGTTGATGTTGCCTCTACCTACAATCCACCAAGTGTGGTTTCCTAGAAACATTATGTATAAATGAATTAAATTACATAGGGAAGAGAAGTTCAATCTAGGACTCTCCATGTGCTTCCCATATTTTTGTACCATGAATATGTACCGCATAGTCCAACCCTCTAAAAACCCCCATGACAATTTTTCATGAGTGTCATACATATCACTAGAGAGGCTTCTGATGTTGATTCCAACCTCCTTTTTCAGTTTATCCATTCTGCCTCATGACTCCCAATGGTGCTTCCCATCCAAGGGGGAATCCCATTTTAATGGGACCATAAGTTTTTCAATACCTTTGATTACCACTTTTCAAACAATGAGGGTAGAAAGTATATGCATTGGAATTGCGGTTAGTAGACTGTTGACCAGAGATATTCTACCACTGAAGGATAGAAATTCATTCTTCTAGTTATTGATTTGAACAATGATCCTATAAAACAAATTATTGAAATAATGAATCCAAATTCTGATCATGGAAATTTGGGCACCTAGATATTTCAACGAAAACCTTGAATGTGAATTACCAACTCCCTTTAAAGAATACTAACATGCCCATCCATGAAATGGTTAAAAGGGTACAAACTAATTCTCTCACAGTTCACCACTTGACCTCTCCAATGAAAATATTTCTAGAGAATGTTATTGATTCCATGTATCTATTTCTTACTCCCATTGAGGAAAATAATGGTATCGTTGTAAACATGAGGTGGTAGATACTCCTTTGGTGACTCTTGCATTGGCAAGTTAAAATTCTCATTCCTGTGATGATTTTATTGATGTAGTGATTAAGGGTGTCTTGTATAAAAATAAATAGGATGGGGGAAAGTGTGTCACCCTTCCTAAGCATGTGAACTGATTTTAAGAAACCGAAAATCTTCCCCATGACAGATATTGATATCCAAGGAGAGCTAAAGTAGTTGTACAAAAGATCACAGGAACAAGTGGAAAATCCCATGCATGTGAGAACCATGAGAATAAAATTCCAATAAAGCCAATCATAGGATTTTTACTTATCTAGTTTGATAGATTAATTAGAAATAACTATATTTTGGTTAACCTCAATGATCATTTCCTGTTCCATGTAACACCCCGAGATTTTACGAAAAATATTCTTTTTAATTTAATTAATGTCTTGTGTTGTACGCTACACCAAAAGGAGCTTGCACAACACGCATCCTTGACATTCCTTTCATTACACGCAATCACGACCTTCCTTGATAGCGTGTGTAGTACGCAATACCGAGTTTTACTAAACAACGATATGCTATTAAAATATTATTAAAACTAGCCGTTATGAATAGTAATAACCACTTTTTGAAATTTTGTAAATTCTATTTTTCAAAATGGACTTCATTTTTGGATTCGGAATATCGAAATTAGCTTAGGGTGAAATTTTGGTACTTTTCGGATAACTTTCATATTCTGATGAATAGTGAAAATTACTAAATTTTAATTAAAAACAACTTTTTTAATAGAAATAATTAATAGTGATAAATTATTAATTTGATTGGTTTTAAAGTATATTTAGAATATTTTTTTACAATTTAATACAATGTTGGTCATTGGATGTAATTTCACATTTAAACCAGTTATAAACTAGTGTCAATCTTTTGATAGTTATTATCTCTTAAAAACACGCTATTTGTTTTGACGACGAGAATTAATTTTTAAATTAGTTAATGCAACTGATATGTTTTGAATTTGGTAAAATATACATCATTTTTGAGTTCATAATATCAAATATAGCTTAGGCCTAATTTTTGGTATTTTTCTGAAAACTTTCAATTTTCGATGAATAGTGAAACCACTAAGTGGTAGTTAAAAAAACTGAATTGTTCATAAAACTTAATTTTACCGCTTCTGTGAGTGGAATTTCAAAAATCCGAGAGACACGGTTAATATCAAGGACTAAAATGTGGTTCAATGAGATGAAAATAATTTTTGGTGAATAGTAACTTTTTAGTTTTATTTACCACGGTTAAAAGTAAATAGGGTAATTAAGGGTAGAAATGATATTATTATTACCCTAACACATGTCCTAATTCTATTGGACAAGTGTAATTCGACCAAAAACAAACTTAGGAATAAACTATGACCATTTAGGCCCACTTGGATTAGATTAGGACATTTATTATTAATTTATTTAAAGAAGTGTTAAAAGAGTTAAAATCAATGTTTATTTACTAAAACATTTTTAATATGGGGTTATACATAAGATAAATTCGACTATAAATATTCATTAGAAAGATAACAAGATTTCCTACATAATGGTATTTTATTTGTAATTTTTAGACATTAAACAAGTTAATTTATTTATGACACAATTATGATGCAGTAATTATCTTATTAATGAAATATTGACATAATTGATGTTATAAACACCAAAATAAATGTAATTTGAGACTTTTTATGAATTACACTAATTTTCTAGGTTACTATGATATATTAGTGTTGCTTTAATCAACTTTTTTAGAACATATAATTCTGTTATGACTTTCACAAAAATCATATATCAAATAGTGTCAAAATTGACACAAAATAGTTTTTAAATCAAATATTATATTATTAATTGTTATTTTATTCCTAAAAATCTAAGGTTCGGCCAAATGACTTAGATAAGGATATATATATTAATAATAAACAATTTGGGGTTCGTTTGGCATGTTATAGTAAGTGTATTAACCATATAGTGTAAGAAAACAAAAAGTCACGGTAAAAGTTAAATTATTTAACTTAGAGTTAAATCTAAATGATAAGGTTAAAATAGGAACCTAAACTTGTCTAAATTCTATTGGATGAGAGGATTTAGACCCATACCCACATTATCCTAGAAATAAATCAATTTGGAGCTATTTAAAACCGAACTTGACTTTATAATAAAATAATATTTTTAGTTATTCCAAAGGTGCCCCTCTCCTCCCTTATAAAAGGGCACCTCCTCCCTCTCTTCCTCACACAACTTTGAGCCTTAAAGCTCGGCCAACCCCTGAAAAAATCTCTTCTACACTTCCCTAGTAACATCCTAGAGGTTCTGGTCTTCCTCAAAGACAAATCTTAATTCCCTAAGTGGAGGATTCAAAGAGGCGTTTCAAAGAAGAGGTAATATCCATTACCGATCTTTTCAATTTCTTTCTTCTTCAACTTCTTCTTCTTTAGTTGTTTCATGACAAAGTAATAACATCAGTATTACTTAAATACTGATATGTTATTATAAATATGAAACAACCCTAATTCACCTTCTATCCATCCTACGGAAAAATGAAATCACCGCGCGTGCGTACGTACGGAATACCGTCTCCACGCCGTGGTGAAATCTATTTTCCACCACCACCTTAATTGGATGGGTACAATGGTGTAAATAATAACTATATATGATTATTATAAAGTTATATTGATACTGAAATAGTATACATACACTTCAACACAAGTTCACGAACATGAGAACGATATCATCACTCGTGCGTACGTACGGACTACCGTCTCCACGACGCGATGAGATTCATTCTCAATGATTAACCATTCATGAATGATTATAAAGTATATATAATAAGTACTAATGAAATATATGACATAATAATGATACTGGATTTATGTAAATTTATGTCATCTACTTAATTCCATTCACTTCAATAAGGAAACAAAAACAGCGTTCATGCGTACGTACGGACTACCGTCTCCATGAACGGTGTATTTCATTCCATTTATCGATATATTATATATATATATATATATATATATATTCTGAATATATATTATATATAAATAATGTTTTACATTCTGTATATAAGTAATCATGATCCAAGTAATCATATTAATAATTACAAGTTAAAAACACGAACGACAAATGAGACGATTTTACCCAAAACGCTACTTTAACATGAATTTACAAAAGAACGGGTAATATAAAGTCATAAGTGGACCATATATGATATAATAAAAATGAATATGATTCTGGAATAAGTCAATAACATGATTTAAATTATTATACAGGAGGTTCGGACACTTACAAAGCAAGTCGGACCTAAGGTAAGGGAAATATCACAATCTCATTTTTATCCGAGATTGTTTATTCGTAAGTATTTACTGGGGTGTATTTTATCATCCACATCCATGTTTCATCAATATGTAATATTATTTCCATCCACCTACAATTTTTTTAAATCCATTTTTACCCTTCGGTGAGTTTTTAGTAATATGTATGAAAGGAATCTTTTTTCGTTTTTCGTACGAGGTACTTTTTGACTTTTCCGAAAAAAGTACGAGAAGAATGTTTTTTTAACTTATACGGCATGAATGGATTTTTAAAAAATTATTTCCAAGAAGCTTCCTTTACAAGTTTTCAAGTTTATTTTTAATCAACTTCTTTTAGTTTAAAGTTTTATGACATGTTAAGAAAGGAAAAATGTTTTTAAAGAAGAAAGGATATTTTCCTCAAGAATTCATTTCAAGTGTTTTATGAAAATTATCTTCCATCTAAGATAATAAAGGGTTATGTTTTTATCCCTATTATTACATTGATTTTATTATGTTGTGAAGGAATTATTTTTATGAATTCCTTTATCTTATATGAATTGTTTTATGATTTCACGATGTTTAAGATTCCCATTTTTATTACATGGGTTATGAAATGATGTATGATTTATTATTTTGTGGCACACATAAGAAATGATTCATTATAAGATGGGTGGTACCTATATCTCCCTCGAATGCATTGGGTAATGATTTTATATCTCATGAGATAGACATGGCTGGAATGGTAGGTTATACCGGTTCAGTGAAACAGGACTGAAACGAGGGTTACTCGATTCAGAAAGGGACCTTTCCCACTAAGATAGTCTTGGCAACGAGTCTTGACTAACAAGAAATGATTCTCTATGATTATGTGTGAATGCCAAAAAGTTTCATGTTTTAAGTTATGATTATTGTGATTACATTTCACTGCCATGATTTATCCCATGTTATGAAATTATGCTCTCTTTTGCAGGATAAGATTTCCAAAATGTTATGTTCTTATAAATATGATGTGATTGATATTTCTTTTGTTTACCCTTACTGAGCATTTGAGCTCACCCTTTTATGTTTTCTTTTCCCCAGGATATAAAGAAAGGTTTTAGGTAAAAAAAAAGTAAGATCTTTATGGGAGATTTTGAAGATATTTCACCACGATTAGAAGATTATATTCCGAGTTTCCAAAGACACTAAACTATTACGGTCCTTGTGTGTGTGTTTTTGTAATGTACTAAGTATTCCGCAAAAGTAATGTAATGTACATGTACGTCAGGCTCCGGGTCTCTACATTCCAAACCGATGTCACCTTAGATAAATCTAAATTTAACAAAACCATGATGCTCCAATGAAATCCGCATGGGAGATGCATTGAAATTATATCGTAAATAATGAAAGAAATTACATTTTAAAGGAAGTTTCACATATTGATAGGTTGATATTGTTGTAGTGGTGATGGATTATTTACCCTAGGGATGAGTACCAGTGTAGTAACACCATCCATGAATGGGAGGTTTTCACCTCTGAAAAAATATTGTACTGCCTAAATGAGTTCTCCCTTGACCAGGTCCCAAGAACACACATAAAACCATCCTGGGAAACTGTGTGGGCCTGGAGAGATTTCTGTGTTGAGATCAAGAAAAAAATCATCGATCCTTTTCTTATATGTAATTACCTCAGGAGAACTATTATCTTCATCACACACCGAGCAGGGGATGGATTTAAGAAGCTCATAGATACCCCTCAGATATCCTCCTTGAAAGCAGTGATTGGGGCCTTCCAGTAGGGACATAAGTTGAAATTAAACTAGACCACCCACCACTTCATGATAATATGTGTAGGATATGTACTCAATGAGGATGATTGACTTGGGGAATTGTATTTTATATTTAATACAAGTGTAAAAATTGGTTTTATTTCATTATCCTTTAACTGTTTAACCTAAGACTTTTCATAAGATTACCATTCTTGTTCCAAGAACATGTTATCTAGATTCTCTTTCTTGAGGGAAATCTCACTAAAGGTACCTTATTCCTATTCATTTTATAGATAGGATTTCATTCATTCAATTTAAAAAATGGTAGCATTATATTGTATATGATGCATTGTATTAGAGAGTTTATCATCCATTTTGAGTCTTATAGTTGAATTTATCACATCAATACCGACCAAATCATAACATTAGAAAAATTAGAACCTTAAGAAAGTATCATTATTTTAATAGGTTTGATTTTTATAGAGATTTTTATTTCTTGAAATCCTATAGAAAGATTTAATATACTTGATATTGAGCATAACTCCAATCAAATGATCATAAGAGTTGAGTAAAATATTTTTTTCAATAATGTAGACCACAAATGTTCATGAATAATAATAATATGATGAAATAAGTGAATGTGAATAAGGATATGAATTATCTGTTTAAGAAAAAAAGTAAAATGAATGGTTTATTAGTTTTCTTGAAAAGTGAGGAGTTTCAAATATATTTTTAAGTGATTATTGTTTATTTATTTCTCATTTTTTTTATTTTTGTTTTACGGTATTTAAACCATAGAAATTATGGGATACCATTTATATAATTTATAGATATATGTTTCATGAAAAATAAATGTTTAAGTGTTGGGTGTTTTAATAAATAAAATTTTGGCAAAATTTTTCATTTTAAATTTCTTTTTTTCATTAGCTATTCATGTTAAATTATTAGGGTTTTTATTGTTTATGTATATAAATTATATTACATATAGACTTAATTTTTATGAAAAATAAATTGTATTGGTAAAATTTTGACGCAATTTGATAGAATAATAATAACATGTGGATTGGGATAAAATGACCTTAGTCTTCATCATGAAGTGTTCACATGTGAAACATGAAATAATTAATATAGTGAAACATTACCACTTCAAGGATTAAAAAATTTAGTGAAAACAGATGAAGAAACACAACGTATGGCATGGTCACTATAAAAAATCATAGTGGGTCGTTCTACATGTAATTTTTACTGGAATTACCACATTAAAGACTAATAATTCCTATAACAGTGAATGGAATTTTTGTAGTACATAAATGAAATTCACACAAACTAAATTTAATTGTAAATACCAATTAAAATTTAATTTAAAATTTATACAATTTGTGAAATAATCTATAGTTTCAACCAAAATACAATTTTTTTAAAAAAGATTCATTTAAAATAGTGAGCATGGCCTCAATAAGGAACCAATATTTAAGGATCAATGAGATGGAATAAATTATGATACCTCTAGGTAGTGTAGCATTCATGATTAGAACAGTGGCATATATTAGCTAGGATTGACATCGACATGCATTAAATAACCACTATAAAATTGGAAAAAATCCCATGAAAGGCGTAGTGGTAGAGCATGGTTGTGCTTGAGGAATCTTTTTATTGAGGAATGTTTTTATGGAGGAAACATTATTCTAAAAAGGTTTAGGAGGTTAAATTATCTTATATAGGGAAATTGAAAAATATTAATGAATTATGAGTCCTTTGATAAGGGTGGGTACCATGGCTACTAGAGTCGGATATTTGGTATTAGAGCAAGATGAATGGTATGGATATTGTGAATACTAAAATAAATTTTAAAATAGGCTAAACCTATTGATTATCCACAAAAAGAGGCCAATGATTAGTGTTTTAATATATAATTTTCATGTGCTTCATTATTCATAAACATCATTTTTAGTTCATTTTACAATTTGAACATTATTTCACATTATAATTGTAATTATTTCTTATATTTCACTATTAATTGGTACGTATTTGAACACATACTAAAACAAAAAATGGTCATGATTTAAATTTCATACTTCATTTTAAGGTTTCTCATTCAATTGGTAACATTTCATACTTTTGGAGCACTTGGATATTCAGGTTGGAAAACCACTATTTTGGACATTCAACCTAGGAAATTCTAGGTAAAGTGGACTGGACAGTAGCCCAATAAAATTATTGTAGCAGAAAATATTCAAGCCTAATAAATATAAAATCCTAACTTAAGATAGAGGAAATCATGTGGAACATTTCCTAATTATTATTTTTATAGGGAGTTCCAAGCATCGCAACTTGGATATAAAATTCTGGGCCACATTTTATGGACCAGCAAAATAACCCACGATTTTGATCATATCTCTAAAAAAATAAACCCATTTGGGATGAAATTATACATTATATCAGGAGAAATCCATATATTTATTTTATTATTCTATTTCCCACCACAATTCAGTCATCTAGAAGGTCATTTGGGAGCCTCTATTTAGTGGACTCATGTTGGCTCGAATTTTTGTCAAGGGTGGAAAAGTCTTCCCTCCATTAACTTTCCACCCACCTAGGCATACCACACTTAATTGGGGTGACTTCCACTTTTATAGAATCGACCAATTGATTCCAAAATTCTTATTTAATTCAGTGGTGTTGGATTATTTAGGTATCTTTTTGTATGTTTTCATTTTAATGTTATGCTGCAAATTTGATGTTGTAATCACATTTCTTTAATTGTAAGTTTCAAAAATCACCGTAGCCTCTTAATTAAACTTCTTATTATTCTCATTTTATATTATTTCTTTTAACATTTTGACACTTTTTAATTAATGTGTGAATTTATTCACACAATGAAGAGATAAATTCTTCAAACAATGGTGGAGTGTTCATTATTTCATTGTTTTTCACTTCTTCAATATCGCCCTCATGAGTTTGCATCCTGCATCCATTGAGAGCATAATATAAATGGAGGGATATACCTCTTATTAATTGATCAAAGGAAGTATTAAGGGGATGGATTGGATGTTATTTCTCACTCTATAAATTTTTAATAATTTCTTTTATTTGAGTTTTTTATTCAATTATTTTCTCTTTTCCTCTTCTATCTTGAATTTTATGGCCACACTTTTTCATGTGCTAATAAGATTTTTTACCTAGAAGTTCTCATGAAAATGATTTTATAAGTGTATAGATGATTAACGTGTGTATGAAAAGGTTTTAATCTTGTTAGTTAAGAGGATAGTTTTATTTTGGATTTAAAAATTGAGCCTATTTCAATAGAGGTTCTTCAATGAAACCAAATCATGAACCTGGGTGGGAACTGAAATGGAAATCCAAATGAGGCAACCCCAGACTTGGGGAATGTAGTTGATCAAACCATTAATGACTACCTCAGACCATCCTAGACCAATATACCCTCTCGAATTAGGAATGATCCTATAGATAAGAACACTATGACTTCATACCTCATTTTCTAAACCACCTTCCAACCTTCCACGGGACGGAGTTAGAAATTTCATACCTTCATGTCAAAGAGTTCAAAGATACTGTTGAAACCATGTTCCCACCACATCAACTTGAGTCAATTAAGATGATGATATTTCCTTTCTCACTAAAGGATTTATAGAAAAAGTGGTTTAAAAATCTAATACCTTCATCAATCCACTCCTATGACCAATTACAAAGAGAATTATATAAAAAATAACCCCCATCACAAAAAAATTGTAGTTAAAAAGAGAATCCAAAACTTTTTCAAAAAAGAAGGTGAGTCCTTTTATAAAACATGGACAAGGTTCATAGACACTCAACATGGTACCTCACCATGTATTTTTAATCCAGAAACATTTTTTAATATTCAATGAAATGTTTGGTCTAGGAAATAAACAATTTATTGACATGATGTGTAATGGAACCTTTAAAAACAATTCCTCAAATGATTCTTATTAGTATCTAAAAGGACTAGCTGAACAAAACCAAACATGGGGAACATCACCATACTATGAGAAGACACCCAAATATGGTGTAATTCACACCCTTAAGGAAGAGAAAAGACTTATTCAAAACTTGTTGCACTCACTATAAATGTCAAGAAGACCAATCTTAGGAAGTTATAAGAAATCCAAACAGTTGACTCTGTTTGCACATTTTTTGAAAAACATGACCACAAGACTGAAATTTTCCCATCCATAATTTTCATAAAAAATGTTATTTTAGGAGGACTACTAGCGAAGGACAATTCTCTAAACTTTCAGAAGCCACAGTACCAAAACACTTTCAACTCAAGTTACAGTGACCATCCCAAATTCCATTGGAATGATAACCAATAACCGAGTCTTCCACAAGGACCAACCCCCTACCGTCGAATTTTTTTTCAAAACCATAATCGGTTCTAACCACAACCAATAAAATACAAAAATCCTCCTATCTAATACTAAAAACCCATCCAAAAACTCATTCAACAACCAATCCAACAACCAAAGTATCCTCCTGAGATAAACCAACGAACACAATCCCCTGCCCAATATGCCCCTCTCCCATTGTAAAAGAAAATAGAGAAAATGAACTCCAAATTATCACCCATTAAACATAATCTACAAACCATTAAAACTAGAAAGGAATACATGCATAATCAAGTGTTACCATCCTTAACTTGAAGAGGAGAATTTAGTTACCCACAAACCACTAATGAACAACTAAAATCAATGACTGTTTTATGAAGTGGGAAATCCCTTGAGAAATTTGAACAAACCATTCCAGAATCATTGAAAAATTCAGAATCAAATGAAAAGGATGAAGAAACACCCTAGGATTTTGGAAAACCCAGTGAAAATTTGAATGAACCAAAATCTCAATAAATAATCAAAAAAATTTCTCCCTTCCCTCAACACATGAGAGGAAAATCTAAAATAGAACTGAATGAAAGTTTAAGGGAAATATTCTCTCAGGATAAGCTGAAAATTCCCCTCCTCAATGCAATCAAAACCATTCATGCATACTCAAGGTACCTTAAGGGCTTGTGAAAATTTAAAAGGGAATTTTCACATAAAAAACAAGTCTTTTTGGCTGCTAATGTGAGTACCACCATTCAAGGGACCATTCCTCATAAGTTGAAAGACCAAGGATATCCTTACATCAATGTTAAGTTAGGAGATAATAAAGTTTTAAAAGCCATTTGTGATATAGGAGCTAGTGTGAACTTTATTCCATATGTCATGTATTTTCTATTAGGGTTTGAGGAACTCCAACCCACGTATGTCGCTCTTCATCTTTCGGATCGTAGTGATTGAGTTCACAAGGGGATATTAAAAGATGATTTGGTGAAAGTTTAAAATTTCATCTACCCTACCGACTTCATTGTCCTGGATAATCACACATACTTTGGTCCTAGGGATTAAACCCCCATCATCCTTGGTTGTCCCTTCTTAGCAACAATAAACTCAGTCATCTGAGTTGGGAATGGTAACATGAAAATAACCTTTGGAAACATTAGCCTTGATGTTAATATCTACAATAAAAACTCTAAATTTGGGGATGATGAAGAGATCCATGAGGTAAAGTGGATAGGTAGTGTTGATAGTGAAACATAGAATCATCAATGAATTTTTTAAGGATGTTTATGTCAAGATAAGATTGATTTCCTTTTTTCACATGAGGGGAATTTCTATACTTGTATTGAATATTATTTTAATGACTCTTTTGATGATTTTTCAGGATCACCAATTAATGATACCATTGGTGAAATGAAAAACATTGAGTCCATAATCATTCACGACACTGATTTGGCCAATTTTGTGGATGAAAATTCTATTCACAAGGAACCAATTCTATTAAGAATTTCGGAAAAAGATACTGAGTTCAATACAAAGTCTCATCATTCTTTTGAAATTGATAACCAATATGTTATTTAATTTAAGGTCCCAAATTCATCACTCAAGTATGCATTCTTAGGGGACAATCGATCCTTTCATGTTTTCATTTCTACATCTCTTAATGCCAATCAAAAGACGATGCTTCTAGATGTCCTAGGAAAGCATAAGAAAAAAATTGTATGGAACCCTTATGATTTTCTTGGGTTTAGCCCACTCATTGGAACTCATAGGATTTTCCTATAATCTGACTTGAAACCCTGCCCTCAACCTTAGCAGAGACTCAGTCCCACTCTTATGGATGTGATAAAGAAAGAACTTCTTATGTTGTTGAAAGTGAGTATCATCTAACCAATTGTTGAGAGTGAGTGGGTAATCCCAATTCAAGTTGTTCCAAAGAATGTTGGAATTATTGTGATCACCAATGAGGATGGTGATCTTCTTCCTAAAATATCCATTAGTGGATGTAGAGTGTGAATTGAGTATAGAAAGTTACACTCATGCACTAAAAAGATCATTTCTCCTTTCCCTTTATTGATTAGGTCCTCAAGAAAGTGGTGGGTCATAAGTTATACTTCTTCCTAGATGGAATATCAGGGAATAATCAAATATAGGTATCCTTAGAGGATAAAAAACAACATTCACCTATCCATTTGACACTTTTTTCCTTCAAACACAAGCCCTTTGGGTTATGTAATACCCCCTGTACCTTCCACCGGGGCTTAATGAGAATCTTATCTAACATAGTGGGGAATTGTTTATAGGTATTTATGGATTAATTCTCTATATTTGGGGATAAATTTGAGTAATGAATTCTAAATGTTGAAAGAGTTTCTTCTAGATGAAAGGATATGAATCTCATCCTAAACTAGGAAAAATTTCATTTCATGGTAAATAAAGGACTAATTCTGGGACACCTAGTCTCTAGTAGAGTACTTTAAGTTGATAAAGATAAGTTTGATATCATTCTTCACCTTTCCCCTCCAAAAATTTTCAAATAAGTGAGGTCATTCTTAGGATATGTTGATTTCTATAGAAGGTTCATTAGAAATTTCGACGCTATTTACCAACCAATTTGTGCTCTTTTGGTGAATGTTGTTACATTTATATGGACAGAAAGATATGATGAATCATTCTCAACACTCAATTCATCTCTTATCTCTCCACCTATCATGAAATCTCTCAATTGGAAACATATGTTTGAACTCATGTGTGATGCGATTGACATCGTAATAGGAGATGTCTTAGGAAAATGTTATGAGAAAACTCTATGTGTCATGGCTTATGAAATTAGATCATAAAATGATGAAAAAATAAACTACACAACCACTGAGAAAGAGTAACATACTATTGTATTATCCTTAGAGAAACTCAGGTCATATATCTTAGGATCCCCCATCACTGTCTTCTCCGATCATTTAGCTCTAAAATTCCTTTTCCAAAAACAAGATGTCATGGCCAAATTGATTTGATGGGTCCTTCTTCTTTAAGAGATTGATTTGAATATTAAGGATAAAAATGGTATTGAAAATGTTATATTTTATCACCTCTCAAGGATGGAATTTAATGACATCCCACTTCACTTTTCTGTGTCTGATTCATTTCTAGATGATCACCTCTATTCTGTGAGTGATTGCCCCTGGTATGCTGACACAACAAACCACTTGGTTATAAGTAATATTACAAAGTTCTTTAGGACCCAATCCAAGAGTAAATTTATTTCTAATGTAAAAAACTACGTGTTTTATGATCCATACCTCTTCAAGTTATACCCTGATCAAATCATTAGGAGATGTGTTTTTAAGTCTGAGTAAGAGTCCATTCTAAGATTTTGTCATTGAGAGGAATATAAAGGCCACTTTTCCACAAAGAAAACTACTAAAAATTACTTCCAAAGTAGATTCTACTGGACTAACCTCACTAATGATTCCTATAAATTTTGTCAAAGTTTTCCTTGATTCCAATAATTAGGATCTATAACCAAAAGGAATAAAATTTCTCTTACACCCATTTTAGTCGTTGAATTTTTTTATTGTTGTGAAATTGATTTCATGGGACCCATAACAATATCTAGAGGATATCTCTATATCCTCTTATCTAATAATTATGTCTCAAAATGGGTTTACTCCATTTTCACCAAGTCTAATGACCATCATGTTGTGATCTGATTCCTGAAAGAGCACATATTTTCAAAATTTGGAATTCTTAGTGCTGTCATCAGTGATCATGAAACCCATTTCTGCAATCATCTCTTCTCGACACTTAGGTCTAAGTATGATATTTCTCATAATGTTTCGAATTCATAGAATTCTCAAACCAGGGGTCAAGCTAAGTTAGAAAATAGGGAAACTAATCAAATTCTTAAAAAACTGTCAACCCCTCTATAAAAAATTGGTCTGAGAAAATCTTGAATTCTGTTTGGGAATATCATACTATTTTCAAAACCACTATAATAATGTCATCATATAGGTTGGTTTATAGGAAATCATGTCATTTACCTGTTGAAATTGAACATAAGGACTTTTGGGAATAAAAAAAATGAACTTTGACATTTATTTGGCCAAAAAGAGAGGAAATTAGATATTAATGAGTATGGGGAACTTAGGATAGAGGCTTATGAAAATTCAAGGATCAATAAAGCTATATTTCAAGACTACTAATCTTGGAATCTCAATGTGAATCACTTTGAACCGAGAATTTTTTTTCTCTTGTATAGTTCCAAACATTATTTACACCCAAGAAAGTTAAGGCCTAGATGGTCAGGTCCATACATAATGCATCATGTGTACCCCCATGGGGCAGTAGAGATTTAGGATCCCACTTGTAGTCCAATCCTAAAATTCAATGGTCATAGGTTAAAATCATTCATTGAATCATTCAATAAACAAGAAATAGAAGAAAATTTAGCTGAGCCAAACTATGAACTAAAAAAAAGTTGATTTATTTAAGGTCCATGTCGAGCTAATTACATTAAAAAAATCATTTTTTAGATGACAGATCTGCCTTTACCTGTACCTTTACTCAAGGTTTGGAGTTTCAAAATAAACAGGTGTTTCTTTTGTCCATTACTTTATTTCTCTTTGTTTTTAGTTAAGGGAACCTCTTGGAGTTTACATGGTTTATAATTTGGTTTGTGAGGGAGAAGTAGGGGCTATCAAGGTCAATGAATTTTTTAAAGGAAATCACCTACATCTATAAATTTCACACTATTATACCATCCACTATGGGGATTCAATGAGTGACATGGAGATTGAATGATCAATTTTTTGTTTCTTGACCATCATTTGTATAACACTAGGTGACATTGTTCTATAACTCATTTTAAAATTTTAATCCTGGAACTCCTCTCCTACACCTCTACCCACTTAAAAATTTTATTTTTTAAACACCGGGATAGTGTTATTCTAAGTTGGGGGTATGAAATAAAATAATTGTTTTTGTGTGCGTAATGAAGAAAAAAAAAATGAAATTAAAAATAATGTATATTAATGTAAGAAAACATTTATTAAAATATGAATAGGATAATACACATTTTAAACTTTGAGACTAAATATCAAATAATTTTTCATACCTTGATTATGAATTTAATCCATGTTTATGTTCATGATCATAGATTTTGAAATGTGTCACTATCTAATGTGATTTTTTTCCATTTACATTTTTATCCAATTAAAAATAATTACAACACACATCCTTTGGATTGTGGAGTATTGATTTATGTTCTTAATGTTCCATAATAAATTGAATAGGGTTGGTGATAGTTTTAATTTTAACATGAGTATTAAAAAAATACACATAGAGAAATGAAATGACCTAATGCGTGGCTTCCTACACTTGGAGATTGTGACTCCATAGTTTTCTAGACCATATATGGGAATTTTATCTCTATTTTTTTGTCATTTGAATTTGTTTTTGATTTAGTTAACTCAAAATGACACCAGAGTATGTGGGTTTCACTTGATTCCCTATGATCCTTGAGCCTCAGAGTTATCAACAAATTATCATTATCGGGGTTGCCTTGACTGGGTTCAATTTAAATTACCATGAAAAAATGAAAAAAAAAACAAAATGAATACTGATATTAATATTAAAATGTGATTTCATCTAACTCTTCCATCATTTCACCCTTGATTAAAAATGAACTCTCATGTCTATTTTGATGTACAACACATTATCATGTTTAATTGAAATTGGATGAAATGTGGTGATGAATTTGAATAAATAAATGGGATTGGTCTTGGGATATGATTGTAAACTTATCTTGTTTTAAAAGATTTTTATGGGTTTCACAATTGTTTTATGTGAGGTATTTTAGTGAGCATTGTACATTAAAATGTTTTTGGGAAAATGAATTCGTATTTCAAATTTTTGAGATACATTTTTCCTCAAGACTATGAAAACTCAAGTCTATGGTGTTATTAGCCACTAAAAGTGGATAATAGTTATTTTTTTAATATATAATTTTCATGTGCTTCATTATTCATAAACACCATTTTAGTGAATTTTTCAATTTGAACATTATTTCACATTATAATTGTAATTATTTCTTAAAGTTCACTATTACTTGGTATATAATTGAAAACATACTAAAGAAAATAATTCTCATAATTTAACTTTAATATTTAATTTTTTGGTTTCTCATTCCTTTGGAAATAATTCATACTTTTAAAGCACTTACATATTCACATTGGAAGGCCACCATTTTGGACATTCAACACATGAAATTATAGGTGAAGTGAACTGTAAAGTAGCCCAATAAAATTATTTTAGAGGAAAGTATGGATGCCAAATAATTCTCTAATTTTATATGAAGATATAGGATATCATGAGAAACATTTCATACAACATTTCAAATAGCTAATTTTGAGTTTTAAAGGGAGTTTTAGGGAGACCAAGTTAGAGATAAAATTACAATCCAGATTCTATGACCCATAATAACATCATACCATTTCGATCATATATGAAAAACAAAAATCCATTTAAGATGAAATTTTAATGGATATCGGGATACATCAGTATATTCATTTTATTCTTCTATGCCTCACCCTAATTCGTCCATATAGAAGATCATTTTGGTGCCCCTATTTGGTAGATGCAAGTTGGATATGATTTTTGTCAAGATAGAAGTCTTATATTTATTAACTTTCCACATACCTAGGCCTACCACCATTAATTGAGTTTACTTCCACTGTTGGAGGATGGAATCAAGGATTCCAAAATTCCTATTTAAGTAGTGGTGTTGGTAGATTTTGAGATCTTTGTTTATGCTTTCATTTTAAATTAATGTTGTCAATTTGATGTTGTAATCACATTTCTTCAATTGTAAGTTTATCAAATCAATTTAGCTTCTTAATTAAACTTCTTCTTCTTTTCATTTTATATTATTTTTTTAACATGTTGATACTGTTTAATTATGGTGTGAATTTTTTCACACAATGAAGAAATAAATCCTTCAAACAATGGTGGAGTGTTCATTATTTCATTGTTTTTCACTTCGTCAATTTCACCATCATGAGTCTACTTTCCACTTTCATTGAGAGCATAATATCAATGGAGGGATAACCCTCTTACGGGTTGATCCAAGGGAGTAGAAATGGGTTAAATTATATTTTATTTATCACCCTATAAATGTTTAATAATTTCTTATATATTATTTTTTCATTCAATGATTTAATCTATTCCTATTATTGAATTTTATCACCACACTTTTTCTTGTGCTAATTAGATTCTTTACCAAATAGTACTCATGAAAATGATCATCTAAGTGTATAGGTGATTAGAATGTGTATGTTAATGTTTTAAACCTGTAAGTGAAAGTGTTATTTTGATTTCATTGAATGAATTTTCTGTTTGGTGTAGCCTGATCTGTTTTGGATGTTGTTGGACCGAACAATTCCGCCTCATACTGCACACTAGGTCACAACATTCACGAGTCAGGCTTTGCGGTGTGTTTGTTAGGGGTTGTAGGGGTAACGTGCCCCTACTCTGGGGTTCTGGGGGCCGAAGCCCCCCAAACCAATTTTTTGGGGCTTCTAGCAATGGTGACCAATGTAGAAAATCTAACCAATCGACACCAACATAGCGACATAGAATTCCAGTCTTCATTCAATATAGATCGTTGGACTTCTAGTCGGCAGCCACTGTAGCAATTTTGACTTAGGTGTCCACCTTTCACTGTAGCGATACAGACTTCCAGTTTCCTTTCACTGTAACAAAACATACATTCTGCTGGTTGGTGGAATAGTACTTCGTTCTTCTTTTTATCCCATTTTGAAATAGGGTTTCAAGTGTTATAATATTTGAGAAATATCTCTGTAATTTGTGCTCCTGACATATAGTGAAATTCTGCCTCTTTGTGGATGTATTATTATTCTCAAACCACATAAATCCTTGTGTTCTTGTTTTTTTACCTCTTACTCTTCTCTAAATTGTTTCTTTCTGTCGTTGCAACTCCCGATGTTTCAACATCATGAATCCCTCTCGTGTTAATGATATTGAAAACAATTAAAAATTAATTCACCCAAACTACCCAAAGTAATAACCCTAGATAAACTCATTCTCTCAATTTTAATTCTCTTAGGTTTATTAGTGTTAATTTAAAACATCTCAAAAAAAATTGGCCACTTCATAACAAAAAAAAATCCATAAAATGTATGTGCATATAGGTTTCCTTTTTAAGTATTTGAGGATTCGACAACCCAAGCTACACTACAAGAAACTGCTTAACCCTAAAAACATGGGTAAATTTGGGTGACCACCTATTTAGGGATACCAAAACATTACAAACATAAGTTTATACATTGATCATGAATGGAAAAAAATATATGTTTGAGAGGGTCAGTTCCAAGTTGTCTGTTTGAGATGATTTCCTCTAAGACCTTCAAGTCATGTAATTATCGATAAGCCTACAGGTCATGTAAAGGTTCTCCCTCAACCCTTAAAATGAGGATTATAAAAAATACTAAAAAATGAAGGCCTTAAGAGAATTCAGGTAGGTATTCACATATTGTTATATACATTTTCTTATTTCTTTGATCATAACCATAGTTTCTTTTCCCAATGAATATCTTTATTAGTAAATTAAATTATGTATAGATTCCTTCTTGACCCTATGATCATTTATGTGTTACACATAAATATGGGTTTTAATCACTTGATTCCAAGATAATTTGGATTATATGACAACATGGGAGTTTAGTGGTTATCAAGTGAATTCTAAGATTAAAGGTTTTCTTAGATCCAATTCTAACAACAACTCTACCATCCAATTTATATATTCATTTTTTATTAATATATCATGGTCTGATATTCATAAAATATTAATGCACCAATCATTCGTTGTTCCTTTTTATTAGTTTTATACATCATTAATTCATTCAAAATTCATTCAACATGACTTTTGAGATTATTTTTTCTTGTTAAGTAGTTTTATTTTTGGGTTTAACCTAGTACGAGAAACTTTGTACACACTAGTTGTTGGTATTTGGAAAGACAAAGACTATAAATTCTAAACTTTATACCCCATAGGGATTAGTGACTACCTATGAGTGGTCACAAAAATATTCCTTAAAATAATTTTTATGTATATGTAAATGTGAAATTACATGAATACATAATTACAAAAATTAAACTAAAATAAATAAACAAGATAAGAGTTTTCCTATATGGTCACTATGAATCTTGATCTCACATGTTTCTTACCTTCATAGAAGTTGTAGATAATAGAAACTTTTATATAAGAAACTGATGACTATTTTAATATATATCCAATAAAATTATATCATCCATGCTTTAACATAATATATATTTCTCATACCATGAATAATACAACTCTTATAATTACACTTGGTATATGTTGTGATAGAGTTGATGTGATTATCTAATCAATGGTATAACATAAATTATATATATCCTATAATTTTACAAGAAATAATGTTTCTAATGGAGAAAATCCTTACTCATTGCAGCTTATGTGTGACTAATAAATAATTAAACAATTCAATCCATGAAAAATTATTCTCTAAATAAAATTAAAAACTAATCATAGTGTTCAAGCATCAAAATAATAACTATAATAACTTTACTAATATATCATTTACACTAATCTAATCACCATATGGTTTGACACATAAGAAACTCCCCTTTACTTTTTAAATTTATTTACAGGTTAATAAAATGATTTATATAATTTAAAAAAAATGCACAATGAGTACCTCAATTCAGGACACATTTTAAATGAAATTTATCCTATGTAGTGTCTTCATTATAGTTACAAATATTTATGTAATTAATTTTAATCAAATACAATCATATTAAATCAGGACATGTGAGAACCTTGTATAGATTCCTAATATCGCATACCCCTTTCTATAAGTCCCCAGCCTTAAACCTTACTTAATATTGAATTAAATGAGTAATTCACATTGAGGATATTTTCAGGTTTAGAGTTTTAGAGAATTAGGACATAACCATTACATCTCAAAAGATTACAAAGTAGTTGCTTCTACTAAAATTCCATAAAATAAAAACTCTTAAAAAGAAACATGTATAGTTCCATGTTTTAGGTAGCATGACTTTCCCTTGATCCCATCCTTGACCCTATTCCACGCTAAGTCCTGTGAAAAACAATTCAAAAACTTGGGATGAGCATAAAAATCTCAGTAATGGATACACAAAGAATGAAAACTGTTAGTTTTTTCAAAACAACAAGTAAACCATGTATACTTTATCAAAGTAATACTTTTCACCTTCATGAAGTAGTAAAAATTCTTCACTAAAAAAAGTATCATTACTTGCCTTTTTGTAACCAAAGGATTACCATGAAACCCATATAAAGAACACATAACATATATAAAGGTAACTTGGGACATAAACATACTTAAGTGGAATAACCATACGATCGACTTCCACACATATCACTTAATGGAATAGCCATACGGCCAATTTCCATACATACTTAATGGAATATCCATACGGCCGACTTCCATACCCAATGCATTGGAGGTTATAACGTAACCACCCGTCCTGTTATTCATGACACCACCCGTCATATGGTCTATCACGTAACCACCCGTCAAATGTCCAAGTACCAATATAAAATCATAAAACATAAAACCAATATAAAGGAATGATAACATTTCCACATTTCAATCACAATATATCATAAATATATTGACATAATATAATCATTTACCCAAACCATTTTCGATACCAAAATACATAAAAGAGTATATGGTATTTATTTTATTTTAAAAACATTACGACTTGTTGAGGAATCCAAAGACCAAATAATACTCGCAGCGGCGGAAAAGGTCATTGTCACCGCGTACGTTAAAAGAAAAATTCCTTTTTTTCGTTTTGTAAAATGCTTCGTAGAAAAAGATTCATTTTGTATAAAAGTCAAAGTCAAAGTGGTTTATACACCGTTATAAAAGAAAGTTGTGTATAAAACGAAATATGCCTCAATGAAAGGAGATTGAGACGAAGTCCCTTACAAAGACGGTATCCTTGGTTTAAGGATAAATCAATTACATAATTATGTGTTACAAATGAATACACCAAATATAAGTGGATATTAAGTGTAAAATAATCAAAGTCCAATCACACATATTCAAAGGATTACACATTCAATAACTACATGTTGAATCCAAAGAAATCAAAATTGGGTTAAGAAGTTCCCTTGACAGCCTAACGGCGTCACATTAAAATGAATTGATGAGAGATAAAAAGTGTCTATCATAACTTGGACATAAAAGTTACATCAATATTGATATATGAGAACATATCCCAACATAACAATATGTAAATTAAAAGACCCAACAAAAGAAGTCTTTTAAAAAGAGGAGGGTGAAAGGTTCCCTTACCGACTTGGGTATCTTTCAAAACATACACCCCATGAAAGAAGGACAATACATCATTGATGTAAATACTCATAAAAAGAAAGTATATTACAAAAAGAGTAGAATAATGGGCAGTACGTACACCACTCAAAGGAAATTGTGGAAAATGTAGCATAAATCTCATGGGAATAAAAGTGAGATGAAAAATCCCTTACGAAAATTCGGCAGCCTAACGTCGCCACATAAAACTTAAAAAAATGGATTGATGAGATCAAATAGGGTATCTCATAATATTAACATAAAGTTTATAGAAAGAGTAATATAAAAGAACAACCCCCAATCATAACAAAGTGGAGCTTAAAAGAAGTGACATAAAGGAGAGTACGTAAAAAGAAAGGGAGAGGTTGGATCTCTTACAAAAAATTCGGCAGCCTAACGGCGCCACTCAAAACTTACAAAATGGATTGATGAGAGAGAATAGGGTCTCTCATCATATGAACATAAAAATTAATGTAAGATTAATATAAAATAATATCCCAATAACAAGAAATATGATCATTAAAAGGAATTCCATAAAAGAATGTACTTAAAAAGAAAGAGTGGTGTATGATCCCTTACCTCGGGTCCGACTTGACTCGATCGTTCTTTAACGTCCTGAACAATAAACTTGAGTTAATTTCTATTTGCTTAAGAACCTTTTTCAAGTTCATTATTCCTTTTATATCACTTATTTCCATTTTATAAACATTATGTAATCATTTAAGTTAATAATGTTTGTTTTGTCGATATTTGGTTCTTAAGTCGAATGTGGACTTCTTACAATTACATGTTGTTTGTGTGGTCAAAGGTTCTTTATATCCAGAATGACATTCCTGATTTGGATATCATATATATCATATATATCTAGAATATACATGTATTTATAATATCACATAATCATTTAGAGGTAAGAAATGAAATGCACCATTCATGGAGATGGTAAGTCGTACGTACGCATGAACGCTACTTTCATTTCTTTGTCATATTAATGGAATTAAAACTAAATGAGAGGTATGTATATTTTAATTACAGAATTATATTCATAATTTATATGTATCATTCATCATATATATCCATTATATACATGTACTTATAATAGTACATTACATTTGGGGATAAGAAATGAAATGCACCGTTCATGGAGACGGTAAGCCGTACGTACGCATGAACGCTACTTTCATTTCTATCTCATACTTTAATGGAAAGAAATAATAATGATATAGAGGTATATAATAATTCCAGTATAACATCATATATAATAACATTAAATCCATCATTTATACATCCCACGTATGGCATTAACGAATCACATCACTGTGGGGGGGCGGTAGTCCGCACTTCCTAAAATGAAGATATCGCGTATACCCATAATGGAAGCCATAAAGGTAAGACACAAATGAAAAATACATAAGCTTAAGTAAAACATAAACATATTATATATCATATATAAATATAGTGACATATTAATGGCCACCTTTGAAGGTGTTAAAAGAATGTTGAACAATCATCGTTTCGGGAGGCAGAAATTTTCCATCCACGGAAACAACATGTTCTTTAACCATTAGATGTAGGTGTGTGTAAGTGTAGCTCTAATACTTCTTATAACAACATACTAGTATATTTAGGATACTGTAGTTGTTACAAAAGAAAATAATAAAAAGAGTTTAGGGGGTTGGAGAAGCAAAATAAAACAAAAGGACTCAAAAGAAGACATTACCTTAAAATCGGGTAACTCCCCTTGGATTGAGCTCAAAAGCTTCCTTGGGAAGACTTCTGCTCAAAGTGAGGATTCAAGGAGTAAGAGAGGTAAGTGGAGAGACAAAATGGGCAGTGGTTGGCCGAGCCAAAGGCTTTGGGAGTGTGGGTAAGGAGGTTGAGGTGGAGGCCTTTTATAAGAGGAGAGGAGGGGCACTCTTGGAAGGTAAAGAAAAGTCACTTTATTTTAAAATGGTATTCGGATTTAAGAGGTCCCAAATTGATGTATTTAGAGGATAAGGTGATAAGGGTTCTAAATCCACTCATAAAATAGGTTTTGGACATGTGTAGGTCCTAGATATTACATTATCTTTCCATTTTATTTAAATCGTTAAATAATGAGGTCATCGCTGCATTATCATGATGTCATAAATAATTAAATTAATTTAATGTCTAAAAATTATAAAAAAAACTACTATGATGTAGGAAATCTTTTTATCTTTCTAATGACTATTTATAGTCAAAACTATGACTTGTATAACCCCATGTAAAAAATTGTTTTAGTAAAACATCTCATGTGTGTGTCATTATTACTTTAACATTAAATAAAAAGGTATTTATGTCATTTTCCAACCAAAGTGTCTCCATGAGGTCCCCAAGTTGACCCATGGCTTGTCTTGGTCGGCCATGACACATCTAATGAGGTTAGGACATGTGTCAAGTTCATTTCATATTATTAAAACATTATTTTTACCTTAAACTACACTAATTACCTCTAATCGCGATTAAAAACATAATAAGTTACTATTCACCAAAAAATTATTTTAATCCCATTGAACAACATTTTACTTCTTAATGAAAACCATGTATGTCGGATTTTTGAAATTCAAAACACAAAGGTGGCAAAATTTCATTTAAATGGAAAATCAGTTTTTATAAGTACCACTTAGTTGTTTCACTATTCATCAAAAATTGAAGTTTTTCAGAAAATTACCAAAAATTCACCCTAAGCTATATTTGATATTCCGAATTCAAAAATGAAGTCTATTTTACAAAATTCAAAACATATAAGTCACATTAATTAATTTAATAATTAATTCCTGCTGTCATGACAAATAGCGTGTTTTTATGAAACAATAAGTATCAAAAGATTGACACTAGTTTAAGTCCGATTTCAAAGTGAAATTAATTCCAACGACCACTATTAGATTTAATGGTAAAAATATATTATAATTTCACCTTAAAACCAATTAAAAATATAATCTAATCATATAATTAAATTAGATTAAAAAGAGGTTTTGAATTAAAATACAACATTTTACACTATTCATTAAAAAAATGAACTTTATCGGAAAGATACCAAAAATTTACACAAAGTAAATTTTGATGTCCTGATTCTAAAGAAGAGTTTTATTTGGTCCAATAGAATTTATAAGAGTGAACAAAACTATATTTAATGAAGGTTCACCATCAAAAGGCGATAAGTGAACCTTTAGTGAAAACTAGGGCATATACGCCTAAAATTAAATTCTTTCCGTATTTTAAGCCTTTATCTTTCATTGGATAAATGTAAAAACATTTAAAAACATATATAATAATATTTTAGTTATTTGTATCCATTCCCGCCAATAAAACGGCTACATGTTAACTGCCATTTAAAATAATATTATTTTATTATTAGAGTGCAACGTAAGATTCCCAAGAAACTCAGTGTTGCGTGTTGGGTACGCCATCGAGCATAGCGTCCCCTTTAAAGTCATATTAATATTTTATTCACAAATACGGATAAATATGAAAATGTCATATTCTTTATTTACCTGGGGTGTTACACCCTTCCCCCTTTTGGGAATTGCATCCTCGCAAATTTAAAATTGGGCTTAGAAACATCCTTGAAAGTCCCACAACGGAAGAAGAGTCGGTAAAACAATCACTTTAAAATAAAGAAAGATAAGTACAAAGGTCACCTGAGTTAACCCATACTAGGATTCCAAGTATGAAAACATGGACATTGAGGAGAAAACATAGGGTCATGTTCTGATGGAGAGTGATAGAAAACATGTTTAGGAGAAATTTAACCACAAGAAAATCACAAACTTGTGATGGGTTAAACGGTATTCGATTCACCAGTAGGAAAAGTTAATAGACAACATTTTTGTTTTAAGTTACTTTTTATTGAGGAATTTATTCATAAGGAAACATAATCACTTATCATGTTGACTTTCAACATTTATTAGATTCCTTACACAAACTCATATTTTCTCCAAAAGACGAGTATTTAGGAAGACTTGTTCACATTAAGAGTACTATAATAAACTTCTAGAGAATCACCTAGTCCACAAAAGGAACTATATAATTCCCATATCTTTAGACTTTAACCAAACCAAAACCAAAAAGGCTAGTACAAGATTAGATAATCCAGAAAAAGATAACCCCTTATAAAAAGAAAATCTATTCTTAATCTCCAAAATTTGTCCAACAAAACCCAAAGTTCAACGGGGACCATTCGATAATCAATTTGTCCATAAAATTATTCAAAGTAAACCAAACTAAGATTGAAACCCAAATATTTTAAGGATTTAGTCACATAGTCTTCCAAGTTAAATCGTAACATTTATCTCCAAACAAAATTAGTTCCTCTTAATGTCTCGTAATGAAAAGTAATTAACCTAATCACATATCCTCCATGATAGGTTAATCATTTTCATAAATAACCCAAAATCAACTTACTCTTAATTCATAAAATCATATAACTATAAAGAATCAGTCAAACTAACCAGGGACATCACGTAGTCTAGTGGTAGGTGATAAATACCAGTCACACTTTGGTTGTGAGTTCGATTCCCGCGGCTTTGTCCGACGCGACAGGTTGTCACACGGTCTACGTGTTGTCCTTTTTTCAAAACTATATAATTCTTAAAACATTCCCCAAAATAAGATAAAATCTTCAAAAATAATCAAAACATATTTTAACCTCAAGTTTATCTCAGGCCTTTCATTTTCCATCATATCATATAATAACCCATAATTACCTCAAAAGTAAGGATCATATATACTCTAATGGTTACCTTTATAATTATTACCTGAACTTCCACATCGATTGGTCATCTCATACATGATGCATTACAGAACATACCAAGGTTCAAGTGGTTGATCATGACTCCTTGATAGTTGGTTTACAACAACCACGAGTTTCCTCGTTGAATCCCCCATTTTATCTAGTATCTTAATCAGAGAACCACCACAGTTTCCTTCAAACCTGTTGTCTCTTTGGTGCATGCTAGATCCATCCATTCACTAACAACAGAAATGTCAGTGTGAGTATATCAACAAAACCATCATGTACTAATGAGGAAGGTAAACACTAAGATATACTTACTCATTCACTTTATCTAAAACTAGGACTCTTTCTGAAATCCTAACCATTATGGTAATGTCACTCATGCTTAGAGAATACCCTAACCTCTAAAGTTATCTAAACCGACCTTTGATACCAACAATAAGGCCCCAGCCTTAATCCTTACTTAATATTGAATTAAATGAGTAATTCACATTGAGGATCTTTTCAGGTTTAGGGTTTTAGAGAATTAGGACATAACCATTACATCTCAAAAGATTACAAAGTAGTCGCTTCTACTAAATTTCCATAAAATAAAAACTCTTAAAAAGAAACATGTATAGTTCCATGTTTTAGGTAGCATGACTTTCCCTTGATCCCATACTTGACCCTATTCCACGCTAAGTCCTGTGAAAAACATTTAAAAAACTTGGGATGAGCATAAAAAGCTCAGTAAGGGATACACAAAGAATGAAAACTGTTAGTTTTTTCAAAACAACAAGTAAACCATGTATAATTTATCAAAGTAATACTTTTCACCTTCATGAAGTAGTAAAAACTCTTCACTGAAAAAAAAGTATCATTACTTAACTTTTTGTAAACAAAGGGTTACCATAAAATCCATATAAAGAACACATAACATATATAAAGGTAACTTGGGACATAAACATTCTTAAGTGGAATAACCATATGTTCGACTTCCACACATATCACTTAATGGAATAGCCATACGGCCAATTTCCATACATACTTAATGGAATAGCCATATGGCCGACTTCCATACCCAATGCATTGGACGTTATAACGTAACCACCCGTCCTGGTATTCACGGCACCACCCGTCATATGGTTTATCACGTAACCACCCATCAAATGTCCAAGAACCAATATAAAATCATAAAACATAAAACCAATATAAAGGAATGATAAAATTTCCACATTTCAATCACAGTATATCATAAATATATTGACATAATATAATCCTTTATCCAAACCATTTTCAATACCAAAATACATAAAAGAGTATATGGTATTTATTTTATTTTAAAAACATTACGGCTTGTTGAGGAAGCCAAAGACCAAATAATACTCGCAGCGGCGGAAAAGGTCGTTGTCACCGCGTACGTTAAAAGAAACATTCCTTTTTGTCTTTTTGTAAAACTCTTCGTAGAAAAATATTCATTTTGTATAAAAGTAAAAGTCAAAGGGGTTTATACACCGTTATAAAATAAAGTTGTGTATAAAACGAAATATGCCTCAATGAAAGGAGATTGAGACAAAGTCCCTTACAAAGACGGTATCCTTGGTTTAAGGATAAATCAATTACATAATTATGTGTGACAAATGAATACACCAAATATAAGTGGATATTAAGTGTAAAATAATCAAAGGTCATTCACACATATTCAAAGGATGACATATTCAATAACTACATGTTGAACCCAAAGAAATCGAAATTGGGTTAAGAAGTTCCCCTGACAGCCTAACGGTGTCACATCAAAATGAGTTGATGAGAGATAAAAAGTGTATCTCATCACTTGGACATAAAAGTTACATCAATAAGTATATATGAGAACATATCCCAACATAAAAATATGTAAATTGAAAGACCCAACAAAAGAAGTCTTTTTAAAAGAGGAGGGTGAAAGGTTCCCTTACCGACTTGGGTATATTTCAAAACATACACCCCATGAAAGAAGGACAATACATCATTGATGTAAATACTCATAAAAAGAAATTATATTACAAAAAGATTAGAATAATGGGCAGTATGTACACCACTCAAAGGAAATTGTGGCAAATGTAGCATAAATCTCACGGGAATAAAAGTGAGATGAAAAATCCCTTACGAAAATTCGGCAGCCTAACGGCGCCACATAAAACTTACAAAAATGGATTGATGAGATCAAATAGGGTATCTCATCATATTAACATAAAGTTTATAGAAAGAGGAATATAAAATAACATCCCCCCATCATAACGAAGTGGAGCTTAAAAGAAGTGACATAAAGGAGAGTACTTAAAAAGAAAGGGAGAGGTTGGATCTCTTACGAAAAATTCGGAAGCCTAACGGCGCCACTCAAAACTTCCAAAATGGATTGATGAGAGAGAATAGGGTCTCTCATCATATGAACATAAAAATTACTGTAAGAGTAATATAAAAGAATATCCCAATAACAAGAAATATGATCTTTAAAAGGAATGCCATAAAAGAATGTACTTAAAAATAAAGAGAGGTGTAGGATCCCTTACCTTGGGTCCGACTTGACTCGATCATTCTTTAACGTCCTGAACAATAAACTTGAGTTAATTTCTATTTTCTTAAGAACCTTTTTCTAGTTCATTATTCCTTTTATATCACTTATTTCCATGTTATAAACATTATGTAATCATTTAAGTTAATAATGTTTGTTTTGTCGATATTTGGTTCTTAAGTCGAAAGTGGACTTCTTACAATTACATGTTGTTCATGTGGTCAAAGGTTCTTTATATCCAGAATGACATTCCTGATTTGGATATCATATATATCATATATATCTAGAATATACATGTATTTATAATATCACATAATCATTTAGAGGTAAGAAATGAGATGCACCGTTCATGGAGACGGTAAGCCGTACGTACGCATGAACGCTACTTTCATTTCTTTGTCATATTAATGGAATTAAAACTAAATGAGAGGTATGTATATTTTAATTCCAGAATTATATTATTCATTTAGATGTATCATTCATAATATATATCCATTATATACATGTACTTATAATAGTACATTACATTTGGGGATAAGAAATGAAATGCACCGTTCATGGAGACGGTAAGCCGTACGTACGCATGAACGCTACTTTCATTTCTATCTCAAACTTTAATGGAAAGAAATAATAATTATATAGAGGTATATAATAATTCCAGTATAACATCATATATAATAACATTAAATCCATCCTTTATACATCCCACGTATGGCATTAACAAATAACATCACTTTGAGGGGGCGGTAGTCCGCACTTCCTAAAATGAAGATATCGCGTATACCCATAATGGAAGCCATAAAGGTAAGACACAAATGAAAAATACAGAATCTTAAGTAAAACATAAACATATTATATATCATATATAAATATAGTGACATATTAATGGCCATATTTTAAGGTGTTAAAAGAATGTTGAACAATCATCGTTTTGGGAGGCAGAAATTCGCCATCCACGGAAATAACATGTTCTTTAACCATTAGATGTAGGTGTGTGTAAGTGTAGCTCTAATACTTCTTATAACAACATCCTAGTATATTTAGGATACTGGAGTTGTTACAAAAGAAAATAATAAAAAGAGTTTAGGGGGTTGGGGAAGCAAAATAAAACAAAAGGACTCCAAAGAAGACATTACCTTAAAATCGGGTAACTCCCATTGGATTGAGCTCAAAGGCTTCCTTGGGAAAACTTCAGCCCAAATTGAGGCTTCAAGGAGTAAGATAGGGAAGTGTATAGACAAAATGGGCAGGGGTTGGCTGAGCCAAAGGCTTTGGGAGTGTGGGTAAGGAGGTTGAGGTGGAGGCCTTTTATAAGAGGAGAGGAGGGGCACTCTTGGAAGGTAAAGAAAAGTCACTTTATTTTAAACTGGTATTCGTATTTAAGAGGTCCCACATTGATGTATTTCTAGTATAAGGTGATAAGGGTTCGAAATCCACTCATAAAATAGGTTTTGGACATATGTAGGTCTTAGATATTACATTATCTTTCCATTTTATTTAAATCGTTAAATAATGAGGTCATCACTGCATCATCATGATGTCATAAATAATTTAATTTATTTAATGTCTAAAAATTATAAAAAAAATACTATTATGTAGGAAATATTTTTATCTTTCCAATGAATATTTATAGTCAAAAATATGACTTGTATAACCCCATGTAAAAAATTGTTTTAATAAACATCTCATGTGTGTGTCATTTTTACTTTAACATTAAATAAAAAGGTATTTATGTCATTTTCCAACCAAAGTGGCTCCATGGGGTCCCCAAGTTTACCCATGGCTTTTCTTGGTCGGCCATGACACATCCAATGAGGTTAGGACATGTGTCATGTTAATTTCATATAATTAAAACATTATTTTTACCTTAAACTACACTAATTACCTCTAATCGCGATTAAAAACTTAATAAGTTACTATTCACCAAAAAATTATTTTAATCCCATTGAACCACAGTTTACTTCTTAATGACAACAATTTATGTCAGATTTTTGAAATTCAAAACACAAAGGTGGCAAAATTTCATTTAAACGGAAAATCAGTTTTTATAAGTACCACTTAGTGGTTTCACTATTCATCAAAAATTGAAGTTTTTCAGAAAATTACAAAAAATTCACCCTAAGCTATATTTGATATTCTGAATTCAAAAATTAAGTCTATTTTACAAAATTCAAAACATATAAGTCACATTAATTAATTTAATAATTAATTCCCGCTGTCATGACAAATAGCGTGTTTTTATGAAACAATAAGTATCAAAAGATTGACACCAGTTTAAGTCCGATTTCAAAGTGAAATTAATTCCAACGACCACTATTGGATTTAATGGTAAAAATATATTCTAATTTCACCTTAAAACCAATTATAAAGATAATCTAATCATATAAATAAATTAGATTAAAAAGAGGTTTTGAATTAAAATACAACATTTTACACTATTCACTAAAAAAATGAACTTTATCGGAAAGATACCAAAAACTTACACAAAGTAAATTTTGATGTCCCGGTTCTAAAGAAGAGTTTTATTTGGTCCAATAGAATTTAAAAGAGTGAACAAAACTATATTTAATGAAGGTTCTCCATCAAAAGGCGATAAGTGAACCTTTAGTGAAAACTAGGGCATATATGCCTAAAATTGAATTCTTTCCGTATTTTAAGCCTTTATCTTTCATTGGATAAATGTAAAAACATTTAAAAACATATATAATCATATTTTAGTTATTTCTATCCATTCCCGCCAATACAACGACTACATGTTAACTGCCATTTAAAATAATATTATTTTATTATTAGAGTGCAACGTAAGATTCCCAAGAAACTCATTGTTGCGTGTTGAGTACGCCATCGAGCATAGCGTCCCCTTTAAAGTCATATTAATATTTTATTCACAAATATGGATAAATATGAAAATGTCATATTCTTTATTTACCTGGGGTGTTACACTTTCTCTCACCTACAATGATGCAAGAAACATAAATTTAATCATAGGACCGGTTCGAGATCACATATGATAAGATAATTTGAATATTCAAACTAAAAATTAATTTTTGAATCCTGATAGATTAATATGACTTTAATAAACCTTCAATATAACTGAAACTAAGTACACAATGTTTAAAAAAATCGAACCATTCACAATAAATGATAAGGATATTCATAGACTCAAACACTAGAGTCTAATTTTCTATATAGATAATTATCTCATCAAAAAATTTATAATATATAGAAATAAAATAAGAAGTACCTAGTGAAAAAAAATGGGGAATCCAAAATTTATTCATTAAATAAAAATGATGGAGAAAAGGAATTTTAGAAAAAAATAGATCATAAAAATTACTTTGATGAATCATTTAAAAAAATAGTGCACAATATAACTTATTTAATCCTTCCACTATACATTCAGTGTCTATTAGAGTTCTTGTAGAACACAACCATGAACCATGTGAATTACAAAGAGACTTATGATGGTCTGAATAACCAAAAAATAACACATCTCAAACCACTAGAGTTCCTATAAATTCATACCAGACATCTGTTAGTTGAAAGTGCCTAAAATTGGATCTTCTCAGACCACTGTATTTCTGATGAGCACCACTAAAGTTTAGAGAGTCCTCTATAGAGATAACCATTTCCAAAAACAACCATTAATACTTGAAATTCTACCTCCAAAACTCTTAAATAAAAAAATTAAAAACATCCAAAATAATAAAATTTATATATAAATATTAAATATGTTAAAATCACCCAGAAATCTCAGTTTTTTATAAACTCCTTATCAGACTAATAATCAAACCAATGTAGTGTTTATGAGCACAAAAAATAAATAACATAGGGCATCAAGACCTCATTTACATTTTTTTACTTTTATGACTTCTCTTGGACCTTGATATTCTACCACAATACCCAGAATGATGGTAATATCAATCCCGATATAATATTTATACTTATATTTAAAATAAAAAACATTTGATTCTTTAAATATATCATCCAACTCTAGGTTCACCTCATTAAATATAATAATTTATGAAAGATCATACTTTTACATCAACATCCAAGATACCTAAAAGACATCTATTTTGTAATAAATTGAGGGGCCAAAGAAAATTGATATGGAACATAATATACTCCAATGTCTCAAAGATACCCAAAAATCATTATGTTATATTTTCCTAATTCCCTAATCTATAGTTCTCCAACTAAGGCTTTACTTGTAGAAATTATCATTCCCATACTCTAAACTCTAATGATCAATATATCATATTAGTATAGGTTTTTTTCCAAAATTGTACCACAAAAAACCATCCCCTGATCATTTGAACCACCTTTGAGGTATCTTATACAATGGTAAACCCATGATAAAATCATTCCCCCACTTTAGTATAATATAGAGGCAACTGACATGGATTTTTATACAATGCTTTGAAGAGAACCAATTGAATTGAATCATGGTAGATGCTATTATATAAAAACTCCACGACTAAAAAATTATCTTAAAAAGAACTTAAAAAAAACCAAATTTAGAGCCAGCAACATATACCATAGTATTTGGATGGCATACTCAGACTATTCATTAGTTTTTAGATTCTATTAGTACTGAAATTTGCATATGCATCAAATGCATTTTAATGACCCTACTTGAATGAATAAGTAAATATAAAGTCTCTATTTAATATAATCCTCATATAAACTCCATTAAATCTAACAATAATCTATATTTATTAATTTCTAAAATCTTTCACTAAACATATCTTTGACACTGGTAATAAATATAATACCTTTTTCAATAATTCCATATTCACGAGTACCATATCCTCACCTCTTATAGGTCCCTTTCCAACCACCACAAAGTCCTTGATGATATCATGCCACATACATAGTGAAATTGGGAGTTTCTATAACATACCAACATATCTCCAAGGAATTTTAATTATCTTTTAAAAAAATTCATTAGGGGATGAAATCTATTATAACCCTCTACATGCTCCAACTAATAAAGTTGTCACAAATATCAAGGTATATCTTAGTAAATATTTTAGTGAAACACCCACCATGAATAATGAAAATAATGCATACACTCATCTCAAAAATGTATTAAAAATATAACCCATTTATGAACATATAATATAGAATTCAAATTTTGATTCCAACTATAAATTTTCTTCACACCATAAAGGATTATTCAAAATACATTATACTCATAAAATATACTGCAACTATTTTAACCAATTCCCCTAAATAAATCTAAATAATATGTCATTTAAATAATACATGACCATGAAACTATAAAATATATATGAAAATTCAATGAATATACACATAAACTATCCCTCATCTTTCTATTCATTAACTACCCATGTATGTGATTTTCTACTAAGTGCATTTGTAACATATTTTTCTTTCTCAACATTATACACCATATCAAAGTTGAAATATTGAAGATACATCACCATAAAATCTAAATAAGATTTATATATCAATGAGTGATGATGAAATTAAATATTTGTTGTTATGTATAAAATATAAAATTCTCTACAAATATTTTTTGTCTCAAATATTTATGCACATGTACTACTACCACAAACATGAGATCATGAATCATGTATTTTTTCATATATGGCGTACACTTTTGAGAACCATATTCTATAAGTTGATCATACTATTAAAGAACATGTCCCATCACTATACCCAATACATCAAAAATAAATAATATAGTTCCTACCCTTTCTTGATAATATATAAAACAATACTGATGTAATTTTCTTCTTTGACTTCTAGAATGTTGCATCAAATTTTTCATCTGTTAGTAATATTACTACAATCTTTGTCTGATCTATCTTCAACACTTCTATTTAATATAATATCTGAATTATTCATTTATGATATCCCATAAGACCAAGGAATATTATGATCCAAAATACATTCTTGTAAATACACAAGTTTTCTATTACATTCTTGGGTTTTACGAAAATGTTAGCTATGATACTTCATAAACTAGAAATATCAATCTAATAATCCAAAAGTGGAACTTTTAGAAATTATTATAAATTAGGATCCATTAAAAAAACATATATTTATATTAAAAAAATTCTTCTTATATTCTATCTATGATCAAAATATTACTTGAATGTCATCAAATAAGACAACTGTAAAATAAATGGAAGTCATGCTTCATGTTTCTTAGAGAAAATATAGAGATTATTTTGGCATCAATGAAGACTATAATGGATTTTTTAACGCATTTTAACAATTGATTCATGTACATTTCATAGAATCAATTTTGAGACTGGTTAATGATCCATGAACAAGTTTTTGGTTTTAATTTTTATATCTCAAAGAGGATTGGAAAGAAAAGGTGTTAAACAATGATATAGTTCTATCATTTTTTAATTAAATATTTAGTGTGTGAATTAGTGATGTGTGGTTGGGATTCATATATCTTTAAATGTTTGATATTTTTTAATGTGGAGAAATTTTATCTTTTTGAAGACACATATGATTGTAACACCGGTTCAAGGATAGACCTTTCTCATTTGAAACGATAATGATTATAGTAGATCAAGTGATCAAGTGATTTATATATCATGTCAAGGAAATTTAAATTAATATTTAATAATTAACAGTTTAAACCATTTTTTACTCACTAGTTTAATTTTTTTCAAGTGTTTGGTTGTTGAATTAAGTGATTAAACACATAAAATTAAATAAAGAAATAGAGAATCTAAAAAAATAAGAATTCCATTCATATTGACTAGTGAAAAATGATGTTCATTTATAAATTATAAATGAAGTCACTTAATTTATTCAACCCTCTCTTAGTGAATATATGTGTATTCTAATACATATTAAAATCACGATATCTATGAATAAGACAAAAGAATCATAAAAAGTATATAATATTCTATTACTTAGGGCTATACATAAAAAAGTTTTTTTCCAATATAAATTAGATCACTAAAAATTATAAATGATCATAGAGTCTCATAAATAATATCATAAAAATTTCTCCACACATACCTCATGTTGATGGAATCTATACCAAAAATTAATCTTTTATAACCATTTATCTATTCTCAGTTGATCCAAACAATCATTTATTCAATCAAGTGGAAAAATATTTTTAATTTTCATAGAGTTCAATATATTGTTTCTTATAAAAGTCTCAAGTTCCTATATCCATATTAAAAAAATAATAGTTAAGAACCCCAATTAAAAATTCCCTATATAATAAAACCATATACTTATAAAAAATCAAGATGGAACTTAAATTAAATAATCATATCTAGATCCATAATGTAAAATGGAATTGATATAATTCCAATACCAGGTACCAAGTTAATAACAAACTTGAACCTGATATTCATATTCTATCCTAATAATTTAATAGAAAAAACCTATGGAAAATACTCAACAATTTGAGAGAAAACTAGATAATAACTCAACTATATCATCTTAAGGATCATATTCTATACATGATAAGTGATTGATTTGATCTATCCTATGTAAGGTATAACATGATTTTTATATAGATCCCATTAATTGTTTAAAGTTAATGATATACCCATAAGATAATAAAGGTTTACCCACCGATGATAATAATCAATATATACCTAGAATTGAGTTAACAATATATACCCATGAGCATAAAATTTAATGATTTCCTATAATTTCAAATTTGAAATATTTTTATGGAAGCTCATAATTGTAATACAATCAATACATCTATTAATTTATTTAAAAATATTTATTAGTGGATTTTAAAAATATGACACTCTAGAAAACTATTTCACATTTTAACTCATATTTTTTATAGTAAAGTAAAAAATGAAAGAATATGATACACCAGTATCAAAAAAAAATTATACAAGTGTGGGAAAAAAATCCTAGTACTCCCTAAGGTTTATGATATGGGAATAACATCCCTCCTATGGTATTCCAATATTTGAGCAGTGACACTGAAGGGTTATTCAATGATAATAAGTTTTGCGTCCCTCATGTGGTGAGTAGGGACTTAATGTGATGTATAAAAATCAAACTTTCATCCTCCTTGTAGTAATAGGAATTTTACAGTGATAGATAGTGACCTATAGGGGAGAAACAATATGAGGAAGTTACCAAAAGTTGAAAATAACTTGTATAGAGGGATGGTAGGGAATAAAACTAGTATCATATCTTAGGAAATTGGTTCAAACCTATTGGTTAATGTTGGGGAGGAAATTATTTGAATTGAAAGTCCATCTCTCCTGAAGGTTTATGAAATGGGAATGTTCGTCATCTTGTAGCCTAATAGGGATCATTTCATGACACTAAAGGTTCATTAGATAGTGATATATCTTTATTACCACATTGGGAAATAGTGGTATTCATGTGAAATATAAATATAAAAAAGGAATCCCCCCTATAGGAGGAATGTTCTAGTGATGGGCAGTGTGCCCTAGTGGAAAAACACGTGAGGTAGTGACTCCAAGAAGATAGTATCTTTTATGGATGGATAGAATGGCCTGTAACTCATTGATGATAGTAAAATTATAGAGTTATGAATTACTTTTTTTATTTTCAAAATAATAATAAAATCTATGTAATGAAGTTTTGGATTTGTGGTCAACATATATTAATGATTGGCGTTGCAGTTATTGTCAGCACATGTTATTATTGGTGATTAGGCTATTAGTGACTAAAGTAAAAAAAGGTGATTTATGAGTAAGTTATAATGTATTATATGTTAGGATTAATTAGTTGTTTCAAAAGTTATTAATATGGTTCAAAGGTTATTTTAGAGAGAGGAGTTGAGGAAAGTTTGGAAATAGAGAAGGTTGGTCGAGTGCAGAGGCAACATTCTAGAAGTGGTTGAGGGTGGATATTATATAAGTTATCCTGGTAGTGGATATTATATAAGTTATTTTTAATGTGGTTGATTTGGAATCATATTTTAAGCTGAGAAGTTATTTTAGAGGATGATAATAATTTTAGTCTCATGTTTTTTGTATTTTTAGATTTCAGAAATATGGAAAATTATCGTATATAATGGTTACCAAAATTAAATGTTGCATGAATTTTCTAATTCCTTCATATGTTAAGGTAACTAGTAAAATATTTTAAAGACAAAATACCCATACATAAAATTCATAAGGACAATACACAAGTGTTATTTGATTTTGAGCGTACTATGTTAGAAAACTGGAAAAGTGTGGGACATGCCCTACTATGATAAGTAAGGGTCATCAATTTGATATGTAAATGTAGTCTAGATATGAAATTAGAAAATATTATACGGAAATACATTTTATAAATGTAATCAAGAATTTACATAAGGGTTATACAGATGGAAAAATGATAAAGTCCACATAGGTTAACAGTAAGTAAGAGTCATTTCAATGATAAAGGGGCATATGCAAGAGCAATTCATAGCATGGGAAGGATAGAATAACTGTGAAGAATCTCAATTATAATTTTATGGTTCTTATCATTTTAAGGTGTCTATGCTCTGATCCAACCCTAATCCTTTTAAGGGGAGTGAGCATAGGTTTAGAGTTCCATAGATTAACCCCACCACAAAATAGTTCATTTAGTAGATTCTAGTATAATGATACATTTCCATTGTATGCTTCTAGGATTAACTTAGTGTGGGTGATTGATTTAAATTTTTTATGTATTATGTGAATGGTTTACAAATATTCTGAAAGACATAAGTAAGGAGTGATGGTTAAAAAATCATTGAAAAAAATATTATTATGGGTTAAAGATAAGGGATATAATAATCATATCATCAAATAATGAATAACTAATGTGTGAACCTATTAACTATGAGGCCAAGATCTATTAAGGTTACATGAGTTTAAAAAATATGTGGTTAAGTTATATCAGGTTTCATACCCCAATTCACCCCTCTCATGGTATTTCTCACAAAATATACTTGTGTTACTGAGAAGTTATATAAGATAATATGTTCTTTTTGTTGGATTTGTTATTATCTAAAGAGATAATTTTTTTTCTTGGAGTAAAGTTATTATCCATCATTATAATGTTCTAGTTAAATATAAAAGGGACTTAATTTATTGATTAAGAAAAACTCCAAGGGAATTCCATATAATGAACTTTTTTTGTAAGCCTATAATTTAGATGAAATATTATAGAAACTTTTGAAAGAATGATAATGTAGTGACTCGGGTTTTTGGCCCTGTCAGACTTTGGAATATTTCTAGGAATAATTCCAGAGCTAGGCGCGAAGACAGCGTGTGATTCCAAGGTCCGGTGTGCCCATAATTAATTTTATAAAAATATTAAGTATTTTTATACTATGCACATGGAGGGGGTGTGATATCTCCCAAACGGTAGCTCATAACGGGAATCTGAGGGAAAATTTGCGTCCGGAATGTGCCGTTTACCCTAGGCGGGGTGTAAAATTTGCGGGCGCGGGCCTGCGGTGAGAAACGTCACCAGGGGCGTTTTCGTAAATAAGTGGCGAAGTTAGTGTGCAGGCGTCAGCTCAAATAACTTCTGAACGGAGTCTCGGATGAAAAATCTGAGTCCGTCATTGCGTTTAGAACGGCGCGTTTACCCTAGGGGTGACCTTACTTTTGTTCGCATCGGGCGTCGGGTCTGAGGCGGGTTTGGCGCCGGCGGGCAGCTGATATAAATATCAGCGCCCCCCCCCCTTTATCGTTCCTCTCGACGTTTTTCGCCGTTCTTCGCCGCCACTCCACCGAATCGAGCAAACGAAGCACCCAAGAGCTCAGAATTCGATGGCGGACGTTCCAGGAGCGCGCAGCGGAAGCTCTGGAGCGCGGATCTGAGGCAGAACGTCGGCGTTTCACCCGTGAGGTAGGCGGATTTGAGTTTTAACCCCCGATCCCATTTTTACTGCGTTTGTTCTGTAAATTGAAGCCGTAGCAGTATAGATCGGGTCCCGAGGGTCGTGTAGACACCTCCGGATCGCAAAACAGACCACTGGGGTGCCCCCGGCGGTCCGTGAAAGATCCGCCGGTGCGGCGGCGCGTAGGGCGGGCCGGCGGCGACGGCCGGTCCAGGCATCTTTTCTTATACGGGGGTCTTTAAACCCCCGTATCTAGCAATCCGGGAGCCGGATTCGCGCTCTGTTTGCGGCGACGCGACCCTGACGACGAGGCGAAACCTCCAGTGTGTGTTTGAGGGTTTCAAGGTTCGGGATCGTGGCCCGGGAGCTAGAAACGTCGTATAAAATAATATTATTTTATTATTTTACGACTTCGGGCCGTTGTAACTTCTACCCGGAGCGTCCGATTGACATGCCGTCAGTGGCGTTGAGACCCTGATGGTACGACAGAATTTTTGACATGGTTTTTGGGTGTTGGGACTGGGAACGGGGTGCGGGCCCCATGAGGTCGGGTTTTGGCGTTTGTGGAGAAACGCAGCTTTTGCACCAGGAGTCCGATTTTGGCGGATGAATAGTCGATCCTGTGTGTTTTTCCGAGAGGAACGTAATGGTGCATTCCGTTCGATGAGTTTCGGAATCCATGCATGGGCCCCACCCAAGCTGGCCTTCGTTGAATAGTACTTTTTTCACCAGGTGTCCGTTTTGGACGAGCGAGTAGTCAAGTCCGCTTGTTTTTCCGAGGGGATCGTCATGGTATTGTCCGCTCGATGAGTTTCGGGATCTTTGTGTGGTCCCCGCACGAGCTAGCTACGGTGAATAGTGGCTTTTTCACCGGTGCTCCGTTTCGGGCAAGTAAACAGCCTATCCTGCGTGTTTTTCCGCGTGGAACGCAATGGTGGCCTCGGTTTTGTCCTAGGAGGTGCACAGTGTGGCATTGTGACGGGTCGCTCGGGTTAGTGATGTTTGGACCAGTAGTGGTTGAGGGTTCTCCCTTGGTTCGTTCCTACGAGGGTTCGTGTGGCATCAAAACCTTCGTATGGGTTTGTGATCCTCTTGATGGGATGTTTAAACTGTTAGAGTTGTGGTATCCCTCCGGTGGGCCGGAGAGGATCCTCTAGCATCATTACCCTAGATCGGGTTCTTGGTATCGCTGTGACCGCTTATTCACGGGCGGCGATCCCCTATCTAGCAGGTTAACCCCGTAGGGTTTGTGGCATCATCGGAAATATGATCCCCTATGCAGTGGGCCGTGCTCAGTAGGGTTGTGGCATCGTCGGGTATACGATCCCCTACTCAACATGTGGTTTATAGTAGCGTTACAGTATCGTTGGTTATGTGATCCCCTACTCAGCGCGTGGTTTCGGTAGGGTTGCGGCATCGTCGGTTCGATCCCCTACATCGCGAGTTATACCAGATAGGGTTCCGGTATCGTCGTGACCATCTTTATATGGAAGTTGATCCTCTATCTGAGTGTGGAGTTTATGTCGAGCGCCAGATCGGGTTGTGGTATCCCCCAACGGATCTTGGGTGTGATCCCCTATCTGTGAGAACTACGTATGCCAGATCGGGTCGTGGTATCCCCCAGCGGACCCTGGGAGTGATCCCCTATCTGTGAGCTATGTATACCAGAGTGGGTCTTGGTATCCCCTAGCGGACCCTAGCGGCGATCCCCTATCCGAGGAGTTTGGTGGTTATGGTGTTTCAGCGATGTTATCCGACGAGCGTGGTCTCTCGGGTGAGCGTCTGAGATGTTTGTTTGGGACTTGATGGAGTGTATCTCTCGAATGAGTGTCATCTGGTATGACAATGTTTGTGTGGTGTACTCTCCTGGTTGTGTACAGTTGCTGGTGATGAGGTCGTTGCCTCTTGTGGCTTTGTGGCGTGAGCTGAGTATATCTGGATCGTTCAAGGTGTATGTATGGGCATACATATGAGCTGAGCTGAGCTGTCTAGTTGTGTTTAGCCGAGGATGGTCACGAGATGGAGTTTTTCTCTCGTTTGGGTTCCCTCTGGCTGGGTTGAGCAGACTATTGCCTTTCAGTTTCTCCCTTGGGTTTTGGGTTTTTGGGGTGCCTACTGAGTATGTTTATACTCACCCCTGCACGGGCTTTTCCCGCACATGTTTGTGTCTTGTGCAGACCACAGGCCTTTTGACGGAGTCCCAGGAGGACTCGGAGCAGGTGGAGCTTAGTGAGCGAGTTGACCGGGCTGTTTACCGGAGCTGTGCCGAGGGAGCTTTCCGGCGGGTGTTTGTGGTAGCGTTCCCCTTCTTTAGAGAAGATTGGACGCGCTTTGTGGTTTTCTTTTGGTGGGCCCTGTTTTTCCCTTTTGTACTTTTTCTGTTGCACTCTGGTTTGGGATAGATTATATGCATGCTTTTACTTTTCAGTTTCTATATCTCTGCACTGTTGCATAGAGGTGTTTGTGGGTGCGTGCGTACAGGTACCTTAGGCTAATGCCTCCCATGTGTGTGATAGCCTACTCGGCGCTGGTCGCCAGCCCCTGGCCTATTGGAGGCGGGCTTGGTGTGTCGCAGCTCGAGCCCCGTTGGGTCGGGTCATGAAAGAGTGGTATCAAAGGAGGTTCCACCTTTGGGATCTCAGAGCATAGCTGGTCTAGATGTGATCTTGGTTTGGGTTTCATAGTGGCAGTGTTAGGATGTTTCAAGATTCGGCTTTCAGGCCAGAGACTCCAGTGTTGGTGCGGCGGCCGACGTATCCATACACCAGGACTCTGATAACCTGCCTTTCGACTCGGGACATTTGTACACTGGTTGCGAGGACATAATGGTACATGCATCATATAAGACTGGGTTTTTGGTTTTTCCTTTTCCTTCTTGAGTCAGCTCTCCAGATATACTCTTTGACTGTGGTGCGTCTTGAATGTATTTCAGGATGCCACCACGACGACAGCCACGAGGGTTCCGCAACAGGATTGTGCTGATGACCCGCCCCATGTAGTGGCTATGGGGTAGGGCGCAGGTTCTGAGGTTGTACCTCCAGGTGGTCTGCCAGTTGAGCCACCACCTGTCGAGTAGCTGGTTGTGCCGGCGGTGCAGGAAGAGGTTGCGCGCAAGCTGAGTGCGCTGCACGAGTTCCAGAGGTAGCGACCTCTGAGGTTTTGGGGTGATCCAGACTCCCAGGCAGCTGATGACTGGCTAGAGGCTATCACCCGAGTTTTCCGCCTAGTGAGGACAGCTCCAGATCAGATGGTGGTACTAGCGGCGAGCCTTCTGCATGGTTCTGCCGGGAGATGGTGGAGTTTAGTGACGCAGTCCCATGACGAGGAGATGCTCACATAGGCAGAGTTTGAGCGACTATTCAGGGAAGAGTTCTATCCGGTGATGCTGAGGTCAGTGCAGATTCAGGAGCTTCTGCAGCTTCAACAGGATGGTATGACTGTGTCGGAGTACTCAACGAGGTTTACAGACCTGTCGCGCTACTCCCTGGATATGGTTCGAGACCCGTTCTTTAGGGCTCAGACCTTCGATCAGGGCTTATGCAGGGACATCCGAGCAGGTGTGGTTTCCTTTTGCCTTCCCAGCTATGCTGGATTGCTGGAGCGAGCGTTGGTTGTGGGGAGTTTTCTGGATGAGCAGATCCCCCCTGTTAGTGTTGGTCACTCGAGAGCTGAGACTTATTCAGTCGGATCGACATCTGGTAGCCGACGACAGACGCAGGGGTCAGGATGTGGTCGACGTTTCAGGAGGCGACCCCAGGATGGAGGATCTGAGCCTCAGGGCTCATAGGGCTCTCATGCCAGTTTTGGTCAGCCGTAGGAGAGGTGGTGTTATGCTTGCGACGGTCGGCGACATACTGCTAGAGATTGTCCGACCCGACGTGCTGCTGAGAGGGAGCCGGTCGATGGACCGCCTTGGCAGAGGCAGCGTCTCGAGCAAGGAGGTCCGCAGGGCGGCGGACGCGGCGGCAGAGCTGGTGCAGTGGGAGGCAGTGGTAGGCAGTACCAGTTGCCACCACCCCCACCCCCAGGTGGTCCATGCCAAGCTCAGGGAGCTGGTGGCCAAGGGCGAGGACAACTGCATGCCCTAGAGGCAGTCGACCTAGAGGCACCGCAGATGGATAGAGGTATGCCTTATGTCTTTTCTACATACTGCAGTAGTTTTTCAAACACTGTTTAGTGGTACTCTTTCCTTTTGTTGCTTGCTCGAGTTTTGTTCAGGGCGTTGGTAAGACCCGATGTGGGAGTTGTTCTGTATGTTTCGAATGCGTGACAAAGAGGGATCCTTCCCCCACCGAGACGCGTTTTTGTAACGCGATTAAAACCGTGCGGGAGAGTCAGTGCCGCCCAAAGTGGATAATGTTGAGGTGTAGTGGATAAGTCCCTCTGACTTATGTGTTCGGGCATGGGTGTTGGTTGGCGAACTCGCTGGCATGGGAGACCCAGTTAAGAGTCCAGTCGCTTTCCTTGTGCTTAGGGCTTTTCGGGGACGAAAAGTTTTAAGGAGGGGAGGATGTAGCGACTCGGGTTTTTGGACCTGTCAGACTTTGGAAAATTTCTAGGAATAATTCCAGAGCTAGGCGCGAAGAGGGCGTGCGATTCCGAGGTCTTGTGTGCCCGAAATTAATTTTATAAAAATATTAAGTATTTTTATACTATGCACATGGCGGGGGTGTGATATCCCCCAAAAGGTAGCTCAGAACGGGAATATGAGGGCAAGGTTGCGTCAGGAATGTGCCGTTTACCCTAGTCGGGGTGTACACTTTGCGGGCGCGGGCCTGCGGTGAGAAACGCCACCAGGGGCATTTTCGTAAATAAGTGGCGAAGTTAGTGTGCGGGCGTTGGCTCAAATAACTTCTGAACGGAGTCTCGGATGGAAAATCTGAGTCCGCCGTTGTGTTCAGAATGGCGCGTTTACCCTAGGGGTGACCTTACTTTTGTTCGCATCGGGCGTCGGGCCCGATGCGGGTTTGGCGCCGGCGGGCAGCTGATATAAATATCAGGGCCCCCCCTTTATCGTTCCTCTCGACGTTCATCGCCGTTCTCCGCCGCCACTCTGCCGAATCGAGCAAACGAAGCGCCCACGAGGTCGGAATTTGACGGTGGATGTTCCAGGAGCGCGCAGCGGAAGCTCTGGAGCGCGGATCTGAGGCAGAACGTTGGCGTTTCGCCCGTGAGGTATGCGGATTTGAGTTTTAACCCCCGATCCCGTTTTTACTGCGTTTTTCTGTAAATTGAAGCCGTGGCAGTATAGATCGGGTCCCGAGGGTCGTGTAGACGCCTCCGGATCGCAAAACGGACCACCGGGGTGCCCCCGGCGGTCCGAGAAAGATCCGCAGGCGCGGCGGCCCGCGGCGGAGCCGCGGTGGCCGGCTGCCCAGCAGGGCGGCGCGCGGCGGAGGGCTGCCAGCCAGGGTGGGCCGGCGGCGGCGGCCGGTCCAGGCCTCTTTTCTTATACGGGGGTCTTTAAACCCCCGTATCTTGCAATCCGAGATCCTGATTCGCGCGCCGTTTGCAGCGACGCGACCCTGACGACGAGGCAAACCCTCCAGTGTGGGTTCGAGGGTTTCAAGGTTCGGGATCGTGTCCCGGGATCTAGAAACGTCGTATAAAATAATATTATTTTATTATTTTACGACTTCGGGCCGTTGTAACTTCTACCCGGAGCGTCCGATTGATGTGCCGTCAGTGGCATTGAGACCCTGATGGTACGACGGACTTTTTGAGATGGTTTCCGGGTGTTGGGAATGGGAACGGGGTGCGGGGTGCGGGCCCCAGGAGGCCGGGTTTTGGCGTTTGCGGAGAAACGCAGCTTTTGCACTAGGAGTCCGATTTTGGCGGATGAATAGTCGATCCTATGTGTTTTTCCGAAAGGAACGTAATGGTGCATTCCGTTCGATAAGTTTCGGAATCCAGGCATGGGCCCCACCCGAGCTGGCATTCGGTGAATAGTACCTTTTTCACCGGGTGTCCATTTTGGACGAGCGAGTAGTCGATTCCACTTGTTTTTTTCAAGGGGATCATCGTGGTATGGTCCGCTCGATGAGTTTCGGGATCGTTGTGTGGGCCCCGCACGAGCTAGCTACGGTGAATAGTTCCTTTTTCACCGGTGCTCCATTTTGGGCGAGTAAACAGCCTATCCTGCGTGTTTTTCTGCGTGGAACGCGGTGGTGGCCTCTGTTTTGGCATAGGAGGTGCGTAGTGTGGCGTTGTGGCGGGTCTCTCAGGTTAGAGACGTTTGGACCAGCAGTGGTTGGGGGTTCTCCCTTGGTTCGTTCCTACGAGGGTTTGTGTGGCATCACAACCTTCGTATGGGTTTATGATCCTCTCGATGGGATGTTTAAACTGTTAGAGTTGTGGTATCCCTCCGGTGGGCCGGAGCGGATCCTCTAGCATCTTTACCCTAGATCGGGTTCTTGGTATCACTGTGACCGCTTATTCACGGGCGGCGATCCCCTATCTAGTAGGTTAACCCCGTAGGGTTTGTGGCATCATCGGAAATATGATCCCCTACGCGGTGCGCCGTGCTCAGTAGGGTTGTGGCATCGTCGGGTATACGATCCCCTACTCAGCATGTGGTTTATAGTAGGGTTACAGTATCGTTGGTTATGCGATCCCCTACTCAGCGCGTGGTTTCGGTAGGGTTGCGGCATCATCGGTTCGATCCCCTACATCATGAGTTATACCAGATAGGGTTCCAGTATCATCATGACCATCTTTATATGGACGATGATCCTCTATCTGAGTGTGGAGTTTCTGTCGAGCGCTAGATCGGGTTGTGGTATCCCCCAACGGATCTTGGGTGTGATCCCCTATCTGTGAGAACTACGTATGCCAGATCGGGTCGTGGTATCCCCCAGCGGACCCTGGGAGTGATCCCCTATCTGTGAGCTACGTATACCGGAGTGGGTCTTGGTATCCCCTAGCGTACCCTAGCGGCGATCCCCTATCCGAGGAGTTTGGTGGTTATGGTGTTTCAGCAATGTTTACTCAGGGATGTTATCCGAAGAGCGTGGTCTCTCGGGTGAGCGTCTGAGATGTTTGTTTGGGACCCGATGGAGTGTATCACTCGGATGTGTGTCATCTGGTATGACAGTGTTTGTGTGGTGTACTCTCCTGGTTGTGGACAGTTACTGGTGATGTGGTCGTTACCTCTTGTGGCTTTGTGGCGTGAGCTGAGTATATCTCGATCGTTCAAGGTGTATATATGGGCATACACCTGAGTTGAGCTGAGCTGTCTAGTTGTGTTTAGGCGAGGATGGTCATGAGATGGAGTTTCTCTCTCGTTTGGGTTCCCTCTGGATGGGTTGAGCAGACTGTTTCCTTTCAGTTGCTCCCTTGGGTTTTGGGTTTTTGGGGTGCCTACTTAGTATGTTTATACTCACCCCTGCACGGGCTTTGCCCGCAGATGTTTGTGTCTTGTGCAGACCACATGCCTTTTGACGGAGTCCCAGGAGGACCCGGAGCAGGCGGAGCTTAGTGAGCGAGTTGACCAGGGTGTTTACCGGAGCTGTACCGAGGGAGCTTTCTGGCGGGTGTTTGTGGCAGCGTTCCCCTTCTTCAGAGCAGGTTGGACGCGCTTTGTGGTTTTCTTTTGGTGGGCCCTGTTTTTCCCTTTTGTACTTTTGCTGTTGCACTCTGGTTTGGGATAGATTGTATGCATGCTTTTACTTTTTAGTTTCTATATCTCTGCACTGTTGCATAGAGGTGTTTGTGGGTGTGTGCGTACATGTACCTTAGGCTAATTCCTCCCATGTGTGTGATAGCCTACTCGGTGCTGGTCGCCAGCCCCTGGCCTATTGGAGGTGGGCTTGGGGTGTCGCGGCTCGAGCCCCGTTGGGTCGGGTCGTGACAGATAAAAATGGTTATGATTTTGAATATATATATTCATTCAATGATGATGCATGATTAGATAAGGAGACTTATTTACCATGTTATATTGGATTCAATGATGATGATGATATGTCATAAATCCCAAAGGCAGAAGTAATCTAGTTATCATAGGATCTAGATCATAGGCTATAAGAAGAAAACATTTTGTCGAGAGAAGAGAATAAGTATAAATATATCCATGTTAGGGTACTAAAAAATGAGGTTGAGAGATTTAAAATCATGAAAAAGGGACTAGTTATAGTAGATTTAGATCTAAAGGGGGATAATTATTCCTTAAATGAGTTATTATAGGATATTTTTTTAAAAGTTAAGAAACATGAAGCTGACTCTAAGGAGAATTGACTTTAATCAAAAGAATTTCAAAACCTGAAGGTCATGCAGGGTGAACTTGCTTCACACCTGGAAGAATCTGTCAATTGGAAACAAAGGGGAATGTAAGAGAAGGTAAGACTTGAGGATTCAATTTCTCCTATGAACACCAAGATTGAATAACAAAGTGACATGATGGATGAGATGTATAAAGTGTATATTCTCATGGAAGACATGAATTCTCATCTTGAGAAAAAAACACACAAGAACAAAAAACAAGAAAATGTGTTAATCTTGGTCAATAATCAAGGAGAAAAATCAAATAACAAGGCTATCCATATTTTAAAAGATTCATTACATTTTTTATTTGATCAAACTTTAATAGGTGAAACTGGGATGATGATAAATTATATTATATTTTAGTAAAATAAAGTACGACTCATTTTGTCTCAAAGGCCATGTTCCATGGGAAAACCCATCCTTGTACATGATGAAACCTCTATGAAGCACGAGATGAATAAGTCTATGAGAGTACTATTGAAAATGAAAAATAGTGTAAGTATTGGAAACACATTCAAGAAGGTTCCCATAATAATTAAGGATAAATGAAATAGTTCCAAAATGATATACAAAGACATGTGATTTTATTAACAAATGAAAAGAAATATTTCTATATTTTTCTATAAATCATTAGAATATATATATTGTCTTTAAATTTATATAACTTTTATAAAATTAAATTTAAAACCATAGAAATAAATGTATGTACTTTTTTCTATGAATTCGTACCATGATAACCATGTCTTTAATGAAAATATTAGGAGTTGTTCAGCTATAATTAAATGAGAAAACCAACACACAGTCAATGAAAAATCAATTTTTTGAGAAATATATTTAATTGGTTAGTTAAAGGAAATATAATTGATGAATGTATTATGAATAAGAGTTCTAAATATTTTATTAGATAAAATGTTTCTAGGAAATACTAGATGAATATTTGGAAGAGTAATAATTTCACATGTTGTTGAAACTGATAAATAAAATGTGAAAGAAGTATCCCAAGGAAAGTGATGAGTCAGTTTTCAAAAGAAACTCTATAAAATAATTTCTAAACCTTGAGTGAAATTCAATATTAGGGAGACGAAAGTTTGTCTCCAAATAATAAAATTGTTGGGGTGTATTTTACTTTCATTTTGTGGGTTCCATTTTCGAAAATAGAATTATAAGACAAATCTTGACCTGTTTTAAATTAATTTAATAATATATGGTCTATCTTCATATATCATTTTACCCACCCTATTAAATAATTATTCCATATTTACTATCACGGTTTCTCTCAAATCAAGTGAAATTTCACTCTATTAATCTCTACTACAATTTCTTTTCTACCTAGAGGGATTCAATAAACACTGAAACCTATAATCCCACCAAGCCCAATAATTATAGATCTCTAATTACACTTAAGTTAAGACACTACTCATGATTTTAAATAATGGAGAAGACCTATGTGGCCTCTTTCTGGGATCTAGTGAAGGGGTAAGGGTAATTCAAAAAGCGAGGTATAAGAAATCCCTTATTTCTTATAGAGTTTGAATAATCTATAAATTAACAGAAGTGATTAAATAGTTAAAATGAATAATTCATTAATTAGGGATAAGAGAAATCTCTTTGACTCAGCCACTATGGTCTTATTGTTCAATCAATTGAGTTATTAAAATAAAATATTAAATAAAGAAACAATAACAGTGATCATATGAACAACTTTTGAGAGTGAGTTAGAGTCTGGGAGCCTAGTTAATGGTGCATTATTTATATAAGAGAACTAGGGTGTCCAGGGAATGTTTTGAAATTATCAATGTGATTAGCATAGATTTATTCAACATCTTTATGAATGTTCCATATTTTATTATGCCTGGCCTTAGTAAATTTTGGATTCTTGAAACCTATCCAATTTGAGGGTTTTTATGGTTTTTCATGGAATTGGGAATCTTTTTGAATTGATTCATGCTCCTACCATGACCATGATCTATAAAATTTTGAGGTGGATTGACTCAGAGGATCATGGTATAGTGTAATCCATCCTATGATTGAAGGAATAAGGCAATGAACATATTGAATTTTGATATGGATTCTAGTGGATTGAAGAATGGTAGTCTTGGGAATAGGTTGTTAGTGAAATTAGTCCTAAAAAATTGGCCTTAATTTCTTCAAATTCGGACTTGTAAGAAACAATGAGTGATATATTAATAGAAAAAATTTAATTCAATTTAAAATTTGGGTTGGATCGAGAAGGTTGTAATTGGAATGTAAATCAAGAATGTTAGATCATACGTAGTTGGTGATGGTGGTTGAAATCTAAAAATGATGTTCAGGATATATTTCAAGGCTGGTTTGGGTTCTGTGATTTCAAGATTCTAATTTTAGGGAGTAATCCCAAAATTCTTATAGGGTTATCCATTGTGAAAAATGTATGTATTTTTTTGAATCCATGTCCGGTGAGTTGGGGTCTCACGAGGTCTCACTGGTCTTAAATATGCACTATAAAAATACAAATCCATCAATAGAAATTATTTTCTTTTTTCCTAAATACAATCTCATAGTAACTATAGTATCTGTTATTGAAATTTATCTGGCCTCAGCTTCTCATGCATTCTTCAATAGTTATGTATCTTATCTATTGTGGTCAGGATTCATTGGTGGGTTTGTGTGGCTTCAGCTGGAATAGGTGGTAGTGACTCACAAGATGAGGGTGGAATGACTCAACTTCTCCAACAAGGCTGTGAGCTCGGGTTTCATCTTATTTGGATTTACAGTAATAGTGGTGGTCATATTCTTCATCTTCGGGGTGAGATCTGGTGAGGAAGATTTGTAGTGGAGATTCATCTTGGAATGATCACAATCTCAATTGGGTAGTCATGTAGTGACTCCTTCTTCTAAGGTAGGCTGTGGGGGCCACTCCCAATATGGGGTGGAATTTTCAGTGAGAGGAGAAATGGGATGTAACAATATTCCTTGGTTGGAAGCTAACCTAGACGAAAACTTCTTTCCTGCACTGCAGCAGGCGGCGGGAGGATGTTTCATGGGTACATAAGCTACCCACCAACCGAAGGAGAAGGATGGATTTCTTCCTCTATTTAAACCGGATTGAATCCCTTTATTTGTAAGATGTAGTGTATGTTTGTAATCCTCTGATGAGAACCAGAGATAAGTGAATAGAGAAATACCCCATTCTCCTATGGACATAGTTCATTCGACTGAACCACATCAAATCTACGTGTTCTTCATTTTACTCCATATTTGTGTGATTTGTGGTGCCACACACCTTCACTATGCCCCAACAAGTGGTATTAGAGGTGAGTCAGAGCGAGAAGAGTCGAAAAGGCATGGCCATGAAAAGTTTTCTAGTGGCTGGAAAATTGAAGTTGGTCAGGAATTTTTCCGAGCCTAGATCTATGAAGAAGACAGTGGGACGATTCTAACGACACAAGCGGTGATGAAAACAGAGTTGAAACCAGCCCAGTAAGATTGGTCAAACATTGGTCAAAATCATGGGTGAACAGTACCCCATGCTAGAGAAGACGACAATATTCAAGCCACTGGAGAAAATTCCGGTGAGATTCCAGTAGGAACTCCAACGTTCCACGTCAGTGCCACATCATCACTATGTCACCACCATGTCAGCAGGTGATCTAGACCATTGAACTTGTTTTTGCGATATCTCGGTCAATCGGTGTCTGATTTTGATGATCCAGAAGCCGATTCCGACTATTTAGACCATTTCAGACACATCAACATCGTTAGTTTCTAAAACTTACCACTCCATATATTTGTTTTAGAAGGGTTTGGCATCGATGGTAGTGATCATATTTTGCGACAACGATGATGGATGGGGGCAGAGCACTACCAAAATTCAAGATCAAGAAGTTTGATGGTCAGAACAATTTCAGCTTATAGAAAAGCACAGTGAAATATATTCTCGTGCAGCAGGGAATTATCAGACTGTTTATCAGAGAAAATCTTGAGATAACCAGTAAAGATGATTGGGAATAGCTCGAGATGTGGGTCATAATCATAATTGAACTGTGTCTGGCGAATGAGGTAAAGTACTCAGTGTTGGACAAGACCTCACTGAAGGAGATCTGGAAGAATTTAGAGCAATGGTATATGAAGAAGTCACTCACCAACAAATTGTTCTTAAAGAAAAAATTGTACCAATTGTGGGTGGATAAGGGGGAAAATTTGTTGAATCATACCAATGAATTCAACAAGATTCTGAAGGAGTTATTGGGGCTCGGTGTGAAGTTTGGAGAGGAAAACAAAGCACTTTTTCTTTTATCATCCCTACCAAGCTAATTTGATGGGTTTTGATTGCATTGCTCATGGGGAAGGAAACATTGAAGCTAGACGATGTGCTGGCATTGATTCAAGATTCAGAGACATTCCAAAAGCCCGGGACTCATTCTAGAGAGCAAATCATGGTGATACAAGATGATCAACATGGTAGGAGAAGACATCTAATGTCAAGAGATAAAGAATGGAAGCCCAAATCGAAGGGACATGATCTTAGAAAAATAACATGTTTTTGGTGTGAGAAAAAGGGTCACTATAAAAGTGACTGTGGAGAGAACAAATAGTACATTGTTGGGAAAGAGAAAGTTGAAGAGAGGGATGTGAACATCACATGATTATTAGCAGATGATGCAGTCTGTGGGAAAATGGGAATCCCACATTTAGATAGGAGAGTTTAATGAAAATAAATAATGTGTCATTACTGAAAAATATAAGGACACATGAAGCGGGAATTTCATTTTCTAAGAATGAAGAATGATCAAGCTCAAAATATGAAGGAAGAGGGATGGGTTTTGGATTCAGGGAGATCGAAACCCATATGTATGATGAGTTGTACATTTCATACCTTTCAGTATGTGTGAGATTTAGTGATACATGGCGATGGGTCAACATATGAGGTTCGAAGAGTTGGGATAGTGAAATTAAAGACACCTGATGGAGGAGCTCGAAAATTTGCTGATGTGAAATTTGTTTTTAGGATGAGATGAAACTTGATATCATTATGTAGGCTCGATGAAAAATGGTAAAATATTTCCATAGCAGGAGGAGTGTTAGAAGTCTCATGGGGGGATGTAGTGAGGCTTACTGGGAAAGAGTCCCATGGGTTGTATCATTTGATGGGGACCATAGTCAGCCCGAGATCAACCGAACAAAGTGTAAGTGACACATACTCTGGCCTAAAAAAGCATGTTCGATTTGATGATGATTTTTTCAACACCTGTAAGGAGACAAGAGCTCTGGTTTCTACCTTAAATTTTTCATGAAGGGGAGATTTGTGGGGGCCACTCCCAATATGGGGTGGAGTTTTTAGTGGGAGGATAAATGGGCTATAATAACATTCCTTGGTTGGTAGCCAACACAACCTACAACTTCTTTCATGGACTACATTAGGTGGTGGGAGGAAGTTTCATGGGTAGATAAGCTACCCACGAACCAAATTAGGAGTCTTAATTTCTTCCTCTATTTAAATGGGATTGAATCACTTTGTTTGTAAGATGTGGTGTATGTTTGTAATCCTCCGATGAGAACCAGAGAGAAGTGAATAGAGAAAGACCCCATTCTCCCATGGACACAAGTCATATGACCGAACCACATAAAATCTATGTGTTATTAGTTTTACTCTATATTTGTGTGATTTGTGGTGCCACACACCTTCGCTATGCCCCAACACAGGCACACTACTTTCGGTGTCTGACAGTGGGGAGACAGATGTTATTCTTCGGTCAAGGAGCTTCATTTTTTTTCACGATTAGAATGAGACATATGGATGGTGATTGGTGCTTCCTGAGGGAATTTCTTTAGATTCTTAATTCATGGTAGGTTTGAAGTTGTTGCGGAGTGGGTGGGTCATGGTGTCCTAAGATAGAGTTCATCAGTTGTAGGGTCTAGTGTAGCTTCATGGTATATTGATTACTATAGGCACATTTACATGTGAAACGAACATGAATATAAAATAGGTTTACGGTTGTGGTGTCTATTTTTCTCTAGAGTTCCCTCAATTGACCTTGGAAGTCAGTACAATAGTTTACTAGAAGTGACTCGGAGAGAGGCTCATGACAACATGTCATTTTCACTTGCAGTCAATTCCCAGAACCTGTGGAAACCTGATTTAAATAAACACGATCCATTATCAAGCACATTAACTTAGGTGACCATGATGTTATCTTGTAGTCATTTCAAAATTTTCAAAGGGCTTTACTACATTTTCAATAAACTATCCACAAAAAATAAATTAAGTGTATATATTTTTTCCAAAATTTTTAAAAATGACAAAAACAATAAAATAAAAATAATTTTCATTCATAGAACAATTTTATTCCCAATAATATCAAATTACTTTAAACCAACCAATTTAAAATCTAATATTCTAAAACTATATAAATTTTTATAATTAAATATCGCACTCTAATATAAATTGAAAATAAAAATTCACAATTTTTTTTTTCAATTTATAAGTTTTTTTTTAAGTCAAAACATGTATCCAAAAATTAAATATCAACATAAATCCATTTATGAATTAAATTAAAATTAAAATTTTTACAATTATATTTCATAGTTTAAAAATCTAAAATAAAAATTCAACTCGAATAATCCTCAATGTAATTTTATGAATTTTTCATTAACCCCAAAAATGAATAAATAAATTAAAGCTTGATTAAATAAAATTTTAAATAAATTCTAAAATTTTAGAAAAGTATCAAACCAGAATGAATTTCCTAGTATTTTAATTTAAATTAGAGTCATTATAAGTGAAAATAAACTAATATTTTCAAAAAATTCCTCTCACATCACTCCCCCACACATGAACTATAGTACTCCCATTCAGTTTTATCATTGAATACAAAAAAATGATTATCCTATATTAATTCAAATAAAAAACCAAAATTGAAGTATACCATTAAATTGTTATGCCTCTTATGTGACATTCATACACTGTTCTTCTTCATTTAGATTCAAATTAAAGTTCCATTAATAAATCTGATATAATGAAGTGTAATTAAAATTTTTAAATGAACCGCCACCACATTTTCCTCATTCCTATCTTCATAAACAAAATTTCACGTTCACACTTCGTTAATGCTTCCTAAATTATTTATTAGCCAATTTCTCTCTTTATGGGTTCAATATTCCCCACACCTAAATGAATTCATTTTTGTAAAATGATCCCCTTATTATTTTTTAAAAAATACCCATTTATTTGTAGGGAACTATGAAAAAGAACTTATTTTAATATGTACAAAGGATTAAAACTCACACATAGTGCTATTGTCTAAAAGATTCATTGTGAGACCCCAATTTATAATTTTAATATTGGTTCAATTTATATATCTGAATCTCTTTTAGGGAGGCTCTCTAAGGTTCTATAAAATTAAAAAGTCATGTTACTCAATATTGATTTCAAAATTCTAGTGACCATGTGTTATAATTTTTATTCCACAAAGATCCTTTCAGTCCTCACTATATTTTCCTATTAAAATAGAATTTTCATATGACAATGATTATGTTCACCCATCTATAATTCAAATTTAGTAATTTCATAATCAATGTAATCCTTAGATCATAGAATTGTATTTTAATTAGGAAGGAAAGATTAAATGTTCAATGTTATGATCTTGTTTTTTTTCGTTTTATTTACAGAATCAGAAAAAATATAAAAACATAGAACTATAAAATCTATAAATAGATTCCTGAAAAAATTTGAGTTTTTTTTTGTTTTATCTTAAATTTTATTTCTTTATTTTTTAAATATAAAAATGTTATTTACATCCTAAAACTATTGTTTCCCTCCCTCACACACTTAGCTTAGACACCACTCCAGTTAAGTGTAGCATGTATGTTTTTTGAAAAGTAAAATTTAAAAAATAAATATCACATGAAAATTATGTAGAGAGAGATAACCTAGTTTTTATTTATTTGATGGAACCATTGAGGTGTTTGTAATCCTTTATGGGCTATTTCTAATGATATTCCTAGAAATTGTTCAGCTTTTATTTATTCACCTTGAATAGGATCTATGAATCTGCACACATGATTTCTACCACATCACATGGAAAATTATTAGTCACTACAAAAGGTATGGTATACTTGGAAAGATTTTTACTAGGCATCATATCCCTTCTTGAAGAGTTTATTAGTACTTTTATTCCAACATGAAATTATCTCTTATAGGTGATTCTATTATGGATCGATTTATCCTTTTCTTTATACAACATGGTGTTTTCATATGCTTATATATATAGGTTTTCTAGCTCTACCTTCTATTGATTTCTCTATTTTCCAGCTTTCTTAGAAAATTTTGTGTTTATACCAATGGAATCCCTGAATTATTATTCCTATATCTCAATACAAAGTTCTTCATTCCATATATCTTTCATAGGTAATGTATTACTGGAACTAAAAAATTTGAGCAAATTACCCAAATAAATCTCACTAATTTCCACAAGTTGTATCATATATAAAATAATTTTTAGATAAAACATACATTAAAAAATAGTTTGAAAAGAAAAAACATGAGGTTCAATGTCAATCATAAAATACTTCCATAATCCAAAATTAAAAATATTTTCTTCATAAAAATATTTAACTCGATGTGGTTCATTGTGAAAAAGTTTTTTCTTGAGGAGGGTATTTCATTGAATAATATATGTTAAAATATACCATTTATTCACTAAAGGACATAGAAAATGTTCCTTAATTAAAATGTATTACTGTTTTGGTATTTTTTAGAAATGGTCTTCTCAATATGATGGGGGGATGAAAATTACCTTTTTATTCTTCCATGATCAAAATATAGAAGTTAGTAGGGACCTAATAACCTAATACACTTACCAGAACTTCTTTAAAAACACCTATTGGGTAGGTAATTAATCTATTGGAAAGCTTCACAACCAATGAGGTGGGTTTTAGTTCTCCTATATGTGGTGATAATAAAAATAATTAAGGAATAAAATTTATTCTTTCTATCTTAAATAACATAATTTGTTGTAAAAAGTAATTTCACCTATACTATAATGAAAAAAATACCTGTATCTTGAAACATTTGGAGTATTTTTGGGGTTACAAATGGAGAATTGTTTTTACCCAAACAAAACTTTTCATTACCTAGACATATTATTATTCTATTACACAATTATTTAATGAATTTTTTATACATTTTAATAAATTTTATGCAATCTAACAGAGGGATGTTGATTTACAATTTCTTGAAGACATTCAGGATCTCATGTTGCGGCATCTTCGGTAGCTCTTGATGTGGTTGTTCCTCTGATCTGCATCTAGTAGAAGTTCCATTAGTCTCTTATTCATCTTCTGATTCCTTTGTTTTAGAGACAAGTTATTATCTTGTAATAGTTCCCGTTGATTTTTCTATAATATCCCATAAAGATTTTCTTCTTCACCATCCTCCTAATCGAGGCTACCGTCTCTACCTCCGATCCGGAAAATATTATTACAGGAGGTTAAATATGACTCAGTGGAGGGGTCATAGGATCTTGTCTTATAGCCTGTGGTTATTAGAGAGGTGTCTGAGCTTCTGATATGGTCCCTTGTGGCATGATTTGGGGTGAAAAATACATCACTTGTGATATTCCAAGAGTTTGTGGCCTCTTGAGGATTGGAGTCTCCGACTATCGTTTCAGTGCTGAATTTCCGATCATTATGCATTTTTCATAAATCCTAGGAGTTATTCATCAGAGAAAGCTTCCATATCCCTAGATCAATCAATATTTTAAATTTCTCTCTTTTCTAGTGGTCCATTGAGGTTCATCATGGACGTGATTCCCCAAAGGCGGCGTTTTGGTTTATTCTTCCCGGGCTTCCACTCCCCTTTCTTAACCTTGGCTCTATTCAATGGATTAGAGGCTCCATTGGAACATTATCATGTTCCAATGACTAGAACCTCAATATTTAATAATCCTCTAACTAGCGACAGATCAAATTTTCAACCAGTGTCATGGATTTATCATCGTCCTCCATAAACCTCTCTTCGTCATCCATTGACCCGATTTTGATAGCTCCACCGAGGCAACCCTGCGACCTTTCCTTTCTCTCCTTTGGCTTCATCATATTGTCTCAACTATCTTACCCTTAAAACTATTTTTGTTTTTGGTTATGTTTTAGTAAAAAAATAAATTATTTTCTAATTCATAAAATAAAAAAAAGAAATGATTTTGATTTCTCTTTATTTTGTTTGGATGTGAAATTTAGTAAAAAAATAAATGATTGTAATTTATCTTCATCTTATTTGATGACTATTTTTTAATAAAAATAAAATAAATGTTTTGATAACATTATAAAAATGACCATTATTAAAAAATATGGTTTTCTGATATTCAATTTTTTCAAATAAAAATATATTATAATCTTAAATTGTATCATTGATTTTTAATTAAATATATATATTGATTATAAATAATTTTTTTAAATATTGATATAAACATACAAACATGATTTCATAAATATATATATTTATAAAATATTATATATATATATATATTAATATATTAAATATATCTATATATAAATATTTAATTATAAATATAGAAATATTTTTTAAAAAAATATTTATATAATTATAAATATAATTATATATATATATAACAAAATTAAATTTGAAATCATTGTATGATTATTGATCTGGGTGGGTTCTGGTAATATTTTTTAAAAATATAGTTTTTCAATACTCAATTATTTCAAATAAAAATATTATAATTTTAAATTTTATCTTTTATTTTTATATCATGTCAATTATATAAACATTTAATTTTGAAATATATATTGGAAATGATTTTTTATATCTTTTCAGTTATATAAACCATAATCTTGATTTTAATCAATCATTATATTTCATGTCACAAAAATCAAGTAAATATTAAATAAAGAAATATATATTAATAGAAATTTTAACTTAAAATTTTTTTTATACAAAATTAATTTCATATGTTAATTTAAATCGTTTACACAATCAATATATTTATTTATTTGAAAATTATTTATAATTATTTATCATTGTTATTTATAAATTATGTTGAACCAAATATTTATATACACACAATAAAAATTATTTATACACACACAATCAACATTATTAATATACACACAATCAAAATTACTAATTCAAGCTAATAATTTTTTTTATGTTACTTATATAATATATTAATTAAAAATTATTAATTCAATATAATTAAACATATTAATTCAAAAATATTAATTCAAAATAATTAATAATTAAAAAATAATTATTCAAAATAATTATTGTTTCAAAATGATTAATTTTAAAAAAAATATTAATTGAAAAATATTAAGTCATAACAATAATTAATTCAAAATTATTTCTAAATTATGTATATAAATTATATATATAAATTATTAATTTCAGATAATCAAATTTATCCATAATAAAATTTATTTATAATTGTTATTTATTATTAATTATAAATTACCTTGAAGTTATAAAAGAAATTATTCATAATCGAAGGAGGGGTGAAGCCTACTAAAGTTCTAATGTGGATAGAGCCTAATAAGGTGCAGACATGGATTGAGAATTCATCTCTAATAAAAATATGTCAAGTAGTTTGGGAAGGAATTCAAGATCGATACTGGACCTGTAGGATCAGAACAAGGAGGGAGAGGTGGTCTTTCTCCAGCCGATTCTTCTTCTTTTTCTTTGGCTGGAGACCGAGTCAGAAAAACCTTATAGATATGATCTTAAACTTTTTCAGTAATGTTTTCTTTTAATATTCATAGGGTGTATTAGCGATAGAATTCAAATAAATACAATTGGGAAGATTAGTTTCATATTTCCTGTTGTGATATATTCTTCTCTTTTTCTCCTGATGTGATAACTACTTGAGTTAGGCAAGAATAACCTAAAAATTTGGTGCTTTCATTGAGAGTGATCTTGTCTGCAAAATCGAGATAAGTTTGAATGCAGAAAATAATGGACAAAAATATTGAAGTGATTGAATTGGCATAAGAATGACAACAACTAAAAGGTCAGGACCTTGAAAAATTGATCTCAGTGGTGCAGGCTAGTTTGGAGAAGATCTTGATCAGAAAATCTAGTACTCATAGACTGATGCAGAAATGGTTTCATTCAAATTAGGAGAGATCAATGTGAATAATACGAGATTTGGAAGAAAAAATAGTGGAAAGAGTTAAGGAAATTCATCAGCAAACAAATTAGAGTTCAGCATTTGGAAATCTGGCGGAAAAAATGATGAAATATCTTACACATAGTGGCGAAGGAGACAAGGGTGAACCAAAATTGGGAGTAGGTTCTCCTATTGTAGAGGAGACTCTAGGAGATAACTTAAAGATGATAAATAAAATAGTAGAGAATCAAACTTTTGATGGTAATGTAATGCCCCAGACCTTCCTGGTCTATTTCTTTGTCAAATTATGGTGTTTGGGTTATCCTAGGGACCATCGGTGACTCATTAAGGAGTTTTCCAAATTTTAGGTCAAATGAACGGTGGCATCGATGGGCTATTAGTGGCACTGATCATCATCGGTGCTAGGGTGATGGTTCCAGGGAAACAGTGACTCACCCATCGGTGAGACATTTCCAATTTCTCTAGGACATTCTAGTTTTTCTCTAATAATGTATATTTTAACTAAAAGGTGTTTTAATACCCATTTCAAAGTTATTTAAGGACTGTAAAAGTTGTTTTAAACCCCCTAGAGTCAGGAGACCCTTGAATTACCAAACTATGTGGTCTGTCACGCCCTTTACCGAATTATCCAGCCTCTTGTGCTTTCTGGTTTTTCCCATGTTATTTTTTTCTTCTTTTAAAGGAAATATATCAACTAATAGTCATACACTAGTCTATCTCCACCATTTCCAAGGGAAATTATTAATTATTAATAAATCCCAACATGTGAAACCACCCAGCAACATGGTCAAGGAACGATCTGTCTTTTAAGTACTTCGAAATCATCTCCCTGATTTTTGGATCTGGACACTTCTTAAGCCGAGACCCTCTCTTCCTTCTTCCTTTTGGATTCTCAAAGTTTTACTCATGACTTCCTCATGAGGAAAATCGTGCACCGGTGCTCGAGCCCTTCCCACTCAACCTTGGAGTTCTTACTAGAAGTCACACATCCATAGTCCTTATCATAAGGAGAAAACATAAATCCTTGATCATCGAGGTAGGGGTTATTCCTTCGTCATTCTTTTAGTGTTCATCGTGTGGGGTGGCTATGATGATGTTACCTTGGGACGTAGATGAAATAACTTTAACTAAGATAATAAATATTCTTTTAAAGAATGAAGGGGTGGGAATTTTGTTAATGTTTCTATGCTATACCTTTGTTTTATGTTGTGAATTGTATGGGCTCATGTCCACTGAAGATCGTGGTCGTTGGTGGTCCTTTCTTGCACACTAATGACACTTTGTTTTTATGGTTAAACTTATGATTGAATGAATATAACATGAAAACTAATTAATCATGTAAACTTGGATGATTAAATGGATGCGCAATGAATAATAACCCTTGTGTGGTCACCTCAGTTAACGAAACAGAAGGAAAGAACATAATGAATGGTGTTAGATAAATCTGAAATCATAATTACTCTATTATGATGATATGCATGGTTGTTCTATTTAATGTTTGTGGGGTGACATAGATGGGTAATTAAATATCTAGTTGAGAGGTTGTTGGATTGTTAATTTGAGGCCGTTTAGAGCCGGTGGTGAATGTTCTGGAATCTATAAGTTGGGGTTTGGTTTGGTTCTAGTACTTCAAGGGATCTCACAGATCCCTTTTTATGTTGTTAGTTTACAAGAGAACTAGTTGTGAATGCTTAATATCCTACTTGGCTATTTTACTTCAGTTGTTGTTTTGGTTGGTGGTTGTGCCTGTTAGTTTCCCGGTAGTGAAGGAATGTTTTAAATGGAATCACATGAACATGATAACGAGAATAAGTACAATGGGGGATTTATTTTCCAGAAATGGGTTGGGATCTAGTTGTGGATGTTGTGTACTTGTGCATGTAAGGATAACAGTAAGAGTGGTTGTGTATAGGCTGGTTTTTTTTGTTTCGGGGCCCTTAGGTTGGGATGAGTTCTTATTGATATATATGTATAAAATTTAGTTTTTTTGTTTCTTATACGCACCACACCCACATTGAGAACTTCATGCCGAACACCCCCATTTCATGGGGGTGGGTGTTTTTCCCAACACTTCTATGAGTGGCTGGTTATTATCTCCTTTATGGTCCCTCTCCCAAGTAACCCAAGACCCTTTGAGTAGGATTTGATGGACTAAGGTTCATTATGGCCCAAGACCCTTCAAGTTGGGTGTGTTGTGGTGGTCGGCCCAGGTGTGTGTGGGTATGTTTGTTTCCCAAGTGCATTTGGGATGAGGCCTCGGTGTCTTCAGGCATGGCAACAGTTGTTCTAACCCAGGTGTCTTCAGGCGTGGTAGTGGTTATTATAGACCAGGTGTCTATGGGCATGGTTATGTGTGGATGTGGTTGCCCAGGTATCTATGGGCGGGATAGACGTACGATTGGGTTGGCCCATGGGGTTGTTGTTGGGGAGGTAGTGGTACTATAGTGTAACTTGTGGTGGAGGTTTGATGTTTATGATGTCATAAATAACTAATGGGAAAGTGGTGCAAGGTACCCAAATATTGATGTGATATTACTATTAATTTACCTGACTTGCGTTTTTTAGGGAGTGTGCCTTGGTGATGTTGGATGGATAGTCTCCTTTCTAGGTGTTTTGGTTATATCTATTTCCCATGAGGCATTAGAATTCCTCCCCACTTGTACACGAGAGATTTTTGTTTTCTCTACTGAGTATAACTGTATACTCACCCTACATATATAAAACAACTTTCAGGTTTCCAGGAGTACTTTTAGGACCGTGAAGTGCCTTACGAGCTCGGGCATCAAGAGTTTTCCTTGCTGCTTTTACTTTCTTTTGGTAATTTATTTAATAGTTTCTTATACTTTGTATCAATTTATTTTAGACATGCATATAGGAATTTATTTTTGGATTTATTTTATTTTAGTCTTTGGAGTTGTTTGGAATTTACCATCTTATCTCCCAATATTATTACATAAAAAGGATAATGCCTTCTATTTTACATGAGATTCTATACCCTTGGTACTAGTTTCCACTCTGAGGCCTATTATAGGTTGTACTTGGGAGTCATTACCTCTCCTTCAACTTGAGGAAGCAAGGGTATGGCAGTTTGTTGTCCCTTCCCTCATCTTGGAGAAGGCGGGTCATGGAAGAATGGTATCAGAGGTGATGGTTAAGAGATAGGATGAAGTTCAAGGTTAGGCATAGTGAGGATTTCATGGGATGGTTGGGAAACAATGTTAGAAAATCTTGGTGTGTGAAAAAGGATAGGGAAGACTGACTAGAACACATGATTTTTGGGGCCCCCGTGATCTGATGTAAGGAATTTGGACCTACTAAATGACCAAGTGAGGCTACACTAATTGCAGGGTAGAGACCCACAAGAAAGGTACATGAATCATAATGACTTGTTTTATTGTGAGTATCAGGCGTTTTTGGAATTAAAAAAGGCTTTAAATAAGATTTAAAAGGAATCTTATACACTACTATAGCTTAGGAATTCTTTTTTTATCTTTTCATCTATGGAACCCAGATGACATCCACCAATGGTACAGGTAGTTTAGGACCAATAGTCTAATCTTTTTTATCAATGGATGGATGATCAAGAAGAAGAGGATGACCAGTAGTATAAAACACATCGTACCTTCCAGTGATAGACTCTCGAAAAGTACAAGGGCATTGTCTTAGACATGGAGACAGAAAGATGGATCTAGGAGCTTTTGATTTCCATCAGCTTGATTCAAGCTTCGACAAAGTAATAGGTTCCTCTAGTCATGATCTATATGCAGGGAGTGGTGCATCAGTGGTGTACACTCTATCTTAGGGAGAATAAGGAAGCTGATGTTTCATGGACTCACTTCGAGATGGTGTTCCGAGAAGATTTCCTTTCTTCCATGATGAATGCCAGAAAGAGGCAAGATATGATCTCCCTCTAGCAAGGGAGAATTTCAGTAAGGTGGGTAAGGATAAATTTTAAGGATATCATTCGTTTTGCTCTAGACCTCTTCCTAAATTTGGAGTCGCGGGAAAGACACTTAGAAGAGGACCTCCAACCTTCTATTCAGTATGTTGTCACTCCCTTCACTCTATTGATGTACTTGGAGGTTCAGAAGAAGGATGAAGTGGTGGAGGGGATTCACACACTGGAAGGTGTGCCGTGAGACGGGATCCAGTTGATCTTGCTAAAGGGGAAGTCCGTTAGCAGTAGGCCTATGCATCAGGGCCTTTTAGGTTTTGGCCGGTGGGGAGCAAGCCTCATCAGTTCTAGTTCTGATCTCCTAGTCCTCTCCCTTTATCCACAAGTCTAGGACTGAGGTGTTTTACCTGTGGAAGTTGTGGGAACCTTCAGAATTAGTGCCCAGACTGATTTTATTACAATGGGGGTGGGAAGGTTCAGCGCCCACCTCAACAGCACCAGTTGTCGGCCAGACCTTTTTAGTAGTAGCATCAGGGACAGCGAGCTCCTGCTCCACTAAGGGTAGATGGTGCTGAATGAGGATGACCTCAGGGTTCTCTTTAGGGACCTCGAATAGGGTATGGTTGGAGAGGTAGCCAAAACCAAGGGGTAGAGGATCTGGGCAAGGGTAGTTTCACGCCACAGGGGTAGTAGTTTTAGTAGGTCCAGAGGTCATTCGAGGTATGATCAGTTTGTTTAGAACTCTTTCCTAGGACTTGTTTGAGTCCAGAGATTTTCACTCTTTTGCCGAACCTAGTCTAGCCCATGCCTCTGGTATATATGTAGAGAGAATCTCCATGAACCTGGTGTTGAGTATGCATGTTGGAGGTCATACCACCCTGTTTGATGTTTGTCGAGGATGTATGCTAATGTTGGGGATGCATCAGTTTAGTGGGGTTCTGTTTCTACTGAACATGTAGCTATAAAATACCATCCTAGGCATCAACTTTCTATTTTCCATGCATGATGTTATTTACTAATTCCATATAAGGGCCATGTTCTCAGATATGGGAGACCAACGTGTAGCTTTCATCGGAGAGCGGGGTTGCTAGGAGGGCAGCCAGCGTGTGGATCCCCTTCTTTCCTTATTAGCCAAGTTGTCAGTTGAAATAGAAGACTTAGAGATGGTGTAAGTTTAGGGGATTGTCAGTGATTTCCTAGACGTCTTCCCTGAACAGGATGTGACTCTACCCCCTCAATATGATGTTGATTTTTGGATAAACTTATAGCCCGGTGCCCTTCTAATTTCGATGGATCTCTATCAGATGATGCCTTATGAGTTACATAAGTTGTGGATTCAGGTTGATGACATGATGAAGAAGGGTTTTTTCTAACCGAACATGTTTCCATGGGGTTCTCCAGTCTTTTTTTTGCAGAAAAGGAAGACAGTAGTCTCAGGCTATGCATAGACTACTAAAGACTAAATCAAGTGATGGTCAAGAACTATTACCCCCTCCTGAGGATTGATGACCATTTTGACTTATTGAAGGGAGCATATTGGTTCTCTAATATCAAAATGCAGTCCTGATATCACCAGTTGAGGGTGAAGGAGGGTGAAATCCCAAATACTTCTTTAAGATGTAGGTATGGACACTTTGAGTTCATGGTCATTCCATTCGGAATTACGAATTCACTAGATGTGTTCTTGGGGCTCATGAACTCTGTTTTCAGTGAGTATATATACCGGTTCGTTACCATGTTCATTGATGACATCCTGATCTACTCAAGATCAGAGGAGGACCATTCTGAGCATCTAAGGATTGTTTTGGAGGTCCTCTGACACCACCAGCTCTACAGGATTTTTTCAAAGTGAATGTTATAGACAAGAAAGGTGAACTTTCTTTGGAAGCATGGTGTCCCAGTAGGGAATAACAGTGGACCCATCGAAGGTCTAAGTGGTTGTTTCTTGGGTATAACCCAAGAATGTATAAGAGGATCACAGTTTCTTGGAACATGCAGGTTAATACTGAAGGTTCATTCCTGACTTCTCTCGAGTTGAAGCACCATTTGAAGGCCTTGACCAGAAAATATCAGGCCTTCATATTAAGTGATCAGTGCGAGGAAGATTTTATTTATCTAAAGGGGAATCTGTTCAGTGACCTAATACCGAGGTTTCCAGAAGAAGGGTTAACATTTGAAGTGTTCTGTGATGCTTATGGTCTAGGGTTGGGGTGTGTGAAAATGAAGCAATGAGGAGTTATCTCTTATGGGTATATGTAATTACATCCTCACGAATTTAAATATGCCACCCATTAAATATATCTTGTAGCGGTTGTGTTCGTACTGAAGCTATGGCAGCATTACCTCATCGGGGAATGCTTCGTGGTCTTCGTAGATCATAAGATATTGAGTTATGTCTTCTCCCAGTGAGACCTAAACTTGTGGTAAGGGAGGTGGATGGAGTTACACCAAGATTTTGACTTCAAGATATCCTAATCCATAGGATATGGGAATTTGGTGGATGATACCTTGAGTAGTAATTCATATAAGGGCGTGCTTCGGGAGTTAGTAGATTCTTGGAAAGCAATGGAGGAGTTGGATGACCTACATTTGGGCATAAGAGTGGAGGATGGTAGAGGTTGTCTTTTTCAGATGACTGTGTAGTCTTCCTTGGTACAATAGGTGGATGCATCTTAGTGGGTAGACATGGAGGTTGAACTGAGGTTCAATCATGTTAGTGAGGGAGTTTCTCTAGAAGGATGGACAGAGTATGGTCATAATCAGATTCTTTTTTATGGGAAGTTATTTGTCCCAGAGATGATTTGTGAGGGAGTTCTCAAAGAGTTACATAGATCAGCCCTAGTGGTACACCCAAGAGTTTCCATGATTTATCAGGGTTTGAGAGGTCAGTTTTAGTGGCCCAAAGTGAAGCAGACAGTGGGGGAGTTTTTGGAAAAGTGCCTCATGTGTCAGCAGGTGAATTCTAAACACCGTGTTTTCGATGGTCTATTGCAGACCTTAGACTTTCCCAAGTTGATGTTAGATGACATATCGATGGATTTCATCACATAAATACCTAGATATGAGGAAGGTTGTGATTCCATCTGGGTAGTGGTGGACCGGTTGACGAAATCAACTCACTTCTTAGCAGTTAAGGAGTGAAGCATAGTGGATGCCTTAGAATAGAAGTACATGGGTGAAATTGTGTGGCTAGAGAAGATTCCCCAAACCATCATTTCTAATTGGGATACACACATTAATTCATGAGTCTGGAAGGGATTACAATGTTCTTTTGGCACCCAGTTTTTCCTTAGCACCGATTTCCACCCTCAGATGGATGGGCAGACAGAGAGGACCATCCAAACGTTGGATGATATACTTGGAGAGTGTGTCATAGAATTAAGAGGATAATGGGTGTGACACTTTCCTCTAGTAGAGTTTTTATACAAAAATGGATACCACTATACCATTGGAATGGATCCGTTCGAAGCCTTGTATGGAAGACTGTGTCATTCACCTGTGTGCTGGAAAGAGGTTAGGGAGGCAGGTGTTCCTGGCCCAGAGGTAGTACATAGCACAATAGAGGAGGTTCAGCTTGTGTGTGAAAGGATGAAGGAATCTCAAGATCAGTATAAGTTGTATGCAAATCATAGGAGGATACCCTTGGAGTTTGAGGTTGGGGACCACATGTTCTTGAATATCTCCCCTAGGCGTGGACAAAAAATGTTTGCAAAGGGGAGTAATCTTTCTACCAGGTTCATCAGACCCTTTGAGGAGTTGGGATGAGTTGGAAAAGTGGCATATCTGTGGGTATTACCACTTCCACTGGAGAGGATCCATAACATATTCCATGTATCTTAGCTCTGTAAGTATCTACACGATGACTCCCACATCCTCAGCTGGGGAGAGTTGGGTATCTATGATGATACGACGTTTGTGGAGTGACTGATGAGAATCGAGGATCACAAGGAGAAGGTGCTTCATGGACTGAGCATTCCCTTGGATCGTGTGTTGTGGAGGTATAGTGGAATCGAGTAAAGTACCTGGGAATTAGAGTCACATATGCATTTTCAGTACCCAGAGTTGTTCTGAGTTTTGATCTAGTGTTTTCTTTATGCCTTGCTTATGATGTAACGTTTGACCATGCTTACTATATGATAAGTTATCTCCTTGTTCTCTATTTTGTGAGAGAAGTTCTAAATATTTGGGAGGATAGGACATGATCCCTAATGTAGATGCATTAATGTGGATTCGGTTAAACCCATGTGGGCAAGTCAATGTCACCCAAAGAGGATTGTATCTTAACAAGGAGGAATGATCACTCTAACCCATGTGTCTGGACAGTGTGGACTTTTTGTGTTTGTGTGGTTTCTTAGGGGAGAGTAGCTGTAGTCTTTCCACAGTTTCAAAGAAGATAGATGTGAGAGAGATATCCATGGATGTTGAGGTTTTATTCCATATTTTGAACAACTCTAGGGTGGTTTTTCCCTGTGAGGTATCTTACGAGGTGTTTTTTCAGGCCCCTATCATTTCTTTGGGTTAGTATAGAATTATCAAGGGTGATAATAGTTTGAGAGGTATCTGATGTATTGGCCTGGTCCTTCCTGGTCCATTACTTTTTTATATTATGGTGTTTGGGGTATCCTAGGGACCATTGATGACTCATTAAGAAGTTTTCCAAATTTCAGGTCGAACAAATAGTGGCACTGATGGGCATCGGTGGAACCGACCAGCCATCGGTGGCACAAATGGGCCTTTAGTGGCACTGATCGGAATCGGTACTAGGCAGACGGTGACTCACCCAATGGTGAGTCATTTCTAGTTTCTCTCAGACGTTCCAATTTGGCTCTAGTAACATATATTTTAATGTAAAAGTGTTTTAATACCCCTTTCAAAGTGATTTAACAACCATAAAAGATGTTTTTAAACCCACAAGAGTTGGGATACCCTTGAATTACCAAAATTTGTGGCCTTTCACACCCTTTACCATGTTTTCTTGCTTCTCGTGTTTTCCAGTTTCACCTATGTTACGCGTTTTATCTATTTAGAAGAAATATATCAACTCACAGCTATCCGCTAGTCTATCTCCATAGTTTCTAAGAGGAATTATTAAATCTCAATTAATCCCAATGTGTGAAACTACCCAACCATGTGGTCGAGCCACAATATAAATTTTAATTACTTCGAAATCATCTCCCTAATTTTAGGATCTAGAATCTTCTTAAGACAAGACCCTCTCTCCCTTCTTCCTTTTTTTATCTAAGTGAACCTCAAGGCTTCCTCCTAAGACAAATAGTGTACTACTGCTGGAGCCCTTCCCACTCAACCTTGGAGTTCTTACTGTAAGTCACACATCCCCAATTCTTAGCGCAAGGAGATAACATTGATCCTTGATCATATAGGTAGGGGTTCTTCCATCGTCTCTCTTTTACTATACATCATGCAGGGTGGGTGTGATGATATTCGCTCATGACGTAGATGAAATAAACAATAATAAAGATAATAAATAGACTTTTAAAGAATGAATGGTGATAAATTTGAGGATGTTTCTATGTTATAACTTCATTTTTTATGTTGTGAATTTTATGGGCTCATGTCCACTGAAAATCATTGTCATTGGTGGTCCTTTCTTGTACACTAATAAAGATTTGTTTTTTCGTTAATCTTGTGATTGAATGAATATAACATGGAAAATAATTAATCATGTAGATATGGTTGATTAAATGGATGCTCGATGAATAAAAACCCTTGTGTGATCAACCTGGTTAACCAAACGTAAAGAAGGAACTTAATGAATGGTGATGGCTAAATCTGAAAACTTACTTTCTCTGTTCTGATGATATGCATAGTTGTTCTGTTTAAAATTTGTTGGGTGATGTTTAGGGGGTATGGAATATCTAGTTGAGAGGTTTTTGGTTTCTGAATCTATGGCCATGTGGAGCTAGTGGTGAATGTTCTGGACCCTATAAGTTGGGGCTTGGTTTGGTTCCAGTACTTCTAGGGATATCACTGATCCCTTTTGATGTTGTTACTTTACAAGAGCACCGGGTGTGAATGCTTAAATTCCTGGTGAGCTATTTTCCTTCAGTTGTTGTTTTGGATTGTGGTTATGCCTGTTAGTTTCCCGGTAGTGAAGAAATGTTTTAAATGGAATCACTTGAACATGATAAAAAGAACATGTATAATGGTGGAATCGTTTTCTAGAAATGGGTTGTACTTTGGTTGTGGTTGTTATGTACTTGTGCATGTAGGGATAACAAAAAAAGTGGTTGTGTATGAGTTGGTTGTCTATTTTGGGACCCTTAGGTTAGGATGAGTGCTTGTTTATATGAATGTATAAAAATTAGTTCTTGTGTTTCTTATATGCACCCCACCCATGTTTATCACTTTGTGCCGAACACCCCCATTTCACGGGGGAGGGTGTTTTCCCCAACATTCATATGAGTATATGGTTATTATCTCATTTCTTCTCCCTCTCCTAGGTAGAACAAGACCCTTCGGCCAGGATGTGATGACCTAAGGTTCATTATGGACCAAGAATCTTTGGGGAGGGTCTTTTGTAGTGGTTAGACTAGTTGTGTGCGGGAAGGTTTGTTTATCAAGTGCCTTCAGGATGAGGCCTAGGTGTCTTAGGGTGTGGTAGTGGTTGTTCTAACCAATGTTTATCTAGGTGTGGTGGTGGTTATTATGGCCCAGGCATCTGTGGGTGTGGTTATATATGGTTGTGGTGGCCCATGTGTTTGCGGGTAGGATAGACGTGCGGTTGGGATGGCCTATGTGGTTGTTGTTTGGGAGGTAGTGGGGCTAAAGTGGAACTTGTGGGGGATGTATTATGCATAGGATGTCCTAAATAACTAGTGGGAAAGTGGTGTGGGGTACCCAAATATCGATGTGCTATTACTATTACTTTACCTGACTTGCATTATTTGGGTTTTGTGCCTTGGTGAGGCTAGGTGGATAGTTTACTTACTAGGTGTTTTGGTTATCTCTATTTCTCACAAGGGATTAGAATGCCTCCCCACTTGTGCATGAGAGATTTTGATTTTACCTATGGAGTATACCTTTATACTCACCTTATGTATATAAAAATTCTTTTAGGTTTCGAGGAGGACTTTGAGGACTGTGATAGACCTTACAAACTTGGGCATCGGGAGTTGTCATTACTGCTTTTCCTTTCTTTTGGAACTTTCCTTAAGAGTTTCTTGTACTTTGTATCAATTTATTTTGGACATGAATATGGGAATAGATTTTGGGATTTACTTTTATTTTAGTCTTTGGAGTTGTTTGGGATTCATCATATTATCTCCCGATCTTATTATATAAAAAGGGTAACGCCTTACATTGTATGTGAGATTCTATACCCTTGGTTCTAGTCACCACTCCAGGGACTATTGGAGGTGTGAATCAGGGGTTGTTATCACTCCTTCAACTTGAGAAAGTAAGGGTATGGTATTTTTTTGTCCCTTACCTCATCTTGGAGAAGGTGGTTCATGACAGGTAATGATCTGTTTGGATGGATTATCAAAGTAGAGACTTATTTTAGGACACAACAAACTTTGGAGGACTTAAAGTTTCCTTTGAAGAAACTATGTATGGAGGATGAAACACTATATAGTTTTCTATCCTGACAGTTTTCTAGACTGAATTTGAGTTGGGAACAACTGAACTGGCCTTAAAGGAATGTTATGGGAAGGCCACTGAGGGTGATCTTGTACGTTACCTTAAGTCGCTACAGCAAAAAGGAACATTGGATGAGTGCATTGAAGAATTTGAACAAGTGGCATTGATAATTCTATATTTTCCAAATATTTATTATATGATCCTGTTTATGGGAGGGTTGTGATATGATATTGAAAAAATATTATCTACTCAAGAGCCGGTTAATAAGAACAAGTTTATTTCCTTAGCTAGTAAAGTAGAGTGGGAATTGATTGGTGAAGGATTGCTTCGTGGAAAACCATTAATAGACCCTTTACCTCAGAGGAAGTTTCCACCAGTACATGTTACTTCTTCTCTAAAATAAAATTTGGAAAGGAACAAAAGTGAGGAAGAAACTAGGGAAAATGGGGTTGGGAATAGTTGGAATAGTGTCAAACCCATTAGCCAATAAGAAAGAGAAGAATGTAAACTTATGGGACTATGATTTAGGTGTGGACAAATATATGCACCCTTACATCGATGTCCGATAAGAATCTATGACTACTGGTTTGGGAAATGGAGGAACTAGAAAATGAAGAAGAAACAGGTGATGAATAGAACATGGATGAGGGGAAAATGGTGTTAGAAATTGTTTCAGAAGAAGAAGTGGAGTTCATAAGTATGGGTGAAAGAAGGAAAGAATCCTTACTATTTGCTGGAAGTATTTCAAAAATACCAATAGTGGTACTTATAGATAGTGGGTAATATCATAAATTTGTTTCCAAATCCCTTATTAATATAGTCAATCTTAAAATTTATCCAACTCAGTAATACAAGATCAAATTGGGAGAATAAAGGCGTATGATGTCACAAGGGGTGTGTAGAGATATTGTTATAAATCTCGAAGATTATTCATTCAAGATTGAAGCTTATATTTTTAAAATCAGGGGTCTGGATGTGGTATTTTGGATGAACTGGTTAAAAAATTTGGGGTATGTTTTAACCAATTGGAGTCGAAAGACAATGAAATTATTGTGGGAAGGAACTAAAATCAAGCTGTATGGGTTTAACTGAAAAAGAAGACCAAACTGAGAATTTACAATTGGTATGATAAGAAAGGGAGGTTTCTGTTGAGGGATATATATGGAGAGCATACTTTTTAATTTTTGAATAAGTGAAAGATAAGGGTGTGGAACAACAATAATTGAGGAAATTAATGGGTCAATTCAAGAAATATTTTAACAAACCCATTGGGTTTTCACCTAACAGAAATATTGATCACACTATTCCATTGATTGATGGAGAAACTATGGTTAATATATAACCATAAAAGATAACACATTATTTAAAGGATGATGTGGAAAAACAAGTTACAGATATGATGGCCAATGGTATCATCAAGCATAGCAATAACCCATTTGTTAGTCCCATTATTTTATTATGGAAAAAAATGTGAAGTGGAGGTTATATATTGATTATAAGGTTTTGAACAAGTTAAAAATACCCAAAATATTCACTATTACTATTATTGAAGAATTTATAGATGAGATACATAAATAAAGATATTTTACCAAGTTGGATCTCACTTCAGATTTCCATCAGGTTAGGGTTCATGAGGAGGATATTCAGAAAACAGCTTTTAAGACCCATGAGGGACATTATGAATACCTCATTACACCTTTTGGGTTGATGAATTCTTCGAATAACTTTCCATTAACCATTAACTAAGTATTCATACTACTCCTAAAGAAGTTTGTACTAGTTTTTTTGACGATATATTGATCTATAGTTGTTCTTGGATAGAGCACCTTCGACACATAGAAGTTGGGTTTCAATTTTTATTATCAAATCATTTGAAAGAAAATCTTAAAATGTGTTCTTTTGTTTAACCTACAGTGGAATATCTTAGCCATATTTTTTCTTTTGAAGGAGTAAAGATGGATCCCAAAAAGTGGCTTGTATTGTGGATTGGTCCCAACCACAAAATGTGAAGGTAGTTTGTGGTTTTTAAGGGTTAACTAGATACTACAAGAAACTTTATTGTCATATATAGAAAAATAGCCAAGCCATTGATAATTTTAACTTGGAAAGATGGATTTGTATGGAAGGATAGTACATACCATTCCATCATAGATATAAAATTCTCTCTGATTTCTACTCCATTGTTATCCTTACTTGACTTTTCCAAAACTTTTTTATTGAATGCAATGATTTTGGGTCAAGTTTGGGTGTAGTTTTAATGTAGGAGGGTCATCCAATTGATTTCTTTAGTAGGTCCCTTAGAGATATTAATATATCCAATTTAGTCTATGAGAGAGAAATTGTGGCATTAGTGTTGGCTGTCAATCATTTAAGGAAATACTTTTTGGGACAACATTTCATTATTTTTTCAGATCATAAGGCATTAAAACCTTTACTTTTCCAGTGGATGCATACTCTTAGTCAGTATTGTTGGTTATCAAAATTAAATGGTATGGATTTTGAAGTCATTTACAAACTAGGTAGGGTAAATAAAGCTATAGATTATTTATCTTGAAAGGTAGAAGAATGAGATAACTGTGAAACACCTACTCTTCATATATTTTCAGCCATTTTTCTTCCCTTTGTCTAGAACTGGATCATGTAAAATTAGAATAGTAGCAGGACCTAGAGTTAAAATGGATTATATCTTATGTAGAATGTATGTCAGAAGTCAAATCCAAATACAGACTATGATCATGAATTTCATATTATAATGATCAATTGGTTCTTTCTAAAACCTCGCCCCTTATTTAGATTTTTTACAATATTTTCACTATACAATAGTAGGGGTCCCTAAATGATATTATAATACTTATAAAAGGTTGGTAGTAAGATTATGTTGGAAGGTAATGACTCAAATCATCTTAAAGAATGTGCGGGAATTTTATACCTATCAGTGCCAAAAGTATTTGGCATAGCTTCTAGCCAGCATGATCAACCCTTGCCAATACCCAAATGAATTTGGGAAGAGATATAAATGGATTTTATTTCATTTAATCCTTAATCACAAGGATTTTATGTAATAATGGTGGTAGTGGATATACTATCAAAATATACTCACTTTGTTTTACTTTGATGCCCTTATACTGCTAAAATTTTAGCTACACACTTTGTTATGGAAATCATCAGTTTACATGGATTTACCAGATTTATCATCAGTGACCACGATGCTTTTTTTTTTGTAATTTTCAGAAGGAATTATTTTATTTTGGACATACATCCTTGAAAATGAGATCATCCCACCATCCACAAACGAATGAAAAATATAGGTTATCAATAGATTCCTTGAGAATTATTTGAGGTGCTTTGCTTCTGAGAAACCACTATCTTGGGCCCAGTGGTTACCCTGGGAAGAATATTTCTATAACACCTCTTCTCATTCAGCTACATGAATGAATCCTTTTGAGGTTTTTATGGTCCACAACCACCGATAATTTACTGATTTATTCCAATATAGACTCTTCTATAATTTTTGGCACAAGAATTGGGAGATAGGGATATTGTTCTATTGTAGCGTTGTTTTTTTAGCTCAAAAATTAATGGTTAATTATTCTAATAAGCACATAAGGTAAGAAAATTTTGTTGAGGGTGATCTTTTTTATGATAAATTGTGTCTTAATGTTCAGAGCCCAATATCTAATAATATTTTTCCCAATCTTTCTACTCAATATTTTGGCCCCTACCCAATTTTATCTCATCTTGGAGTTACTACTTACCATATTTCATTGTCGGAAGGAAATTTTATACATCTAGTGTTTCATGTATCTCAACTTAAATGGGAAATTGGAAACCATCAAGTTCAAGAAACTTTACCTGATGTTATTGAATATTGGATGGTCTTCTAGGCTATTCTTGCTAAAGTATGAACTTATAAAACCTTGTTTGGTTCATCGATGGGTGTATATCTAATACAATGGTAAGGAATCCCAATAGGGGAGTCTACTTGGGTGTATAATTCCATTTTACTTGAGCAGTTTCCATAATTTCAGCTTGAGGACAAGGTTAATTTTAAGGAGGGACAAATTGTTAGCCATGTTGGGTCTGAGCCTATCAACCATGATATTAGGCCTCCCATACTTCATACTTATCAAATGAGGGGTAAGGAATACTAAATTGATGACGTGGATAGAGCCTAATAAGATGCTCAAGTGGCTGGAGAATTCATTTCTAATAAAAATGTGTCAAGTAGTTTGGGAAGGCATTCAAAATTGAGACTAGACTTACGGGAGAAGGATAGCGGGGGAGAGGAGGTCTTTCTATAGGAAGTTCTTCTTCTTCTTCAAATGGATACTAAGTCTAATGAACCTTCAAGATACAATCTTATACTTTTTTTGTAATTTTTTCTTTTACTATCCAAAGGGTGTATTAGTGAGAGAATTCAAATAATTACAACCTGGAAGATCAGTTGCACATTTCCAAGGGTGATATCTTATTCTTTTTCTACTATTGTGATAATTACTTGAGTTAGTTAAGAATAACCTAACAGTTGTATGTGGTGTATACTGGATCATTTCATAGATAATATTCATGATATCTCTGCTTACTTGAATATTAGTGCCACTCACATGGTCTGATCCTTGTCGGACCACTCTACTCTTCTTGTTCATCTCATGCTTGGAGAAAATTCTAGTGGAAAATTAAACCTCTCCACACATTGGACTGTGGGTCATGAGTATCACTCAGTGGTGAAGGAATCCTAGAGGAAGTACATACATGATCTATCATGGGTTGTCCTATATAAAAATCTTATTCAGCTATATTATGACCTTTAGACTTGGATTAGAAACTATACTCTGAGTTATTAGGATTTAATAGTGTGAAACTCGAGATTGAATGGGTAGAGTCCAACCTTAAAGATTCTTGGGATCCTAATTTGTTCAATGTATTGGTTAAAAAAAGAACCAACTAGCTAGAATTCTTTTGGAATAGGGTCATATTTCCTAATATAATTCAAAATATTTTTGGTTGAAGGATGGGGATAAAATCAAAACTTACTTTCATGCTTGTCTTAATGATAAAAAGTCGGTGGTTGATCCTAACATACTCTTGGAGGATGAGTCCTTTACCAATGACATCAATGTAGTGGGTAACATGGTGGAAGATCATTTTATAACAATACTGGGTGGTGTTAGTCCAACTATGAAGGAGGGATATCCCATGGGGAATTCCATGTTATTTGATTCCATCCCAAATGTGGTTTTAGATGTTTTGAATCAAGAGATTGAGAGAATTCCTAATGAGGGGGATATTTGGGTTGTGGTGAACTCTCTAAACCATGAATGATATCATGGGATGGATCGTTTTCTAGGATCCTTATATGTGGCTTCATGGGATATTGTAAAATTGGAGCTGGTGAATGCCATCCAAGATTTCCTTCAAGGGGTAATTTTCCATGGGTGGCTTGTAAAGACCCGTAAAATTCAAGGGAATTTTTTTCTTAATTTTCTTTAGAATTTTACAAGAGCGCGGTTTCAGACGGCACCTGATTCCGAGGCCCGGAGTGCCCGGAATTAATTTCCGAAGTTTGGCTCGGGTACGTTCAGTGAACGAACGAGCGGGAATTCCTAACTTTTGATCCGGTGCTCGGAATTGAAATCCGAGGGCACCGATGAACTCGCAGCACCGATATTCGCTTAAAGAGACCTTTTCGGGAGTTGCGTTTGTTGTGGGTTGAAAGTTAGTTTTAGGGGTTATTAGTTTGAGTTAAATAAAATTGTGTAGAACAATTTTATTTTTAACTTGATAAAACCTATCATTGGAGGTTGGAAGTGGGACCCACACCCACTTAACCTCCCTTGGGAGGATTAAGTGTGGTGGGGCCCACACGAGCCCCTAAACCTTTCAAATTCTCTCAACATACTTAACCCCTAATTAATTGGCTTAAGTTACTCTTAATTAATTTTGGGAGTTAAGTATTTTTGAATTTCAAACTTTGAAATTCTTTTGTGTTATGTGTTAATAAAATAAGAGGTAGTCTTATTTTATTTTGAGTTCTTTGTTTGTCATTTTGAGAGCTCCTCTTCATCTTCAAGCTCTGACGAAGAACGAAGAACGCTCAAACTCCGACGAAGAACGACGCCTCTCTTATTCGTCCTCGGAGTCAACAAGAGGGAACGCCGTTTCCTCCTCGGACCTTCTTCGTCGGCAAATGAAGATCCGCCAACGACGTGTCTCCACGGGCTTAACTCTTCGTCAACGGATTTGACGAACGACGACCGCGACGCCCGACCTCCGCGACGCCGTCTTCCGCGGAACGTAGACGAATCTCGAACCTTAAACCAAGGTAGGGGTTGTCAAATTCTTTTTGGTTTCCTTATTTTATTCTTGAACGTGATTTTTAGCAAGACTAACGTGAGGCTTGATTTATTTTTAAGTTGCGTTATTAATTTAACGTGAGGGGGCCGGACCGTACGAACACGGCCGAACCCCCTCCAACGTTCTTGTTTGTTCTTGCGGGTGGAAGCAAGTGGCGTGGTGCCGTCGCACCACGCGGTTGATCGTGCATTTATTTTACGCCACGCCGTTGCGCGCACACCGAGGTAGAAACTTCAAGAACGCGACGCCGTCGCGCCGTGTTGAAAAGAATCAAAGTACGACGAAGGGGCGCGGTGCCGTCGCACCACGCCGGATGACGAACGCCGCGGCCGGTTCCGGGCCGCGGCGGGACGAGGAGACCGCGGCCGGTTCCGGGCCGCGGCGGAAGAGAAGACCGGCGGCCGGGCCGCCGGCGTCGGAAGCCGAAGAAGGGGACCGGAAATTCCGGTCCCGTTTGAGAAAACCGGCCGGCCAGCTGGCCGGCCGGATGTCTTAAAACCGGGGAATTTAATTCCCCGGCCACCTCTTAAAAACCCCCCTCTTAAAGAGGGGGGGCGGTTCTTGAAGGAGGGGGGGGGGGGGGCAGCCGGCCCCCCTGGTTCGCTTAAATAAACCGGCCCCCACGTGGGGGGGGGGGGGGCGGTTTTCAATCAAGGGCGCGGCAAATGCCGCGCCGTTTTTTTCAAGGAACCGCGGGGCTTAGCCCCCGCGTGCGCAGCCTCGCCGCGGCCCGCCGCCACCGCGGCCCGCCGCCGCCGCCGCCGCCGCCGCCCGCCGCCGCCGTCCGCCGCCGCCGGCCGCCGCCGCCGGCCACCGCGCCGCCCATGGGGGGGGTCGGGCCGGGTCGGCCCGGACCCGGACCCCCCCGTTTCGAACCAGTTTGGGTTTTTGGCTCATAACATGAGCCACGGACCTCCGAATGACGAACCGTCTGCGGAAACGCGATCCTTGGATCGAGACGGTCGTTTCGGTATATCGCACTCAAGGTTTCAGATTACTTTGAGTTCGGCCGGGTTAGTTCGTTCACGAAACCAACCGGGCCTTCGGAGCGGAAACGCTCATATCTTGAGCTACGGACGTCCGATTGACGTGCCGTCAGTCGCGTAGTGTTCCTCTTAGTGAGACGGATCTTTTGGCATACTCCGCCCGAGGTTTGGACGCAGGTGGAGTACGGTCGGGTTGGTTTTTCCTTAAAAACCAACCGGGCCCCGGAGACGAAAATGCCAATAACTCTCAGACCGGGCGTCCGATCGACGCGCCGTCTGTTGCGTTGAGTTCCTGTTGACGATACGGAACTTTTGGATACATCAACTTCGGTCTTCGTGACAATTGATGTATCAGCCTCTCGGCTCGTGGAGCGGACCCTCCGAACGAGCTTGCTTTGTGCGGGAACCCTAGTGCTGGCTGCGACTGTTCTACTGCTACGACTGCTACTGTGACTTCGACGACGACAGTACAGAGATCCTGTGTGGATTCGACGGCGACGACTACAGCACTCAGCGATTCTACGCGAGCAGTGCTACCGAACCTGTATGAGCTGAATCTTCTGTTTACCTTGGGCGATGGAGCGCTTGGGTGTAGCGGCGGACCCGTGGTACTTGACAGTGGTGGTGCGCTTGAATGCAGCAGCAGACCCTTGGCGGTGGAGCGCTTGGTTGTAGCGGCGGACCCGCGATACTCTACGGAGTGTGTGCGCTTGGTTGTAGCGACAGACCCGCGACGATGGAGACGTGCGTGCGGAGTACGGAGACCGTGTAGATGACTGAGACCTGACGACTGCTCGACCGACTCGACTTGGAGTGAGTCGACTAGCCTAGTGGACGGAGCGCCCAGTAGTTGGCAGCAGACCCACGGCGGACGGAGCGCCTGGTAGTTGGCAGCAAACCCGCGGTACTCGACAGGAGGAGTACCTCAGTAGGCTATCTGGGTGAGCGCCCGATATTTGGCAGCAGACCCTCAGCGGACGGAGCGCCCCGTAGTTGGCAGCAGACCCGCGGTACTCGACAGGAGGAGTACTTCAGCAGTCATAGGTTACTGAGCAGTACCTCGGAGTCGTGATAGGACTGCTGCACACTTCAGAGACGGGGCTCTTCAGCAGCTACGGTTTCGATAATGAAAATCCTGGTTTGAGCTGAGTCAATGATCTTTGTGATTCCTCATGATTGAGATGGGTCGCTTGATAACTTAGGTATATGTATGGGCATATACCTGGGTAATGGTTATCCGTTGATTTCATAATCTTGTTATAATCTGTGTGAATTTTACTGTTTACTCTTCTTTGTGGATTGGGTTGTTCTTGGGCTCGGTGTTGGAGCCGAACGGAATTTGATGACTTAGGTATATGTATGGGCATATACCTAAGCAGTGTCGGTTGTTACTTCGTGATTGTACTTTTATTCGTGGTTTATCCTTTGTGGATTTGAGAGACCTTCAGGGGTCTCGGGGTCCCTACTGAGTAGCTTATACTCACCCCTGCACGGGCTTCGCCCGCACTACGTTGTGTTGGTTGCAGACGACGGACATCGTTGACTTAGCTGAGGCTTGTAGAGCGGGACGGTACCCGGAGGTGGACCACTGGGCCGGACGTGCATGGAGCGGACGGCGGGACCCGTGGAGCAGAGGAGCTATCTGTACCCACCCTTCAGGTGGGATTTCCGGTGGACAGCTCGGAGTAGCGGCTTTTACTTTACAGTTGCTGTTTTTCCCTTTTTGAGTTGTACTTTACTTTCAGTTTGGGTTTGTATTCTGGCCCATTTGCCTTTCCGTACTTTCAGTCGTACTCTGCTTGCTTAGTGTTTACTTTCCGCTTGTTTACTCTGTGGTGTGTGTTTACTTATCAAAGGCAATGCCTTCCCTTTTTACCAGGATTTACGCCTTGGTGCTAGTCGCCAGCCCCTGGCCTATGGAAGGCGGGCTTGGGGTAGTCACGGCACGGACCCCGAGGGCGGTTCGTGACAAATTGGTATCAGAGGAGTTCGGTTCTACCGCGAACTCTGATCTTTTCTATGTGAAGCAATAATGTTTAGCGTATTGAGTGTGGATATCAGTCCAGGGAGTCCAGTGTTGGTGCGGCGGCCGACGTATCCGTACACCAGGACCCTGACTTCTGATTTCCGACTTAATGCACGAAAACATTGATTGCGTGGGTGTTTCAAAGTTTTCTTTGTGATTACTTATATCAGCTCACCAGGTATACTGTTTGACCGTGGCACACCTGTCTCCTTTCAGGACGGCCCCACGACGACAGCCAGCTAGGGTTCCGAGAGTCGAGCGTGACGACAGCCCACCGAGCGACGAGGCCTCGGTACAGGGCCCTTTGTCAGCAGTGGCACCGACGGTAGCTCTACCTGCCGAGCCCCCGATGCTTCCAGCAGCAGCCGCTGACGATGCACGTCGCCTCAGCGCACTGCATGAGTTTCAGCGCCAGCGACCGCCCAGGTTTCGCGGGGAGACGGATCCCCAGGCAGCAGAGGATTGGCTGGAGGCAGTGATTCGAGTGTTTAGGCTAGTGAGGACACCAGCAGACCTCATGGTGATCCTCGCTGCGAGCCTACTACACGCAGCAGCATGACGATGGTGGAGCTTGATGCTCCAGGTACACGATGAGGCATCTCTACTTTGGACGGACTTTGAGAGCATCTTCCGCTCGGAGTTCGTCCCAGCCACCCTTCGTGCGGTACGTATCCAGGAGCTTCTACAGCTGCGGCAGGGCAGCATGACGGTCGCTCAGTACGCGGCGAGGTTCACCGACCTTTCTCGATACTCGACAGACATGGTACGGGACCCCTTCTTCCGGGCCCGGACCTTCGAGCAGGGTTTGAGACACGAGATCAGGGCATCGCTGATCTCCCTCAGCATACCGACTCAGACAGGAGTACTGGAGCGGGCACTTCTGATCGAGAGTTTCCTTGCTGAGTCTACACCAGCACAGCAACTCACCGCAGGGCGGCACGTGACAGAGTCATCTGCAGCAGGTAGCCGACGGATGACTCAGGGTTCCAGGCAGACCAGACCTACCGGTGGCCGACTGCACGACTCAGGCTCAGTTGTACGGGGAAGCCGGGGCGGAGTCAGAGCCAGGCGTGCCGAGAGTGGGCAGTGTTACTCCTGTGGCGGGATTGGTCACATGGCTCGTGACTGTCCGACCCGCCATGCTGATGATCAGCAGATAAGCGAAGAACCTCCCAGGTAGAGGCAGAGGTTCGACCGTGGCGGTCCGCAGGGAGGAGGCGGATGAGGCAGAGGAGCTGGACGAGCAGCCGGTGGTGGGCGACGCTTTGAGGCTCTTCCACCACCACCACCAGGAGGACCACCCCGACCTCAGGGAGTAGGTGAACATGCGAGAGCTCAACTTCAGGCAGCCGAGGCCTTCGATCATGGAGCTCTGGGAGCCGATGGACAGGAGCTGAACTAGTAGATACATCCTTTGTACTTCTGGTTCCTTTTTGAATTTGTGTAGCGTCTTGTATTATGAGCTGCAATAATAAAAGACGCATACCTTTGTGATTTTTCGTTCCTGTCCTCTTTCGTGATGTTACTAAGAGGTTCCAGTTTTGACTGTTGACTTGACCCTCACTTGTGAGACATCTACTGGAGGAGACCCAGTTACCACACACTGATGCCGACAGTGTGACTCAACCCTTGGAGGCGAGAGTAACGGTTGAATCTCTTAGTAGTAGCGTCGAGGCCTTACGACGTCATCCTTGGTATGGATTAGTATCATCCATGTTAGGATTGACTGTTTTAGGCAAAGAATGTGGTTCATCCAGGGGATGAGACCAATTTTCTCTTTTCGGCAAAGAAGAAATCTTGCAGCTCTTGTGGGACCTGTGATGGTCCAGGCCACGACAGAGAAGGTCCAGGTCATCCAGGAGCGGATGAGGACAGCTCAGAGCCAGCAGAAGTCATACACTGACAGGAGGCGGAGGCCACTGGAGTTCGAGGATGGCGACCACGTCTTCTTGCGGTCTCACCTCGACGGGGTATTGGGAGATTTGGCCGAGGCGGCAAGTTATCTCCGCGCTTCATCGGACCTTTCCAGATTCTCAGCAGGATTGGCGAGGTGGCTTATCGCCTGGCTCTACCACCTCAGTTGCACCGGGTGCACGACGTCTTCCACGTATCCCAGCTGAGGAGATACGTGCACGACCCGACGCACATCATTGACCATGGGGAGCTTGACGTTGACGATGGGGCGACTTTTACGGAGGTCCCGGTGGAGATAGAGGATCGACAGGAGCGGGTCCTGCATGGGCGATCGATTCCTCTTGTGCGCATCAGATGGCAGCACGGGAATCTCCAGGAGAGCACATGGGAGCGGGAGGCTCAGATGCGTGCTCAGTACCCTCTTTTGTTTCCCTAGTTTTTGTTGTATCTTTACGGGGACGTAAAGCCCTGAGGTGGGAGTAATGTAAAGACCCGTAAAATTCAATGGAATTTTTTTCTTAATTTTCTTTAGAATTTTACAAGAGCGCGGTTTCAGACAGCACCTGATTCCGAGGCCCGGAGTGCCCGGAATTAATTTCCGAAGTTTGGCTCGGGTACGTTCAGTGAACGAACGAGCGGGAATTCCTAACTTTTGATCCGGTGCTCAGAATTGAAATCCGAGGGCACCGATGAACTCGCAGCGCCGATATTCGCTTAAAGAGACCTTTTCGGGAGTTGCGTTTGTTGCGGGTTGAAAGTTAGTTTTAGGGGTTATTAGTTTGAGTTAAATAAAATTGTGTAGAACAATTTTATTTTTAACTTGATAAAACCTATCATAGGAGGTTGGAAGTGGGACCCACACCCACTTAACCTCCCTTGGGAGGATTAAGTGTGGTGGGGCCCACACGAGCCCCTAAACCTTTCAAATTCTCTCAACATACTTAACCCCTAATTAATTGGCTTAAGTTACTCTTAATTAATTTTGGGAGTTAACTCTTTTTGAATTTCAAACTTTGAAATTCTTTTGTGTTATGTGTTAATAAAATAAGAGGTAGTCTTATTTTATTTTGAGTTCTTTGTTTGTCATTTTGAGAGCTCCTCTTCATCTTCAAGCTCTGACGAAGAACGAAGAACACTCAAACTCCGACGAAGAACGACGCCTCTCTTCTTCGTCCTCGGAGTCAACAAGAGGGAACGCCGTTTCCTCCTCAGACCTTCTTCGTCGGCAAATGAAGATCCGCCAACGACGTGTCTCCACGGGCTTAACTCTTCGTCAACGGATTTGACGAACGACGACCGCGACGCCCGACCTCCGCGACGCCGTCTTCCGCGGAACGTAGACGAATCTCGAACCTTAAACCAAGGTAGGGGTTGTCAAATTCTTTTTGGTTTCCTTATTTTATTCTTGAACGTGATTTTTAGCAAGACTAACGTGAGGCTTGATTTATTTTTAAGTTGCGTTATTAATTTAACGTGAGGGGGCCGGACCGTACGAACACGGCCAAACCCCCTCCAACGTTCTTGTTTGTTCTTGCGGGTGGAAGCAAGTGGCGTGGTGCCGTCGCACCACGCGGTTGATCGTGCATTTATTTTACGCAACGCCGTCGCGCGCACACCGAGGTAGAAACTTCAAGAACGCGACGCCGTCGCGCCGCGTTGAAAAGAATCAAAGTACGGCGAAGGGGCGCGGTGCCGTCGCACCACGCCGGATGACGAACGCCGCGGCCGGTTCCGGGCCGCGGCGGGACGAGGAGACCGCGGCCGGTTCCGGGCCGCGGCGGAAGAGAAGACCGGCGGCCGGGCCGCCGGCGTTGGAAGCCGAAGAAGGGGACCGGAAATTCCGGTCCCGTTTGAGAAAACCGGCCGGCCAGCTGGCCGGCCGGATGTCTTAAAACAGGGGAATTTAATTCCCCGGCCACCTCTTAAAAACCCCCCTCTTAAAGAGGGGGGGCGGTTCTTGAAGGAGGGGGGGGGGGGGGGGGGGCAGCCGGCCCCCCTGGTTCGCTTAAATAAACCGGCCCCCACGTGGGGGGGGGGGGCGGTTTTCAATCAAGGGCGCGGCAAATGCCGCGCCGTTTTTTTCAAGGAACCGCGGGGCTTAGCCCCCGCGTGCGCAGCCTCGCCGCGGCCCGCCGCCGCCGCGGCCCGCCGCCACCGCCGCCACGCCGCCCGCCGCCGCCGCCCGCCGCCGCCGTCCGCCGCCGCCGCCCGCCGCCGCCGGCCACCGCGCCGCCCATGGGGGGGGTCGGGCCGGGTCGGCCCGGACCCGGACCCCCCCGTTTCGAACCAGTTTGGGTTTTTGGCTCATAACTTGAGCCTCGGACCTCCGAATGACGAACCGTCTGCGGCAACGCGATCCTTGGATCAAGACGGTCGTTTCGGTATATCGCACTCAAGGTTTCGGATTACTTTGTGTTCGGCCGGGTTAGTTCGTTCACGAAACCAACCGGGCCTTCGGAGCGGAAACGCTCATATCTTGAGCTACGGACGTCCGATTGACGTGCCGTCAGTCGCGTAGTGTTCCTCTTAGTGAGACGGATCTTTTGGCATACTCCGCCCGAGGTTTGGACGCAGGTGGAGTACGGTCGGGTTGGTTTTGCCTTAAAAACCAACCGGGCCCCGGAGACGAAAATGCCAATAACTCTCAGACCGGGCGTCCGATCGACGCGCCGTCTGTTGCGTTGAGTTCCTGTTGACGATACGGAACTTTTGGATACATCAACTTCGGTCTTCGTGACAATTGATGTATCAGCCTCTCGGCTCGTGGAGCGGACCCTCCGAACGAGCTTGCTTTGTGCGGGAACCCTAGTGCTGGCTGCGACTGTTCTACTGCTACGACTGCTACTGTGACTTCGACGACGACAGTACAGAGATCCTGTGTGGATTCGACGGCGACGACTACAGCACTCAGCGATTCTACGCGAGCAGTGCTACCGAACCTGTATGAGCTGAATCTTCTGTTTACCTTGGGCGATGGAGCGCTTGGGTGTAGCGGCGGACCCGTGGTACTTGACAGTGGTGGTGCGCTTGAATGCAGCAGCAGACCCTTGGCGGTGGAGCGCTTGGTTGTAGCGGCGGACCCGCGATACTCTACGGAGTGTGTGCGCTTAGTTGTAGCGACAGACCCGCGACGATGGAGACGTGCGTGCGGAGTACGGAGACCGTGTAGATGACTGAGACCTGACGACTGCTCGACCGACTCGACTTGGAGTGAGTCGACTAGCCCAGTGGACGGAGCGCCCAGTAGTTGGCAGCAGACCCACGGCGGACGGAGCGCCTGGTAGTTGGCAGCAAACCCGCGGTACTCGACAGGAGGAGTACCTCAGTAGGCTATCTGGGTGAGCGCCCGGTATTTGGCAGCAGACCCTCAGCGGACGGAGCGCCCCGTAGTTGGCAGCAGACCCGCGGTACTCGACAGGAGGAGTACTTCAGCAGTCATAGGTTACTGAGCAGTACCTCGGAGTCGTGACAGGACTGCTGCACACTTCAGAGACGGGGCTCTTCAGTAGCTACGGTTTCGATAATGAAAATCCTGGTTTGAGCTGAGTCAATGATCTTTGTGATTCCTCATGATTGAGATGGGTCGCTTGATAACTTAGGTATATGTATGGGCATATACCTGGGTAATGGTTATCCGTTGATTTCATAATCTTGTTATAATCTGTGTGAATTTTACTGTTTACTCTTCTTTGTGGATTGGGTTGTTCTTGGGCTCGGTGTTGGAGCCGAACGGAATTTGATGACTTAGGTATATGTATGGGCATATACCTAAGCAGTGTCGGTTGTTACTTCGTGATTGTACTTTTCTTCGTGGTTTATCCTTTGTGGATTTGAGAGACCTTCAGGGGTCTCGGGGTCCCTACTGAGTAGCTTATACTCACCCCTGCACGGGCTTCGCCCGCACTACGTTGTGTTGGTTGCAGACGACGGACAGCGTTGACTTAGCTGAGGCTTGTAGAGCGGGACGGTACCCGGAGGTGGACCACTGGGCCGGACGTGCATGGAGCGGACGGCGGGACCCGTGGAGCAGAGGAGCTATCTGTACCCACCCTTCAGGTGGGATTTCCGGTGGACAGCTCGGAGTAGCGGCTTTTACTTTACAGTTGCTGTTTTTCCCTTTTTGAGTTGTACTTTACTTTCAGTTTGGGTTTGTATTCTGGCCCATTTGCCTTTCCGTACTTTCAGTCGTACTCTGCTTGCTTAGTGTTTACTTTCCGCTTGTTTACTCTGTGGTGTGTGTTTACTTATCAAAGGCAATGCCTTCCCTTTTTACCGGGATTTACGCCTTGGTGCTAGTCGCCAGCCCCTGGCCTATGGAAGGCGGGCTTGGGGTAGTCACGGCACGGACCCCGAGGGCGGTTCGTGACATGGCTAGTGAAACTACACTTATTTTAATTCCAAAGGTGAGGGACCCTTCTTCTATAAATCATTATAGGTATATTAGTATGTGTAATTTACTGTACACATTTTTTACTAGTGTGATAAACAGAATAATCTATTTTCTTCTGAATGAGTGGATTTCAATAGAAAATCATAGCTCTGTCAAAGGGAGGTCCATCCAGGAGGCCACAACACTTTCCCAAGATATGGTTGGAGACATTAATAGAATTAATCTAGTTTAAAAAATTTCTATCATGATTGGAATGGGAATGAATTATGATAGACTTAAATGGGGTTTCATCCTATAGTTGATGTGTTTCAAGGGATATTATTTTTGGGTGTTTGATTTATTTTCCAGGTTCTTCATCTCACTCGAGTTAATGATAAATTTTACAGGAAATGGTTGAGGCTTCTTTATATATTTTTGTAGCCTATACTAGGGTGATCATATTTCTCCTAGTATTTCCATTATGGAAAATGATTCTTTGAGAAACTTTCTATCCAATCGCATTCATGGTATAATTATTAGTCCCTTCAGGTGCAATAATCATTGTTATGCCATCACTCATCTTCTTTTTTAGACCAAATTCTTCTCTTTATTAATGGAAGTTTGAGATCTATCAAAGTCACCATCATGGTTATAAAGTAATATTGTAAATGGAGTAGGTAATAAATTAATTATAACAAGATAAATTTTTATATTCCAATTCATGTTCAAATCGCTATGCCAAAATAATTGAAGATCTACCGAGAATTGGCAGAAAAGGATTTCCTATGGATTATTTATGGGATCCAATTTTTCACAAAAGACTTCTCATCCATCACTATGATATCCTAGTCGAAAAAATCACTGGAAATATTCATAATTGGGTGATATGCTTCTTATCCTTCGGTGAGCATATTGCACTGGTTAATTTTGTTTTGACCTCCATCCCTCTACTCATTCTCACTATTCTCAAAGTAGAAGAAGTAATAAATAATATTGAAAGAATCATGACATCATTTATTTCAGATGCTCGTATGAATTGTCATTTTTACTGGTCTTCATGGGAAAGAATGGCCAAATCTATTGATATAGGTAATATTAGACTTCAAAATATTAAAGATACCATGAAAATCCATAAATATAAGCTAGCATGACATTTTCTAGAGAGAAATAATATTTGGAGTTGTTTTATTATGGGGAAGTATGGTTCCAATTTGGAAAAGATGAAAGTAAAAGTCTCTATCTTATAAAATTTTATGAGAGATCATATTTTGGTACTCTAATATCAATCTCTATGGATAGTGGGTTATGGGGATGTTAATGATAATTGGGTAGGTGTCACCCTTGGAATCCCAGGTTTTCCTGTACTCGATATCAACTTATCTTAGGATAGTCTTTATTTGACTCTCATTTTAGCCACTCTTGATCAACATCAACATGATATCTTCAACAATATCCTATTATCCTTAGATCCAAATAGACTCATGTTCATTAGGGAGTCTTTTGGTAAATTTTCAGCAAAGCGGTATTGGGCGTCCCTTCAGTTGAGCCTCAAAGAGGGAATACACAGAACTATATAGTGTAGGAATTTCCCTACCATTTTTTTATTTAGTGCATTTGGAATCGGGCTATTCCGATAGAAAAGGCTATCATAAGTAAAGTTAGTGCACTTGTTTTTAGATTTTTTTGTTATCATATGTCCAAAGAAGAGTCAGTTGATCATCTTTTTCTTAGAGCGATTGGGATAGAGCTACTTGGAGATATTTTTGGAGTCTCATTAAAGATGATATGAAATAAGGAAATGTAATTTTTTTATTGATTACTGGATTTGGGGAGTGGAGGTGAACATATTGGAGCACAAGGCAAGAGTGATTCTCATCTCCATTGGGTGTTTGTGCATCTGGGTAGTGAGGAATAAATCTCAGATCAAAGGCCTTCTGATTTATAACATATCTATGAAAACTAGGTCAAGATTCCTATTCGTCAATCTAGGTTCCCTTGTAATATAATGGGGCAATTATCACACCATAATGATGATTATGAATGATAGTATTCATGTGGAATTATCATAGGGGATGGATTGGGTGGGTAGATGGGTAAACTGGAATCCCATGAGATATAGTCTTAAAATTAATATTTATGGTTTCTATAATATGAACTTCATGAGAGTAGGAGGTGTTGTATGGGACTTTAGAGGATTTGTGGTCATGGATTTCAGTAGCTTCTATGGGTGGGGTGATTCTATTATGGATAAGGATCATGTGTTGCTCAATGGGTTTGAGATATTAATTTACCCTAATATTTCCATTGATAAAATGGAAACTGACTCCTCAATGATTTGAATATCTTTTCAGGGTAGGTATGATCCTCCTTGGTCCATTATCTATCTTATCTGAAGATGAAATAATCTTATTGGTCCAGAAATATTACTTCACACCTAGTGAGAAGGTAATTACATCGCAAACTATCTCACCTCAAATAAAAATATGAATAATCAATGTATTATCTATTTTAGTATAATTTTCCTTCCCCCTGAATGTGATAACTTTGTTTGATAATATTCCCTTTGACTTCATTAATTTAGGCCTCATTAAATATTTTTTTCTATGTTTACACAAACTTATAATAAAAATACTCGCATTAGACCTTTTTTACTTGCAGGGAATGATAGTTGGGGTTTTTATGTATCTTCCACCATATATTTCCCTTTATCCTTCTTTACATGGGGTATTTCCATATGTACCACTTCTTCAGGTTAATTTATAGAGGTATATTCATTAGGTTCAATGGGATGTACAATTCTAGATTCTTCTTACAGTTGTGATTCTTCACACCTCCCCAAGTCATTTCCACTCCTTAATGTAAAGGAACTAACATTACCTCTTTGAATAGGAATCTTACCAAATATTTTATTATTTATTTAAATTATGGAGGTTCCGATCTAGTAGTTAGAATTTAAAAGTTCTTTTATCATATCCTACAGCGAGGGTTCTTGAGATTTCCTTGGTTTATATTTTCTAGAATTCTAAGAGTTATGTTATTGAAATGGTGGTAGTTGAAATCTTATTTAAACACAAGATGGAATTGTATCTTCTAAATATGTTGTTTACCAGCTTCATATTAAGTATTGATGTGATCTATTCTTCCTTGATTGTATCTTAGTTATTACTGGTATATTATTTTTTACATGGATTACCAATATTCCTAAACTTGAGGATATCCACCCATGAATTTATCCTAATAATTTTTTTTGGAATACCCAAGGGGTATGGTGGCTGATGTATCATGCACTTTGTTCACACCAATATGTTTTTCACAAAAGAGGCTAGTAGTTCATCAATTTCTCTATAAGTATAGAGTTAGAACCGCATACCTCATGTACTACCCTTGTGGTAGTTCTTATTCCAAATTATTGAAATTTTTTTGTGATCCTTTAGATGTTCTCATTTCCTTCAACATGTTATTTTTCAAATTGTTTTACCATAGAGGAAGAATCCAAATGGTTTAGATCACTATCCATCAATCCATGTTAAATGAATACCAAGAAATGATGCTATTTATATTATTAGTGTGGGTTTGTGTTTATTAATCCTTTTAATCACTTCTAATACCCATAATGGATGCCTCTACTTGCTTATTTGAGTATATAAATCTATTTCCTCAGTTGGAGAATACATATGGAGGATATATTTTCATAGTTAATCCTAGGTGGTGATCTATCCCAGTTGTATTTTTTACACCCACTATAGTAACCCTCACTTTTCATACATTACATTACATAACATTTTTGGAATACTTCAAACATTATACAAAAAAAATCCCAAATATCATACTATTTTAGTGCCTTTGAAACATGGAAACACAATCATTGATACATAAGTGAGATAAATTATCTCCCACTAGGTTCTTTTTGACTAGAACCCTTCTTGAACACATCAAACATAACACATATCTTCATAATATAAGGAAGGAAACAAAAAAAGGGGTTATCTCAAATTCTTAGTAAGGGTAAACAAGGGAGATATATAAGCATAATCATGAGCATAAGGGTATGAAAACATGATCATGAAATTAGAAGATCATACCCTGCATATCAAAGATCAGATAAATGAATCCTGGCATATATATTGACAGTTCATCAGACATGAATCATAAATAAATAAATAAAATAATCCATAAAATCATAACATGGGAACAAAAAATGGATTTGTTGCAGAGAGATAAGAAAATATAATTATTTCCATAGTAGTCAATGCATTGCTGTCGAGACCATATTAGTGGAAAAATTCCTTTACTAAACTGGGAAAACACCCCATTCCAACCCTATATCATTGAATTGAGTTCACTCCCCATTCCAACCCTATAATACTAAACCAAGTTCATTTCTTTTTCCATCCCTATTGTACAAAACCGAGTTCATTTCTCATTCCAATCATGTATATCTCATGAGATATAAATCTTTCCCCAATGCATTGGAGGGAGATATAGGTCCCACCCATATCATAATCATATCAAACATACATGTACTACAAGATCATAAATAATAATATCATAACAAATAAAATTAAATATTATTATAAATATGTAATCATATCATAACCTATGAAAAGAAGGTCTGACAATCATTTCATAATAAACATAACCCATGAAAAGAAGCGGGTTTCAAAAGCATATAACATGTGAAAAATAAATAGGTTTCATAAAAATCATTTCATCAAAACAAAATCCATTCAAAGAAAGAATATGAATGGAAAAATTTAATAATGTCCCCAGATAGTCATGTGTAACACCAATAGATGTTATCTTATATGATAAATAAATTTTAATTATCTTTTAAAACATTTCATGAAAAAAACATCCTTTTTACATTGAAAAATTATTTTTAAAACATAAAACCTTTTGAAGACATTATTATTTGAAAATAGATTTGAAAAATTAAGATGGAATAATTGAAAACCATAAAACGTTTTAAAAATACCTTATCGTTGAAAATGGTCTTTAAATATCTTTTGAAAACATTTTTGAAAAAATGGTTTTTGAATACAAAATAATTCTGACCGAAGAGAGAGGTGATCATATTTTACTTAAAAACATCATATTAAGTTCCAAAGAGTTGAATAATGGTACTAATACACGAGGATATCCTAAATAACTATAGTAGAATAAAATTATTGAGTGTTCTTGAGATATGGATCAAAAGATTTCATTAATTGAATCATAATCATAAACAAACTCGAAAAGTGATGAGATTGTTTTAATAAACTCTTAACACTTGGTAACTTGGGGTCATACTTTCCATGAAAGAAGATAAAATTAAAGAAAGCTTAAAAAATAATTAAAATTGTTATATTCATGATATAACATGTAAAATGGAAGTATATACACCTTGAGAATAATTTAGGTGCATAACAAAATATGAGTCTCAAAGAAGGAAAATTGAGACAAAAGCATTTTACCGATTTGGTATCTTTTGAAACTTAAATACCATGAAAGAAAGATCATAAAATGGATATGTGAATACCCATAAATTTAATTATAATATACATATAATATATTCATGGGTGGTATATACACCACACAAAATAAGTGAGTGGTGATTAAGGCATGTATCTCACAAAAATAAGAGTGAGATGAGATTATCTTACCTCATGTCTCGACTCTATTAATACTCATAAAAAAATCCCACATAATAAATACAAATTTATTATAAATATATAAAAGAACCATATTCTTACTTATAATATCGTATATGGTTTGATTATGACTTTATATTACCCACTTGTGAAGGTTTCACTTTGGGTAATATTCACATTATTCTTTGCATGTGTCTTAATTTGTTATATTGTTGGTCCTTATACATATATAATGATTACAGAATGTAAAAAATGATATAAATATCATGTATATATAGTATATGTGTATTATAACAATCTATATAATATATAAGTACGAAATTTAGTACACCATTCATGGAGACGGTAAGTTGTACGTACGCATGAAACCTATTTCCATTTTTAATATCGTATTAAAAGAAATAAATAAAATGATATATATATATATGTTTATATATATATATATATAAAATATAATTATTTTAGAATTATAATATTATATATATCATATTACTTCACTAAACCCATTCTTAATACATTCCATGTAGTGTATGAATGAATCACATTGCTTTGAGGGGCGATAGTTCACACTTCCTCGAATTAAAGTATCGTATTTACACCAAATGGAAAGTAAACAATATATGTGTTTTAAAGGGAATGAATAAGCTTAAATAAATAGTAAATATAATTTATATCATATATAAAAATAGTTTCCATCATAATACCCACTATGGGTAGTGGTAAAGAAAAAATGAAGAATCGTCTTTTAGTAAGCCAGTAGTTCACTATACACGTAAACAATATGTTTGTTACCCATTAGATAGAGGTGTTTGAAAGTGTAGGTTGAAACATTATCATAAAAAAATATTAGTATATTTAGGATACAATTTCTTTTATACAATCATTTAATAAATATATTGGAGGGGGTAGAGAAGGAAAATAAGATAATGTAGCTTGAGATAAGGCGTTACCTCTTAATCAGGTAACTCCTTTTGGTTTTTGCCAAAAGGCTTCCTTGGAAGAATTTATTACAAAATTAATAATTAAATGAGTAAGGGAGGGATTTTGGGAAGTTTATTTGGAATATATTGGCTGAGCATAAGTAGTTTTAGAGGTACGAAGAAGAGGGAGATGTGGTGACATTTTATAGGGAAGGAGGAGTGGCACTCTTGTAAATTTTTGAAGAGATAATTCCACCCACATTTTTCCTGTAGCAAGTGGATATAATAATGATAAAAATTAGATAAAATAGAGTATAATGTATAAATATGGTCATTAAATACATTTTGGACAATATTATAGGTCATTTTGGGCCTCAAGGTTATGGTTTTAGTCTTTTATTAAGCTTAATTTAACCTTAATTGATGTAATTAATTTTAATCACATTCACTATTTTTTTTGGTAAAAAAATAAATTTAACTTATTATAAATTATAAATTATTAAGATTAAAAATATGGAATAATTTTTTTTAAATTCCAATCACATAAGCGATGGAAATTAATTTAAAATTAATCACGCAGTCAGGTCAACAATGCGGGTTTTTAAAGTAAAAATTATCAAAAGTTTGCTAAGTTTTTATATCCAATTTAAATGTGAAATTGGTTCCAATTACTTATATTGGATTAATTGGTAAAAATATAATCTAATTAAACTTTTAAAATAAATAAAAATATAATTTTACTTTATAAATAAAATAGATGGAAAAGTAGTTTTGAATTAAAATCTGATATTTTTCACTATTCATCCAAAAATGATGTTACTCAGCAAAATAAAAAATATTCTACTCAATATAATTTATAATTTCTAAATTAATTTTTTTTATAAAATTCAATTTATAGTAAAATTAATTTTATAATTTTTTAGATAAGGACATTAGAAGGAGTTCATTCGAGAAAACGATATTTTTAAACATATAAGGACTTTACCAAAAATCATATCTTTCCTTATCAATATGTTTTATTTATATAAAACAATTATAAACAATAATTGAAAATTATCTATTACTATTTATATAACTATGTTTAATGGATAGGTTATACTTATCTTATTTAAATAATTATATTAATAAGATGATGTTTTTTAGAAACATCGGTGTTGCGTGTAACGTACTCCAAGTCAGTGTTGTGTGTAATATATTCCAAGTCAGTGTTGCATGTAACATAATCCAAGTTAGTTCCCTGTAAAATAAGCCAATTCAGTTCTATGTTAAAGGAGTGTTTGAATTAGATCATTACAAAGAATAAATGGAAATTTAATTTATTAAAAAATAGGTCCATAAAAACTCGTGGTGTTACATTTTCCCCCTTAAAATAAATTTCAACCTAAAAATTAATCACTAAGGTATAAAAAATTAGGATAATTTTTCTTACTCATATCCTCAAGTTCCCACATAGCTTCCTCTAACTGGTGATTTCTCTAAAAAACTTTGACCAGGTTAGTTGTCTTATTTCCTAGAACTTTATCTGATTAGTGAAAAGTTTCAACCGGTTGTTCATCAAAAGATGGATCCTGCTCTAGAGGTAGTACCTCTGAGTTCAATACATGTGAAGGTTCATGTATATACTTCCTCAGGGGAGATACATGGGACACATCATGGACTTGAGAGAGATTTTGAGGAAGTGCCAAGTGATAGGCTACCATCCCGATATGATCAAGAATCTAAAAGGGACCGATATACCTAGGGATTAGATTAACTTTCATCCCAAATATTATAACCTTATTCTAGGATGAGATTAATAGAAACACATTTTCACCAACTTCAAATTCTAGATTGTTCTAAAGGTGATCAACACATTTTTTTTGATGGCTTTGAGCTGATTTGATATGCTGCTGAATGGGTCTAATCTTCTCAACCATTTCTTTTGTGATCTCAGGTCCCAATAGATTTATTTCTCCAACATCATCCCAGCATATTAGAGCTCTACATTTCTTACCATATAGGGATTCATAAGGATCCATCTTAATTATTGAGTGAAATTTATTGTTATAAGAAAATTGAAATAGAGGAAGATTTATCCCAAACATCTTTGAAATCTAGAGAACAAGATCACAAAATATCCTATAGGGTTTAAATTGTTCTTTTAGAATGACCATCTGTTCGAGGATGATAAACAGTTTTGAAACTCAATTATGTGTCAATTTATTATTGAATACTTCATTAGAAATTTGAGGTGTACCTCAGATCTCGATCCGATATAATGGAATGTGGTACTCCATGAAACCTTACCACTTCCTTAATGTATATCCTGGAAAGCTGATCTAAAGATATGTCTTCTCTAATAGTGATGAAGTGTGATGACTTAGTAAGGAGATAGACTACCACCCATACAAAATTAAATCATTTAGATGTTTTGGGTAGTCCAACAATAAAATTCATAGTGATGTTCTCCCATTTCCATTATGGTATAGGTAATGGATGCAATATCCCTTTAGAATTTTTTTCTTCTAGCTTTAACATGTTGGCATACCAAGAACTGAGATACAAACCCCATGATATCTCTCTTTATTCAATACTACTAGAAGTATTATTATCTTTATACTTTCAGGATAATATACAATTAATAACTATAAGCTTCCTCTAACATCTCCTTCTTCAAATATGGTATGGAAGGAACAGATATAGAGTTTCTAAACCTTATCATTCCAACGCGATCAATGTTAAACTCAAGAACATTTCTGAATTTCTTTTTTATCTCTTCAACTTCCTTCTATATCTCCTTAATATTCACCTAGATATATGGTTGAACATTCATTTAATAAATATATGGTTTTTCCCATTTCTTTATTATTTCTATATCCATCCTTTAAAAATACAGAAATATTGGATCTTTTGGGATCCTCATCATAGATAAGCTCGCAAGATCCTTCTAACTCAAAGCATTGGAACCTTGTTTCCTTTCCTAGGGTGGTAATGTATTGAGTAGTCATAATCCTTTATCAACTCCAACCATCTTATTTTATGCATGTTCAACTCCATCTATGTGAATATATATTTTAGACTTTTATGATGGGTATATATATAACTTTTTTCTCTATAAATATAATACCTCTATATCTTTAATGTTTAAAGCAATACTCTTAACTCCAAATCATGAGTTGAGTAATTATTCTCATGAATCTTCAACTATTATGAGGCATATTCTATAAACATTTTATTCTATATAATAACACATTCCAATCCCTTCTTGGATGCATCGTTATATATTACAAACCCATCTCCACTATAGGGTATTGTCAGTATAGTCGCACTAACTAACATTCTCTTCAGTTCCTTAAAAGTTTCCTCACATTCATCTTGCCATAAGAACTTGACAACCTTCCGAGTTAACTCATTTAGAGTATTATATAGTCATGATAAATTCTCTAAAAGTCATTGATAATATATAGCTAAACCAAGAAATCTATGGATCTCAGTCAGTATAGTTGGTCTAGGCCAACATTCAATAGCCTCTTTATTTGATGGATCTACTGCTATACCATCTCTTGAGATTATGTGACAAAAAAATGAAACCTTTTGAAGACATAATTCATAATTTTTAAATTTTTAGTATAACTTCTCCTTCCTTAGGGCCTTTAGTACTATTCTTAAGTGATTTTCATGCTATTTCATTCTATTTGAATAGATAATAATACCATCTATAAATACTACCACAAACTGATCGAGGTAATCTCTAAACACTCAATATATTAAATCCATGATGATTGCAGAGGCATTTGTAAGAACAATATGCATCCCAATATATTCATAGTTTCCATAACTTGTACAGAATGCTGTCATGGGTATATCATCCTTCTTAATCCACAATTGATTATATCTATAATGAAGCTAAATCTTGGAGAAGTATTGAAAAATGCATAGTTGATCAAACAAGTCATCAATACAGGGAATATGATACTTATTCTTGATTGTGATCTTGTTAAATTCCCGATAATCAATAAAGACTACCATTGATTCATCTTTATTTTTCAAAAAAATAATAACTGCACCCCAAGGTGACACACTTGACCAAATTAATCCCTTATTAAGGTTTTCTTAGAGTCACTTCTTCAATTATTGCAACTCAATCAGGGCCATTCTATAAGGATTCTTTGAAATTGGCATGGAATCAGGTATGAGTTCTTTTGAGAACTAAACTTCTTGATTTGGTGTAAGGCTAGAAAACACTTTCATAAGGACAACCACAAAATCATAAACAATAGTCATATCATCGATTTCGATTTTATCCCCAACCATTTGAAATAAAAAACCCTTCTGAATGGGAATTAATACCCATATATTGGATGCAATCTCCAAATGAATTTCATAGTTATCATCACATGGATGGATGATCATAAGAGGGTCTAAAATATCAAAATAAACTTCCCTTCCTCGACAGTTGATGTGGGATTTATACAATGAAATCCAATCCATTCCTAAGATGACATCAAATCTGGCCAAAGGAAGAATGATAAGGTTTTTAGGGAGAAAATTCCCCCAAACATAAACCAGAGAGGAATCATAGAATTGAGATGTAATCATCATACCATTAGAGGGTTTTCACTGATAAATCCACATCTAATTGTTTTTTGTGTAATCCTAACACCCTTATAAAATTCTTTAGATATAAAAGAGTGGGTAGATCCAGAATCAAATATGACATTAGTAGTTCAAGAGTGGATGGTATGTGTACCTTTCATCACATTGTTATCTCACCCCTCATCATAAATAATGATTTCATGAGATTTCCCCTTGTCCCTCTACTTAGGAGGTCATTGACATCGATCATCATCACCATCACTTGAGATTGGGAAGTGGTTAGCATAATGCTCTTTATCCTTACAATTGTAGCACTGAATCATGGGAGGTGAATTCTGTATAGATTTTTCTCCATTCACACCATTATCAAAATTCATCCTATAACTTCAATAATCAAATTCATGATGGCCTTCCCTTATACACTTGAAACATTTATTATAACCCTTAAGTAAATTTCCTCCATGCTTCTTCCCACACCTAGATCACAAAGGAAAGGTCATCTTCTTCTCTTCATGGTTTTCAGATTTTACTTTAAAATCCATATTCCTTTTCTTATAAAAAACATGATATTGATACATGACTCCATCCTCCATTTTATCTTTGAAAGAACAATTCAAAACTGCTTTGTAGCTACTAAAGTATCTTATATACAATTCCCTTATAAGACTTGGTTTTATCCATTGAAGATCCTATCCAATTTACTTTCAGGATGGATGATAATTCTTGAAGTATACCTCATAAGTCTGGTGAAATTAGCCTCATATGTTCCAATTTATTCCTCAACCCTTTTATTCAAATCAAGGAACTCTTTATCCATCACGGAATGATAAATTTTAGTAAATTACTTATTAAAAAATAAGTTCTTGAGATCGTCCTAATCCATGGATTCAATCTCATCTTTCTACCTTGTATTCTTGATTAGATTCTACCACTGATTTTCTTCACATTCTAAATGATAAATAGAAAGAATGAATTTCTCATACTATGAACACTGAATAAATTGAAAATATATTTTCTGTAGTATAAATCCATTTTTTAGCAACAAGTGGACCAAAAGACCCTATAAAAGAAGTTGAAAATTGCCTCATGAAAGACTCAACAAAATGTTATTCCCTCCTTTTATCATTTGGAAGTACACCATGATTCATATGTTGGGAAATTTGTGTGATAATAGAAATGAGGTTTTTCATTCCATCTCCCATAGCATTCAGTTGCTCAAGAGGATAATCATTTAATTGTCCATCAAATCACCATTAAAGAAGTTCCTTTATGTTATAACCATTGACTAAAACCAAAAGCATAGAGTAAGAAATAATTATCATATTGAGAAACCACATAATCATGAAAAGTCACCTAAAACATGTATATATTATGAAAAATTACTTAATAAATGACACCTTAGTTTTATCCTAGGTTAGTAATAGGTAACTTATATTTAAATCCTTCATGATGGTTCATAAAGAGTTTATGAATTCCCAAAGAATATCCCGTGAGAGTTTCAGACCAGGCGTGCAGTAAGGCCCATTATCGTGTACCATATTACCTTGAGTTAGGCCTGAAACATCTTGTTGGATTTGTTACCACTAGGTACATCTGTTCCAAATCCACATCCACTTATAGTATACAAACAAGGATTATTTATAAGAAACCACTCACTTGACCCTTTACCGGAATTCCATGACATTTTCCTATAACATTCCTTATCCTAAGACTTATCCTTAGAGATTTCCTTAGGGTTATCACTATGGTTTTCTCATCCTATCTTCAAAATTATAACTAAACCTCAATCGGATACCAAATATAGAGACCTTATCTTTTAATATGCTAAAATTACATAAAATTTAAGGAATACTTAAAACAATATACAAGAAGATACCTAAATACCATACTAGTATAGTTTATTTGGAAACATAAAAACATAAACACTGATACATAAGTGAGCTAAATTATCTGTCACTAGGTTCTTTTGGACTAAAACCCTTCTTAGAACCATCAAACATAATACATATCTTCATAAAATAGTGAAGGAAACATAAAAAGGGGTGAGATTTAATTATTAGTAATGGTAAATAAGGGATATATGTAAGAATAATCATGAGAATAAGGGTATGATAACATGATCATTAAAATAGAAGATCATACCTTGCATATCAAAGACCATATACATGAATCATGGAATAATTATTGGAAGTTCACAAGACATGAATCATAAGGAAATAAAGAACATAATCCATGAAAACATAACATAGGAATAAAACATTGAATTATGGTAGAAACATACGTATATATAATGATTTTCATAGTAGTCAAGGTATTGCTTCCGAGACCATATTAGTGGAAAAATTATTTTAGTAAGCTGGGTTTACACCCCATTCTAGCCCTCTATTACGGATTCGAGTTCACTCCCCATTCCAGACTTGTAATAATAAATTGAGTTCATTTCCCATTCCAAAACTATAATACTGAATCAAGTTAATTTCTAATTCCAACCATTTTTATCCCATGATAAATAAATCTTTACCCAAAGCATTGGAGGGAGGTATAGGTCTCACCCATCTTATAATCAAATCATACATACATATTCTACACGATCATAAATAATCATAAAATAACCCATGAAATAAAATGGGTATTTTAAACATGTAATCATATCATAACCTATGAAAAAATATAGTTTCGATAATAATTTTATCATACACATAACCCATGAAAATAAGTAGGTTTAAAAGCATATAACTCATGAAAAATAAATGATTTTCATAAACATCATTCCATTAAAACAATATCCATTCAGAGAAAGAATATGAATATAATATTGATTAATTTTCCCATAAAGGCATGATTAATATCAATGGATGTTATCTTAGATGAGAAATAATTTTGAAATATCTTTTAATAACATTTCTTGAGGAAAATATCCTTTCTAAATCAAAAAACACTTTTTAAAACATAAAACCTTTTAAAATCATTTATCTTTAAAAACTAATTTGGAAAATTATAAAGGAAGAATTGAAAACCATAAAAAGTTTTTAAAATACATTTTCTTTGAAAATGGTCTTCAAATATTTTTTTAAAACATGTTTGAAAACGTTTTTGAAGACATTGTTTTTGAATACAATAAAATTATGACCAAAGAGAGAAACAATCAGATTTTACTTAAAAAATCATATTAAGTACCAAAGAGTTGAAAAATGGTAGTAATACATGATTATATCTTGAATAATAATAGGATAAGAAAATTAATGGGTGATATTGAGATATTAATCATGATATTTCATTAATTTAACCATAATAAAAAACAACCTCCAAAAGCGATGCGATTATTTCAATAAACTCTTATCACTTGGTAACTTGCGATCATACTCTCTATATAAGAAAATGAAATTAAATGAAGCTTAAAATATCATGAAAAGAATTATATTCATGATATAACATGTAAAATGGAATTATATACACCTCTAGAATAATTTATATGCATAATAAAATATGAGTATCAAAGAAGGTAAATTGAGACCAGACTATTTTACCGATTTGGTAACTTTTAAACTTAAATACCATAAAATAAATATCATAAAATGAATATTTCAATACCCTTAAATTTAAGTATAATATAAATATAATATATTCACAGGTAGTACATACACCACAAAAAATAAGTGAGTGGTGGTCATGGCATGTATCTCATGGAAATAAAAGTGAGATGATATTCCCTTACCTTGTGTCTTGACTCTATTTTTACTCATACAAAACTCATGTATAATAAATATAAATTTATTATAAATATTTGAAAAAAACATATTCTTAATTAGAATATCATATATGGTCTTATTATTACTTTATATTACCCACATCATAATAATTTTATGTTAAGGTTTAACATTGAGTAATATCCTCTTTGTTCTTCGCTTGTGTTTTAATTTATTATATCATTGGTCCTTTTACATATATAATGATTCAAGAATTTAAAACATGTTATAAATATCATGTATATCCATTATATATCTATTATAATAATCTTTATAATATATAAGTTCTAAATGGAATACGCTATTCATGGAGACGGTAATCCATATGTACGCATGAACGTTGTTTCAATTTTTATTATCCTATTGAAATAAAGAAATAGAATGACATATATATATATAATATCATTATAGTATAATTATAATTTTATATATATCATATATTTTCACTAAACCCATCCTTAATACATTCCATGTAGTGTGTGAATGAATCACATCGCTTTGAGGGGGAGGTAGTCCACACTCCCTCAAATGAAATTATCGTATTTACACAAAATGGATAGTAAAAAAGATACATGTTTTAAAAATTATAAATAATCTTAAAGACATAATAAATATAATATATAAATATATAAATATATTTTCCATCATAATTTCCACCATGAGAGATGGTAAGGTAAAAGTGAACAATCATCGTTTAGTGAGGCGGTAGTTCGCCGTACACGTAAACTGTATGTTTGTTACCCATTAGATAGATTTGTGTGTAAGTGTGGGTTGAAAACATATCATAACAAAATAATATTATATTTAGGATACTTTTTTTTATAAAATAATGTAATAAATATATTGTAGGGGGTGGAGAAGGAAAATAAAATAATGAAGTTTGAGAGAAGGCATTACCTCTTATTCGGGTAAATCATTTTGGTTTGTTCCAAAAGGATTCCTTGGAAAAACATTTCCACAAGGGAGGCCTCAAGAAGGAAGGTATATATTTTGGGAAGTTTTTTGGGTAGATATTTTATAATAATAATGGGTTTTATAGGTGTTAATAAATGGGAGAGGTGGTGGCATTTTATTAGGAAGGAGGAGTGACACTCTTGTAAATTTTTGAAGAGAGAATTCCACCCACATTTTTCATATTAAAAGGGGATCCAATAATGATATAATGTAAGTAAATGGGATGATATAATATAAATATTTCTAGAAAATGGATTTTGGATAAGTTTATAGGTTATTTTTGCCCTTAAGGTTACAATTTTAGTCCCTTATTAATCTTAATTTAACCTTAATCGATGTTAATTAATTTTAATCACTTTCACAAATATTTTTGGTCAAGTTGTAACAACACAAGGTATTATAGATAAATTTATTATTCAATAAATTCAAAATAGATTCTATGAAAAACAAACACTTTTATATTTATATAATATAGTTATAACCTAGTTTTTAGATATATTTTTTCCGCTTTAGTGATTTGAATTTCGAAAAACTGACATACACGATTGCAATCTAAAAGATATTTAGAGTCTGATATGATCAACATAGATTTTTGGAGAATAGTAACTTACCCTTATGAATTTTAACTAAACCTTATGAATATTAATTCACCCTTTTGAATGTAACCTCACTCATGTGAGCATAAATAAATCTAGGCACCATAAAAATGAGAGTGAACATTTTAAAATTTAATAATTAAGTGTTGATATTTTTGTGAGTATTAAATATTTAATTAAAATTTCAAATTAATAAATTTATTTAAAATGAAATTAATTTTCATAAAATGTATTTCTAAAAAAATATTTTGTTGTCCTATAATTTTTGGATAATTTAATTAGACCTTAGTTAATTTTTTAGGGTATTATAAAATCAGTTTTCGTTTTAAAAACTGTATTTTTTGAGTAATTGATGTTTTTATTTAAAAATTAAATTTAAAATATTTAGAAAATTATTTTGATAAAATACAGTCCATATTTTAATTATACACATTGTAAAATGGTTAGGGTGAAGTTTTTGTATTTTTCTGAAATACTGGAATTTTTAGCTAATAGTAAAATACGATAAGCTACTGTATAAATACATTATAAGATAAATAAACTATTACATGAATCATGGATGATGTTATAACACTTGGTTAGATATCACATTGAATTATTACTATTTTTTAACATGAATAAACACTATTTCTTGCCGTGATAAAAATAATAAAATAATGAATAAAATATTCAAAAATCCTTCCTCTCCTACATTATAAAAACCACATGTCACTCCCTCTTCTCCACTCCTATAAAGCCCCATTCCTTGTATAAATTATTATGAAATATCCTACCAATATCCTCCCAATCCTAATAATCCATTTTTCTCTCTAAAGGAACAAATACTTTCCCCTATGAGGCTCTTAAGGAAGATAAATTCAAGAGGTAAATTCCACTTTTCATTTATTTTATTTTCTTTGAAGTTCCTTTATTTCTTTTCTTCCCTCACCTCATTTCCTCCAAAGGTAATAATAACTATAGTAACTTAAATGTACTATAATTTTGTTATGATAATGGAATAATTCATCACCATATCTCTTTTCTCCTCTTTTTATACTAGAAATGAAAACACTATCCGAGATGTGTTAATTTATCACATTCAAGGATGACGGGTTTTCAACTTATATTACCATATTCAACTATGGAAATGAAACTATTTTTATGGTTGCACCAGATCATAATATATGTAATATAATCTATATAATGTTTTGGAATCATTTTGTACGCATGTTATTAATTTATTAAAAAAAACGAGTTCATGGGGATCGAAAAACCATCAAATTAATCCAAGCATTTATCATTTAAATTTTATCTAATGATTCATCATCAGACAATGTAACAAAATGAATTATATGAACATTTAAATTTCTCTATGAAAATTAATAACATTTAAAATCAATTTTGTAATTAATTTCTTATTTTACATTTACTTCAATAATTGTGAACCAATCATCAAAACTAATTAAACAAGCACTCACAAATAATGATATTGAATCACTTAACCCATAAAAATGACCATAAATGAACTCAATAAAATTATAATAAATTAAATACATATCTAATATGTTTTTAATTATGTTATTAATATGTATAATTTCATATTCCAGAACCTTATGTTCAAGAGAGGAATATATTTGGTCATAAGGTAAGAGTTGTCTACCTGAACCTCCATTTTCTTTTGAGTTACTATTTTTCTCTATTAATCCGAATTAAATAATTATTTATTATCATTTACTCATCAAAAATTCTTTTTAAATGTTATATATATGTGTATCAACCAAAATAATTCTTTCCTTTATGGATAGATACATTTTTAAAAATGATCTTTTAAAATTTTATCTCGAAATACAAGCCTGATTCAAAAGAATTTCTTGAATTCTTACCTATTTTAAAAGGCACTCTATAATATTTTTTAGCAACCATTTTTTTTATAAAATTAATAATTTTTTTATGATAAAAATATATTATTTCACTTCTGGTTTTATACAAATATTTTTCCAAAAGAACTCTTCTTTTCAAAGTAAAAGAGTATTTAGCTCAAGAATTACTCAATGATTTTATAAGAGTAATTTTATCTATTTCAACACTCTTGTTGAATATTATATGTAATTGGGACTAGTATTTTATAATATCATCAACCATATTTTATTTAATGATTTATGATTAGTTTTAATATGAATTTTCTATCTTGAAACCATTTACCATGTCACTTAGAATGGTTAGTTTTTATGTCTCGGGAAAGTTATTTACATTTCATATGTTAGTTTCAATATGAATGTACATATTTTTTATATTTATCCACATTAATATGACGAATTAATTGGACTTAGTAAGATATTGGTGGGGCCTTATATATCCCTTTGATTAATCAGTAGGTCTCATGAGACAAAATAGATATGTACTTGGCGGAGACATTGCCCATTTTCATATATGGTTTTGGCTAAGGCCGTAATCAATTTTAGATGTCTCGACTGAGGCCTTAACGATATATTTAAAAATGTCCAGAATTATGCATTACATCATTATGAAACTAGGGATTTATATTCCATGTGATTATTCAACTACTATAATATCCATGGTTATTTTTTGTGGAATTATTTGATCAGTTTTTACTTCTTCCATATTACGCTCAAGTATATTTTTGAGGGAATGAATTTTTTGTCATTCATCATGCCTAGTGTTTATGTTTATATTTTCTTCCACTGTATTATTTACCATTACTAAGAATCTGAACTAACCCCATTCACATGTTTTATTTTCCCCAGGTTGTGAATAAGTATATTATGAAATACTTGTAAGTATAATCTAGGATATTATGTTTGTTTCAAAAGAAGTTGTTATATTGGTTTTCCTTTCATGTTTCAATGTTTAAATTATGTATATATCTTATTTTAAAAATCTACTAAACTATTATTTACTTCAGGATATGAATTCTTTGTTTATATTCCAATGTAATAAAATAAGGCACTAGATCTGGGTAACTGGGGTCAAGTCCATATTGGTATCAGATAAATTTTAGTAAAAAACATGGAAAATAGATTTAGAAAACATATATTTGGGAACAAAACCCTAAGATATTATTTGAGGATAAAAAAAATAATATCCTAGAATTTTGGTAAGGAATATATTATGTGGATATTTCTAGAAAATTCATCCCTATCTAGATTCTACAAGTGGATGTGGTTCTAACATAGATGTACCTAGGAGTAACAAATCTAGTAAGGAGTTTTGGGCTTTACCTAAGGTATCGTGGTACCCAAAAACGAGCTCTATTGTGCTCCTAGTTTGACACTCCAAAGGGATATTCTAAGGATAATTTACATTTTATTTACAAACCATTATGAAGGAATTAAATGTAAATTCTTCCTAAAAAACCATGTTTATGATTAAGATATTAGCTATGAATATGATTTCAATTTATGATAAATATTTTTCAAAGTTGAGATTATATATTATGATTCATAACCTAATATAGTGTATTCCATTCTTTATAAATGTTGCATAGTGTAAGGAAGGGAAACCATATAAATTCTTGTATCCCATGAAGGGATTGCCCTCTTATGCATGATAATGGTGTTGGCTCTGGAGATACGACTAGCGCTGAGAAAATTATAACTATAAAATGAAAACTGACTCAGGTTATGAACAATAACCTTACCTGTATGGAGCATCTTGATCCACAATGTGGGAGATGAATATTAGACCACTTTATTCGACAACAAAATCCATTATTCAATGGGACTATAAACACATTCATAGCAGTGTAATGTATAAGTTCTATAGAAAAGACATTTCTTACTTTGGGATGTAATGAAAGAGAGAATGTTTTCATGGTGAGTTATTGTCTATTGGGAGATGTGGATCAGTGGTGGTCATTAATTCAAAACAAAAATGAGGAGGAAGAAATATAATAAATGTAATAGAGGGGTTTCAAAGAAATTTTCTTAGCAAAATATTTTCCTCATGAACAACGAGCAGATATGGAGAGGAAATCATTGAGTCTCATACATAAAGAGGATGAAAATGTTGAAAAGTATGAATCCAAGTTTAAAAGTTTATAAAAACATGCTAAAACTATATAAGTAATCTAAGGAGAAATATTTATTGATTCATTGATGGTATAAAATCATTCCTCCAAAGGGAACTAGTCTCCCAAGGTTTCTAATCATACGAAGACATTGTCTCAAGTGCTATAAAGAAAGAGAAATAATTCTCTATTTCTTGTGACATTAAGGGGAAACAAGATAAGAAGAGGGTGGAATATGATATAATAGATAAAGGGAAGAATAAATATGTGATTTTATAAACATGCGATATTTGTGGAAGGAAACACCCAAGTTCCTTATTAAAAGGAAAAGGGGTGCTATAAGTTTGGATAGAAAGGTCATCATGCTGGTGATTATAATAGAAAGAATGAAGATATCAAGGTTCAATGCTAAAATTTTAAAGATATTGGACATTATGAAAATGATTGTTCTAAACATCAAGGAAACATTATCCTGAAAAGGCTAAGGGAGAAAGGAAAAGCTTATGTGATCACAACTGCTTAAGTTTAAGTTTCTACTAATGTAGTGGTAGGTACTTTTATCATTTCATCAAACTTATCCAATGCTTTATTTGATCCTGGATAATCATATTATTTTATATATTTCCATTTTTCTAAGAAAATTAGATATTTACAATTTTATTTAACAAATGAGTTGTGAGTCAAAAATTCTAAGGGAAGTACCATTACAACAAAGATGAGTCAGGAAGTCCCCATTATGGCATATGAACATGATTTATCTACTAATTTTATCATCATACACATGATTTAAAGTGATATAATCCTTAGTATGGATTTGATTTAAAATTATGACGTTAAAATATATTTCATGAAGAAGGACGTCACAATTTTTGACAACGTTGTAGAATCCCTTATCTTTAGAGGAGAAACCTCACCATCTGATTCTCATATAGATCCACCCCCAGTAGCTCTACTAAATTAAATTATTTGGGAGGAAGAGAATGAAATATCTATGGGTGCAGAAATAAATGTTAAAATAGATGATGTACATATTGTGCAAGATTATTTTGACACGTTTCCAGAGGATTTACCTTGACATCCTCCAGAGTGAGAAGTTGAGTTTTATATTGATTTAATAAATAGTTCAAGACCTATATCAAAAACTCCTTATAGAATGGCCATTGAAAAATCAGTATAACTAAAAAAAGAACTAGTGGAATTGAGTGATAAAGGATTTATTAGCCCTGCTATTTTTCTATGGGTATCCCCTATTCTTTTTGTTAAGAAGAAATATGGATATATGGGGTTGTGCATTGACTATAGGAAGATAAATGATATAACAATAAAGAACAAGTATCTCCTACCTTGAATTAATGATTTATTTGATCAACTTCGTGGAGCCCAATATTTTTCAAATATTAACCTTCAATCTAGATATCATTAGTTACGTGTGAGGAAGGAAGATATTCCAAAGATAGAATTTTGAACAAGATATGGGAATTATGAGTTTACAGTAATTCCTTTTGGACTCATTAATGCACCCTATATTTTAATAGATCTAATGAATAGGTTTTTCAAGGAATATCATGATGAATTTGTTGTGGTATTTATTGATGATATCTTGGTATGCTCCAAAAGCTTCAGAAAGCATCAACATCACTTGAGAATTATTATAAATACTCTTATAAGAAATGAATTATATGGGATGCTTAGAAAGTGTGAATTTTGGATTCAATCAGTTTCTATTATTGTCCACACTGTATCTAAGGATGAAATATCCATTGATCCTATAGAGACAAAGGAAATTCAGGAATTTCATACACCAACAAACATAATTGAAGTAAGTAGTTTTATTGGTTTATTAGGTTATTATCGGTGTTTCATTAAGAACATTACCCAATTATCCAACCTATTATCCAAGATTTCTCGTAAAGGGGTTACATTCATATAGAAAAAATAATGTGAGGAATGTTTCGAATAATTAAAGGGGAGATTAGTGAATACTATGATCCTAACACTACCATCAACAAATTTTGGGTTTGTGATCTATAGTGATGAATCAAATAAAGGAATTGGTTGTGTAATTATGCTGAATGATAGAGTGGTTACCTGTGCATCAAGGCAGTCAAAAATTCATGAACCAAACTATCCAAGTCCTGATACCGAGTTAGCAGCTTCAATATTTTCTCTAAATATATGGTTACATTATCTCTATGGTGAAAGATATGAGATATATATTGATAAAAAAATATTTAAATACATATTCTCATAAAAATAACTCAACATGAGGAAAAGGGGATAGCTTGAGCTGCTCAAGGATTACGATTATTCCATACACTACCACCTAGGAAAGGAAAATAAGGTCGCTGATACATTGAGTAGGATTGATCTTGGAGTTTTAAACAAAATGAGAATTGAAAATGATCCTATATACCTAAAAAAAGAGAGGATGGATATGAGAATAATAAAATAAGGTGAAACATCATTACTTTTTCAATTGGTTTCCAAAACATATTTATTATAAAGGAGTAAAGTTTCTCGGCCTGGTGATGAGAATCTTCAAAAGAAAATTAATGCTATGAATGATGGGATGTTTAAATAATTCATATATGAAGATGGAATTCCGATGTTTGGGAAGAGGCTTTGTGCTCCCACTACACCTGAACTAAAAAGGTAGTTATTATATGATTCCTATAGTTATAATTTCTTTATACATCTAGGTAGCACTACGATGTATATTTATTGGGAGGAACAGTTCTTGTGGGATAATAGGAAGATGGAAATTTCTGATTATGTATCAAGATGTCTAGTCTGTCAACAAGTTAAGGATGAAAGAAAATATCCTAGAGGAGTAATGAAACATACAACTATTCATATATGTAAATGAGATGAAATCACCATGTATTTTTTAAATAGATTATATAAAACCCCAATAAAGAATGATTCAATATTGGTAATTGTTTACCGACTTAAGAAATCTACACATTCCTCGCTATAAGGGAGGGTTTTCCACTGGATTGACTTGTACGACTATATATAAATGAAGTTGTGAGACTTAATGGAGAACCTCTCTTAATAGTGTCTTATTGTGATCCATGATTTACATCGAAATTTTGGAAAATTATTCAGAAATATTTGGACAGTGACCTTCATTTGAGTACTCTTATCACCCCCAAAATGACAGGTAGTCAGAAAGGATGATCCAAACTTTAGAAGACATGTCTAGAACAAGATATCTCGACTTTCAAGGTATGTGGGATCAATATTTACCTGTGGTGGGTTTTTCCTAAAATAAATTTTTTGATTTATGTATTCTAATGACACCATATGAAGCATTATATAGAAAGAGATTTTGTACACCAACATGTTGGGATGAAGTTGGTGAATGGAAGCTTGTGGGACCATAGATTATGGAGGAAACAACAACAAAGGTAAAGAATATTCAAACCCATATCAAAGTATCTCAATGTTGGAAAAATAGATATGTTGATAATTGAAGGAAGGATTTGGAATTTCAAGATGGTGATCATGTTTTCATGAAAGTATCTCTATAGAAGGGTGTTATAATATTTGGAATGAAAGGGAAACAGAGCCCCAAGTACATAGGACCTTTTGAAATTATAAAGAGAATTGGAGTTTTGGATTATTGTTTGAAATGTGTCATAGCCTTTATAATGGAAACACGTGTTCCATGTCTCATTATTGAGAAAGTACATAATAGATCCAATGCATGTCATAAATTATAAAGGTATAGAGTTGGAACCTGACTTATCTTACTATGAAGAGCCTATCTAGATTATGGAAACTAAAGAACGGGTGTTGATGAATTGGTTGACTGAACTGGTAAAGGTACTTTGAAAAAATCATAAAATTGAAGAGGCAACAAGGAAGCCTCAGGAACATATGATGAAGACCCACCCAAATCATTTTTTGAGGTAACATTATGGAAAATTTAAGGATGAAATTCTTGTAAAGGGGGAAGAATTTAACATGACAATGTTTTACAAATAAATTTATTAAAAAAGGAATTCAACACCGAGTCTATGAAAAACAAAAACTTTGATATTTATAAGAGATATTTATAACCTGATAGTTAGATATAATTTTTCTGATTTTGTGATTTTAGTTTTGAAAATATGACATATGCAGTTGTGATCAGTAAGATATTTAGAGTCTGATAGGATCAACATACATTTTTTTGAATAGTAACGTACCCTTATGAATGAGAGAACCAGTTTGGGATATTACTCACACTAAGAGGGGGGGGGGGATTAGTGTTAGGGAATTTTAATACAAATTCAAACTTTTTATCCATGTACCTCTTGAACTATTAGGATCTTGATTCTCTTATTCTCTTTTCCCAATCACATGCAATAATATAAAGTAGTAAAAATATGCACATGATATTTTTACAAGGTTAAGTACTCAATAAGAGCGGCTACATCCTTTTCATGCATGGTAATGACCAGTGCATTTATTCTACATGATAATGTGATAACTATTATAGTGGTTTGGATATGGAAACAATCCTCTAGCCATTGCGAGTCCCTACACTTTGGAGAGGGATGGTAAATAATCCTATCTTCCTGAACGGGTGATAACCTTGTCCAACTTGCACCTCCTTGCTAGTTCTTTATATTTCCCTTGAAGACAGTCTTATTCCATATTAAATAAGGTAGGTTCTTCTCTTGATCATATTAAGTTCTCTTCACTTGGTTACTTGAAACGTAGTAGGCAAGAAACTCTCTCCCTCTTCCCTCCTTCTTCTTCAGTGCAAAACTGAAATCACACTTCTTATTATTAATTCTTGTTTAGTGAAACAACCGAATGCACTAGCACTCCTTCTTCTTCTTCCTAGATAGAATCAAAAACACCTTTGTGATTATTAAAACATTGAATATTATCTTACTTTTCATCATCATAATCAACTTCTTCTCCTCACTTGTTTTCATATATGCATGAGATCATGATTGTGGAATTCAAGTGAACTTCTACCTTTCTTCCACTTGTTTTTATTCACTTCTCTCTAGTGTGAAAACCCTAATGAGTATAAGTCTTTGTACACACACACACTCACACTTATAATCTTCCCTTTATCTTCTTCCCTTTTCACTTGGTTTGGGTGTCTCTAATTCATCCACATGAGTGCATGCGTGTGATATAATGTGTTCTCAACCAAAGAAAACATACTACTCACTTCTTTTCTTATCCTTCTATGAACATGAATCTATTTGGTATTACTATGAACAAAGAGACAATAACCTGAATGGGAGTAGGCCTTTGGACAGATTCTTCCTCCTTCATGTTTTTACACACTAATTGGGCTTATTCAAATCATGCATGCACTTCCCTTAACTATGAGAATTGTTTCTTCTAACTTTCTCAACACACACAGTATCCAATTTAATTTATTTATTTTTAGTATGTGATTTTATTCAAACTAAAATAGGTGTATTAAGGTGTCTCTTCATTGCACACCCAATACCTCAGGATTCTTCTTTTTCTTCTTCACAAAAATGGTGTGTGGTTATTCTATGCATAGAGTGTGTGAGTCTTATTTATAGAACCAAGATAGTTCACAATTCACTCTTCGTGATCGAGAGTGGTTTGTGGATCCTCCTCACAAACCTGAAATTATTTTTGGTTCAACTATTCATGAACTATGATGGTTCACAGATCCTCCTCTTGACGAACCGAGAGTGGTTCTCGATTCTAATTCACAAACCAAGAATGATTTGTGGACCATCTCTTCAAGAACTGAGAATGTTTTGAGGTTCGTGCTTTCCCTTTGTGAAATGAATGCACAAATAGGCTCTATTTTTGAAAACATGATCTCTTAAGTAGAGATGGAAGTAAATTATTCTTGGATCGGTGCTTTTATAATTATAGGAGAGGAATACTTCCATTCCTCATTCACATATCAAAGCAATATTCCATAATTTTGGGGATTTAAAAACCCATGTTCTTTGGTTCTTTAAAATCTACAAACCACAGATGAGATATGTTGAGAGTGGTGAGTGTTTCATTTTAATTTGCATGAACTTCTCCCTAATCATGTGCATGAATTGGATATTTTAATGTATCTCATTTTAAATCCTCACTCAAATCTACATGGCATTGGAAACATAGTTTAGCTCGGTCAAACCTTCTTCTTTAGGTTTTACGCATGCATGCAAGACGAAGAATTCATGGATGGTCTCGGTATGATCCAATAGGCCTCACAATGCCAAAATGATCTTCCATGATGATTCAATCAAGGTTATCTTCTCTAGATAGTAACATCGGAGACATCATGAAATGGAGAGAGGAAGAAAACCAAATAGTTAAAACAGAAACTATGGAAGTATTGAATGGATCATGTTCAAATAATGTAGTGCAGGTTGGATGAGTGGCTATGATGAGATCCATCTGTCTTGGGTGATCGGATGGTTGAGTGAGATGTGAGATTAGATGGATGGTAGAGATCTTTTCCACATTTTTTAAAACTTCTCCCACATAAAAATAAACATGCGTTGAAGTCACAGTTTAAGTATAAATCTACTCCACCATAAGCTCATAATTCTCCTCCTACCTCTACAGTACCACCCCATACCATGTTATCTACTGGTGCGATCTACACCCACCCTCTATGGGATTCAGCCCAAAACTATGCGGGAACGCTCTGTGTCCACTATTTGTTTCTTACGAGATGGCCTGGCTGGCTTTCCCATGAAAACAGTTGACTTCTTTCCCGCATGATCCTTGGGTTGAGGCTGGATGGCTAGACTAAGGGTCAACCCATTTTAAAGTAATGTCGCAAAAAATAGAGTTAACATAAATGTTAACCTGAAATGAAATGCATGGATACCTTTTTAATTTAGACCCATGCATGGCCACCTCTCTTCAAATGCTAATCCCCTATACACTTCCTTCTCTACTTCATTTTCTTTTTGGAACATGAATTCCAAATCACTTCAGTCGTCCTCAATAGATGATACTTCAATGTTGTGAAGACTGTGTCACCTTTGATACAAGTTCTTTTAGCTTAAGATCAGTGCATAAATTGTTTAAAATAAACAACTTGGAGAATTTCCCAAGCATGGAATCCAATGATATGAATCCAAAACAATTCTCCAAGAATCATCACTTCAACCAACCTCCATTATCTTTGGATCTACTTCTTCATTTTGATCAGTATTGACATTTGTTGACAAAAAATACAACTAAATAAATAAAGTGGTCCCAAAAATGAATAGTAATGTGCCCTTATGTATAGTAATGCACCCGTTCGAATATTAACTTCACCCATGTTAGTATAAATAAAATCTAGCCACCATATAAACGAGAGTGAATATTTTAAAAATGAATAATTAAGTGTTGATATTTTTGCGAGTAATAAATATTTAATTACAATTTTAAATTAATAAATTTATTAAAATAAAATTAATTTTCATAAAATGCATTACTAAAATAATATTTTGTTGTCTTATAATTTTAGGATAATTTAATTTTATCTTAGTTAAATTTTTAGGTTATTATAAAATAATCATTAGTTTTAAAAACAGTATTTTTCCTGTAAAAGGTGATTTTATTTAAAAAATAAACTGCCCATATTTAGAAAATTATTTGGATAAAATGGATTATGAATTTTAATTTTACACATCTAAAAATAGTTAGGGTGAATTTTGGGGATTTTTCTAAAATAATTGATTTTTTGGTGAATAGTAAAATATGGTAATTTATGATCTAAATACATTATAAGATAAATACACTATTTCTTGTATCATGGATGATGTAAGCACACTTGGTTAGAAATAACATGCACTTATTACTATTTTTGGTCACAAGAATCAATATTATGTCTTGTCTTTAGAAAAATAATAAAATAATGAATAAAATATTCAAAAATCACTACTCTCCTCCACTATAAAAAACACTCATCACTCCCTCTTCTCTTCACTCATCTCAAGACTTGTGCTTTATCTGAATTTTTATAAAATATCCTCCTAATCTCCTCCCCATTTCCATCAGCCCTTTTTCTCTTCAAAAGACCATATCCTCTCCCATAAAGAGGCTCTTAAAGAAGATAAATTCAAGAGGTAAATTTCCCTTTTCATTTCTTTTATTTTCTTTCAAATTTTTTTTATTTCTCACCTCATTTTCTCCAAATATTATGATAACTCCAGTACCTTACATTTATTGTAATATTATTATAATAATGAAATAATTCATCATCATCTCTCCTTTCCCCTCATTTTATACTTGAAATGAAAACAAAATTTGGGATCTGTTAATTTATCACATTCAAGGATAACGAGTTTTAAAATTCTATTACCATCTTCAATTCTAGTCATGAAACCCTTTTTATGGTTGAACTAGATAATAATATATTTTATATATCCTATGTAATGTTCTGGAATCATTTTTTACACATGGTATTTATAACAACCCTTCTCTTTATTTCACACTTAAACATAATTTATTACATAAAATATTCACTTGATACAATATAGAGGATTGATAGGTCTAGTGTCTTTGGGTATTAGTAATATTACATAACAAATTAAAACATTAAATAAATGTATTTATTGAAAACTTATTTTACATGACCACACACATTCCATCATACATAGCACTGCATGGGATAACCTGAGGACATGCATAAGAAAATGGTTAGCTATAAAGCCCAGTAAGGGAGTAAACAAGGCATAACGTAAATAATATAGTACAAGTTAGGAAATAGGCATATCAATGTAGAATAATAGAAACATGAACATAATGGTATGATATAGCATGATTATCATAACATGGAAATGTGGCATCAACATTTAAGATAATATTAGCATGAGCCAAGGCTCATTACACATGGAGCATGAGTAAACCCTCAATTAAATTTAATTATCATGATTAAATCCCCATTACACTTGAAATATCATAATACTAACCTTTACCCAATGCATTGGAGTGCTATCAGGGTACACCCTTCTTAATCATTTCATTTCATGCATAAGTGTGCCACATGGCCTATATAACATGGATTCATTAAACATCATCATTAATTCCACGATAAAGGAATATGGAATTCATAAATGAAACTCTATAATCAATAAGTAAATTTGAATGAAGGTAAATATCCTTTATAGATTAATAATCATGGTATTCACTACACAATGAATTTGGCTTGAAAATTGCGGTGCAATTTCGGCAGCAAAAAGACATGACATAAGAATTTATAAAAATGGTTGATGAGAGAGAAAAGGTTATATCATCAAATTTACACGAAATAGACATTAATGGGGTCATATATATACATTTTACAACATATGTAATGAAATTTAGATTCATAATACATAATTATTGTTTGAATATAAATGAAGAGAGAGAATTCCCTTACAAAATTTCAACATGGTAATAGGTGTAAATGGGAGGAATTAATGGGAGAGAAAGGGGTATATCATCATTCAAACATAAATATGAAATTATAAAAGTAGTGATAAATCATACCCCAACATTTTTAATTGAAAATAAAAGTGTATAGAAACACAAATAAACTTGGACAAAAATGAGAGAGTAAGAAGTCCCTTACTTGGAAGTGTGACCCCAAAGTCTTGGGAGAGGCTTGAGAGAGGATTATTAGGAGCTTATGGAACCTTGGGAGGATTCTAGACAAAGGAGGTCAGAGGTTGGTCAAGCTCCAATAGTTTGGATTTAAGAGGAAGTTGGAGTTTGATGGGTTTATATAAGAAAAGAGAGGCAATTCTTTATTATTTAGGTTTTGGACACAACACATTAAACTAATAAAAACCATAGACCAACCCATGGTTTTTCCCATGGTGTTTTCCAAAGGGGAGTGGAAAACATTATTTTATAATCCCAATGGTATAACTTCTTAAAATATTAGGCCTACTTATGTGGAGGTAAGTCACACTCTCAAAGAAATCATTTTAAAATATAAAATGTTTTATAAGTCTTAGAGGGTCTACTAAGGATTTGTAAAATAAATAAATAAACAAAAAATCACATTATTTTTATGCTAAAACATATATTAGCCAAATGTACCATTTATACTATTTTGTTACTGTCACATCCATTACTTTTTAAAGGTATTTTCATTCAATTTCCATTCTTATTTTGATTTGGGGGTTTCCCATGCATTTTGGTGGAAATGGTGGGTTTTCAAAATTTGTGCCAAACTGTGAGCCCATTTACAGATTTAAAAATAAATTTTGTTTCTTTTATAGCTCATTATTTTTTCAACATTTTACACCCATTCCACATCCCAATTGGCATTCCCTAGTATATTAAAACCACCATATCAATTTTCACTCCATAATAATCCATAATAATGATATATTTGGGTTTTTATTAAAGTTTTGGGCCAGCCCGTAAGCCCATTTTATCCATTAAATTATTTTTTTAATTGTTCAATACCTCATTAGTTTTTTAATTTTTTTTGGTAATTCCACCTCCCACTGAAATAAAAAAACCCAAGGCTCACTTTCATGATTTATTTCACTACTTTTAAGCTCATTTGGATTGCAGTTTAGGGAAAAACTTCTCAGGGTTTCTCAATCCATCATGATTTGATATGGTAATTTGATTATTTAAGAAATCTTTAAATTTTCAATCTTTCTCCTATATTTCAGTCCCAAATTAACCCAATCAGCCCCATTAGTTCATAAATATCAGTTTCATTTCTTGGAGATTCAAATATTGGTGGATCTGGGGTGATTTCTTCAAGATTGTTCAAGGTATGTGATTCTTTATTGGTTTCTTCCATTTTCCTTAGTGTTTCCTCCCTCTTTCATGAAGTTATAAAATTTCTAGAAGTTAGGGTTAGAACCTAGGGTTTGATTTTTTGTCTTTTTGTTCAAATTTTGTGGTCTAGGGATGGATTTATCTCCCTTGTGGTGCATCAATGGTTCGGTTGAGGTTTCACACCAAGATTTAAGGGTTTTGACTTAAAAGGTTGGTGCTTCCATGTGTAACCATTTCTTTATGAGTTATTTTTATTTTTTTACTGATTTTTAATGTTTCTTATATGTTATGTGTGGTGTGAAAACTATTTTTTCTGGACTTGGTTAAAAATTTAATTCACTACGGCAAAACAGGAATTTAGCGGTGGTTTTTTTTTCGTTTCGCGGCGGTTTAAACCGCCGCTAAATCGATTGGCGGCGGTTTTCAAAAACCGCCGCAAAATCGTGCGTTGGGAAACTATTCGCGGCGGTTTTCAAAACTGTCAGAACGTTTCGCGGCGGTTTTTTAGCGGCGGTTTAAACCGCCGCTCAATGATTCAGCGGCAGTTTATTTATTTATTTATTTATTTATTTATTTATTTATTTATTTATTTATTTATTTATTTATTTATTTCTGCGTCAGGTGAGATTTGAACCCCTAACCTCTTGCATATTTTCCAAAGACTTTACCACTCCAGCAAGCTCGCCATGTGGTTAATAAACAGAAATTAATATACTTATATATATTAATTGAAAAAACAAATAATACATAAATAATAGATATAAACTCGATAATAATAAATAATAAATAATAAATAATAAATAACAAATAACAAATAATAAATAACGAATAATAAATAATAAATAATAAATAATAAATAACGAATAATAAATAATAAATAATAAATAATAAATAATAAATAATAAATAATAAATAATAAATCATAAATAATAAATAAATAATAAATAATAAATAATAAATAATATATAAATAATAAATAATAAATAAATATAAATAATAAATAATAAATAATAAATAATAAATAAATAATAAATAAATAATAAATAATAATAAATAATAAATAATAAATAAATATAAATAATAAATAATAAATAAATATAAATAATAAATAATAAATAAAGACAAATAATAAATAATAAATAATAAATAATAAATAATAAATAATAAATAATAAATAATAAATAATAAATGATAAATAATAAATAATAAATAATAAATAAATATAAATAATAAATAAATATAAATAATAAATAAATATAAATAATAAATAAATATAAATAATAAATAATAAATAATAAATAATAAATAAAGATAAATAAAAAATAAAAAATAAAAAATAAAAAATAAAAAATAAAAAATAAAAAATAAAAAATAATAAATAATAAATAATAAATAATAAATAAGGAATAATAAATAATAAATAATAAATAAAAAATAAAAAATAAAAATAAAAAATAAAAATAAAAAATAAATAATAATAAATAAATATAAATAATAAATAATAAATAATAAATAATAAATAATAAATAATAAATAATAAATAATAAATAATAAATAATAAATAAATAATAAATAATAAATAATAAATAATAAATAATAAATAATAAATAATAAATAATAAATAATAAATAATAAATAATAAATAATAAATAATAAATAATAAATAAATATAAATAATAAATAATAAATAAATATAAACAATAAATAAATATAAATAATAAATAATAAATAAAGATAAATAATAAATAATAAATAAAGATAAATAATAAATATGAAATAATAAATGATAAATAATAAATAATAAATAATAAATAATAAATAAGGAATAATAAATAATAAATAATAAATAATAAATAATAAATAAAAAATAAAAAATAAATAATAAAAAATAAATATAAAAAATAAAAAATAAATAATAAAAAATAAAAAATAAAAAATAAATAATAAATAAATAATAAATAATAAATAATAAATAATAAATAATAAATAATAAATAATAAATAATAAATAATAAATAATAAATAATAAATAAATATAAATAATAAATAATAAATAAATATAAATAATAAATAAATATAAATAATAAATAATAAATAAAGATAAATAATAAATAATAAATAAAGATAAATAATAAATAATAAATAATAAATAATAAATGATAAATAATAAATAATAAATAATAAATAATAAATAATAAATAATAAATAAATATAAATAATAAATAATAAATAAATATAAATAATATATAATAAATAAATATAAATAATAAATAATAAATAAATATAAATAATAAATAATAAATAAATAATTAATAAATAATAAATAAAAATAATAAATAAATATAAATAATAAATAATAAATAAATAATAAATATAAATAATAAATAATAAATAAATATAAATTATAAATCATAAATAAAGACAAATAATAAATAATAATAAATAATAAATAATAAATAATAAATAATAAATAAATATAAATAATAAATAATAAATAAATATAAATAATACATAATAAATAAATATAAATAATAAATAATAAATAATAAATAATTAATTAATAAATAATAAATAATTAATTAATAAATAATAAATAATAAATAATAAATAATAAATAATAAATAAATATAAATAATAAATAAATAAAAATAATAAATAATAAATAAATAATAAATAAATAATAAATATAAATAATAAATAATAAATAAATATAAATAATAAATAAATATAAATAATAAATAAATATAAATAATAAATAATAAATAATAAATAAAGATAAATAATAAATAATAAATAATAAATAATAAATAATAAATAATAAATAATAAATAATAAATAATAAATAATAAATAAATATAAATAATAAATAATAAATAATAAATAATATATAATATATAAAAACTAAAAAATAATAAATAAATATAAATAATAAATAATAATTAATAATTAATAAATAATAAATATAAATAATAAATAATAAATAAATATAAATAATAAATAAATATAAATAATAAATAATAAATAAAGATAAATAATAAATAAAGATAAATAATAAATAATAAATAATAAATAATAAATGACAAATAATAAATAATAAATAATAAATAATAAATAATAAATAATAAATAAATATAAATAATAAATAATAAATAAATATAAATAATACATAATAAATAAATAGAAATAATAAATAATAAATAAATATAAATAATAAACAATAAATAAATAAATAAATAATAATAAATAATAAATAATAAATAATAAATAATAAATAAATATAAATAATAAATAAATATAAATAATAAATAAATATAAATAATAAATAATAAATAAATAATAAATATAAATAATAAATAATAAATAAATATAAATAATAAATAATAAATAATAAATAATAAATAATATATAATAAATAATAAATAATAAATAAATATAAATAATAAATAATAAATAATAAATAATAAATAATAAATAAATATAAATAGTAAATAATAAATAAATATAAATAATAAATAATAAATAAATATAAATAATAAATAATAAATAATAAATAATAAATAATAAATAACAAATAAATATAAATAATAAATAATAAAAAATAAATAATAAATAGTAAATAATAAATAATAAATAATAAATAATAAATAAATATAAATAATAAATAATAAATAATTAATTAATAAATAATAAATATAAATAATAAATAATAAATAAATATAAATAATAAATAAGTATAAATAATAAATAAATATAAATAATAAATAATAAATAAATAATAAATAAATAATAAATAAATAATAAATATAAATAATAAATAATAAATAAATATAAATAATAAATAATAAATAATAAATAATAAATAATAAATAATATATAATAAATAATAAATAATAAATAAATATAAATAATAAATAATAAATAATAAATAATAAATAAATATAAATAATAAATAATAAATAATAAATAATAAATAATAAATAAATATAAATATTAAATAATAAATAAATATAAATAATAAATAATAAATAAATATAAATAATAAATAATAAATAATAAATAATAAATAATAAATAATAAATAATAAATAAATATAAATAATAAATAATAAATAATAAATAATAAATAATAAATAATAAATAATAAATAAATATAAATGATAAATAAATATAAATAAGAAATAAGAAATAAGAAATAAGAAATAAGAAATAATAAATAAATAAAATAATAAATAATAAATAATAAATAATAAATAATAAATAATAAATAATAAATAATAAATAATAAATAAATGTAAATATAAATAACAAATAATATATAAATATAAATAATAAATAATAAATAAATATAAATAATAAATAATAAATAAATATAAATAATAAATAATAAATATTAAATAAATATAAATGATAAATAAATATAAATAATAAATAATAAATAATAAATAATAAATAATAAATAATAAATAATAAATAATAAATAAATATAAATATAAATAATAAATAATAAAAAATAAAAAATAAAAAATAAAAAATAACTAATAAATAATAAAGAATAAAGAATAAAGAATAAAGAATAAAGAATAAATAAACATAAATAATTAATAAATATAAAGAATAAAGAATAAATAATATATAATAAATAAATTAAAGTATATTATAAATGATAAATAATAAATAATAAAGGAAACACATGAAAAAGTATGAAAAGACATGATAAGGGATGAAAAATCATGAAAATGTATGAAAAAGGATGGAGAAGCATATGAAGAATGAGGTATTAGAAAGAATGAGAACGCATGAAAACTCATGACAACTTTGGAAAACTCCTTAATAATTCAACATAATCATCATAATAACCCACAAAAAACCATTGATAAAGATAACAAGTCATGGAAACCCAAATAAAGAGTAATAAATGGAGCTACCGTTAAAACCCGTCAAAACGGTCATAAAGAGACAAAAATATTGGACTCACATTAACGGAGATAACTTAAGATCCGAGAGTCCGTTTTAGATCTGCGACCTGTCAAATCAAAGATCCTGAAACGATCTTCAACCTGAAAGGTGAAAGAGTCCGAATGGAAAGGCGGATCGGAAGTTACGACCATTTAAAAAAAAAGCTGACGGGGAACGGGTGCTAGAAACGAGGCATTGAAAAACATAACAAACCCGATACCCACTAAAAAGGCCATAACATATGATCTAGGAGTGAATGTGGGCGCCGCGACCAGTCAAACTGAAGCTCATGGAACGAGCTATGATCTGGCAGGTGGAGGAGGACGAAATGACACACGGATCGAATGTTAGGTCCGTTTGAAGACAAGTTCGACGGGACACCGGTGACGGAAACGGGGTTTTGGAGGCCTTCGAAGGGGTTTTTGGGGTCGAAAAACAAGACAGAAGCTTGCTTGTGTCGAACTGGTGCGTAGCTCTCTTCGCTGGCTTCAATTTGATATGTGGTAGAGCCCAAACGGACAGCCGGAGCAAATGTTATGGCCATTTGAAGTTGGAGAACTTTTTTTAACTTTTTTATAACTCTAGTATCTTCAACACCTTAGACCGTCTCACGGTTTTGATTATATGTGCCTCTAGATCTCTTCATGAGCTTCGATTTGACTGGTTGTGGCGCTTCAACGGACGCCCGGATCAAAAGTTATGGTCGTTTTAGTGATTTCGGGGTTTCTCACGATTTTTTATTTTTTTTCATTTCATTTCGCGGTGGTTTTACCGAAACCGCCACTATTTCGCGGCGGTTTTTTAAAAAACCGCCGCTAATCCTCGAATAAACTTAAAAAAAAAATAAAATAAAAATTTTAAAAAAAATATTTTTTTTTTGCCGTTTAGCAGCGGTTTTAAAAACCGCCGCGAAATGGCGGCCCGAAACGCAATTCGCGGCGGTTTTAAAAACCGCCGCGAAAAAACCGCCGCTAAACGGCGGTTTTCTCGTAGTGATTCTATAGTTTTATTTTTATTTAAATTGGGTGTATTTCTATGTGAAACTCTTGTGGTATTATTTGGGTTATTCTCTAACATATGAAAGTGGTTTGGTAAATGTTGTTTGGGATTCCAATACTCCTTTTTAGGGTCTTGGTGTGCTTTTGAGTTTTAAAGAGTGTTTAAATAGGTTTTATGTGTGAAACAATGTAGTGACTCTTGAATGAATTTTATGAAAATATGTGTTTTTCATGTTCATCTTTTGTTGTATTATTTGAGGTGATTTTATAATACTTGAGACTGGATAAATAAATATCTTTGGGGATCTAAATTCTTTTTTGTATTGGTATTTGTGTGATTTTGGATTTGAAAGAGGATTTGGAAATGCATTTTGTGGAAAAAACATAGTTATACCCCTTGGGATGGTTTTACAAAAATTGTAAATGATTTAATGCATTACACAAAGTGTGGAAAGGATGATTATGTAATATTTTTTTGGTTGTATTTTCATAAAATGAATTTTTGAAAGACAATGTGGTCAGTTTTTATGTCAAACGTTTTGGTAATGTTTTGTAAATTTTCGAGGTTATTTATGAAATTGTGATGTGGGTGCGAAACATGTTTTCAGGCTATTTTGTGTGAGTGTGACATGAAAAATGGAATTTATTTATGAAAAGGGTATTACGTAACATGTGAATGTGCTTTTATGTGATTTTTAACATCTTGGGAATGATTTTATAAAATTATTAAAGGATTTTTTTGAATTGTGAAAGATATGTAAAATGTGTTGTGGGATATTTTAGCGTGAGTTGGATTTCAAAACCAATTTGAATAAAAAGGGGGATGATGTGACTTGTGTGAAATAAATGGGAGATGTTTGTTTAATGTGTGATGTGGAAGTGGTACTTTCATGTGAAAAATATTTTTATTGTCTTGTTGAACTTGTTTGAGCACAATACGAAAACCTAGGAATCTAGGTGGGTGGACGTGTACTGGTATGCTAGTGATCTCCTGGGGTTTGACCTCAGTTTCACATGGCAATATTGAGACGTACACCACTAACAAAACTATGATGATGATGTTGGGGTACCAGTAGGTTATGAGTATGTTCCCTACTTGTGTCTCGTTCATGAGAATGAATATTGTGATGGTTACTTTCACTGAGATATGAGGTACCTGGGACCCACAACAAGCTAGTGCCTAGGAGTTATTTCCTATTTCTTGTGCTCATTAGATTATTTGTGCTTACCATCAGTATATGGTATGATTGGATGAAGAAATTCAGTTGATTTTAAAATTCTTTCAAAAGTGTTGATTCTTTAAAATATCCCACTAGAAAACTTCTTTTATTTAAAGGTGCATCTTTTAGAAATTGTAGCTAGCATTTCTTGTTTTAAAAAACTTGCATGATTTTTGTCTTTAAATGTTTATCACATGGAATCTCTTAGTGGTGGTATCCTATGGGGCTTGGGGATCACACCCTACTTACACCTTTTGGTTTAAGTAGACTTGGTTATTTTTGTCCTAGGTTTGGGTACAATTTTTAGTGTAAGTGGTTTGGGATCCTAGTAGGTCCTTCGTGGTGCTGTCTTGTGAAGATGACTTGAGGGCTGTGCTTCTTGCCATGAGTATGGTTCTTGGGCTATCTATTGTGGTTTTATGTAGTTGTTTTAGTATTTTATAATTGTTTTAAACTATGTAATTAAATTATATTTTTTTGAAAAAGATGGTATGTTTCTAAAAATCCAGATTTGTCATATTTAGTTTGTTTGTTGTTTAATGTTTACAAACTTAGTTAAATCATTCCCAATTTTCATTTTATGACACCCAGGCACTTGTTACCATGCTTGGGGATCAGGAACACCCTTCGAGCCTTTCCACGAACCGGATTGGGTGCCGATTTTGATGGAGACCAGATCTAGTTCGTGACAAAATGGTGTCAAAGGTGGTTTAGGTTAACCACTTGGGTCATGCTATTTGGGGAATAGTTGGGATAGTCTAGATTTAGGATTTTAAGGACTTGGAATTACAGTTATGGGTAGTGTGTCTTATCCCCACACCTCATGACGAGATTCAATTCACCTGGGGAGTCAGTACTTATCTTTTTCCTTTGGTTTTCTTGGTTTGATGATGATTAGGGGGAATGAAAAAAGAGTTCGGTTAATGGTATCAGTGAGCATGCATGACCTAGAAATCCATGTGGAGGTAGAGATATTTCCCTAGAACACTATTTGTTATGTTGAAGTTATTGGCATATGGACACCAATCATATGTCCAAGTCACCCACCGAAGCTAGTTTCTCCTTGCATTGTATGTTGTCCTTTAGTTTTCAAATCATGGAAGTTCGGTTTTAAAGGAAAAATTTCGCAGTTTTAAGAAGCGTAATGTTTTGGGAAATGATTTTCCAATAAATATGGAATGGTATGATTTATGAAATGGTGGAACTAAATTTTCAGAATTGTCTTGAAATGGAAAATGGTGTTCTTACACCCATTTTGAAAGCAGAAACTATATTGAAGGTGGTTTTGAAAAAGTGTTTCCAATAGAGTTTTACAACCTATTGAAAGGAATTTTAATGGGATGATATGTTTTCAAATTGATGTGAATAACTTGAAATTGAGTTATTATTTGAATGGATTTGTTTTTTTCTGAAATTTTTGTAAGATGTAAACTGGGATTTTGATCTTGTGGTTAACGGTCTTTAGAAAAAGGAAGTATTGGTAGAATGTTTTGGTTTTGAAAAGTTGAAAGAATTTTTTGTTTTAACCCTTGGTATCTCTATGGTAAACTACATGCATTGGGTTATATGGGATTATGGATGGATAATGGAAGAAATGGATGAGTTCAAGGATGGATATGAGGAGGGTTCCTAGTGTGGCATAGAAATATTCATGTGTAAGGACCATATGGTACCATTGGTGGATATTCTAACAGTTGAATAGTTTGTTTTCAATGAAATGTTTTTAAAGAAAAACTTGATGTCTTGATGACTAATTTGGGATATTTTTTTATCTGTTTTTGGGAATTTTGTTGTTGTGGGATGTTTGTGGGTCCAAGAACCCCTCTTTTTGAATAGTTTTTTTTGTTTTTGTTTGGTCGGTAAACTGGGTTAAAGGGATTGTTAGTGATCTATTCTGAGAGATGTTTTGGGAAGCCTTTTTGGTGGTTACCCTCAAGTGTTTGGTTCTAGTTTGTGGCACGTTTTGAACAATGGACCTTCTTGGTTGGGTCTTGGGGTTCTTTCTTTGGACACGGTATGCCCCCATTAAGGGTTAGTGCACGATTGAAGTGCAACCCAGATTGTTTCTCCACTAGAAAATACTCTAGTTGATTAATATAAAGAATATTTTTTAGAGATTTGTAGATTGAGTCTACACCCTTTTTCTTTATTGGTTTTGTAGATCCTCTTGTAGCGGGAGAGTGCTCGTGGAAGGATGAAATAAACCTTAGTATCTTAAGTTACCTTATTCATTAAAATTGGAAGTGGTTTGGGGTTGTTAGTGTGGATGAGTGTCTGGATGGTGCCTAAGAGGGCCTCTGGGTCCTTTATAGTCTATTTGAAGCAAGAGTTCACGTTCTACCGTTAGTGTGGTAAATCTAGTCATGAGAGGATGTTATGGACACTTTCTATAATTCTATGATGTTTGGGGATGTTCTATAAGGTCCCCCTCTATGTATTGTTTCTATTAGTTGCATTGGTCATGTTCGATGACACATTGGGATGTCACATGATCGTCTGATTGTAAATGAGACATTGCACATTCTTTTTTGAGTCTTCATTTTGTCATAAGTGTGTCTCTTTTTGGGAGATTTCGACATCCGTTGTTTGGAGGAAAGTGTTTTTATATATCTTTTCATATTTCTGTTTTTTATTTGAGGAAACAAGGGGTGATGTGTTTTCATCATTGAATCAATTACTTTAGTGAAATGTCAAGTTTTGGTAATGTGATTTTGGAATGTGTTATGTCTTGGTAAATCCATCATGGGTTGGGTTGTTGTTTTTTGTAGCATTAGAAGAAGAATTTCTGTTTAGGGGGTTTCCAAAGCCTAAATAGGAGGCCAAAGATACTTAAAACATTTGAGCTCCAGCCATATGTCTCGAAGTGAAGCTGACACATAGTCAAGTAAAATCCAAGGATCGCTCAAACCATTTACATATTACTAACCTTAGTATAAAATATGGGAATAGTTTAAACCTCTGGTGTCATCATCATGTTCTAGTTTTTTCTGTTTAGTGGTAGAGGTGGGTGGACCTCGTTTCCATGTTATAGCCAGAGTTTATACTTTTTCCCTTTGGTTTCCTTTACATTCTGGGAGAAAAGTTGGATATTTGGGCTAGGCATATTAAAGCGTATAGTTTGTGCACAGTTAGTAATAACCCTTCACCGACCTAGGGAATCATGCGATAAGAGGTATTAACTACCTCACAGTCATGTACCTTGGCCCATATAATCGTGTGATATTTCTGCTTTGGATAGAATTCTATGCATGGTTAGCACCCGGTTTCCCAAACTATGTAGACTAACTGTGTGGCCACACCAACTCTTTTTGTTTTTCGGTCTTTTCATATCAGACCATGCTAGTCTGTTTATATGGTTGGTTCTTATGGTGGGGAGACCGACTATGGGTCCCATGTAAGTTCTTTTGAAAAAATCTAATGATATTCTACCCCTTATGCCGGGGAGTCAATTCTGGCCTCCCCTTGTTAGTGTCCTGATTCTGTCTCAGGGAAATTTAAGTTGTCTCTCATGGTGGGGTGCACATTTATATCTCCCCATATCAGTAACTTGGTTGTGTCCTTGGTCTTGGCCTAGCGAAAGGTAGTCTCATTCTGAGCTATCTCACTACCAACATCCTCAATGGGTAAACATTGGGATTGGATAGCACCCAACAGATTATTTAAAGTAAGGTCAGTGTAACCTTGTTTGATGTTGTAGTTCTTTAGGGTAAACTACTTGAGTCTTGGTCAGATGGTGTTTGGGGTGTTTATTTTGAGATGAATAGGGAATTTTCATGATCTTTATAGTAAAGTGGTGTAGGTTTTGTATTGAGAGAGTATTCCTTCTTTGATTGATCAACTAGAGATATCTTAGCCTTTTTATGGCTGTGAAACATGGAAAAGGAGTCCATTTGGGCCTCTCTGTTGGGTTTGGTTTTTTTGCTTTAGGACTTGCTGTGGTTTTGGTGGGGTTAATTTTCATACCCATGACTTCTTTTAATGGAATTTTTCATAAAATTTCCTTTCTTACTTTGATTTTGGGGTTTCCCATGCATTTTGGTGGAAATGGAGGGTTTTCAAAATTGGGGCCAAACCGTGAGCCCATTTCCACTTTTAAAAATAAATTTTGTTTTTTCATAACTCCTTCATTTTTGAACATTTTACACCCATTCCACTTCCCAATTGGAATTCCCTGGTATATTAAAAACACAATATCAATTTGGATCCCATAAGAATCCATAATAATGATGGATTTGGGTTTTTTAAATGTTTTGGGTCAGCGCATAAGCCCATTTTCAGATTTATTTTTTTTTTCAATATCTCATTAATTAATTAATGTTTTTTGATTATTCCACCACCAAACCAAATAAAACAACCCAAGGATTACTGTCATTATCTATTTCTCCACTTTGGAGTTCATTTAGATCACAGGTTAGGGGGAAACTTCTTAGGGTTTCTCAAATCGTCCAAATTTGAGAAGGTAATTTGATTCTTTTATAAATCATTAAAATTTCACTCTTTCTCCACCATTTTCGTCCCCAATTAACATAATAATCCTCATTAGATCCTACATATCATTTTTTCTTTCTTGGAGGTGCATATATTGTTGTATTTTTGGTGATTTCTTCAAGATTGTTCAAGGTAAGTGATTCCTTCTTGGTTTCTTCCATTTTCCTTAGCGTTTCCTCCCCCTTCATGAATTTATAAAATGTCCAGAAGTTAGGGTTCAAACCTAGGGTTTTATTTGTTATCTCTTTGGTAAAATTTTGTGGTATAGGGATGGATTTATCTCCCATGTTGTGCGGTGGAGGTGCGGTTGAGGTTTTACACCGAGATTCAAGGGTTTTGACTTAAAAGGTAGGTGATTCCATGTGTAACCATTTCTTAATGAATTATTTTGCTTGTTTTACTAATTTTTCATGTTCCTCATATGTTATGTGGAGATAAAAAACTATTCTTTCAAGATTTCATTAATAATTTATTTCTATAGTTTCATTTTGATTTAAATTGGGTGTATTTCCATGTGAAACTCAAGTGGTATTATTTGGCTTATTCTCTAACATATGAAAGAGGTTTATTAAATGTTATTTGGGATGGCAATTATTATTTGTTAGGCTATGGGTCTAATTTTTTATTTTTAATAGGCTTTTAATGGGTTTTATTTGTGAAACCATGTAATTGCTCTTGAAAGCATTTTATGAAAATGTGTGTTTTTCATGTGCATCTTTTGTGGTATTATTTGAGTCAATTTTATAATACTTGAGAGTGGATAAATAAATATATCTAGGGATTTAAATTCTGTTTTGGATTGGTATTGGTGTGATTTTGGCTATGAAAGAGGATTTGGAAAAGGTTTTTGTGGAAAAAACATAGTTATACCCCTTGGGTTGGTTTTATGAAAATTATAAATTATTTAACGAGTTACACAAAGTGTAAAAAGGATGATTATGTAAAGTTTTAGTGGTAGTAGGTTCTTGAAATTGATTTTTTTAAATAAAAATACGTTAGTTTTTATGTCATATGTTTCGGTAAATTTTTGTAATTTTTCGAGGTGATTTATGAAATTCTGATGTGGGTGCGAAACATGTTTTCGGGCTATTTTTTGTGAGTGTGATCTGAAAAATGGACTTTGTTTATGAAAAGGATATTATGTAACATGTGAGTAGGATTTTATGTGATTTTTATCATCTTAGGAAAGATTTGATAAAATTGTTAAAGTATTTTTTGAATTGGGAAAGATATGAAAAATGTGTTGTGGGCTATTTTTGTGTGAGTTGGATTTCAAAACCAATTTGAATAAAGAGGGGGATGATGTCACTTGTGTAATATACATGGGGGATATTTGGTTAATGTGTAATGTGGAAGTTCTATTTTCATGTAAAAACTATTTTTCCTGGATTGTTGATCTTATTTGAGCACAAGAGGGAAACCCGGGTATCCAGGTGGGTGGATGTGTACTAGTATGCTAGTGATCCTATGGGGTTTTCCCTCAGTTTCATGTAGCAAGATTGACACTTAAAAAATTTACTAAAATATGGTGATTATGATGATGTAAGACCAATAGGTTAGGGTTTATATTCACTACTAATTTCTCATGCATGAAAGCGAATGTTATGATGGTTACTTTTACCGAGATACGAGGTACCTGGGACCCACAATGAGCTAGTGCCTAGGGGTTATTTCATATTGCATGTGATCATTAGATGATTTGTGCTTACCATCATCATACGGTATGATTGGATGAAAAGATTCATTATCTTTTAAATTTCTTTCAAAAGTTCTGATTCTTTAAAATATCTGACTTTAAAAAATCTTTTATTTAAAGGTGCATCTTTTAGAAAATGTAGGTTGCATTTCATGTTTTGAAAAACTTGCATGTTTTTCATCTCTAAATGTTTATCACATGGAATCTATTAGTGGTTTTATCTTACTGGGATTTGGATCACACCCTACTTACACCATTGGGTGTATGTAGACTTGGATATTTTTGTCATAGTTTTGGGTAGAGTTTTTAGTTCCAATAGTTTGGGATTCTATCAGGTCCTTCAAGGGGTTGTCTTGTGGAGATGGCTTGAGGGCAATGCCTCTTTCCATGAGGATGGTTCTTGGGTTGTCAATTATGGGTTTAAATAGTTTTTTTAGTATTTTATAATTGTTTTAAACTATGTAATTAAATTATGGTTCTTTGTAATATATGGTTTGTTTCGAAAAATCTAGATTTTTCATATTGAATTTGATTGTTGTTTAATGTTTATAAGCTTAGGTAAATCATTTCCAATTTTCAGTTTATGATACCCAGGCACTTGTGCCAGCCTGTGGGGATTGGGAATACCCTTTGGGCCTTGCCAAAGGCCAGGTCGGGTTCTAGTTTTGATGGTGACCAGATCTGGTTCATGATAGTTATATCACTATTGGGTCATTATGATGTCATAAAACACATTATATATTTAAATGGTATTTAATTATTACCAAAAAATTTGACTATCTCAGAAAATTATGAAAAATTAACCATTGGATAAAATCAACATCCTGATTCCAAAAGTTATATTCATTTTATATAAATAATTTTCAAAATATGTGAATTTTTACTTTTTAAATAAAAACCGTCAATTATAAAAAATTCAAGGGGCTTTGACAAAAAACAGATTTCTAGCATTAATAAAAATTAAAATTGTATTTATAAATATTATAAGATAAATTATATTTAATAAAGATTAATTTTTTAATAATATTTTAATAAAATATTATTTAATAAAATATTAAATTAATTCATAAAAATATATTTCTTAATTGAATATTCACTAAAAATACTATTTGTGCTAAAAAACTATTTACAAAGTAACAATAATAAAATGAATGTATATTATTTATTCTATAAACAAATAGTGTATATAATAATAGTGCTAGGGTCTTATTACATAACCCCTTATAATACCTGCATAAGACCTAAGGGTAAGGTGTACGATGGTGACATACTTTTGGGGTGTCTTGGATAACATCACTAGGGTTGTAAACTCTATAAACTTCCACTTCTCCTGTAGGCAGTTCCTTTCAATCTCAACGTGTTGAAGAACAACTTGGGCTTGGTCAAGAGTGAATCTCAGTGATGACACCTCCTTTATAATCTCTGAAAAATGGGCATTGTATGGAGAAATTATACTGGATGAGGTCATCACTTCCTTTTTCTGAGTAAATTGGATTTGTTAAAGCCCTATATTTATACTAATCATGTGATCACTATTCAATGACTATATTAGCAATGGTAACTATTATTAACTATATTTTAAAATCCAAAAACATAAGACCAAGGAAGTAAATATTTTATACAACAATTTTAGATAATAAGAAATTTAATTATATTAATGGTAATTTTTATTAATAAAAGTTCTGGTCGTTACAATATTAATTTATAAAAAAAATTAGTTTATAGTGATCGAAAACCACCAAATTAATCGAAGAATTTATCATAAAAAATTTATATAATAATTCATCCTCAACCATAGTAACCAAATAAATTATATGATAATTTAACCTTATGCATGTACATTAATAACATATAACATCAATTTTATAATTCTATTCTCATTTTGCATTAATTTACATACAAACGAACCCATCATAAAAACTAATGAAACAAACACTCACAAATGATGATATTGAGTCTCTTAACCCACAAAACAACCATAAATGAACATAATAAAATTATACTAAATCAAATAAATGTGTGAAAGGTTATTAATTAAGTTATTAATAAGTCTAATTTCATATTACATGACCTTAAGTTCAAGAGTGGAACATATTCAGACATAAGTTAAGGGTTTTCTACCTGGACCTCCATTTTCTTTTGGGTTAATATCTATCTCTTTTAATACCATTTAAATTATTATTTATTATTATGTAACCATCATAAATTATTTTTTAATGTTATATATATGTGTATTAACCAGAAAACTTCTTTATTTTATACGGAGATACATGATTTAAAAGGATCTTTTAAAAATTATTCTTGATATACAAGTCCAATTCAATGGAATTTCTAAAATTGTTACCTATTTTCAAAGGAAATCTATAATATGTTTTAGAAAAAATTATTTTTCTAAATTTAATAATTTTATTATGATAATACAATATTATTTAACTTCTAGTTTTATAAAAATATTGTTTCAAAATAACTCTTCTTTTCAAAGTAAAAGCGTATTTATCTCAAGAATTACTCAACGATTTTATAAGAGTAATTTTTTCTATTTCAACTCTCTTATTGAATATTATGTGTAATTGGGAATAATATTTTAAGATATCATAGAAAATATTTTATTTAATGGGTTATGATTAGTTTTACTATGGATGTGCTATATTGAAACCATTCACCATGTTACTCTGAATGGTTAGTGTTTATATTTGGGGAAAGTTATTTCCATTTAATATGTTAGTAATAATATGAATGTATATATTATTTAAGTTTTTCCTCATTAATATTAGTAATGATTTGGACTTATTAAGTGATGGGTGGGTCAATTTTTGGCCCCTCAATGCATTGGTAGGTCTCAAGAGACCAAATAGATATGGAATTTTCCATGGCCTTACCCATTTTAAGATGTGGTTTTGGCTGAGGCCTTAATAATTTTAAGATGTCTTGGATGAGCCCTTGATGGTATATTTCAAAATTTCTATCATTATTAAATCTTTCATTATGAAACAAGATATTGATAGTCCATGTTGTTAGTCAACTAGTAGAATATCCCTGGTTATGTTTTATGGAATTATTTGATCAATTTTTATTCATTCCATATTATGCTCGAGTATATTTTTAAATAAATTAATTTTTTGTAATTCATAATGACTAGTGTTTATGTTTATATTTTCTTCCACTGTATTATTTACCCTTAATGAGAATTTGAGCTCACCCCTTTCAAATGTTTTATTTTCCCCAGGCTGTGAAGAAGTATATTATGAATAACTTGTAAGGATAATCTAGGAGATTATGTGTGATTCAAAAGAAGTTGTTATGTTGTTTTTTATATTAAATAAGTATTTTTGAAATTATGTATGTATTTTTTTTCCAAATCTACAAAAATATTTTTTTCCTTTGGGGTATGACTTCCTTGTTTATATGCCAATGTAATAAAATAAGGCACCAGCTCTGGGAAACTAGGGTGGGGTCCTTACAAAAATACCATGTTGAGCTTGTTAGAAATTATAAATTATTAAAATTATAAACATGGAATAAATTATACCAAATTACAGTGATAGAAGTGATATAAATTATTTTAAAATTAATCTCATAGTCGGGTCGATAATGCGGGGTTCTAAAGTAAAAACGATCAAATGTTTGCTTTGTTTTATATCCTATTTCAATGTGAAATTGGTTCCAATTACCTAAATTGGATTAATAGATAAAAAATAATCTAATTAAACATATAAAATAAATTAAAATATAATTTTACTTTATAAAAAAATTATATGAAAAAACAGTTTTGAATTAAAAACATGGTATTTTTTTAGTATTCATCCAAAAATGAAGTTTCTCAGAAAAATCCCAAAAATTATCCCGTAGCTAATTTTGAAATTATAAATTAAAAAATTAAGTTTATATTATCAAATAAAAATTATAAATGTGTCTAAAATTAATTTTATTAATTTTCATAAAAGGACATTAAAAGCAGTTCATTCGAGAAAATATAATTTTTAAACATATAAGGACTTTACCAAAAAACATATATTTCATTATAAATATATTTTATTTATATGATATAGTTATAACCAATATTTGAAAAGTTTTTATTACTATTCATATAACTATTTTTAATTTCTATGTTATAATTATCTTGTTTAAATAATTATAACAATTAAATGAGGTTTCATAGAAACATCAGTATTGCATGTAACGTACGCCAAGTCAGTGTTTCATGTAACATACACCGAGTAGGTGTTATGTGTAACATACAAAAAGTTGTTTCCATGTAACATACACCATATTCAATTCCATATGAAAGGAATGTTTGACTTAGTGCATTATAATACTTAAATGAAATTTTAATTTATTCGAAAAAAGGTCCATAAAAACTTATGGTGTTACACCCACTCTTTGGAAGATCCTTCAAGAGAGAATGGAAATTAATTTTATCTGATTAAATCCATGTTGGATACATTTGTTTTGAAACTATTTAAAATTTATCTAAATTCTCCTAGAGTCATACAAGAGACTTCGCATGTGAATCCATCAAACTTTGGAAAGTGACTTAGAATTCCAGTTTCAAGAACACAACCTTGTTGATTATTCATGTGTAAATATCTATTTTTGTTATTTAAATTAGACACATATAGTTCTATTATAGTTCTATTAAATTGAGTTGGATTATATTCTATGTTATCATTTCTTGAAGTGTCTCTAGTGGATAAAGAAGAAGGGTATGATGAGTCATTCATTGGAATAGTGAAAAAGTCCCTTTCAACTTCCTCTATGATTCTAAATGTTCTATGTATTGCTTGAACATTTCTCTCAACCTATAGATCAAAACCAATGAGGTGAGATTGATTTTATTTTTTTAATATTTGGAATTTTTTTAACAAAAGTAAAATAATAAAACTGGCCTACCTGTTTATGGTTTCATGTTTATTGAACAACCTATCATGAGAATCTCAATAAAAAAATTTGAACCTTTTATAAATTTCAATTGTTTCCGGAGTTCAAGTTATATATGGAGAAGATAATTCTATGGTTTTGTTTGACGTTCATTTTGTGGGTTCAATTGTTGAAAATTATAATGTGAGAGTGAACATTATTATTTCTAAAATAAATTTTGAATAAGTGACCTAACCTTAGATATCCTCTTACCCACCCTATTAAATCATTATTCAATTTTTAATATCTAGGTTTCTCTCCAATCAATATAAATATCACTCAATTACTCTCTCTTGGATTTGTTGGTTTAATAGGAGGGATTAAATAATAACTGGAAGCTCCAAGATACCTTAACCCAATAATTATAGATCTTTGATTACCCTTAATTTAACCCACTGCTGAGGATCACATGTAAAGGAAAAGACCTAAGTGGTCCCTATGTGCAATCCAATGATGGAGGTATAACTAGTTCAAAAATATAAGGAATAAAAAATCTCATATTTCCTATACAATTCAAATAATAAAAATATTAATAGAAGAGAATAAATATTGAAAATGAAAATTTCATTAACATGGGAAAGGGGAAACTCCTCATCCACTACGGTCATAGTGGGCCATCACTAGAGTTATTACAATGGAAAATAAAAGAATGAAATAAATAATAGTAGTTATTGTAAGAATACATTATAATAGTGATAAAAAGTCTACAAGACTAGTGAATAGTGTGTTATTTATATAGTAGTGCTTGGGAATATTTGGAACTCATTGAGATTATCCATGCGAGTAGCACATATTTTTATCAATTCCTCATGAATGGTCCCCAATTTCTATCACCTATCAGTGAATTTTGTATTCTTGACATGTCACGACCCGACCCTACTCAGGCTCGAGCCGCAACTACCCCAAACCTGCCTCCATAGGCCAGGGACTGGTGACCAGCGCCGAATGCACAACAACTCAGGGAGGTCTTTGCCTAAGTACCTGTACACACACACACACAGCACAATCAATGCAAAAGTGCAGAGTAAAAAGAAAAGAAAAGTACCAACTGCTATAAATAAACCACAAATGTGAATCGACCTCTAATCGGTACAAAGTAAAACTTGAAGGTAAACTGAAATGAAAAGGGCAAAACACAGGCCCAACCAGAAAAGGTGCCACAACCCAGTAATAGGTAAAAAAGAAAAACAGCTGGAAGGGTCTCCCACCTGGAACCCAACTCTGACCACCATACATGGTCCTAACTCCTGAACTTCTAAGCTCCACTGAAGTCACGCTCCACCTGTCCGTCATCTGCAAGGGAACACCAAGTGCGGGAAAATCCCAAGTAGTGGTGAGTATAAAAATACTCAGTAGGATACCCCGAAGCCTCGAGGGAGCAACAAAGGAGGTACCGAATGGTGGACAGTAGATCGAACAAGGAATAGTAAAGGAGTACAACTGAGAGAGTGCAGAAGAGTAATAGTAGAGAGTCTAGCTCAACCCAACAAGAGAAAGGAGGTAAAATCATCCAGACACAAGGAGCTGGAAACGGTGAGAAGATGAACTTCTCGTCGAGTCTTCGCTACCTATAGCAGGAGAGTACACTCATCCAATCATGAGAAGCTAGAAATGGAAAGCACGTGCCATACCCCGCGCGTCTTCAACTCTCCTGCAGGGAGAGTAAAAAAGCCCAAGAAGTGGGTATTGGAACAAGGTATATACATATTCATATTCTAAATCAAGAAGCCTGAAAAAGGTCATAAGGGGATCTCCGTCCCATTGCTCAGCCTAAGAAAGTGAGTAGCCAACAGTCCCAAAGGTAACACCATCGATCCCATCATCCCACACATCTTCCCTAAACTACAAGTCAAAGGATCAATTCACCGCACCTCGACACTATCCGCTTTGGGAGACACAGACTCACCCGCACGGTTTTAGGTCCCGTCACAAGGACGCATCTCGGTGGAGAAAGTTCCCCTCGTACTTGAGAGTTTTGGGGAAAGTCGAACCACACCTCGTCACTGCCCCGCAGTCAAGAGGTCTTATCAAAGTCAAGGTCATCCCCACACCGAACCGTATAACCAAGGGTCCCGCTCCGGTAGTCAAGGAGAAAAGTCACCGACTAGACTCATAAGAAGGCATGAGTCTGAAATGCCAACGGGTGACCCACTGGCCATCCCTGTTGGAGGGTAAAACCAAATACATCATCAGGCGACCCACTTCCTAGTCCTGCTAGAGGGTAAACCCTGAACAAGTCAACAGGCGACCCACTGCCCAGTCTCTACTTGAGGGTAGACCTGGAAGAAGTCGACAGGCGACCCACTGCCCAGTCTATTCTAGAGGGTAAACCTAGAATAAAACGACGGGCAACACACTGCCCAGCCTTCTTGGGGGGTAGACCCTCAAGAGTCGTCGGTGACCCACTACCCAATATCTGCTGGAGGGTAACCCCTAGAAGTTTATGAGAAACCCACCGCCTAGTCTCTACTGGAGGGTAAACCCGGAACTACTCTAGTCATCCCTACTGTATGGTATAACACTGGACAATAGAACTCGGAGTGGGTATCGTGCAACCACCCAACTCCAGAACTAAACCAGAGGAAACCACTCAACCCTGCTGGTCTAAATCATCATGAACAGGAGGACCCTCTATGTCACAAGAGGTCGAAGGTACTTAAATCCGAACACGACACGTACATGGGGCCCACTCGACATGTTCTCCTAGGTTAACCCCAACCGGGTGCACAAACGTCCTTGGGTACTAACCACAACGTGTAACTCCAGTCATTCCTGTATACTCCCAGAGTATACCATGTTTCCAGCCCAGAGGCTAACATGCACACGACACCCAACGCCAACGCGAAGGAGTGAGCGTAACAATTCCAACTTGCCACCCCATCGGCCCAAGCACAGCCAGCTACAACTCTTTAAAAATTACTTCACTCACACGGGAGTGCATGCGATCACACAACAAGGGTCCGCTACAAACACAGTAGAAGAACCGCCACCAGATCACCTTACTTGATTCCACATTTAAATTAGGTCTCAAAAGAGACTCTGCACATCCAAACAGATCGCACTGTTGTAATCCTCGTGAAAAAACACGCGAGATAGACTGTTATTCACCCGAATCAGTCAACCGCTGAATATGGTACTATTCACTATAGCCAGCACGTGTGGGGCCCACCCCAAGATCCCGAAACATAACAAAAGGATCACACCACTGTGAACCACTCAGAAAAACACACATAATTGACTACTCAATCGCCCAAAATGGACACCCGGTGAAAAATGTACTATTCACCATAGCCAGGTCGGGTGAGACCCACACCACAATCCCAAAAAAGGTCGGGCGAACTGCGCCATCACGATGCTCTCAGAAAAACACACCAAATTTACTAATTACTTGTGTGGAACGGATGTTCGGAGAAAAAGACGCATTTCGCCGTACCGCACATGAGTGGTGCTACGTGGGACCCGCATCCCGGTCCCGAAGCACAATGAACGGATTGCACCACTGCGATTCTCTCAAGAATGTACACAAGATGTACTATTCACATGTCCAAAACGGACACCCGGTTATAAAGATGGAAATCACCGCCAACTCCCAAAATGACTTTCCCAGGGCCCGCACCAGCGTGTTGAATTAAAACGGGCGGATTGCACCATTGCAATGCCCTTGGAAAAAAACCATGAATCAACTGCTCACACGCCCCGAACAGACGTCCAATTAAAAAGTTGTAAAAAGTCACAACCCGCTCAAATGACGGCCCATGGGGGCCACGCCTCAGCCCCGAATCAACTATCCGATATTGGACTCAAAAAGACCATCTCATTTTCGGGACCATGCAGCTGCAGAAGGCGTCCAAATCAGATGCCCTACGAATGATTTATTGTTAATAAATCATTTGATAAAAAACAATAATACTATCTTTATTATTTTACTTTTGTTTATTAATTCTTTTTTTTATCTTTTTTTTTTCAAACTATTCCCCCACGCGGGATTCTTTAAAGTCCCTCTTTTTTTCCCTCTCTCCAATCAAGGATAGAGTCATGCACACCATTCTTTATAAATTTTTTTCTATTAGCTTTTCCTCTTTTTTTTTATTACGTGGTCTTCCTCTCTAGTAGGACCCGCTTACAACGGGTCCTCTCCTCCAAACGATGACTTCAGGTCGCCTCGCCCCCGGCGACATGCACCAACACCGTTCAGCCGTGCCTACAGCCTGCGCACGACAACGTCCCAACCTGTTGTGATCACCACACCACCGCCTACCCACAACTGCCCTAGATGGACTCTAGATCTGCCGTAACCCTACGCCAGTCCACCCCTCTTGTTACCTCGCTCCCAACAAGCTCCAGACTCACGGCCAGGCTGTCCAGACCACCCTCATTCCACGAACTGAGGACCTCCCATGCACCGACAGCTAGCCACGCCGCCCCGCAGTTCCCCTGCACCGTCCGCCTTGGACGCCAGCCCCTACGGCCAGCCGCCCTACCGCTGCATCGACCAGAACCCTCACCAGAACCCTCACTGGACCCGTGCCCCGGAATCCTTCAGTGCGCTATTACGAGTTCAATCTAACTAGAAAATAAGATACAAATGCAGATCTGCGATCCTCAGCTTGAGATGTCGGTGTCCGAATGTCGCGTCCAACAGAACATTGATTTTTTGATGCCCACACGGAAGAATAAAAGAAAAAATAGGGATCAATCGATGGTCGTGAATCTTTGGACGTCATTATTGACGTTCAAAATAATCAAATTGACAATGAACAATTTTATTAATGAAATACTTTAATCAGGGATTCAAAATTCAAAACAAATAATCCTACCTGGATTTGGATCGATCATCTTTGAAGAAAAATGCCCTCGCCAGGATTTGAAGTTCCATCGTCATCCGCCAAAGGGAGGAGGAGGAGGTGAATGAGGAAGAGAGCATGGGAGGAGGGGAGTTTCTTGGGAGAGGAATGGGAAGGGTTTTTCCAGGAAGAGGGTGGGGGAAGAAGAAGAGATTAAATAAAGGAAATTAATTAAACCTTTAATTAATTAAAAACTCAACCCAATTTAAATACGCGTCTGAAACCCCAAATGCAATGACAGTTAGGTCGCGCCTAGGGTAAAAACCACCTCATAAGAACAACAACGGTCTCAAAATTTTAATCTGAGGCCTCGTTCAAAAGTTATAAAACCTAATGTCTGAGGCTGCAAAATTACGAAAACACCCCTGGGACCATTTTTCACAGAGGGTCCACGCGCATGAAAGTTACACCCTTCCCAGGGTAAAAGGCATGCTCCGAACTCAACATTGCAATCAATTTTTCAATCTGAGCCATCGTTTAATAGTTACTTGAGTTTATCCATTAAACGAATAAATTATTTATTTTAATTATCCGTTTAACATTCCGGAAGTGAGCGAGGGGTCAAACGTCCCGCACTGACATGTTTTATGTCGTACCTAGGTTAAAAACCCCATTTCGGACCCATACATACACTCAGATATCTGATCCGAAACACCATTTAGGAGTTATCCAATTTATTTTGTGTTCCCAGTGTGAACGCACTGAAAACTTAATTCCGGCCACAACGGGGCTCAAAATCACACGCCGTCTGAAGGCACTGCTCTGGAATAACATCAAGAATATTCCAAAGTCTTTTATAGCCAAAAACCGGGTTCTTAAATCATTCACTCTTTCAATAATTTCGTCCCTGAAAAGAAAAAACCAGGGAACAACTCAGGGTACTAAGCCCACACCTGGATCTCCCGTACCCAAAAGAACTCTTACATAGTCCCGCGTCACCGAACACAGAACCAAGGATTTGATCTGTTCACGCGAGGTCTGCCCTTGTTGATGACGTGCATAGGAGCACACACACATCTCCTCAGGTGAGTCACGCGGGAGATGTCGTGCACCCACTCTTGACTTTGGGGTTAGGGAAAGGCGGTAGGGAACCTCGCCATCCCTTTGCACGGTCTCAAAAGACCCGAAGGCTCTCATGGGTCGCCCACCTCCCCGACCAAACACCTACGTCACACGCCGAGATTGGAATCACTGCTTGAACCAGGGACAAGACTGGTGATTCCCTCCTTCATAATATCCATATGGTGAAACACCCAAGGATATCCGGCCACGCAAGATTTCACAGTCGATGTACCACAACCAAGACCCTCTTACAAGCTCGGAAGCGAAGGAGTCAAGACCATCGACTATAGAAAAAGGTCCTACTCCTTTTACCTTACCAACATAGGGTTACACTGATGCCACACATCACCCTGTTAACACCTCAAACAAGAAGTATGGAGAAAAATTATTCCACACATAGAGTCTAACAATTCTACTGCAAAAAGCAGAAGAGCTGTAGAGCATACCTCTTATCACCTCATGCTCTGAAGAATTGGAGACATCCAAAGCTCGCGGCGGTCTATGGTCCCAACTATCATCTCTCGGAGCCTAACGTGGACCACCTGGGGGTGATGGGAAGACCTCATAAAGTCATTCCCCACTACCATTTTTTCCCACTCCTCTGCTAGCACCACCTCTCCGGGTATTACTCCGATCACGGCACTGCCTCTATTGTGGCGACGCACCTGCTGCCTGCCCGAAGCTCTCCGCATGCCTGGTCGGGCAGTCCCATTCCATGTGACCTTGCCCGTCACAAGCATAGAACTGGTGCTCTCCGGGATGCACTGGTGCCCTCTGGCGCCACTAGGGTGCACGACCACGCCCCTGAGTCCGGTTATCGGAAAGCCACCTGCGTCGAGTTTCTGTCTGCTGACACCAGCTAGCTGCAGTAGACGTCTCGGCTCCATCGTGACTACTGCCACTACCAACTGTAGTGCGTGACAAGAATCTCTCTACCACCAGTACCTACTCTAGCACCCCGACATATTTGTAAATTCCCAAGGGTACTATGGCATCATGAATCTCTCAGCAGAGACCCTGCTCAAACTTCCGTGCTCGGAAGTTTCCGTCATGGACCAAGTCTGGGGTAAAAGCATGCATGGTCTGTGAAACTAGCCACATACTTGGCCACCGTCATCCCTACCTACTGAAACTCTAGGAGCTCCTAAATCTGAACGGAGCATAAACAAAAGAAGAAAAACTACTCATGAAATAATCTACTGAAATTCCCCCCACGAAAGCGATGACTCGTCAAGAAAATGAGTCACTAGACTCCACCAACGCTAAGATGCTCCACAGAAAAGGTTGGCGACAAAGCCACCATAAGATCTGCTGGTGTCTGCACAAGCCTGAAGAGGCGAACCACTGTCTCAAACCAAACCTCTACTGCCTCAGGGTCTGTCTCACCACTGAACCTCAGCTGTATCTATCGCTGGAACTCACGGAGCACGCTCAACCTGTGCTCAATCTCAGTCTGCTCTGCTGAAGTTGTCTGCTGCTCAACAGGTGGGGGTGCTTCTACCAGCCCACCTGGAGAAAGGGGCTCACATGATGGGTCCTGGACTGAGGCCTCATAGCTCACAGGGTCGTCGTCATACACCAAAGCTGGTATCCTGGTTGTCTATCTTCGCAGAGACATCCTGAATGTTATCAAGGAGTGTCGCGGTCAGATGAGCATACATGTATATAACCATAACAACCATGGGGAGCTGACTCAAGAAGGACAGTCAAAGTCTCAATCCTATGTGATGCACAAACCAATTTTCCCTGCAACGAGTGTCTCAGCATTCTGAGTCGACAAGCGGGTTATCAGGGTACTGGTGAATGGATACATCGGCTGCCGCACCATCACTAGACTCTCTGGCCTAAGAGCCGCTCTCGAGACACGTTAAAACTGTTTCCATAAATCCCAACCAATTCCGTTTTAGGGAAGTCCGAACAATGTCCCAAGGAACGAACCAACTTTGTTATCAATTTTTCACGACCCGACCCTACCCGGGCTCGAGCCGCAACTACCCCAAGCCTGCATCCATACTCCAGGGGCTGGCGACCAGCGGAAAAGGCACAAAAACATGAGGAGGCCTTTTCCTTAGTACCTGTACACACACACACACAACACACTCAATGAAAAAGTGCAGAGTAACAAGAAAAGAAAATTACCAACTTCTATAAATAAACCACAAATGTGCATCAACCTCTAATCAGTACAATGTAAAAGTTGAAGGTAAACTGAAAATAAAAGGGAGAAACACATGCCCAACTAGAAAATGTGCCACAACTCAGAAACAGGTAAACAAAAGAAAAACATTTGAAAGGGTCCCCCACCTGGAACCCGACTCCGACCACCGTACGCGGTCCAAGCTCTTGAACTCCTACGCTCCACTGAAGTCACGTTCCACCTGTCTATCATCTGCAAGGGAACACCAAGTGTGGAAAAAGGCCAAGCAGGGGTGAGTATAAAAATAATCAGTAGGATACCCTGAAGGCTCGATGGAAAAACAAAAGAGGTACTGAAGGGTGATCAGTAGATCGATCAGGGAATAGTAAAGGAGTACAACAGAGAGAGTGCAGAAGAGTAACAGTAGAGAGTCTAGATCAACCCACTAAGAGAACAGAGGTAAACTCGTCTAGACACAAGGAGCTGGAAATGGTGAGAATATGAACTTCTTGTCGAGTCTTCGCTACCTATAGTAGGAGAGTAGACTCGTCCAACCATGAGAATCTAGACACATAAAGCATGTGGCATACCCCACGCGTCTTCACCTCTCATGGAGGGAGAGTAACCAATCCCAAGAAGTGGGTACTGGAACAAGGTATATACATATTCATATGCTCAATCAAGAAGCCCGAACAAGGTCGTAAGGGGATGTATGTCCCGTAGCTCAGCCCAAGAAAGTGAGTAGCCGACAGTCCCAAAAGTAACACCATCGATCCCAGCATCCCACACGTCTGCCCTGAACTGCAAGTCATGGGATCAAGTCACCGCACCTTTAAACTATCCTCTTTGGGTGGCACTGACTCGCTCACATGGTTTTAGGTTGCATCACAAGGACGCATCTCGGTAGGGAATATGCCCCTCGTACTTGATAGTTCTTGGGAATGTTGAACCACACCTCGTCATTACCCCACAATCGAGAGGTCTCCTCAAAGTCAAGGTCGTCCCCACATTGACTCGTACAACCAAGGGTCCCGCTCCGGTAGTCACAGAGAAAAGTCACCGACTAGCCTCATAAGAAGGCCTGAGTCTGAAATGCCAAAGGGTGACCCACTGCCCAACCCCGCTGGAGGGTAAACCCTAATACATCATCAGGCGACCCACTGCCCTGCCCTGCTGGAGGGTAAACCCTGAACAAGTTGACAGGCGACCCACTGCCCAGTCTCTGCTGTAGGGTAGACCTGGAAGAAGTCGACAGGTGACCCACTGCCCAGTCTCTACTAGAGGGTAGACCTGGATTAAGATGACAGGTAGCCCACTGCCCAGCCCTGCTGGAGGGTAGACCCTCAAGAGTCACCGGGTGACCCACTGCACAGTCTCTGCTGGAGGGTACACCCTAAGAGGTCGTTGGGTGACCCACTTCCCAGTCTCTGCTAGAGGGTAAACCCTAGAAGTCGATGAGCAACCCACTGCCCAGTCTCTGTTGGAGGGTAAACCCGAAACTGCTATGCTCATCCCTACTGGATGGTACAACACTGGCCAATAGAACTTAGAGTGGGTATGGTGCAACCACCCAACTCCAGAACAAAACCAGGGGAAACCACTCAACCTTGCTGGTCTAAACCATTGTGAATAGGAGGACCCTCTATGTCGCAAGAGGTCGTAGGTACGTAAAGCAGAACAAGACATGCACATGGGGCCCACATGATGTGTGGACCCAGGTCAACCCCAACCGGGCACACAAACGTCCTTGGGTACAAACCACAACGTGTACCTCCAGTCATTCCCGTATACTCCTAGAGTATACCACGTTTCCAGCCTAGAGGATAATGTATACACGACACCCAACGTCAACGCGAAGGCATAAGCGTAACAATTCTAACTTTCCACCCCATCGGCCCAAGCACGTCCATCTACAACTCTTCAAGAATTACTTCACTCACACGGGAGTGCATGCGATCACACGCCAAGGGTCTGCTACAAACACAGTAGAAGAACCTCCACCAGAGCACCTTACTTGCTTCCACATTTAAATGAGGTCTCGAAAGAGACTCCAAAAATACAAAGGGATCACACCATTGTAATCCTCGCGGAAAAACACGCGAGATAGACAGTTTACTCTCCTGAAACGGTCAACTGGTGAATATGGTACTATTCATTGTAGCCAGCCCATGTGGGGCCCACCCCAAGATCCCAAAACTGAACAAACGGATCACACCACTATGATCCCCTCAGAAAAACACATGGTATTGACTACTCAATCACCTAAAATGGACACCTGGTGAAAAATGTAGTATTCACCGTAGCCAGGTCGGGTGGGACCCACACCACGATCCGGAAAAAGGTCGGGCGAACTGTGCCATCGCGATGATCTCAGAAAAACATGCCAAATTGATTGCTTACTTGCGTGGAATGGATATCCGGAGAAAAAGATGCATTTCGCCGTACCGCACATGAGCAGTGCTACGTGGGACCCGCATCCCGGTCCCGAAGCACAACTAACGGATCACACCACTGCGATTCTCTCGAGAAAGTACACAAGATTTACTATTCACAAGTCCCAAACGGACACCCGGTGATAAAGCTAGAAATCACTGGTAACTCCCAAAACGGCCCTCGCGGGGCCCGCACCAGCGTGCGGAAATAAAGCGGGCGGATTGCGCCATTGTAATGCCTTTAGAAAAACACTCAGAATCGACTGCTCACACTCCCTGAACGGACGTCCAAGTAAAAAGTTGTAAAAAGTCACAACCCGCTCAAACGACGGACCATAAAGCCCATGCCTAGCCCCGAATCAAGTATCCGATATTGGACTCAAAAAGACCGTCTCATTTTCGGGACCACGCAGCCGCAGATGGCGTCCAAATCAGACACCCTACGAATGATTTGTTGTTAATAAATCATTTGATAAAAAACAATAATACTATCTTTATTATTTTACTTTTGTTTATTAATTATTTTTTTATCTTTTTTTCCCAAACTATTCTCCCACGCGGGGTTCTTGAAAGTCCCTCTTTTTTTCCCTCTCTCTAATCAAGGATAGAGGCATGCGCACTATTCTTTATCATTTTTTTCTATTAGCTTTTCCGCTTTTTTTTATTACGTGGTCTTCCTCTCCAGTAGGACCCACGTACAGTGGGTCCTCTCCTCCAAACGGCGACTTCAGGTCACCTCGCCCCCGACGACATGCACCAACACCGTTCAGCCGTGCCTGCAGCCTGCGTACGACGACGTCCCAGCCTGTTGTGATCACCGCATCGCCGCCTACCCACAACCACCGTAGCTGGACTCCAGATCTGCCGTAGCCCTACGCCAGTCCGCCCCTCTTGTTGCCTCACTCCCAGCAAGCTCCAGCCACATGGACAGGCTGCCCAGACCACCCTCATCCCGCGCACCAACGACCTCTCTTGCATCGGCAGCTAGGCACGCCGCCCCGCAGGTCCCCTGCACCTACCACCTTGGATGCCAGCACCACCGGCCAGCCGCTCTACCGCCGAATCAACCAGAACCCTCACCAGAACCGTCACCGGACCCGCGCCCTAGAATCCTTCAGTGCGCTATTCCGGGTTCTATCTAACTAGAAAAGAAGAGACAAATTCGGATATGCGATCCTCAGGTCGAGATGTCGGTGTCCGAATGCCACGTCCAACAAAACATTGTGTTTTTGATGCCCACGCGGAAGAACAATAGAAAAAATAGGGATCGATCAGTGGTCGTAAATCTTTGGTCATCGTTATTGACGATAAAAGTAATCGAATTGACAATGAACAATTTTATGAATCAAATACATTAATCAAGGATGCAAAATTCGAATCAAAGAATCCTACTTGGATTTTGATCGATCCTCGTTGACGAAAAATGCGCTCGCCAAGATTCGAAGTTCCGTCATCATCCGCCTAAGGGAGGAGGAGGAGGTGAAGGAGGAAGAGAGAAAGGGAGGAGGGGAGTTTATTGGGAGAGGAATGGGAAGGGTTTCACCAAGAAGAGGGTGGGGGAAGAAGAAGAGATTAAATAAAGGAAATTAATTAAACCTTTAATTAATTAAAAACTCAACCCAATTTAAATCCGCGTCTGAAACCCCAAACGCAGTGAAAGTTAGGTCGCGCCTAGGGTAAAAACCACCTCCTGAGAACAACAGTGGTCTCAAAATTTTAATCCGAGGCCTTGTTCAAAAGTTATAAAATTTAAAGCATGAGGCTTCTAAATTACGAAAACGCCCCTGGGGCCATTTTTCATAGAGGGTCCGTGCCCGTGAAAGTTACACCCCTCCTAGGGTAAACGGCATGCTCTGAACTCAATGGTTCAATTGATTTTTCAATTTGAGCCACTGTTTATGAGTTACTTGAGTTTAACCATTAAACAAATAAATTAATTATTTTAATTATCCGTTTAACATTCCGTAAGCGAGCGAGGGGTCCAAAAGTCTTGCACCGACATGTTTTATGTCATCCCTAGGTTAAACACCCCATATCAGACCCATACGTAGACTCAGATCTTTGATCCAAAACACTGTTTAGGAGTTATCCCATTTATTTGGAGTTCCCAGTGTGAATGCACTGAAAACTTAATTTCGGCCACACCGGGGCTCGGAATCACACGCCATCTGAAGGCGGTGCTCTGGAATAACATCAAGAATATTCCAGAGTCTTTTATAGCCAAAACTGGGTTCTTACATGAAATTTATGCATATTAAGGAATATGCCAGTTTCTTCTTAGAATCTATTATATTCTCAATCATATTTTTACTCCTTATATGATAAATCTCCATATAATTTGGAGGTGAAGTGATTCAGTGATTCACAATATAGTTTATGTAATCCAATACCCAATGAATGAAGATAATGAAAACATTGGAATTTAGATCTAGATCCTAGTGGATTGAAAAAGGGTATAAATGGGTCTTGGATGGAGGTGTAATTATTCCTTAAAAACTGGGCTTGTTGTCTTCCAATTTAGACTTACAAGAAGTAACAATGAGTGAAATATTAATTGAAAAGATTTAATGATATTCGAAATTTGTGTTGGACTAATATGATTCTAATTAAAATAGAAGTCAATTATGTTATCCATGATGAGGTTGTTTATGGTGCTGTAAATATCAAAATAATATTCATGCAACATTCCAAGGTTGTCTTGGGTTCTATGATGTCAGACATCAATTTTTAGGTGGTCGTTTTTGAATTTTTCTTTGGATATCCATAGATCAAATTGTATGTGACATTTTGAAGCCACAACTAGTGATATGGGGTCCAAATATGTATCTATAATCTTTAATCTACATATGAAAAATATAAATTATACAAACAATATTTTTTCTACTAAATCCAACATTGTAGATTGCATGGGTTTGACATCTATTATTGAAATTCATCTAGTCTTATCTTCTCATGAATGCTTTAATAGGATTTGATCTTCACTAGTGTGGTTAGAATTCATTAGTTCTTTTTGGGGATTCTACTATAAGAGACTATGGAAAATCACAACTTAAGGGTGGAATGGCTCAGATTTTCGAGCATGGAAGCAATCTCGAGTGTCCTCTTCTTCAGATCTAGTACCATTTTTAGTGGTTCTATTCATGTACATATTGAAAAGATTCAGTGAGGGAGATTCATTGTGGTGATTCATCTTGTCTAGATCTCGTTATAAATTGGGAAGTCATCTGGAAATACCTTTATCTAATGTTGGATCACAACTCATGATATCTATTAGTGGGGTGATCAATGTTCTTCTTTAGGTGAGGAGATTCATTTATCCAATTGTTCTGGACAGGTTCACAAAATATAGATGGCGGTTGGTTATTCTATAGGGCATGGCTTTATATAATTAATTCATTTTAGTTTTGAAGTGTCTATGAAGATTTTGGCTCAAAATTTCTTAATCAACCATGAATTTTAGTAGGTTTCAGTGTAGCCACACTGTCGGATGACAATTATAGGCACAATCACTTGAAAAGTGACCCTAAATCTATAGAATTTTTAAGGTTGTGGTGGATATTTTTCTCTCAAATTCACTTAAGTGACCGTGGAAGATAGTGAATCAGCTTACCGAAAGTGATTGGTAAGGAGGAACATGATGAATTGTCATTTTCACATGTAACTAGTTCCTAGAACATGCAGTAACTTGATTTATACATGCATGGGTAGTTGCCAAGAATTTTCACTTAAGTGATAATGAGGTGATCTTGTAGCCACTAATATATTTTCATGGAACTTTTTCAGATTCCCAGTCTTCATTGTACAAAAAAATCATTTCAGTACAGAAATTGTTTCCAAATTTTTTTTAAGAAAGATAAAATCAATGAAAAACACAGATTCTCATCCCCCAAACAATTTCATTCCCAATTATTTAAAATTCATTTAAATCATAAAATATAATGTAGTATATTGAAATAAAATATCAGTTTCCTCAATTAAAAATATCACTCTAATCTGAGTCAAAAAACAAAATTCACAATTTACTTTTTTTAAAACAATTTTTATTTATGTATTTTAAATTAATTTAAAATATTTGTGGATAAATTAAAGATCAAAATAAATTAATCTACGAATTTAACATGAAATTTAAGATTTAAAATTTAAATTCAAATTTTAAAAATAATAAATAAAATATCAATTTAATTTTTAATTTTCTTCAATGTCTTTTTATAGATTCTTCATATACGTCAAAAAATTGAATAAATCTATTAAATCAAGGCTAATGAATTTTTTTAATAAATTCCATATTTTAAAAAAGTGTCATTCATGAATGAATTACCAAGTATTTGAATTAATACTTTGGTTATTATTAGTGAAAATTAATTAACATTTAAAACAATTTGTGCTCAAATTAGCAAGGTATATGATGAGAAACCTGATGAAGATTTTATGGAGAAACAATGAATTGAGAAGGTTTGGAAATGAAAAGTACAAATTGTGAAATATCAAGAGATTATTTTTGGTAAGAGTACCTACAGAATTAATTCTTGTGATTTTCTCCATGAAGATAAGATCAAGACCAAGGAAAGTTAATATATGTTAGGTTTAATCAAAACCATTTTATATCAAAAGCTTTTTTTCCAAATTTAAGGATACTAAAAAATCGGTGGTCTATAGTGATTGATGATATTCCACATCTTGAGAAAAAAAGGTGTTCACCATTTTCCATGTATTCAAAAACTATATATTTTTTACTTTTTAATTGGTTTTTGGTGATATATGATCATTTAAGAGGTTTTATCAAAATATGAAAATGAAATTATAACATTATTTGATTTTAAAATTGGTTATTGGTGCAGTGAAAGTGATATCATGTTGAATATATAATTGCTAGTACATGTGTGATTTTTTTTAAAAAGATCAATAAAAAATTCAAATGAAATTGGTATAAAAGTCCAATTATTATTTTTGTGTAATTAACACATATTATCTATTGGAATTAAGCCATGAATATAGAAGATGATAATTGGATAGAGAATCAGTAACATATATAATTTTAATGATTTATTTATTTTGATATAGCATGTGATATCATCAGAATTTTCTCATTATATCAAATTTTTCAAGAGATGGATGAATCTCAGGATTAATATAAAAATTATATTCAGTGATGAAGTTGATAGAGTCTGAGGTAGTTTTCATAATAATATATGAATGGTGGTATTATTGTTAAGAATCTAATGAATATCAGTAGTGTAATGAACAAATATGTTTTATTAAATTGTTTTAAAAAGTAGATTAGTAAAAAGGAAAATAGGCATGACTCACACACATTATAATTCATGGTTTATTCGGTGTTTGTTTTCTGAATATTTTATTGAGATCACTGGAGTAATTCCTACAAAAAATATTTACGGTTTTTTTTATTTTAAATAAATTGAAGTTTTTAAGTGGAAAGAAAATATTGAAGCTAATAAAATTATCTCTTGTTTCCAACACTGATTTCTAAATCAGTAGACTTAGAGGTTTTTTCTTATTCTCATTGGTATGTGGATAGATTAATCAGTAGAAATCTTTAATAGTGCTTCCATAGTTGAAGGGGATTCTTGAGCTTTAATTTAAAATGTTTAATTATATTTAACTAGTGGATAATAAGTGAATTTTTATTTCAATTTTCATGAGTTAGATAGTATATTGAAAAAGGTGGATTATAGTCTCTCTTACCTTTTTTTGGATGCCTCACTCACGTAGTGTTTTCATGATCACAAACACTCACAAATATTTATATCATTTTAATTTAATGATTTTCAGTGTTTTTTTTGAATATAATGTAGTGGAATTAAATGAAATAATGATGATATTATTGAAGGATTATTTTTTAATTTTCATGAATTAAGTCATTTCAATCAAGTATGAAGAACCATAGAATGTTACAGAAGGAATTGGATAAAGCTCCACATGAAGATGTTGAAGTGAAGATAGTAGAGGGTGCATGGTTCTGAGAATCAAACAACTGACTTCATGTGGTAGTAGATCCTCTTTTTATAAGACCCACTACCTATCCAATGGAAATGGAAATAAAAAATAATTGCTCTATAAGTCCACCATGCTTCTGGTAGAGGTGAAGAAGTTATCCAGTTGATGTTTAATTGTAGTCCCAATTTCAAGTAAGCCACTTACTACCTAGTGGTGGCTAATTGGTATTTGGTGTAATCTAAGTAGGTTTTTTGAGATGAAATTTATTATAGTTAAGGGGGAAATAATATCAATCTTCCATGAATTTCTTACACCAAAATTATTCTATATTCCTCACACTCCACATGGATCCAAAAAAATGATTCCCTTGTCATCTTGAATGATCACCATTACTCCCAATAGCGTTGTCAAGACTGAATCAATGCTTAATTTATAAATCTCTCAAAATGCCTAAGATATCCAACATCAATTTAAGAAATGTCAAATAGTATGCCACCCTTTCTATAAAATCTCTCATCCAAATTTTTAATCATCTTTTAAATATATTTTTGATTAGGGTTGTAATATATTTTCACCAAGAGAACCTTTTATCCTAGCACCACCTTTACCCATTGCGTTCTCACTTTGCAAAAGTGAGGGATGGGTTCTTTGGCTACCGATGAAGATCAGGAAGTTTATCACAAACCAAAATTTTGAGCGATGATTTTCTTGATTGACCCTATGAAAAATAGATTAATAATATTAACCTCTCGATATGATGGGTATAAACATTGGATATCACCTTAATATATTTCTAAACTTCTTATTAATTGTTCATTATCTTTCTTTACTTTATCACATTACTTTATTTTTCAATGATTCTCATACTAGGACAAATTTTATTTTTTAATTTCCATGAATAATTTACAGTGATATTATATTTATAACTCTCATTTAAATTATCAACTATCACTCAATTTATTTATAACATAATCATTTAATTTTGAATTAATCTTTTTAATTCTGTTTATAATATTTTTAAAAGGAAAATTCACCCCACCAACTTTCCATAATTTCTATACCTAATAATTTTTGTCAAAGGTGTGAATTTTTTATCAAAATGTATCTGGTTTTAAAAATTTTCCTTTTATTTTTTCTAATCATAATTGATTCCAAATATTGATTTTATCACACCTTCTAATACATTTTCGAATGATCTTGTTTTTCATGGAATATATTATTCATATGGGAACAATTTAATGTCAAAATTTATGAGTAGTATTAGTTACCCTATATAGAACTTGGTAATGCATGAACATGTTACAACTATAAAAAATAAATAAAATTGGACTACAAAATATGTTATGAATTTTGAATATAATAGTAATGATATAAATTCTATACATTTTAGTAATGATAGAAATTACATTAATTTTTTTCGATATAAAAATAGAATATGAAATAGAAAAAATTATTTAAATTCATGAAGAAATACAAAAATAGAGGACCCAAAATATGATATGTATCTTCATGTTTTTTAATGTTTCACTATACATCAAATTAAATCCATTACTGGAGTTTTTATTAGATTTACAAACATTTAAAAGGGAATAAATTCCCTTAGTGAAAATTTATCTACATAAACACACTTAAAGAAAATATTATTGCTTTTACATATACCATGTGATCTTAAAGTAATAGAAATAAAATAATACAAATTTTCAAAAAATATAGTGGTTGAGGAACTCATTATATCTTTAATGGAATATGAAATAATGATTAAGTGATAATAAAAAAAGGAGGCTAATGAAGTCTACGATATAATGAAACACATCACCTTTAATGATAAAAATGATGAACCATATGAAGGGGAGGTATGATAATTTTCTCAACTCTCCAAGAACATGAAAAATTTCTTGAAAAAGAATAAATTTTACAACCTATCTATGAAGGTAAGACAAAAAGGTAGAACTGAAATAAATATGCTAGAAATTCAAAAAGAATGGTCCCATTAAGCTAGAATTCCCTATCTATAAAAATATTATAAAATAAAAGAAACAAGGTAATAAGGATTTCAAAGTAACAACATTGACTGAAGGTGATGAATCAATGGGTTTAAATACCCCATCCATTTCAATTAACTCACATCCTACGTTCCGTATGGAACATGTTGATGAATATGTCATGTTTAGTAACCATCTTCATATTTCCTCCTCTTTATCTTCTTCTCCTAATTCATCCTATTCTTAATATTATTATTATTATCAAAGTCACATTTATTATGAAGACCAATAATAAACTCATGATCAATTAGAAAATGATTTTCATGAACTTATTTTTTTATATAATGTTCTTGAAAATAAATATTTTCGATTTATTCAATAAAAAGAAAATATTTTAAAACAAAATGATCTTATCTACAAAAAAAGACAATATATCCTTGAAAAAATCAACTAGATTTAGAAGAACTCAAATTTACCATTAAATAACAAAAAATTTATATTTTTAAATTAACTCAAGGTGATTAAATTTAAAATAAAATAATTAGATCTCAAAAATTGTAAAATAATGGGTCGGCGTATATCTCTTAAATCATGAAAGAACTGTATGAAATCCAATGGAAACCATTTTTATTAAATTTTTATAAAATGATAATTTGTGAAATTATTACAATAGAATTTAAAATTTAATTTATTAATGCGATTTAAAGAATTAAATATATTGGAGACCAAATTCAATTTATATTTATTCCAATTTTCACAATGAAATTATCATTCAATGAAAATATAGATTCATAAACATTTATTGTCTAACATTAGTGATCCCAAGTTTATTCTGGTACCAAAACCATTATTCTTATAATTTTTTAGGAAATGTTTTTTTAGAGAAACATAAAGAAAACTATGGAACCTAAATAGTGGTTTCTTAAGGAACATGTGTGGAAACCTCTCCCAATTCAATAAAAAGTAGATAATATAAATGGATTTCATGTCACCTTCAGCGATAATTCTATAGGTAATATAATCAGTGAATGAATCTTTAGTTTTTATAACTCAATTATAAATAAAAATGATTCATTCATCAATTTATTGATACAAAATTTACTAGGAATTAGTCAATTGTGTGATAGCGATTTTAAAATATCTTTCAAAAATGATTTTGGAAATTTTTTTACTCAAAAGGAAAACTCTAATTTACCACATAGTAAATAAAAATATGTATACAATCAATTTAAAATCTCTTTTTACTCAAACTATAATATTTTTAATTGAAAAAGTTAGTGAGCCATGTATTTTTAATAAACACTTTAGTCATTATAACACACAATCACCTGAAAAATCCAATCATTATCAACTAGTAATAAATCTACCCAAACATAATTATAGAGATGACATGGTTTGTGATTCCTACCAACATGGTTTGGAACACAAACCCACATTTAAATATAAAAAAATAATTTCATCATACAAATATCTTGAATTGATTTATATTTAACTTTTCTATCCTTCTCAAACTAAATTTGTAAGTGGAAAACAATATACTATTGTTATTATTTATGACTTTATTAGATTCACATTTTCATATTTCTTATCTAATAAAAGTGAATCTTGAAAATCATCTAATATGTTTTTAAAATGAAAAAGGTTTTAAAATTATTTCATTTTGAAGTGATTGTGGTGAAGAATTAAATAGAAAGTATTTTTATGATTTTTGTTCTTCTAAAGGATATAATCATTCAAGTTTTATGATCTGAGAACCCCTAATCAATACTGAGTAATATAGATGAAAAATCGAATTAACTCTGAAATCACTCAAACTCTATTAAATTAATTTGATTTTCCAAAATAGTTTTGGGTCTAGGCCATGAATAATACTTGATATATCATTAAGAAAGTATTTGTAAGACCTTGTCTAGAAAAAAAACCCATTTGAAATTTGAAATAATAAAAGCGCAATGTAGAATTTTTTAAAAAATTTGGTTTAAAATGTTCCATTTTAAACACCAATGATAGTATTCAAAATGTTGTTTCTAAATAAGACGAAGTTATAATTCATGGGTAATCCAACTCATGAAATGTGCCATGACCCATCCTCGGGACCCATGCCGTGACTACCCCAAGCCCACCTTCCATAAGACAGGGGCTGGAAACTAGAACCAAAGGCGTAAATCCCTAAGCTGGGAAGGAATTTCTTTTATAAAAAGTAAACAAACACAATCAGAGTACACAACTGGAAGCAAAGAACTAAACAATACTGAATACAGAAGAGGTGCTGGAAAGTAAAAGGGTATGGAAATACAAGCCCAAGAGTAAAGTAAAAGTACAATTGAAAGAAAATACAAATGAAAAAGGGACAATAGACTGAAAAGTAAAGAGTAGATCCAGGATTATCCTCCGGGATTTTTACCTGAAGGGTAGGTACAGATGGCCACCTCAGCACTCCACGTCCGTTAGACTCCTCTGTGTATTGACTCATTGAAAGGTCCACCTTTGGGTACCATCCAGTCCTGGCGCTCTCGGCCTCCATCAGCACTGTACGTCGTCTGCATCCAACACAACGAGGTACTGGCATAGCCCGTGCAGGGGTGAGTATAACAACACTCAGTAGGGACCCCAAGACCCTAGAGGTCTCACAATATCCAAAAAGGATAAACCAAAAAGTAAAGGATTCAATGGATAACCCATACTTAGGTATATGCCCATACATATACCTAAGTCATATCGTAAACCATCTCAATCATAAGGAAACACAAAAGTCATTGACTCAGCTCAAACCAGGATTCTCATTATCGAAACCACGACTGCTAGAGAACTCCTCCTTTACCGATAAAAGTGGGTCTGTCATGACACCAAGGCGCTTCTCACTATCCTTGGACTACTAAGGTACTCCTCCTGTCGAGTACCATGGGTCTGCGGCCAACTACCAGGCGCTCTTCTGCTGTGGGTCTGCCACCAACTACCAGGAACTCCCCCTAATAGCTTGCAGAGGTAATCCTCCTATCGAGTACTGTGGGTCTGCCTCCAACTAGTAGGTGCTCCTCCTCCATGGGTCTGCCGCCAACTACCAGGCGCTCCCCACCAGGCTAGTCAAATCAGTTAAGCGGTCATCAGTTCTGTCAGCTATTAGGTGTTCGCACTCTGTCTGCTCATCACTAGAAGGATCCGATCCCTGATGTACCTGAAAAAACTCCAACTGTCGCGATTTTCTCAGGTAGAAGTATCTCAAAGGTCCGTCTTGTCAATGGGATCTCAACGTAACAGACGACGCGTCATTCAGACACCTAGTCTGTTAGTTATTATCTTTTTAGTCCCGGGGGCCTGGTTGGATTCGTGTATGAACCAACCCGACCGTATCTCAACTATACACCGAACTCCAGTGGGGTATTCACAAAGGGGCCGTCTCTCATCAGCATTACCAGTGCTGCTAACAGTTCGTAAAACGGACCTCCGATGCCAAAGATATGGCCAAAGTAAGCAAAGGGTTGGTAGTGGGCCCCGGTCCGGTCCAACCCAGTCGGACCGACTCGGCTCAACCTAGTCTGAGCTGACCTAGTCTAGGTCAACCCGGATAGAACTGATGGGTCGGACCCGGCCCATTGGTCGAGTCCGCCCGCTATGTTAGGCCCGGTCCGCTGGGCCTAGACCAGCGGACTACGAGGGTGGTTTGGACTGGATGTCGCCACGCAGGCGGCTCAGCCCAAAAGCCGGGGCCAGTTTGGGCAGCGCCGTGAGGGGTGCGACTTGGGAGGTCCGCTGCCAGGAGGCCAGCGGCATGCCACATAGGACGCAGGCATGCCGATTGGACACCGGGCAGGCCGCAGGTGCACCGGGAAGGGCAACGGGCAGACCACGGCAGGGGGCCGTAGGGCACCGGGCAGGGCGCTGGGGTGCCGGGAAGGCTACTGGAAGGGGCCGGGTAGGGCACGGGGGCCCCGATAAGGCCGCCGACAGGGCACAGGTGTGCCGAGATGGCCGCCAGCGGGATCGAGTAGGTCGCCAGTAGTGCGCAGGGGCACCGAGCCTGCTGCCGGCAAGGGCCGGGCAGTGCACCGGGGCACCGGTGGGGCGCCGACGAAGTCAGGTAGCGCGCGGGGAACGCGGGCAGGGGGCGCGGTTCGTGGATGCTACGGCTAGCGCAGCCTTTATTTGCCATCTTTGTCACCGTTGCCGCATGTACCGACTCCGTCGTCATAGAACAAGAACAAGCAGGGGGGTTGGACCGTGTTCGTGCGGTCTGAGCCCTCCTTGTCTTGGTGATAGCATTTTGCAACAAAGTGCTCAACAAATGACGAAGAAACAAGGTTTATACTCATATATATACATAACTCAAATTCCACATACCTCATTTTTCATTCGGTGATCGCTGAAGGATTCACGGTAGGTTGGACGTCGTAGTTGGAGACGTTCTTCACAGGCGTTGAATTCTCCTTTAATGTGGATGTAGAGGGAGAAGACGATGTTCTTCATTCTTCGGTGGTGACATGCGTTATTCATTGGGAGGATGAAATTCTCCCAAAGGTTCTCCAAAGCTCCACCAAATGCTCCACCCAAATATTAATCCAACCAAAAAAATATAATAGACTTCTCTATTATTTTATTATTGGAAAGAGTTCAAAATAATTCAAAATAATTAAGTTACTTCACTTAATCAAATGGGTAGAGTTGGCTCATTAAATGGATGGAGAAGGTGAAGAGGCTCCCCCACTTAATTGGAAGAGTTGTCACAAACTTTATGGGGAAGGTGGAGAGTTACAAATTAATGGAGAGAGGGTTGTATTCATTAACTCAAGGGAAGTTTGGGGAGTTTAGGGGGTTTGTAGCTCATGTGGTCCCCACCTAATAATATCCTCCCAAGGGAGGTTATACATGGGTGGGCCCCACCACCATAACCTCTCATGGAAGGTTAGGGTATGGTGGCCCCCACCTCCATCCTCCCCTTGGAGGTTTTAACCACCCAAATAAAATAATGTTAATACTTTATTTTATTCAATTTAATTATAAATGCCCAAATAATATCTTCCAATCTCGTCAGAACGCAACTGCAACGAAGGTCTCACTAAGAAATCACCGACATTGTGAGTTCAATGGTGCCCTCAGATTTCAATTCCGAGCACCGGTTCAAAAGTTATAAAATCCCGTACGTACGATTACTGAATGTACCAGAACAAAACATCAAAAATTGATTCCGAGCACACTGGGCCTTGGAATCAAGCACCATTAGAAAATATTGACTCATAAAATTCCCATGTATTTAAGAAAAAAAATTCCACGGAAATTTCAGGTCTTTAAATTCTCCCCACCACAGGGCTTTACGTCCCCATAAGCTACAACTCACACTAAGGAATCAAATGGGGGTACTGAGCATACATCTGAGCCTCCCGCTCCCATGTGCTCTCCGGGAGGTTCTCGTGCTGCCAGCGAATGCGCACCAGAGGTATCGACCATCCACATAGGACCCCCTCCTGTCGATCCTCAATCTTCACTGGAACCTCAATGAAAGTCACCCCATCATTGATGTCGAGATCCCCGTGGTTGATGATGTGGGATGGATCGTGCATGTACCTCCTCAGCTAGGATACATGGAAGACTTTGTGCACCCGGTGCAACTGAGGTGGAATAGCTAAGCAGTATGCCACCTCGCCTACTCTATTGAGAACCTAGAAAGGTCTGATGAACCGCGGAGATAACTTTACACCTTGTCTGAATCTCCGTAGACCTCATCGAGGTGAGACCCGTAGAAAGACGTGGTTGCCATATTTGAACTCCAGAGGTCTCCGTCTCCTGTCAACATATGACTTCTGACTACTCTATGAATTCTTCATCCACTCCTGGATGATCTTCACCTTCTCCATGGTAGCCCGTACCATCTCTGGTCCCACCAGTGCTGACTCCCCTGGGTCTGTCCAACACATCTATGATCTGAATGGTCACCCGTACAAGGCCTCAAAAGGTTCCATACCTATGGTGGAGTGATAGCTGTTGTTGTAGAAAAACTTCTCCAAAGGCATGTTATCCTCCTAGCTGCGGCCGAAGTCGAGGACACATGCACGGAGCATGTCCTCAAGGGTCTGAATGGTCCTCAAAGTATGACCATCTGTCTGAGGATGGAAGGCGGTGCTCAAATTAAGATGTGTCCTGAAATATTCCTGCAACCCCTTCCATATCAAGGAAGTAAACCATGCATCATAGTCAGATACAATAGAAGAAGGTACTCCATGTAAGCACACTATCTCTTGCACATAAAGGCATCCCAAGATCTCTAATGAACCCTGCTCTCTGATTGGTAGGAAGTGGTCTGACTTGGTGACTCGATCAATGATCACCCATATCGAGTGGTTACTCCTGGATGTACGTTGAAGACCCCTCATGAAGTCCATGGATATCTCATCCCACATCCACTCTTGGACCTCTAAAGGCTGAACCAAGCCTGCTGGTACCTGGTGCTCTGCCTTCACTTGCTAATACGTGAGACACCGTGAGACAAACTCTGCTACCGCCTTCTTCATACCTGGCCACCAGTGCTATCGTCTAAGGTCCTAGTACTTCTTCACTACTCCTAGATGTACCACTAAAGGGGAAGTATGGAACTCCCTCAACACCTCTTCTTGAAATGCAACTGGTACCATGGTACATCCTTTGAAGAGGATGATGTGCTCCCCACTTTTAGAAAATCCCTCAGGAGCCTGCCCTGTGGATATCTGAGCATGTTGTGTCTCGCAATCAGCATCCTCATGCTACGCCTCCTTGACTCACTGAAGAAGTGGAGGAGTTACTATAAGATACTGAAGATAGACTGTTCCATCCCTATCCACAAAGTATATCTATAAGGCAACCAGCTGCTCTGGCGCCTCTCCTAGCAGCTAAATGCCAATCCTCCTGCTGAGCACATCCGCCACAACGTTCCCCTTCCTAGGAGTATAGATTATCTCAAAGTCATTATCCTGGATGAACTCAATCCATTGTTGTTGTCTCAGGTTCAGGTTCTTTTGATAGAAGATATACCTGAGACCCTTGTGATCAAAGTACACGGTAAATTTTCAACCACCAGATAGTGCCTCCACATCTTCAAGGAAAATACCACTGCTTCTAACTCCATGTCATAGGTATCATAGTTCTGCTCATGTTGTCTCAACTGCAGAGAAATATACACGATCATTTCTCTCTCCTGCATCAGGACACACCCGAGTCCGGTCCCTGATGCGTCGCAGTAAACTACGTACCCTACGCCCTCCTCTGGAAGCCTCAAAATGGGGGCACTAGTTAACCTCCACCTCAGCTCCTGAAAGCTCTGCTGAAATCTCTATGACCACACGAAGGGTTTCCACTTCTTCCTCAAGGCTAAAAGTGGTTATGTAACTCTATAGAAGTCTGGAACGAATCTATGATAGTATCCATCCATACCCAAGAAACTATATACCTCTGTCACACTCCTGGGTGGCTCCCATACAAGTACTGCCACAATGTTCGCTCGATCTACTACAACTCCAGCCTCCGAGATGATGTGTCCCAAGAAGTGAAACTCACAAATCCAAAACAGGAACTTCGAGAGCTTACCATAAAGCTGATTCTCTCAGAGTGTGTCCATTATTACTTGTAAATGGTAGGCATGCTCCTCCTTAGTAGTCTAGTAGATCAGTATGTCGTTGATGAAGATTACGACAAAGCGATCGAGTTAAGGCTAGAAGAGCCCATTCATGAAAATCATGAACACTTCTAGAGAATTGGTTACACCGAAGAGAATAACCAAGAACTCATAATGGCCATAACGACACCTGAAGACCGTCTTTTGCACATCATTGTCTCGAACTCTGAGCTGGTGATATCCTGATCTGAGGTCTATCTTCAAGAACCACAATGCTCACTTGATCTGATCAAAGAAGTCGTTAATCCTCAAGAGTGGGTACTTGTTTTTCACGATCACCTGGTTTAGGCGACTGTAGTTGACACAGAGCCTCAAGCTCCCATCTGCCTTGTTGGAGAACAGAATTAGGGCTGCCCAGTGAGAAACACTGGGCCAGATGTATCCCTTCCCTTGCAAGTCCTCAAGATGTACCCTCAGCTCGTGAAGCTCAGAAGGAGCCATTCGATATACTGGAGTATATATCAGTGTCGTCCCATGGTACAAGTAAATGTATAAGTCCACCTCCCAACAAGGATGTAGTCTTGGGATATCTTCATGGAACACATCCGCATACTGGTCCACCACTAAAGGATATATCAGACTCTCCACATCTACTACTCTGAGGGTAAATCAAGAAAACTGGTGAGAGATCAGCTGCACCATCCTCCGAGTAAGTCTGTCCTATGCTGTAAAGGTTCCCTTCTCATCGGTGATGGGGAACCTGGTCCCATCCATGCGGACACACCGCACATTGCGCCTAATACAATCGATCTGAGCATGGACTGTAGATAACAAGTACATACCCAGGATGATGTCGTAAGGACTCAACACCGATATGAGGAGATCCCAACCAAAGCTCTCGCCTCCTAGAGTAAGATCACACTATCGGTGCCAGTACGTAATCGTCGAGTCTACTCCCGTAGAAGTCTCTAGCCATAAGGATCGAGCCAACATCTCCATCGTAATCTCCAAGCTACGAATGAGGGTAGTGTCTATGAAAGAGTGACTGGCACCTGTGTCTATAAGATCTACAGATAAGGTGGAGTAGACACAGATCATACCTCGAATCATCTCCAGAGTTCCATGGTCATATGCCTCAGCAGCCTGAAGCTGAGCTCTCCCCTGTCCTCCAGATCTCTGCGGTCGGGGTGGTCCTCATGGTGGTGGTGGTGGAAACACCTCAAAACGTCGTCCAATGCCAGCTGCTCGACCAGCTCCTCTTCCACCTCTGCCTACGCCCTGCGGACCACCTCGATCAAATCTTCGCCTCTTCCTAGGAGGTCCCTCAACTATTGCTGATCGTCAGAATGGCGGGTCGGATAGTCACGAGCCATGGGACCAAGCCCACCGCATGAGTAACACTATCCGATCCTGCCATGTCCGGATCTATCTTCACTCCGGGTTCCCCGCACAACCGATCCTGAGTCATGCAGTCGTCCACCTATAGGTCTGGTCCTATTATCCCTCTATGACAACTGTCTACTGCTATTTTCAGAAGACTCCACTACGTTTTAAATAGTAGTAGGTCTCACTGCTAGTGACTACTCAGTAAAGAAAATCTCTACCAGAAGGGTTCTCTCTAACACCCCCACCTGTATCGGGATGCAGAGGGAGATCATCGAGGCTCTGATCTCTTTCCTGAGTCCCTGATCGAAGGTCCGGGCCTTGAAGTATGGGTCCTATACCATATCGGTGGAGTAACGCGAGAGGTCAGTGAAACTCGATGAGTAGTGCGCTACTGTAATACTGCCCTGATGCAGATGAAGTAGCTCCTGTATTCACACTAAATGAAGGGTATCTGGGATAAACTCCTCCTGAAACAGGCTCTCGAAGTCTTCCCAGAGTAGCGTCGCCTAGTCGTGTACCTAGAGCATCAGGCTCCACCATCATCCTCCTGCTACTTGAAGAAGGCTGGTAGCAAGGATCACCATGCAGACTTCTAGTGTCCCTGCTAGCCTAATGACTCTCTCCACAGACTCCATCCAATCCTCATCCACCTGTGGGTCTGTCTCTCCCTGGAACCTGGGTGGAATCTGGTGCTATAACTCGTGAAGCATGCTCAAGCGGCATGTATCGTCTGCTGCTAGGGCTAGTGGCATTGGTGGCCCAATGGGTGGTGGTACCGCTAGTGCCTGCATTGGTGCCAAAACTGGAAAGGGGCCCTGCACTGAGGCATCATCGCTCGACGGGTTGTCAGTGCGTACAACTCTTGGGGCTCTAACTGGTCGTCCCCAGGGAGGCATCCTGAATGAAACAGATGCAACACAGTCAAATGATTATACCTAGTGAGCTGACCTAGTTTAGATGACTTAAAGAAAAACTTTTGAAAACACACACGTAATCAGCATTTTCAAGCACTCTGTCGGAAATCAGTAGTCAGGGTCCTGGTGTGCGGATACGCCAACCGCCGCACCAAAACTGGAATCCCTGAACTGAAAAACACACTCGGTACCCTTAACACTATTGCTTCATAGAAAAGAATGATCAGAGTCCAGAGTTTTGCAGTAGAACCGACTCCTTTGATAAAAATTTGTAACGACCCTTCCTCGGGATCCCTTCCGTGACTACCCCAGGACCGCCTTCCATAGGCCAGGGGCTGGAAACTAGAACCAAATGCGTAAATTCTTAAGCTGGGAAGGCATTGACTTTATAAAAAGTAAAAACACACAATCAGAGTACAAAAATGGAAGCAAATCACTAAACAATAATGAATGCAGAAGAGGTGCTGGAAAGTAAAAGGGGCCGGAAATATAATCCCAACAGTAAAGTACAAGTACAACTGAAAGACAATACAACTTAAAAAGGGACAAATGACTGAAAAGTAAAGAGTTTATCCAGGATTGTCCTCTGGGGTTCCTACCTGAAGGGTAGGTACAAATTGCCACCTCAGCACTCCACGTCCGTCATACTCTTCTGTGTACCGACTCGTCGAAAGGTTCACCTTCGGGTATTGTCTAGTCCTGGTGCTCTAGGCCTCTATCAGCGTTGTCTGTCATCTACATCCAACACAATGAGGTGCGGGCATATCCCATGTAGGGGTGAGTATAACGATACTCAGTAGGGACCTCGAGACCCTCAAGGTCTCACAATATCCAACAAGGATAAATCACAAAGTAAAGGATGCAATGGATAACCCATACTTAGGTATATGCGAAAACATATAACTATGTTATCTAGTAACCCATATCAATCATGAGGAATCACAAAAGTCATTGACTCAGCTCAAACCAGGATTTTCATTATCAAAACCATGATAGCTAGAGAACTCCTCCTCTGTCGAGAATAGTGGGAATGTCGCGACACCAAGGTGCTTCTCACTGACCTTATACTGCTGAGTTACTTATCCTATCACGTACCGCGAGTCTGATGACAACTACCAGGAGCTCTTCCACTGTGGGTCTGCCGCCAACTACTAGGCGCTCCCCCTAATAGTCTGCAGATTAGTCCTTCATTCGAGTACCACAGGTCTTCCACTAACTACCAGGCGCTCCTCTACCATGGGTCTGCCACCAACTACCAGGCACTCCCCACTAGGCTAGTTGAATCGGTCAAGAAGTTGTCAGGTCTCTCAGCTACTAGGCCTCCACAATATGACTTCCCATCACTGGAAGGATCCGCTACCCGAGCTACTGGTAAAAACTCCAACTGTCGCGAAGTCTCACGTAGACGTATCTCAAAGGTCCTTTCCATTAATGGGATCTCAACGCAACAGAATACACGTCATTCAGATGCCCGATCTGTTAGTTATTAGTCTTTTAGTCCCAGGGGCCCGATTGGATTTGTGTACGAACCAACCAGAAAATATCTCAACTATACCCTAAACAGCAGTGGGGTATTTTCAAAGGGACCATATCTTACTGAGATTACCAGTGCCGCTGACGATTCGTCAAACGGACCTCTGGTGCCAAAGATATGGCCAATGTATGTAAAGGGTCCGTAGTGGGCCCGGGTCCTGTCCGACCCAGGCAGACCGACTCAGCCCAACCCAGTATGAGCCAACATGGTCTAGGTCAACCCAGAAAGACCCAATGGGTTTGAACCAGCCCGTTGGGTAGGTCAACCCGCTAAGTTAGGCCCAGCCCGCTGGGCCCAGCCTAGCGGACTATGGGGGCGGTTTGACCCGGATGCCACCACACATGCAGCTCGGCCCGAATGCTGGGGATGGTTCGGCTAGTACCACGAGGGGCACAACTCGAAAGTTCAGCCACCGAGAAGCTAGCAGCAGGACGCGCGGGGCGCGGGCAGGCCGACTGGACACCGGGCAGGCCGCAGGTGCACCGTGGCACCAGGGAGCGCGCTTGGGCGTGGGAAGCATGCCTGGGCACCGAGAAGACCACGCCTAGGGGCTGCAGGGCACCAGGCAGGGCGCCGGGGTGCCGGTACGGCTGCCGAGGGGCGTCGGGAAGGCCTCCGGCAGGGCGTGGGGGTGCCGAGAAGGCCTCTGGCAGGGCACGAGGGCACTGGGCAGGCCGCCAGCAGGGCGCGGGGGGCGCCGGGCAGGCCACCGACAGGGGGTGGGGGCGTCGGGCCGACCGGCAGCAGAGGCTGGGCGACCGCCGGTAGGGTGCGGGGGTGCCAGGCTGGCCATAGGCAGGGGATGAGCAGTACATCGGGGCCTCGGTGGGGCGCCGATGGAGCCGGGCAACGCGCGGGGCACGCTGGCAGGCAACATGGTTCGCAGAGGCCGCGGGAAGCGTGTCCTTTTTTCACCGTCTTCGTCTCCGTCGCCACGTGTACCACCTCCGTCGTCATCAAACAAGAACAAGAAAAGGGAAGGGTTTGATCATGTTTGTGCGGTCCAATCCCTCCTTGTCATGGCGATATCATTTGGCAACAAATTGCTCAACAAACAACAAAGAATGGAGGTTTATACTCATATATATAAAAAACTCAAATTCCCCATACCTCGTTTTTCGTTCGGTGATCAGTGACGGATTCGTGGTAGGGAGGACGTCGTCGTTGGCGACGTTCTTCGGAGGCGCCATCTTCTCCTTTGATGCAGATGAAGAGGGAGAAAAGGGTGTTCGTCGTTCTTCGTTGGTGACATGCATTCTTCGTTGGGAGGATGAAGTTCTCCCAAAGGTTCTCCAAAGCTCCACCCAAAGATTAAGCGAACCAAAAAAATATAATAGACTTTTCTATTATTTTATTGTTGGAAAGAGTTCAAAAGAATTAAAATTAATTAAGTTACTTCACTTAATTAAATGGGTGGATTTGGCTCATTAAATGGAGGGGGAAGGTGAAGAGGCTCCCCCACTTAATTGGAAGAGTTGTCACAAAATTATTGGGGAAGGTGGAGAGTGACAAATTAATGGAGAGAGGGTCGGCTTCCATAACTCAAGGGAAGTTTGGGGGGGTTTAGGGTCTTTGTAACTTGTGTGGGCCCCACCAAATAATATCCACCGAAGGGAGGTTATAATCGGGTGGGGCCCACCACCATAACCTCCCATGAGAGGTTCGAGTGTGGTGGACCCAACCTCCAACCTCCCCTTAGAGGTTTTAACCATCCAAATCAAATAAAGTTAATACTTTATTTTAATCAATTTAATTAAAAATTCCCAAAAACTATCTTCCAATCTCGTTAGAATGCAACTGCGGTGAAGGTATCACTAAGCAATCACCGATGCTATGAGTTCAACAGTGCCCTCAGATTTTAATTCTGAGCACCGGTTCAAAAGTTATAAAATCCCGTACGTATGTTTACTCAACGTACCTGAACAAAACTTTAGAAAATGATTCTGGGCACACCGGGCCTCAGAATCAAGCGCCGTCAGAAAATGAGGACTTGTAAAATTCCCATGTATTTAAGAAAAAAAATTTCCAAGGAAATTTTGAGACTTTACAAAATGTATAAAAAGTATTTAACAAAATGGATAAAAAGGTTGAAGAATCGGTCCTTGTTAGTTTTTAGTAAAATTTTATAATATCTATTTCTCAAAATGTTTTTGAAAATGAAATTTTAAATGAACATTTTCAAAATAATGATATATAAGAAGAAAAAAATATACTTAAAAATATTTTACAAAATAATTCAAAAAATAAAAAGGCCATCCCCTTGATAAAGTTCATGGATATTTTCAAGGGGAACTCATACTCATAAATATGTAAAAAATGAGGTCGAACAACTTGCCTTTTTCTCTCACCTTAAACTATAAAATATCCTTGATTCCCTTAAATATGATAATTGGATATTTTCTTTGCATGTAGAAATAACTCAATTTATAAAAAATGAGGTAACAAATTACTTAAAAATATCAAATTAATGTCCTTTTATATGATCTAAATGGGGTTTTTAGAATAAGAATAATTATTATGGTAATATTACTATAAATAAACTTAGGTTAGTAGAAAATGGATATAATCGAGAAGAAGGGATCAAATATAGTAAATCATTTAGACCCATCACTCATTTAGAATTCATTATAATATTTTTGGGATTCTTCTATCATAGTAATTTAAAACACTTTTAAATAGATGTCAAATAACCTTTTTAAATGGTTTTATTTATAAAAATGTTTCTGTGGAACAACCACCAATTTTTTAGAATCCTCTTTTTCTAAATTATTTTGTTCTAATTAAGTAATGTTAGTTAGGGATTAAATAAAGTAACTTGATCTTAGTATGAACATATTTTAAATTATCTTATTTAAAATGGTTTTAAAATGGGAAATGATGATTCAACTAATTTTATAAAACCTATTTAAAATGATTTATTATTTATTCAAATTTTTTTTTGTGATTTATTTTTTCTCCCTACCTATGATTTTATTTGTTTTGATTTTTTTGATTAAATGAAGAATTTATTTGAGATAACATTTATGGGTGAAATCAAATTCCATCCCGAATTTTAAAATTCCCAAGGAAACTAAAAAAATTACTAAACCAAGGTAATTAAACCAATGAACTATTAACAATATTTGGCATGGATCATAATAAGGAAATTTGTATTCCCATGATTAAAACATTTATGTTAACATTGGTTAAAGATTCAAAGATGGTCACTAATAAGAGTTATAGAAGTATGATTAGTAGTCTACATTACCTCACCTAAACTCAACCTGATATCATGTTCCATGTTTCACTCTATGCTTCTTTTCAATAAAATACAGAGGAATCTCTTATAAAATCATTCAAAATGATATTTTTAATTTAAAAGATCTAAAAATGTCAGGTTTTTGTCAAAAAGGAACTTCTTTTGAATTAAATTATTTTTCTGATGCTGATTTTATAAGATTCCATGTAGATACGAAAACTACTTGTGGAAAATTCCATGCACAACAAAAATCACTCATCTCAGGGACTAGTTAAGAACTAGGGATCATTTTCACAATCTATAACTAAAGCTAAATAAATTTCTATTGAGAGTCATTATGCCCAAATAATATGGATGCAACACACTTTATTCGATTTTGAGATTACATTTGACCGTATCAATATTAAGTGTGATAATACCAGTGCCACTAATATCTCCAAAAATCATATCCAACACTCTAGAACCAAAAAAATTGACCATATGCTCCATTTTTTAAGAGATACCTTCTAAAAAGGTAATATTTTATTTCATTTAATTCCAAAATAATAACAAATCACTAATATTTTCACCAAACCTCTATCCCTTTATCACTTGGAATTTATAAATGGTGAACTAAGAATGGTTCACTTTTGATAGTTTTTATTTTATCTACAGATATCTTGAGAAATATTTTTTTTGGAATTTAATTTAAATCATTTTAAAATATATAAATTCTTATTTTATATATTTTTTATTTTATCTTGGCTATGAACCCTTTATCTCTCATGTACTATCAATTGAGTATAGCCTTATCTCTTTTCTAATTACAAAATATTATTAAGAGATATTTTTTTGAATTATTTATTACATTAAAAATTATTTCTACATTATAATATCTAAAAATATGTACTTTTTATAATATTAATATTTATTTTAAAACAACCATTGGTACCATAAATTTTTTAAATATTTTAAAAAATTTATTTATAAAATATATATAATCATTATGTTTAAAATTTCTTTATTATAGATATTGTTTTTTATGTCTCAAAACTTTTTATTGAGTTGTATTTGATGAAATTTAAATTAAAAAATTTAATTTAAAATTTGGTTTTACTTCCATGTAACTTATTCAGGATCCTAAAATGAAAAAATAAATCAATGGATGTGAATGAAATCTTTAAGGATAATTGTGTCATGGAAATGGTATGTAAGAAATTTATTGTAATCATTTTTCTCATTTTATCTTCTTCTTTTATTTTCATTACCTTTTTACCATATCATTCATTTTTCTATATTATATTAAATTTCCAATATCTATACTTATTTACAATGATCCTATTAATTAGGGTTATTTAAAGAATATAATTGTTTTAAAATTATATTCATTTTTTACTCATTAACATTCAGTTAAAAAATCATTTATTCTCTTCGTTTAAAAAATTTCATCTCTTGATGCCTCTTTAAAAATCCCAATTTTTGGTCTTTCAAAATGACCATTAGAATTCACTTTAATATGATTTTTCTACAATCATAATGGTGGATAATTTCTTGAAATTTATTCATTTTCATATTTTTTTATTTAACATAGGGGTGAGGTTTCCAAATAAAATTATTTTTAAAAAGGGGGAGAAGTTTTTGAATTTTTTTTGAACTTTTCATTAGGGATTAATTATTTTACAAAGGGGTAGTTTTTTAAATTTATATTTATTATTATTTATAAATTTATTTATTTTTTAGGTCTTGAGTTCATTAAATATCTTGTTAATATATATAATTAAATTGCTATATATTTTAAATTTTATTTACACTTAATTAATAATTATATTTTAAGATTTTCTAATCATCAAAAGAGAGATATTGATTTAACTATCTCTCTCATGGTGATTTCTAGATCATTTACATTCACATATTATTCTAACATATTCTTTTAAGTGAGTTTCATTATTTAGTTTGAATATCATGTGATGGAATTCAATAACATCATGATGATCATGTTGAAGTCCTAGAAATCTATTTTCCCGCTTTTAGTCCTTAGACTCATGTTTTAATATCATTACAAAGAAATATAAGGAAGTGGAGGAGGATATACACAAACATGTTGAAGTGTATAAAATATTGTCCTTCTGGTGCCACATGAAGTAGCTCTTCTACACCATAAGACCCACTAGCCGACCAACGATGAAGGAAGTAAAAACCCGTTTCTCCAAAAGCCCGCCATCCAAAAAGGCAGTGGTTCACTAGCTAGCTGATTCTAGTTCTATGTAAGCCAGAAGCTACCCTATATAGGTTACCAAGTATCTGGTGGCATCAAAATTTCTCCTATGATATTTCATTTATTATGTTCCAAAAGACCATAATAGTGAACTTCTATAGATTCATTACACTTGATCAATTTCATAAGATAACCACTAATATTGGGGCCTATAAAATGATTCCATTAGAATCATAGAAGATTATACATTCTCCTAATTACTCTATAAATAATTAATCTATGTTGAATTTCTCAATATCTCAAAAAACACTAAAATAGCTAACATAAATTTCTTATTTTTCTCAAAGGATCACACCATTTATATTTATTCTCTCACCCCAATTCGTACTCATCAATTGAATAGATTTTTTATTGTATTTTTATTGGGTTTGAGCTAATAAGACCTCTCTCCCCTCATCACCTTTCTCTATAAGGTTCTCACTCAACAAATGAAAGGGATTGGTTTGTAGTCTACCAGTGAATCTCAAGAGGTTTCTCACAAGCCAAAATTGTATGGATGTGTTTCTTAATCCCCATTAAGATCAAGGGATTAATAATAGTGACATATCATATTGAGAGTTGGATACATAGGGGTTAACATTGATATGTTTTTAAACTCCTTATCAATTAATTTTTCCTTATCATTATATTATCACAATGCATCATTTGTCATCGATTCACATACATTAATAAATTAGATTTGATAATTTAAGTGTTTAATTTAAATTGATATTATCATAATAACTTATATCAAATTTACTATCTATTGATCAATTTATTTATAACTTAATCATTTAATTTTGAATTGGCCTTTTATTAAGACTTTTATGTTTTTAAAAGGAAAATTCACCCCTCCCCATTCCCTTAATTTCATCGACCAATAACAAGGACTATATTTATAAATGGTAGGGAGTTTTTTCTGAATAAATCCTTATTCATTTAAAAGGTAGAATACTTCCTTGGAAGCATTGGTCTCATTTGGGGCTTTTAGTAGTCTGAAAAGTTGTATCAAGTGTTTCTCACAAGAACCTTATAAAAAGAATCAAAGGAGCAGAACTTGTGTTACTTTAAATTAAAAAGACAATTTGATATTGAAAAAGGATCTGAATGTGATACCCTTGTATCCAAAGGTAAATGATTATTCAAATATAATTCATTTTTAATTTATGAGGATTATTTTTCATTTTATTTTATGTTAATGGGTGAGTAGGAAGAATAATAAATCCATGAATCTTCCAATCCTTCAACAGGGGATTATGAAACATCATGATAACGTGATGAAGATTTTTTGACATTCTTATGAGTATTTATAAAAAATATAAAGGGGGATATGTTTGGAATTATGATTATAAGGTTATGAATTGTTTGATTTATTTTCAACCAATGTAATAATGTTGTGTTGGATAATGTTGGATTTGTTGTGTAAATATGTTCATTTTTTGTGTTGGATATTTTATCAATACATCTTGGTATTGGTAATGGATCCATTGATAAATAAATTAAGCAATAATATTTATGATGATGTTTTGAGTTTCAGAATGTTATAAAGAATCCATTGTTCCTAATGTTATATGGATGGTTCCAATATTATTGTTGAATAGGATTTAAATATGAGCATGAAATGAATAGATATGTTTGAGTTTGGAAGTAAAATTTTAGAAGTAAAATAAGTTAGATATTCTATAATCTATCCTAAAAGTGGATATTTTAGAAGTTATTTTATAATTGGTTGATCCATAAGTAAATTGGATGTTGAAATGTTATTTTAAAGGTAGTGAAGAATTTTGGTCTGGTGGTTTTTGAATTTTTTTTGTGTTTGAAATATACCAATGTCCTATATGTAAAGGTTAAAAAAATTAGATAGGAATGAATTTGAAAAATCCATAATCAGTAATGTTCTTAAGGGTAATATAAAAATATGATTAGACCTGTTCATAAAATGAATCCACACCACTGATAAAATACTTTTGGAGTTGTGAATTTTTTTTAGAAAAATTGAAAATTTTCCTAAAATATTATATATAATAAAAAAGATTCATATAACCATTATATAAAAGTATTAAAAATGGGATAATAAAAATTATTAGATAATAATTTCATATATAATGGGTTATCAAGATTGAGAAATAAAATATTCCATAAACTGGACCAATATGTTGGATTCATTTCTATGAAAACGAGAATATAAAAGAGTAAATAATTTCATCGGAGGATAGTCACACTATAAAGAATATTATAAATATATTTATAGATATTATACTTTGAAGGTATCTATACCATGAATAAGATAATAAAACCATGACTAGATTAATGTTCAATAAGGTTTATAGAATCACATTGCAATCTTTATAAAGTTAAATATAAGATATCACATGGATTTTATGGATCTAATTATTTACTACACCACATGATATAATTTAAAGTGTCTTGAAATTAAGGTCCCTATAGATGTATGAGCTTCATTATGAGGTGTCAATAAGAGATAAGAAATAAATTGTGAAGGAAATGTGTCTTCATGTTTCCATATTTCAAATAACTTATATTTCAGGGGAGAAATAAGGGAATTATATAAAGTAATTTGATTTATATTTAAAGAAGAGGGTTGGATTTATCTTCTCATAATACTCTTAGTAAATTGAAGATATTTAGTAAGGAAAAAATGGAAAAATTTTCTTGATATAAATAGATGTAAATTTTAGAACAAAGAACCATATAGACATCTATCTCAACAAATAATGGAGTCTGCTACTATGCATAGAGAGACTTAGTTACATAGAGAGGAATATTGATACATCTAATACTATGATATAGAATCATTCCATAAATGAAAGTTAAAATAGATTAAAAAAATTATTTCCACCATTTGAAGATATTTATTGAAAATATAGATATTCCAAGATATCCCATGGAAGGTGAAGTTTCATTCTCGGTGGTATTCAAATCGTTCCTATGATGTTGAAGAGTTGATATTAAGGAGAGATAATTTACCCTTGATGATTTATTTGTGTTTCCTTGAATAATAATATTTTTAACATTAGTATTATTAAAAAAGGATAATAATGAAGGGAATGACCCTTAGGCAGCAGTGAGATGCCCTTAAACCATGTAATAGGAGTGACCCTATGAATTTATTTCCCTAGTCTAAACAAACCATCAAATAGTTCATTAATTAAATTATGGGACATTTACACATTTTCAGTTTATGATATATGGATTGGCTCAGTGTAGGTAAACCAAGTAAAATAATTGTGTCTTGTGAGGATTCCTTACTTGTATTCTACAAGGCATAATCAATGAGTGGGTGTTAATAAATCATTGATAAAATCTGATTAAGTGATAAATAAATGAGTAAAATAGTCAGATCACCATTGAATGAATATGAAAAGAATGACCCTACAAATTATAAGGTTAAATCAATTATGAAAGTGAGAGTTTGAGGAATAAGTGATTATTTTTGAATGAGTTTCATACCCTAATTCACCACCCCCCTTAGGGTGTCTCTAACTAAATACCTTTGTGGTCCTGAAACTAAGGAATAATTAACCAGAATGATGCTTTGTACCAGAAATGATCCTTCACTATTTTCCATTTTTGTGTACTCTAAAACATAATTATATACCAAACCCACCCCAAGATCTTATTCATATTCTCCTTAACTCAACTAATCATAAGCTTCCTACTGACATGAAAATAATAATCCATTCCCAAAACCATGACTATAAATGTTTTAAGCTATTATATTGTTACTTTTATATATTCATCCCATCTAAGAATACTATTTCTTAATCAGTGTGTAGTCTCATCTTCTACCTCCTTGAATCATGTATTAGTAAAAGGGATGAAGATTCCATATCATTCCAAAAAATCAAAATAAATTTAAAATTTCAGACAAATTCATTGGTATAACCTTCTTGGATACAACGGAAACTCTCCAAATGAGTTGTTCATTAAGATAAAGAAAATGAAAACTCATTCCCTAACATTTCAAATTCTTATATACCTAAAATAACACTCTAATCCTCATCTTCCATCAAATTTATAGTGCATTTCCAGAACCACTTATTTTTTTTAAAAAAAATATTGGACATAAAACCAAGTATTTCTATTATATGAATAATTTATTAACTACATATATATAGGTATATAGAGATATAATTCTAACACAGGCCTATATAGACCAGTGGAGGATGATCCCAAACTACTAATACATCATAACCCCATATCTATTTAATTTTTTTGTTAATATAAAAAATTAAATAAATAAGGATTCATATTCTATCATAAAAATATATTACTACTTAAGCTCTATAAACTATTTAGAATACCCAAAATTCAATGAATTTGGGTAAAATTCATAATGAAATATGATATACAATATATATCATGAAAACCCTTTAGTCGTTTTAGATATCACTAAGATATCCTACAATTGTTATTCCAGTTCCTCTAGAAAATACATCTTTAACCACAACTTTTTATTATCTAGTGCATCAATGAAATAAAAAATTCTGTAAACACACTCATTAAATTATTCCATACCATATTCTCACATATATTCATGAGTAATATTAACTTATATGACCTGTACCATGATAATAACCCTCTCTACATCTTTGAGAAACATTTGTAGAATCTCTGTGAGTTATATATTAATTAGAGCCTCAATATATTCATACAGAGAATCATTATTTTTTCATTATAGTAGTGCAACTCAACCAGATTCTCAGGTGATATTGTTATATAATATTGATTAATTCTATGAGTTATATATAGGTTGTTTAATACTTAGGGATATTGTTGAATTAAGTTGTTTCCAATAGAATGTGAAAATTGTCAAGAGAAGAAGTTTTAAAGTAGGTTTAAGTGGATTTGATTCATGTGGTTAATTGTTGTATTTATATAAATCTTGTTATGAATCACGTTTTATTGGATGTTTCATTTTATGTTATGTTTATTATAATAATTTTATGTGTTTTGATTTATTTATAATTAGTTCCATAGAGTTTAGAACAAATTTCGAAGTATTTTGGAATTTAGCTTTAAGTTAAAAAATTGTCTAATCCAAGAAGTATTTAAGGATCATTCCATGAAATTCATATGGATGATTCTATAATAAATGAATAGGAATTAGAAATTTATTTTATTTTATAAAGATCAATTATTATCAATGTAATTATTATGTGATTCTTCGATAGGATTATCTCCTCTATGTAAGATTCATTTTTTGAAGTATTCAAGAATCAGTTTCATCAACATAGGAATCGTTTGAATTTTTATAAAAATTAGTTGTATTTACATAATAATCATGTTTTCCATATAAGAATCATCTTCTCTATGTAAAAAATTATCTATCTCTACATATCCATCAATACATGGTGATATTTTTGATAATATTGTACACTAAAAACTTGGGTTTTATAGAAATAAATATTCATATGAATATATTAAATCACACGATCCATTATGATCTAGTTTTTAATTAATTAAATTATAATTATGAAGAATTAAATCTCTTTATGGTATTTAAGGAATCTAGAATAAAAATGGATGGGCCATGTCATGTTTAAAATAATTATATGCATACATGGGGGTTGAAATACAGCAGATAACTATAGTGGTTTCTATTGAATATTTTAAGATATGTTTGAGATAATTTTTATAGAAGAAACCAAATTTAATATCATTGACAAATATTGGATAAATTTTCAAATAAAAATAATTGAGATTTATTATCATAATAAATATTGAGAAGAATTTAGGTGTTACTGACGTATGTCATAGAGAAGGTCAAAACTAGAAATATTTATATAATTATTCTATGAAAATAATATCCATTAAAATATTGTGAATATAAAAGTTGAAAATGAAGAGGACAATGAGTGTTATGAATTTTTAAAAAACTGATTCACTATGATGTTTCCAAAGGATCATGTAGTCACACTGAGGGGGGGGGGGGGGGGGGTGAATCAGGTGCAACTTGTTTTTACTAAATTATTTTATTTTCTAAACCCCTTTATAAAAAAATAACCAATTCGGATGAGTGGATCCTATATGAAATGCACAATGTAAATGAAATAAAACACATGATATTCTTACATGGTTTAGTACTAAGAAATACCTCCTTACTAAAATTGGTAATTAACCTTAATTATATATTTTTCGCTATATGTAGATGGTTACAACTAGGGAACGTCCCATTTACTGAGTTCCATAGTGTTCCACTCCAGATTCTCACTTGAGGATACAAGTACCCACCTACTCCAGTAACTCCTGAGTCCCAAAGGAGGGTCTTTATACTGAATCCCATAGTGTTACCAACATCCCACCGACCTTCTCAAGATTCCCACCAGAGACTTCCACTACTTCAGAGTCCCACTAAAGACTTCATAATCTTGGGTCACACAAGATTTGATCCAATTATATAATTATTTTATAATCTTTCTCCATGAGATTTCCAGATCAAACTGGCCCATGTAAAATTCATGAAACTTTTCACTGAAGCGGTTCTTGATCAATCTGTACTGATCACCTATAAATGGTCAGTTGCCTTCGTTAATCACTACTTAGGAAATTCCTTCTTCTCTTAAAAACCCATAATCATGTAACAATGAAATCCTAGATACAACAATTATTATGAATCACTATTGATAAAAGTGTCTGAGCTTCATTCTCAAAATACTACACACTAGTTAAGAAATATAAACTGCACCTCCACTTTTTAAAACATCATGCCTGTATATAACACACTTCATGGTCTTATCCTTTTGTTGGTCACATGTGAATGTGACTGCCTTTATTCTATGCATGTATATCAAACATATGAGTGTTCCTTATGCATTAATACTACCTATTTTCATAACAAATATCCACACATAAAATTTAATTTTGGTTAACTCACTATCACACACACTGTATACCTTTTAACACACACACTGTCCACTTTTTTTCCTTTATGCACACACTATCAATTCCTCTTTACACACATACAATTTAATTCTTTTGCCCTCACTGTCACACGCACTGTATACCTTTTCACACATGCACACACACTATCCAATTTTTTTTCTTTTTTCACACACTGTCCATTCCACTTTACATATAAATTGAACCATGATTAAACTAATTATTTATTTCGACACAAATAAATCATGAAAGATACTATACTTTACATATAACACATGTGTTCTACACTTTTACACACAGTATGCACATACACTATTTATTAAACATTCAAGCACACAAACACGAATGAATATAAACTTGGTACACACAAGAAATTCACAATATGTAGTGTAAGTTTACATTGTTACGTAGTGCTTAAAATTAGTTCACACAAATACAAGTAGATAAACGAAAAAGATAAACATGTTATCTTGGTTGCTTCGTAGAACACATTTCTTAACTAAGAAACACTAGTGTGCATGAAATATATAGGTTTCCTTTAGATGACTTCTTCATTACACAAATATAAAATGTGGAGAACACTTTGTAAACCAGAGCGATTCATGAAACTTCAAAAAAATTGAAAATAGAATATCTCAAAATCAGCATCAACTAAATCGAGTGTAGCTCTCGATATTTTTAGGTCACGAACATCATTAGAGAATATTCTATAATGACCGAGATGGATTCAATTATTCCTTTGGTTTGATCTTGAATTGAAATCAGACATCTTGAAAGGAGATACATCAAGAGGAAGCTTCTTGAGTGAATATTGTTGGAGAAGATGATGTAGTTTGATGAATAAGATATCCTGAATAAAAATTGAAGATATTGGATGATGGGAGTTCATTTGGTTAAGATCATGCAGTTGTGGTTTGGTTGGGTCGATTGGATGTCCTGGATTAACATAAAATATATCAAATGGTGGAGATTCATTCCCTGCTAAAAAATTGGACCCCACATCTAAATCCCTTGAGATTTTACACTCCCTTATAAGACAAGGTGTGGTATCCATCAGCCGGAAATGGTTATCGGTCTGCTCCCCTCTTCCGCTTGGAGCCACCCCATGCCAGGCTTTCCTCCACCGCTGTCGTGCTTCCACGAATGATGGTGCTCTTAAACTAACATGTGTCCCTATTTCCATGTGTACCTCTATATACCATGCCACCTAACTTGGCCCAGGATAGCTCCCCTTGGCTGTGGTTGACCCTCCATGGTCTTTCACAAGTCTAGGGCTGATTTGGCTTACACCCTTGTCATAGGTTGGATAATTTTTTAAAAACACCTCATTAAAAACTATATCAAATTTCAAATACTAAATCCACCATATTAAGGATCAATTCCAATATACTAAAACCATATTAATGATTACATATTTAAACATTCTTCTCAAAATTAAATAAAAAAACTCAAAAGATCCGCATGAAAATGGATGCTCAAAATGTTTTAAAAAATGTGTCAAAAAGAAATCACTAATAACACCTATTTTATAAAATAAAAAATACCTCCACAATCATCACATTTAACACTCATTGACCTTTTCATATTCTCAGGAAACTGGAAAAAATTTCAACTTCACCAAATCACATAACATCTTCAATCTATTGACAATAATTCCAATTTCACCAAATCACTTGACCTCTTCAATCTACCAATTTTTTTTTTCAATATCCTATTTTAAAAGTCAATGATATCTTATCCGCCATATTGGAAATAAATAAAATGTTAAAAGTATTGGATGAAATTTTCATTTCCAAAATTCAATTTTTAAGAATATCCTCTTCTCTTCTGGCTCTTATTGTTTAATTTACTTCTGAGAAGGATAATATCACTACTAACTTAGAAAAAAGATAAAATCAATCAACTCTAAGTCTACTTGAGCATTTATCTATGTAGAAAACAAGAGTGATCAAACATAACATAAATTCTATCTATAAACATTCAACATGTGACACCAATCACTGAAATCTATTATCATGGGTTTTTCAAAATATTTCCAACAAATCTATTACATATATCTCAAAAAACTGATTAAAAAAATTAAAGAATAAGATTGTATGTCCCCTTTCAAATTATTTTTCCGTTTATCATCAAGTGGTTAGTCTCTCCAATTATATTTTTAAACATGAAAATAATAGAACATAATCAAACTACCTAAATTATGAAAAGTTTTAATTTCTTGATATTTTTATAATTATAAGATTCACACCTCTCTAAAACTTCTAATATTCATATGATGCCAACTAAGATAGAAATATCTGAAAAATTAATTTCTATGCTCCCCCTTAAGAGATGCACACAATACTTCTTCATCATGATTGACTTTCATCAAGAATAATTTCAAAATATCTTTTGAAATTATTTGAGATATTGAAAATTGAAAACATGATGCCAATAATCTTCCATGATGGACATCTTTCTAACTGTAAGATATTCCCAACTTTTATAAATTCATGTCTCCATAGTTAGAGAAATAGGGATGAGAGTTGCTTCTCAACCAAATAATCTTCTTAGATGAAAACGGCATCTTGACATTTGTTAACAAATAAATTTTCATTTTCTATTCTTGTTCTAACTTTCTTGCCTCTTCCAACTGTTCTAGACTTATAATCAAACATTCTTCAAGAACATGCATAATATTCACTCTACGAGTAGTCTTCTTTTTCCCAACATTATATGTCACTAATGTTTTTACATTATTCTTCAAGAATTATTCTTAATCAAATAACCATGTCAAACATGTTTTACCTGAATGTCCAAAAATGGTGCACCTGTCACACACAACATTAGAATTCAACAAGTTACCAATTTTAGGTTCTTCATTCGAGATATATTTCACCAAAATAATCATGTTGTTTTTTATGAATTGATTCTCTCTTTGATTTCAATTTTCTTTCTTTAGTATGAAATTTAATAGACCATTAACAATGATACATGATATAAAATTTCTTACCACAATAGAAAAATATTTTATTTGGTGAGACAATGTTCACATCATTCGTCACAAAATTTTTGGAAGATGTTTGTTTAATAGCTTTCTTCTTCTATTCACATCCCAAATTTTACCTGTAAAATTCACATCTTTAGTGCTTCAATTTATGTTGGGATCTTCTATTTTCATCAAAAAATGATTATTGTATGACTGATACATACCAAAAATCTTCATAATAATTACCAATAATGTTGAAATAATAACATAATCTTTCAAAGTAATCATATTTTTTATTGACAAACAAATTATCCTTATGTGAATTCTTCATATGTTGTGCAGGTTTCAATTTTATTAATATTTATCCCCCTAAATGTATAAATTATATAATTTTCATAAAATATCATATTATGCCAACAATTAATTGTTGGATGACCAAAATTCCAACAACACCAATATCAACCCACAAATCATGATTTATTCCTTTGTAAAACATTATGAAGGTCTTTGACATTATTACAGTTTTGGGGAGAACATTTTTTTTTCTGTGATTTCTTTAGGGAATAATAAATTTTCTTTACCCTAGTTTGTCTAGATTTCAAATTTGAATCTTCACTAGTCATCAAATCGACATTAGTACACATAGATTTATTAGGAAAAAGGGTTTCCTTGTCTAATAAGACAACAATAGATTTATCTTTAGATAATCTCAAGATCTTCTTACCACTAGTTTGATTCTTTTTTGAAATGGTACTCTTAACAGATAAATCCTTATAAATACTTCTTTTATCAACAACTTGGGAAGTTTCAGCTTATGTCTCTTCCAAATTTCTCAGTTTAATTTCTAGTTCAATAAACATAAAGTTGAGAGAAACCTTCTCATCTTCATGTGATTTCATTTCTTTTTCCCACTGAAACTCCATCTTCTGAATCTCATCTTCATGTATATAATTTTCTTTTAGTAACATATTGTCAAGCTATTTGATTATTTTTAATTTTTCAATTAGAAGATCATATTGGACATTCATAGATACATTATGAAACCTTTTAAGTGCATGGATAATATTAGTAAAAACAATTTCAAAATTTTTTCTCACAAATTTTGATTTTCAATTATTCAATAATTTCAGTATATATTTCATTGTAAAGATATATTGTTTCTTATGTTGATTTTACAAATCTCGTGAGAGTGTTGGAAATTCCAAACTTTTTGGGAAATTCTTCTTCCATAGAATTAGCCTCTTCTCATTATAATTTTCATCTCGAAGATCCTTGACAACTCTTCTCAAACAAGTGACTACATCTTTGGGAAATTTTTTCATATGTTCTCTAATTCCAAAATTGATCACATATTCATCAAAAGTCAAACATGATTCATTAGAATTATAATCAATTTTTTCATTAAAAAATTACCATTTTTTGCCATTATATTGTAGTTGATCTTCATTTACCTTTGAATTATTCATTAGCGTATTTTCCACTCTCTTCTTTCCATTTTTCTAAGACATGACTCAAATTTCTACATTTATAACATCAAGAGTAGAGATAGTATTTTCCATATGAATCTCATTTTTTTCAAAATAAAATATACACTTCGTATTCTTCAGATAAAAACAACTAGATATGTGCAATAGATCCAATATGAGGTAGTCTATCTTCTAATACCAATTGATGTGTCCAAAGGATTGTGCAGTCACACTAAGAGGGGGGGGGGGGGTGAATCAGGTGTGACCTATTTTTACTAAATTATTTTCTTTTCTAAACCCCTTAAAACCTCTATCACTTTCTAGGATGAGTGGATCCGGTATGCAATGTATAATGTAAATTAAACACAACACATAATATTTTTACATGTTTTGGTACTAAGACCTACATACTTGCTGTAACTGGTAATTACCCCTGGTTACAGATTTTTCAATATATGTTGATGGTTACAACTTAGGAAAGTCCCATTCCCATTATCACTAAGTCCCACAGTGTTCCACTCTGGAGTCCCATTAGAGTTACAAGTACCCACCTACACTAGTGACTCTTGAGTCCCATAGGAGGATCTCTATACTGCATCCCACAGTGTTACCAGCATCCCACATGCCTTATCTAGAGTCCCAATGGATTCTTTCACTTACTTAGAGTCCCACTAAAGGGTTCACAATCTTGAACCAAACAATATTTGATCCAATGATAAGATGATTTTATAATATTCCTCCATGAGCATGCTGGATCAAACTGGCCCACGTACAATTCAATAAATTTTTTACTGAAGTCATTTTTTCTCAATTAGTACTAATAAAATATAAAGGGTCAACTACCTCAGTTTAACACTACTCAAGAAATTCCTTCTTCTGCTAAAGACCCAAACTCGATTAACAATGAAAAAGTCTGATACAATTTTTTTTCCTGAATTTTTGATGAAAAAATTATATCGTCTTTAGTCTCAAAATACTACACACTGATTGAGTAATATAAATTGCAAACACACTTTTTAAAACTTCATGCATGTATATAACACACTGCATGGTCTTATCATTTTATTTCTCACATGTTCATGTGACTGTTGTTATTCTATTCATGTGTATTAAACATATGAATGTGCCTTATGCATTAATACTACATATTTTCACAATCGATATGCACAAACATAATTTAACTATTGTGCACTCACTATCACATACAATATCTACCTTTATACACACACTATCCACTTTGTTTCCCTTTTTTGCACACACTTTCTAGTTCTCTTTATATATGAATTGAACCATGGATAATATATTTACTGCCTTCAACAAAAATAAATCATGCAAGGTACTATACTTTGAATCTGCCTCATGCATGCTATACTTTCACACACAGTATGAACACACACTATTTTTAAACATTCACGAGCACAAACTAGAATAAATATAAACTTGGTGTGGGAAATATCTTCAAATTATGCAGTGGAAGTTTACACTGTTACATGGTTCTTAGAATTAGTTTGTAAAAATACCTGTAGATAAACACACAATGGAAACACATTATCTCGGTTGCTTCACAGAACATATTTCTTCATGAAGCAACACTATTGTCCCAGGTACATATAGGTTTCCCATATAATTATTCTTGTTTACACAAATAGAAAATCTTAGGGGATTTAGATGCACCCCTGTGGGCACACATACCTCTTCACACCATGCCAACTAACTTTGTTCGAGCTATCTCCCCCAGGACATGGATGACCCTCCATGGTCTCACACAAGGTAGGGGTTATGTTTACTTGGCCTTTTTTCATAGGTAAGGTAATTTTTTTATAACAATTCTTTAAAAACATTTTCAAATTTCAAATACCAAATCCACTATATTAAGGATCAATGCCAACATACTACAACCATATTAATTATAATATATTGCAACTTTCTTTTAAAAATATATCACAAACTTCAAAATATTATCATGCAAATGGCTACTCAAAATGTTGTAAATAATGTTCCAAACTTAAATCACTAGTGGAACCTAATTTATGAAATAAAAACCAACTCCATAATCATTACATTTAACACTCATTGACTTTTTAAAATTATAAAGCAATTAAAAACAATTTAAACTTCACCAAATCACTTGACATCTTCTATCTATTGACAAAAATTTCAACATCACCAAATCAATTGACCTGTTCACACTGTTGCATTATTTTTATTGAAGAGAGAATACAGTAAGGGTAGATAATAGATTCTTTCTCACTTATGTGTAATAATTAAAAGAATATGAAGAAGATAATAAAAAAGATTTTGTATGTTGGGAATAAGAAAGAATATTAGAGAGAACCAACTTGATGTTTAAAGTAGTGGAATAAATTTTTGTTGTTGAAAAAAATATGTTATCTTTCTCACTATAAGAGTTTCACATACATTATCAGGATATTATTGTGTATCTGTTTTTTATGTTTATCCCATGATTTATGTAATATGAATTATTTTTTAGAAGTCTATGTGATATTATGTTTTTTAGATCATTATAAGGATTAATTAATATTGTTGAGTAGGGAAATATGCAGTTTCTATAATTCATTATCTATGTGTTCATGTGGGTGTGGTTGAATAAAAAATTTATAATTCATTAACTAGTAGTGAATTTTATTTTAATGTAAAATATAAAATAATTTTTAATCATTAATAATCCCCCTAGTGATCTCACAGATCTCATATGTGTCTTTTAAATCGGTATTAATGTCTAGTTCCCTTTGATGGACTCACTGCTATTTTGATGCTCAAGTGTTGTTGTTTCTATTTGGTTCATGATTATGTCACTATATTATGATCCTAGAATTTTTGGAAAGTACCATTACTTGAATATAATAAGGATTCCAATTTTTGATGGGATGAAATACTACATTGGGAAGGTTTAAATTTTTCCTTATATCTTACCATTTTGTATGGATGTTTTGGAGGTTGAAATTGACACTTCCATTCCTCATATTTATGGTTATTTCAAAAACAAAATTGATAGAAAAAATATTGAGAATTATGGGAATTATTGGATTTCCATACTATCTTCCTTACATGATAAATATTTTCTAATAGTAGAAGGGATAAATATAACTAAAGTATTTTTGATAAACTTATAAATATTTTTGAAGGGAACACAAAAGTAAAGAGAAAGAAGATTTTTATTTATGGATTAAAATGTGATGATTTTATTATGAAGGGTGATCAATTTATAGATTAATTTTTTCCAAAATATAATAAAATATTGATAATTTTCTAGAACATTGGTGAGAAGTTGGAGGATTCAACTATGATTGAGAATATTCTTCTCATCCTTCCAAACAGGATTGATAAAAATGTAATAGACCATGAATTTACATATACTAATAAAATTCATATTGATGATATAAATATAATTATAATTTTCTATGATATGTGGAAGTACAATACAACAAATAATAAGGGAAACAATGAAATAAATAACTTTTAAAGCCACAAAAAAGTAAAAATTAAGATTAAATAAAAACATGATGATGTTGTCCACATTATCTTAGAAGAAAATTTTATTAATAAATTTGATAAAATCCTTTTTTCCTATAAAGGTGTGAAAGGGTTCAAGAATGTACAATGTGAATTTTCTAATAAAATACACCAAGTGTTGAGCTATTAGTCACTTCATTTAAAGTTTTCCAACATTTAAGGATGTGGAAAATAGTGATAATGAAGATAAAAGACCAAGAAGATCCTCAAATAACAAGGCTATCATGTCAAAGACTACTTATAAAGGAAATAGTTTGATTCTATATAAAAATAAAAATAATAACATCATATATAAGTGTGAAGGAAGTGACAATAGTGAAAGTGAAGAAGAATTTGAGACTTTTGGTGATGAAGTTGATCAGAAGGTACTCATTACTAAGTTGAATGATAAAACTTTTACTAGTGATTAAGGTTTATGAAATTTAGGTGAAAAATAAGAAACTCATATGGAGTATATATTTAATAGAGAGTTAAAAAAAATTATAAAAAAATAAATTCTTAAAAAACAACCTATGAAGAAGAAAAATAATGATAAACATAAAAATTGTAAGGAATTTGAACATACTAAAGAAATTTCATGGTTGAAAAAATAGATTGATAATATAATAAATTTAATTAGTGATAAAGAGATATTAAATATCAAGATGTATGATAAGGTATGTGAAATGAATAATGAGGTTGAGCTGATTCAATATAATATGGTAAGTGTTAGGAAGGAGCATGAAAAATCAAATTAAATTTCCAAAACACTATTCCAGATGTTAGATAATGTTTAAATAATTATAAGGCTCAAGAAAACCATTTAAAATAAATATAAAAACAGGATAAAAACTTTAATAATGTTATTACTTGGTTTAAGAAGAAGGAACCATATATTAAAACCAACTTTTCTGTTAAAAATAGTATATTAAATATTAATATAAATTATTAAAACATAAACTAAAACTAATTTTTTTATAAATGGTGGCTCTAAATTGTCGGAGAGGTATTAAAATTAGAATAATCATATTTTTAGGGTTCACAATATCTTTTTTACAAACTGTATCCAATTTTTTTTATCAAATATTGGAATAAATTCAAGTGTAAAATTATAGAAAGAAAACTACTTACAAAGGAAAGTTTGGATTTTATAGATACATATGGAACTATAGAGGATTGAATTGTAGTTAAATAATATACTGATTCAATCATCAATATATCTCTGAATCCAAGATGTTTGTTCGGAAAACCTTGAGCAAGATTCAACCCACTAAATTTAAATAAAATAAGATACGATATGAGAAATATGGACATAAAGTTGATAAAATATTTCATCATTTGGATGAATCTTATAAAATATGTGATAAGATATTTCACCATGCTAGAATTTATCTCATATAGATAATGACTCATCTAATAAAGAACATATATTGGGATAATATCCCACAAGGTAACATTGAATGGTTTTTGGAGTGATTGTGTTGTTGATAATGTAGGTTACCAAGGTATGTTGTCGTGTCCCAGTGTGATTGTTGACTAGGGATATTGAAAATTCTTGAAATTTCTTGACAAAGCATCAAAAGAGAGGTATTGAGGCACTATAAGTGGTAAATTGTTTTTATAGAATATGGTTCCATTTCCTAGTGTTTTCTTACTTTTTGGGTCAAAAATTTGGAGGAAGGAAAAAGGTATATTTGGTAAAGGAGGGTTTTCATGTAAATGTAGATGTTATGCATAAGGGTGAAGGTGTTTTAGAAAATTTTATGCAAGTGAATATTTGGGGGATTCCCATCAATATACAACAATATCTAATGTTTCACACTCATTTTGAAACAATAAGAAATTCTAATTTGTACGATACAAAGAAAGTTATGCGTACCCACAAAATATATTTTTAGTTGCATGAAGGGGGTGAGATTCACGCAAAAGGTGACATCAAATCGTTGACGTTCAGTTCAAATGGGATGTTTCAAACATAGTTAAAGGCAAACATGGTAGTTTTGTGAAGTTATGAACTTGTATATAAAAAGGTAGAAAACCTCTTATTTGACTAGATCACCCCATAGAGAATATCAGGTATCTGAATCACATAATATTGTCAAAAATCTATTTTGTGAATGATGAAATAACTCAACCATTAATTTCACACAGGAAATGACTTTTGTCTATTTGATAATGTGACTCCTATGAAACTCAAAATATTTCATGAATTTTGATACTTTCATGAAGAAATTAATAGTTTCATGAAAGTTAAATATTTTTGAAAAAACATAAATATTTTGTGGAAGTTAGTAGATTTGTGTGCAAGTCATTTAATGGGTTCATGAAATACCAATTTGTCCAAAACTATTTGAGATTTACATGTAATTCAATGGTAAAATAGTGTTCATTAAGATATTTTAAGTGAGAAATAACGATTTACCAAATGAGGTGTAAAGGATACCGATTTAAGTGATAAAAAGAATAATATTTTAAAGGAGAAGTGGGCACACTTCAATTGAGAGAGTATTGATCTTTCAAATTGTGATTGGTTATAAATCAGGGGAGATAGTGAGTCTACATAGAACATTGAAACATAAATATAATTTAGTTTATTTGGTAAATATGTACATTTTCTTTTTTATGATCCTTATATATGTCCTAGTGTGTGATAAACAATTAAAAATGTTGTGTCTTGTGCATTATTTCATTTATTCTCATACATTTCTATTGGTAATAGAGAGAAGAGTGTTTTGTTTAATGATTAAACACGATTATAAAGTGTAGTCATTTTAATTTATCGTACACTGATTCACCCCTACCTCTTATGTTATTTAACATATATGGGATAAAAATTTGTATCAGTGGTAAATGTTCAAATATTATTTTCTCTCTTAGTATAATAAATGGATATTGTTAATCTATAAGGGGTTCCAATATTCAATGGAAACAATTTTCAATTTTATAATAATTAGATGCATCCCTACATCATATTATTATGAATGGTTTTCTTTATAGTTGTGATGCATGGTATTTCTCTAAGTGTGGATAGTGGGGGTTTATTAGAAGAAGGAAAAATAGAATTTAATGATGATTATATAGAAATCAATGCCTTAGGAGGATAATTTTACAATGATATAAACACAAAGGTGATGTTATTAAAGTTATCACATGCCATATGAGAAAAGATACTAAATATCTATGAGCGATATTCAAAATTCACATAAGCTATGTTACAGGTTCTTTAGAAAAATATGAGGATTTTATAATTCATCCTAATGACTCTATAGATGTATTTTTTTTGACCAGGTGAATGTTATTGTGGAAGAAATGCATTGTATCAGAGAAACTCTGGAAGATGTAAATATAGTTAAGAATATATTTTTTAAGAATTCCACCTTAATTCAAACCAAAAGACTCTATATTAGAAAAAAAATATACAAACAAGATGACAATAGATAGTTTACATAGTAATCCTATCACATATGAGATGATAAATAAAGGTATTGAGTCTGTGGAAAAATAGATGTCTAAAAAGGTGGAATTAAATACCATGAATAAAATAAATATTATAGATGTCTAGGAAGAAGAAGATATAGAGTAGGCCATGAAATTAATTTCCTCAAATATACAACATGAAATGTAAAGTTCAAATGAAAACTTCCACTGACATGCTTTCGATGTTGAAATATTGGACATCGTGTTATAAGGTGGCCTAAGAAATTCCATCAAAATGATAAATATGAATTCGATATTGCCATGAAATTGTCTTAATCTTATGTTAAGGGTAAGAAATATTTTAAGAGAATTTTATTAAAAATAAGAATCTAATTTAAAAAAATTAAAGTTTAGAAGAATATAAGGGTGAAGACGTGGATAAATCCAAGGATCATAGTGAAAATATTATGGTATTAGTTGTCGGTTTCTCTTAGAAAAGGGAATAAAACAATTGTGATGAAGAAGATGTGGAAGGAAGAGTTGATCTCTAGATTGAATTAGAAGCTTATCTTGAGGAGATAGATATTCAGATATCCATAATGATTAAATAAAATATAGTAGTTCATGATGGAAAATATTATATGCAGTGCCAAGAAGAAATAAATTATGAGCTAAAAGAAGAATTTGACAAGTTTAAGCCTTCAATGTTAGAGAACGTAGAAAATGATTTTTAGTACAAGATCAAAGTTGAATTATAGAAAATAGTGGTTGATTTATTGATATAAAATAAAAAAATATCAAATAAAAGATATATAGGAATATGAAGAGGATGTTTCTAACTTTCGAAGAAAATTATAATATCAAGAGAGAATATTGACTCCTGATATATAATTAGGAAAGAAGGTTACTCGGGTGATAGAAATGATGAAAGTGGGGTATAGAGGTTCATAAAAACAAAAGTAACAATTTTACTCATATGAAAATGATGGTTTGGGGATTTTTCAAAAAATAAAAATCTATGATGATTTATTTAGGACCACAAACACCACTACAATTTTAAGAATTTATTTGTGTAAAAATCAGAATAATAAATTTTTGGGAAACCATGGAACAATAAAACATGTAATAATTAATCACTAGAATTCACCTCGTTTATGGATTTTTTACTATGTAAAGATGAGATATTACGAAAAATATATGTTCTATATGTAAAATGTATCAAAGGTAGTAAACTATAAAAGGTATCCACAAAGAATTAAATATTCCAAGAACAATTTCAATTGTTACTATTTATTGAATGGAGGATTCAGACACATTGGTATATATTTCTCATCAACAATGCATCAGAATGTGTTAAATTATATCCAAACTGGTCATAAGTAGTATCATAAATAAATATTTAATTATTAGATAATAAAAATTCGATTTGTATCTTTCCTAGTTAAATTTTTCCCATCACACTCTATGGAATATCAAGAAAATCAATCCAAAACAGGTTTGAATTCAATGAAATATATCTGAAAGAAAAGAGATGAAATTGTAGAGGTCATAGAGATTTCCCTTAATGCATCACATTTTTTTAGTATATAGATAATTGGTGGTATATGTACATTCTATATGATAGGAAATAGGGATCTTATTATAGGCATAAAATATGACAATGAAGGTGTTTTTAAATTTTGAAATGATGAATTCCTAATAATTATTGGGTAGGTAAAATACAAATATGGGGTAAACTATACGAGATGTGTTGATGTCTTGGTAGTCAAAATTCTCAGTCACAACGTATGTGTTAGTTAACTGTGTGACTCAAGTCATGCTATAAACTTTACCAACAAGTTATATAATGTAAATGGAAAAGAAAGTATAGTTTTTATAGTTAATGATCATGAAAGGGAGTCTCTACCATATGAGTGGAGAATAATATAAGTGCATTCTATCCAGAGAGGAAGAAAATATATTGTGGAATAAAAGAATTATCCATCTATTCCAACCATAACTAGAATATCTGGTCAAATGTGATGCAGCTCGAGATCTCCCTGATATATCATCTTATCATACTCACACATGTGTTTTTTTCAAAATAGGATGATTATAAAAAATATGTACAAGAAAAAAAACTCAACCATAGGTTTTGAATTTGCACAAAAAGATATGTGTAGACCAATCATACCATGATACACTGACAGAAAGAGGTATTATGTTTTTTAATTGATGAATTCAACATGATAGCATGTGTATTTTTCATTTCCCACATGTATGATGTGTTCAATTTTATAAAAAAATATTGGAGGGAAACTAAAAGGATTATGTGATTTTATATTGTGATGTTTTTAATTGATAATGGTATGATACTTACAAATAGAAAACTAGAGGATTATCTCACGAAACATGAGATAATGCATCAAGTTTTTTCAGTGATAACTACTCAAAAAAATGGAGGTATAGAGAGGATAAGTCATGTCATAAACAATATGGATAGAATAATTCTTATTGAAAAGGAATCATCCAGAATATTAATTAATGAATCCTTGTTGACATCAATATACATTTCCAATAGGTCTTTAATGTATACGAATGATGAAAATACTTCATAAAATATTTTATATGGAAATAATCCAACATTTATATACATTCAAATATTTGTAAGTTAGTGTTTTATTCTAACTAAAGAGAAATATAAAAAGATTTTGTCCTTTGGAGATGAGGGGATATTTATTGGATACTCCAAAAAAGAATATCATATAAATTATTTATCCAAAGGTTTGGAAAAGGTTTTGAAATAAATGATGTCATTGATGTAGAGAATGAACACGATCTTCAACAACATATTGAACAGTTTCTTGATGATAGTGAAGATTGGGTGAAAATATCAGGGGGGTTTGAAGTGGAAAATATTGATTTAGAAGATGATACTCATATGGAGTATGTGGAATTAAAATCTATATCTGCATAGACGTTTAAGAGTCATCCTGAAATTGATAATAAAAACATCAGTGGTTATTAGGCAACACCAGTTTAAACTTGGAGAATGATGTATTTATAGCATGATTACTTCCAATATAAGGTAGGGCCAATTTTTTTTTGAAGAAGTAGGTAGAGATTAGAATTGGGATGAGGTTATGAATGAGGAGCAAGAAAAAATTGAGAATAATCAAAAGTGGGATATTGTTTTGAGACCAGTAAATAAGAATTTCATCATGACCAAATGGGTCTTCCAGAAAAAACTAATGGAAGATGGATTGGTAATTTTAAATAAAGCATGACTTGTGTGAAAGGTATACTCCCAGACTGAGGGAAATTATGTTGATGATATATTTTCACCTGTTTCAATATAGAAGACTATTCACCTATTCTTATCCATAGTAGTGCAATGAAAGCTCAGTGTTATATAGTTGGACATCAAGTCAGTATTTTATAAAGGTGTTCTAAAATAAGATGTTTATATTGAGAAACCATATGCTTTTCTCATTCATTAATATTATAACATAGTTTTTTTCATATGAGTATGGTTCTATATTGGTTGAAGAAAACACAGATTGCGTGGTTTTCAAGACTTGATCAATTTTGGAAGAAAATTGATTTTTAATGTGGTGTAGTTGATTAAAATCTCCATTTTAATAATGATATTAATCAATGGTTAATGGTTATAGTGTATTTTAAAGACATATTATTTAATGTATCGGATGAAGCCTAGTGAAAATAGTTTACTTAATTCATGAAAATTGAGGTTGAATTGTCTATTATTGGTGAAATGACATTTTTACTTGGTTTAAAGGTGAAAAAATGAAGGATAGAACAATAATTTCTCAATATATATATTTTAGGGAGTTTTTGGAGAGATTTTTAATGAATAATTCTAAATAGATGATGACTTCTTTGGCTAGACGTATTTAACTAAGAAGTGATGATAAAGGAAAAGTGGATAATGTCATAGAATACAGAAAGATAATTGGAAATCTATTGTACCTAATAGTGACATGACTAATATTGTGTTTTGCACATGATAAGTAGCACAATATAAAATTAATACCAATGAAATAATATTATTTATAGTAAAAAATAATACTTCGGTATATCAAGGGAATGATGGATTTCAGTTTAATGTATAATGAGATATCTTAGAAAGTGTTATTGGAATTTATAGATGAATATTGGGATAATTATAAAGATGATATAAAATAAACATCAAGTAGTGCTTCATATGTTGGTGGAATATGTATTTATTTGATAAGAATGGTACATTATTACATTTCATTAAGCACTGTGGATAATGAATATATCGTGGTTACTAAAGGCTGCACACAATTGTTGTAGATGGAGAACAATATTGATGATATGGTAGTTGAAGTAAAGTCTATGATCAGAATCTATTCGGATAATTAAAGTGCTATATGTCTTTGAAAAAATATATTCCATCAATCAAGGATGTGGAGAATTAAAATCAAGTATCATTTTTTCCAGGATAAGGTGGAGCATGGGATTTTGAAGTTGGAATATGTGCCTATAAAACTATAGGTTACAGATATTCTAATGAATTACTTACCCAAATAAGTGATTAAATTTCATCGAATGGATCATGGAGTTTAGTTTACTCCCCAAAATTTAATAAGTGTGAAAATCGGAGTGGCCACAAAGGAGTGGCCATTTGGTTCATTGAAAAAGGGGAGTATATATCTTAATCAAGACAATTGATAAAATGATATGGGGTGTAGTGAAGTGTAGAATTTATACTTTTTACGACGCCGAAGCAGTTATTTCAATGATGTTAAATCATGGGATAAAGTTCATGATTTTAGAATTTTAAAATTTTTATATGAATAATGGTTTATTCTTATGTTCTTCATGAAGTGTTAAAATTGATATCAAGAAAGGTTCATCATGTGGTGTCAATAATGAAGTGATTCATTTATGAACTTTATATGTTACTATTGTTTCCCAGACTGATCATGACTCTTATGGTCTTAGAGTGTGTATCAAGTAATACTTTGATCACTATATTGAATCTTAAGAAGTAGACTAGATTGAAGAGCACAATGAGTTTCCAAAAAATTAGAAAAGAAATATTTAAAGTGGTATCAAAAGGTGTAGAGTTTTAAAAAAAACTAAAGGGGGATATTTTGGGAAAAAATCCCATAAGGTAACTTTGTAGTTTCATTTGGGTTGATTGTGTTTGTTGAATTTTTTTCCAAGGTCTATTGTGAAGTTCCAGTAAGATTATTGGCTAGGAATATTGAAAAATATATATTAATATTCCATATATAGGAATGGAATAAATAGAATTGGTAGAAAATGTTTTTATACAAGGTGGCATCATTTCCCAGTGTTTTCTTACTTTTTGGGACAAAATATTCAATGGAAAAAGGCATTTTTGGAAATGGAAGGTTTTTTGCATAAATGTTAATTTTGTGAGAAAGGGTGAAAGTGTTTAAAAAAAGTTCATGAATGGGATGATTTGGGGGTGTCACATAAAAATATATCAACAAATAATGTTTTGAGAAAGTCTTGAATCTTCGCAAAAAATAGTGTTTCACAACATATGGACAATTACGCGTGCCCAAAAAATAGATATGTTGTTTTATAAAGGTGGTGAATTTCAGACTAAAGAAGATTTAAAATTGTAAAAGTTCAGATCATAAGGGAAGTTTAGGGAATAGTAAAAGGCGTTCAAGGTAATTATGTGAAGGTTAAACCATGTCCATAAAAAGACATCTAAACACTTTATTGAACTAGATCAACCCATATAAAATATCAAGGCTCTGAATCATGTATGATTTTAAAAATGCTATTTCTTACATGAAGAAAAAACTCAACCATTAGTTTCTAGAAAAACATGACTTATGCCTATAAGACCAAGTGTGTTATGAAAAAATGAAAAATTTTAGTGAAAGTTGATATTTTTTAAAGAATTGAATAGTTTTTTGAAAGTTAAATATTTGAAAAAAACATAAATGTTGCCCAAAATTTGGTATAATTGTGTGGAAATAATTATAATGGTATAAGAAATATAATTTTTTGAAAACCTCTAAGGGATTCACCAGTAATTATATACTAAATTAGTATTCATCATGTAGATAAAAGTGGAACTTAATGACACACCAATTGAGGAGTAATAAATATTTACTCAAGTGATCAAAAGAAGAATCTTCTAGAGCATTGAGAAAAATTAAATTGAGAGAGTAGTGAGCTTTCAAATTATTATTGGTTATAAACATGGATGGATAGTGAGATCGATTCAAGCATTATAATAGTAATAAAACATAGTGGATTTGGTACGTAGGAACATTGACATTTCATTCTTCTTTGACATAGCCCAATGCGGGTGACACAAGTAAAATTGATCTTTTTAATTCATGATTTCTTTTATTCTCCTACATTGCTACATGAAAGGGGGAGAAAAGTGTTTTGTTAAATAAAGAAAAAACATACGAAGGGGAAGTTGTTTCAATTTTTCATACATTGATTCACCCTACTCTTAGAGTATTTAACCCATTTAGTCTAACAAAATTAATACTCAAAATCCTTAGGAAAAGAACGTTATAGGAAAGGAAAAAGATATTATTGAGTGAGTTTTTTATAATGCTTAAAAAGAGGAATTTACATCAATATAGTACTATTAATTTTCTTTATATGTTATTAGTAACATGATGTTTGTTTATGAATTTTTATGACTATATAAATGTTTTAGTGACATTTGGAAATGATGATTCACTCAAAATTGAAATCATTGGAGTAGTTGTGGCTGGTAATGCTAATTTAAAATCCAGGAAACCATTATATGTTGATGGGATTAATCATGGCATATTAAGTATTTCCCATCTTTGTGATCAGGAGAATGATATTTTATTTAGAGAATATGACTTTTTCGATTGAAAATTTAATGATTGAATAATTTTGAAAATAGAACAACAAACAAATGATAATTTTTTTCAAGTGGGAGATGCTCAAAATTCATGTTATTTGGGTATGAAAGAAGAAAAATAAATATATAACATAAGTATTAATATAATTTTCCAATAATATTTGAGTATTATTGATATAATTTAAGGCATTTGATCTTTTACTAAGTTGATGAAAGAATGGGACTAAATTTTTTGTACATTCAAGAAGGGAAATATAAAAAATTCTTCAGAGAAGAAAGTTGATATTCATACATCTCATACATTGGACCTTATCTATTCTAAATTCTATTTCCCACAAAAATGTAATAAAAAATTCATATGAATATTATATTTATTTTATTAATTAATTTATCCACATTAATTTTATTATGATTATGAAACATAATTTATAATCTCTAAATATGTAAAAAATCTTCTGAAATAATACTAAAAATGAGCGTGGTTACTCCTTGAACGTGTTTTAGAAAAATAATGGTGTTGCATAAAAAAATGGGATATTTTATGTTTATTTTCAGAAGGATGGTATTCATCATGAACTCATTTTACCATATAAACCACAAAAAATAGTTTGTCTCTATAGAAGAATATATGTTTATGGAAATTTATTGAATAATGTTGATAGATCATGATATGTCCTGATATTTTTCGAGAAAAACTATTAGAGAAACATATCATATTCAAAAATAATTTATTATATAGAAACAATTTGGACATGTCCTCATATGATATTTATTACATCTAGAGATCCTGTTTGAATTACATAAGGGTATTTGGAATCCCCTATAATATCAAACTAAAAGGTGAAAACATCAAGAATTTTGATAGACCAAGGGTTGATGGTATTTTCTTAGGTTATCCTCAAATGGATGATGATAATTATGGTATAATAAATAAAATAGAAATATCATTGATAATTTTTATTTTAATGTAATTTATCATGTAAAAAAATTATTCAAATATGAAATATCATGTTTTGGAAGTGATAAAGAAGAATATGTTTTCATTCAATAATTAAATGATGATGCATAAAATAGTGAAAGTTGTGAAGAAGTTTTGGTTGAATATGATGATCCATTAAACTCATGTGATGAGGAGAAACCTCACTAATATAATCAATGTATGAGATGACATGTGAAGGTCCAAAGAATAATTTTATATCATGGAAATAAAGTTTAAAATTGAATATCCTTGGGGGAAAATAACATATATTTGACTATTTTTATATGCCTAAGTAACAAAAGATAAATAATCATTATAGCATCAGTAAGGGGTTGTTTCCATGAATGAAAAATTTTATCAGATAGAGAAGAATGTGACATGGGATTTGTTACCAAAACATTATTAGATGAACATAATTTGAAAAAAGGTTATTCCCAAATAGGTTTAATTGAAATTTTTAAGTGATTAAAAATAAAAAAAATTATTGTTTGTAAGGTATGTTCTTAGGTTGAAGGGGTGGATTTGTAATAACCTAGAAAATATTAGAATAAATATTTTTTATGAATTATATTGTTTTATTTTAAATATTTATTTAAAAAAATTATAATTATTCATTGAAAAACTGATTTTTTTGGATTCTTCATGCCACAATTATCTTAGGATGGATTTTTGATAATTTTTTGAAAAGATTAATTTTTCAGTGAATAGTGAAAAATACTAATTTTTATAAAAATATCATGTTAATTATATTAAAAGTAATAATTATGATTTAAAATTTGATCTCAAAGTAAAATAAGTACCCTTTAGTTAGATATATTATAAATAATTTATTTTTTTATCATCCTTATACCTTATTTTTTTATAAGTACATTTTTCGTATTAAAAACACATTTTTCATGAAAACTATTTTTCATTTTGTTTTACTGGATTAATGTTAAATTAAATACTATCACTTATATTTTTTCATTTTTAAAAAATGGAATCCATATTTGGAATCATTGGTTCCCAATTTATTAAATATGTAACTTTCCTTTTTGGTCAATATGAATAGTAAATTTAGTAATTGTGGTTTCCTAGGGAATGAGTAAATCATGTAATTAAAGTTAAAAATTAAAATATAAGGATAAAAAATGATTTTAATACCTTAATTAATATTATTATATGACTCTATTTCATCCATAAACATTAGTTATTATTTACATTTAATTTTTGTCATATTTGGTTGACATTATGATCATTATAATATTCTATTTCAAGAAAAGTCAAACATATCACACTCTGTTTTTTAATAAGTAATTTTTTTTAATACAGGGACACCAAGACAATATGTTCAAATATAAATATTATTTTTAAATATTAAATATTAATCATGATATTGGTATTTTTTTTATTTTTATTAAAGAATAAATTTCCTTCAATTCTTACACAGTGCCGACACAATATTTATTCAATTAATGGAAATATCTAATAAATAATATTAAAAATATTAAAAGTAATATGATTTTGATAAATAATGATATTATTTTTTCATATATTATCATGATAGATATAATAAAATGTTTTTTCTAATTATATGTTTTATCATGATATAAATAATGTCAATGTAATGAATTGTTTCAAAAAATGACATTAATGTTATTTTTAAATAAATAATATTGTATTAAATGATATAATTTTAATGAAAAGTTATATTAGTCTAGATTATTAAAAAATGGTATATAATAACCAACATTTTCCATTTGAGGTCATTTTTTAAATTTAATATAACAATATTAGTCCCCCAAAAGGTAAAAAACTTTTTTTCATAGTAAGTTTAAAAATGGTTAAAGAGGGGTTAAAACCAAATGATAAATGTTAAAATGTTACCTAAACATGTCCAAAAATTATTTTATGAGATTATTTCAAACCATACTCATCCAATAATCTAAATAAATTTGTTCATATCTATTTTTAAAGGAATATTAAGATAGATTAAATTAATATTTTGAGAAATTCCAAGAGTTCCCCTCCCCTCTCTTATAAAAGGAACCCCTTTTTCTCAATTTTTCATCCAACATAACTCATTTGGATCCACCAATACCCCTAAAAATTCCTCAATACAATACCTACACTCATTATAGAGTTATTGGTTTAGTTATAACACTAACCTTAGTTGTCTTAAGATGTTAAACTAAGGTGTGTTTACAAAAAAGAGGTATAATTTTTATTAAATCATTTCAGTTTTATTTATTATTATGCCTCCATAAAATAATCATGAACCAAGATTATACAATAAAAATAGTATCCTAAATATAATATTTTTTTTAATTTTAATGACCTATATCCATCTTCTTTTTCAGCAAATAGGAAACAAAATTGTGATTCATGTGTAAAAAAGACTACTGTTTTGCAAACCGATATAATTCATTTTCCATCACCATCAATCATGGATGGATGATAATGATGTAATTAATGTTTACATATGATATAAATGATAAATTTATCATTATTAAAACATAATATATCATTTACTTACTTATATATCCATTCATTGAAAAATTCTGACATCTTTTGTGTGTATGTGTGGACAACCACATCCATTAAGTACTATGATTAGTTTTAAACCACCACATCACATAGATAGTATATATAAGTATATTAAAGAAATAATATTATATTTATGAAATTATGTTCTTTCAATAAATATAAAATAATACTTACCTTTTTTCCATAATTATCATTGAAAATTTTAAATGTTAATTAGGTGTACATATAGAAAAAAATCTCAATGATTGTAACATAGTTCATTTTTCCTAATGATATTTCATGATTGGTTTTAAAATAATAATTTATTTATAGAAATTATAATTATTTCATGAATAATATTCAATATTTTTTATAATAATTACCTTTTTTACCATAGTCGACATACCTAATTTATTTTGTACTTATGAAAGGAATATCATCAAAATAGATATAGTTGGATTAATTATTTGATTAATTACAAGTAGCATTGTATTAAATAAAATTAAGGAATAATTAACATAAAAATGATTCATCAATAAGTATAAATTTACCTATGTTTATTATTCAAGATCATAAATAATTTATGTGATGAGTCATACTTAAGGTAAGGGACCTTATTTTAAATCATTTTTATGTTCCTATTCTAACTCTTTTTACAAAAGTCAAAAGGAATGAAAATTTTAACTTATACGACATGGATAGAATTTTCAACTATCATTACACCATTATGATTTAATGTTTCATTTATAATTTTTCATTGTTTTTTTAAATGAAAATTGTTTCCTTATTATGTGAAATTTTTAGATTTTAACTACCAGGATTAAAGAAAAAAATTGGTATTTTGATATCTAAAAGTGTTTTTCCCATGGGTTTAAAGGATTTTTCAATGATTTTATTCATAATATGGTCTATATAAATTTTTATGAATGTTTAACCCCATTATAGATCACTTATGATATTATTATATCTTATACAATGAGTTATCCTTGATAGCATTCCAATGCATTGGATAATGTTTTTTTGTTTTATAGAGAATTATATTAGAAGTTGGTCAAATGTTTCTTTCAATTTATAATGGTTATAATGAGGGTTATATAAAATTTATATGATAAATATGTACCAAGGAACCTAATTGAATTTTATATTCTTGCTAATGAGTTTTTATGTAAATATTTTGATTTCAATAGGTAAGATACTGATATTTTTTAATGGAAAATTGATTATCTTTTCAGAAGAAATATTTTGTTTTTAAGTAAAGGGGTTTCATGAGATTTTAGGTTTTACTCCAATATGGAATTTGTTTTATATTATATGTCCATTACTGAACATTTTATGCTCAACCCACGTTTTTAAATTTTTTTCATGGGTTTTAAGGATAGGTATGTGTAAAGAAGATGTCATGTCTAATTTTGTGATGATTTTTCATTAAATAAAAAAGAAATGTTTTATTTTAAAAGACTTTCTATTGCTTAAAAAATGTATACTGATTTAGAAGTGTCCACTTTTATATTTATAGGTTTATTATGTAAGAGTTATTACCTAAATCTCTAGAACCCTAATACTAAAATATCATTAGGAAAAAAATAATGAGAATTATCATTTAAAGATACTATATTATGTGATGTTCAAGGCTCGGTCCTTAAAGTTTTCATTAAAGGTAGGGATTAGTTAAATTTTGGATTTATGATAATTATAATAGAATACCCTTAATGTTTTTACCTAATTATTAAGTTAAAATGATATTGAATTTTATTTTTACCATGTTTCTATGACTAAAAATTATTTATTTAGAATTGTTTTCCACATAGTAAATAAGGTGTATATAGTAGGAATATTCTAATAAGAAAATATCCTTCGAAATAAACAACTTGGAATTGTCGGTATTGGAACTGAGCAGTTTTTGTGGCGATGGATTAGGTGACACAAGTTATAAATAGTGTTTGAGTCTATACTAGAGAGTAGATAGATCTACCATAGAGTAACATGATGATATTATAGTATTTTATAGGAAATAATCCTCTATAATTTCGTAGATCTTCTAACCAAGTGGTAGCAGATGGATTGATCAATTCCCTAGAGAATATTTTTTTAATGTCATAGGATGTTTGGAACATCAAAATATAAAAATTTTCATTTTTTTAAGGGGAATCCAATTGAAGGTAGACTATGGGTAAGAAACATAGAGAGATATATGATATTAATGAAATTAATGAGACATATTTCAAGATATTTCCATAATATCAATTAACCTACTATAATTTTGCACTAGATCAAAAAAAAATTCCTAGCATTGAGGAAAATGGATCAAGATTCCATATCCATGTATAATTTTTTTACATGGATGGACAAGTACATAATAGATTTTGTTCGGGATGATGATAGTAAAATTAATAGATTTTACTCATGATTGGAACCATGTTTATGTATATCTTTGGTTTAACAATAATTTGAAGTCTGTGAGAAAATTCGTTATTCCACTGAAAGAGATGAGGTTGAGTTTTCTAAACATTATGTTCCTCGTGGTGATGCAAGTAATAAGTGTCTATCTTGGAAGTTAGTGTGTAAATATAAATCAAAGAAAACATGTGGAAAGAAAATTAAGTTTCCATCTGGTGGTATGTGTGGTAAGAAGCCCCTTGGATAATATCTTATGAAATTATAGATGTTTTATTGATGTGGAATGATTATACAAATAGCCCATGATTTCATTAAAATAATATTGATGATTAAAAGAATGGAGTAATAGATAATAATCCAATGGTGAGATGTTTTTGTTGCAATGAGTTGGGTAATTTTGATAAAGTGTGTCCAAAGATAGTAATTTAGGATGAAAATAATAAATATTGAATTTAAAAAGGTGCGTCAAAATATATTTCTTCTTTAAAAATTGATGTTGGGCTGCCAAATGAATTGATGACATGTATGTTTATGGTTTATTCAAATTATTCCAATACTATGTCTGACTATAGATCTTTTATTTGATAAATATTTAATAAATTATAAAGTAAATTGGGAATATCACCCTATAAAAGTATGGTATATGTTTGGAAGAAAAACCAGGTCGAAATATTAAAGTAACCATGTTTTATAGGAATAATCTTATTATTATCAGTAGAACGATCTTTCTAAAAATCATGTTAAACTACCTATAGAATAATTTGATATTATTTTTTGGGTATGGATTGGATTTCAGTTTATTATGATAATATTTATTTCTGAGACCATAATGTTTTATTCAATTATATTATAACATTTATAATATATCAAGAATCATATAAATTAATTAGTGATGGCATTGAAAGTTACATAGATCATATTATTGAAATGAAAGAAACTATTAAAATTAGCGATGTTCCAGTAGTGAATGAATACATCTTTGTTTTCCCTAATTATTTTATTATATTATTATTGATTAAGATATTTATTTTACTATTATATTATTTCTTATTGATATTCCTATTTCCAAATCCACCAATCAAAGAGATCTAGTAGAAATTTTGGAATTAAAAAATAAGTTGCAAGAATTTCAATATAAATGATTCTTTAGAGTACGTACTTCACATTGGGGTGCTCTTGTTTTATTTGTTAAAAAGAGTGATGGTTCCATGAGTCTTTGAATTGATTATAGTCCATTGAATAACACCACTTTTAAGAACAAATTCACTTTTCCTCATATCTATTATTTGATTGATAGTATCCAAGGTGCACATTATTTTTTTGAAGAATAATCTCAATTCGGTGAACCATCAATTGGAGGTGAAGGAGAAATATATTATGAAGAATGCATTATATAATAGAGAATTTCACTATGAGTTTATAATAATTTCCTTTGGATTATCTAATGCACCAACAATATTTATAGATATTAAGAATATAGTCTTGCATGAATATTTGGATAAGTTCATGGTTTTTTATTAATGATATATTGGATTAATATAAAATTTATGAGGATCATGAAATACATATAATTATTTTTTCAAAACATAAAATAAAATAAACTATATGGAAAATTAAGTAAGTGTGAATTTTGGTAGGGAAAATTTATTTTCTTGGACATATTGTTTCTAAATATGGAATAATGGTTGGCACTACTAAAACCAAATTTATTGATGAATGAAAAATACCTAAAAATGTTATAGATATTCATAATTTTCTTGGATTAGTTGGTTAGTTATAGTAGTTCATTGAAAATATTTCTCAATTATCATTCCCAATAACTACGTTAACTTGTATGTGAATTAAATTTATATGAAAAAACGAGTGTGATGATTGTTTTTAGGAACTAAAAAAATTGGTTAAGTGTTTAGCTGCGACCCTTCCCTATAGAAATAGTGATTTCTCTATCTATAGTTAATATTTTTTAAAGGGACTAGGTTGTTTACTAATACAGAATGATCAGGTAATTTATTATTCTTCTCACCAAATAAAACATCATGAGAAAAATTACCCTATACATGATTTGGAATTTGCTGTTGTGGTTTTCGATTTTAAAATTTGGAGGCCTATTTTTTTTGGGAGAATAATGAAATATATGCTGATCATAAAATATTGAAGTATTTATTCATTCAGAAATATTTGAACAGGAGGATGAGAACATGGATGGAACTGGTTAAGGATCAGGATTTCATGATCCATTACCAACCTAAGAATTCAAATAAAATAGCTAATGCCTTGAGTCGTAATAATAATTCAACATTAAACATATTATGTTTAGAACATGATCCTTTGATCAATGATTTTATGAATTTTAATCTTGATGATGTGGGTGTAGGAATATAATCTATTTTGTTTCAGGTATCACCATGATCATATATATGAGATTGAATTAATAAATACTATATCGAAGGTAGTGAGTTATATGAAATATTATAATTATTTAAGATTGGTATGTTTCCTGATTTTAATATCGATAGATAATGAATTTTATGATTTTGAATGAGATTATATGCTTTTTGAGATTCTCAAATAATGAGAGTGGTGTTATTTAAATCTCATATTTCTCCATTTCCTGTTCATCTTGGAAGTAATATGATATATATTGACTTTTGGGGGTATTACTGGTGGGATAAAATGAAAATAGATATTACAATCATTACCATGAAATGTTTGAAATTTTAGTAAGTTAAAGAAGTGTGAAATTTTCCAAATGGGATACTTCGTTATTTTCATGTTCCATAGTGGAAATGAGAAAAATGTCCATGGATTTTAGGGTGGTATTTCCAAAGACATCTCAAGGTAATAATTCAATTTGGTTTATTATTGATCAATCAACTAAATATTCTTAATTCCAATCCCATTTGAGAAATAATGTATTTTGATTTGCATTCTTGTCTGCATATCAAGGATATAGTCAAGTAAAATGGAGTTCCTATCTCCATTTTATCTTATTTTTATCCTAGGTTCAATTATATTTTTTGGAATGGCCTTCAAAAATCATTAGTTAGTGAATTAAATTTCCATTCAATGTTTCAACCTTATTTTGATGGAAATTTTGAGTGAACTCAGACATTAGAATACATGCTTCGTGCTTGTTCAAAGGATTATCAGTGAATTTTGAATCATGTCCAATATTTTGATGAGTTTTATATAATAATTGTAACACCCGAGACTTTTATGAGAAATATTTTGTTTTTATGTTATATAAATCATCAAAGGAATATTTCACTACACACAACACTAGTTTGGCTTGCTTTACACGCAACCGTGGCCTTCCTCGATAGCTTGCGTCGTACGCAATATCGAGTTTCACTATACAACGATATGCTATTAAAATATTATTAAAACTAGCCGTTATTAATACTAAAAACGAATTTTTGAAATTTTTTAATTTTTAATTTTCAAAATTGACTTCATTTTTGGATTCGGAATATCGAAATTAGCCTAGGGTAAAATTTTGGTATTTTTTTAAAAACTTTCAATTTTTGATGAATAGTGAAACCACTAAGTGGTAGTTAAAAAACTAAATTTTTCATAAAACATAATTTTACCACTTATGTGAGTGGAATCTCAAAAATACGAGAGACACGGTTGATGTCAGTAAGTAAAATGTGGTTTATTGAGATGAAAATAATTTTTGGTGAATAGTAACTTTTTACTCTTATTTACCACGGTTAAAAGTAAATAGGGTAGTTAAGGGTACAAATGGTATTATTATTACCCTAAAACATGTCCTAATTCTATTGGATAAGTGTAATTAGACCAAAAAAAACATTAGTAATAAAATATTACCATTTAGGCCCACTTGGATTAGATTAGGACATTTATTATTAATTTATTTAAAGAAGGGTTAAAATAGTTAAAATCAAAGTTTAATAAGTATATCATTTTTAATATAGGGTTATACACAAGATAAATTCTACTATAAATATTCATTAGAAATCTAAAATGATTTACTACATAATTATAATTTATTTGTAATTTTTATACTTTAAAGAAGTTAATTTATTTATGACACAATGATGATGCAGTAATTATCTTATTAATAAAATATTGACATAATTGATGTTATAAATACCCAAATAAATATAATTTGAGGCTTTTTATGAATTAAAATAATTTTATAAGTTAATATGACATGTTATTATTGATTTAAACCACTTTTTTCGAACTAATATTTATGTTATGAGTTTCAAAAAAATCAATTACCAAATAGTATCAAAATTGACATAAAATAGTTTTTAAAACAAATATTATATTATTAATTTTTATTTTATTCCTAAAAATCTAAGGTTAGGCCAATTACTTAGATAAGGTTATATATATTAATAATAAACAACATGGTGTTCGTTTGGCTTGTTATAGTATGTTTATTAACCTTATAGTGTAAGAAAACAAGAAGACACGGTAAAAGTAAAATTATTTAACTTAAAGTTAAATCTAAATGATAAGGCTAAAATAGGAACCTAAACTTGTCTAAATTCCATTTTATGAGAGGATTTCGACCCATCCCCACCATAGCTTCAAAATAAATCAATTTGGAGCTATTTTAAACCGAATATGACTTTATAATAAAATAATATTTTTAGTTTTCCAAAGGTGCCCCTCTCCACCCTTATAAAAGGGCACATCCTCCCTCTCTTCCTCACACCACTTTGAGCCTTCACGCTCGGCCGAACCCTGCCAGTTTTTACTCTACACTTCAATAGAGACATCCTAGAGGTCCTGGTCTTCATCAAAGACCAATTTTAGTGCCCTAAAATGAGGTCTCAAAGAAGCACTTCAAAGAAGAGGTAATGTCCGTTACCGATTCTTTCATCTTTATTTCTTCTTCCACTTATTCTTATTTAGTTGTTTCATTATGAAGTAATAACATAAGTATCACTCATATACTGATATGTTATTATAAATATGAAACAACCCTATTTCACCATCTATCCATTCTACGGAAAATGAAATCACCGCGTGTGCGTACGTACAGAATACCGTCTCCACGCCGTGGTGTAATCTATTTTCCACCACCTCCTTACTTGGATGGGTATAATGGTATAAATAATGACTATATATGATTATTGTAAAGTGATATTGATTCTGAAATAGTATACATACACTCCAATACAATTCCATGATCATGGGAACGATATCATCGCCCGTGCGTACGTACAAAATACCGTCTCCACGACATGATGAGATTCATTCTCCACGTTAACCATTCATGAATGATTATAAAGTATATATAATAAGTAATAATGAAATATATGACATAATAATGATACTGGATTTATGTTTATATATATGTATGTCATCTACTTAATTCCATTCAACTCAATAAGGAAACGAAAACAGCATTCATGCGTACGTATGACCTACCATCTCAATGAACGGTGTATTTCTTTCCATTTACTGATCTATTATATATGTATATTCTTAATATATATTATATAAATCATGTTTTATATTCTGGAATTAAGTAATCATGATCTAAGTAATCATATGAATAATTACAAGTCAATACACGGACGACAAATGAAATGATTTTACCCAAAATGCTATTTAACATGGAATTTAGAAAAGAACGGGTAAAATAAAGTCATAAGTGAACCATATATGATATAATAACAATGAGTATGATTCTGGAATAAGTCAATGACATTATTTAAATCATTATACAGGAGGTTCGGGCACTTACGAAGCAAATCAGACCTAAGGTAAGGGAAATATCACAATCTCATTTTTATCCGAGATTGTTTATACTTTGAAATTTACTGGGGTGTATTTTATCATCCACATCAATGTTTCCTCAATATGTAATATTATTTCCATCCACCTAAAATTGTTTAAATCCAATTTTACCCTTCGGTGAGTTTTTAGTAAAATATATGAAAGGAATCTTTTGTCGTTTTTTGTATGAGGTACTTTTTGACTTTTTCGACAAAAGTACGAGAAGAATGTTTTTTTAACTTATATGGAATGAATGGATTTTTAAAAAATTATTTCCAAGAATATTCCTTTATATGTTTTCAAGTTTATTTTTAATCAACTTCTTTTAGGTCAGAATTTTATGACATGTTAAGAAAGGAAAAGTGTTTTTGAAGTAGAAAGGATATTTTATTCAAAAATGGAGTTCAAGTGTTTTATCAAAATTATTTTCCATCTAAGATAATAAAAAGTTCTGTTTCTAACCCTATTATTATATTGATTTGATTATGTTGTGATGAGAATATATTTATGAATTCCTTTATCTTATATGAATTGTTTTATGATGTCACAATGTTTAAGATTCCCATTTTTATTACATGGGTTATGATATGATGTATGGTTTATGATTTTGTGGCCCACATAAGAATGGTATCATTATGAGATGGGTGGGACCTATATCTACCTCCAATGCACTGGGTAAAGATTTATATCTCATGAGATAGACAAGGTTGGAACGGCAGGTTAAACCGGTTCAGTGAAACATGACTGAAATGAGGAGTGAACTCGGTTCAGAAATGGAATTTGTCCACTAAGATAGTCTTGGAAATAATTCTGGACTAATAAGAAATGATTCTCTATGATTATGTGTGTATGCCACAAAGTTTCATGTTTTAAGTTATGATTATTGGGATTACATTTCACTACTATGATTTATCCCATGTTATGAAATTATGATTTCTTTTGCAGGTTAAGATTTCCAAAAGTTATGTTCTTATGTATATGATGTGATTGATATTTCTTTTGTTTACCCTTACTGAGAATTTGAGCTCACCCTTTTGTATGTTTTCTTTCCCCAGGTCAGGAATAAGGTTATTAAGTAAGATATGCCAAAAGGGACTATAGATATGATGAAATAAATGGGAGACCGTGTAGATGCTTTATGAACCAGTTGTTTATGTTTCCCAGTTTCTAAAGACACTATACCTATACGGTCCTTTCCTGGTTTTGTTATATGTTGTAATAAGTGTGCTTCGATTCTGAGTTAATAACAATGTATGTAAATTATGGGTCGCTATAGTTGGTATTAGAGGAAAGGTATAGTCAACCTTTGGAAACTAGGATGTGAAAGAGTTAGTAAGAACCCTAAGGATAAGTCTATGCATAGAACACAATCTTAGTGTTTTAGAAATGGCCATGAATAACCTAGGATAAGACCTTAAGTGTGAAATCTTATTCTTGAGTATGTGGTTTTTCTATTATAATTAGTGTTGCTCACACTATTCTTCTTGGTTTTAGTCAATGGCTGGAACCCGAAGGAACCGTGTTAATGCGGAATGCGATGAGCAATGAAATGATTGCCCCCCTAAGAAACCAAACATTATGGGAGATGGAATACATAATCTTGTAGCCATGCTCACACAACTTTCTCAAGCTATGAATCATGTAGGACTTCCAAACGAGCAAAGGAAGGAGCAAAATTCTATTGAATCCTTCACGAGATAGCGTCCATCTTCATTCAGCGGGTCTATTGATCCATTACTTGCTAAACAATGGACTAGTACTACTGAAAAGATATTTTCAGATCTTCAATGTTCTGAACATGATAAAGTCTTCTCAGTAGTGTATAGTTTGGAATGTGATGCTGATCAATGGTGGAATCTTATTAAGAATATGAGGCAAAGGGATGAAATTGAGTCCATGGAATGGGACGAGTTCACAAACTTATTTTTCAATAAGTACTTCCCTCATATTTTCTGAAAAAAGATGGAGAAAGAGTTTCTTGAACTGAAGAAAAAGGATGATGAATCTGTTGGTACCTATGAAGCAAATTTTACAAGACTTGCAAGGTACGCTTTTGGTATTATTATCTAACCTGAGATTAAGATCGATCGATTCTTTAGTAGCTTAAAACCAAGTCTTCTAAGGGCGTTAGCCATAAGGGACTTCAATAGCTACGAGGAAATAGTTAAATGTGCTCTCAAAGTCGAGATGGAGATTGGAGTAACCCATCAGTCATATGGGTTTGATAAGAAGAGGAAAATGGAATTCAAAGGAAAATCTAAAGAGCACACTGAAAAGAAGATGAGCTTTCCCTTATGCTCAAAGTGTGGAAAGAAACACGGAGGGAGTTGTCTTAAAGGGACAAGTAAATGTTTCAAATGTGGAAAGGAAGTTCATAGGTAATTTGAATGCCGCAATGATGGGAAGAAGATGTATAATGATGTAAACAAAGGAAGGGATACACAGAATGAACCTACTACACTTCAATGTTTCAAGTGCAAGGAGATGGGGCATTATGCCAATCAATGCCCAAATCCAAGGGTTGATGATGATGGTCGACGTCAACAAACTCTTAAGGCTAAAGACAAAGGAAAGTCACATGCAATTTCTATCACCGATGTGGAGTAAGATAACGATGTGGTGAAAGGTACACTTACCATCCACTCAAAAGTAGAAAATGTTTTATTTGATTCTAGATCCACCCACTCCTTTATTTCTGAAGAATTTTCTAAGGATATCACCGTATTACCTCAACAATTAGATGTTGAGTTAGCTGCGACAACCCCTAATGGAACAACAGTTGCATCAAAAGTTTATAATTCTTCTCCGATCGATGTTTGTGGGAAAGTGCTTTCTACAAATCTTGTGATCCTTCCAATAGTGGAATTTGATGTGATTCTTGGAATGAATTGGCTTTCTTAATATGGAGCTCATATCAATTTCCACAGAAGGGAAGTCACATTTCATATTCCAGATCAATCTATGATCGTCTATCAATGCAAGGATGAACATAACCTTCCCGTGGAAATTTCTTCCATCTTATGGGTCTTGATTCCACAAAATGAAGATTATTTATCTCAAATGGTTGGTGAGATACTCACGATTAATAATACACCCATTGTACGAGAGTTTGACGATGTCTTTCCGGAGGAATTACCGGGTCTTCCACCAAATCATGAAGTTGAGTTTTCAATAGAACTCGTACCGGGTGCTTTTCCTATTTCAAAGGCACCTTATAGAATGGCCCCAATTGAGTTGCAGGAATTGAAGAAGCAACTTCAAGATAATCTTGATAAGGGGTTCATACGCCCTAGTGCGTCACCATGGGGAGCACCTGTTCTGTTTGTTAAGAAGAAAGATGGATCAATGAGACTCTGGATTGATTATCGAGAACTTAACAAGATCACTATCAAGAACAAGTATCCTCTCCCACACATTGATGACTTATTTGACCAACTACACGGAGCACAATACTTTTCCAAGATTGATCTTCGTTCAGGGTATCATCAACTAAGGGTCAAAAGGGAGGATATAACAAAGACGGCTTTCCGTACAAGGTATGGACACTATGAATTTATAGTGATTCCATTTGGTCTTACTAATGCCCCTACTATCTTCATGGATCTGATGAATAGAGTCTTTAGAGAATATCTTGATCAGTTTGTGGTAGTCTTTATAGACGATATTCTTGTCTATTCAAAGAGCAAGGAAGAACATGAAGATCACTTGAGAATTGTATTGAAGACCCTGAGAAAGGATAAGATTTATGCGAAATTTACCAAGTGTGAATTTTGTCTTCAAAAAGTTGCATTTTTGGGTCACATAATCTCAAAAGAGGGGATATCTGTGGATCCAGCAAAAACAGAGGTTATGGAAAGATGGTCGAGACCAACAAAAGTAACTGAGATCCGAAGTTTTCTTGGTTTGGCTGGATATTATCGACGTTTTGTGAAAGATTTTTCATGATTATCTAATCCACTCACCAAGTTGACTCAGAAAGGAGTTAAGTTTCTTTGGATGGAGGAATGTGAAGAGAATTTCAAGGAGTTGAAAAGAAGGTTATCTAGTGCACCTGTGCTCACACTGCCTTATAGTTGAGAGAGGTTTGTGATCTACAGTGATGCATCCAAGAAGGGATTGGGGTGTGTTCTTATGGAAAATTATATGGTGATAGCTTATGACTCATAACAGTTGAAAATACATGAGCAAAATTACCCAACTCATGATTTGGAGTTAGCTACGGTAATATTTTCATTAAAGATTTGGAGGCATTATCTTTATGGAGAAAGGTGTGACATTTATACTGATCATAAAAGTTTAAAGTATATTTTCACACAAAAGGAGATGAATATGCGCCAAAGAAGATGGTTGGAGCTGATTAAGGATTACGAATGATCTATCCATTACCACCCTGGGAAAGCAAACAAGGTGGTAGATGCATTAAGTCGACAAGACCATGCCAGTTTATCCATGATGAGGATCACAAGAGAACCAATATTTATGGATTTACAAAGGATGGATGTTGGAATTATAATGGAAGGGGGGAAATCATATTTTTCTCAAATGAATGTTCAACCATCTATACATGTGAAGATTAAAGAGGCACAGAAAGAGGATGTCGAGTTACAAAAGAAGGTGAGAAATGTTCATGAATTCAACCTTGATTGTGATGGGATAATAAAGTTCTGGATTCGGGTTTTTGTTCCTCCCATCCCAGAATTAAAGAAGGAGCTGCTGGATGAGGCTCATAGTTCTTCATTCTCCATTCATCCTGGAAGCACGAAGATGTATAGGGAACTGAATGAGTACTTCTGGTGGGATGGAATGAAAAGAGATGTTGCTGAATATGTCTCTCGATGCTTGGTTTGTCAGCAAGTTAAAGCTGAGAGACAGAAGTCTAAGGGGATGTTACAACCATTACCGATACCCGAATGGAAATGGGAAAACATCACTATGCACTTTTTCACCGGACTTCCTAAAACATCCAAAGGCAATAATGCTATCTGGGTCATAGTTGATCGTCTTACAAAGTTTGCACAATTCATCGCTATTAGAGAGGATTTTTCTCTGGATCAGATTTCCAGGATATATGTGAAGGAAGTGGTAAGATTGTATGGAGTACCACTTTCTATTATATCTTATTGGGATCCAAGGTTTACCTCAATGTTCTGGAAAAGTCTTCAGCATACTCTGGATACAGAGTTGAGTTTCAGCACTGCTTATCATCCTCAGACAAATGGTCAGTCTGAGAGAACAATTCAAACTCTAGAAGATATGTTGAGAGCTTGCTCTATGGATTTCAAAGGTGGTTGGGATAAAAACCTACCTTTGGTGGAATTTTCTTATAATAATAGCTTTCACTCCAGTATTCAGATGGATCCTTATGAAGCTCTCTATGGAAAGAAATGCAGGACTCTAACTTCCTGGGATGAAGTTGGGGAAAGAAAGCTATTAGGACCTGATCTTGTTGATGAGATGGCAGAAAAGGTCAGATCTATTCAACAACACATAAGAGCAGCTCAGAGTCGACACAAAATTTATGCCGACAACCGAAGAAAAGACCTAGAGTTTGAAGTGGGTGATAAAGTGTTCTTACAAATATCTCCTTGGAAGAGAGTAATGAGATTTGGAAAGAAGGGAAAGTTGAGCCCTAGGTATATCGGTCCTTTCGAAATACTGGATCGTGTTGGGAAGGTAGCTTAACGATTGGCGCTTCCACCGAATCTCTCTCAAGTTCACGATGTGTTCAATCTATCTCTCCTGAGAAAGTACATACCTGATCCTTCACATGTACATAGCTCAGAAGTTGTACCGCTGGAGCAAGATCTTTCTTATGGAGAACAGCCGATAGAGATTCTGGATTGTAGCGAAAAAGTCCTATGAAACAAGACCACTCGCTTGGTGAAAGTTTTATGGAGGAACCACCAATTAGAAGAAGCTACATGGGAGCTTGAGGTTACGATGAGGGAGAGGTATCCTCATCTATTTCTTACAAAGTGACGAATTTCGAGGGTGAAATTCATTTTAAGGGGGGTAGAATTTAACACTCGAGACTTTTATGAGAAATATTTTGTTTTTATGTTATATAAATCATCAAAGGAATATTTCACTACACACAACACTAGTTTGGCTTGCTTTACATGCAACCACGACCTTCCTTGATAGCTTGCGTCGTACGTAATATCGAGTTTCACTAAACAACGATATGCTATTAAAATATTATTAAAACTAGACGTTATGAATAGTAATAACCACTTTTTAAAATTTTGAAATTTCTATTTTTCAAAATTGAATTCATTTTTTGATTCGGAATATCGAAATTAGCCTAGGGTGAAATTTTGGTATTTTTCTGAAAACTTTCAATTTTTGATGAATAGTGAAACCACTAAGTGGTAGTTAAAAAACTGAATTTTTCATAAAACATAATTTTACCGCTTTTGTGAGTGGAATATCAAAAATACGAGAGACATGTTTGATGTAAGTAAGTAAAATGTGGTTCAATGAGATGAAAATAATTTTTGGTGAATAGTAACTTTTAACTTTTATTTACCACGGTTAAAAGTAAATTGGGTAGTTAAGGGTAAAAATGATATTAATATTACTCTAAAACATGTACTAATTCTATTGGATAAGTGTAATTCGACCAAAAACGACCTTAGAAAGAAAATATGACCATTTAGGCCCACTTGGATTAGATTAGAACATTTAGTATTAATTTATTTAAAGAAGGGTTAAAATAGTTAAAATCAATGTTTAATAAGTATATCATTTTTAATATAGGGCTATACATAAGATAAATTCAACTATAAATATTCATTAGAAACATAAAAAGATTTAATACATAATGATATTTTATTTGTAATTTTTAGACTTTAAATAATTTAATTTATTTACGACACAAAGATGCTGCAATAATTATCTTATTAATAAAATATTGACATAATTGATGTTATAAATACCCAAATAAATATAATTTGAGACTTTTTATAAATTAAAATATTTTTTTATATTAATATGACATGTTAGTATCGATTTAATTTACTTTGTTCGAACTGATATTTCTGTTATGATTTTCACAAAAATCAATTACCAAATAGTATCAAAATTGACATAAAATAGTTTTTGAAACAAATATTATATTATTAATTGTTATTTTATTACTAAAAATCTAAGGTTCGGCCAAATGACTGATATAAGGTTATATATATTAATAATAAACAACTTGGGGTTCGTCTGGCTTGTTACAGTAAGTTTATTAACCTTATAGTGTAAGAAAACAAGAAGACACGGTAAAAGTAAAATTAGTTAACTTAAAGTTAAATCTAAATGATAAGGTTAAAATAGGAACATAAACTTGTCTAAATTCTATTTTATGAGATGATTTCGACCCATCCCCACCTTAGCTTCGAAATAAATCAATTTGGAGCTATTTAAAACCGAATATGACTTTATAATAAAATAATATTTTTAGTTTTCCAAAGGTGCCCCTCTCCTTCCTTATAAAAGGGATCCTCCCCCCCCCCCTCTTCCTCACACCACTTTGAGCCTTCAAGCTCGGAAAACCCCTACCACTTTTCCCTCTCCACTTCCCTAGAGACATCCTAGAGGTCCTGGTCTTCTTCAAAGACCATTTTTAGTGCCCTAAAAGGAGGTCTCAAAGAAGCACTTTAATGAAGAGGTAATGTCCGTTACCAATTCTTTCATCATTATTTCTTCTTCCACTTCTTCTTCATTAGTTGTTTAATTATGAAGTAATAAAATCAGAATCACTCATATACGGATAAGTTATTATATGTATGAAACAACCCTATTTCACCATCTATCGATCCTACGGAAAATGAAATCACCGCGCGCGTGTACGTACAGAATACCGTCTCCACGCCGTGGTGTAATCTATTTTCCACCACCACCTTACTTGGATGGGTATAATGGTGTAAATAATGACTATATATGATATTTGTAAAGTGATATTGATTCTGAAATAGTATACATAAACTCCAATACAATTCCATGATCATGGGAACGATATCATCGCTCGTGCGTACGTACGGAATACCATCTCCACGACGTGATGAGATTCATTCTCCACGTTAACCATTCATGAATGATTATAAAGTATATATAATAAGTAATCATGAAATATATGACATAATAATGATACTGGATTTATGTGTATATATATGTATCTCATCTACTTAATTCCATTCAACTCAATAAGGAAACGAAAACATCGTTCATGCATACGTACGGCCTACCGTCTCCATGAACGGTGTATTTATTTCCATTTACTGATCTATTATATATATGTATATTATGAATATATATTATATAAATCATGTTTTATATTCTGGAATTAAGTAATCATGATGTATGTAAACATATTAATAATTACAAGTCAAAACACGGACGACAAATGAAACGATTTTACCCAAAACACTCATTAGAATGGAATTTACAGAAGAACGGGTAAAATAAAGTCATAAGTGAACCATATATGATATCATAACAATGATTATGATTCTGGAATAAGTAAATGACATTATTTAAATCATTATACAGGAGGTTCGGACACTTACGAAGCAAATCAGACCTAAGGTAAGGGAAATATCACAATCTCATTTATATCCGAGATTGTTTATACATTGAAATTTACTGGGGTTTATTTTTTCATCCACATACATGTTTTTTAAATATGTAATATTATTTACATCCACCTAAAATTTATTAAATCCAATTTTACCCTTCGGTGAGTTTTTATTAAAATATATGAAATGAATCTTTTGTCATTTTTCATACGAGGTACTTTTTGACTTTTCCGACAAAAGTACGAGAAGAATGTTTTTTTAACTTATACAGAATGAATGGATTTTTAAAACATTGTTTCCAAGAAGCTTCCTTTACATGTTTTCAATTTTATTTTTAATCAACTTCTTTTAGTTTAGAATTTTATGACATGTTAAGAAAGGAAAAGTGTTTTTGAAGTAGAAAGGATATTTTCTTCAAGAATGGAGTTCAAGTGTTTTATCAAAATTATTTTCCATCTAAGATAATATAAAGTTCTGTTTCTATCCCTATTATTATATTTATTTGATTATTTTGTTATGGAAATATATTTATGAATTCCTTTATCTTATATGAATTGTATTATGATGTCACGATGTTTAAGATTCCCATTTTTATTACATGGGTTATGCTATGATGTATGGTTTATGATTTTGTGGCACACATAAGAATGGTATCATTATGAGATGGGTGGGACCTATATCTCCCTCCAATGCATTGGTTAAAGATTTATATCTCATGAGATAGACATGGCTGGAATAGCAGGTCAAACCGGTTCAGTTTAACAAGACTGAAACGAGGAGTGAACTCGGTTTAGAAATGGACTTTGTCCACTAAGATAGTCTTGGCAATGAGTCTTGACTAATAAGAAATGATTCTCTATGATTACGTGTGTATGCCACAAAGTTTCATGTTTTATGTTATGATTATTGGGATTTCATTTCACTACTATGATTTATCCCATGTTATGAAATTATGATTTCTTTTGCAGGTTAAGATTTCCAAAAGTTATGTTCTTATGTATATGATGTGATTGATATTTCTTTTGTTTACCCTTACTTAGCATTTGATCTCACCCTTTTGTATGTTTTCTTTCCCCAGGTCAGGAAGAAGGTTATTAAGTATGATATTCAAAAAGGGACTATAGATATGATGAAATAAATGGAAGACAATGTAGATGCTTTATGAACCAGTTGTTTATGCTTCCCAGTTTCTAAAGACACTATACCTATACGGTCCTTTCCTGGTTTTGTTTTATGTTGTAATAAGTGTGCTTCAATTCTGAAGTAATAACAATGTATGTAAAGTATGGGTCGCTATAATAATAGTTTTTAATCCAGTATACAGATAACACCTTTTAAGGCATTATATATAAAGCAGCATCAAACTCTAGCATTTTGGGATGAAGTGTGTGAAATAAAGAAGATGGGGTCGAAATTGGTATATAAAATGGAAAATAGGGTGAAGATGATTTAGTAAAATATGAGGAAATATCAAATAAGGAAGAAAAGTTATGAGGATAACTGGAGGATATATCATTCTTTTGAGGTTGGTGATTTTTTTCCTTAATTTATCTCCATGGAAAAGTGTGTTTTGTTTTATTAAAATCTAAAGATATATCCGTAGTTTAGTTGACCATATTAAATCTTGGTGAATGTTGGATTATCTTCATATTGAGTGGAATATCCCCCATGTTTTTTTACAAGTATACATTTATTTTCATGTATCAATGTTATGAAATAATATTCCTGATTTATCTCATGTTTTGATCCTTGATGTAGTTTAACTGTAAGAGAACATTTCTTATGAGTAACAACCTATTAATATTCTTGAACATATAGAACAAGTATTACAGAATAAGGTAAACCATCTAGTTATGGTTTTCTGGAAGAAAGTTGTGGTTGATGACGAAAAATGGAATTACAAGAAATATATAATGGAAAGATATCCCCACTTTTTTAATAATTGAATAAAACTGTGAGGATGTAATTTTCAAAAAGTGTGAAAGATCTTAAAACCTAGGAAATGTTATAATTATTATTATTCATGAATTATATTTTTTTAATTTAAATCTTGGTTTAAAAATTATTAAATTTCAAATTGTAAAAATGAACTTTATTTTGGTATTCAACATATAAAATTTTTCTTAGCTATATTTTTGATTACTTTTTGAAAATACATACTTCTTAGTGAATAATGATAAAAACCAATTTTTGTAAAACAACCATTTTATTAAATATTAGAATGTAAGATTATGATTTTAATTTGATCTTAAAATAAATTATGTACTATTTTTTTGATATAATATAATTTATTACATTTTAATCATCTTTATATATTATTTTGTTATAATTAAATTTTTTTTTCATAACACATTTTTCCGGAAAATTGTTTTTATTTCATTTTATAGGATTAATTTTAAATTAAATTCTCATACTTATATGTTTTGAATTTTGAAAATTTTATTAAACATTTGGAATCTAATTTTCTAGATTTATTTAAATATTTCAATTTTATTTTTGGTCTATATGAATAATAACTTTAGAAATTTTGGCGACCACGGTAATGTGTAAAGGGGGTAAATAAAAATAAAAATAAGATGATAAGGATTATAAAATGACCCGAGAAATTTCCTTAATATTATTGTATGAGTCAATTTCGTCAATATAAATTCGATAATTTTGTTATTTTCTTTTTTGGATATATGAATGAGATTATGACCTTTATCATATTTTATTTCAAGAAAAGTAAAACATGTTTTACTCCTGTTTTTTTATACGGAAAATATTTTTAATATTGGGTTATCTAAAAGATATTTTCGAGTAAAAAAAATAATTTTAAATATAAATTATTTATATTCACAATGGTAATTTATTTTCCATTTTAGTGAAGAAATTATTACCCTAAATTCTTACACAACACTCACACACTTGTTATTCAATTAATGAAAATATAAAATAAATATTACTAAAAATATTAAAAGTAAAATATTATGAGATTAATAATATTATATATGCATTTTATAGGTTTTACAAACATGATACGGATAAAACAAAATATTTGACTATAATTTTAGGTGTTATCTTGATATTATTAATGTCAATGTTATGAATATTTTTAAAAAACAACCATAATGATATTTTAAAATAAATAATATTGTATTAAATGTTATAAAAATCATAAGAATATTATAATAAAACATATAAATTATTATATGGATTATTATATCAACCATGATCTATTTATGAGTCTATTTTTCCTTTTATAATTACTATATTAACCCTCAAATGGTAATAATGTTTTTTCTAATAGTAAATTTTAAAAAGGTTAAGGATGGGTTTAAACCAAATTATAAGGGTGAAAGTGTAACCCAAAATTGGTCAAAAATGGTTTTATGAGATTATTTAGACTCATAATAATCCTATATTTTAAATTAGTTAATATCTATTTTTAATTGAATATTAATTTATATTTTTTTAATATTTTGAGAAATTCCAAGAGTGCCCCTACCCTCTCTTATGAAAGACAACATATTCTTATCAATCATTCAAATCTAAAAAATAATTTGGTTCTAACAATTTCTGTCTATATCCCTTCCTAGAATCTATACTATCATTCTACATGTCTTGGTTTAGGCATAACACCATCCATAGTGGTCTTAATGTGTTAAGCTAAGTAGGTTGTCCGAAGAAGTGGTATCATTTTAAATAAAGGATTTCTATTTTATTTCTTCTTCTACCTCTTTATAAATTTACTTACACAAGATTATATAATAAAACATGTATATTATGTATTCTTAGGCATTATTATGTTAATGTGATAATTAACATCTATCTTTTTTTCGTTCAAATAGAAAATTAAATCGTCATTCATTTGTATAGAGGACTACTACCTTGTGAATATATGTAATTATTTTTCTATCACCTTTTATGATTGATTTATTTTGATTATGGGAATTGTTATTATAATATAATATATCCTTTCCCATTTTACCTTTCCATTCGTTGAAAAATGATTATGCCGTTCATTCGTATGTGTGGACTACCACCTCCATGAAGCAATGTGATTATTTTTTCAATCAGCGCATCAAAAATATGATACATATATAAGTATACTTAATGAATTAATATTTATTTATGATATTATGATCATTATATAGAGATAATATAATACTTACCTTTTTTCAGTAATAATCACTAGAAAATGGAAATATTACTAATGTGTACGCATGACTTACCATCTCTATGATTGTAATGTAGTTCATTTTTAAAAACAATCATTCATGATTGGTTTTAAAAGAATAATTTATTTATATAAATGACAATTATGTCTTGAATAGTGTTCTATAGATTTCGGAATAATATCCTCATTTACTATAGTCCACATACCTATATAATTTTGGACATATGAACCAAGTATCATCAAAATATATGAAGTGAAATTAATTAATTAATTAATTTTATATAGCATTGTATTAAATAAAATAAAGGAATAATGATTTTGAAAAAAATTCTTATAAATTTATAAATTAACCTATGATTATTATTATGGAATATAAACAACCTTTGTGACAAATTATATTAAATATAAGGGACCTTCGTTTAAATACACTTTTATTGTTTTTTCTTCAACTATTTTTACAAAAGAAAAAAAGAATGTATATTTTTATATATATAGAATGAAAAGAATTTCCCACAATCGTGGTTCCCTAATTTTATAAATTTTAATTCATTTTTTTCATAGTTATTTTAAAATAAAATTTTTTCTATATTATATGCATATTTGTTTTGTATTTTAAAAATGGATTCTTTATAAAAAATAATTTTTATATTTGAATGTGTTTTGCACAAGGATTTATAAGAGTTTTCAATAGATTTATCCAATATATGGTCCCTAGACATATTTTTGAGGATTTGAGATCCATTATTTTTCATGGTTGATCCCATTATAGATAATATGATTGGTACACCAATATAACACTCCAATGCATTGAGTAATGACTTTTATTCTCTATAAATGTCTATTAAATGACATCTGTCTTATTATTCGTACTTGTAAGGGTTCTATATTGATGATGTACCATGGAACCAACATGAATTTTCTATACTTTCATAATGAGTTTTCATGTAATTATTTTTTTGTAAATGGCAGGATAATGATCATTTTAATGGAAAATGATTCTATTTTAAATTGAAAAGTTATGTTTTTATGAAAATATTTCTCACAATTGTTTATGTTTTTATGTGGACTAACAAGGATATTATTTTATGTCCCTTAATATGTTTTTTTCACATCCCACATTTTTAAAATTTGTTTGAGGTTTTAAGTATGGGTAAGTTAATTGAATAAGTCAATTTGAAAGTTTGGGATATTTTTCATGAAAGTAAATCGTGTTTTATTTTTATTTTTTTTGTGGAAAAATGGATACAAATTTTGAAGCCTCCACATTATATAAATATTGGTTTATTATATATAAGTTATGAAATAAATCTCTAAAAATATAAATATAAAAAATAATTGGAATAAAAGAATATGAATTATCATTTTAAGATAAAATAATATGTGATGTTTAAGGATGGGTTCTTATTGGATTTGATGAGTTATTTTCACCAGTTTCTAGGCTTGAGACCATAATAATATTAATTTATACTATTTTTTTAATCAATAAAATATTTTTCAAATGGATCCCATTTCTTCCTTTATTAATGGTGAGATGTCAAAGGAGTTTTATATTGATAAAATTTATGGTTTATTTCTTAGAGAAGTTTTAAATCATATTTTCAGGTTAATCATAGATTTATATGGGTTAAAACAATCCCCAATATCATGGTATTCTGTGATAAAAACATTAATGAAGTTTTTGATATTCAGAAAAGTAAGAGAGAAAATAACATGTACATGAATTAAAATAATAAGGTACCTCTTATTATTATTGTATATGTTTATGACACAAATTTTTCTAAAAATTAGGAAGAAGTTTGTGAATGGTTTTCTAAGTAAATGATTATATAATTTTATATTTCGGTGCTTAGTGATATGTGGAAAGTTCATGGAATAAAAATTTCTCATGATAGATATAATATTTTTCATTCTTAGGAGAATAATACTGGGTAAATTCTTAAAAAAATATGGAATGATGGAATTGAGACATGTTCCTACACCTATTATAGTCTGAACCAAACTGTCTAAAGATAAATAAATAAATGAACTAGATCAAAAATAATTTCGTAAGCTTATTGTAAATCTTTTATACTTTATATATTAAAGGAAAAATATAGTATATGTTATCACCCTTTATACTATATTTCAATTTTCACAAAAAATATAATATCTTATGGATAGAAAAGGATTGTTAGATAAAAAAACTGACTATGGGTTGAAATATTAGAACAAAGGAGAGTTAAATTATTTTCATTATAAAAATACAGATTTTCTGGGATGCATTGATGTGAGGAAATAATAATCTAGTTTATTTCTCTTTAATATTGAATGGTGTGTTTTTTCGAACACAAATAAGTTTAATTGTATAACCTTGAAGAATAATAAGGTATATTATGTGGATTTAAGTCTACCTACTAACTAATTTATATAGATGCGAACTCAGTTGGAAGATCTTATGGTGGAAGTGAAGCTTCTACTACTTTTAGTTTGTGTTAATCAAAGTGATATAAAATTTTAAAGAAATCATTTTAAAAAATAAGTTATGATAATTTTTTATCAAATATCACTTAAAAAATATATTGGGATATAAATGATTTGAAACAAGAAATAATTTAAACTTTGAATAAAATAATTGATGTGTTTACAAAACTAATGTCAAAGGATGAATTTGAAATAATGAGGTTGGAAATGAGAGTTTAATAACCTATTTATGAAGCCTAAGGTTTAATTTTTTAGAACCATATATCTTCCCCATATTTGGATATTAAATTAAAAGTGGGTGAAAAATCAACATAAATATTTTCTTACCCAATCCCTTTTTGTTCATAAAGGTTGAGGGTGGTTATATGAGTTATTTTCAAATATCTGTGGTCCCTTTTTTTGAGGGAAAATATTTATAGGGTGGGTCTTAAAAGGTTTAAACTATGATTTTAGGTTTTGGTGAGATTTTATGATATGTTTCAATATTTTTATGAATTATTGTAATATTTTTTTTAGATAGGATTTAGGAATCTTTATTGTAATCATTTCATAGACAGAATTGGCCATGTTGAAGAATTGATGAAGAATTAATATTAGCATATTTGAAGAGGTTGAAATTAGATGAAAAAACTAGTCTAAATTATATTAAGTGAATATTTTATGGTACACAAAATCTGATTTGATAGTATGCATACTGATTTTGAACATACTAGGTCAAAATATACCTAGAATGAATGTTTTGGATTTTCCCTTAACAATAATCATTTATGAATAATTGAAAAATTTAGAATTCAAAAATTCATAATTTTACATATGATAAATATTTATAATATTTAAAATTAAAAAGTTATTGATTATAAAATTTATAGAAATAAATATAAGATCATTTGGAAGTAAAAAAGGGATATTTTACAAAAAACTCATTTTAAGTGAAAAGTTTTTTATATTTTAATTAATTTAAATAATATTTTATAATGAATGATTTAAATGATATTTATAGAATATATATATATATATATATGAATTTTAATCCACATAATAATTATTACTAGTCATATACTTAAGGTAAGATCATCTTATGCTGGAATAAAATCAATTTCATGAAAAAACATTATCATGATATTTTACAGGTTTATTTTTAAATTAAAATTTTCTACTTATGTGAATTAAATTAATAAAGTTAATAAAATATTTTTAATTAATATATTTATATTTTTTAAATAGAAACCTTTTACTTTTAATTATTATTAAAAGTAACTGTGATAAAATTTGTCACTATGGTAAGGATAAAATAGGTAAAAATAGGTTAAAACACTGGGATAAAGATTTAAAAATTATATAACACATGAATTTATACTATTGGAGGGGTTTAGTTGAACATTATCATTCATGTCTCATGTTTATGCTCACAAGATTCCATTTTTATTTGATATTTACATTTTTATTATTTTAATAAATGAATAAACGAACAATGTCACTCTCTTGACTTTAATATATCTATTATTTTGACATAAAGAAAAAATGATGATATTTTTATTTTAATATGTTAAATTAAATATTAAATATTATTTATATAATGGTTATTTTTTTAAATAAAGTTAGTTATTGAATAATTATATTAAATGATTATGCAATGCTCACACTATGCTTTTACAAGCAATAGAAAAATTAGGTAATTTTTTTTAGAAACCCTAAAATTAATATTTGTTTAATTGAGTAATTTGTACGCTGAATTTTATTGACAAATAAAAAATATTAGTGAATTTTAATGTTTTATATTCAAATTAATTTTTTATAATGTTTTTTAATGTCAAATTAAAATAATAGTCCCAAAAATGACATTGATGATATTTTTTAATAAATAATATTTTATTAGATGATTTAACAGGGGTTAAAACAAAGATATTAATGTAAAAAATAATAAAAACAAGTATAAATTTTATTACATGATATTATTTACACTAGTATTGATATGAAATTATAATTAAATAAATTTTTAACCCTTTTTCAATGGAAAATAATTTATATTAATTTAATACTTTATGTAATTCCAATAGTACCCCTCCCTTCACTTATAAAAGGGAGCCTCTTCTCATCTCTTCCTCACACATTTTTAGTCTTCTAGATTTAAAAATAAATTCCATAATACCTTCGTAGATTACTTCTAGACATCCAATATCTTATGTTCTTTCCAAAATACCATACATTCAACTCTTTTAGGGTAATATAAAACATGTTTCTCAATGAAGTGGTGTAGCCATTGACCAAGGATTGTCAATTTTATTTCATATTATACGTCCTCTAAATATATGGTATACATTCTAAAATAACTAATAAGTATCATAAATATAATTATATGTTATTTTTAATATGGAAAAAACATTTTCCACCTATTTTGCATCTTATGTAAAGTGAAAATAATGCTCATTTGTACGTATGACTTATCATCTCTATGTAGTAGTGTAATTCATTTTTATAACCATTTTACTTGGATGGTTATAAAAATGGAACTTGTATTTATATATTATATTTATGAAATAATTATTCTTCTATTATTTTAATTCCATATCTGCCTTCTTGCATACAAATCCATTTAAAAATAATTATGTCATTCGTGTATAAGTGTGGACTACAACCTCCACAAAGCGACATGATCTATTTTTCATTTATGAATCACATGGACGGTTATAAGGATAAATTTAATAAATATATAAGATATATATATATATACCTAATATAAAAATTATTATGTAAATATATATTTATATATTTAAGATATTATATATTTATATCATGATGAACATTATCGAGATAATTGAACCATAATCAATGTATAAAGGAAAAAACATTCACGAAAAAACATTCTTTTGAAAAAAACTTTTAACACCTAAAAAAATGATAATAATGAAATATTTTTAGTGAACTGGTGATAATTTGTCATTAAAAGATCATAGTTGATATTATATATATATATGGTTATCATATAAATTAATAACATGTTTAAAAAAATTATACATGAAGTTAAATAATGTCTAACTAAGAGGAAATGTGTGGTAAGATATTTTGTATCAATGTACAATCCATTGAGACATATTTAATATTATGAACCTATTTAGTTTTATTTAGTATTTATACTACTCCTCTGATATATTTAACATTAATACATATTTTTTCCCAGTGATTACATTTAAAATTCATTTTTACCCTTTCAAGGGGTTATAATTTAAATATTACCAAAGTGGTAAGAATTTATTTTATAATCTCATTTCTTTTAGGATTATAAATATTTTCATTGAAGTAATGTTATAACCTATCCTTAGTAAACTCTAATAATTTTCTTCTCCTCTAAATATTTAAAGAGATTCAATATTTTCTTCCAACTTATACACTATTTGGTACTTGAATCAATAAAATAACATTTTAAAATAAAATCTAGTCTTATTTATCTTTTAAATTGATATATTTTTTCTTCCACATCCATATTTTTCATATTTTTTTTACAAAAGTCCCTTTTAGTTTTAAAAAATCATTTATTATAGATATTTTACATTACCATTAAATTTATCCCATTTTTTAAGTAATATTTATATTATTTTTCAAAAGATTCATTATTTACATTATTTATAAAAGTAAAAAAACAATGTTTCTCTTTAACATATATGACATTAAAAATCCTTCCCACCACCATTAACATTTATGAAAATAAGTTTCTTCTACAAATTTTCAACAATTTTAAACATAAAACTTTTTAATGAAAACTTATTTTAATATTTCACTTACATTTTCTTTTATTTTCCAAAAGACTTTATTTTTTAAACCTATATTTTTTATGAAATGAAGGTCATATTTAATATATCAACTCTTAATTAATGTTTTGATCACTAATATTATCTTAAAATAGTTACATTATTATGATAAGTTTTCATGGTTAATTAGATTTCTATTAAATTTATATATTCTTTGTATCATTTATATTATTATTTCTTAGATTGTATACCATTTATATATACAATTTTTTTACATTGAATGTTATTTGTTTCACTATAGAAATATTGAAATTCAATAATATATACTCAATAGAGATATGTTTTTATTAGGTATATTGTTCATAAATAAAATTGATCATTAAATATATGAGGAATTAATTGAAAATTCAATGATGGATGGGGCCTAAAATTATATATCACCTCAATGCATCGACAGGTCTCATGAGACAAACTAGTTGGATAGAATTATTAATGGGCCTTTTGGTGTATTCCTACCCATAGATTAATATATCTTCATGAAAGGCCTTAAAAAAAGATATTACAATGGACAAGATCATAACATCAACCATTATGTATTTATTTTGTTGATAATTAAATTTTTATTATCCATGAGATTATTTCATTTGATATTATCCATGGATGAATTTCATGATCATGTTATTTATTAAATAACATAATTTTTTTAGTTATTTACTATTCAATATTTATTATGAATTATTTACTCATAATAACTTCCACTATACATAAACCTTATTGATAATTTTAACTCACCATTATTTTCTTTCCTTTCCTCAGTATATGAAGAATAAATCATTGAATGATTTTTAATTATTCTGAACATTTTATTTTGTTATATTTTTATATTTATTTCCAATGTAAAATAGAAATCATTTGTGTGTCTTTTCCTTCAATACTACAAAACTAATATATCATTTTGGATGAGATCCCTTTTATGTTATGACAATGTAATAAAGTAGAAACTAACTTTAGATTACTAGGGCTGGGGTTGTTTCAGTTGGTATCAAAGTTAGTTTACTAGAAACCTTTGGAATTATATTTTAAATGAACACAATTAACTTGAGAATTATGATAATACATTGTATTATTTGAGAAATTTTACCATTATATGGATTTTTATATAATGGATCGATATTAATGATTATTATGAGATAAGAAGGTGTGTACCATTATTTAGTGATGGTGTATAATTGATGAAATAGAATCAACACCCAAAGTCCATTTAGGGAATTCACTGCTCAATAAGAAAATACAACTGGTTTGGGAGCTTAAAATATCATGTCCATATTAGGGAACCTATCTTGGGTTATAAAAAATAACTATGAACATAAGAAACATGATGTTACATGGAATGATAAATATATATTTTATCATTTCCCACAACCAAATCCTCTATATTTTAGTGGAACTACTGATCCTATGGTAGATAATAATTGGATTAAGTATATTTAAAATATATTTATGGCCTTGTTATGAAATGAATGTTAAATGGTTATACTAAAAATGTATTTAATTAAATGTGATCCTGATCAATGGAGTTCATTACTCAAGAATACAAAGGATGAAAATTAAAAAGAACATATAGAATAAAGATCTTTAATATAACATTATTTAATAAGTATTTACCTTAAGGGAAATGAAATGAATAGATAATTACAAAACTTAAGGAAAAAATAGTATGAATTTTTTGTAGAGTATGGTGATACCTATAGAAAAATAGCTAGGTATACTATATATTTCATATGTAATCTATAAAATAAGAATATCTATTTCTTGAAGGATGTGAGCGAAACCTCTATGGGGGACTAGATTATTAAACTTTTTCATCATATAATAAAATAATATCACATGCCATAAAAAAGAAAAATAATTTTCTATATAATATATCTTTAAGTTAAATAAATATAAGAATAGGTCAGTTAAGGACCAAGGAAAAGGTAAATCATCATTGATGAAGAAGGGGATTGAGATATTTCTATCATGTAAAAATTATAGAATGAAACATCTGAAAAATACTTAAAGGGATTTGGAGTTTGTTACAATTATATATATATGTGTCATATCGCTAATTAATTTATTTAAAATAATGATACTAATGTTAGATAGTTCTTGAACTATATATAAATGGGGAAATATTCACCAAAAATATTGGAAGAATCAAGGGAACCTAATGAATAAGAGTATGAGAGGAGAATTATAAGCTTATGAGATCAATCCAGTTGAGTTTGAAGTTATTAAAGTTGTGGTGGAAGGTAATTTAATCATATACTCAAATTTAGATAATGATTTATTTGGTTATTTATTTTCCCACACTTTTATATATTCTAAATTTTCCAAGAAACATAGATATTTTCATAGAACCTTAGGAAGGGTATTTTCATTCAAAACTCATCGGGGATATCTCACTATAATAAGGGTGTGTCAGTCTGTTCCCATTATGAATAATAAACATAACCTATTTATAAATATTATTAATATATATATGGTCCATTTTTATATAATCCATGGTATGGATTTGATTTAAAAATATAATTCAAAAATATAATACCAAGATAATGAAATTATAAATCACAATGAAGATATAGAATTAACTTCCTTTAGATGGGAGACAACCTCGTTTGAATCATTTCATGATCCACCTCCACCAGTTCTACTGAATGAGATTATTGGGAAAAAATTAAAGACACAATATATGGATGGAAACCAGTAATCTTAAAATTTAGCATGTTTCTATTGTATAGGAATTCAATATTGTATATCCTAAGTAATTACGGAGATATCCATTAGAATAAGAATTTTGAGTTTCCATTGATTTAATCCATAATGAAATAACTATATCAATGATTCCCTATTGAATTTCAACTATGTCATTAAAGGAGTTGAAGGAAAAACTACCGTATTTCATTGATATGGTATTTATACACGAAATCATTTCACTATAGGGATCCATTATTATTTTTGTTAATTAGAAATACAGATCTATGAGAATATGTGTTTATTATATAGAAATTAATGTTATTACTCTAAAGAAAAAGTATCCTCTTACATAAATTAAGGGATTGTTTTATTAACTTCCTAGAGATAAATGTTTTTCAAATTTTTGCCTTATTTCTTAGAGTAATAAATTTTGAGTGAAGAAGGAAAATATTATAAATAAATCATTCCAGACGAGGGATAAAAATTGTGAGTTTACAGTAATTATATTTAGATTTTCAAATAAAACCTTGATTTTTATGGATTTAACAAACATTATATTCAAGGAATATCTTGATATTATTTTGTGTTATTGATCAATTCCCCCTTGTTTTACTATAAAAGAAATGAAATATGTGAAAGTAAAGTTTTTATCATTCTTCATACACTTAGAGGAAAATAATTTTATAGGAAACTTAGAATGTTTGAATTATGGATTTAAAAATATCCTTTTGTTGTCTATATTTTCTCCAAGAATGAAATATCAGTTGATCCTATGAAGGCAAAGGTTGTAAAAGAATGAACTATAATAATGGATACAAATGAGGTAAGTAGATTCATTGAATTGGTAGGTCACTATATATTATTTTTTCATAACTATGCTTGATTAGAAAACCTGTTAACCAAGATTATAGACAAAGGGGTTAATTTCACATAGGAAAAGTAATGTGAAGATTTTTTTTCTAAATTAAATAAGAGAATATTGAATGATCTGCTTTTGACTCTACTATCTAAGAATGATAAATTATTTATAAATAGAGATTATTCAAAGAAGGGAATTAGTTCTGTCTTTATGTAGAAGGATAAAATTATTTACTATTTATCAAGTAAGATAATGACTCAGTAAAATAACTATATAACTCATGAGTCTGAGTTGGAATCCACAATATTTTCTTTGAATATATGAACTAACTGTCTCAATGAAAAAATATATGAGATATACATAAACTATAAGATCCTCAAATTCATATTTTTATAGAAAGAGCTCAACATGAGGAAAATTTGATAGAGAGAGCTACTTAAGAATTGTGATTTGTCACACACTATCTCCTAGGGAAGGAAAATATAGTAGAAGTTGCCTTGAACAAGAAAGACTATGGAGTCTTAACAAAAATTATTATTGAAAGGGATCCTATGTTAATTAATTTAGTGAATATGTATAAGGTAATTGTTAATAAAGGGGAAACATCACACATTTTTTAAATTTTAATCAAATATTAATATTTAGAAAAGGTGAAAATTTCTCAGACCAATGACGATAATTTTCAAAATAAAATTAAATCCTTGAATGATATGAAATTGTAATACATTATATATGAAGATCATATTAAAAATTTGGGAGTAGGATATGTGTTACATCTATACCTTAGCTAAAAATGGAATTATTATATAATGCCAATAACACTAATTTAGCTATACACCCTCATAGCATTGAGATGTATAATGATTTGAAATAACATTTTTTTTGGAATTTTATAAAGTAATAAATTACATATTATGTATTAAGATGTCTATTTCATCCATAGATGATGGATAAGATACATCAACCTTTAGGAGTAATTCAACCTTTACCAACTAATATGTGGAAATGTGATGACATTACAATGTTTTTTTTCAATGAATTACCCATGAATCCTAGAATGAATGATGCGATATGTGTTATTATTGATCACCTAACCAAATATGAACATTTATTATCTATATATGAATATTTACCTTATGATATCCTTTAATTAATCTATATTAATATAGTTATAATACTTCATGGTGCACCACTTTTAATTACATCTGATTAGGATCTATGATTTACGTCTAAATTATAGAGAATTTTAAAAAGCCTCTGGATACTGATCTTAAACTGAGCACTTTCTATCACCCTTAAACCAATAGATAATCCAAAAAAACTATTGAAAATTTAAAAGATATATTGAAGTTGTTCTCACTTGAATTTCAAGGTATGTGGGATCATTATTTACCCTTTGTTTAGTTTTCGTATTAAATCAACTTGAATTCAATTATTCAAATGGCACTATAAATAGAATTATATGGAAAGAGATGTCATAATAATATATGATGAGATGATGTTGGTGAATGAATGATTGTGGGACCAAAACATTTTGAGGAGATAAAAAAGGTAAATATGAATCAAACCCAAACTAAAATGTATCCATGTAATGAAAATATCAAAGATTATAACTGAAGGAATGATTTGGAACATCATGTTGGAGATCATGTTTTCTTGAAATTATCTCTATAAAATGTTACTATAAGGTTCAATAATAAAGAAAAACATTATCCTAGGTACATTAGAACTTTTTAAATTTATAAAGATCTGGATTTGTGTCTTACCATCTAAAAATCCCCCATCGAGCCTTTATAAAGTACAAGATTTGTTCCATATATCATTATCATGGATGTACATTCTAGATCTAACACATGTGTTCACATCTAAAGAAATATAATTGGAACATGATATACCATACTATGAAGAGCCTATACAAATTATGAAAATTTTAGAGAACATTTTTCTAAAGTATAATAATTTACTGGTAAATATGCTTTGGTGAAACCATAAAATATAGGAAGCAACGTGGGAAGATGAGAATGTTATGATAAATAATTATGCTCATTTTTTTTGGAATGTAAAACCTATAAATATTTTAAGGTTAATTTTTCTGAAGGAGTTAAGAATGTAATACATGAGCCTCAATTATAGTAATTGAAAATTTTATAACAAAAAAAATATGTTTTTATAGGATTAATACAATTTTTTAACTAACTTGGTCAAAATAAGCCTGGAATGATTTTTCAAAATTTTCACTTAGAAATAAGCATTAACGAATAATTTAAAATATATTATTTAACTATTAAAAATTATATTTTTAAATTTTTTTTATAATATTCATTATTAACCATGTATTGAATATCATTTTTATAGGAATAAATAAAATATCATTTGGAGTTAAAAAGGGATATTTTTTAGAAAACCATTATCAAGTGTATAGTGTTTTTCATTTTAATTAATAAAAATTATATTCCATTATGAATTATCTGAATAAAATTCATGTATTATATATCCAAATATATTAATTTAAATCTATATAATAATTACTACTAATTATATAGGTAGGTTAAGATCGTTTTATACTTGACAATCACAATTTCTTGAATAATTTTATTTTTCAAATTTTATGGGAATATTTTTTAATTATTTTATACCACTAATATGAATTTAATTTTATAAAATGGATTACATATTATGAATTATTAGTTATAAATTTAGTAATTCTTCCCTTTTATTTTCAGGCGTTATGGGTAGTAACCATAGTTAAATTTGTCACATCAGTATTAATAAAATGGGTAAAATAGTGTTAAAACTATGAGATGGGGATTTAAAACTTCTCTAACATCTGACTTTATCATATTTTATGTGTGGTTTTTGAACATTTTCATTCAATTATTTAAAATACATCCACATTTTCCCATTTCTCGTTGATATTGACCTATTTATTATTTTAAAAAAGAATAAAAATAAAATTTCACTCTCTCAACTTTAATATATCTATTATTTTGACATAATTATAAAAATAGGTTATATTTGGTTTAATATGTTTATTTTAAACATTTATTAATTTTTTATCATGTCAATTTATTTTTAATTTGTAATGATTGGATTATTACGTTAAATACCTACATAATGCTGATATAATGATTGTGCAAGAAGTAGTCAAAAATTAATTCCATGTGAGTGAGTTATAGTTTCACATGAATTATATTGATAAATATAACACATTATAAATGTTTTAATTATAAATATTTTAATTATATTTCTGTAATTTTTTTAATGTCAAATTAATTGAATAGTCCCAAATTTGACATTAATGATATTTTCTAATAAATAATAATTTTTTAAATGACTCGAATTTTTTCAAAACATTATCTTTAGACAAGTGAATGTGATATTGTTTGAAATATCAATTTTTTTCCATTTATGGTTCAATTTTAATTTTATGGTAAAATTATTCACCCTTAACGTGTAGAAAACTTTGGTATTGCAGTAATTCTCAAAAGGGTTAATAGGGGTAAAAAATAAGAGAAAAGGGTGAAAACATGACCAAAATTTGTAAAAATTTTATAGTATGAGATCATTTAAACTAATTATCATATTATATTATAATTATATAAAATTTTCACCATATTTATAAGAAAATTAACTTATAGTAATTTTATACTTTAATTAATTCAAAGAGTACCTCTCCCCTAATTTATAAAAGGATGCCACTTATCATCTATTAATCACAAATTTTGAGACTTATATATTATAAAATACCTTCAATAATACGTTACTATCATCCTTCACCTCATACAAGAGTTTCCTTTATTTCCATCATACCATTCCTTAAAGGCTTAAGCTGTAATCCCAAAGAGGTTTCTCAATTATGATGTATATATCTTAACTGGGAACTTTGAATTTTATTAATTATTATAACCACTTTCAATATATGGTATCCATTCTAAAATAATATATAAATTATAATAACTTATTGATATTTTATTATAATTATTATCAAATAACCATTTTACACCAATTTTCCATCATATAGACAGTGAAAACATCGCTCCGGTACACATCCGTCTTACCGTCTTCACATAATAATGTAATTTATTTTTTATAGCCATTGTACTTAGATGGTCATAAAAATGTAACTAATGTCTATATATTATATTTATTGAATAATTATACTAACAGAAATATAATATAATTTCTACATCCTTACCTTCCAATCTAATAGAAGATGATAATGTCACACATGCTTACTTGTGGACTACCACCCCCACAAAGTGATGTGATCCATTTTTTTCATTTATTAATTATATGGATGGCGATAAAAATAGATTTAATGAATAGTTATGATATTTATAATATAAAATTATTATGTAAAGGTGAATTATTATTTACCTATTTTTTGTTCTATTCGTCGAAAAGAGAAAAGAGTATTCATGAATACATACGACGTACTGTCTCCATGAACTGTGTAATTAATTTATACACAACTACATTTTTTGGATGAGTATAAATATATATAAATTGAAAATATATTATTTCTATATCTTGATTAAAACTCTAGATATTATGGAACTATAATCATTGTATAATGATCGAGTCATCCATGATAATACATGTGTGAGAAAATAAAGTAGTTAACACCTAAAATAGTGATAATAATGAAATATTGTGAATGAACGGGTGATATGTTTTTATAAGATGATTATATATTATATTATATATGTAAATATGGTTCTATTATAAATTAATAACAATTTTAGAACATTAATACAATATGATAAAGCATGTCCAATAAAGTGGAATGTGAGGTAAGATATTTCATCCCAATTTCCAATCAAATGATACATAGTTAGTATTACAAAACTATTTACTTTTATGATGTGTATATAATTACCCTTGATAAATTTAACATGAATTGAAATATAATAATAATTATAAATGTTTCAATTTATTCTTACTATTTAAATGGGTTATAATTTAAGAGTTACCCAAGTGGTAAAAGTTTATTTTACAATGTAATTTTCTCTAAAGATTTCTTATATTTTCATTTAAGGAATCTTATAAAATATCATTCAAAAAATAAAATAATTTTATTTTCTTACAGATATTTATAGAGTTTAAATATTTTATTAAAACTTTTTAGATATTTTTAATTTGAATTAAGAAACAAAATAATTAAAATAAAATATTATCATATTTTTCTTTTGATTAGAAAATTTTTTATTCCAAAACCCCAATTTTTAGAAATTATTAAAAAAAGTTATTTTTATATTGGAAAATTATTTATTAATGATATTTTAAGTTACCTTTAAATTTTAGAGTGTTTTTAAAATATATTTATAATGTTTGATAAAAGGTTAAATTTTGACTTTATTTACAAAATTCTAAAAGACTGTTTCTTTCTAATATATAAGGAACTAACAAAATTTCCAAATTACATAACCATTTAACTAATCTATATTCTTATATAAGTTATAAATGGTTTTACACATAATCATATTTAATTAAAACCAATTTTATCATTTCTCTTCCATTCTTTAATTTTCCAAAAGATTTTATTTTACTACCAAAACCTATATTTCTAATGAACTGAAGTCCATATTTCATCCCATTACTTTCAAAATAGTATAACATTTATATATATAGTGTTTTAATTTGAAAGTTATTTAATTTACTAGGGAAATATTTAAAATTATTATTAATTACTAATTATTGATATCTATTGATACAAAATATTATTTAGTAAATAAATTTATCATTCAATATATAATGAATGTATTGGAGATGAAGTGATGGATATGGTGTGGAATTATATATCCCATCATTGCATCAAACAAGTCTCATGAGATAAACTAGTTCCCTATCCTAATTACATTATTTTTTAATATTGTATTACTACCCATAGAATATGATTTCATAGAACAATGCCTTGGTAATAATTATTTCAGGAGTTCTGAGATCATGACTTCCAAAATTATGCATTCCCTTGATTATGTGTAATTTTATTTATGTTATCTAAATTTCAATATTGATTATGTATTATTTACTCATATTAAATTCAATTCCAATTAACCCTTACTAATAATTTTTAGACCACCCTTATTTAGTTTTATTTAATAACGATTTGATTAAGAAATCATTGAATTAGATTCAAGGATTATAAAAATTTCCTTTTTTTATGATTTACATTTTGTATCCAATGTAAAATGAAAATTATGTATGTATCTTGTTATTGATGACTAAAGAATTGATCAATCATTAGATATGATATTTCTTATATATTATGACAATGTAATAATGTAGAAACCATTTCTATGTTACTGAAGTTGTGTTTTATTACATTTGTTTAGAATAATTTTATAGAAAACCTTATAAAAAATATATTCAATATTCATGTTTCCTGAATTGAGTTAACTCAAGTAGGCTTAAAATTATTTATTACTTATTCATTTCTAAATGATTTGAGTTTGAAAGTAATTTATGTTCCAAGGTTTCCAAAAAAATCAAAAGTAGGGTATATCTTGGACCATGAGATGTTTAGAAGTTTTTTAATACTTGGTTTTTTTGAGATACTATGTATTCACTATAATATAGAAATTATATAGAGAAAATGTTTTAGAGAAGGTTTAAGTGGATGTTATCCTTTTTTAATTTATTTTCTTCCCCTAAATCATGTAAAAACTCATGTGATGTTTATAATTAATTTTAGGTGAAGTTCACTATAAGTTATTGATGTTTTATAATTCACTTGGAATAAATTTTGTAGTGTTTAGAACAAATCCAAAATTATTTTGAAGTATACTTGAATTTGGAGTTAAGATAGAATATTTTGTCATGTCTAGGAGTGTTTAAGAATCATTCCATAAAATGCATAGAGATGATTCTAGGACATCTCTGTCTGAAAGGGAGTTATGTCTTAGGGAGAAATACATCAATATGCTCAACCAATATGCTCCATCTAAGTGGGAATCAGCAGATCCAGATGACTTGGATGGTGGTGATGATGGGGAATTTGATGTCTTTTGAGTGGCATTGTTGTTGGGGGTGACTTCTCTTTCTTTCCTATGTACTTTGTACTACTTTTTTCTTTTTTTAATAAAATTGGGACCGGGCATTCGGCCTGGGCCTGCATCTTTTTGGTAAAGGATAAATAATTTGATATTTTCTAGATTATAAAAAGATCAATTTTGATCCATATAAACAGGATATGATTATTTATAAGGATAATTTACTCTCTATAAGTAAAATTTTCGGTGCCATGAAATCCTCATTTTACCCATTTTAAATAACATCTCCCTCTATATAAACAGTAGTTGTCTTTGTGTAAGAATCACATGTTATATATAAGCATAATATTCTCTTTGTAAACAATATTTGTTTCAAAATAATAATCAATATTTGGTGAAAATTTTCAGAATTATATAGATTGAAAATTATGTTTTTCCAGAATTAAATATTATAAATAATATATTAAATCAGGTGATGTGTTGTGATTTGGTCTTCAATAAATTAAATCACAATAATGAATAATTTTGAATCTTTATTGAATTCAAGGATTCAATGATAAAAAATGAAATTATAAATCATGTTCTAAATGCTTCCATGCATATGTTCAGCCTAAAATTTAGAAGTTAATTTTAGCTATCATTCATGAATGTTTTAAGGTAGATTTTTAATGAGTTTTGTAGTAGCAATTTTGGTAATGATTATGGTCAAATATTAGAGGGAATTAGAAATTATAATATTTTAGATTATTCGTCATAAAAAAGATGGAGATGAACTTTAGTTAAAAAGAACTAAGATATAAGGGATTCCAAAGCCTATGATATTGAAATAATTAATTTATGGAAATAATATTCTGTAAAATAATGTAAATATAAAAAGAGAAAATGAATCTAAAGTTTAGTTTTGAGAATTTGAGAATAAATGATATTTAAAACCTCAAAGTTATAAAAGAATAATATTTTATTTAATAGAATATGTGAAACATAACATTGAGTTTTTTTGTGTATTATAGAAAACACCATGTTTACCCTATGTTACACACACCAAAGTGTTTCTTTGAAATCTTATGTTACATGTAATTCTGAGTTTTACCAAAAAATAATATATTATTAATATTATTATTTAATATGAAAATTATTACCTAGTCATTGGAATAAAAGGTAAGAATAAGACTATCTAACTTATAAAAATATATAATTTACACATGTTTATTTATTTTCTATTGGTTAGTAATAAAATAAGAATCATTTTGAACGAATAAAACCGTTTTATGAAAAATTATATATTTTCTAAAAATGGTTTGATTATGCTCGACACACATTATTTTAAAGTACTTTTTAACACCTTTAAAAATTTTATATCACAATATTAATTTCATTATTGAAATAAAATAACAAAATTATATTAATGGGAATTTTTTAGAATTTTATGAAAGGATTCATTTCTTTATGAATAGTAAAAAACAAAAAATTTTAATCGAAAATTTCCTTTTATTTAATTAATTTATAAGTGAAAATTATATATTGAATTTATTTTAAAGTACAATTAGTATAATTATATATATATTAGTCCAAATTAGGTAATTGGAATCATTTTCATATTTTATTTTGACAAAAAACATCATAATCTTTTGAACATTTTCACATTAAAAACCCACTTTCTCATCATATCTATGGGATTAATTTTATATTATATTCTTCTAATTATGTTATTTTAATTTAGAATAATGGATTCCATATATAGATTCAGAATAATTTATATCATCTAATAAGATCAATATAATTATTTCCATAATTATTAGTAAAAAGAGTTAAAATTAATTACCACGATTAAGGTAAAAATATGTTTATTGGGAGATTAAACTTATTATATAAGGGGTAAAATGACCTATAAATTATTAGAAACCAATTCTATGGAAATATTTAGACCCTTATCACATTAATTTCAATTTTTAGGAGTTTTTTGGATACTATCCATGAATGTGACCTATATAATATGTTATGTAAAGAAAAAGAAAAAAAAGGAAGTTCATTGCCTTTAAAATTTATAAAGCGTTGGGATAGGAAAAAACATAATATATTTTGCAATAATTATTATTTTTTAGGTAAATGAATTTTTATCATTATAATTTATTTTTTATTTTTTATATTTTAAATAATCGATTTAAATTCTTAAGAAATTCTAATGCATGAAATATTTAGTTAATAATAAAATAAAATAAATGATACCAAAAATATTAAAAGTGATGTAAATTGATGAATTATTATGTTACCTTAATTTATATCATGTTAAAAATGTTTGAAAATAATATTTTTTAATTTCATAATTTTATTGATATTTTTAAATTCAAATTAAATCAATAATGTGAAAATTGAATATAATGTTATTTTATAATAAGCGATATTTTATTAAATGATTTAAAATTAATAAAAATAATAAATTATTTCAAGTAATTTTTAAATTATTATTTAAATAACATACAATCCATTGATGGAAAAATTTATATTTTTTAATGAACATCTTGACCCTTAAATAGTAATAACATTGTTAGCATGGTTAGGGATAATGTCATTCTTTTACACATTACATGCACTTGCATCCAAATTAAATTTGATCTCACATGGTACTATTATTATATAAATTATATATAATATTTATAATCATTTGGGTATAATTTTTTTAAATAAATTTAACTTTAATTTTGTCTTAATGGATCAATAACCACGGTTAGAAACAAGTTACCATAGTGAAAACCTAAAATGGTAAAAGTAGGGAAACTTAGATGTTAACGAGGAACATTATGAAAATGCATTTATTTTTATATATATGAGTTTTTTCTAGAACTTATACACCCTAAAAGCCGTTATTATTTAATTTTATATCCACATGAGGTAAGTGAGACCTCAAAATAGTTATTACTTTTGTGTTTTTACAAAAATTTCACTCAAACTCAGTTATAAAAGGGAACTCAGTCTCCCACCTTTTTTATCATATTTTATGAGAATTAAATTGACCAAAACCTGAAAATATCACTTAAAATAAAACCAAATTGTTTCTTATAATCATTATATCAGGCATAAATCCATCCTTTTAAGGGTTTAGTGAAAAAATATGGATACCTAATGAAGAGGTATTTCTATGAAACGAGTGTCTTTATATTATTTCCTTCTCCCCTCCTTCAATTTATATTATAATATGATTATATAATAACAACAATATATTCCATACACTGAGATATTAATATGTTCTAGTTACAACCTACAACCACAAACACTTCCACAAAATGGGTTATGAAAACATTATTCGTGTATACGGTGGACTACCGCCTCACGAACTAATGTCATTCGTTTTTTCATTACCTCTAATAAAGGATGGATATTATGATGGATAAAAGGTATATATATAATATATATATATATAATTATTATTCATATTTATTCATCAAAAAATATATTAAATATTACTTTCCATTATGTAGGAGATATGATAACATTGCTCATGTGTACGGTGGACTACCACCTCATAACATGATGTCATTCATCTTTTAGTAATTCTCTTCATAAAATGTAGGAGATATGATAACATTGCTTATGTAGGAGATATGATAACATTGCTAATGGATTTCATCTCAATTTATATTACATTGAGTCTTTTTTAGTATTATGAAAAATTTCACATTTATGTGGTGTATATACATCCCATTTGAAATTTAATATCATAAAGATTTAATTAATAATTTTATTTTAAAATTTAATTAGAATGATTTCATCCAAGGTGATTTGACTTAAAAATTACCAAATCGTAAAAGTTATTTTGCAATCTCAATTCATTTTATGATAGTAAAATTTCTCTTGAAACAATCAAATTATTTTATTATTATTTTTTGGGATGTTAAATTCTCTTAAATATCCACATTTTTGTGTTATGTATGTTATTATTTTCTAAAATGTATACAATTCTTACATATAGTGTATAATTTGAATGTTTTTTGATATCTAGGAAAATAATGATAAATATGTATCCTTTAATCAATATGGATATATTATGATAAAGAAATTTGTTTATAAATTAAATTGATTATTTGATATATGTGTAATTTTTTGTACAAGTATGAAATTTTTTGGGCACCATTTATAGGAATTTAATTGATGCATCGGTAGTCTCATGAAACAAAATCTGTTGGCCATAAAGACTGCTCGTTTATAATGAAGTAGTTTAATCTTTCTTATGAAATGTCTTGATTATAGTATGTTCTAAACTATCTTGTGAAAGGTCTTAATGGTAAAAGTCTCATGTACCTAGGAAACATGCTATCTAATAATTAATCATTACCTTCATTTAGTATTCAATTTTGAGTATCTATGATTTTTTCACTTATATTATCACGAGATGCATTGTATTTTCCATTGTTGATTAAATATAATGTGTTTTATATTATTTACCATTCCATTTTTTTTATTTTTAATCTAATAATATAGTCAATTTAATTAAATTTAAAGCATTTTTAGTTATTTACTATTCCATATTGATTATGCTGATTAATTTTTCATTGATTCTACTATACTTAACCCTTACCATGAAATTAGCTCACACATATTTCTTTTCCCTTCCAATAGATTCATTGAAGTTAACTATGGATGATATGAAGGGATATTCTAGAAAGAATAGAGTTATTATAAAACAAAACTTTTAATTTATGTATTAAAATGTATTATAAGACTCAAGTATGTATCTAGTTTACCATGACTTCTACACAATTTGGTCCTTCAGGATGCGATTCCTTGCATCTTATTCCAATTTAATGGAACCAGGCACTGACTCTGTCCTGTTGGGGTTAGGTTCACTACAGTTGGAAATGGGGGAAGTTTATTAGAATTCTTGGGAACTAGATTTAGGAAAATATAGAATTGGAAATATATCCCCATGATAGAAATTGAGGATAAGTATATAATAACATCCTAATGTTTTGATATTACACATACTTTTCATAATGGTATTATCTAATCTATTGTGTGACCTTATTTAGAAAGGGAACCTATCAGAAGGAATGAGAACCAAATTAATTAACATAATCTAGGGAGTAATAATTAACATTTCTTTAATGGATTTAAGCCAATATTTTTAAGGGAACTAGTCTCCAAAACAATGTTATTATATGAGAAAATAGTATATTGTGATAATAATAAAGAGAATGAATTTTATATGTATTTTGGCTTCAGAGGGAAGAATGAGAAAAATACTATGGTATGAAAAACATATAAAAAGTAATGAATAGAAAGAATGATTTCCCACATTTGATAATTGTTTAAAAAATCACCCTGGGAAATGATTGAAGGGATTGGGAGTTTGTTAGATGTGTGAAAAAAGGTCACTAGAAAAAATAATGCAATGGGAAGAAATAAAAAACTATTATTCGGTGTTTCAACTGTAGTGAAATAGGGAAATACATAAATAAATCCCCCATGATTCAAAGTAATAGACCTCAAAAGAATCTAATGGATCCTAGTGAAGATTATTTTATAAACACATATGGAAATTAATGATTAATGTTCTTGTGGTTGGATTCAAGAATTATGTCATTTAAGAATTTTATCAATGATATCTTAATTATGGGAATAATGAATTCTATACAGATTTTACTACAATACTATTTCATAAATGATTTGAAATCATGTATTGAATGGTACCATGAAAAGTGATTAAGGGGAAAGTTAAAATTATTTTAAATCACATGATTGAGGGAAGGATAACCCATAATATGTTCATGATATTGAGATAATAATAATTGGATAAAGAAATGATTCGTAGGAATAAATTTTATAGTACTAACTACCGTGGGACTAATTAATAATTTATTGAAAAAATGGATATGCTACCATTTATGAAGTCTAATTTTTTTTGTATTTAAGTGATATATCAAATAATTTGTATTTTACTTAAGTAATAAGGAATAATGAACGTTTTCGATAAGTTTTTATGGTAATTTAGGATATTGTGATGTTTTAATAGAATACATGATTAAGGTATTCATGTGTTTGGTATGTATTGATTACAAGCTACATTATTTTTATAGGGAATATAATTTTTATTTAGTAAACTTCATTATACATTTGTTCAATAATATTTTGGAAGATATTTATGATTAATTTTATTTTTAATGGATTAATTTTAACTTCCCTAGTTATTGGATAACTTTTGTCAACCATTTTTGGTTTTAGTAAATACAAGAGGAATATATTTCTACTTTTTTTTGGATAATAAGATATTTTAATGGATAATATTAGTGGTTCAATTATAAAAGTTTATTTTTGGATATTAATTTTTTGTAGTAAGCAATGAATTGGAAATTTATTGAAGCGCAACCAAAATATGAAATTGTTCATATGAAAAAGAAATATATCAAGTACGTATATTTCCGTATATACTTAGAGAGTGAATGATTTTTTCCACTCTAGGAAAAGGGTATTGAAAAAAAAAATTTGTCCTATTATCATCATTTTTGAGGATACCAAATACGTTTTTAACACCTATGGTTTATATATTTGTGTTAATTAAGTATCTCTATAACATATTTTCAATCACTCACCCTCTGTATTTGGGTGTCAGGTTTTCTTCCACGTACATGTCTCTATTTCCCACCTATGTTATCAAACAAGGGAACCTAGTTACGACACCTTCATACTTAACTTTATATATAATTAAGAGGATATTTTATTAAACCTATTATTATATGGTATTTAAAAAAGAAGAGTTTTCAAATATCAAACGCAAGATTATTGAGATCAAGATCAAATTGTGAGGGTATAATTTATATAAGGTGTTAAGAATTTAACCCCATGAAATTATAAAATAATAATATTTTATTCAATATTGTATGTGACAAGAAAAAATTATTTTTCTTTTCATTACATGAAACAATAATTTTAGATTTCACTATACTTAACAATATGTTTCTTTGAAATCATGCATTACAGGAAATACTGAGTTTTATAGAATAAAAAAAATATTATTAATATTATTATTTAATATGAAAATTATCTCCTAGACAAAGGAATAGAGGGTATGAATAGTATTAACTAATATATATAAATATATATTTTACACATGTTTATTTACAATCTATTTATTAGTAAAAAAATTTAATTATTTAAAAAAAAGAAGTGTTTTATGAAAAAATGTATTTTTTTATAAAAGATGGTTGAATCATTCTCTATGAAAATAATTTTTATTTATTTTTTAACACTTAATATTTATATAAAAAATAAAATTCAATATTTAAAGTGAAATACCAAAATTAACTTAGGGTGAAGTTTTTGTATTTTTGTGAAAGGTTTCATTTTTTTGTTGAATAGTGGAAACTACTAAATTTTAATTGAAAATTATCATTATTTTAATTAATTTATATGGTTAAATTATTTTTTAAATTTATTTTAAAGTAAAATTATTCCAATTTTATTTCAAATAATATAATTTAGGTCGTTAGAATAATTTTTATATTTAATTTTTATATAAAAAAATTGCAAACTTTTAAACATTTTTACTTTAAAAACCGGCTTTGTTGTCATGTCAGTGGGATTAATTTTCAATTAAATTAATCATTATATATGGGTTAAATTTGTAAAAATTGTGTCCATTTTTGGAATCTAAATAATTTATATTTTCTAAATTGGTAAATTTAATTTTTTACCACAATGATTAGTGAAAACAGATAAAATTAATTGTAATGATTAAAGTAAAAATGAGTTTAGTAGGTGAATAAACATATTATATAAGATGTAAAATGACCTTTAAACTTGTAAAACACCCATTTTATGGGAACATTTTGACCATTATCACATTAATATCTATTTCTTTTAGTTAGTGTGATACTATTCCTTGGAAGTGACATATATAATATGTTATGTAAAGAAACAAAAACTTCATTGTCTTTAATAATAATAAAGCTTTGGGGTATGTAAAAAAATTCATATGTTCGATTATTAATATTATTTTGAATGTCAAATGTGCTTTTTACAATTATAATTTATTTTAATTTTTTATTGATTAAACAATTACATTAAATTCTTAAGAAACACCAATATAGGAATTATTTTGTTAATAATAAAATAAGAAAATGATACTAAAAATACTAAATGTGAAGTAAACTGAATTAATTATTTTATTCCACTAATTATTTAGAATATTATATCATGTTACACATGTGTGAAAATAATATTTTTTAATTGTATCATTTTCTTTATATTTTTAATTTATAAAAAATGAATAATGCCAAAATCGACATTATTGTTATTTTCTAAGAAATGATATTTTATTAAATGATTTAAAATTACCAAAAAATATATATTCAGACAACTGTTTTTAAAAAATGAATAAATATAATATATGTGAATTAATGGACTAATTTTTCTTTCATAATGATCATATTGAACCCCAAATAGTAAAAACATTATTAGCGCGGTTAGGGTTAGAGAAGTGTTTTTGGGCATTACATACACTTATATTAAAAATAATTTCCATCACACATGGTATTTTTATTTTATAAATTAGATATAATAGTTAAAATAATGATGTATAAATTTTCTAATAATTTTCACTTTAATATAGTCTTAAAGGATTCTTTTTAAGGTAACAAACAAGTTAATATAGTGAAGAACTAAAATGGTAAAAGTAGGGAAAATTAAATGTTAATGAAGAACATTATAAGAAGTATTTTGTGTGTGGAAGAGGTATTTATAGACAAAATAAACCCAAAATTCAATTATTATAATAGTTGTGAGCCACATGAGGAGAGAGAGACCTCTCAATAGTGATAATTTTATGTATTTACAAGAATTCCACTTCTCCTCAACTATGAAAGGGCACTCACTCTCCTCCATTCATCACATCTATAAAGACATTTTAATCAACTATACAATGAATAAATAACTTCCAAACATCATTACCATAATTATTTAGGCCTTATTTTTGTCAAAAATACAACATTTCAAGGCTTTAATGAAAACATAATAATGATACCTGAAGAAGAGGTAATGTTCTCTAATGAGCATATTTATTTTACTTACTTCCCCAACTCCTTCAATTTAAAATATACTATGATATTATAAAATCCCCCATATATTCTATATACTGTGATGTTTTTATTTTATGGTGATTAACTACCACTGAATACACTTCCATCAAATTGGTTACAAAATCATCAATCGTGTGTACGGAGGACTACCGGCTCGCAAACTGATGGTGTTTCTTTTTTTCACAACCACCTATCAAGGTAGGTTTTTATGATGGATATAAGGTATATATATATATAATATTTAAAACATTATTATACATCTAGATTCATTATATTATATATATAAATTATTAATTTCCATTCTGTAGGATACATGACAACGTTGCTCGTCGAACGGCGGACTACCGCCTCACAAAGCGATGCAATTCATCTTTAACACTCTACATGGAAGGTGAAAATGAATAATGATAATGAATATATGTAATTTTCATTAAATAATTATGATATTAATTTTATATTTATTATTCTATAGAGATAATATTTCATTTTCTATTCTTACTTTTTCACTCAATGAAAGACGATGAAGCTATTTATGCACTTGTGGACTACCACCTTCACGAATCGATGTGACTCAATTTTCATCTTCAAACCATATTAATGATAAATATAAATTTATAATATGTTATTAATGATATTATAATGATTATGTAAAGGAAAAAAATAAGTTTTCTTATTTCCATAATTATCATTGAAAAATGGAAAAAAGCTATTCATACAAACGTATGACCTACCATCTCCATGATCGTAACGTACTTTATTTTTTTAACTGCTATCCATGATTGGTTTTAAACGTATAATTGATATAAACTATTGAAATTATTTCATTATTATTATTATTAGTTATATTATTAAACTATATAATATATGTGAAGTAACAAAGTCATTCCTGAAAAAACATGAATGAGTAAATAAGACAATTAACACATGAAACAATGAAAATAATGAAAGATTATTAATGAAAAGATGAAAAGATGTTATAAAATGATAATATATGATATCATAAATAATAATATTATTCTATAATAAGTTAATACCGTTTTAAAAACTCTTATATTTTAATTTATATCATGTTCATCCAAAATGACAAGTAAAGTATGAAATTTTGTCTCAATTCATATTTAATTGTGACTTATTTGTTATTATGCACCAATTAAATTTTATGCAGTGTATATACTACCACATTGAAATGTAATATAATTAATTAATAATTTTTAATGGTAATTTAACTTTCAATTAGAATTATTTAATCCAAGTGTATTTGACTTGAAAATCACCAAATGGTAAAAGTTTTTATGCATTCTAACTTCCATCAGTGATTGATAACATTATCTTGAATCAATCACTTTATTATAATAAATTTTAATAAGAAATTAAATTCTATTAAATATAAATTTTATTATTTATAATTACTATTATTTTCTAAAATGTATACAAAATATAAATATAGTGTTTAATATTAATATAATTTGTTATCTGGGAAATATTGACAAATATTTACTCTTCACTAAATATAGATACTTTATGATAATAAATATTTTTTATAAATTAAGATGATTATTTTATATATGAGGAATTATTTAGAATGGTATGCCATGGGTTTGGGACAATTCATAGAAATACCATCAATGCATCAGTAGTCTTATGAGATGAAATTAGTTGGACACAAACCCTTCGCATTTGTAACTAAGTAGTTTAAACTATCTAATGAAAGGTCTTGATAGTAATATGTTTTAAACTATATTATGAAATTATTTATGGTAGTGGTTTCATGTACCTGGGAAACATTACATCCAATAAGTAATCATTACCTTTATTCAATATTATGTTATAATTATCTAAGAGATTTTCACTATAACATTATATCTGGATGCATTTCATTATCATTTGTTGATTAAATAGAATGTGTTTTTAGTTATTTACCATGAAATATTGATTAGTCCTTATTCATTCATGTATTAAAGTTACTTAAGTTGAATTTTTATATATTTACGCACCTTCCCATTTTGATTTTTCATATTTATATATCATTGCTTCCACTATACTTAACCCTTACTGAGCATTTGAGCTCACCTTTATATTTTTTCTTTTCTATAGGATTCAATGAATTTTTCTATGACTGATTTATAGGGATATGTTTTTTTGGAATAGTGTTATTCTCAAAAAAATCATTATTTTGTAATTTGTATATTAAAATGTAATATAAGACTAAAGTATGTATCTAGTTTTTCAAGACTACTAAAAAATTCATCCATTCAGGATGTAATTCCATATATAGTCTTATAATGTAATGCAAGAAGGAACCAATTATAGAATAAAGGGTTCATGGTCACTATAGTTGGTATCATACGAATTTCAGTATAAACGTTCAAAACTATATTTAGTAAAACATAAATTAGGAAATATAACCCCATGATAGAAATTTAGGATATGTATATAATAAAATCCAATTTTTTTGAGATTACAAATTATGTTTCATAATGATATTATCTAATTTATTCTATTACTATATTTGTAAATGGAACCTATCAGAAGGAATAAGAACCACATCAAAGATCTAAATATAAAGATTAATAATGCTCATTTATTTGATGTGTTTTATGAAATATTTCAAAGGTAACTAGTCTCAAAAAAATTATCATCATATGGTGACATAATATCATGTGATAAAAAGATAGAGAAATAATTATCTAAGAATTATGGATTTAGAGGAAAGAATAAGAATAAAAGGATGGCTGGTAAAAATTTGAATAAAGGAAAGAAGAGAAAGAATGATTTTCACATGGGAGATAATTATGGAAAGAATAACCCTAGGAAATGCATGAAGGGTTTGGTATGTTGTTATATATTTTGAAAAAAGGGTCATCGAGAAAAATAATTCAAAGGAAAGATTGAAAAATCCTCTATTCAGTGTATTAAATGTAGTGAAATGGGGAACTATGAAATTAAATTCCACAAGCGCAAAAGGAATACACCTCAAAATAATCTAATGAATAATGTTAAAGCATATGATATTACCATTTATTAAGAGGAATAATTAATTTTAGTTTGTTTAGATACAAAAATTATGTCATTTGAGTATTTTATCAATTATATCATAGTTATTAGAATAATGAAATGTATAAGGATTTTACTACAATACTATTTATTAAATGATTTTAAAACATGCATTGAATGGTACAAATAAAATTGATTTAGTAGAAAGGATAAATTATTTAAAACACTTCATTGAGGGGAATATAACCCTTAATATATTTCTTATATTGAAATAATAATGATGGGATAAAGAGATGATTGATATGGGTGGCTTGGATAGTATTTACTACCTTGGAAATGATTAATGATTTATTGACAAAGTGGTTACGCTATTATTTATGGAGACTATGATTTTTTTATTTAAGGAATATATCGAATAATTTATATACTTATGTAATAAAAAATAATGATTATTTTGAATAATGTTTTATGTTAATTCATGATATTACTATGTTGTAACAGAATACTTGATAAAGGTATTCACATGTTTGGTATGTGATGATTATGATTAAATTTATTTTTCTAGGAATTATAATGTTTATTTAGTAACTTTAATTATAAGTTTGGTCAAAATTATTAATGATGAACTTTAATATTAATTATTTTTGGAATGGATTATGTTCAACTTCATGAGTCATTGAATACATTTTGCTAACCAATTTGGTTTTGGTAATGAAAATAAGAATATATTTATTCTCTTTTATGAGTCATAGGATTTTATAAAAGATAATTTTAGTGCCTCGCACATAAAGAATAATTTTTTGATATTAATTTCATGCAATAATTGATGAATAGGTTATTGATTAAATCATAACTAGAATTTGAAATTGCACACATGAAATAGAAATGTATCAAGTGAATATATATACTTAAATTATTATAGATTCAAAGTATTCTTTTACTCAAGGAAACGGGTCTTGAAACAAAATTTTGTCCTATTATAGTCATTATGGATGATACCAATGACATTTTTTACACCTAGGTTTTATGGATTTTTGGTTATTAACTATCTCTTGAATATGTTCTGTATCTCTCTGTCTTATTATTTGGGTTTACTTTTCTCTTCGATGTTAGGGTTTTCATTTACCACCAATTTTATCCTACTAGGGAACCTATTTTTGTTAGCTCCATACTTTAATTTATACCTTATTTATAGGATATTTTATTTACCCTTTTACTATGTGGGGTTTTCATCAATGGAATTTTCAAATATCAAACCCTTGATTACTGAGATCATGTTTTAATTATGTGGGTTCAACTAATTTAACATTGGGAAAATGTAACGCCCTAAAATTACAAAAGAATAAAATTTAATTCAATGTAGTGTGTGAAATACAACATTGTGTTAGTCTTGAGTTACATGAAACACTATGTTTATCTATCATTGTATAAAAAATGAATTTCATTGAAATATTGTGTTACACACAAGGCTGAGTTTTACCAAACAATAATATATTATTAATACTATTATTTAATATAGTAATTATCTCCCAACCATTAAAAATGTGGGTTATAATAGGATTAGATAACATATAAAAACTGATATTTCTCACATTTTCATTTATTATCTATTTATTTCCAATAAGATAAGAATAAATTTAAAGAATTTTTTTTTGACAAACTATATTGTTTCTAAAAATGGATTAATTATTTTCATCGTGCATAATTTAGAATTTAAATTTATAACTTTTTGAATATTTATATGACATAATATACTTATTTTTTGAAAGAAAAATTCTAAAATTATATAGGGTTATTTTTTGGGATTTTTCTCAAGGTTTGATTTTTTAATGAATAGTGAAAAATATTTAATTTTAAATGAAAAATTCCATTTCAATTAGTTAATTTATAAGGTTATATTATATATTTAATAGGTTTAAAATTAAAATTATTTTTATTTTATGTCAATTAATATAATTTAATTCATTGAAATCATTTTAATATTCAATTTTTATATAAAAATATTGTAAACTTTTAATAATTTTCATTTTAAAATCCAAATTTCTCATCATGACTGCTAGATGAATTTTAAATTAAATTATTCTACTTTATTAGTTTAAATTAGAAAAATATATTTCATATTATTAATTATAATAATTTATATTATACAATATATTCAATTTATTTTTTACCATAATGATTAGTGAGAAGATTTAAAATTAATTACCATGATTAATGTCAAAGCGGGTTTATCATGGTGGGACTAAAATATTAGATAAAGAGTTAAATTACCTATAAACTGGTCCAACAACAATTTAATGCATATATTTTAACCCTTATATTGTTAGTTTCTATTTTTCTGAGTTTATGGGATAATATTCAATGGAATTGACCAATATTATAAGTTATGCAAAGAAAAAAAGGAACCTTCTTGTTCTTAAATATTTATAAAGCATTGAGATAAGGAAAAACATCATATGTTTAGTTATAAATATTATTTTGAAATCGAAATGATTTTTTTATCATGATTATTTATTATATATTTTTTTGATATATATAATTACTTTAAATTCTTAAGAAATGCCAATGCATGGATTATTTAGTTTATAATAAAAATAATTTAAGTGATATTAAAAATATTAAAAGTTAAGTAAATTCTAATAATTATTATATTAAATTAATGTTTTATATTTTTATATCATGATACATAGGATTGAAAATAATATATTTTAATTCGATCATTTTTTTGATATTTTTAAATTCAAATTAAATAAATAATATCAAAATTGACATTAATGTTATTTAATAATAAATTTTATTTTATTTAATGATGTAATGTTACTAAAAATCATATATTATACCAAGTTATTCTTAAATGAAAAGAAATATAATATATGGTCCATTAATTTACCAATTGTACTTTTATAATGAACATATTGAACTGTAAATAGTAATAACTCTCTTACTGTAGATAGGGTTAAAATAAGGTTTTTTACACATTACATGCAGTTGTGTTAAAATTAGTTATCAACACACATGAATTTTTTATTTTATAAATTAAATATCATATTTATAATAAATGTCTCTAAATTTAATAATATTGATCACTTTAATTTAGTTTTAAAGGATAAATTACAAAGGTTAGAAAACTAGTTACCATAGTGAAAAATCAAAATGGAAAAAGTATTGATACATAGAAGTTAAGGAATAAAATTAAAAAAATAAATTTAGTTTTATGTGGTGGAGGTTTGTATCAAAAAAAATAAACCCTACCCTCCATTTTTTTATGTTTTGGATCTACTTGAGGCAATAGATACCTCCCAATAGTGAATAATTTTGAGTATTTACAAGAATTCCACTCCACGTCAATTATAAAAGAGAACTCACTCCCCCATTCTACATAGCTCTAAACCCATTTGACTCAACCAAAACCTACCAAAATGATTCCCAACCTCAATAACCTAATTATAGAAGCCTTATTTTGGGCATAAATATAATCTTTTAATGTTCTAATGAAATTCTAAGTAGGATACTTTAAGAAGAGGTAATGTTCTTCAATGAGAATCTTAATTTTATTTCATTCTCCAAATCTTTGAATTTAAATTTAATATGATTATATAGTAAGATAAATATATTCCATATAATTAATTTTTTTATGTTAATAATATGACCTACAACAATGAAAACTTACATTAAATGGGTTATGAAATCATCATTCATATGTACATAGGACTATGGCGTCACGAACTGATGTTGTTCGTTTTTCCATTACCACATCTCAATGTTAGAAATGATAATGTATTTAATATATATATATAATATATATAACATTATTATACCTTTGGAGTAATTTTATAATATATAACTTATTACTTTCCATTTCATATGAGATGTCGCTCGTGTGTACGGTGGACTATCGCCTCACGAAGCGATGTAATTCGTCTTTCACATATTATCAACATGGAAGTTGATAAGGAATAATGTTAATGATTATGTTCAAAAAAAGTGACATAATTATTATATTCATGAAATATTTATCATTATGGAAATATAATATATCATTTTATATTCTAACTTTTTCACTCAATGAAATACAATAACATCATTCGTGTATGTGTGGACAATCACCTTCTCGAGGCAATGTGACTCTCTTTGCATCACCACATAAAATAAATGACATATATAAATATATATATAATGTTATTAATGATATTATTATCACTATTTAAGTGTTAAATATTACTTAACTCTTTTTTATAATGATCACTGAAAATGGAAAAAGTTACACATGCATACGTACGACCTACAATCTACATGATCGTAACATTCTTCATTATTCCTAACCATCATTCATGATTGGTTTTAAAAAAAAATTGATTTATAAATATTATAATTATTTCGTGATTATTATTATGGAGATGATAAAACTATATAATACATGAAATAACATACTCTTTCATGAGAAAACATGAATCAGAATACAAGGAAATTAACACCCAAAACAGTGGAAATAATAAAGATATTTTAATGAATGGGTGACAAGATGTAATAAAATGATAATATATGATATTATAAATATCAATATTTTTCTATAATAATATAATAACATGTTAAAAACCACTATTTAATAGTTTGATGAACGTGAAACCAAAAGGGCCTGTATGGTATAGGATTTCGTATCAATTTATATTATATTGAGAATTATTTGTTGTTATGCACCAATTCAATTTTAAGTAGTATATATAATACCAATTTGAAATTTAATATCATGAATAATTCATTATTCATAGTATTTCAATTATCAATTTTAATTATTTCATCTAATGGGGGTTAACTTGAAAGTTACCAAATGATAAAAATTGTTGTGTGACCTCACTTCATTTTGTGATTGTTAACTTTCTCTTAAAATAATCACATTATTGTAATTATTTATATCAAGAAATTAAATTATATTAAATATCCATATTATTTTGTTATGGATATTATTACTTCCAAAACCATATCCCATTTATACATACAACGTTTAATTTGAATATTATTTGATATCTTCGAAAATATTGATAAACATATATCCTTCACTTAATACAAATAATTTACCACAAGGCACATTATTTATGAATTAAATTTATTATTAGATATATGAGGAGTAATTTAGATAGGAATGAAATAGGTTGGAGACATTTTATAGAAATACCATTGATGCATCAGTAGTGTCTTGGTATAACATTAGTTGACCACAAACCCTTTATGTTTGTAACCAAGTAGTTTCAACTATCCTATGAAAGTCCTTGAGTGTAGTATATTTTAAAAAATCTTATGGAAGGTATTGATGATAAAGGTTTCATATACCTAGGAAACATGAAGTCCAATAATTATGAATTTCCTTTATTCAATATTCAGTTATTATTATACATGATATTTTTACTATGACATTTTATCTAGATGCATTTCATTATCAATTATTGATTAAATTTCACGTGTTTTTAGTTATTGAACATTTTATATTGATTATTATTTATATATTCATGTAACTATGTTATTTAAATGGAATTTGTTTTATTTACCTTCCCTATTGATTATTTTTATTGTTTCATTATTAATTTTGTTGCAGTTAACCCTTACTAAGAATTTGATGTCCGCATTATTTTTTCCCCATGATTCGATAAAGTTTCAAATGACTGATATGTAGGTATATATAATATAGAATAGATTTATTCTTGAAAAATAAATCCATTGTATTTTTTTTATTCCAATGTAATTTAATACTCAAGCATGTATCTAGTTTACCAAGACTATTAAACTATTTGGTAATTTTGGACCTGATTACTTGTATCTTATGTCATTGAAATGGTAGTAGGAACCGACTCTGGGTAGCTGTGGTTGGGGTCACTACATGATACACTACTACATTTTCCATATCAAAGATAAAAGAGGAAGTAAAAGGAATAAGAAGAGTTTCATGATCTATATTTTGTAGGAAATAAAATTGGAAGATGAGAATTCTTGTGTTAATGTATGTTGTGATATTGGAAAAGAACAATGAAAACATATTCAAAGTTTAAGGAGTGGAAGAATTTTCTATTGATTCTAATACTTTCTTATCATTATCAAAATACAGGATGAACATACACTATAAGGATACTATTTTGTATCATAATTTTAGGGTTTACCCTTTACATTATATAATCAATATGATTATTTTTAGTGAATTGTGTGATCTCATATGCTTCTAGATCATGCCAAGGAGTAACTGCACCTACTGAATAGTTAACCATATAAAATTGTCCAAGCCTTTCTTATATGTTATGGTAGATGTGGTTTAATAAAAAAATCATAATAATTTATTATATAATGAAGGTTTTAAAGGGAAATGTAAAATAATTATACATCACCGATTCACCACCCCTTAGTGATTTTTATGATCACGAGGGTGTCTTATCAATAACAACTGTTATATAAATAATAATTAAAAAAAACAAAAACATAAATAATAAACATATAAACTACAAACATTTCAAATAAATCCAAACCACATATATAAAACATTTCAAAATATATGATCATCATATCTCAAGAATCAATAAAAAATAATTAAAGTAATAAACCACCTAAAGAAATAAATTTATAAAAATTCATGAGAAATTATAATTATCGTTAATCAAATATATTTGATACTCAATTGTGTTGAGGATTATTCATTTCCCACTTTTTATGAAAGCTTAAATGTAAATTATTAAATCATAACACATGAAAAATCTTATCCATTAAAAATTAGTCAAATAACTTTCTAAACAAAACAAAAAATCAATTCTCAAAATATTTATTAAAAAAAATAAATTCTATAAATGTGCTATATAATAAAACATATAAATTTTATTTTATTATTAAAAAATTAAATCAACCTTTTATAATTATTCTAATTTCTCCCCAAAAATTTAAAAAGTGAATAAAATCTCTCATAATTTTTTTAAAATGTCCCATCTTGACATGATTGTGCTTCCAATGATGAGTACTTCATGGAAATAGGTATATATATTAGTATCCATAAATTGAAACTAGTCACAAGGGTTTCTAATAAATCACCATGGAAATATTTATCCATAATTAAGATAATAACAGATAATAAGTTAAACTAACTAAAGAATCAAAACATATAAAAAATAAAATTCAACCAATTTGTTTAGAAAATATCGCAAATACAGATAATATTCATGTAATATTATAAAACCATAAAAATATAAAATTGAATTTCATTAAAATAGTTTTCATATGAATGAAAAAACTAAAATGAAAAAAACTAAAATGAATATCCATGATTCTATGTGATTCAGCTCAGAATCACTCTCAAACCCAATTCTAATGTATCAATTCAATTACTCAAATACGATTAATTTATTATCGGGATATTACCCTTACAATGAAATTAAGGCATGATATATATATACATTTTATTTTTATGTTCATAGTTTGATTTTCACTTAGTAAAATGAAATAAAACAACTAAAACCCGTCTTGTGAAATAAAGTTTATGCCTATATAAAGGTAAAATTCCATAAATACATAATTCAATAAATTAAAAAAAAATATACAACATTATTATGTACTTTTTGGTTTACCATGACACTGAACATCACTTAATTTAGTATTGGTTGTAATTTATCAACAATACTAACAATAAAGTTATAAATCTATACGCATTCTATAATACAACCCCAGGAAAATGCCTCATCCATTATGTAACATAGATTATATAAATACTCCTTATTTAATGCATAGATTATAATTTTTTTTATGTATATGGTGTAACATATTTGGTATAATATTCACATTCACAGAACAATATAAATCATGAAAATAAGAAACTTTTCCATGTTGTAACATAAAAAATAGAGATACCATTTAAAAAGTTTCACATACACATTAATAATAAACAATTTAACAATTAAATTGAAGAAAAATTATAGTGAGAATAATATAAAATGTTGGGAATTTTTCTCAATAAGAATAGAGGATTTCCTAGGAGGATTATCTTATAACATTGGTTACTAATTTATTGGATGATTAATTTCCTAAAAATTTTCATAATGTTTTATTGAATAAATTGTGATAAATTATCCATTTTTATTGGAATTGAAATGGGGGATTTTTTGTGTATTAGGTACTAGTGTGTTTCAAGAGTGGGAAACACCACGATTCTTTTAGTATCAACACCATTATTCCACCAAGGGTGTTTTTAAGAAATTATCATTAGTTTAATTAAATTTAATAATTAATTAAATTTTGTTTTAATTAATAGTTTTGGATATTGTGGATTAATATATAAGATCACGGGTTAGTATGAACTTGAAAAAGGCATGGAAAATATTAGGTGACAGTGGTCAAGCTTACTTAAAAGTGATGAATTATTATAAGGTAGGTACCCCCTGAACATCACCCTATAGTGTACTCATGTTGTCTATATAAAATGTGATATGAAGTCTCAATACTTTGGTTAATCAACCATTAATTTAAAAAATTATTTTTTAAAGAATAACATATATGAATTGAACAGATATGTCAAGCTCAATGATGGAACCTTGAACATTGGTTGGATTCCCTCATAGCATATGGTTTATTGATTGATCATAAATGAATGTGATGAGATGTTGAACCCATAGGAGTGCCAATGAGATAAAGAGAACACATTTTTCCCTAATAGGAATCTTTATTACCCTTGAGATGGGTTGAGAGAGAGACAATATAAATGTTTGACATAAATATAGATCTTATATGGATATTAATATACATTATATCCTTCAGGATAATGGATTCGAGAGTGGTAAATGTGTTCTTACCACATGGATATGTGAGTACCCACGTAGAAATATCTCTAGGAAGGTTTATACGTAGGTTATATTTTAAGGGGCTGACCTGGTTGGGTTGGAAGGGAGATGTGACATTGGAAATCCATTAGTGTGATGTCAGTATGGCATTTATGTATTGAACTTTAAAGCTATTGTGTGAACATTGCTACATTGAGGGATGTTATTCCCTATGAGAAATTAGTTTCACCCATAGAGTTAGGGATGTGAGAGAGAATCCCATTAAGTGTTTCTCATATGGGACGTGTCCTAGGGGACCTCAGAAAGGCTCCCCAGTGTTATGTTAGCCCTATAGAGGGTATTTTCAATGAATTATATGATTTTCATTTTGAGTGTTACCTCATAACATGGGGATCAAAAGCGATATTCAAGCATGGTTTCTATGATGGGTTTGTGTTTTCCACTTGAGTTACCAACCAAGAGATGTGTTATTGTTCCTCATATAAGGATAAACTATATATACTATACAAGGTTTTGGGTAGATTAAAATTCCCCGAGTGTATATGATATATATATATATATGATATAGGGGAGGTTTTGGGGTGGGATACCTTGGGTTCATGTTATACAATATTAGGGATGATCTATAACCCCATGTGTAAGTGATATATATGACATGAGAGTTAAATTTCAAGGGGAAGGATATGACTATTGGTTAATGAAGTCATGTTCCTCTTCTATGTGTGGTATCTGACCCCATTGGTGTATAATTATATGGTTCCTAGTCAATATATGGATCCCCATGAGTATGATTTAATAGTTTTAGGGTTTAATATGGGATCCTAGGGAGCTTATTAATGTTATAAAGCGGGATACCCTTTGGTGTACTATATATGAGACTATGGGTGAGACAAAAAACATTGTATATACTAGATATAGGTAGAGAATAAAACCCCATGATATATAGATAAGATAGTTATGTGTAGGGGATGCAACCCCCTATATGAGTTGTTTTTCAAAAATAGGCTCCAAGGGTTTTACATAGTACCTCTAGAAGTTATTTTTTAAAGGTTCTAGGGTAGGGCAAAATAAATATAAATTAAACTCAAAAATGGTTCTTGGGTAATGGATGTATCCCCTAGGATAGGATGCTATGCTTAGAGACACTCTAGAACTAGGTGAGGCATTGATGGTTTATCTTGGGTGTCACCAAACAATTCAAGGATCGAGGATTATTATTTTATCATACATATTCACCATATTTATATTTCTAAGATTATCACATTTGTATATTATACATTACAAGTTATTGTAGGGATTCCATTGGTGGTGGTTATAAGGACCCAATATTAAACATTACATAATCTTGAATTAAATGAAAAATTCACCTTGAGCCTCTTTTTAGGTTTATATTTTTAGATAATTAGGCTATAACTATTAAATTACATCTAAAATATTACAAAGTAGACACATATACTCAGTTTCAAATTTTTTCAAAAAATAAAAACATTTAAAAAGAAACATGTCTAGTTCCATGGTTTAGACAACATGATTTTTCCTTGATCCCATCCTTGACCCTATTAATATTTAGGTCCTATGGAAAACATTTCAAAAACATGGGATGAGCATAAAAATATAAGTAAGGGTTATAAAATAAGGAAGGAAAATATTATCCCATCAATAAATACAAATAAATGAAACCAAATACTCTTAAATCATAACATACCTTAAGAAATCATAAGATTTATGAATAACACATAGAAATCCTAAATCATAAAGGTCACTTATGGAATTCATAACATACTTCATGAAAATGTGAAGGAAAATACACATCACAAGAACATGGATCCTCTTCAAGAAAAAAGAGTTCAACTACTTCTCTATTTCTATCTCAATTTCCTATATTAGAAATGAAACTAGATACATATAAAAATGAAAACATATATGTGTATTTATAAGGAAATATCCATTAAATCAGTGATTAAAAAATGATGATAAAAAACTAATTTGACTTACTTACTCTTTCATACAATGGCTTCATGGGATGATAATATATACTGTTATCACATCTCAAAACACACTATCATCATAATGTCTAAGATTTATCTTTTATAAATCATGAAAAAAAATTTTCATTGAAATTAAATCATATTAGAATATCCATGATGATAAAATTATGGTAAAATATATCATTTTGATCATCTGTACAACACATTAAGAAGAACTTATTGGTTTGATGTAGAATAATTCATGCAGTGATCATGTGTTTCTTTTGTAATGGAAAAAACCATCATTAGATAGGGTAAAGTATTCTTGATCAACTTTAAATCACTCACAATCAACCAAATAGAAAATATAATCTTGTCTTGGTCTTCAGATGTTGCGGTATGATGTCCTAACATAAGAAGCATGCTCCGGTGAGGCTGAGGTTGAAGAAAAACTCAAATTTTCATGAAACCAATCGTATTAAACTATATTTCTGAGCATTTCCATTTAAATATGTTTTAAATGATTTATTAATAGTCTCACTTCACTCAAATTCTGACATCAATTTAGCATTTGGTCTCATTCTTCCTTTTATAACAACATGCCGTATAGACTGACCAGAAGAATATAACGGGGTCTGCTCCGAAATCCTGCTGACACTTCTCCATATTGGATCCCTATTCTACCACATCACATCCCCACATAGGGGAACCACTCTGATACCATTACCCTTTATGGACATGTTATGCCAAGCCTCTTCCACTATACTGGCTGGCTAGAGGTTGACCTTCCCACCTCAATAGTAGATGCGGCTCCATCCTCATGACTTGTGTGTGGTTGGGTAATTTTTTTATAGAAATTAATAGCTTTATCTAACACCATAAAAATTTTCAACATACTCAAGGCCAATCCAAAATTATCCTTCCTTTTATTTTGGAATTCAATCCACAATTACACTGTTCTCTACTTCCTTCAATGGTGTAAATATTATTTCAATTCAATAAACCCATGTAACATGTATTTTAAACTACAAAAAAGTTCCAAAATCATTAAATTTATGGTTGATAACAAATAGAAAACCATAAATAATATCATGGGTTATTCAGATAAATTACTCAATAAAGATCTCAATTCCACCATAACTCTAATTCCCATTATGTATAAATCATAATTAACTACTTAATGTTTTCTAACAACTCAATGCAATCCAATTTCATGGTAGAATAAAGAAAATCCATTTATCATACTATGAAAATAACACCATATATGCATGTTTAATAAATTTGCAGTAGTTTAAATAATTTGTTGAAAAGGTATACAATAATTAAGAATATAAAAATTATATTTATGAATGTTAAAAAGGGAATGAACTAAATAAATAGAAAAAAATTAATTTAAACTTCAAATAAACTATTTGTGGAAAAAAAATATACAGATAAAATAATATTTTTTTATTAATTTCATATTATAAACTCTTTCATATTACATTATATGACATTTACATTAAATATTTGATATCATATGAAATTTAAACATTTTATATTTCAATTTCTGTTATGTAAACTATGTGAACCATCGATATTTCACAAATAATTTAAAAGATGAACAAATCAATCATCAAATCTAATTTTTTATTATCTTTAAATAAACTCCTCAAATAATTCCTTAATTTTAATTATTCAAATTAATATTTATGAATAATTCATAATGTTAAATATTTACATTTTTAAAATATTTAGCCATATTTTTAAAATTATTTACCATTAATTACAAATAAAATTTTATTATAAAAAATGATATCTAAACTATATTTCATTCCATATATGTTTCTCCAATTTAATATATATAATATTCATATTAAATCCATAACTATTTTATCTTATTCAATCTTTATTACCCCATGTTTTATTGCTCAATGAATTCTTAACAAACTATAAGTTTAATCTTATTTATTAAATTAACCCACACATAATATTTAAATTATATAACTAAATTATTTTTAGTAATAATTTAAGTGAATAAAAAACTAAAAACCATTATATTTATTCTCTAAAAATGAGATATAAACATGAAAATTTAATATTGAATTTAGGAATTAAAATTTCATATTACAATGCCAAATAATCATCATTTATATAAAATTTATTATACATAAACATTAATAGAAAAAATATTAAATTTCTTATTTTTTGTGTTGAATATTACTTTTGATTGATAAGGTTATAATAAATCATAAAATGTAAATGAAAACAATTCTTATAATAAGAACTATCATAGAAACACAATAACCCTTATATACTGAGTGACCATTATATATGAGAATAGCATGAAAATGTAGCATTATAATCTATTGAGTAACCCTTACGTATTGAGTAACCATTTCCTATAAGAGTGAACCTTATGTATCAAGCTTTTAACCATGTGTATACAACTATTTTATTTGACAATATACCATATAACTTCATTATTACTTGATGAAATATTTTCAAGAAACATGGATTACATTCATAACCTAAATTATCACTTATATCACAACTTACAACTAACAAAAAAACTATGGTTTTTTATGTAATGTAATCTACAATATGCACCAGTCATACAATATGACTAAGAAACACAATTTATGTTATCCTATAACACAATGTCTACCAGTGGAATTGCACATTAAATTATCCCATAATGTAATGCTGGTGTCTTAGTTGAGATTATCTTATTAAATAATGTAATTTAGGAAATTTTTCATCATTTAAAAAAAATATATCAAAAATAAAGTTCATGGTAAAAAATTTATAAAACTTCTATGTTTCATAAGATAATATGAAACATATAAAAGGAAGTAGAAAACATATTATACCCAAATACAAGACCATAATACTATTTTAATTAAATCATTATACTATGAATTAAGAAAACCAATTATATATACATATACCAGGACACTACTGTTGTGATCTTTGAAAGAGTGGGATTGAAAAAGATCACCAAGATAAAGCTAAATGACATAAATCCTTCATGGTGTGGCCATGAGCAATACTTAATTACGCATTTCATGAGAATGATCCACATCACTCTCATGATATGATAGTATCACATATAATAAATAGAGGATAAAAATAGATATTTGGGTTGGAGGGATTCAGTATAGACACACACCCACCATCACATGGAAGTCGCCTCTTATATAAGACTCTTGTGAACTCTAAGAGCACTATAAATTTACTTAGTTATTACCACACATGATTAAATTTCACTCTATCATTCACAAAACCATTTAGTGAATTTTTTCCCCTAAAAACATTTCTTCTTAGGAAACAAATATCATATAATGATAGCTAGGAATGAGAGATTCTAGCATTAATTCTATTAAAGTTCCATTTATTTTATTATGTGGTATATTGCTATCTTATAACATGAAATATGATATCCATTTCTAATAAATGGCAAAAACCTTCTTCTTAGGGCCCAATTTTAATTCAAATAATATAGTGTGGCACCCCTATATTTCCACCAACTGGTTAGGGGCTGGTGACCAACACTAAGTATGAATATCAAACAAATGGTAGGCCTTAGCCTCAGGTACATATATACACTCATACATCTCCAAATACCAATATAATGATTTAAATTAAATTAACAAAAAACAACAAATGCATACATACATCTACATCCCAGAAACATCACATGAAAAAGTTTTGGAAAACATAAGGGCCCAAATAGAGGCCCCACAAATATGAAAAGGGTCAATCCCACTAGGATGTAGGGGGATGCTATCAAATTAAACACTTGGTATGAATCATTGTCAGTTTATCTTCACTATACTCCCCATACCCATGGTTCATAAAGGACTCTATCGTATGGCCTGTTATCTATATAAGAAATAGAATTTGTGGGAAGACGCCATCCAAGGGTTAGTATATCAATGCCCAGTAAGAACACCACACAATGGAAAAGGAGAATCTGAAAGGCAAATAGTTCACTCATCCCATTATAATTAGGTTAGAGGAAACCCAAAATTATATATACTCAATTTATAAACCATGTATAAAAGAATATCTCAATCATACAGCTATCCTAGGACCCCCTCAAGGCATCGAAGGAAATGCTTTTCCAAGAGAACATGCACCTGGATCCCTACAAACATAAATAGAGCTAATATAATTGGATGTTCTTATCATAACTTTCCCTGAGGAAGATACATGATATATCACATAATATCATGATAAATAGATAGGGAAACTCATCCAATGCATCTGGGGGATTCTGAGAACCCTTACAAGATTAACACATAAGGTAGGGGGTCATTTGACTATGTATGTTTGGTCATTAATACTATTAAAATCCCTCACCAATCGAAAAAGGTTGGGAATGAGGATCAACCCTAAGATCGATTGACTGATTTCTTCCCTAGTCTATTGAAGGGATCACGAGATATGCTCAGAACAATATGAATCACATTACCCTCATTGTACAAAACTATGAAAAATAATTAAAGGAAACTGGAACTCATCCACACTGATCCAGAAAGAGGGAACAAATAAAAATAAAATTCCACTAGTTTTAGGATAATGGGGGCTCTAAACTCCCTTGGAGGAAGTACACGTCATGTAGTACTAATCATAGACTTAGCCGTGTTTGTGCATATGTTTCTCTATCTGTGACCATGTATACTGTCTATGTTGGTGTTAGTTCCCCAGAACCAACTTATTTTGTACTTTATGATATCTTATATTCATGGTCTTTAATATTATTAAATTCTTTATCAAATCATGATTATTCTTCTGTGTATCATTGTATGTGATAATTTCTTAAGAGTAACTATCACACTAAAAAGTCATAGTGGATCCCTGCTATGTTGAGAACCCAGAAGTGCTATGACACTATTCTGGAATATATGTTCTATAGCTGAATGATATCATTTAAGGGACAAAAATGATATGGGCTATTGGGGGTAGAGACTCATAGGACTTTAATGCACATTCTCATGGTGTATGCCCTTGGTAATTTCTCAGAGGATATTATGAGAATAAGAACCACCAGTAGAAAATCATCATTTTTACGTGTTATTGGATATTCCTATCTATGGATGTATTTATTGGTACTTAGACTTTAATATTATTATTAATGAGTATTATGAGCTATGAACTTAGATGTATTGACAAAAAATGCGATGAAATATGTTTGTGATGAGGTAGGATATGTTGGGTGCATCATGGGTAATATTTCATTAACTAATAATTAATGAAAGGATTTATCCCTTTGGTTATTTAACTAAAGATTATACCTCAGGCCCTTTGTTGGAAATGATAAATCCTAAATAAATCCATTTCTATGGTGATCAATAAGAATGTTCTATTTTCAAAAATTCAAACAAAGAGATATCAATCATATAAGGTGAAGGCACTAACATGCAACCTGCTCAATTGGAGATATTGAGATAAAGGGATTATGTTACATGGTAAGCATTCATATGAGGTGAAATTTCATTTCATCATTAATTTATTTCTCTATGGGTTACTTGGCATGTTAATAGATGTTAACCTATGACTTTAGGATAGTTTTCCTAATTACACTAAGAAAGAGTCTTAGAGGGTCACACAGTAAGTGTATCTAGTATATCCGTCACATAATTTATTATTTAACAAGTTGAATAAATATTATTCCTCATCATGGTTTTATAATAATTAATGTATTCCTGATTTCATTTATTCTGTCACTAGTTATTTAATAGAATATATTGTTGGTGGAATAATTAATGAATATTAAGGATGATTGGCATGCCATGTTTAAGGGTCCAGTGAGAAATAATAATATTGAATATTATTATGTAAAATAATATTTAATTATAACTCATAAATTAATCACATGTTAGGATATAATAATATTTTTGTTATTATTTGACATGGGGTTTTTATGATTAATGAAATAATTTAAGGCACTTGCACAAATTGTTTTATTATTACCCTAGAGAAATAAATGCCTAGCTATATTATTCACTGGTTAGACAAGGGAAAACCAAGTGACACCAAATTGGTTGTGCAAAAAGAATTGGAGAAAATATCTCAAGAATAGAGAGTTATTTCTTCTCTAAGAACTCTCTTAATAATGAGATTGGTCCTCCTCCACTGGATCAAGGAGAACACTTTTGAAGTGGTTCTCAAGGAGATCAAAGGTGGACATTGCAAGTGCAAGGATCTTCCATGCTAGCACCCGAAGACTCCTTTGGTGATGTTCAAAGATACATGGAACACATGTGGATGACTACTAGAGGAATCCTCCACTTGGATTCTACAATGCAACGACGGTGCATTTCCGATATGTGGATAGAAGCATTAATGAAGAAATAATATTTTCAAAGGGAATTCTTATTTAATTAAATTAATTTTAAACAACATGTGTTGATCTACTCTGTCTTGGATCTGGTTTTTTTATCCCTTTCTTGTTCTTTGATTCAATTCCATTGGTCACAATGTTCTTTTTTTGGAATAGACCTCATATTGATTATCAATAATGGAAAAAATAAATGCTGGGAATTGTCCCTCCTGTTCTTTTACTACACTCAGAACCTATAAGATGTATTAGAGGGAGGTTTACATCACTGTTTATAATTATTTTGTTTCGTTGATGATTTACTAATTTAAAATTTAGTTTATTAATTAAAGTTAATTGGTATTTAAACATAAATTGCGAGATATATTTTTTCCTCCATCATTTCACATAGACCTAACATAAACGATTAATTTTATGATTAAAAAAAATCATGGATGTCATCCCAAGGTGCCAAGTATCTCGACCGTACAACAAAAGACTACACACCATGTAATCAGAATTACACACCATGTACTCATGTTCAACAAATCAAGATTGGTTCGGTAATCAATTCTAGATTCTTCATTGATTATTTCATTAAGTACATCATTAATTCCCCAAGTGTTGATCAGGATTAGATGGTGCATGGTCATCCTGACTACACGCAGTGTGGCCCGCTAGACACGACCTGTAGTCCCTTTAGGTAAGCAGCATGGCCATGTATTCTGTACATGGCATACTGCATTGGGGACCATGTATCACATAGTTAACATAGTGTGTATCCCACTGGACAGAGCGTGTACTCCAAGATTTCTAAAGTACACCATACACGTCGATTCCCTAAGCGTGTACTTTGGATAGATAGTGAAGGGTGTACATGCCGTATAGATTATATCTATACACTGTGTACTTTTACTAGTTACACATATTTAAAATTTATTATATTTTTTCCCTTAAGACATATACTTTCATGTGGGAGTAATGCTGGGACAGATCATGTGATGGGATTATATATATATATATATATATATATATATAAATTTTTTATTAACATATGTGTAATATTCAAGATCTGCACATCTTGTATGATCTAATTATAGTTATTATTCTATGTGCATGATAAATGTAACAATGAATAAATTGTATACAAGTATAATACATGTTGGGTAGTTTTTGACGAGTATTCATGGGGTTACCTCCAAGGTACATGTTATGTATGTAATTAATTTTAAATGAATTTATTAATTTCTTTAAAATTATAATGAATCAAAATCGCAAAGAAATTTTGAAAAGGTTTAAGATAAAACGATTGGTTAATTAAAGATAATAATTAGACGATTTGAGTGAGATTTATCTTAAATATAAATGATTAAATAATTGAATGCTAGTTTTACTAAATGCATAATTCGTTTGATGAATGTGGATGGTCATGAGATATAATATACCTTTCTATATAATTGGATTCCTTTTAATTTATTATTAAATTATAATATTGGTCTTCGTGCCTTCTCTCCTCATTAATATGTAGGGCCTGTGTTCCCAAATTTTATTTTATGTAAACCCCCTTTTACCCATCACCTTCATGTGAGTAAAATCATATTTAATGGATGGATATCCCAATCTAGTGGAGCAAGTTTGAGTAAGGAGTTGAGGAAAAACCTATCCAAGGAGATACAAAGGTGGACAGATGGAAAGCTGTAAACCTGAACCTTAAATGGTTCATAAGCATTCTCACCAAGGTAAGTGGTTAGTTTATCAACCACTAGATAAAATAACCATTAAAATGAGCTCATGATCATACCATTTATTTTATTTCTATCTGATTACATGGGTATTCATTATGGATGTTTTCTCATGATCACATAATTAATGAATTAACAAGCATGCAATATGGACGTAAAATAAACTGGCTTATTTGTAAATATTATCTAAGACATTGTTAATCACTTAGTAATATCCCACTTAATTTTAAAAACAATGTGAAAAGATAATAATTGTAAATTTACACCTAATGTATAAAATCCATGAATAAAATTTTGAGTCGGTATAACCTTACATTGCTTTGGTTATAATGAAACCATAGTTCAAAGTGCTTGACCAACCAAATTTTAGGTGCTTTTAATTATCGGGGATTTCTTATTTGAGGTTTTGGGTTGACTTAACTTGAATGAAATCATGGGTTGACTACCAAAGTATAACTTAATGTAACTGAGAGTAAAAGGTTGATGAAATATAAATTAATGATTTTAGGATTGGGGAGTCCACTCAATGGTTCAAATAACTCAGAGTTAATGCATTTAGAATTTGGAATGAATACCTAAAACCTTTCAAGTTTCTTGACTAACCTATTTTGTGGTAATGAGAAGGGGAATATGGATCCTTTCCACTTGAATGTACAAGTAATAGTATATTTCGAAGCTGATGGTGAGGGATATTGGGTTTTGATAAAAATATTGGGAGAGTAATAAATATAATATTTATTTATCTGTCTAATCTTTTTTGGATAAAGTACTAAAATTAAGCAGATATTATTTGTATAAAAAACATCAAAAATGAAATAAAACATATCATTTAAATCCATACTTGAAAAAGAAAACCTTCTCCCCAGAACTAATTTCCAAGAGTTGAAAAGGTTCTTACGAGTCATCCTTCACCATCAAAGGAAATTATATGTGATGGAAGAACCTTTACCAATTACACCTGCAAATGAAGAGAGATATAAAAAGCTCTCTCTATATGAGATACATTTGAATGATGCTACAGATGTTTAGTGCTTCAGGGTATCATCCATGTCTTATGATCTCTTGAAGAAACATGAAGAAAGAGATTCTTATAGCATGAAGTCTCACCTTTAGGATCACTATTAAGAGTGGGAGAGACTAAAGAAATATGAGATCTCCAATGCTTTGTTTATGACTATGTTTGGAGAGTATGCATCAATTGGTCCTCATGTAGTTATGTTTATCTAATGCATTGAGTGTCTGGATATCTTAGGGATTAAATTCCCAGATGAGTTGTGTAAAAATATCACAATTTGATCATTTCCAAATACCTTATATAGTTTTATAGTGACTTATAATATGAGAAATAATGATAAGATTCTATTAGAACTTAGGTCCTTGATTATCCAAGTGGATATGGACATGGGGTGTGACAAAACCAAAGTCCTTATGGTGAATAGGAAGAGGACGGACAAGGAAAAGGGGACTAAGACTTATGAATAGTCTAAATCCAATGAGAACCTTTTTACCAAGATGAATAATATTTAAAGGCAGGGAAATGAAAAGGAGGCAGTTTGCTTCTCATGTGGCAAGTCAGGTCATAGTAAGAGTAACTACACACAAAGGCAAGGGGAATCCAAAGATGTGTTTGTTATTGAGTGAAATATTTAAATTTTTACACATTGGGTATTATATATAGCTTGTGGTGCTCACATCTATATTAAAATGTATGAACCAAGTAGATATCAGAAAATTACTCAAGGATAGGTGGATCTATCACCTGACAATGGTGTGAGGCTGGCTGCACTTTCCATTGGTGACTACCACCTTTCATTGTTGATGGTAATGATTTTGTTTTTTTATGATTGTTATTATGTTCCTACTGTTACCAAAAACCTAATTTCTATATCATGTTTTGATACAGATGGGTTTTATTTTCATGTTCGAAAATAAAATTTGTTTTTTTATGGAAAACATATTTTATGGTATGACAAATTTAAATAACACTCTATATGTATTAAATTATGAAAACTAAGTGTTGGAAATCCATAAAAAATCAAGTTCACATGAGTCATATAACACCCAGTTATGGAATCACCATCTCGGCCCTGTAAATTTGACGAGTTTGACAAAGCTATGTTAATAAGGCTATTTATACTATTCTGAGCTAAAACCATTTGATAGATTTCATGCTTGTTTATGAGGGAAAATGGCCAAACCACCCTCTGGTGGATAGGGTGAACGAGCCGAAGTGCTTAGGATTGGTAAACACTGATGTGTGTGGACCATTTACAGTAGAATATAAAGGTGGATATTCTTATATCATAACTTTTACTAATTACTTGAGTAGATATGGCTATAGTTACTTGATGAGGTATAATTAGATTCCTTTAAAAAATTAATGGAATTCAAGAATGAAGCAGAGAATCATCTAGATAAAAAGATAAATAAGTTAGATCAGATCAAGGTGGATAATATCTTAACCAAGAGTTCATTGACTTTCAATGAGAGTTTGGGATTCTATCTCAACTCACTTCACCTTATACACCATAGAAGAATGATTTTATTGAAAGTAGGAACCATACCTTGTTGTATAGGGTAAGTTCGATGATGATTCATGCAGATATTCCATTATCCATTGGGGGAAATGCATTATAGACTGCATCATAAACATTAAACTACGTACCAACTAAAGAAAAAAATGGAATTCCCTTCGAGCTATGGAGTGAAAAGAAACTTGTTTTGGCATATACACATGTATGGGTAAGTGATGAGATTTTTCAGGCTTTATCATGAAATAAACTAGAGCACCGGGGTATGAAGTGTATCATAATAAGGTATTCCAAGGAAACAAATGAATACTACCTATACAACCCCTAAGATAAGAAAGTGACTATTGCTAGACCCACCACCTTTCCTGAGAGGGAGAACATCTTAAAAAAGATATTGGGAGAAAAATTGACTTCGATGAAGTTGGTTCTCAAGATTCACATGAGTTGGTACAGGAACAAGTTCCACAAGACCCCATTTGAAAATTAGTTCTTGAAACACAAATACTGTGTATGAGATCAAGAGTGGTAAGAGAACCAGAGAGATATGGTTTTCTATTCACTGAGGTTGGCGACTCATTATTGTTGGATAATTATGAAGCTCTACCCTTCAAGGAGGAAGTTGATATATTAGAAGTTTCATGATGTTTAGAAACTATAAATTCTGATATGTATTCCATGTATCAGAACCATGTTTGGGTTTTGGTTGATGCACAGGTTGATGTAAAGATTATTGGGTGTAAATGGGTATTCAAGAAGAAACTAGACATGGATGGTAAAGTAAGTACTAATAAATCAAGGATAGTGCCTAAAGGGTTTAAAAACCATCATGTAATTGACAATGATGAATCCTTTTTTCTAGTTTCCATGTTTAAATACATCAGAATCATATTTTCCATAATAGCTTACGATGACTATGGGATTTGACATATGGATGTCCAAACTAGATTCCTTTATGGGACCCTTCAGGAAGATGTCTATATGACACTGCCATAAGGTTTTTTGACACCAAATGTTTCCAAAAGGATTCAAAATTTTCATATATCCATTTATGGATTGAATTAAGCATCTAGGTCAAGGAACATTTGATTTGACGAATCCAAAAACGAATTTGGTTTCATTAAAAACAAATGTGATTTATGTGTTTAAAAAAGTTTTAATGGTAATATGATCATTATACTAGTAGTATATTTTGATGAAATATTACTTATTGGAAATGAAATACCAGTATTAAAATCTATTAAGGACTGGTTAAAAAAGTGCTCCTCCTTGAAGGGCTGAGGTGAAGAAGTCAACATTCTAGGGATCAATATTATTCATGACATATCCAAGAGGTTTCTTGGACTAATCCAATGTAAATATATTGACAAGATAGTAAAGATATTTATTATGGAATAATCTAAGAGGGTATTGGTTCTAGTGTCACATGGTTTACATCTTCCGATGAAAATGTGTCCCAAAAAACAACAGGAGAAAAATAGAATGGGTAAGATCCCATATGATTTGGTAACAAGATCAATCATGAATGCCATGTTATGTACTGGACTTGATGTTTCCCTTTAATTGAGCATGGTATGAAGATATCAAGAATATCTGAGAAGAACTAAGGATATGTTTCTGGTGCATGGAGGAGATGAGAAGAGTGTCATCAGAGGGTATGTTAATACTAGTTTTCTGATAGATCAGAATGATCTAAAGTCATAATCAGGATCAGTTTTCCGTCTCAATCAAGGAACTATGAGCTAGAAGAGTTAAAAGTATCTAGTTGTAGCTAATTCTATAGTAGAGTGTGAGTACATAGAATATTCGGATGTAGAAAAGGAAGATAACTGGATTCATAAATTTTTCGAAGATCTTGATTTGGTACCTAAATGTAAAGACCCTATCAAATTTTATTGTGATAATACTACATTGGTGGATCTTGCAAAAGTGACATGGTCATATCAATTAACAAAGAACATATTCTAGAAGTATCACCTCTTGATGTATTTTTATCAAAGGGGTGGAGTAAAAGTGAGAAGAGTATCTACAGAAGAGAATGTTGAGGACACCTTGACTAAAAGCCTATCTCAACAGAAGCATGAGTATCATGTAAGAGATAGCAGACTGAAGGTCCTTAGCTATTGGCTCTAGTGCATTTGAGATTCATTTGGATTTGGTTCCCTAGAACAGAATTATTTTTCAATTTATGATTACTTATATTCATGGTTTTTAATATTAATAAATTCTTTATCACATGATGATTATTGTTCTACATAACATTGTTTGTGATAATTTTCTAAGAGAAACTATCACACTAAAAGGTCATAGAGGATCCCTATTATGATGAGAACCTGGATGTTTTATGATACTATTCTTGAATATATGTTATATAGCTAGATGATATCCTTTTAGGGACAAAAATGATATATTCTTTCAGATGTGGAGAATAATTGGACTTTGAGGCACCTTCTTATGGTGTACTCCATTGGTAATTTACAGGAGGATATTATGAGAGAAAGACCCACCAGTTGGAAATCCATATTTCTATGTATCATTGGATGTTCCAATCTATGAACATGTGTATTGGTTCTTATACATTAATAGTATTATTAACAATTATTACGAGTCGCACACTTAGATGTATTGATGAAAATCGTGACAACATATATTCACTGTGAGGTATGGTATGTTAGGTGTGTCATGAGATTTATTGAATTAATAAATAATGTGAGAAAGGATTTATCCTTTATGTTCTTTAACAAAAGATAATAGCACAGGCCCTTTGATGGAAATGATAGAGCCTATGTAAATCCATGGAAATAGTGATCAATAAGCATGTTCTATTTCTGAGAAATCAAGGAAAGAGATATCATGAATATTGGTTGATGGCACTGGGATGAAACCTACTCAAATAGAGATATTGTGATAAAGCGATTTCATTACATGGTAAGAGTTCCAATAAGGTGACATGTTATTTTGAATTTAACTTCTTTTTATATGGGTTCCTGGACATGTTGCTGGATTCTAACCTTAGACTTTAGGCAGGTTCACCTAATTACACTAAGAAAGAGGCCAGGAGGGTCGCAAACTAAGTGTATCTAGTATCTCAGTTAAATTATTTATTGTTTAACATGTTGAATAAATATTATACCTTGTTATGGTTTAATAATTATTCATATATTTCTGATAACATTTATTCTATCAATAGTTATTCAAGGGAATATATTTTGGGAGAAATTATTTTATTAAATAATATTTAATTATAACTCTAAAGTTAAACGCATGTAAAAAATAATAATATTGCTATTCTTATTTGACTTGGGGGTTTTAGAGGGATTAATTAAATAAATTAAGGCACTTATGAAATTTTTTTAGTTATTACCCTAGTGAAATAAATTCCTATTTATATTATTATCTGATTAGCCATGAGAAAACCAAGTGACGCTAATTTGGTTGTGCACAATGAATCAGAGAAAATCCCTCAAGGCTAGAGAGTTCTTTATTCTCTAAGAAAGATCTCAAGAAAGATATATATCCTCCTCTTCTGGATCAATGAGAATGCTTTGGAAACGGTTCTCAAGGAAATCAAAGGTAGGAATCACAAGCACAAGTATCATCCATGCTAGCACTCAGAGAACACTAATGGACTCTGTCATACATCCTTATAAAACATAGGATGTAATTGGTATGTCCTCACCACTATATAATTATTTGAAACTTTTATTTAATCCCTCACAAAAATCCTGAGCCCATATGTGCTGACTCTCATGGGTCATTCCAACATAGTGGTGACCTTCAAGGTCTCCAGTACAAGGTCTTGAATGGTTTCATACTGATAGTGGAGTGGTAACTATTATTATATAAAAAAGACACCAAGGATAGGTTCTCCTACAAAATACTCAAAAATTCCAACATGAAATCAAGAATCATAACCATTAGAACATGAATAGTCTGCTCAATTTGGCCATCATTCTATTAGTAAAACTCTATGATCAAACTCAACAATGTCCCAAAGGCCTACTATAATCATCTTCATTATCATAAAGTTAATAGAGAATCATGTTCTGAAATTATTTTCATGAAACTACAAGATGTTGGAATATCTTTTTCACATAAGGTAATCGAAATATCTATACTAGACCATGCTCTCAGATGGATAAAAAGTGGGATGACTTTGTAAGGATATGAACGATTAAATAAGTAATATCATGACCTATAGATTATATTGTGAGTAACGAAACAAATTCAATAGACCACTTCTACTTTAGTACATCTAGTGGTTGATCCAAACCTGCTAGAACCTGGTGACCAACCTTCACTTGCTAAAAAGTAAGGCATCGAGAGACAAACTATTCAACACACATCTTCATTCATGGCCACCATAACTGAAAATCAAGGTCTTCAAACATCATAGCCACTCCAAAATATACTCTTAAGGGGGATTTATGAAACTACCATAGCACCTCCCCTCACAGCTTCACTAGTACCATCGTTCTCCCTTGGAAAAGGATGACATACTCCACACTGTTTGAAATGCCATTAGGATCATGTCTAGTGGATGTCTTAGTATGTAATGTCTCACATTCAGTGTCTCCAAGATGATTCTCCCTAATAAATTGAAGAATCATCTTGGAAAAAATCATCTATTATAGGTAATCCATATCATCATCCTCTTCAAAGGAAAACTATAATGTGGTAAATGGCTCTATGACCTCACTCAACAAATGTGAAGAAGATCTCATACATAGAAATTCTTCTATAATGATCTGATTAATGAGAATATTGACTATCTAAAATTCATAATCCTAGAGGAAACCCATCTAACTAATTTTTTTCATGTTAAGAACATTATATGAAAATATATACTTCAGACTCTTGTAATGATTACAGATGATAAAAAACTCTCCCATAAGACAGTGTCTCCATATCTTTAGGGTTAAGACCACTACAATGAGATCTATATATATGGTTACATAGATTTAATCATGAGGTATCAAATAATGAGTCTCTTAGGAAATAATTTATAACCAATTCATCATAACACATCTGATCCTCTCTATAGAGGCATCACCGAAGAATAAATACTCAACACCCTTATCTGGCAATCTCAAGATGGGGGAACTCATCAACCTCTTTTACAACTGCTAGAAATAATGTTGAAAAATCACTGTACACATGAAATAATACCAATTTCAAGTAAGATAATTCATGGGTGTCATGATCCTAAATAAATTGGGTACTAATCTCTGATAATAGTCTAACAAGCAATTGAAACTCCACACCTCAGTCACACACTTGGCAGGCTCCCAAGATTGCACTACCTCAACCATTTTCAGACACACTGCTACTTTATATTCTTATATGACATGATCCATGAGTTGGATCACTCAAATCCATAACCATAACTTTTATATATTACCATAAATCTAGTTATCTCGGTGTATGTCTAGAACCATCCTCTTGTGTCTCTCGTGTTGTTCCTCTAATGTCGATTACACTAGGACAACATTGATGATGACTACCATGAACCAGACTATGACGGGATGAGTGATATGGTTAATGAGTCCCATGAACACTACTAGTATGTTATTTATTCTAAAAGTAATCACCATGTACTCATATTGACTTTAGTGACATCATAATTCAATCATTATTATATACTCCTCACAAACTCAGAGCTGGTGATAACCTGACTTGAGATTTATCTTTGAGAACCACTTCACCCCTATCAACTAGCCAAATATCTAATCAATTATTAGAAGTGGATACATATAATTTATGGGAACCTGATTCTAGTTTTAGTAATCCATAAATAAACTCATTCTACCATCCACCTTTTTAGTGAACAACACTGGGGATACCCAAGGTGACACACTAAGTTTGACAAAGTCATTCCTATATAAGTCCTCCAAATACCCTTCTTCCTGTGAAGTACTATGAGAACCGTCTAGTATGATTGTACCCCTATCAGAGTCGTCCCTAGGTTCATTTATATGAAATATTAAATCTCACGGTGAGGAGGTATGCTTGGAATTTTCTTAGGGAATAGGTCATCATAGTCCACCACTACTAAATGTAAATGGTATTTTATAACAACAATAATAGCTAGGGAAATAATAAAAAACTGGTGAGTGACTAACAACATCCTACTATGTATGAGATTATCTTAATCTACTTGAACTTCCACATAAACATTGAAAGATAAATTCATCTCATAAATTAAGACACACTGCATCATCTTAAAATAGTAAATCTATGCACGAATTTCAGAGAGCCAGTCCATAAAAAAGAATACATCATAAGACCTAATCATGTATTTGAAAAGATCCCATGAGAGGCTCTCTCCACTAATATTTGGGCCACACTATTGTAAAATTTTTGTTCTCTATGAATCTCCTCCTATATGAGTCCCCAAACTCAAGTTTTGTTCCAAAGACTCAATGGGAATCCCTACATTTAGAACAAGATATATGGAAAGAAAAGAATGCCTCACACCTATTTCTATCATAACTACAACTAAAGTAGAAAAGACCCATATTGTACGTATAATAATTTACTAATACTCTAGTTTTTAAACCTCCATTTCTTATAGCAGGCCTCACCACTGATGAACAACTCGCTGATTCTGGTGGAGACCACCTGAGGGTGGTGGTGGAAATAACTCAAATGGTTAGCGACCTTTCACTACTCTCTCATCTTCTATTACACATCTTCCACTATAAGAACCTCCCTAATAAAACCATTTACTCTATCTATGTATCCCATAAACTATATACTTATCTCTTATACCATGTGATGGATAATCTTGAGTGAGATTTTTATGCCAATTGAATGAGTAGCACCACCTCTCCCTCAAATGTCCAAAACCATTATTTAATACACATTCCTCATATCCTGTATCCTAAGAATATCTATTGAAATTCCTATCTCTACTTGAATCTAGATTATACCGTCAACTACCAGATTCCTAAGTCTCATATGAAGGGTTCACAATTCTATAACAAACTATCAGTGATAGCTCCTCAAATAATTTCTTCTCCACTAAGGCTTGCTCGAGACCACCATCATAGGTAGGAATGCAGAGAGATATCACTACATACCTGATATCTTAGTGAAGACCCCATTTGAAGGATCATTCTTAAGAAAACACATATATGCCCATATCCATGGAGTATCATGATATTCAAGTGAACCTGAATGTATACTCAAAAACTAACATGCTACCCCAATGAAGCTCCATAAGCTCTTGGATATGTACCGCTCACATCATAGTTAAATAAAAATCTTCTATAAAGGGTTTCTCAAACACTTTACAAGATATTTTCATCTCGACATGTGTCTGGGTCACTAGAATCCATAATTTTTCTAATGAACCTTAGATATGGCTCACCACTAAGACCACTATCAGATTGAGAGGTTTTTTGAAATTTTGGAAAATTCATGCAACTGTCTCTTGCTAGTTCTCTATTGTTTGAGGGTATATCTCACCTCGAAATCGAAGGGGTCGATGCCTTCGAAAATATTGAATTGAACTCAAAATAAACATATCCCCTAATGGTACTATCATAACAACCTACTTCTCAATAGGTGGTGGGAAGACTATCAAACCAGATGGATGTGGAACCACCAGAAAAAGTACTTATACTAAAACCTCATCCCTAGGAAGATCGTCATCATGATACTACTATAGAATATTTTTTATCTATCTACATAGAGGATTCCAGAAATAGACAATACATATCTTGGTCAAAGAGTATATCTCAGGATATCAATCATGGACTTTGAAACCACAACCTAGTCCTATATGGTTCATGGACAAAGTTCTTTCTTGCATCCAATTCCCAAATATCCCATGTAAACAAATATGTTTCCTAAGTACTAGTAAATGGATAAGTCGGACACCACATGAACAATGGGTTCCTTGTATTGAAATTTAAACCATTAATGCCTTAATTCAAAAAACAAACCTCACAACTAAATATAACTTCAATCTATGATCCTAATATAACCCTCTCTAATATTAATCTGTCATGATCAGACACATCAAAGCCCACATAGATGATAATTAATTGATTGTGACATACCATGAATGCCTCCAATATAAATGTGGCTAGAAACCAGTGCTGAGTAGGCATATCACAAATAAGAGAGTACAAATACTAATATACCTGTACCCAAGAATACTTCTCCAAACACCCATACAATGCTAAAAGGCATTGTATAATGAACACCAAATGAATAAATATATCAATATCCCACAAAAAGAGTATAAAAAATTACTAGAAAGTATGAGGGGATAAATACAATACCACTAAAGATAAAAAAGGGTCCAAAATTCTATGAAGGAGTGGAAATATATCAAATTAAACATCAGATATAAACCAAAATCTATCTATATCAACTATGTTATGCATTTTCTTAGTCCACATAGGACTCCATCCTATATCCTATCATCTGTATAAGACACACCATATATAGGTAGATCCCATGTAGGGGTGTGTATAAAAATACCTATCAAGTTCATGAAAAATCCAAAAAAAGGAGTAGTTAAAAGGAATCGTTCGTATCAACCCATAAGTAAAATGGTAAATAAAATACAATATCAGATATAATCAAATTATACACCATGTCTCAAAGTAGATCACAACCATACATCTATACTATTATTTCCCTCGAGGAATTGAAGTAAATTTACATCCAATAGAACATACACATCAATCCATGCTAACACTTATGGATCTCATCTAAGAGGTTATTTTTATCATATCTCTCCATGCTGAATATACATGCTGGAACTCATAAAATATCAATATATAGACATGGGATCTAATTTAGGGCCTCTAGGTGATTCCTAGAAACCTAAAAGAATCAACTAACTCTATAGTTCATCATATCACTATAGAATCTATATCCAAGATTAGGGTTTCACTAGAGGCAAAATGAGAGAAAAATGGGAGAGGAGTTCCAGAATGATACACACCCCTAAAGGTAAGAGGCAATAGGGGTCATCAGTCCCCCTAAAAGCATTGTATAAAATGGAATAACTAACTAGGATATTCCATAGAGTAACCCTAAATTATAAAGTAACCAGTTCCATATAATAATGACAAATAGGTGTATGAAATAGATTTAAGGTACACTAAAAGAAATTGATGGCCAGAAATCCACCCATCAGGGATTAGTGTCTAGGTATAACTAAGATTTCATGGGGATAAGGGTGAAAAAAATCCAAACACAATAGCCTAGTATAGAGTCCCATATGGGAATCCAGTGGCCCAACACACAAGGAAAGATCCATCATATAAATGTTAGCATAAAAATTATAACATGTTTTCATGAATATAAAGTGCAAAAAATATATAGAATAATAAAATAATAGCAATATTGCAAAATGAAAACACTAATTTCACATATGAATTTTACCACGATTAGCATGATCGAGTAATATTTTGTTAATGTTTTGTTTGTAATAATGAATTAATATCAGAGTATTTTAATTTTTAATGGTATTTTTTTATTTTTTTATTATAATATTTTTCTTTACCATTTCTTATTTTTTTAGAAGGTCTATTGTATCATTGATTAATGAATCACTTTTTTAATGAATCAGCTAGTATTTAGAATCATCCATTACCATATGAGTGTTTATGTTCTATTTCAAAATATGGTTTTGGATCACTTAATTTCTAAATAATATGAAATGTATGAAAAAAACTAGAGTTTAATGCTTAGAGAGTGAATTACAAGACCAAATGTTTGGTTAGATAAAATTTTAAAATAACTTAACTATCTATTTTAAACTTTTTATTCTTTAATATATCATGATCAAAGATTTATAAAATCTCACTACACAAGACATTAATATTTCTTTCATATTATTTTTTTATTTATTTCAATCATTTAAAATATATTTATCTTGACATTCAATTTATAGTTTCCTTGGTATGTACTTCTACCTATGAGTTTGGCCTCGGGCTAGACACTAATTACACATAAATAGTTAGTAAATGGAAAGAGAAATATTATTAATTTGAAACATGATACCCTAGAAGAATTAATGATTCCCTATAAGTGGTGAAAAAAATATTTATTAAAATAATTTTTATTCACATTTAAATGTGACATTCCATGAATAGAAAATTTCGATCATTAAAATAAAACAAATAAACATAAAAGGATACTATTTACATATACATCCACCATGATTCTTGATATCATCATTTATATATATTCTATAATATATGGATAATATTAAATATCCTATAATAATCCCATGCCCACAGTAAATTGTATCCTATAATATTATCTCTTTAGATGTTTATCAAAGACTGTATAAATATTTCTCATCTAGAGTATAACATATCTCATGGAATTACTCGTTGTCCATGATTTAATAGAGTTATCATGATTACCATATCCATTTTATAAAAATATATATAAATCATATGAATTTCTATAAAATAATTTTCATAATAGAGATAATCATTTCTTATTGTCACATATGCATGTGAAATAAAAAATTGAACAATTCAATCCATGAATCATTATCTTTTAAATAAAATAATAATCTAATACTTATAAGTATACAAATAAGAACCAGAATCACCTTACCAATATATCATTCACCCAAGATAATCACCCTATGGGTTGACTCATAAATCCTTCTCATTTTATTTTTAAATATATTTACAGGTTAACAAATCGATTTTCTCTAATTTAATTCAAACACACATTGAGTAGATCAATTTCAAACACTTTGTAAACTCAATTTACTTGGAGGAGTATCCTAGTTATAGTAAAAAAATATATAATTATTTTTAGTCAAATTTTTACATGTGAGACCATTGTTTAGATTTTTAATATCAGATACCCCTTTCCCCCCCAAAACAACTATATATGAAAGTTATATTAAATAATAACATAGGTTTAAATGAACATATAAGTTGATAATATTGAATCCATAAATTTTAAAAAAATTAATGCTTAAATCCTGATGGATTTATATAATGTCACTAAACCATCAACATAAATGAAACATGGTCCATTATAGTAAAAAAATTACCAAAAGAAAACCATTCACACAAAATGATAGGTATAAAAATAATCTAAAACACTATATTCCAATGCTGTAGATAGATAATTAGTACACTGAAAAATGGGCAATTTATATATAATCAATGAATAATTTTCTAGTGACAAAATTCATAAATCTATAATTTATTTATTGAATAAAAATGAAAAAGACATGGAATTTTAGAAAACAATACTAATATTTTTTGAATAAACATTTTTAAAAAATAGTTTTTCACACAACCTATCTTCTTAAATCCTTCCCCAAGATTCTAGTGTCTACCATTGTTCTAATAAAACACAACCATATTACTAGTGGATTTTCAAGAGTCTCTCTATGGTCTAAGTAACCATGAAAATAACACATCTAAACCTAATGGAGTTATTATATATTCCTATAGAACATTTAATGGTGTGGGGTAAAAATGTATTTTCATAGTCCAATATAATTAAAATGATCCCTAAAAATGATATAATCATCCTATATTAGAAGACATGAATACCAAAAAACCCATTATAACTTGGAATTCTTCCACCACACATCCTAAAAAAATTAAAAAAAAATACCCCTAATTATAAAATACATTATATTGTAAAATCAGATAATAATCCAATTGTTTATATATTCTATTTTATAAAAATTGTCATATATAAGAAGTTTTTCAGAGCATATTCAATGAAAAATAGGATATTGGGTTCTCATTTCCATTTTTTACTTCCATGTATTATCCTGGACATGTACATGCAACAAAAATACCCAAAAATAGTTGTATTATCCTTCCCCATGACATATTGTAACATCTATTTAATATAAAATCCATATATTCCTTTGATGGAGCATAAAACTCTAAATTCACATCATTAAAGCTAATAATTCATCTAAGAGAATACTTTTACATCAAATTATAAGATACATGGAGGATATCACCTTTTAACTAAATTTATGGGGTAAAAAAATTGATATTCAACCTCTATAAATTCTCAAAAATATCAAATGGGCTGAAAAATCATTATGTCACCTTTTCCTAATTACCAAATCTATAGTGTCAAATCAAGGGATTTATAGATAGAAGTACACATTCCCTAAATCTAAATTTAAATAATAAATGTCCCATATGAATATAATATTTTCCCTACCTCTTAACATGTCTAACCATTTCCTGATCATTTGAAACATCTCTGATTTCTCTTGTAAAAGACATTTTCCAAGATATGATGACCCCCTAGTTCAATGTAATTGGGAGGTTACTAACACAGTTATTCACAAAACATGTTGAATGGACCAACTAAATTGAAGTATGGTCCTAATTATTATATAAAAACTCTACTATTGAAAAAAGCATCCTCCCGAACACTAATAAATTATAAAATAAATTCCTAAAATACATCCTCCAATATTAAAATTATATAATCAAATTTTCTGTTAGTTTTTAAAAGGAATCACTTTTAAAATTTACTTGTATACCTTACAACTCCTAAATCCCCCACCTGAATCAATATGTAAATATAAACTATCCATTTAACACAATTATAAAAAGAAGTCCTTTCAATTTGGTGACCTCCCACATGTATAAATTTCCAAAATCATATAGTAACCAAACCTCCATGTCTAATAATAATATTCATCCTTAATCCATTATTCTAAAATCATGAGTACCATATACCCAACTCTTATATATCCCACTACACCCATCATAATGTCTATGAATTTCTCATAGAACTTAAATAGGGGATTGTTAGTTTCTATTATATACTAGTAGATCCCTAGTTCTTTTTCATTACCTATTGATAACCAATGAATTAGGGTTAAAACCCTATAATATATATCTTCTTCCCCATCTACCAAAATTAATGTAGATATCAAGATATATCTTAGTACATATTTCAGGGAACTAACCACCACGAATCATTTTAATCATCCATACACTCATCCTAGAAAATTTTAAAAAATATAATGCATCCATGATAATATAATATTGAATTGAAAACTCAAGTCTAATCAAGAATTTTATATCCATAATAACGACAATTAATAATAAATTTGGGCTCATAATATACAATTAAACTATCTTTCACCCATTCAACCATAGGAATATAAATAATTAACCATTTAAATAACAAATGATATTTAAACTCTACAATATATATAATAATTCAAGGAATTTACACGTAAACTATAAATCCTTATTCAGTTCCTAAATTATTCTTGTTTGGGATTTCCTACTATGTTAATTGGTATCATTATTTTCTTTCTATATATTACACACTATATCAATGTTAAATTATTGATGATATTTTAGCATCAAGTCTACCTAATATTACTATCTCATTGAGAGATGATTCTTTTCAATATATTACTATTAGTTCAAACCAAACAATTATAAAAAAAAGTTATGGATCCAATATTGAAGTGCATGCACTATTACCACAAACCTGAGATCACACATCATGTCTTTTTTTATATATGGAAAAAATCCAAGAACTATAATTCATAACTAGATCTTCCTTCACTAACACACATTCTATCCTTAAACCCAATGAATCATAATACAAAATATAATTATTACCCTTCACTGATAAGATAAATAATTATTCTAATGAAATATTCTTCTTCAACATCAAGAATATTTCTAGACAATATAAATCTATAAAAACATTACTCCATTATATTTCAGATCTATCATTGCCATTTATAATTGAGAGAAGCTTTGAATGAATCATTGATAACAACCCATAAGACCAAGAGAAAATATTATTCTAACTAAATTCTTGTAAATAAACATTGATATAATTTCATGTAAATTCATGTGTTTTACTAAAATATTAGTTAATAATACTATATAACCTAGAAATATCATTTCATTAATCCAAAATTATAACTCTAAGAGGATGGTATAAAATAATAACCCACAAAATGTTTCTAGTTCAATAAAAAATTGACATTTTACACCTTTTATGATCAAAATATTACAATAGTGTTATCAAATGAGACCACTATCGAAGCCATGTATGTCATGTTTGTTGTTTCATGTGTATATTTTAGAGTTTTTAATGGAATCATTTAAGTGTGTATTTTATTTTATTATCAGCACATGTTAACAATTGATTTACATAAATTTATATGTGAAGGAACAATTTTTGAGTTAGGAAAGATCCATAAACAAGTACTTGGGTAGAATCTTGTAGCTAAGAGAGGATTGGAAAGAAAAAGATTTTTCTAAGATAGAGTTATCTTATTATTTTATATAAAAATTTAGTGTGTGGATAAGATAAGTTTAGTTGGGATTCGACTATAGAAAATTCATTTTTATTTATATATATTGACAAAATTTAATATTTTATCTTTTATGTTTTCTCATTTTTATCATATGGGAGTGTTTTAAAGTTTTCAAGACATATATGATTGTAAAAAAATACTATGATATAACTTTATCATTTATATATATTATTATTGTAGTGCGTTATGTGAGCAAGGTTTTTCTTGACCATGATAAGGATATTTCCATTCATATTGAATGTTGTAACATTTAAACCATTCTTACCTCAATGATTGAATTTTTAAAGTATGTGGTTGTAGAATTAAGTGATTGAACACATCATAATTCTCTAAATAGTAAGAGAGAATATAGAATTACCAGAAAGTAAATAATTTTAACCAGTAATAAAGGATGTTAATTTTTAAATTATAAAATAATTTCATTTATTTATTCCTCATAGTATTAGTGATAGTATGAGTATCTTAATACATATTTTCATCAACAAATATATGAATAAAAAAAGAATTCGGATAAGTCTAGAATATTTTAGTTCTCAATGTTATATACACCATATAATTGATTTTTCATTCTAAATGAATATCAATAAATATTCATAATGACCATAGAGACTATTAAATTAAATCATCAAAATTTTATGCACCTATACCTCAATTTGATGATAACTATATCAAATATTAATCATGGAGAACTATAGATAAAATCTTAATCGATCAAAAAAATTATTCATCTCATTAAGCGGATAACTATATTTTATTTAAACCTTGTTCAATATTTGGTATCCTACACAATACCTAAAGATCATATCCTCAGTATTGGAAAATAATAATAAAAAACACCAATAAAAAATAATCTATACAATAAAACAATCCACATATAAGTTGGAAGGATAAAACATACAATCCTAATTAATATAAGAATCAATAATGTAAGATATAATTGATATAATCCTAGTGACTGGGGCCATTTTAATTACAATCATGACCTCACACTAAATTTGTTATCCCATGAATTCAGACCAATATATAAAATATTCAATAATTAGAGGAAAAATAGAATAATCAATCATATATATTATATGAAGTATCATATACTCTAAATGAGAGGTGATAGACATGAACAATCCTATATCTTGCTCAATAATATTTTCATGTAAATCCCACTAACTAGAAAAAGTGAAATATATAAGCAAAAGATAATAATTGTTCTCCCACCACTAATAATAGTTTACACATACCTATAAATGAATCAACCATCAATACCCATGATAAAAAAAAGTTCAACAAGTCTTATAAATATAAAATTTAAATATGTACATTTCCACTAACAATGATAATTCAATTCATGAATCTATGAATACATTTAGAAATATTTCTTAGTGTATTTAAAAATTTTAAAACTCTAGATTACAATTTCACATTTAAACTAATATTTTAATAAGAAGGTAAAAAAAGTAATATGATGCATCATTATTAAATAACACACTATCCAATTTTTGGAACCCAAAGTCTAATACTCCCCATAGTTTCTGAAATGAGATAAAATTCCCTCCCAGGGTCTGCCAAGTATTATGTTCTGAAACTGAAGATCCATTCCATAATGATACGTCTTGATCCCCACATGGGGTGATGGTGGAATTCATTGGTAGTGAAAAAATTAATTGGTAATCCTCCCTCCAATAATATATCATTTTCTTTGATAGGCAGTTTCCTTTAGGTGAAATTATACAATGAGGTAGTCATCCAAAGTAGAAAATATCTTATGTATAGTTATTTTAGGAAACACTAATATTATCAAGGATAGGGACATAGTTTTGAACCTATCAAGTAAAATCAAGGATAATATTTCGGGAACTAAAAGTCTAGTTTTCCTAGAAATTTTTTTCATGTGAATAAACTCACTCACATGGCCTGTTAAGGACCATGTCACGACACTAAAGAGAAATAATGGGATAAAAATCCTCGAGTACCACATTGGGAAAGGTTAATTATTGGGGAACATAAATATAAAATGGGACCCCCTTAAAAAGAGGCCCTTTTCAATGATGGGATATGATTCTCTATTAGAAACAACTATTAAGATCTAAGTGAATGAAGAAAATATCATTAATGGAGGTAAATAAGGACCTATAAAAAATTTCTGATATTATAATTATGTAATTATGATGTGTTTTATTTTTTAGAAAGTAATTTTTTAATTCTTTATTGGATAGTGTTCAGCTATTTTCAACATATATTGTCTATTAGCGTCACATCTATTATCAGTACATGTTTATATTTTTTTATGGAGATATTAGAAAAAAGGTAAATAATTATATTGATATGTAGGTTCTTTTAGTGACTTAGGTTTTGACCTTGAAGATGGTGAAATATTCCTAATAATATTTATGAAGCCTAAAGATAAGTTGACACTGGATTCAGGGGCCAAGAGAACTATGACCAAGTGATTTTAAAAATATTTAATATATTTCTTCATGCGTTTTTAGCTTCTCTTAAAACATAGAATAACTCCTAATCAGAGTCTCCTATCGGAATTTTGAGTTCATAGTTGATTTCAGAATGACATGTTTACCCTAGGTGTGAAATGTTTCCACGTTGGGTGTGTGAGGAAGGTCAAGATGACAGGACGTTGTGTGGAGAGAATATTAGTTAAATGAAAATTTAATTAATAAACATCTAAGATAATCTCCCCCTCTCACATTTGCGTGCATGAAAAAATAATGAATCATGACCTCCTCCTTAATCATTGTTTATGGATGGAAACTGAACCATATCAAGGAAAAAAGGTGATACCAATATTCATTCTTGATGTTGATCATCATCAGATCAAGAAACATCATGATCTAGGCTTCATTTTGGACCCAAATCTTTGACTTTTTTCTCTTGAGGTAGGAAAAAATTTAGTTTTTATCCCGATCCCTTTTTATGTTCTATTGTATGTTTGTAGATCCCTTTTTCAATTTCTATTGATCCATTCTAGGTTGATCTGTTGGTTTTGGGGAAAACATGGTGAATCGGGTGAATCAAAAAGTAATACCTATATTTAATTACCATCTACAGAGCGTATAGTCTAATAGAAATGTCACATGTTCTTTCTATTTGTGTAAGAAGAAGAATTTTAGGGTCTACATGCTATGTATGAGAGGTACATATAGTGTGTGACACCATGTTGTGTGGAAAGAGGACAAGGCCTGGGAAACTTTGTGACCATTCATGGCTATGTGGAACTATATGACCAAAGTATATTGAAAAAAGGTACTGGACCTGGTTATGAGAAAAATACATCGAAAAGTGTCCATTTAGGATGGAAGTTCTATGTAGTATGATATTCATGGTGTGAGAGAGGCATGGACGACCAGGCCATATAGAGGGAGAATATTGACAGGGGCTAGATAAGGAAAGACACATTGTGTATGGTAAGTACACACCATGTACACCTACATTGATGGAACAAGCCATGTGAACAAGAGGAATGACCAGGTTCTCGGGAAATTTCACCCACCACATGGACCCATGTACACACTGTGTACTTCCTTGGGATCTTCTTTAGATATTTCATACCTTCGTATCTTATTTTCAGGAACATGGATTTTGGATTGTGAGTAGACTATCCTAAGTGTTTCTCATGTAGAACCTAATGGTTTCCTCTTTAGTGACCTGTGAGATAAGATGTGGCATGAATAGATCATGACACTATGAAGAGGTTCTTAACCTTGGTGAATGATTAGGGTAGATCACTAGGCTGACATCAGGGTCAGTGCCTTTTCCTATCCTCCAAGGATGTGGGTCCCTTAGACTCTTTAGGCTGGTAGAGTGGTAATCCCCTGTTAAATCATGGAATTGGTCCCCTACTCATGGTAGTGTTGTAGTGCATAATATGATAAGCATGGCACATCTTTCAACAGTTCTTGGATGATGTTGGAGATCAGTGTGGTTCTTAAGATAGATTTTGGGACTGGAACTCCCCTATGGAATTAAATGTAAGGGTATACCTTACCTATATACTTTTGTAGATATGGGACTCTTCATGTCGTGGGTGTGGGTTTTGTATCCACACGACAGGTTTTACTGGGTTTGTTGTTAGGTATATTAGGTCGGATACCCTGAGGGGGGTGGGGGGTATAATTAGGGTATGACAAATTAAAAATTTTTCCCTTTATGATCCTATTTTGTTGTTATAAGAAACTCAATTCTCTCATCCTCTCATATAAATATATGAATAGATATAAAAATCATGCACATGACACAAAATGTTTTACTTGGTTCACCCTCACTGGGAAATGTCCAAGGAGCATACAAAGATGATGTGCTGATATACCAAATTCACTAAGGATAACTGCCAATAATGAGTAAAATGTTCATGCTAGATATTATTATGCCCATGATCATTGAATTTACAAGATTTAGGTTTTGATAACTGTATTACCATGGGTAACTCCCTATACCTCCTTGTATGGCTCACTACTGGTGGAAAGGGTCACCGTCTTCCTCTTCCTTCACTCACTAGGAATCCACTCACAATTTATATACTTGTAGGTCAAAAAAAGTTAATGCACTAGTATATACCTTCATTTTCCTGAATTCCTGCATCTTTAACTCTAAGTATATGCTATGTTGAAGTCCTTTTTTCACATGTAGATGAATTCCACCTTTCTGGGTATTGTAAGATACCGAAAAATAGTTTCGCAAAGTTATCTAAAGATTTTGCAACATTCATTGTGAAAATAGAGAACCACCTAATTCTCCCACATACCGAGTACTGGGTTTGTTATGTGGAACACCTCTTCTATGTACCACTGTCACTTCCACAAACCTCTCTTCATCCATGTACTACCTCCTCCTTAGCTATCATGTTATGTGCTCGTGTACCGGCTCCAAAATCTTCATATACGAAACCCCCTCTATCCGCGAACTATTCTCTATTTGTGAAAAGCCATAGAAAACCACTTGTATACTATGTATTCTTCCTCCACATAACACTTCCTTTCCAGAATACAGTTTCCCACAAAAAACTTCAATGGAATTTCTTCTACACGAACCACTTCAGCCTTCGCAGAATTCTCCCTCACAAACTTCCTTCCGTATATTCCAAATTCTCAGAGAAAAGAGACGTTCTCTATTGATATTATCTCTCCCTTTAATAAGTGGGATAGAGATCCTTATATAGGAAAAGATATCCACAAAATATGGTAATCCAAGATTTACCAAATCATCTATTCAGTATATCCTCTACCACATACTGATCTTAAAACCACAAACCATAACCCTTCTGTATACCATTATTCACCAGTGGTCTGCATACTACCATTGCTCTTTTGTGGTCGATCTCCCCCACCAATGAAAATCCATCCATGTAACAAACCACATTTCACTGCAAACTATTTCCAAAAACTATTTTTGATCACGTGAACTTCTCCCGCATACCATTCCCACTTCCTGGTATGCGGCCCCAAACCCTTCCCAAAAACGGTACGCCATCCATGTCCTAGGATTCTCATTTCTCTTCCATTTCCAATATCATTCTCTATTCTTCAAACAAATTCTTGATTTTGAGGCCCAAAATTTTGGAAAACACTGGGAAACTATATCTCCTTAAAAAACCGTCTTTGGGAAATATCAACCAAGCTTATCTCTGGTCATATTTCTTTGTCAAAAAACAAAATCACACCCAAAACATACCAAGTGGACACATCTAGATATTTTTTCACAAATTTGGTACTTCCCTATTAGTTCCAGGCATAAGTTCCCTGCATCATTGCTGTAGATGGATAAAAAACTCCCCTACCAGGCCAATTTGTGGGACCTCCATAATATTTGGCTAGATAGAGTAGGTACTCACTTATCATACTAGGTTGAGGGTCCTCTAATCGTATATTTGTTACTCCCCAACCATGTTTTGGATTGGGTCATCCATATGTGATGTACAGTTAGAGAAGGTACTTTCCAATCATGCTTAGGTATGTGTCCTCTATCAAAGGAGTTTGAACTCCCCTGCCTTTCTTGGTTGTGGTTCTTCCATCTGTGTTTTTCCAGAAGAGTTGGTACTCCCCTGTCGTACCAGGGAGCAGATCCTCTAGCCTAGTGTCAGCACTCCCCTATCATGTCAGTGTGCAGATCTGCCATAATAATCATTCTGGTAGATCTGTACACACTGACGTACTAGTTTGTGGGTCCCCAAGCCAGAGAAAGATACTACTCTATCATACTATAGTGTGATCCTCATCTATGAAGTATTACTCCCCCACCTTCGAGTAGTAGTGGGGTATGGGTCCTCCAACGGAGTTGGAGCTCCCTCAATTGTTGAGTGTAGTTATGAGGATCATGCCCCTCGATGAGTTATATGTTATACTTTGTTAGAGGTTAGATCTCTCTCAATATATTGAGGTGTGGGACACTCCATACAAGAGTGATAGAGGTTTCAAAGGGTAGTAGGAGTCAAGAACTTCCCCAACGTCGGGAAAGGGGCAAGGTGTGGGTCCCTCTATTCTCTCTTATTAGAGAGGACGGACACAATGCATAGTCTAGTTTAGTGCTCCCTGAAATATGCATTGTGGTGAGGGAAGGGCCTATACACTGAGGTTTAATTAGATTACACAGAGTTCAAGGTAGCAATAGTAGGACCACGAGTGTTGGGAACTAGAGTTTGACCTTGATGATGGTTCTCGATGAAGCGATTTTTCTTAGAAATTCCATTAATAATGGAGGATTTATTCCTGATGGATTGTATATCTTGGATGGTTTCCATCTAGCATGGATGATAATGTAAAATATTTTCTTTAGGTTTTATGTTACCATTAGTGCCTCAAGTAGAATCTTATTACTGGCTATGGGGTTGGATCCTCATGAAGCTTCGAGTCTATGATTAGTATATCTAGGAATTTCTTGGATTACAAGTATTTTTGTCTCATGTATTGGTTGTAACCCCTTGTGGATAAAGATAACTAGTCATATTTAGTCAAGGGTGGTTTGAGATGAAGTTTCTCCCTCGATTGGGTTACCTCTTGCTGGGTTGACCAGGCTGTTTCCTTACAATTATTACATTTTCTTTTTGTTTTTTGGGGATCCAACCATGTATTGTTATACTCACACTTGCATGGGTTTTTCCCATAGGTGTTGTGACTTTTACAGACAAGTAATCTTTTGAAAGAGTCAGTGAAGGACCCAAGGCCGGTAGAGATCAGTGAGCTAGACCAACCGAGGTGTTTACAAGATTAGGTCGAGGAGATTTCTAGAAACTTTAGTTGACATCTATCCAATACTTCTGATCTAGTTTGAAACTTTTACAGTTTTTAGTGGGCATGTGTTTTTCTCTATTTGGTATTTATTAATTCTTTTGTACATTGGTTTGGGATAGTTTTATGCATTAATTTTAGTTTCCATCATTTTATATATCCGCACACTTGTGTGGAAGTGTTGTGGGTGCATGGGTATAGTTAATTTAGGTAAAGGCCTACCATCAATATGATATGCCTACTTGGTGCTAGTGGTTATCCCCGTACCTATTGGAGGTCGTCTTGGGGAGTTGCATCCCTAGCCCAATTGGGTCCAGTCATGATAGAATGTTATTAGATATTGTTCCAATTTGGGATCATATTGTCGTGAGTTTGTCTTGGTTTTCATAAATATATTGTTAAGATGTTTCATGTTCAGATCTTAGGATAGAGGTTCTAGTGTTAGTGCAGTGACCAACATATCCATTCACGAAGAATTTGAAAACCTTCTTTCTGACTCAGTACATTAGAACATTGGTATTAGGGAAATAATGGTATATGAATCATATTGGATAGTGTTTTGGTTTCTCATGTCCTTCTTAATTTAGATACCTAGATTTACTCTTTGACCGTGACATTTCATCTATTTATTTAAGGACGCCACCATTATGGAATCTAGATAGGGTTCCAAGGCATGACAATGATGATGAACTTCCCCATGATGAGGCACCACTATAGGGAAATGGTTTTAATGTGGTATTTCTGCGTGGTCTACCAATTAAGATGCCACCTATTGAGAAGCTTGTTCTATTGAAAGTTCAGGTTGAGGATGTTTGAAGGATGAGTGTGCTGTAAAAAATCTAGAGGTAGCAACCTATAATGCATATGGGTGATCCAGACCCCTAGGTAGCTGATTATTGTATAGAGGTAGTCACATATGTGTTTCTAACTTATGATGACACCTTTCTATTATATAATGGTCATACCAGTGAGAATTATGCAAAGTTCATCTCAGAAATGGTAGAGTTTGGTGGCACAATCCCATTAATAGGTTCCAATCACTTGGGTGGAGTTCAAGAGACTCTTTAGTGAAGAGTATTACATAGAAAAATTTAGGTCAATGTGTTTATGGGAGCTTATATTGCTTCAGTTGGGAATCATGACCATGGAAAGTACTCGGTGAGGTTCATATGTCTATCACAATAATCCTTGGATATGTTTTGAGACCTATTCTTTAGAGCCCTAACCTTTTATCTGGACTCCCTAAAGATGCCTGATCAGGTGTGGTTTCCTCATTCCTTCCCACTAATGAGGGGGTACTGGAGTAAGATTTGGTAGTAGACATCTTCCTTGACCAGGGATGAGAGAATATGCTCCACTATGGTGGTAATGAGGGTGAGATTTCTACTCTAGATGGAAGACGACATGTGATAGGATCATGAAATAAGAGGCATACCCATTACCAGAATCAATATAATGGTCTTGTAACACAGGAGTAGTGCCAGAGATTGGGTCAGCTAGGGAGAGGTTGTGTTATTCTTGTGACGGCCAGAGACATCTTGCTAGAGATTGTTTGACCCACCGTGCTGTTGAGAGGGATCCGGTAGACGAAATACCTTAGCAGAAGTAGTATTTGGAACATGGAGTTATTCATGATGGTAGATGAGGTAGAGGAGATAGGAGATTATCTGGATATGGTAGGAGGTTTTAGGTGTTCCCAACACCACCTCGGATGATCTATGCCAAGCTAAAGGAGTTGGAGGATGAGGGTGAGGACACTTGCAAGTCATAAAGGCCTTTAAACTATAATATTTGATGATGAATAAAGGAATAATATTTTTCTTTTATAATTTTTTCATCAGTAATATTTTGAAACTTTTTTTAGATAAACTTTTCATTACAATTCTTACTCAAGGTTTAACTAGGGTGATGCGGGGCGTCGGTAGAAACCTGTGTTGGTGTTGTTGACATAGCATTGAATTCACAAGGAATAGGGATGCTTTCCCAACTAAGAATTTTTTCTGTGATGCAATAAAAACTATGTGGGTGAGTTAGTTCCACCCAAAGATGATAGTGTCAATGTTTGGTGGATGAATTCATTAGAAATGCGTGTTCAAGGTGAGGTCGTGTTCTAGAGTGTCAGTGTAGAACATGAATTTTCTAGTGGATCCTTTCTGATCGACCCTTATACCAAGAAATCCAAGTGTAGGGAGATACTTTATTATAACCATTATGAATTAGAAGAGTTATAACCTATTATGTTTCCGCAATATTTATTTGTTTCCTACCATCCATACATAGCTAAAATTCCACTAGTGAGATTGATAGTGATTCTAGTTTGGCAAGCTATGTTACAACTTGAGGTTCACATATGATGGTCCCGTTAATACCATGTGTTTACACTTGGGTATCCCTATTTGGTTCTTTGATACCCTCATGTTCTTGGTTTCAACCATGAATGAAAGATACTTGTGGATTTGTTGGAATAGTTCGACCAAGAGTGGATGTGAACTACTGGTTTACGTTGATATATGTGTCGGGTTAGCAAGCTAGTGTACCACTGAACATAATGAATCATGACTAACCAGGGTGATTGGTGCTTTTCCACCTAGCAAAAATGACGAGGCATGTTGCACTTTATTGCATGAGGTTAGCCTGGTTGGAGCTGTACATTGTCATGGAATGTCCTTGGTGGTTCCCCTAAGTACATTCTTCTAAGAGCCATGAGAACCTATGGTGAGATCATTGTTGTGGATATTCTAGTGGAGATCAAAGTTTATTTCCCTTATTCATAGGATTTCACATTTCAGGGACAACAATACTTACAAAGTGGATAATTTAGTGACTTGTGTTTTGACCTGTAAGACATTGAAATATTCCTATGAATATTTATAAATATAGTTCCTAAGTTGGCATGGAATTCTGGGGCTAGAAGAGCCTTGATATAGTGATTTTAGTAATATAAAATATATTTTTCCACATAAAGATAATTTCTCTTGAAAAATAAAATAAATCCCAATAATATTCCCAAATCGTAATTATGATATAGTGATATTATTCATAACATTGTGTTTACCCTAGGTGCAACATAATTTTGTCTGCACCAGGTACGCTTGATGGCTTAGTATGTGGGGGGTTGTGTGGAGAGATTATTAATTAAATGAAAATTTAATTAATAAAAATCTAACCAAAATACCTCTCTTCTATAACATTGGTGAACATGAAACATAGAGGATTCACAAAAGTTTCCCCTCCATTTGGAGATGGATGAAAAATGATCCAAATCAAAGTAATGAGGTGTTGCCGATCTCCATTCACGACGTCAATCGTTATCAGATCAAGAAGAAACCTGATCTAGGTGTCATTTTGGACCCGAAGCTTTGGCTTTTCTTCCTCAAGGTAAGTGGAATTTTTTTGGGAACCAATATCCATTTTATTCCAATTTTTATTTTTTTATATGCCTATTTAAATTTATTTTGATCCCTTTGAGTTTTATCTATAGATTTCAGGGAATGTTTGGTTGAATCAAGAAAATCACAAGGTGATTTTCATCTAGAATTGTTGTCTACATAGTGTGTAGTCCAGTGGATATTTCTTGTGTTCTATTTGTTCTAGGAATAATATGAATTTTGGGTTCTACACCCTATGTACCTGAGTTACACTCCATGTAGTGACCCCATGTTGTGTGCCCATATGACATTTCCTTGGTATCCATGTGATCGTATGTGGCCATCTGAAACTATACAACCAAAGTATAAGGATATGGGGTTACAAATATGGAAATTGGAAAAAAACTAGGACAAGTGACTATTTAGTGTGGACACACAATGTAGTATATGATACACAAGATGTGAGAGGCATAGGTGGCTGAGCCTTGTAGAGTGAGAACACGACCAAGGGATCAGTGAAGCCGGACACACCATGTATAGTCAGTGCATGCCTTGTACACCTACATGGCTAGAACATGCCATGTGAATGGGATACTGATTCCCTCAGAATTTGGGGATGACCTCCTTGATGAGAGCTTCAAACATTCTTATCGGTTTCCAACAGGTTTTGTTAGTAGAACTGGAAACATCCCATGATTCCACATCCATTTGGACCTAATTTCCAAAGGTAGGCGCTCATTAGTTTGTGGACTGATGAGGCTTAGGAATTTTCATTGGTCGAGAGGATGGGAGGTCGGACTCATCACACCTTTTTTAGGGGAATTATTTTCTATTCTGGGACTCTCTTTATATATTTAAGTTATGTTCGTTAATCCTTATTACATTACCAAGTATAAAATGATCTTTCCTTTAGATCTGAAAATCAATGATAAAATATGTCCGAAATTTAGAGAATCTTTTATATGTATTCGAGATTCTTCATCGATAGAGAATCATCTATATTTATTAAAGATTCTTGGTCAATGGTATCCTTCGAAATATTTATATAAAATTATCTTGGTCATTATGATGACCATGCTGGTTTCAAAGCCACTCAGTGGGGCACTTGAAGTTTATTGTCATTCAGAAGGATGTGGATTATTTCAGAGTTGGGATCAAACCCGCAGATGGGCTACCTATGTATCCTTTGTTTTGGAAAAGAAATCAGAACCCACGTAGTTCGAGTAAGGGGGTATGATGTTTATGATTGATGGCTCAAAAAGGATGCCATAATTACTTTTACCCTCTAATCTCACGTGAGTCATGCTCGGTGTGAGAAACAAGAGGTATTGGTAAAAATTAGACAATTGGGCCAAGAAATATGCAATCATAAGAAATGATGTGGGACTTATGTATGTATGACTGCCCAAAATAGATGAACATTATGATTAACTTCAGAGAAGAAATCCAGGAATAGGGTCCATAAAGGTATATGTGCTTCATGGAGATTTGAATACCCTATCTTGGGACTTACACCTGGAAAGGAGGCCCAAAATTAGGAGAGGATTGATGATTGGGTTTTACTCCTGAGAAGGAATCCCAGATCAAGGGTAAATCTGGATTGATTAAGAGAAATTAAGACTGGGGCTTACTTCTGAAAAGGAGGCCCAGGTTAAAGGAATTATGACTGGGACTTATTCCTGAAAAAGGAGGCCCAGGTTAAAGGAATTATGACTGGGACTTATTCCAGAAAAAGAAGGCCCAGGTTAAAGGAATTATGACTGGGACTTATTCCTGAAAAAGGAGGCCCAGGTTAAAGGAATTATGACTGGGACTTATTCATGAAAAAGGAGGCCGAGGTTAAAGGAATTATGACTGTGACTTATTCCTGAAAAAGGAGGCCCAGGGTTGGATTCTCTCATCTTAAAGGATGAGGTTGAATGAATGAAATCTCAATCTTCAGTGAAATAGAGATGTGTAAATCACTATGTTTTGTGGGATATTCCACAGAATTCCTTTGAGATAAAGAATTCAAATCAAGAAATCATGCCATCAAATAGTTGGAAGAGTGTCTTGAAGACTAAATCTTGAATAGGAGAGGTTGAATGGCTTAAAAGGGGTAAAATGGGAAAGAAGGGCACCCAAAGAGGGAGGGGCGCGCAAGTCCTGGCAGGCGCGCAGGTACTGCGTGGGCACAAAAGTCTTGGTCGCATAGGTATACCTGCGTGACACGTTGGGTACTTGCACGGTGTTCAACCAGCATGGTAATACTTGAGTGACTTTTGGTTAAGGCCTTTAGAATCCTCTTGAGTTTCTTCCAGGAGAGGGGCACGCAGGTTCTATTTGAAGGAGTAAGGCGGCGCGCAAGTGTGGCCATTTCCCTTAAGGGATGGCCACCTAGGCGCACAAGTGTTGATGAGTTTCAACACTTAGGCCTTCCTCCCCCTCTTTAGATCTTCCGTTCTAGGTAAGAAATTACCTTAGAAGTGTTCCGGAAGCTTTGATAAGAGACTAGGGTTCCGGGAGCTCAAATATGAGTTTCTAGAAAAATTACCTCTTTGAATGGGGGCCCAGAGGGTCTATTTATAGGCAAGAGAAGACCCCGGGCGGTTATCACTTAGGTCGCGCAAGTCAGTTGCGCGACCACTAGGTGTCGCGCAAGTGGACTTGCGCGACCATTGTAGAACTTGCGCAACCATCATGCGACATTCTTCTTATTCCTTCCTTTGTCAATTTTTGATATTTATCCAAAGGTTGAATCACTGTGAGCTCAGATATTCCCATTTTCTGATATTTAGATTCTGTGACAAAAGGAGCGTCAACAAAAGTCCCCCCTCAGAGTTGGATCCAGAGAGAATAGAGGATTTGACTCTGAGGAAATCAAGAATCAAAAGGAAATTGGGGCGCACAAGGTAGGGTGCGCAAATGATCTTTGGGCACGCAAGGCCTGACGCGTAGGGATATGGCCCTTGATCGCGCAGGGTACGACACACAGGGTCCCGGCTGTGTCTATAAATAGTGGTCCTCACTTCCTTATAAGCATATGGATTTGAAACTCTCGAGCTCTCGCCGCGCAGGTTGTATTTGCTGCGCAAGTTGCTCTGTTTCCCACTATTTCCTTAATGTCACGCTGCTGTCAAGGTATCTGGGCCTGCGCGGTGATACTTGCGTGTCAAATAATTGCGCGGCACATCCATACTTGCGCGCCTTAATGCCTTTTCCATTTTTCTGAATTCTTTCACAAATTTAATGAAAAATAAACCCATTTTAGAGTTAGTTTATTCAACTTTTGTGGAGATTCAATGGCTCTTAGTCTCGGAATAGTTGATGAACTGGCTAGAAAGTAGATTGATGACATGATGAACATTGTTGGCCATGATTACTATGATATCTGCGACAACACTTTCCCAGATTTGGCTACGTACTTGAAGAAATATCATCTTAATTTCCCACAAAGAATCTACCTGTCCCTGTATGGTCATGGTCATCTGCAAGGAGTCAATGTTCCAAATGCAAAGAACTATACACCTAAAATGCAGCTACACTGCTACTCCTCTATTTCGGTTATGCTGTGCATTAAGAGCAACAACAATGGTGTGAACTTTCAAATTCTTCCTCCATGTCATTTCCTTGCAGATATGAAAATCGAAAACCCATGGGCTGAAATGTTTTCCACTGTTGGTTGGTGGAGAGAAGACAAACATGGCATTAGAGAAATATCTTAAAAGAGTAATCTCTCCAAATGGCTCTTTACTTCCAATGCTTCATTCTCAAATCCATGTATCCATCTTCCAAGTCTCTTGGACAGAAACAGAGTCACTGTTTGATCAGCAGAAATTTTTCTCAAACCACACTCAAGAACATTCTTTTACAATTGTTCTAGGAAGAGCGGGTATCACTGCATCTCTTATTGTATCTAGTTGAATGAATTAATTCTAGGTGGTTGCTGATGAATCTCAGGATGTCGTAAATCAAATGAAGAGTTATGTTGAAAGCCTCTTGTAATTCTTGAAAAAGAGAAGAGACTCCAGTCTGTGGATGTCCTCTTATCTCCTATGTATCAATGAAAAACACTTTCACCCTCACTCATTTGTACCTGCATTCTCTTTTGCTAAATGTTTTAGATTTTACCTAAGCTAATGGGACTAGTAAGCATAGTTTGATTTTTACTAGGATCAATGTAAATAACCCTACAAAATTCAAACCTTTTAATTGCTCAATGTTACCTAAATCATACAAAATGTATGTTTAGTGAGTTGGGAACTTGACTTTTATTCATAGTTCCCTTGTCTTTTGTGGGAAGTTTAAAGTCATGCACGTCAGACATAAAAAGGCTAATGTTTAAGGTCAAAATAGCTTTGACCGAAATGGATTAGAATTGACTTAATTCCTTGAAAATTCATCTGAAAACATATTACCATACTCAAGTATGAGGGAAAATATGTAAGCTATGACTTAAGAATATTTGAATCGGAGAAATGATATGAAAAAGAGCTAAAAGGAATTAGAAGAAGTAGTTTCCAAGAATGAAGGTACCATTATTTAACAAACCCGTTAGGGGGTTGAATTATGCAGGGCCACCTAAGGGCATCAGCTGCATAGTTAAATAAAATAGTATATTTTGGCTAACAAGTCTGTTATGTAGACTGTTTATGCATGGCCTCCTATGGGAACGTGCTGCATAGTCAGGCAAAAGAACTCTCATAAATATAATTTCCTAGAGCTAAAAGCCAATGAAAGTTTATGGAGATTCAAATCTTCCAATGTATAGAGTTTGATGTATGGAAATAGGTACTTGAATATGGAGAAGATATTTCCAAACAAGATTATCGAAGAACTGGATGGATATTACTTCTATGAAGGTCTGAACCAAACGTAGGGAAGGAGAATATAAACCATGGACTTGAATATTTTCAGATCATGAAAAAGGATATGGGACAAATATTTTAAGGATGGCTATTTTTGTAAATCCCTATATACTGTCATTTAAGACAAATAAGTACAAAAGATGCATTCTTTCCAAGACTGAAGTTACCACTATTCGACAAACCCATTAGGGGGTTGAACTATACAGAGCCACCTAAGGGCATTAGCTGCATAGTCAAATAATAGTATCTTTTGGCTAAAAAGTCTGTTATGTAGACTGTTTATGCAAGGCCGCCTATGGGCACATGCTGCATAGTCTGGAAAAATAATTCTCAGAAGTTTGACATTTTTGTGACTAGAAGTCATGAAAAGGGTTATGAAGATCTAAAAATATTTAAGGTTGAGATTATGACACATAAATATGGGTATTTTTTAATGTATACAGAGATACACAGATCAATGTTAACCATAATCATGTTGTGACTGGGTCCTGAATTGAAATGTTGGACTTCACTACATATCCCATAAGGATGAGAATCAAGCCATACGTAGTTCTTAAACTACAGTTTAACGTCTTGTGGGACAAAAGGATTAGTGATCTTAGTTTAGGGTCATAGATCTTGGACCATTGTAAGAAATACACAGTGTGTGTTTTCATGGTGACTTTTCATCTAATGGACTGAAAGTGGAATTTGGGGTTAGTCCCAAAGACTTAGGGATGGATTTGAGGGACACTCGAATGCTCCTATGTATCCCATAAGGATGGGAATCAAGCCCACGTAGTTCTAGAAATACCCTTTGTACAAATTTGGTTCGTACATGTGAAGGGTGAAGGGGGACTTTAGTACAATGATGGTTTATCCCAAGATAAATGGTTTAGGCATTTCCATGTATGTACGTAATCTTTGAAATGAAACATGATTGAAAAATCAATGTAAATAATGGTTCCCTCTTAGGTGAAGGTACCAAAGATTATTGTAGTTTATTGTCATACTGGACAAAAGTGTTGTATAGTTTAATGTCGTATAACAAGGACGAAAGTGAACCAATGTAAAGATATTGATTCTAGGGGCGGTTTCATGAATCAACATTGTTTAAGATGGAGTTGAACCGATGTGAAGAGATTGGTTTTGGTATTGAACCTTGGGAGGTTGCCTACATACCCAGCCTAGAAGGCAAGGATCAAAGTCCGTGTAGTTCAATTAAAGGATTAATTAATGATCAATTTGTTCTTAGGGACAATGACCTAAAAAATGATGTTGTTGGGACTTACACATAGTTAGAGGCCCAAAGAGAGTGTTATGGTTGAGGTTTTCTCTAAGCTCACGTGATTCATACTCGGTGTGAGAAACAAGAGGTAGCAACAACCTTAACGATACACAGTTTAACGTTATGTAGGACGTATGAAGGGACTGTGCAGTTTAATGTCATGCAGTGAGGACAATTGGTGCTGCATAGTTTAATGTCATATAGCAGGGAAAAAATAAAGATTAATTTCATGTAAGATGTATCAAGGACTTTCTGTACAGTTTAGCGTCATGTAGTTAGGACAATGGGGACAATAGAGTTTAACGTCATGTTGGATGAAAGGGGGGGATTGTGTAGTTTAATGTCATGCAGTGAGGACAAAAGAGTACACCGTTTAACATCATGTTAGACGCATTGGGGATTTTTTCCACAGTTTAGAATCATGTTGGACAAAAGTGCGAATAGTTTAAGGTCATATGCATAGACCGTGGAAGGTTTAGTTTAATGTCATGCTGGAAAAAAGTTTATTTTAAGGTCATACATGACCTTTGATGATTATGTAGTTTAACATCTTTCCGGACATAAGGGACTTTTATGCCGTTTAGCGTCATGTAGTTAGGGCGTCACATTTTAACATCTTGCTGGACGTAAGGGACTTGCAAATAGTTTAGGGTCATATGCATGGACCGTTGATGATGCAGTTTAAGGTCATACTGGACCAAGTTGTAGTTTAAGGTTATACTGGACCATTTTGGGGACACAGTTTAAGGTCATGTTGGACCAAGTTGTAGTTTAAGTCATACTGGACCATTTCTGTATAGTTTAACGTCATATTGCATGGAAAAAAGAGGTACTTTGTAGTTTATACAAAATACTTCTTAAAAAATATGGCATTGGTTGGAGTAGTAATGAGTTCTCCATCCATCGAGATTAATGAATAAGCTCCATTTGAGTAGACCCTATGTATTGAATAAGGTCCTTCTCATTTTGGCTCATGCTTGGGAGGTTTCTTTCCTGGTATCATTGGAGTTCTGAGAACTAATACCAATTCTCCCTGAGTGAATGAACGAAGAAGAACTTTTTTGTTAAAATCTCGTGCTATTCGATTCTGATAGACTTCCAAGTGGTGCAATGTGCACAATATTTTTCATCTAACCATTCCAATTCATTCAATCGCTTTTGAGATTTATCATCTATAGATGACTGATCAGAAATGGATACTCTAAGCAAGGGTAATTGAACTTCAATTGGCAATACTGCTTCCGTTCTATATACCAATGAATATGGAGTTGATTGCGTTGCAGTGCAGGTGGTAATCCGATAAGCCCATAAAGCGTGAAAGAGTTTATCAGGCCATGACTTCTTATCTTTATCCACCATCTTTTGCAGTATATTTGAAAGAGTCTTGTTGAAGGCTTCTATCTGGACACTGGCCGCTGCATGATACCGAGATGAAGGGTTGGATTTGATGTTATATTCTTGATACAATTTCTTCACGTCGGATGAACAGAAGCTGGTGCCATTGTCCATCAATATGGTATGAGGGACACCAAATCTGGTAATGATGTTAGACTTGATGAAGCTAACAACACATTTAGAACTGACTTCCTTGAGAGGTATTGCCTCTTCCCATTTGGAAAAGAAGTCAGCAATAGTAAGAATGTACTTAAACTGCTTTGCCGTAGCCGAAGGGTAAGGTCCCACCACATCCATCCCCCATGTGGAAAATGGCTATGAGTATTTAGCTGTATGAAGAAAATATGGAGGTTGATGAATGAAGTTGGCATGTACTTGGCATGAATGACCCTTCTTTGTGAAATCAACACAATCTCGTATCATTGAAGGCCAAAAGTATCCAAGCCTTCGAATTTGATCAGACAATCTATGTCCAGACTGGTGGGAACCACAGACTCCTGCATGCACTTCTTTCATGATAGCCATTGTCTCTTCACCATCAATGCTTCTGAAGAGAACTCCATAAAAAAACGTTTGTAGAGAATTTGATCTAGGTGATCTGGGCTATCATAAAGAGTAAAATTGACCACACGTCGCCAGATTGGTTCTTTCTCGGATCTATCAGGTGGAAGTGTTCCATTTTGAAGGTATTCCCTGATAGGTGACATCCATCATGTATTATGACCATACAGTTCAAGAATGGGACTAATTTCATTAATTTCCTCTGTTCTGATTCGAACATAAGGTGAAATTGCACGACAGTGGGAAATACTGATGGTTGTCTTATCCCGATTTGGATCTCCCAGAACTGTGGCTATATTAGCCAGTGCATCAGCTTGAGCATTTTTTGATCATGGGACATAAGAAAATGTCGGTTCTGAAGGTAATTCCGTCATTAACTCTCTGACATAATCATACAAAGGGATTAGTTCTTCTTTTCTGATGGCATAATCCCAATTGAGTTGTTTGATTACCAGTTCTGAATCACCCTTCACCTTTAAGTGATTCACTTGTGATTGAAGCACTAATTCCAAGCCTGCGATAAGAGCTTGGTATTCGGCTTCATTATTGGTACCACCATCCCATAATAAGAAGAAATAAGGTAACACTGTCTTTTCTGGAGAAATGAGCACAATTCCTAAGCCAACATTGTTGAATTTAGGATTTTCCATTTTCTTCCCTGTTGGACTTCTAGAAGCCCCATGAAAATACATTTCCCATGCTTGAGGACTTTCTTGAATAGAGAAGACTTCCTCAACAGGGAGTTCAATATCTGAAGACGTGTCTTCCACTGAAGGGTGTTCAGCCAAGAAATCATCCAGAGCTTGGACCTTTATTGCCTTTTGAGACACATACTGAATGCCGAATTGCTGCAAAATAATTTCCCACCTTGCTAAACGTCCTGTAATCATTGGACGACTAATGATGAATTTGAGCGGGTTATTGCGAGATACCAATTGGACCTCGTGATGTTGCAGGTAGTGTCTCAACTTATGAACTGCAATGATTAATGCCAGACAGCACTTCTCAATACCTGAATACTGGGTTTCTGCTTCAAGCATAGTTTGACTGAGATAGTAGAGGCTGTTTTCATTCCCAGCATCATTATTTTGAGCAAGAAAGACACCCAATGATCGCTCTAGAGATGTCACGTAGAGGATAAGTGGTCTTCCTTCAACAGGTGGCATGAGTACTGGTGGACTGAAGAGGTATTTCTTGAGAATATCGAATGCTTCTTGACATTCTTTAGTCCACTGGTAAGTGACTCCCTTCTTCATCAATTTGGTAAAGGGAAAACTTTTGCCTGCCAAATTGGTGACGAAACACCGAATATAGGCTAAGTGTCCTTGAAGTCCTCTTAATTATTTCAAATTTTGAGGAGGTGACATACCAAGGATTGACTTGGTCTTCTCAGGAACGACTTCAATACCACGATGGCGTACAACAAAACCGATAATGTTTCCTGAGGTTACCCCAAAAGCACATTTTAAGGGGTTCATCTTCAAATAATGTTGTCGAAGCTTGCGGAATATGACTTCCAAATCAGCCAAGTGATTAGAACATTGTTTGGATTTAACCACCAAATCGTCTACATAGAATTCAACAAACCTCCCTAAGAAGGGTTTGAAGATACAATGCATGGCACACTAATATGTTTCACCTGCATTCTTTAAGTCAAAGGGCATTACCCGGTAACAAAACACACCCTGAGGGGCTCTGAAGGCTGTGGATTCCTCATCTTCTGGGGCCATTCGGATATGATTATATCCATAATATCTATCCATGAAGGAAAGTGCTTCATAGCCAGCTGTTGCATCAATTAAAAGTTCTGTAATCGGAACTGGAAAATCATATTTAGGACAATGCCAATTAAGATCTCTGAAATCGATGAAAACTCTAATTTGTCCGTTCTTCTTCATTATAGGGACAATATTAGCCAACCACTTGGGATACTGAACTTCTCTGATGAGGTTATCTTTGATAAGATTATCCACTTCAGATTCAATTTTAGAAGCATAAGTTGGGTTCGTTCTTCTCACGGCTTGCTTAAATCCTCGATGTTTTCTGGTAAACCCAAATGATGAGTAGAAACATCAGGATCAAGCCTGGGAATTTATGTATAGTTCTAAGAAAAAATATCTCTATTTTTCTTTAGAAAAGAAATATAAATCTCTTTCTCTTCAAGGATCATGGCCGCACTGATTAAAGTTAGGCGTGGATCTTCCTTTCTACCCAGATTTATTTCTCTGAGTTCATCCACAGTGGTAGAGATACCCTCTTCAAATACTGGAGGAGCATCTCTGAGATCTTCGTCTTTTTCTTCATCATGTGTTATTTCTACCATTTTTACTTGCATATTAGATGACAAAGAAAAATTTTCATGATCAGAAGAGATGTCAACATTTGCACATTTTGAGGAGAAAGCTTCTATTTTTGAACTTATTGATGATGAAGAGTTTTCTTTGGGTAATAAAGAAGAAATGATGGATTGAGAGTCGACATCATTGTTCACCTCTAATGTTGCTATAACTCCTTCTGGCCTCATTGGCGAAGTATAAGCTTGTTGGATTTCAACAGATGAAATGAAGACGTCACCATTTGTGCTTTCATTACTGCTTGGTGGGTTGCCAATTTCTCCTATGTTGTCTGGCTTGATTGCCATAATTGACATTACAGATCCTTACATAAGAGTATTTTTATTTGAGTATACCTTGTCAATTTGACTTATAGGTAACACATAATCTGTACTCACATGTGTAAATGGATTTACTGGAATATTATCCAAACCATATAGAGCATTAACTTTGGTAATTTCCTTTGTTGTGGATTTCTCCTTTCCCTTCATGTGATAGAATTCCGCCTCAATGTATTGAGACTCAAATGTCTTGAATGGGGCCTTATCACCATATAATGTTCCAAATTGACCATCGAAATAGTATTTGAGACATTTATGGTATGATGAAGGGATAGCCGCATGCTGATGTAGCCAGGGTCTTCCAAGCAAGACGTTGAAAGCTGAGTCTTGATCAACAATCATGAAATCCGAATTGGATACAAGATCTCTAAACTGAGTTCTGAGTGTAACTTTTCCCAGTGGTTCTTGTTCATTTTTATCATATCCTTGTAACATCATGGTAGAAGGAGATAAATCGGATTCCGTGAGGCCCAATCGACGAATTGTATGAATGGTCATGAGGTTGACTCCTGAACCATTGTCAATGAAAGCTCTTCGGATGTCTACACCATTGACCTTGATAGATAAATACAGAGGTCTGATATTCCCATTCAAAACATCATCTTCATCTTTATCAGTAAAAGATATTATTTCATGGCATTCTGCAGGATTATTCTCTATGTGATAGACTTCAGCTATTGGATTTTCAGTTTCAAACTCTTGAGGACTTGACAAAGCCTCAATGAGTGCTTCCCGAAGATCTTTTGACAGATTCAAAGCATCCAAAATTGATAACTTGGCTTGTACTTGGGCCAAGTGTTTCAATATATCATACTTTTGATCTAGAGGTCTGCATTTCCCATAAGGAATATATGGTTTAGCAGGTAACTTGGAAGAAGATGCTTTGGAAGTTGATGCATCTTGTATTGGGATAGGAGTTGGAATCATCCTTGGTTTTGGAAGATTAGACCGATTAGATCCATTTTCTTGCTGAGAGGAAGAAGATGGAACCTTCAATCGGTCTTCCAAAATAACTATGCCAAGACTGACTTTTCTATTGGTAGAAGAACTTTCTTGTTCTTGCTGATCTCGCTGAAGGGCTCTACCACGAGTTTCCACTGCATAAACAGTTCTAGCAGGGGTAGAATTGGGGTAGTGGCTTCTGAAAGATCCATGTCTTCCCCTATATCCTGAACCTCTGGAACTTTCTCTGATTCCCTTATTTGATAGAGGGAATTCAGGCTCATCAAAATTGAAACTGCGACTGGCATATGGATCTATTAATTGAATCATATTAACAGAATCGAAGATTAACTATTCGTTTGATGAAGACTCTGTCTGATTAGCCTATTTAGGCTGTGTCGTTTGGTGTGGCGGTGCCCGTGGCTTTGATGTAGATGGCATGAAGTCTGCCAGAGTCAAAGACAACTTAGGATTTGACGCATACTCATCTTCTTCTGATTCTTTTTTCTTATTTGAATTATGTCGTTTCTTTGAGGACGTTCCCTCTGATAAAGAGGGTTTTTCCGCAACATTCATGGCAGAAGACACAATTGGTTTCTTTAATTGTGTTTGCAAAATAGCATGTGTTCGATTGATTGTCTTTATGACCATGTAATCATTATACTTCTGTGCATTTTTGCTTTTGAATTCATTCCATTGACCTTCCTCCTCTGGAACTGTAGCAGTAACACATGCTACCTGAGCTGAAGAACCTTTCAATTTGACTAATCCCGAGTCAACCATCTTTTTCAGGAGGTCTTTGAAGACAAAAAACTCCTGGATGGGATGCCCCATCATTTGATGAAAGGGAAAATAATTGGGACGTTCTTCATCTCCTTCCTTGTTTGGCATTTTGGGCCTTGGCAATTGAACCAGATTATTTTCCAGAGCCAAAATGAAGTAACCAGGAACTTTTTCATTTCGGAAAGAGTATGTTTTGCTCTTCAAATCCTAAAATTCTTTTTGTCATTGATCTCTTTGATCATCTGGACAAAACGACCTTTGTTGTTGGCGCTCAGGAGGTGGATCCCTTCAAGAAGATGAAGGTTTTGAAGTAGAAATAGGTACATGCGCTTGTTTAAGCATAACTGTAGCAATTTCTTCTTTACCTATTCTCCTTCCTGGAGTTGATGGAATTACATGATATTTAGCCTTAGACTGTATAAGGGAATCTTCAATCTTCTGAGCGATTGAAGTAAGGTCTCAAAAACCTCCTGTGTATTTCACAGGAATCAATGGCTTTTGTAATTCATCACGTAGATTTTCCACACAGATTGGCAACAGTTCCTCTTGAGGGTGTTCTAAGCTTAGGGAATATGTTAACCCCTTATAGTGAGCAATGAAATCAGAGAATCTTTCATTCTCCCTTTTCATACAGTTTGTAAGATCGAAAACTGTCATCTTTGGCAAAGTTGAGTTGAACTGAAGAAGGAATTTTTTTCGAAGATCCTCCCATCTGGTAATTGACTGGGATTGCAAGCTTGTATACCAGACAAAGGATGGTCCTTGCAAGGTCCGTACAAAGCATCTGAGTTTTACTACTTCTTGCTGCTCCGGAGTTCCCATCATAGGATCACAACAAGACACGTAATGTGTTAAATGTTGTCCAGGGTCACCTGATCCATTGAAAGTTGGGAATACAGGGTTTCCAAAACTGGATGGAGGAGGGATTGAATCTACCCATTCAGGGTAAACATTCTTTTCTGGTTGAATCTTCATATGTTTCCCGTCAATAGTTTCTAACCGAGCTGTTAATGAATCAATGGTAGTTATTAATTTTTGAGAAACATCTTGATGAACTTGGACTTGGGTAGGTGCAATGACCGGAGCTTGGATAGATGTGGTGGTTGGTGCTGCAACTGATGGTAGCACTGTCAACTGTTGTTGTACTTGACCCATAGGATTAGACCTGTGAGGGTGTACTGATAAAGGAGGACATTCCTGATCCATCTCAATAGCTACAAGAAATTCCTTTGGCTGACTGACTCCAGCACGCTTAAGAAGAAGACTACTCTGAAGTAGTTCTGTATTCAACCTCCTTAATTCCTTCATTTATTCCTCCTGTTGTGCAAACCTTTTCTCTAGTGACAGCGATTGGAATTCTATAGAGGAAGGATATGTAACATGATTATTTCCCCTCCCTTTGTTGGACCCTTTTTGGAGATGGGGAAGTGGGTTACTCGAAAGATTACCTAGGTTCTGAGTAATCCCTTGATTTCGTGTACACACACCTTCTTCATTTTTATCAGTGCGTACATCTTCTTGAGCAAGAACCCCTTCATCTGAGTCCCCTGAGTGAGCCTCATCTGGTGGATCAACAACAACGACATTGATGACATTGATTGATGCATAAAGAGTCACATCCCTTCTATCAGCATTTCTGTGATATTTTCTTCTTCCATGTCTTTGATGAGACATTTCCTTTTGTTGATTTAATCCCTCAAGAATTTCTTGATGAACCATAATTTGGAGGGAATCTCCTGATAATTTGGCTCTTTGTTCCTCTTGAGGCTTCTTCCCCAATCGAGAAAATACCGACGTTGTCTAAGGAGGGGATTGATGATTTGAAAAAGTCCCCAGTCCGGTGGACTGGGGCTGTTCCTGCTGTTCCCGCTCAACTCCTCGGAACCAATTTGTTGATTCTGAGGGTTGGTTTAAAAGAGTCTCTAGTCTGGCAAGTTGGGGTGGCTCTTGACATGCTATGTCTGAGACTTTCTTAAAAGCTCTCTTGATCTTGCGAACCTTTGTTCTAAAATTAGCTGGATTCATTAACCTGTATCCACTTTTATCACCTAGTTGAAAAGACCATTGGATGATTTCTGACACTTCTGTCACTTGATGATGTGCTTTCTCCATAGGAGAGGCCTGTTCAATATTCTCATTTTCTTGAAGTAGGAGTAATTCAACAACTTGTTCTCTGTATCCTTGATTTTGAGAGGAACTAGTTAAAGCCTGTTCTTGATCAAGATTTTGATTACAAACAAAGCCCATTGACTATGGATGACCATGGGCAATAACATTGCATGAGACCATTTTCGGCGGGCTTTGCTGACTGGAGAGAACTGTGAAATGTAGTGCTCCATGAACACACCACCCTATGATATGAATACTAGATGGGGCATTGGCAATTAAATGACGCAATCTTTATAGTGAGCCAAGGCATGAACATTGAAGGGCTCTCTGCTTTTTTTCAGCCTTTGGATATTTACAGACTGATAGAGATGCCAAATCAATCTTACGTTGTAACCCTTCTATTAACTTAAGATGATTTTCATATTCATCATAAGATAATACCTTCTTCTTCAATTGACAAAGAGTTTTCGATATGTTGAGACGAATATCATGGATTCCATCTTCCGTCAACATCTTTGGAATGTCATACTGAGAGTCAGCCAGAGGCCAAAACATGACTGGTACTTCACCTTTTTCCAGTTGTTTTCTCATGTTTATCATTTCCTCTTTATCATTAAATGAAGATTCTTCTACCTGTTTTGACCAGAGTTGGTGTTTCCTTGTTGCTTCATCAGATTGAACAAGATTGGTAGAGAAATCATTGATCAAACTAGAAGATGAATGACTTAGGGGTGGTTCGGAGAGTGACCTACACCCTGGGCTATCTTCTGATTGAGAAAGTATTTCACCTGATTGCGATGAAGCATCAGACATGACTGGTTTCACATTTTCAAGTGCCTCAAGATAAGAGGGCTTTCTCGACACTACATTGTCCACTGGAGCATTTTCCGGGAAATGTGCATCACTACTACAGAGAGGACTTTCGTAGTGAAATTCATCATCATGGGGAGGACCACTATAATGGGTTGAAACAAAAGATGAGATCTCTTCCTCCTTGGTCTTCTGACCACACAGAGGGTTCCTGTGACTTTCATCTGAAGATGAAACTTAAAGATTGACCGAATTGTAACGAAGCAAGACTTCATGAGGAAGTGTCTGTTGAAGACCTTTGGAATTAATGTTCCCATTATTGGTAAATGAGTGAGTAGAATCTTGAATTCCAACAGATAACTGTATGAGGGCTTCAAGAACTCCAGCATCGAGCAAGGCCTTGTTACAAATTGGCTCTTGATCTCCTGACTGTGCTGGGCGGGTCTTTTTCTTAGACACCGTCTTACTCTCTTTGGAAAAAACTTGTTGACAAAAGTGGCTACTCTGAGTAGGTGTATGTTCCTGATCAGGAAATATGGCCAGGTTAGACTGACGATCTCCACTCAAATCAGGTGTATGTGCCTGACTTGGTTGTCCGTATGATATGGGGGAGTATGCCCCACAACCCTCTTGGATTGGAGCAGATGTGTGTGTCTGTTTCGGATTGAATTGTTGACGTATCACTCCACTGGTAGGGATAGATTTATGTGTCTTTCCCTGAGATGCTACTGAAGCTGTTATAATATCCTGGAAAGAATCCAGAATATGAGCAGGAATTTGCTTCTTCTCTTTCACCATTGATAAAATATTCTTGGTGACTTCAGCTGCCGGAATGGGGATATATTCCCATTTCGGGCTTGGATTAGGTGTATGTGCCTGCTCTTGTCCTCCTTTTCATATCAGTGAATTCTGACAGTACTCAAGTGTGGGGGCAGAGAGTTGAGTTTGCCTCCTGTTTGTCACCAGAGCTTTTCGATTGACTTCTCCGTGTTCTACCAAACGAGACTGTTGGTAGGCTTGATTAATACTAGCAGGTGTATGTGCCTGCTGATTGCACTTCACCAAACGTAGTTGACGAGCTCCATCATATGTAGTTAGATGAGCCTGCTGACTAACTGATGATGTGTAAACAGGTGTATGTTCCTTCCTATAGTACTCCGCCAGAATTTCCTGGTGGGATTGGCGTGATGCTGCCAGACGAGTCTGCTGGACAGCGGAATTAAAATGGGCAGGTGTGTGTGCCTGCTTGTTGCTTGGCACCAAGTTAGGTTGGCGGGCTTCTCTAGAGATGGAAGAGATGAGAACCTGCTCACTGTTGACCGGATTCCGCCTCTGGTGGTTCGTCTTTCCTGCTCGGGTTCGAGGAACCTGAGTCGAACGCCTGGAGTCGGTACCCTCATCATGTTGAGGGCGCACTGTCACACGAGTCTGGTGGAGATTGCTGGTGGGAGCCTTCAGGAAGGACTCCGGTCTTCTTGAATTAAGGCCCTGAGGGACCTGCTCATTCACTTCATCAGAATAGGGGAGTGAATTGTAAATGCGTTCCGGGGATAACGACCCAAAACGGTTGGAGACGGTAGTCAGCACTGCCTGTTTCTTGATCACTGGTCATCATTGTCCGGACGACCGGTGTGAGTTGTTCTCTTGGAGGGCTTGTCGGGCAGCCTCTAGAGTTGGGATGGTACCGTGTTGACGGTACTCCTTAACCAGCGCATTTGATACCCAGCATTGAAGACGCTTATTAGGTGATATCGTCCTTAGAGCGGACGATGATCCATCAGGAGTAGCAGCAGTGGCATTTGCAGCAGTATTATTCACAGGTGTGAACTTAAGAGCAGCCATTCTAGAAATGCAGAAGATCTTGGAAAAGAGTGCCTGTTTGATATAACAGATGTAATCAAGATAAATTCAACTACTACATCTTTTGTATGAGCACATATTTCAATGATTGTTTTTGTTGGCCCTCTCATTGAGTTTTAAATAGGGGCCTAACAAATAGGTAAAACATAATTTTAACTTGGTTAAGGATTCACGTCGGGTTCACCATTTTTTGTTTCCCTCAGAATTCGGGGATGACCTCCTTGATGGGAGGTTCAAACGTTCTGATCGGTTTCTAACGGCTTTTTTTGTAGAACCGGAATCATCCAATGATTCCACATCGATTTGGACCTACTTTCCAAAGGTAGGCGCTCATTAGTTTGTGGACTGATGAGGCTTAGGAATTTGCATTGGTTGAGAGGATGGGAGGTCGGACTCATCACACCTTTTTGAGGGGAATTATTTTCTATTCTAGGACTCTCTTTATAGAATTTAGTTATGTTCTTGAATCCTTATTACATTACCAAGTATTAAATGAGCTTTCCTTTAGATCTGACAATCAATGATAAAATATGTATGAAATTTAGAGATTCTTTTATATGTATTCGAGGTTCATCATAGATAGAGAATCATCTATATTTATTAAAGATTCTTGGTCAATGGTATCCTTCGACATATTTATATAAAAGTCTCTTGGTCATTATGATGACCATGCTGGTTTCAAAGCCACTTAGTGGGGAACTTGAAGTTTATTGTCATTCAGAAGGACATGGATTATTTCAGAGTTGGGATCGAACCCACAAATGGGCTACCTATGTATCCTTTATTTTGGAAAAGGAATCATAACCCACGTAGTTCGAGTAAGGGAGTATGATGTTTATGATTGATGGCTCAAAGAAGGATGACATAATTACTTTTACCCTCTAAGCTCACGTGAGTCATGCTCGGTGTGAGAAACAAGAGGTATTGGTAAAAATTAGACAATTGGGCCATGAAAGATGAAATCATAAGAAATGATGTGGGACTTATGTATGTATGACTGCCCAAAATAGATGAATATTATGATTAACTTCAGAGAAGAAATCCAAGAATAGGGTCCATAATGGTATATGTGCTTCATGGAGATTTGAATACTCTAACTTGGGACTTACTCCTGGAAAGGAGGCCCAAAATTAGGAGAGGATTGATGATTGGGTTTTACTCCTGAGAAGGAATCCCAGATCAAGGGTAAACTAGGATTGATTAAGAGAAATTAATACTAGGGCTTACTCCTGAAAAGGAGGCCCAGGTTGAAGGAATTATGACTGGGACATATTCATAAAAAAAAGAGGCCCAGATTAAAGGAATTATGACTGGGACTTATTCTTGAAAAAGAAGGCCCAGGTTAAAGGAATTATGACTGGGACTTATTCCTGAAAAAGGAGGCCCAGGTTAAAGGAATTATGACTGGGACTTATTCATGAAAAAGGAGGCCCAAGCTAAAGGAATTATGACTAGGAATTATTCCTGAAAAAGGAGGCCCAGGTTAAAGGAATTATGACTGGGACTTATTCCTAAAAAAGGGGGCCCAGGGTTGGATTCTCTCATCTTAAAGGATGAGGTTGAATGAATGAAATCTCAATCTTTAGTGACATAGAGATGTGTAAATCACTATGTTTTGGGGGAAATTCCATAGAATTCCTTTCAGATAAAGAAGTAAAATCAAGAAATCATGCCATCAAATGGCTTTGAAGAGTGTATTGAAGAATAAATCTTGAATATGAGAGGTGGAATGGCTTAAGAGGGGTAAAATGGGAAAGAAGGGCACACAAAAAGGCAGGGGCACGCAAGTCCTGGCAGGCGCGCAGGTACTGCGTGGGCGTGCAATTCTTGGTCGCGCAGGTATACCTGCGTAACACGTTGGGTACTTTTGTGGTGTTCAACCAGTAGGGTAATACTTGAGAGACTTTTGGTTAAGGCCTTTAGAATCCTATTGAGGCACTTCCAGGAGAGGGGCGCGCAGGTTATATTTGAAGGAGTAAGGCGGCGCGCAAGTGGGGCCATTTCCCTTAAGGGCTGGCCACCTAGGTGCACAAGTGTTGATGAGTTTCAACACTTAGGCCTTCCTCCCCCTCTTTAGATCTTCCTTTCTAGGTAATAAAATACCTTATAAGTGTTCTGGAAGCTTTGAGAAGAGACTAGGGCGTCGGGAGCTCAAATCAGAGTTTCTGGAAAAATTCCCTCTTTGAATGGGGGGCCCACAGTGTCTATTTATAGGCAGGAGAAGACCCCAGGCAGTTATCACTTAGGTCACGCAAGTCACTTGCGCGACCATTGTAGAACTTGCGTGACCATCATGCGACATTCTTCTTATTCCTTCCTTTTTTAATTTTTGATATTTTTCCAAAGGTTGAATCACTTTGAGCTCAGATATTCCCATTTTCCGATCTTTAGATTCTGTGACAAAATGAGCGTCAACAGATACATGACTAGGTTTTCTTGTGGGTTCACACGTCGCATGGACCCCAGTGCACACCATTTAGTTTCTTGAAATATTATTGAGATGTTCCTCCCTTCACATCACCTTATCTGGAACACAGATTATAGCTTATGAATAGGCTATCATAATTTTTTTCCTTGTAGAATATGATTGTTCCATCCATAGTAGCTTGTGAGATACTATATATAATGACTCAAGAGTGATACTATCTTATATGTGAATAACCTTGGACAGTGATTAGGGTGGATCCATAGGTTAACATTAGGGTAAGTTCCTTTCACTATCCTCTTAGGATGTGGGCCCCCTAAAATCTTTAGGTCCTGAGAGAGGTGATCTCTTATTAAATTAGGGTGTGGGTATCCAGCAAATGGAATTTTCTCAATGTGACATATGATAATTATGGAACTCCTTTCAACATTTCTCATATGATGTTGGTGATCAATGTGGTTCTTAAGAGAGTCTTCGGGAATGGTACTACCCTATGGAATTCAGGGTGTGGTTTTCTGTTACCTCTCTACTTTTTTAGGGATGGTACTCCCCACATCATGAGTGTGAGTTCTCTATCTATTTGAAAATACATCTGGGGTTGGTACTCAACTATTGGGTCAGGGCGTGGGTTCCCCGTATCATTAGTGTAGATGGATACAATGCTTCCCTACTATGAAAGGGTGTTATCCACCCACACTCGTTGGATATATAGAGTAGGTACTCCCGTATTGTACTAGGGTGTGGTTCCTCTATTCGTGGAGTTGATACTCCCCAACTATGTCAGGGAGAGGTTCCTATATATGTGATGTATAGTGAGAGTGGGTACTCCCCTATCATGTTAGGGTGTAGGTACTCTATCATAGGAGTTAGAACTCCCCTATCGTTCCAGGATTCAGGTTCTCCATTTGTGTTATTCTAGAAGAGTTCATACTCCCCTATCATACCTGGGTGTGGGTCCTCTAGATTGGGATCAACACTCCCATGTCGTGTTTGGGTGTGGGTCCACTATAGTGATCATTCAAGTAGATTTTTATTCCCCTATCGTACCAGGGTGTGGGTCAATATCTATAGAGTAGTACTTCCCCATATTTATGTAGCAGCAGGGAGTGGGTCCCATAGTGGAGATGGTGATCTTATAGCTATTGAGTATGTTTATGAGGAGAGGTACCCTCCACTAGTTATGCATGATAACTTGTTAGGGGTTATTTCTCCCTCAACGGATTTATGTGAGAGACAGTCCATACAGGATTGAAAGAGGTTTCACGGGTTTGTTAGGAGTTAAAACTCCCTTGACTATGGGGAAATGGCGATGTGTGGGTCCCTATATTCTATCTTATTATAGAGGATGCACATACTAAATACAATAGAGTAGTTATCCCTCATCTGTGTGTGGTGGTGAGGGTTAGGCCTCTCCGCTTATGTTTCTTTAACTTGCACGAGGTTCAAGGTAGTGATGGTATGACCTCAGGTGTTTGGCACTTTAATTTGACCTTGAAGGTTGTTCCTGATGTAGTGTGTTCTATCAGATGTACCATCATGAATGGTAGTGTTGTTCACAATTTGGGGTATCCCTCTGATGGGTTCTAAATGATATGGATGATCTCATGGAGAGTGTTGTATTGGATTTGTGTTACCACTAGAACCTTGAGTAGAATATTGTTATTGTCTATGATGTTGGAACCTCACAAGAATTGATGTTTTAGACGAGTATATTTGGCTAGGTATGGGTGTCCTTGCTGTGTTGTCACATGTCATGGTTGAAACCCATTATTTATTGAGATGACTAATCATGTATAGCTTAGGATAGTTCAATATATAGTTTCTCACTCGATTGGGTTCCCTCTGACTAGGTCGATTGGATGGTTTCCTTTCTGTTACTACATTTACTTCTGGATTTTTGGGGGTGTCTACTGAGTATTGGTATACTAAACCCTTATGGTATTTTACCACACATTTTGTGTCTTTTAAAAAACAAAGGCCTTTAGATAGAGTCCTCGAAGGACCTGATCCAGGCAGAGATTAGTGAGCTAGATCGACTGAGGTGTTTACCAAACATGGGATGATGATCTTTCTAGTAGTTTCCTTTGAAAGTGATCCCATCATTACAATTTTACAATTTCTATGGGTGTTTGTTTTTCCATTTTATATTTGTAGAACCTTTTTACTCAATTTAATGATATTTTTATGCATGAATTTTAGATTCTAGATTTTTATATCTCTTTACTTTTCTATGGATGTTCCTGTAGGTGAATGTATACAAGAACTTTATGAAAATACTCCTATAATTTTGATATTCCTACTCTACACTAGTCACCAGACCATAGCCAATTGGATATGGGATTGGTGTGTTTTGGATGAGGCCCCATTGGGTCTGGTCTTGTTAGATATGATGTTTTAGAATTTGTAAAAAATCAGTTTTTCTAAAATTTATGAAGATGGTTTAAAATTTATTCTAGAATAGGAGTCGAAGATGTTTCAGAAATGAAGAAGGATTGTTGAGTGTAAAAGAAATATTCATGAAGTGGATAAGGGTGGATATATCCTGGCAATGGATATTTTGGAAGTTATTTTAATTGAGGTTTGTCTTGAAGAATATTAGAATCAATGATGTTTTTTTGGGAGGCTAAGAATATTTTTAGTCTGATTTTTTTGATTTTATGATTTAAAAAATTAAAAAATTATCATATATAATGGTTAACAAAATTAAAAGCGTCACAAGTTTTCCAAAAACCTAGTATATAAAGGTCACAAGTCCAATATGTAAAAGTAACTCAAATCATACATAAAAGAAACCTGAACAACTTGCTAGAGTCATTTTTTATTGAGCATACTAAGTTAAAAAAACTAGTGAAGTGTAATAGAATTCTCATTTTATACTTAAAGTCCGTCAACCCAATATATTAATGTAATGCAGATGAAAAATTATAAATACGTTCGACTAAATTATAATACATGCAACATGGTCTCAGTTTCAGCCCTTACGGTGCTTCACTAATGGTGGCATTTCGACACCTCCTCCCCCTACCTTCCAATTTTCATACCTCACCTTCCAAAAAATGGTTAGTGTACTTGAATTATCAATTTATTTAGATACATTTAGGGAGAATAAATTGATACAGAACAATATTATCAATCTTCCAGTCCATCTAGGATATTAATTTTCATGTACAGAAAAAAATGAGGATGCGATCAATTTTCACAGGAAGACTGGGTTCGAGACCATGGAGACTATTATGAACTATTACACAAACATAAAACCACCAGACTGCTACATGATTATGAATCTAAGGAACAAAATTATAATGGTGAAATGATTCAATTTTGAAAATCCCATTTTTTTTATTGGGGATGGTCACTATTGGCAAGGCAATGAAGGAATTTTGGAGAATTAAGAGTTATTAATTCAATGAATCCTGTAATTAGAACTATTGGAGTTTGATTTTAATCATTTTTTAATCATTTTTTAACATGTTATTGTGGTATCACGGGTAAAAATATTATAATACATAATAATAATAAAGGTCATACATAATGAATTTTGAAATAAATAAATGGAAAATTATTTATAAGGAGAAATAGGTATGAGTCATTTTCAGGAAAAAGTTTCTATATATGGGTAAGTCATAACACTTGGAGGATAAAAACACTATGATGAATCTTAAAAATAATATTATTGTTCTTCTCATTTGACACTATCTATATAGTTATGAATAAAATCACACTATGAAATATTTAATGGTCAAGATAACTTGGGGAGTCATGTTGTGATCTTTAATGGGTAATATATAAGACATACTGTGGATTTCATGGGTTTTTTAACTATACAACATTTCATAATGAATAGTTATATGTTGTTGAGGTTACCATAGATCGAGGAGCTTGTGTTTAATGTGTTAGAAAAATTTGACCATCACACCATTATATTAGTGATCTTTCAATGAAGAAGATGAGTAAGCATATCTCCATATCCCGAATATCATATCATTAAGGATGGTAATATGGGATTTCTATAAGTGAATTTGATTCATATTTAACGTAAATTATTGTATGGATTTTCCAATCATATTTATGGTATATTGAAGATAATTAGTGGGGTAAACATAGAAAATATCTCTTGATATAAAGGGATGGAACTTCAAGAGGAATGAATCATACAGATATCAATCTATATAAATAATGGAGTCTTCTTCTATGTAATTTATTTTGGAAACAAATAGAAGGAATCATTGATATATATGATACTATTACAATGACACATTGTAAAAATAATAGAGGAAGGATATAAATGAAATCATTGTCACTAGTTGAATATATTTTCGACAAAAAAGGAGGAGATTTCATGACATATCATAAAAGGTGAAACCGTGTTTTTAGTGATGTTTATTGCCTATTTATAAAGGATAAATATAGATATATAGAATAAAAAATATCCACATGGTAAAACTACAAGACAATAGAAATTTTTGAATGATTTCTTGTATTATGAGATACTTTACCTTTCAAATCATAGAGAAATAGAGAGGAGTGATGGGAGTAAACTATGGTGGGAAGCGAGCAATTCCAAAATGTTTTAATAGAAGTAAATTTAGTCTTTGTCTGCCTTGATATAAACCAACAAAAACATTGTGATTTTAGTTTAATTTTTTATATCATCACATTTCCATTGTATGCTTAATGGATTAGACTACTATATGTTAACCATGTAAAATTATTATGTTTTGGGTGAATTATTTTCATATATTCTTCATGGAATAATTTGTGAGTGAGGGTTAGAAAATCATTTATCAAATCTAATTAAGGCATAAAGACAAGAGATATAATAATTGGATCATAATTTAATGAATTAAAAATGTGTAACCTTTAAAATAATGAGGACAAGACCAGTTAGGGTGGTGGGTGTTTAAGAAATAAGTTATTTTGGATCAAGTTTCATTCCTAGATTCACCACCACTCTTAGGGTATCATTAACTAAAGTTACTTTAGGGCCGTAAAAGTGGTATCAGAGAATAAGTTAATTTTTTGGATTGTTTTTTCTATGAAGTGATATGATTTTTTATTTGTGTTATGTTTTCATTAGTCCTTTAAATGTTCTAGTGACATGAAAAAGATAATTAATTTGATGATTAAGAATAACTCTACAAAAATTCCATATACTAAACCATTTTTTGGGTAAATGTGTGATTCTAATGAATGATTCTAGAATAATTCTAAATAAACATATAAATAATAATTATTGTGATTAAATGTATTTAATCAACGATTCAACATGAATAAGAGAGGATCATAATGTACAAATTGATATTGGAACTTTTGAGGATGATAGTGTTTGGAAAAAATTATTTTTTGTTTGTATTTGTTGTCAATAAATCAATATAGGGAAATCTAGATGAAATAAGGGTGTTTGAAAAGTTGAAAATCCGAACCACCCATCAGACCTAGTCCATCAGAGAGAGTCATTGAATATGATTCATGAGATTAGGGTTTTGATTGAAATTAAGAAGACACTAATAATCATATATATCTTGTAATGAATTATTTGATCATAATAGAAACTCGTATCGGAGATTAAATTTGATACTAAATATGGATATACTTTTCTATTTTGTATTTCACGAAATTCATTTGGTTTGCAGAGAACTTTTAATGAAATCCATGTGGAGTAAAGGGGGATATCTAGATATTACACTCATATTCAGTCTTGGTTGGAAAGAAAGATGTTTCTAGAAGAATTATATGTTACAAAACTTTCTATTATAAGTCAGAAAATACTATGATGATCTTCAACATACCCAAAGTCCTGATAATTTCATGATATAAGGTGGGGTTTTTAGAATAAAGGATAATACGATGTAAAGTATTCTGGCTACTGGTTATTGGTTTGAGTAACACCGAACACAGAAAGATGAATATCATTGACATGAGAATTATTAGTGTGGAAATAAAAAAAGGTTGAAAGAAAGTTATTTTTAACATATAAAAGTCAATAATGACACCAATTCATCACAATATATTTTGAGACCAATTCTTCTTATAAATTATTAGTATATTTAAGACATTGGATATAAGTTTTTATCAAAGGAAGGATATTTAAGTAGTGTTGAATTGAATTTCAATTGGGATAAGAGAAAAATAAAAAATACCTTTTCTCTTTCAATTATCTCAATAGAAAAAAACAAAGGAATTGATTATATCTTAAAAGGTGGTGAAAATTTATCATACTGTAATTGACACTGATTCATCAGAGAGTAGATGATACTGATTCATTAGGTTCATGTTGGAACTAATAAAGAAAATGGATGATATATTTATCCGACATGTAATAATTGGTTTGAGAAATTGATGAAAAAATCAAATACATTTAATTAATTTCAGAAATTTTCTTATTATAAAATTGTTATCAAAGAATGTTTTTTAAAGGTACAAAATGATCTCAATGTTTCAATAATTCTTTTCCGATTAGTACAGAGCATCTGCAAGAGAATAATTTTAGTGTTTACTAGAGGTTATCATAATGGGCCGACATCAGTCTTGTATATATTCTCTTCATAATGAAGAATCATAATGATGAATCAGACTGAAGAATTGGAATTAAAAAATATCTGAAATGTTAAAGAAGTATGATGTTTTTAGAAGATATGAGAAGATCCCAGAAGTATTGAGAAGAGTTGAAGAAGTCAAATATGAAGACTTAAATGAGAGAGAAATTCAGGATTTATGATTTGTTTTGTGTGGGATGTGAAATTGTTTTCCCAATTTTTCTATTTTGGGTGCCTATAGAAGGAGAGTACAATACATTCATATGAGGTGATAAACTTTAATTGTTAACATGCAATGAGAGCACTAACATTCTTTTAGGTATTAAGTCTACAAATAGAGTTTCTTTCCAGGTTTATACTGAGGAAGTCCCACCAGAATGAGTCCATAAGAGTGAGGTTCAATCGTAATATAAGAGAATGTTCTAATAGATTAAATTCCATCAGAGAAAAACCATCGAAGTGAGCCCATCATAACAACATCCATCAGATGAAAGTTCATTGGAATGACTTCCATTAGATGGAGGAACTATGATCTCCTGACTATTTTCCAACTCAATAGAAGAATGATGTGTACAATTAGAATTAGACTAAGTTCAATCAAATAGAGGCTGTTGGATGGAAGATACTTGACTAAGGTAGATTAGACTGAATTTTTAAAGGATTTTTTCGAGACAAAGTGTGAGGAAAAATATTCAAGACAAACATGTTCTATAGAGAATTTTTTAAATTATTAAATATTGAACACAATAAAAATTTTATTCCACTTACTTATGAAGGAATTGAATATTTTTTAAGTGAAATAGAAAAGAATAAAAAAATTTAATCCCATAGATGAGGATACATACCACTTTCTACAGAGGATTGATTGTTTAATGGGGTGTATAACCAGCTGGGGTAAGTGGATACAAAAAATGATAGTTGATGGGTATGACCAAATATAGTAGGATAATTTCTAATAGGATTGTAGAATTATTCAAAACCTGTTACTTTGTATTCTGGACAGAAAATAGTAAAAGAATGTATGTTGGTGGGACTATCCAACATGGCAAGACATATGCATTTTTACAGAACCTTGTAAATTTCATGTGATGCCTTATCATTATATTTGTTATATAAAAAAGGTGATATTGATAAGTTTTATTTGAGTAGATTTTAACTTTAACAGGTTTTGTAGGTTTAAAATTTTTACTAAAGAAGTTAAGAAACAATCATATACAAGAAAAAGAAATCAATGATCCACCCCCTCTTAGTGGTCTTGATCCAATTCTGGAATAAGAATAGGCGTTAGTGCTTGTTCCATATAAAAGAACAGTCTCTGCAAATGAATAATTTAAATCCTATGAACTATAAGGGGATATTAGTTTTAAATGGTAAGAACTATCATATCCAGAAAGATAAAATATTTTCATATATTATGCATCTTGGGTAGGATGTTTTAAAAGATCCTAAAGATGGATTTCATCCTCATATTAATAATGATCCTATTATTTCTATTTATAAGAAGAATCTTGGGAATGATGGAAGAGATAAAAATTATTTACTCTCGTCATTACTTAAATGTGAGTTTCATAGATTAATGGGAGTCAAAACTGCCAATGAAATCCAGGATAAGTTGAAAAAAAATTATGAAGGCCATAAAAAGGTGAAGAAGTAAATTTTAAAAATATAGAGGATAAAGTATGACGATATGATAATGGATGTATACAAATATATTAGTCAAATATTTAAAAGGGTGAATTATATTATTAACACCATACTATGTCATGGTGAAAAATTTTATGAATAAACTATTATGGAAAAGATATTGAGAATTAATCCTGATATGTTTGATTATAATGTTTCATCTTTAGAAGATAAAGATCTTGAAAGTCTATCATTGGATGATTTACATATTAATTTTGATACTTATGATATTATAATAGAAAAAGAGACAAACATTAAATAAAATATTGATAAAGAAATGGCCTTAAAATATTTGGTAAATGGGAAAAATAAATATAATTAAATTAAATAAGAATCAAATGATTTAGAAGAAAAGGATGATGATGAATATTTCCGAATTTTTCCCTCCTCTTTATAAAATAACATGAAGGAAAATGGAAATGTAAAACCCTCAAATGTTGGAATTGTGAATGTAATGGAAATTTTGAAACAAATTTTCCTAATAATAAATTCAAATACTATGAGTTTCAATAATATGAGGATAAATATCAAAAATAAAATTGGAAGAAATATAAGAAAAAATTTCCATTTGAAGAGATGGAGAAATGTTAGCTGAGAATAAGAAAGAAGGATGTCTCCTCATCTAGTAATGAACATTATCATTAACTCAAATTCATTTTTCATGTTATAAATGGAAGTAATTATTCATAAAATTATGATAATGATAATGAAATTATAGAAATATAATGGATTATCCAAGAAAATTTGGATAAATAAATTGATCACAACAGTCATATCAAGAAAGAAAAAATAATCTAAAGAAAGATATTAAAAGAATATATTTTCAGAACAATGACCGTATAATGAAATAAGAATAAAATCTCAATGTTATCAGATCTCATAATATGAAGAGTGATGATATTTAATAAAAAAAATATATTAAGAAAGATCATCTGGAAATGAGAACCTCAACATGAAACAGTCAACACATTTTGAAGAAAATAAGAAGAACAAGTTTAAAATAGTTGAATCCAACAATATGATAGTTATTCTAAATATTAGTCTGGCTAAGAAAGAAGAAGAATATTTAGGAACAAAATCAATGATTCTTACAAAAAAAATTATGATAATAAATATGAGATAAAACTTCACCATGGAAGTTGATGTTAAAGGTGAAACTCTTAATGAATTTAAAAATTAAGGTTTACAAATTCAGATCTGTGAAAAAACAACACTCACCATGAAGGATGGGAATTGTTCAAGAATGTATCCACCTAATAAAAGTAGTAATAAATTTGTGAAAAAAACTATGTTTTGATCCATTATAATCTCAATTTGAAAGATCAAGATTTAGGGGTCCCTATTGGTGTTGTGGAATTTATAGACATATATCTTATTCATGTTGGTAAAAATTTCTCTACTAGGTAATATGTATGAATAAATTGGTATCTTTGATGTGAATATAAGATCAATGTTTTCTAAAAAAAATTTGAATATAAAATGGAAAATCATGAGATGAAGAAATATGAGTATGTTAAGAATGTGTAAAAAAAAATGATGAGTATGAAAAGAAAGAGTGCATAGTTGTTTGGCCAGAATATGTTGACATGGCTAGAATGTTAGAAGAAGAAAAAAATCCATTGAATAAAAGGGAAAGTAAAAAGTTTATGAATATGTGAGAAAATTTTATTAAATTATATCATCAAATTTTGGTTTGAAAATTCATAAATGATATAGGATATGTGTGAAATAATGTCATGTCACTAATTTTTTTTGACAATCCAGTAAGAATAAGAGATAGGGAGGAAATAATTACTAAAAAATAAATGTAAAAAAGTTTTCTAAAAAAGAAAAGAAGTTTACATACTTATCATAATAATATGTTAATGAAAATAAAATTGTTATAAAATATATGATTGATTAACTGAAGGAATAAATAACATAAAATGAAATCTTCTAGATGAAAAACAGAAAGACAAGACTTATAAAGTATTCTCAGTCTGACTGTTACTTTTGAGAAACTATAAGGTTCCTCCACATTCCAAAAATATTTTTATTTTTACTAACTTTTATGGAAGTGAATGAGTTTATGCAAGGAAGTTAATGTAGTTGATTCTCATACTCTTATTTAAAAATAAAGGAATAAGAGTATAAAAAAATATTGTTTGGAAATATTTGTTTATTCACTTAAACTTTAGGATATTTTTGTTCTGATGGGTTCTTGTTATATTTTTCTTAAAACAATTCAATTCATTATTTCCCTAGAAATGATAATTTTGAATAAAAATGTATTATATGGAATTTGTGATATGGAAAACATTTATAACCTTGATTTTATACTCTTTTTTTTACACTGGGTTCTCCCACATAAAATGACAGTTTTTCTGTTATAGGAAATTTGTTAAAAAACTCTTGTGATACTAATGTTCTCCTAAAAAATAATTTCAAAATTTTGAGGTGAGAAGTTCCAACCCATGGAAATAGGATCATTTTTCAATAAGGAAGAATCTTTTCATCGTGTCCACTTTTAGTTTGATTATTAATAAGAGGCATGGAAAAAGAATTAGGGAGAGACAAGGAATAGGGGGAGAAAAAAAAGAATGAGGATAAAGAAGATATATACATAGGGGGAGAATCAATAGTTGATTATTTTGGATGTATTAAAATGGGTATAAAAAAAATACCAAGGGGGATATTTTTTGGACCAAATTTTGTTTTTGTTTTATTGGTTTTCAATAGATCAATATATGGAAATCTGGATGAAATTAGGGTGTTTTCAAGGTTGACAATTGAAACCACCCATCACACCTAGTCAACCAGCTTAAGTCATTGAGTATGATTCATTAGATTATGGCTTTGATTGGGAGTTAGAAGCTTTTTAAAATCATATTTATCTTGGAATAAATGGTTTTGAATAATGAAAATCTATCTTATAATCTACATTTGTACTAAATCTAATGATGCTTTCATGTTTTTTTATTTTAGAAAAGTCATATGTTATTTAGAGAACTTGTGAAGAAAGACTTATAATGAAAATGAGGAGAGATGGAGATGCCAATTCTATTTAGGATTGGCTAGAATGAAAGTAGTTTTTTTAGGAATGGGATTTCACAATAATTTCCCTCATAAGTCAGACAGTGCTATGCCGATATTCAATATGAACAAAGTGATGAGAATGTCATGATACAAGATGATGTTTTTGGAAGAAAGGAGAATATTATGTGAATTATTCTAGCTATTGTTTATTGGTGTGTGGAACACCAGGCACCGAAAGATGTAGATCATTATCATGAAAATCATTGTTTTGATAATAACAGAAGGTTGGAAGAATGATCTTGATAAAGTACATAATTCACCACCGATATCGATTCATCATTATGGATACTAACATCGATTCATCTTATAAATTGTTGGAATATTTAATACATTGGATATAGAGTTTTATCGATGTAAGAATGTTTTATAATGGATGAATCGAATGTTAATAGGGATAATAAAAAATGAGGTAATACTTTGTTCTCTTTAAAATTGGTCAACTAAAAAAGAACAGAATTAGTTATTGTATCTTAAATGGTGGTGTCAACTTATAATACTGGAAATGAAAATTATTCATCATAGTGGAGATGAGAAAAATTCAACAGGCACATAATAAAACTCATAATGTCATTAGATGTTGAAGTTCATTAGATGTGGAATCATCAATATGAGAAATTGTTGACAAATGAGAAATCCATCAAACACATTTTAGATATGTTCTTACTATTAATCTTTGGTCAAAGAATGATTTTATAGAATGTAATAGAATTATATCAATGTTTCAACAAGGGTTTTTGGATTAGTATAGATCATCTTCACGAGAAGAATTTTAGTAATTAAAAGAGGTCATCGTAATGGTCTGACATCAATATTTCATATGTTCTCATCGTAATGAAGAATCATAATGTGTAATTAGATTGGATATTTTTTTTTGTAAAATTAAAGATGTCAGATGTTTTGGGAAGATCGGATAAGCTCCCATAAATATTGAGAAGATTTGAAGAAGTCAAAGTCAATGAATTAAATGAGTGAGAAATTTAGGATTTATGAATTTTGTTGACCATGAAGTGAAATTGTTTTTCCTACCTTTTCCATTTTGGGGTGCCTAAAAAATTAGAGCATAATACATTTGTATATATCATGGAACTTGAATTTTTAAGGATAACTAAGATATCTGACATTCATTTTGTTACTTATTGAGTTTCCAACCATAGTTTGTATTTTAGGTAGTTGATGGGGAAGTTCCTTCAGAATGAGTCCATCATAGTGAGGTTCAATCCAAACCTTAAATAAAGTTCCAACAAATGATGTTCCATCATAGAAAGACCATCAGAGTGTGCCAATAAGAATGACATCCATCAGAGCAAGCTTCACTGGACTGAGTTCCATTGGACAGAGGAATTGTGAGCTACCGATTAAGTTTCTACTCAGTTGAAAAAGAAAGAGAAGAAAGATAATCCAATTGAGGATGATCAGATGAAGACCATCAGAAAAAATTTACCAGACTAAGGAAGATCAGACTGAATTTTATTGAGGAAGTTTTCCAGACTGATTTTATAGAAAAAGTTTCAAGAACAAAAGGTTCCTTAGATAATTTTTGATGTTCTTAATGATTTAATGACATTTAAGTTTGATTCAACTTACATATAAAGTAAGTCAAGACTTTATTATGTGAGTTATAAAATAATAAAAAAACTAAAGCTTGTAACTATCGATACTTACCAATTATTGAAAAGGTTATATTGTTTATAGTGGCGTATAACCAACTATAGGAAGGGGATATAGAATAGGACAATTGGGAGGTAAACCCAAATATAATAGGAAAGTTTAAACTAGTATTTTAGAATAGTTTACTACTTGTGACTTTATAAATGAAATGAAGATAGTAAATGAATCTACGTTGGTGGGCCTATCTGGCAAGGAAAAGATAGGTATTTGTACCAAACCTTGTAAATATTATGCGCTGCCTTCTCATTATATATTTTTCATATGAATGGTTATTATGAGATGTTTTATTTGCGTGGATCATAACATAAATATGTTTTAGAGACAAATAAAGTTTACTAATTAAGTTAAGAAAATGTCTTATAAAATAAAAATGAATAACTAATTCACCCCTCCTCTAAGTTTTCTTGATCCTATTTGGAAAAAACAGATAGGATGTGAAAATGTTCTATAATAGAAGATGTCCACTATTCATAGGAGATATATAAGAGGATATAATAAGAAAACATGAAGTTGATAGAGGATAATAATTCTTAGAAAAGATCCATGTTAGTGTAATAAAAATTGATTTTAAAAATAGAAAATCAAAAATATGAAAAATCTTGATGCATAAACTGATCTAAGGTTAAATAATGATTCTAAGACCAAGTAATTAGATGTCATGTCTCTAAAACTGTTTAATGTTAATGTTAGATCCAAGGAGGAGGTACTTGAATCAAAATATGTTCAAAACCAGAGGGCCAAGTAAGATAATATTTCTCAACATATGGAATAATTGGTCAAAGTGTCACAAATGGTAATGTAAGAGAGGGTAATACCACATGATTCAATTTCTATATTGAATACTATTTTTAAAGAAAAAAAATAACATGTTGGATAAGATATCTAAAGGGGATAAAATCAGGTAAGAAGTGGATGTTATACTTAAGAAAAAAGAAAAATGATCTAGAAACTAGAAAATGAATTAATCTTGGTCGAAAAGAGAGAATAATAATCAAATACCAAGATAAATCATATTCAAAATTATTCTTTACAAATTTTAATTAATTACTCCCTAGTAGAAGGTAGTTTGATGAAGAGAAATTATACTAAATTAAATGAAAAGTAGGAATGAATAATTATGTAATACCCTGATATTTTTTGGTTTTTTTTCAAATAAATTTAGACATTTTATCATTTTTCATTACACAAAACACTATATTTTACTTGGGTGAAAGGTAACACTAATTTTATTTTGTGTTACATGGAACATCGAGATTAAACAAAGAATGAATTACTATTAAGAAATTATAATTTAATATTATATTTTTACCTAGCCATTGTATTGATGGGTATGAATAGTATTAAAAAAATTAGAAAAATATATGTTTTACACAATTATATATAATTAATTCCTTGGTGACCAATTAATTATAAACTTAAATAAAAACTATTTAATAAAAGGAATCTTTTTTTATAAAAAACTATTTTTATACACATGATCATATTTTATATCAATAAAATAAATAAATAACTTTTGGAGAATAATTTTAATGAATTTTATATATTATATATTCAATAAACTATATAAAAATCATATTATGTGTTTTCTAGGGAAGAGGTAAGAAAAAAAATCTAATTTTATATTTAAAACATATTTTTCTAAAAAGAAGTTCTATTGCCTTTTTTCATCCTTATTTTAAAAACAATTTTCATCATTTTTAGAAATATATTTTACTAATTAATTTTTTTAATAAAAATTTAAAAATTATATTATCATGAAATTATGATAATTTTGAACTTTTTTTTAATGAATAGTAATGAAAACTAAATTTTAATCGAGAGCTTCCTTTTCATTTAAAATATGTATAAAGTTAAAATTATATTATAGTTTAAAATTGTATAAATTATATATAAATTAATATTATTTTTTTCCATTAAATCATTTTTTATATTGAATTTTGATATAAATATTTGTGAACTTTTGAACAATTTCTCTTTGAAAACCCTTTTTTCCCGTCGTGTCTGCGAGATTAATTATAAATTAAATACTCTCAAAAATGTGTATATAATTTTGAAAAGTGGATGAAATATTTTTAATGAGAATAATTTATATTATCAAATTTATATTATCTAATAAGGTAAAAGTATTTATAACCCAAATGAATAGTGAAAACATTAAAAAATAATTACTGTGGATAAGGTAAAAATGGGGTTATTGGGGGTTAATCTATAAAAATAAGGGCTATAATGATAAAAAATTATAAAATATATTTTATGGATATTATTTGACCATATAATTTATAATTATTTATAATACTCTATTTTTTTTCCATGTTTTAGGATAAAAATGTGGGTACACCTTTTACTTTTAGAATAATTACAATTGTGTGACCCACCTCCCTTATAAAAGGCCTCCCATTATCCTTTATTATAAAAAACATAAAAGAGTATTGTTTTAGAAAATAACTTTAAAAAAATCTTAAAATATTTCTTAATTCCATCTTAGAATCACTATTATTGATATAAATCTTATGTAGTATTTATTTTGGTGAAATCTTAAAGAGGATACTCGAAGAAGAGGAAACGTTCTTCTACGAGCGTTTTTCTTTTATTTATTACTCCACCTCCTTAAATTATAATTAATAAATTATGATATAATAACCTCAAAATATTACATATAAAGATATTTTTTATGTTAAGGTAATTACCTAAATTCATCTCCAATTTCATCAAATGGGTTCCAAAATCATTATTCGTGTGTATGACAGACTACCACCTCATGAACTGATGTCATTATTTTTTTCATTATCACTAATAATGATTATTTATGATGATTTATATAAATTATATAAATTATCATTATCACATAATTATTTTAAAATAGTTCATTGGAAGGTATTACAAAGAAATAGAGAATCTACAATGCTTATAAGTACTTGGTGTGACATGATCTAATGACCTCCTTTAAGACCCGTAGAGACATAACCACTAGGATACACCCCTTGGGGAATCATATAATTATTCCTATATAGTAATTATTTTATATATAACTTTTTTAATTTATATTTATTAGGTTATACAATAATTCCACTAGTGTGTATGGTGGACTGCCACCTCCTGAAGCGATGTGAGTTGGTTTTCACTAACGATTTGCATATAAGATAATAAGGATAATATTAATGAATATATGTGAAATAAATGACATAATTATGATATTAATGATATATTTATCATTATGTGAAGATAAAATATCATTTTATTTCTTACCTTTTCACTCATTGAATGATTGACACCTCATTCATGTACGTATGGACTACCACGTTCACAGAGCGACGTGACTCTCTCTTTTCATCACCATAACTCATGGATGATATGTAAAAGTATATTTAAATTAATAATATTTTATTTACAATATTATGATAATTATTAACTGAAATAATATTAATTATATCCTTTCCATAATGATCATTGAAAAATGGAAATGTAAATCATGCGTTTGTACAACCCATCGTCTTCATGATTGAAGGGTACTTCATTTATCAAAAACATCTTTCAAGATTGTTATTAAAATTCTAATAAATGTATAAATATTATTATTATTATTATTATTATTATTATTGAGGTGATATAATCATCATAAATGTAATAGGGTAAAAAACAAAAAATTTAAACATATATGAGAAATAAAGTTGTTATTACCCAAAACATGATTACAATAAAAAATTAGCAATAAAAAGGTAATTAATAGATGTAAGTAAATCATATAGTTTTTAATATATATTTTTTGGTTCTATAATATATTTATAATGTGTTTATATTTATTATACCTAAGGTTCTAACATGTATAATGGAAGTTGAGATTTATGTTAAGGGATTTCTATTCTATCTTTTATTTTTGAGAGACATATGCAAAGTCCCCACTCCTTTATTTTTTTTGGTTTATATAATGCTCATTTGACATGATATATAATTAATATCATTATTTTAATGATATTTAATGTTTAATTTTATATTATTCTTTAATAGTGGGTTTGATCCAAAATATTACCAAAGCGAATATGGATTTCTGACTCACTTTTTTACTTCTGTGACACACAATTGATATTCACCACATATTTATTTTATATGGATTATAAACTAACAATTAATTTACTTTTTTGATGTTTATATTGAAAATTATTATTATTACATATAAATTTTATGATATCTCTTTCATGGGGATTATTTTTCAAATTTTACCAAAGTGGTAATGGTCTTAGGTTAAAATCTCATCATTTATCAGGATAGTTTATGATTATGTAACCAATGTTGAAATATTATGATATACCACTAATTAATTGTCAATAATTATCATATAGTATATTAATTCATGATATTTTCATGTAATATTACCATTTATAGACCCTTTGGTTCTTAACAATGTTGAGAAAATGTTTTTAATAACAGTCATATTTATATATCTATTCTGTCAAAAATCCATTTCATTTAAAATCCAAACATCCTAAAAATGTTTTTGATTTTATTTTAATTATTCAAAAAAATTATTAAAGAAATTTATACCAACTTTTTACTGTATACGTTTTTTTTAAAGGAATATTCATTTTGTTTTCTAAAATATTCAAAATTGACTTTAACCAAAAATTTGAAAAGAATAACTATTTTTACATGTACACCATGAACATAATTTTCCACCTTCATAAAAATTAATTGTTTTGAATCATACATTATAAAAATTCAATTATATTTTCATTGAATAAGAGTTTCATAATTATTTGTGATTTTTTAGTTTTAAAAAGTGATTTTCAATGAAATTTTATCCTCCTTAAGGAACGTTCCATGTGATTTATATTTCTAAATAATTCTCCATCTTAGATGAGATCCCTTTTTTATAATTTTATTTGATATAGATATGAACCAAAAATACCATTATTATTATTTAATTTAATGATTAATTATGATAATATGTTTATGAAAATGGTTTCTCTTCCATGATTTATACTATTATAAACTTTTTATGAATCCCATTTCTCTTCCACAGGTTGTACCATAATAAAATATTTATGAAACCCATTTATATTCCATAGGTTAACATGATAAAATTATAATGAAACCTAATTAATTATCCATGGTCTATACAATTACGAAATGATAAAAATGAGTATGAATCCTCTCTCTTTTCTGTAGGGTTTAAAATGATGAAGTGTTTATAAATCTCATTTAGTTTCTTGGGTTTTGAAATAATGAAGTGTTTATAAATCCCATTTAATTTCTTGGGTTACTATGTGATGGATGTTTTATGATCTTTGGGAAAATATACTTGTGATATTCATTATGAGATGATTTGGACATGTATCTCCCTCTAATTAATTGGGTAAAGATTTATATATCATGAGAAAGACATGACTAGAATGTGGAGTGAACTTGGTTCAGTAAGGGGATTTATATGTTATGATGGTCTTGGGAGTGAATTTTATCCCATATGATAGTTTGGAAAGTGAACCCATTAAACTGTGACGGAATTTATTGTGATCTTTGAATAATATGGAAACTACAATGTATACTTATTTATATGGCACAATGTTTTTAATTCTTATAATATTATGACCTCATAGCTCATGTTCTTTGATTACATTATGATTAATCTCTTTTGACCATCCGATATTTATTGCATGAATCAAAATTATTATCTTCTATATGTGATTATGGTTTTCCAATTTTATACTCATGTTATAATAACCTTATATTTAAGTTATGATTACATATCTCCCTTTCATACCTTTTGTTTTCATTCGATCTCACCCATTCTTATGTTTCTATTCCTTAGGTTATGAAAAAGGTATTAAGTAGGGTATTTTTGTGACGTGTACCAAGGTATAATATCATTATTAGATATTTCAAAAGTTCTTTCAAAAAATTATAATATTGTAAACCTATTATCCAAATACTTTACACTATTATGGACCTCATGCATGAGTTTGAGTAAAGTATTTAATATTAATATAAAATGGCGTAATATCCTTGAACTAAAATCCCGAGTAATTACGAATTATGTGTCAAAGGTTGTTTTCTATGGGAAAACCCTTACCAGGATATTATGGATCAACTTTTGAGAACTAGACAAAGATATTTTTGGGAGTTCCCAAAAAATGAAATAATAGTTTAGGTAGTGGAAACACACTTAATAAGGCCTGCACAAGAATTATGAACAAACAAAATAGTTTCCAAAGAAGGTACCAAAACACATGCTTTCATTATTTAAAACATGAATATATTTCCATATTTTTAAATAATGTAATGGAATATATATATTATCATTATTTTAATGTAATTATCTTGAAATATAGTTAAATACCATAAAAATAATGTTTTGTATTTTATTCAAAAAAATCAACCCGTTGTAACCATGTATCTCAAGGATATCTCAAGGGATGTATAGATGTAATGGAAGGATAAAAGTAGAACAAACTGAATGAAAAATATATTCTTTTTCAAAATAAATTTAATGGAATAGTTAAAGAAAAAAAAATTCTGAATACAACCTAAATAAGAGTTTGAAATTTCCTATTGAACAAAATGTATCTTTTAAAGATAAGAATAAGAATTTAAAATGAGAAATAAGATCACATACTACTGAAACTAAAGAATATAATGTGAAAGTAGTATCCCAAGTAAACTTATGTGTAGAAAAAATAATGATTCTTTCAAGGATAAATAAGGTAGATATAATGTTTGGAAATTAAAAGTATAAATTGCAAAATTTAAGGAGATCATTAATTGTAAGAGTACATAATGGAGAAAATCAAGTAACTTCGGCCATGAAGATAAGATCAAGATAAAGGTAAGTGAAGAGAAGTTATTTTCTATCAAAACAATTTCATACTGAAATATTAATTCCAAATTTAAAGGAAAAAAGTAAAATTGGAGTCTATAATTAGACTACATCTTCCTTAACATAAGTAAATACGAAGTTCCCCTCTTTCAATGTATCTAAATTCTATAAATTTTGTTACAGTGTTACTGTTTTTAGTGGGAGATATGATTCTTTTTTAGGTGTTATAAAAATATGAAAAATGATATTATGCACGATTAAATGTTAAAATTTATGATTGGAGTAGTGCAAGTGATGCACGCTTATCGTAGGTCATGAAAAAAAATAAAATTTATAAGTTATTTCATAGTATAGCATAGTGGAAAATAAGGGTCATCTCACTTGAGGGGCATAAAAATTGTCTACATACAAAATCTAATTCAACTAAAATACATATTTTAGTTGTTTTTATTATTTTATGAAAATATTTAAATTTGATAAGATATATGTAATTCTAAAAATAAAACTAACATGTAATGACATAATGCGATTTTTAAAGAAAGGACATTACCTTTGTGGTTTGGTTTATGGGTTCCATCATTCTTGTTGTTGTTTTTTTGTTAAAATTTAGTTTTATAGTTTACTTATTAAACATCACTATTAAAATAAAAATCTTTTATTTAGTGATTTTGAAATATTTAATTTCTTTTTCAAATTAAATTCCAACTCCTCAAATAATCAAGGTTTATGGCACACCTCAATCGACAATGTGACACCTTCCAAGACCCAACTCCATTATTAGTAGTTTTTCCCAAAAAAATTGATAGACATCATAGCATTAAGGGATTATGTTTATTATAAGGTAGGTATTTTTTTAATAAAATAATATAAGTGAGATTGATTTTAGTGACATGGTGGAAAATCACCACACATATACACTTCCCTCTTTCTCACCAAAAACAAAAATACATCATATGAATTGAAGTTCATAATGAATGGAAACACCACTTACTTCACCAAGGCCAAGACTCTGTTTAACCCCTCATTTTTTATGGTAAGAGTCCATGATGGTGAGAATGAGAAAAATATAATATAATAAAATAAATAATAATAATAAATAATGAATAAGAAAAAAATAATATAATAGAATAAAAATGGAAGAAGAAAAAGAGATAGATATGAAAATAAAATAAAATAAAATAGAAGTGTGTAGAATTATAAGAGAATAAAATAATAATAAAAAAGGATAAGAAAATAAGAAAATATTTAATAATTATGTAAAAAGAAGAAGAAGAAGATGTGGGAAGTAGAACACAATTTAAATTAAATGAAAAAATACATAGGTTATAATAAAAATAAATAAAATAAAATTGAATAATAAGATTTAACTAAATAGAAAATAAAATTAAATTTAACAAACATAAGTATCCCAGAATATTCTCTAGAATATAGCCTCTAGTAGTGATATCCATCCCTCAGAAGAGGTTGAGCCTCTTCATTTATAGATAATGGAGAACGATGGGTCAACATACCTCTTGAAAATATCTCTAAATATATATATATATATATATATATATATATATCTTTTCTAAATACCCATGAGACTCACATGTGAGTTATTTGGAAACACCCAAATATCTTGGATATTCGAATCAGGCATCGTGGTCTAAATTCCACAGAAGAAGCCATATCGTCGGTGTGCATGGATTTTATGGGCTGATATGGTGGTTCTGAATGATGAATCCATGTGATGGTCAATCATGGTGGAGGTTGGAATTCAAGATGATGTTTGTGGAAGAAAAGAGAATATGATGTGAAGTATTCTAGCTGTTGTTAATTTTTTTGAGGAACACCAGAAACAGAAAGATGTAGATCATCATCATGAAAATAATTGTTGTGATAATAACCGAAGGCTGGAAGAAATATCTTGATGAAGTACATAAGTGACCGCCGACACTGATTCATCATGATGGATTCTGAGATCGATTCATCTTATAAATTTCTAGTATCTTTAATACACTAGATATAGAGTTTTATAAAAAGATGAATGTTTTAGAATGGATGAATCGAATGTTAATTGGGATAACATAAAATTAGGTAGAACTTTTTTCTATTTCAAATTGGTCAAATGAAAAAGAACAAAATTATTTATTGTATATTAAATGGTGGTGCCAACTTATCATACAAGAACTGACAATGATTCATCATAGTGAAGATGAGACCAATTCATCAGGAACATAATAAAACTGATAATGCCATTAGATGTTGAGGTTCATTGGACAAGGAATCATCAATATGTGAAATTGTTGACAAATGAGAAATACATCAAGGACATTTCAGATATGTTATAACTATTAATGTTTAGTCAAAGAGTGTTTTTTTGAATCTAATAGATTTATCTCAATGTTTAAACAAGTGTTTTCATATTAGTATGGATCATCTGCTTGAGAATAATTTTAGTATTTAAAAGTGGTCATTATAATTTCCCAACATCAATATTGAACATGTTCTCATCGTAATGATGAATAATAATGAGGAAATAGATTTAATAATTTTTTTGTTAAATTAAATATGTCAGATATTTTGGGATGATCTGATAATCACCTATACATATTGATAAGATTTGAAGAAGTCAAAGATGAATAATTAAATGAGTGAGAAATTTAGAATTTATGAATTTTGTTGACTAGGAAGTGAAATTTTTTTCCTACCTTTTCCATTATTGGGTGCCTATAAAATTAGAGCAAAATACATTTGTATATATCATGGAACTTGAATTATTATGGAGCACTAAGATCTCTGACATTCATTTTGTCAGTTATAGAGTTTCCAACCATAATTTGTTTATTATGTAGATGATGGGGAAGTTCCTTAAAAATGAGTCCATCAGAGTGAGGTTCAATCCAAACATCGAAGAAAGTTTCAACAAACGTGGTTCCCTCGGAGCAAGACAATCAGAGTATTCCAATCGGAATGAAATCCATCGGAGCAAGGTTCATTAGACTGAGTTACATCGGAAAGAGGAACTGTGAGGTACTGATTGAGTTATTACTTAGTTGAAAAAGGTATAGGAGAAGGAGAATCCGACTGTGGATGATCGAATGAGGACCATCAGAAAACATTTACCAGAATGAGGTTGATCAGACCGACTTCTATGGAGGAAGTTTTATAGACTGATTTTCTGGAAGAAGTTTCAAGAACAACAACTTCCTTAGATAATTGTTGATATTCTTAATTATTGAATGAATTTAAAGTTTGATTATACTTATATATATAGGAAGTTAATAATTTATGAAGTTAATTATAAAATAAGAAAGAAATTAAATCTTATAACTATAGATACTTACCAATTATTGAAAAGGATTTATTATTTGTTGGGGTGTATAACCTACTATAGGAATTGGGTATGTAATATGATAGTTGGGAGGTAAACCAACTATAACTGGAATATTTCAACTGGGATTGTAGAATAGTTTTCTACTTGTGCCTTTGTATATGAAAAGAACATAGTAAATGAATCCATGTTGGTGGGGCTATCTAGAATGGAAAATTATAGGTATTTTTACTGAAACATGTAAATATTATGTGTAGCCTTTTAATTATATTTTTTGCATTTTAAATGTGATTTTGAGATGTTTTTTCAGTGTATCATAACTTTAATAGGTTTTAGAGAAAGATAAATTTTACTTATGATGTTAAGAAAATTTATTATAAAATAAAAAGGAACCACTAATTCACCCCTCCTCTCAGTTCTCTTTATCCTATTTGGAATGAACAGATAGGATGTAAAAAAGTTCTATAGTAGAAGATACCCACTATTCATAGGAGCTATATCAAAGGATATAAGAAGAAAACATGAAGTTGATAGAGGATAATAAGTCTCAAAAGATCCATGTTAGTGTAAAAAAATTGATTTTAAAAATAGAAAAATATTAAATATGAGCAATCTTGATGCATAAACTGATCTAAGGGTAAATAATGATTCTGAGACTGAGGAATTAGATGAGATGTCTCTAATATTGTATAGTGTAAAAGTTATATCCAAGGAGGTGGTACTTGAATAAAAATATGTTGAATACCAAAGGGCCAAGTAGGATGAACTTATTAAATATAGAGGATAATTGGTCAATGTGACTCAAATGGTAATGTAAGAGAGGGTAATACCTCATGATTCCATTTCTATATTGAATACTAAGTTTAAAGAAAAAAATGACATATTGGATAAGATATCTAAATGGAAGAAAATCAGGGAATAAATGAATGATATACTTGAGATAAAACGAAAAATGATCTAGAAACTAGAAAATGAATTAATCTTGGTCTAAAGGAAAGAGTAATAATCAAATACGAAGGAAAATAATATTCAAAATTATTATTTAGAAATTTTATTTAATTATTCCCCAGAAGGTGGTAGTTTGATGAAGGAAATTATACTATATGAAATTTGAAGTAGGAATGAATGATTATGTAATACCCTGATATTTTGTAGTTTTTTTCAAATAAATTTAGACATTTTCTCATTTTTCATTACCCAAAACACGATGTTTAACTTGGGTGAAATGTAACACTAATTTTCTCTTGAGATACATGGAACATCGAGCTTAAACAAAGCATGACTTACAATTAAGAAATTATAATATAATATTATATTATTACCTAGCCATTTGATTTATGGGTATGAATAGTATTAAAAAATTTATGAGAATATATGGTTTACATAATTATATATAATTAATTTATTGGTGACCAATTAATTATAAGAGAAAATAAAAACTATTTGAAAAAAAGTAATCTTTTTTAAAAAATATTTTTTTCAAACACCCGATAATAATTTATCTCAATAAATTAAATAAATAACTTTTAAAGAATATTTTTAATGAATTTTATATATTATATATTCAATCAACTATTTAAAAATAATATTATGTGTTTTCTAAATAAAATACAAGAAAAACAATCTAATTTTATGTTTAAAAATTATTTTTCTAAAAAGAAGTTCTATTGCCTTTTTTCATCCTTATTTTAAAAACAATTTTCATCAGTTTTAGAAATATATTTTACCAAATGATTTTTTTAATCATAATTTGAAAATAATATTACAATGAATTTATGATAATTTTCAAAAAATAATAAAATTTTTAATGAATAGTGAAGAAAAATGAATTTTAATCGAAAGCGGCCATTTCATTTAAAATATTTATAAAGTTAAAATTATATTCTAATTTAAAATTATATAAAGTATATATAAATTAAACTTATTTTTTCCATTTAAATCAGTTTTATATATAATTTTGATATAAAAAATTGTAACCTTTTGAACAATTTCTCTTTGAAAACCCTTCATTCTCGTCATGTATATGAGATTAATTATAAATTAAATACTCTAATTTTTTTATATAATTATGAAAAGTGGATTAAATATTTCTAATGTGAATTATTTATATTATCTAATAAGGTAAAATTAATTTATAACCCAAATGAATAGTAAAAACATTAAAAACTAATTATTCTAGTTAAGGTAAAAATGGGTTTATTGGGGGTTAAACTAAAAAAATAACGGTTATAATGAAAAAATAAATTATAAAAGATATATTATGGATATTATTATAAACATTAATTTATAATTATTTGTAATACTATATTTTTTATCCATGCTTTAGGATAAAAACGTGGGTACACCTTTTACTTTAAAAATAATTACAACTGTGTGACCTTCCTCCCTTATAAAAGGCCTCCCATTATCCTTTATTATATACAACATAAAACAATAATGTTTCATAAAATCACTATAAAAAATCTTAAAATATTGATTAATATCATCCTAGAATCACTATTATTGATATAAATCTAATGTAGTATCGATTTTGGTGAAATCTTAAATAGGATTCCCGAAGAAGAGGAAACGTTCTTCTAGGAGCTTTTTTATTTTATTTATTACTCCACCTACTTAAATTATAAATATTAAATTATGATATAATAAATCCAATATATTACATATAAATACATTTTTTATGTTAAGTTAATTATCAAAATCCATCTCTAATTTCATCAAATGGGTTACAAAATCATTATTCATGTGTACGACAGACTACCACCTCATGAAATGATGTTATTCATTTTAAAATTATCACTTATCATGATTATTTATGATGATTTATATAAATTATATAAATTACGTTTATCACATAATTATTTTAAAATAGTTTAGTGGAAGGTATTACAATGAAATGGAGAATCTAGAATGATTATAAGTACTCAGGGTGACATGATCTAAGGACCTCCCATGAGACTCGTAGAGATGTAACCACTAGGATACACCCATGGGGAAATTACTTAATTATTATTATATAGTAATTATTTTATATATACCTTTTTTAATTTCAATTTATTAGGGTATAAAATAATGTCACTCGTGTGTATGGTGAACCACCACCTCCTGATGCGATGTGAGTCATTTTTTCACTAATGATTTATATATATGATAATAAAGATAATGTTAATGAATATATGTGAAATACATGACATAATTATGATATTAATAAAATGTTTATCATTATTTAAAAATAAAATATCATTTTATTTCTTACATTTTCACTCATTGAATGATGATAACCTCATTCAAGTACATGTGGACTACCACCTTTACAAAGCGACGTGAATCTCTCTTTTCGTCACCATACCTCATGGATGATATGTAAAAGTATATTTAAATTAATAATATATTATTTATGATATTATTATCATTATTAACAGAAAAAATATTACTTACATCCTTTCCATAATTATCATTGAAAAATGGAAATGTAAATCATGTGTATGTATGACCCACCGTCTTCATTATTTTTTTAAAAGGTTGGGGCCGAAGCCTCATTTTTTATTATTAAATCAAAGCAAAGTCCTCTTTTAACTGGGTAGAGGGAAACCCATTACATAGCCTGAAGGCCCAGTGGGCTTGTAGCGCATTACATAGCCCGTAGGCCCAGATTCTATGGCTAATTCACATTCTGTGAATAGTAACCTACTGCTACAGTACCACACAGTATCGCCGCTGCTACAGTGCCCTGCCGCCGCTACAGTACCCGCTGATGAACAGTGTCACCGCTGCTACAGTATCGCTACAGTACTGTTACAGTACCTGCTCCCCATGGGTTTTGAACTCCCATTTTCCATGTAGCCTTACGGGGTGCTTACCACTAAGCCAAACCCCAACTACACCCACCGTCTTCATTATTATGGGGAACATCATTTCTAAAAAATATATTTCATGACTATTATTAAAATTATAATCAATGTAAAAATATTATTATTTTATTATTATTATTATTATTATGGAGTTAATATAATCATCGTAAATTTAAGAGGATAATAAATAAAAAATTCAATCATATATGAGAAACAAAGTTGTTATTACCCGAAATAGAATTATAATAAAAAATTAGTAATAACAAGGTAATGAATATTTATAAGTAAATAATATATGTTTTAATATCTATTATTTTGGTCCCATAATATATTTATAATGTGATTATATTTATTATAAAGGATGTTCTAACATGTATGAAGGATGTTTATACTTATGTTAAGGTATTTCTATTCTATCTTTTATTTTTGGGAGACAAATGAACAGTCCCCACTCTTTTATTTTTTTGATGTATATAATGCTCATTTTACATGATATATAACTAATATCATTATTTTAATATTATTTAGTGTTTCATTTTCTATTATGATTTAATAGTGGTATTGATCCAAAATATTACCAAATCGATTAAGGATTTCTGACTCACTTTTTTTACTTCTGTGACACACATTTGATATTAACCACCTATTTGTTTTATAGGGATTATATACTAACAATGAATTTATTTTTGATGGTTCTATTGAAAATTATTCTTATTACATATCAATTTTATGATATCTCTTTCATGGGGATTATTTTTTAAATGTTACGAAAGTGGTAATGGTCTTGAGTTAAAATCTCATCATTTATCAGGATAGTTTATGATTATTTATCCAATGTTGAAATATTATGATATAACAATCATTAATTATCAATAATTAGCATATATTATATTAATTTATGATATTTTCATGTAATATTACCATTTTATCCACTCTGGTACTTAACATAATTTAGAATTTTTTTAATAACAATCATATTTATATATCTCCTCGGTCAAAAATCCCTTTTATTTCAAAACCATGTTTCCTAAAATTTTTTTTGATCTTTTTTAAATTATTAAAAATAACTATTAAAGAAATTTATACCAATTTTTGACTATATAAATTTTTTGGAAAAGAATATTCATGTTTTTTTCTAAAAAATTCAAAATTGTCTTTAACAAAAAATTTAAAAAGAAGAACTATTTTTACATATAAGGAATGAACATAATTTTCCACCATAATGAAAATTAATTGATTTGAATCTTATATTTTAAAAATTAAATTATATTTTCATTGAATAGTAGTTTCAAAATTCTTTTTGAATTTTTAGATTTAAAAAGTGATTTTCAATGAAATTTTATCTTCCTTAAGAAACATTCCAAGTGATTTATATTTCTAAATAATTATCCATCTTAGATGAAATACCTTTTTATAATTTATACTTTGATATGAATATGAACAAAAAATACCATTATTATTATTTATTTGAATGGTTAATGATGATAATATGTTTATGAAAACTATTTCTCTTCTATGAGTAATACTGTTATAAAATTTTTATGAATCTCACTTATCTTCCATAAGTTGTACCATAATAAAATATTTATAAAACCCATTTCTGTTCTATATGTTAACATGATAAAAATATAATGAAACCCGATTCATTATACATGGTTTACAAAATTTGGAAATGATAAAAATGTATATGATTCCTCTCTCTTTTCTGTTGGTTTTGAAATGATGAAGTGTTTATAAATCTTATTTAATTTCATGGGTTTTGAAATAATGAAGTGTTTATAAATTCCATTTATTTTCTTGGGTTATGATATTATTACTGTTTTATGATATTTTAGAACATATAATTGTGATATTAATTATGAGATTTTTGGTACATATATCTCCCTCTAATGAATTGGTTAAATATTTATATATCATGAGTAAGACATGACTAGAATAAGGAGTGAACTTGGTTCAATAAGGGAATTTATAAGTTATGATGGTCTTGGAAGTGAATTTTATCTAATATGATAGTTTGTAAAGAGAACCCATTAATCTATGATAAAATTTATAGTGAACCTTAAATACTATGGAAACTACAATGCAGGCTTATGTGTATGACACAATGTTTTTCCTTATTATAATGTTATGATCTCATGGCTCATGATATTTGATTACATTATGATTCATTTCTTTTGAACATGTGATATTTATTCTATGACTCAAAATTATGATCTTCTATATGTGATTATGGTTTTCCAATTTTATACTCATGTTATCATACCCTTATGTTTATGTTATGATTTTGTATATCCCTTTCATACCTATTTTTTCATTTCATCTCACCCTTTCCTATGTTTCTATTCCTTAGGTTATGAAAAAGGTATTAAGTATGGTATTTTTGTGAAGTGTACCAATGGATAATATCATTATTGGATATTCCAAAAGATCTTTCAAAAAATTATAATATTGTGAACCTATTATCCAAATATACTACACTATTATGAACTTCATGCATGAGTTTGAGTAAATTGTGTAATATTAATAAAAAATGATGTAATATCCATGAAATAAAATCCTGAGTTGTTACAAATTATGTTTCAAAGGCTGTTTTCTATGGGAAAGACCTCACCAGGATATTATGGATCAACTTTTAAGAACTAGATAAAGATATTATTGGGAGTTCACATGAAAATAAATAAAAGTTTAGGTAACGGAATCACACTCAATAATGACTATACAAGAATTACGAACAAACAAAATAGTTTCCAAAGAAGGTACATAAACACATGATTTCATTATTGAGAACATGGATATATTTCCATATTTTTAGATAATGTAATGGAATATATATCTCATATTTTTTTTATGTAATTAATTTTTAATATAGTTACAAACAATAGAAATAATAATTTTTATTTTATTCAAAAAAATCAACCTATGGAAACCATGTATCTAATGGAAATCTCAAGGGATGTATTGATGTAATGGGAGGAGAAAATAGAACACACTGAATGAAAAATATATTCTTTTTTGAAATAAAATTTCTTGGAATAGTTAAAGAAAATAAAAAAAGTTAATACAACCTAAATAGGAGTTTGAAATTTACCATTGAACAAAATGTATCTTTTAAATATAAGAATAAGAATTGAAAATGAGAAATAAGATCACACGATATTGAAACTACAAAAAATACTGTGAAAGCAGTATCCTAAGTAATGTTATGTGTTGAAAAAATAATTATTCTTTCAAGGATAAATAAGTTAGAAATATTGTTTGTAAATTAAAAGTATAAATATTAAAATGTAAGGTGATCATTGATGGTATAAGCACATAAGGGAGAGAATCATGTAATTTGGCCAATAAAGATAAGATCACAAAAAAGTTCAGTGAAGAGAAGTTATTTTTTATCAAAAAAAATTTATACTGAAATATTAATTCCAAATTGAAGGAAAAAAAGGAAAATTGGTGGTCTATAATTTGACAACATCTTCCTTAACATAAATAAATAATAAGTTCCCCACTCCCCATGTATTGAAATTCTACAAATTTTGTTAAAGTGTTGTTGTTTTTAGTGGGTGATATGATTATTTTCGAGGTGTTATAAAAATAAGAAAAATGATATTATACATTTTTAAATGCTCAAATTTATGATTGGAGCAGTGCAAGTAATGCACACTTGTCCTTGGGTATGGAAAAAATAAAATTTATAAATTGTTTCCTAGTGTAGCACAATGTAAAACAAGGGTCATCTCACATGAGGAGCATAAAAATTTTCTACTTACTTAATCTAATTCAACTAAAATACATAATTTAGTTGTTTTTATTATTTTATGAAAATATAGAAATTTGATAATATATATATAATTCTAAAAATTAAACTAACATGTAATGACATAATGTGATTTTAAAAGAAATGAATTTGCCTTTGTGGTTTGTTTTATGAGTTCCATCATTCCTGTTGTTGTTTTGGTTGTTAAAATTTAGTTTTGTAGTTTAATTATTAAATATCACTATTAAACTACAATTCCTTTAGTTAGTGATTTTGAAATATTTAATTTTATTTTCAAATTTAATTCCATCTCCTCAAATAATCAATGTTGATGGAATACCTCAATCGAGAATGTGGTACCTTTCGTGACCCAACTCTATCACTAGTAGTTCTGTCCACAAAATGGATAAACATCATAGCATTAAGAGCTTATGTATATTATAAGGTAGGGATTTTATTAATGAAATAATATAAGTGAGTTTGATATTAGTGACATAGTGGGAAGTCACCACACAAATACACTTCCCTATTTCTCACTAAAAACATAAATACATCATATGAATTAAAGTTCATAATGAATGGAAACACCACTTTCTTCACCATGACCAAGATTCTGTTTAACCCCTCATTTTCTAGGGTAAGAGGTCATGATGTTGAGAATGAGAAAAATATAAGAAAATAAAATAAAAAAATAATAAATAATGAATATGAAGAAATAAAAAAATAGAATAAAAATAAAAGAATAAAGAGAGAGAGATAGAGAGTGGGAAATAAAATAAAATAAAATAGAATAGAATAGGGTAGAATTAGAAGATAATAAAAGAAGAATAAGAAAAATAAAAGAAAAGAATAAAATATTTAAGAATTAAGTAAAAAGAAGAAGAAGAAGAAGTGGGCAGCAGAACACAATATGAATAAAATGAAAAGAATACTTAGGTTTTAATAAAAAAAAATTAAAAAAAAATAGAATAATAAGAATGAACTAAATATAAAATAAAATAATATTTAACAAAAAAAAGGATCTAAGACTCTCTTCTAGAATATGGACTACAGTGGTGATCTCCCTCCCTCGAAAGAGGTTAAGCCTCTTCATTTATGGATAATGGAGAACCATGGGTCAAAATTCTTCTTGAAAATATCTCTAAATATTTATAACTATATATCTTTTTTTTAATGCCCATGAGACACACATGTGAGTTATTTAGAAATACCAAAATATATTGGATGTTCTAATCAGGTATCGTGAACTAAAATCCATAGGAGAATCTATAACATCAGTGTGCATGGATTTCATGGGTCGATGTGGTGGTTCTGAATAGTGAATCAATGCGATGGTCAATAATGGTGGTCTCAAAGAGTTGTAGTAGTGGCCAATGTCATAGACCAAGGTGTAAGCGCCTAAAAAATTGGTTGTGAAATGTCTTGGTGATGAAGCATGAGAGTAAAATGTGGGATGATGTTATTTCTATAAAATTTGAACATTAAACCCTCGATGTAGTCCCACATCGAAAGGTAAGTGTGGGCGGTCATTTATAAGTTATTATGTTACTTAACGGCTTAGAATCCCACACTAGTGGTGGGGATCCTCATGCACAAACACCCATAAAATGGTATATGCCACACCACTTGGCCCAAATAGGCATCTCCCAAACCCTACTATTTGGTTTCTCCGACATCCATGCATTTCCTTATCATCCCCTGAAGGCTCTCTTGGTGGCCTGCTAAGCCGATTCACCCTTATTAGGGTTTTCTATGTAGTATTGGGCCTCTGGTTTATTGATTTATAAATCTTGGGTTTTTTTCCACATTAACTATAACAAAAATGATAATAAAATTCTAAAAATGTTAAAATAAATTCCAAATTTTAAATTTAAAACAAATTAATTCATTTAAAAACATTTAAAATCCATTTCAATAATTTCAATAATTTTATTAAAATAATGTATTATAAGTTAATATTCATTCAAGTACATCAAAAAATTATTTGAACCTAATTAAAATTGTTCAATAAATATGATTGTTTAAAAAAACCACTCTTAAACCATGTTTTTCCTTGAGCATTAATTCTCAACATTGAAAATCAGAGGTAACTAAGGTTACAATTAATCAAATATCAAAATAATAAAATAATTTTTTTATTAATGTAAAATAACTATTTTAATAATACACATAAAATATCAATTCAATTCTTAATTTTTAAGGGAACATCAAACTTATATATTTCACTTTCTCCCATTATAAAATGATGGAACTTATTATTTCATCCATTAAAGCTCCTGAATTTATTGTTACTAATAATACCAAGTCATGAAAAACCTCACTTGTTAATATTTTCTCTCATAAATCAATATAATATTCATAACATAGTTATGATCATATCATTAGAACATACTCTTTATCCACAATTATGAAAATTTAATATTTTTTTTACCTTGTAAAGAAACAAATCACATGAAAACATGAGTGATTTGTAATTATGTTTTTAGTGACTTAGAGTCTTAAGGTAGATATGAATTGATGTTAAAAAACTAAGGCTCGTGGAGGAGGTTTCTTGATAAATTAAATTTTATGATATTCAAAAGTAAAATCTTTATTACAATCTCCGATTTAATATAGAAACAACCAACTTCCTATAAACATAATGTTTGGTTATTATTAAAATAATGAATAATGAATTATAATATATTTCATGAATCTTCAATACATATTTTATTTTTGTCAATTATTTTTAAAAAATAATGATTATAATTTATCTCACATCCACCACTAAACCACACATGATAAAAATCATAGGTCTGGTGGTGGTGAATTTTGACAATCCTATGTCACAACATATTGTTTTTCTTCCATTTATTTTTCATTTTCATTGTTATATTTTCAAGAAGGGAAAAATATAAACCATAATGAATGAATCAATAAACCTTACCAATTCCTAAGACAAAACCCCACAACTTTTCATTAAAATATAGATCATACATTTTACCAAAATTCCTTTCACCCCCACAGATCAACTTAAAAATATCATGATAACACTAAGAGGAGGGTATGAATGGATAACATGGATTGAAGCACAGTTCATCCTTAACAAGGTCATTCATGGTCTTAATAGTACAAACAAGTATTGATGTCAAGGTGGTATCAAGGATATAATATTTTCAAAATATTCCTCATTCCTTTTAAATGTTATTTTTTATATTTATGGCTTTAAGAACATTAGATGAATATTCTAGAAGGAGACATGTCCCAAGTTCACTCAAGAAATAAGCTAAAGAATAAATAAAATTAATTTTTCTATAAATATTTTCAGAAATAGAGAATATTACATTATACAATCATCAATTCATGGATAATAATAACAATTTAATTCACATGAATTTCAAAAATTCAAAGAGTAAAAAATGATATTGAAATACCATTTATATGAAATAATTAATTCCCTAAAATCATGAGTCCTCATTTCAATAACCATGTTTTAATATAATCATTCAATTATAAATTTTACTCATTAATTATAAATATCAATATAATCTAAAACATTGCATCATAAGATTTCCTAAAAACACATTTCTCCTAGATAAATCAAGTAAATTATAAATTCAAATGTAGTCAGAGAAATTCTAGTTTAATGCTCAAAACTTGTCCCAATAAAATTACAGGGAGTTCAAAAATAGTATGTGAATGACTGAAATCCCTATTTTAGTTAGATTAGTATTCTTTCCTCCTTGGCTACTTGGGGTAATATTTGTTCCATCATGCCCCTATAAAATAAAATTACTCAATTAATCATAGGTATCATTTCATTTGTGATAAAAAATATAGGGGAGTGGGATGAATGATAAAAAAAATTCCTCATACTCAAATTTAATGTACTAGAAATAAAATAAAGATAAATCAGGGTATTATCCCCCTATTGGGACCCACCTTTTTACTACCTCTAGAAGAGAAATACCAGCTTTTATCTATAATCTGATGGTGGGTGTATCTTCTTGGATTTGAACCACCACATTTGGATTTTCCTAATTTTCAATTATTCTTTCTGGACGTGGAATAACCCATGAATATAGTATATAAAATCCTTCATTTCACAAATAAGTATAAATTTTCTTGTGGGGATATCATGAAGTACAGATCATCCTCCTTCTTGGTTACAATAAGTGCAACCTCGTATTTTTTGTCCATTGTATTCTCAATAGAAGATAAATTAATTTAATAATAAAATATAAAGTTATCAGTTATTTTAAATTGAATATAATTTAAATATGAATTATAAAAACAAAAATTATCCATTTCAAAGTGATCGGTCTATATCTTGGTTTTTTTAGGCTAAATAAATTATAATTTTTGATGGGCTTTATTAAATTAATGTTCATAAAAATCAAGGATCTCCATGCGTTCATTATCATGTGAAGGTGATGTTACTTCTTCTTCCTATAAGGAAAAATATATATTGACAAAATCCAAAAATTCAGTGCAGATACAAGTTATACTGAAATCAGATTGAATAAAATCAGAAAAAATTTAATTTAAATTAATATCATCTCTCTATGTTGGTTCTGAATTAATCTCTTTCTTAATGTTAAGGGCCTCTTGAAATTGGATCTTAGTTTATGGAGGAATATAATCCGCCTAAACATTATTTTTTTCAAACGTTATCACTTGGGTGTCTTCAACATCTTTCTTGTCTAGAGATAATTAGAGTGGTGTTGGATAATCCACTTTATAAGTAAAGGGGATATCATGTTGTAGCATATCATCATTCCATAATTTTTTTCTTTCTTGTTGATATCCCACATATATATCAGAAGGCAATTCATCCTCATCAGGAATCCACTCTAGATCATAATGGTCATCATATATATATCCCCTCAAATGGTTTTACTATTGATGGTCTTCAAGTGGGGTCTCAACATCATAGATGTCTTCAATAAAATTAGGAATATCCAGTTTCACTTCCTCACTAGCCTTTAGTATTTTATAATCCACATTTATTTCATAAATCATATCTTCCATCTTTTGAAATGTAATTATAGAGTAATTCCTAGTCATCATATGTTTAGTAAGTTAAATAGTTCCTAGAACATTTGATGGTGAGGCTTTTCCACATTGTGTAGAACTTTATATTGATCATACACCCCAGACTAATTGTTACATGAATTGAAAAAAATGATGAGTTGAGAAAATAATGAAAATATTTTTTATTGTTTTTTAAAGAACAATAAGAACATTAAACAATATATAAATGAAAAAAATTAAACAAACAAATGATTATCTCCTCAATAATGGTTCTAGTTCAGACACACACTGGTCGTGGGGTGTGGAAAAAGCTGATTATTTTCCCCCTAAGTTAATAGTAGTGGTAGTGACCAACGTCATATCTAGAGAGTGGTGTTTTGAATTAATATGTAATGAGTTAAAAAGTAAATTAATTAACTACAATTAAATTAATTGGAAACAAATAACTTTGTTTGTGGGGATTATATTAGAGAAAAGTGATTGGGTTTATAATTGGAATACCTTATGTAATTCTATCATGGTCCCTGAAAAATGAATCCTTTATTTTTAATAATTTTATAAATGAGTCTAATAACAATAGATTCTATTTTTCAACCTTGATTAATGTTTATTGATAATGAAAATAATCCACTAAATTTTCATGGTTGGACTATTCTCTTTCCAATGTGTTAAAGTCACAATTATCTCCTTCTAATTATTTAAGAAAATAAAAAATCACGAATTGAGTACCATAGGTTCCCAAATGAGTCCAATATTTATTACCCACATGTTTATTAATCACCAAACACTTCTATTACTAGACCAAGATCACCAAATTAGTGTTATATAAAACCCAGAATAGGGGGACAATTTTACAAATTAATGAAAGTTAAAATATTCAGATTTGAAATAAAAATATAATTGTATCCCATTAAAATTATGAAATCTTGAATTGAAAAACATTTAACAAATAAAATGATATAGGATAATTTGGTAAAATATAGGACCCTAATATTACATAAGATCACCTCACATTTTCACTAACACAAAAAGTGTCTAACACCCTATTAAAAGGAAAAAATATAGGCATAAGGGGAAGCATACATAATAAAAGTAAAAAGAAATAAATGAAGCAGAAAAAGAGTGTCCAAAAACTGTAGTGGGTGTTATATCTTAGTCATATAATCTTTTTCTATGGCATATCATCCTTGTATTAGTAGATGTAGGTATCCTCTTTATCTCACTCAATTGAATCTTTCTATATCTTCACAATGGTTGAATGTTCCTTTTCAAAGATACTCATCATTTAATCTATTGATATCTTGGGTATTTCTAAATTCCTATAATGATATAAAATTCCATAGTCGTGTTAGTATCATCCAAATTTGGACATCAAGTATTGGCTCAATGGTTGATCACTTCCACCATTGAAACAATTGTAGATCACATCAACTATTGACCAGCAACCACGATCAATCAACTCTTTAATTTATCCCATAATCAACTTTATACATCTATTTTTAATCTAAATTGTCTTATTTAATCTTTCAATCTTTTATCACATTCATTTCACACATCTTACACTCATTTCAGTATCCTGGTTGTACATGCATTGCATTAATGGACTGGGTATCATTCTTGGAAGAATGATATTGTGGGTCAAGCATGTAAGTGATTGGGAGTGGAGAGAGTGGTGCTTTTATAGTGAAAGGGTTTTTATAGAAACAAGAGAGGGTTATTCTAGGAAGTGGCTCATTAGATTGAGCCATTTCATTTAGTTGGACAGTATTGGAAGTGAAAATGGTAGAGATGGATCCTCTAGTTCATCATTCATAGTGCGGTGGTGAATAATCATGGGGTAGTGGTGTAGAAGCGGTGGATCATCTGGTTGCAAGATACATAGAGAAGTATAATAAGTGAACCAAACGTATAAGTTGATGAAATGTAAGATGATGGATCCATGTTTTGGAAAACAACACAATCTTGATTGAGGTTTATCATCATCCTTTATTGCATGAGGGGGTGTAATTTAGATTGCTTAAAATAATCAATATTTCTTAACACAAAATAAAATAATATTATAATAAGAGTATGAATTCCTAATTAAGATGTAAAAAATAATTTTAAAAAATAAAGAATAATAATAATAGTATGAAAAACCAAACATAAGAGAAAAGGATTTATTTTTAATAACATTTTTTTTACCATCACATGATATATTAGTTCAAATTTTTATTATGCATGTAGTTTCATTATTTTGGAAAATAAAAAAAACTAAAACTAATAATAAACTCAATAATAAATAATAAAAAACAAGAAAATTGAAATATTTCTTAGATGAATTATAATATCTTTGTATACAAACAGAGAAATTACTCATGTGAGAAGACTCTAGTAATAAATAGTGTTCCACTAGGAAAAAATTTAGAAATTTCCTTTTTTATGCCCCATGGTTGGCATGTATCAATACTAGTCAATATATCCGTATGTCAACAAGGTGAAATGGATTATTACCCTATAAATGGTTCTAATTTTGACATAGCTAGTCACAGATCATGAAAAAAAATTCTGAAATTTTTCCTAGTGAAACACAATGGCTTAATAGGGTCATTTCACTTGAGGAGATTCACAATTGTTTATTTACATAATCTAATTCCCCAAAAGTGCATATTTTTTGTTTTTTATTATATTATTTAAACAATGGTATTTGAGAAAATATATTAAATGAATTAAATTAAACTAGATGCAATGAAAGAGTATGATTAGAAAGGAAAAAACTTGACCTTTGTGGTTTTGTTTATGGGTTCCATCACACTTCTTATTGTTTATTAAATTCAATTTGATAGTTTAATTATGAAATATCACTCTTAAACTACTATTCATTTATTTATTTATTAATAAATATTGAATTAATATATCAAACTAAATTTTAAATCCTCTTATACTCAAAGTTGATGGCACACCTCAATCGTGAATGCCACACCTTCCAAGACTTAACTCCATCATATGTCTTTTCATTCACTAAACAGATCAACTTCATCGCATTATGTTCATATGTTTAATAATATATAGAGAAATGTTTTAAACCAAATAATATAATAGATATTGAGTTCAGTTTCATAGTGGTAAATATCTACACTCGTATAATTCACTCATCCCACCACAAACATAAAATACATCAAATTATTTAAAGAGTAGATTGAATTGAAACACCACTTACCTATATTGATCCATGACATAGGTTATCCCCTCACTTTTTAGGATAATAGGTCAATATGGTGAGAATGAGAAGAAGTGAAGTGAATAAAAGGAATTAAAAGAATAAATAATGAAGAAGAACACATAAAACAATAGCATTAAAATGGAATAAGTAAGTAATAGAGAGAGAGAAGAAAATAAAATAAAATAAAAATAGGAAGAAGTAAAATTGAATTTAATAATAATAAGAAATAGGAAATAAAATAATAAAATACATAATCATGAAAATAAAATTAAAAAATGATTAATAATAAGAAGAATAAGAAGGGGGTGGTGGAACCCAATTTGATGTTAAAGTAGAAGAATATATATGTTATTATAAAAATAAATAAATGAAAATTTCATAAGAAAAATTAACTAAATAAAAAGTAAAATAAACATATAAAAAGAATAGGTATCCAAGAACCTCCTACATCCAGTGGCCTTTTGTGGTGATCTCCCTCTCTCAGTAGAGGCCAAGCCTCTTCATTTATAGGAAAAAAGATAACCTTGGGCTGACATCTCCCTTTAATATATCTCTAAATCATCATATATATTTTAATATGCATGAGACATGTGTGTGAGTAATATATAAACACCAAAATATTTCATGTGTTTGAATACTGTTTCTTGGACTGAAATCTATGGGGGAAGCCTCAACTATTGTGTGCACAGATTGCATAATTAGACGCGAAGATTCTTGGTGGTGATTACAAGTGGCCAAATAGGTATCATAGTTCCCACAATCCTACAAAAATCACAATGGATGGAGTAAGACTTGAAATGAGCTTCATGGGGTTTCTTGGGGTCTATAGATGATCTATGGTGACTAGGGTGTTCAGAATTGGGAGTAGAGCTCAAGCTGAGCTTGTTTATGGATGGCCTTGGCGGTCCCAGAGATTAGTAGTGGAAGTTGGCATTGTTGATAAAGGAATAACCAGTGGAGAAGCATGGTGTGATATTTATGAGTGAAGAGTCACACATATAAAATTATGGAAGGTTTTGTTTTTATAAAAAGTGAACAGTAAACCACAAATACAGTCCCACATCAGAATGGAAATAGGGGAAACGATCCTTTATAATATATTATGTAGCTATACATCTTGGAATACTACACCAAGATGGGAATCCAGATACACACAGACCCACTCAAATAGTCTAGGCCACATCACTTGGACCACATGAGCTTCTTCCCAACCATACTTAAATGATTCACCTATGGTCACACAGTTCTTCATTAGCCTATGTAGGCTCTCCTGGTGGACTTCTTGGCCAACTGACCTTTCGTAAGGATAACTATGTGGTTGTGGGCCTCTTTTTGAGTGGTTTATAGGGCTTGGAACAAATTTTTAATAATATGAATTATTAAAACACTCTTAAATAAAATTTAAACAATATTCAACTAACTTCCTAATTTTCAAATTTTAAAAAATTCATTCATTTCAAATCATTTAAATACCATTACTATAATTTCCCATATTTTAATAAGTAAAATTATTATAAGGGAATGTCCATTGAAATCAATCGTAATATCATTAGAAACTACAAAAATTATGCATAAAGTATGATTGTGTTAAAAAGGGATATCTTATTGAATATTGAATTGTATGTATATGAGAGTAAAAATAAGCATTAAAGTGTTAAAAATTTCTATCAAAATTGATATTCATGTCCTATAACCTTTTTGGTTTAAAGAGATCATATTATCCATTTTCATTTAACTATGAAGATGGATAATGATACCATGTTGGGGAATTAGTAACAAAAATAATTTTCTTGATTTATTTTTTTATATAACATTTGATATTATTTTATTATTATAATTTTAGAAAAATAATTTAGAAATGGATAAATCTCATACTGAATATAAAATCTATATTCTGTTATAAAATTAAGAGATTGAAAGGTAGTTTTGATAATAATATTTTAATGGTGGAATCCTCATCAACCAAGGAAACACAATCGATGGTGGAATGAAAAAACTATTCAATGTAATTGGTTTCTATAGTTGATTTGTAAAAAGGAAAAAATTAATGGATCACACACATTGAAATTCATTTTTATTCTTCAATTATTTCATGAATGTGTAATTGAGATCACAGTTGTGGTCCATAAAAAAATATTAATGTTATATATATTTTAATCACATGGAAGTAGGTGAGTTAAAAGAAAAAACGAGATAATATTAACAAAATATATTTATTCATTTACCTTGTTCTCTCTCACTATCCTTAGTTGTTTTTTCTATTGATCATTTTTTAGTAATATCACTCACTTGATTTAATTATTTGTATAAGAAAAATTTAAGGTATTTGTTTAAATTGATAGTAAAATTGGAATTTTGATTAACAAGTGTAAAATAATAAATAATTGAGATGAAATAATATGAGTTGTAAAGTGCAATGGAAAATGTGTATTCTATCATATCTTAAATTAATTAAAAGAATATATTATTAATGTGGTAAAAAATTTATTGAATATATCCCTATTCAGAGATAAAGGAGAAGAAATTTAAGAAAACATTGGCATCATTTTTTTTATTTTAGAAGTCTAGTAAGTGGTTTCATGTACTTCCCTATAGAACCATACAAGAAGTATAAAATATGTGGATTTTGTTTTGTTTCACATAATGAATACAAGGTTCGAGTTATAATGGAGAGGAATATGATACCCTTCTATCCCAAGGCAATGTATTTTTCAATGATCCTACATTTTTCATTGATGATCAGGTTTTCTCTTTCTATTTAATGTTTATGGGGGAGTGGGAAGCATCATGAATCCGTCAATATGCCTACCCCAGAATAGGGGTGTTGGAAACATCATGATGACATGACATGAACATTTTTTAGATTCATGAGAGTGTTTCCAAAAAATCTATGTAGGTTTATTTTTAGTTGTATAAAATTGAACCTATATTATGTTTGATTTATTTACAACTAATTAAAAAAATTTGTTGGATAGAGTTGTATTTTTTGTCAACATATATTGATTATTGGTATTGGATTTATAATCCATACATGTTATTATTTGAAATAGAGTTTTTTTGTAACTATTTTAAAGAAGAAATTTTATGAGGAAGTTATTATTTTTTTGAAATTATAGAAAATCAGTTGTTCCCAAAGTTATTAAATGGATCCAAAGTTATTCATGAAGATGAGATAAATATGGTCATGAGTTGTAGAAGGCGGGTTGAGTTGAGAAGAAAAATTACCAAAGGGACTTAGGGTGCATATTATTTATGTTTTCTCAGAAATGGATTTTTTCATAAGTTATTCTAACATTAATTAATATGTAAGTAAATTAGAATTCCATTTTTAATTTTAAAGGATTATAAGAATTCTTTTATATAGGTTTTGGATTTTGTGATTTCTGGAATATTAAAATATATGATATGTTATGGTTGAAAAACATTAGAGTGGTATTACTTTTTAAAACCCATAATATGTGATGGTATAACGGATAATATGTACAGGTGAACAATATTATATATAAAAGTAATCTAGATACTAAATAAAAGTCATTTGGAGTTTTGGAGGAAATGTTAAAAAAATGGGAATTAATTAGATAAGCCTCAATGTGATCTATAAGGGTTATTAACATAATGTGAGAAATTATTCTTAATGTAAAATTGGAAAAGTGTTATACTTTATTGTGATATATAAAGGTAATCAACCCGGTAAGTAATGTTTTTATATATTTAAAATGTAAATATCCACAAATTGGTCCAGTATATAAAATTATTTTCTCTAAAAAAGGGAAATACACAAGATTAAATAATTTCATGGGATGTATGGTCGCACTATAAATAATCATAGAATTATTTTTTTGGATATTATCATTTGAAAGGGTCTACACTTTTAAGAATAAAATCACACCTTAACAATTTTGATATTTTATAATCTTTTGATAATCACAGTGTGTTCTTTAAAAAGTTTAATATAAGATATCATTTAGTTTTTTTTGTCTCTTGTTGTTGACTGTATAAGATTACATAATTAAAAGTTTCTTTTCCGTTGAGGTTTTTCCGAAGACATGTACTTGGGTTTGAGGTCTCAGTAAAATATGTGCCTAACTCATTGAAGAATATGTTTCATCATGTTTCCCAAATTTTAATATCCAATATTTGAGGAGGAAAACATGATAATTTAATAAGTAACATGTATTTAGATATGGTGGTTAGTTTTCGAAAGATTATCCCCATACACTAATGGTAAATTGAACATCTTTAGTGAGAAAAACATGGAAAATATCTATGGATATATATAAAATTAAATTATAGATGAAATAATAATGTATATATTGATGTTATTAACATTTCATGAATTATTATATACTCCATTTAATGATTTTATATGAAATATGCATAATGTGTGTGAAATATTTATATTTTAATACTAAGTATACTTTTTGAGCATTTTTACAAGTAGTCTAACTGATTCAGTTTACTATTTTACTTATAAATATCTCCTTACTGATTAAAATTTTGTGGCTATTGTTTTGTTGGATTCCCCTTCAAATATAAAACATTTAATTAGAAGGTACCGTGAGCCAATTCTGCCATTTGAAGGGTCATATGGTCCTCACAAACAAGACCAAAGAATCTATGAAGAAACTGGACTATTCATGAAGATTGATTTACTAGGATAAATACCGAAGTCCAAATTACATTATTCTCAACCATAGTTCGGGGGACAATTTAATGATTCCAGGATAAAAATTCCAGGGCCTAATAATAACAAAAATAGGACCAAATTATGCATTAAAATCCAGCCCACCATTCTGGCCAAGAAATACAAGTATCAAAAAAATATTGACATTTCTCCTGATGTGGAAATCCATTTGAGATGAGATTTTTCAGTGTGAAATAGGATCTATGGACAGACAACGCTATTGAAGAAATTATTTTTATTTGAGGGAATATTCCTATTCCAAAACCCATTCACATTTTGGACATTAAAAAGACTGGATTGAAATAGACAGATTAGAATTGTTTAATCAACCGAAAATAACATTGGATACATAGGTCCACACGCCTCCAAATTTTGTGATTAGTTGGCCAAATTTATTTTCTACAACTTTTAAGAAGTAGATATCTTGATATTAGGATGTCTAAATAACCAACTGGGTTATGCAAGTGGAGGGATATATTGGTAATGAAAACAGTCCACTTCCTTGGGCTATAAATGTATCACCCTCCTCTTTTTGAAAGGGGTTGGAATTTCAGAAGAGAGGAGATCATATTGTCACGACCAAAGCCTTACCAAAGGCTTGGGAGGACCTTCCATACTCATGTTTTCACTTGAGAGACCATTCCTCCTCTCTTTGTTTTCATTTACTCTTATGTTCTTCATTGTTGTAATTTTGTAAGTCCTTTCTTTTGTAATTCTGTTTTAATGCAAATTTCTTCTTCAATATTTCTTATTCTAGTCCAACTTATGTAGATTAATATTAATGTTCTTCAAATTGTTTAAATACAGCTTAATCCCCTTCCCTTATTTTGATTTCCAATTCAATTTAAAGTTTGTTTTTAATTCTCATCATCGTTCGTGTGTGTGTGTGTTCGACGCACAAATATTTTCTTATCCCTTTATTTATCTTATATTCATAATTTATCATCATAATCATTATAACCAAATTAGTATTCATTTTAATGGCGGAGTAAATCTTTAATTGCGGTGAGTTATAATTTAGGTATGTTAAGTGATTGAGAGATTTTTATCGATGAATATTTTTTAAATTAACATTGTGTATGTTGGACTTTACATGTCATGGATTAATGATTTGTTTTGTTTAACATATGGATTCCATGGATTATTGGAACCATAAATACACTACCACAATCAAGTACTAATTGAGATTAGAATCCATGTTCAGTTAAGTATTGGATTATATCCTTAACACATAGGAATTCCAATCAACGTCAACTTGTGACATGGATGTTAATTCAATGCAATATAAAGAAAAGTTCGAGGATATCACAAGATTAACTACCTAATGATGAACTCATCCCAATCATTATAAAATTATTATATCAATCTTAATGCATAAAATATTTCATAATCTCTACAAATAAACCCCCCAATCCAAATTCAATCAAGTAAAAACAAACAACTATTACAAAGTATCATCGTCGAGGATTCGAGCCGAGTGCTGCTATACACATTAACAGAGAACCGAAACATTGACCAGTCGATAGGTGAAAATAGGTCGTGCTTTTCAAATGGAACCATTTTTGGGGATGGTGCTTTATGTAGTCATTAGTTTCTGGTTATTTTAAAAAAGAAAAAAAAACAAAATTGAAAAAACACAAAGAAAAACCCGTCTTCTCATAAAAATCATAAACGAAAAACAATCAAAGAAAAAACCATCTTCCTCTTTCTTCCAAAATCTCTATTAAATGCCTCGTAGCCTTCAAAATAATCCCTCAGATTTGTTTGACCCTAAAATTGAGCGAACACTTCGCCAACTTAGGAGGAACATAAAATATAATCAAATAATTCAAGAACAAGTCCTTGTCCAACCAATTGAATTAGATATGGCCAATCCCAGGGAACAAACACTAAAAGAACATGATGCCCCTGATATTAATTACCAATCTTTTGGTATTAAATATCCAAACATATAAGCCGACTTAAAACTCAAATCGGGTTTGATTCACCTTCTCCCTTATTTCCACGGGCTAGCTGTTGAGGATCCACATCACCACCTTAAAGAGTTCAAAGTGGTGTTCTCTAAAATGAAGCATCAAGGGGTTTTGGAGGAACAAATCAAACTTCAAGAATTCCATTTATCCCTAGCTGACACTGCTAAGTCATGGATTTACTACCTACCTCCTGGTTCCATAACCACATGGAATGACATGAAGCGACTCTTCTTAGAGAAATTCTTTCCTCTTTCTCGTACTGCTTCTATCCGAAAGAAAATAAGTTGTGTACGTCAATTCCCAAGTGAATCACTCCATGAGTACTGGAAGAGGTTCAAAAAACATGTGGAAACCTGTCCACACCATCAAATCCCTGACCAACTCTTGATCCAATACTTCTAAGAGGGGTTATTGGCTATGGAGAGAACTATCATAGATGCCGCAAGTGGCAGTTCTCTTGTTGATAAAACTCCAGCAGCAGCAAGAGATCTCATAAGTAACATGGTTGTAAACACACAAAAATTGCATACTCGAGCACATTATCAAGTCAAACAAGCCCAATATAATCAATCAATTGAGTCGAAAAAGATGACCGAGTGGATGAGTGAACTTACAGGTCTTGTGCGACAACTAGCTATGGCATCCAAATCCCCAACCTCGTCTTCTCCACAATCAATGTTTCTTAGACCTGTCAAAAACTGTGGAATCTGAAACTCTCCATCTCATCAAACTGACACATTTCCACAACTTCAAGAGGATCAATCTAATTCATCTGGACCAATGGAGCTCATTGCAGCATATGCTCAGTGGAACACCAACACTAAACTATCAGTTCAGTTCATTAGAAACTTCAACCAACCTCACTATGAGCCCTTCTCTTATTCCTATAACCAAGGCATGAGGTATGGTAATCCCACCTCTCATCCCCCTCAATTCCCTCCTCAAAACCAAAACCAGTTTCTATATGGTCAAGGTGTTGGTAACTTCCAACAACCTTACCCTTTTGTTCCTCAACCACAGAGAATCAATCCTTCTCTGGGATTCTACTATCCTAGTGAGCCTTCCCAATTCACAAACCAATACAATCGCTTTCCCAAGAACCAAAATCAAGGTAATCCTAATCTTGGACATGCCACTTCTTCCAAGAAACCATGGGAAAGCGATGTTGATGATCTTTCCTCCTTCACCCGTTCTAGTCTCAAAATCATTGAAACCCAAATTGGTCAACTTTCATCCCACCTTAGTCAGAAGAATCCATCCAATTCTTCCAAAATTCTTGCTCAAACATTACCCAAACCCAAGGGTATTGTACGTTCTATTTCACATAGATGAGGGAATAAAATTTCTAGGCCTCAAGATAGGTCCACCAACCCTGCTTTAAATGTTGACGTAGAAAATGAAAAGAAAAAGATACCTGAAACGGAATTTGAATACATTCCATCACCTCATTCTATTCCACTTAGGAATCTGATTCCTTTTCCAAAAGCTATCTCTAAGCCAAAGAAGTCATTTGAACCTGATCCTAAAATACTTGACATGTTCTTACGTGTTAAAGTCAACATTAATCTCTTAGATGCCATAAAAAAATCCCTAAGTATGCCATGTTTCTTAAGTAATTGTGCAACCACAAGAGGAAATTTAGGACCTTCGAAAATGTTTCAAACAAAGAGTCCATACCCATTATGTGCAATTATCTAGGGACCAATATGGTTCCATGAAAAATTGGAAGTTCCAACTTTGATGATGCACTCATAAACGTAAGAGCCTAAATTAATATCATGCCCAAATCTATATTATCCAACCTTGGTCTAGGTCCCTTATATCTAACAGGTGTTTTCATTCAGTTAGCCAATAGAAGCACAACCAGTCCTGAGGGAGTAATTGAGAATGTCCTTGTCCGAGTCAATGATCTTATCTTCCCTGCGGATTTCTATGTCCTTGACATGGAAGGTGAGACGAACTCTTCTTGATCTCCCATAATTCTAGGAAGACCATTCCTCCTGACTACGAGAACCAAGATTGATGTCAATTCCGACATCTTATCCATGGAATTAGGTGACCAACTGGTCAAGTTCAACATTTTCCAAGCCATGTGATACCCATATAAGGATAGCACTGCATCCTAAATCTATTCTTCTAAGGGTACTTCTTAGAGTCAATTGAACCCCATTCCATCATGTTTTTCTTGTTCAAATTACGAAGGATCTTGTGAAATTTTCACCATGATTAACCAAGTCATAAATGGGGAATTTGATGTGGACCACTCATTCATAGAATCCATCAATCTAGAGGAACTTGAAAAATCTCTTGAATCAAACATCATCTCTGATATCTACTGCTCCATCTTGGAAAGTATTAAGGAGAATGAATTTGAAGCAACTGAAGTCCCTTCCTCCATTCCTGAGTTTTCTAACCCACAAATAAAAGATGAGACTGATCTGAAACCACTTCCTAAACCCCTGAAATATTCATTCCTTTTCCATGATCACTCTTATCCTGTCATTATCTCTACTTCACTTACCAAAACTGAGGAGTCTGAACTTGTTCAAGTGTTAGAGGAAAACAAAAAGGCCTTAGGTTGGACCCTATATGACATACCAAGAATCAGCCCTGCTCTTTGCATGCATCACAACCATCTTGAGGAATCATCCAAACCCATTAGACAACAACAAAGAATACTCAATCCACTCATCCTTGAGGTAGTTAGGGAAGATATCACCAAGATTCTTCAAGCTGGTGTAATCTACCCAATTTCTAATACTTAATGGGTTAGTCCAATTCATGTTTTACCAAAGAAGGGTGGGATAACTGTTGTCACAAATGAACATGGAGAGGTAGTCACAACTCGAGTGAAGAACAAATGGCGTGTGTGCATCAACTATAGGAAAATGAATTTTGAAACAAGAAAAGATCACTAGCCTCTTCCATTTCTTGATCAAATTCTAGAAAGATTATCCAAAAAGTCACACTCTTGCTTTCTTGGTGGATATACCAGCTATTTCCAAATCCTAATCGCACCTCAGGACCAAGAAAAGACTACTTTCACGTGACCCTCTAGAACATATGCATATAGAAGAATGCCTTTTGGCTTTTGTAATGCTCCTGCAACATTCCAGAGGTGTATGATGAGTATGTTTTCTGAATTAATTGAACATTACATAGAAGTCTTCATGGGTGAATTCACCATTTATGGTGAGTCATTTGAATCTTGTTTGAATTCACTCTCTCTAGTCCTCCAAAAGTGTGTCAAGTGTAACCATGTGTTAAATTTTGAAAAATGTCACTTCATGGTTGAAAATGGGGCTGTTCTAGGGAACATAGTTTCAAAAGATGGTATTGAACTCGATCTTGCCAAAAAGGAAGTGATCCAATCACTTCCTCAACCCAAATCTGTTCGAGACATATGTTCATTTCTCGGTCATGCCAGTTTCTATCAGAGATTCATCCATAAATTCAGTAAAATTTCCCTCCCACTCACTCGATTTCTCAAAAATGATGTCACTTTCCATTTTAATGAGGTTTTCAAGAGAGCCTTCATTGAACTCAAAACTGCGCTTACATCTTCCCCAATAATCCAACCCCCAGATTGGTCCTTACCCTTTGAGTTGATGTGTGATGCTTCTGATAGAGCCGTTGGCGCTGTTCTTGGTCAAAGAAGAGAAACGATTCCTCATGACATCTATTATTCCTAAAAAACATTGGATGAAACTCAATCTCACTACACTGTTACTGAAAAGGAACTTTTAGTAGTGGTTTTTGCCTTAGATAAATTTCGGCCCTATCTCTTAGGTGCCGAAATCATCATCTTCACTGACCATTCTGCTATAAAGTTCTTACTCAAGAAAAGTGATTCCAAACAGAGGATAATAAGATGGATCCTAATTCTCCAAGAGTTTGACCTTGAAATAAAAGACAGACTAGGAAAAGAAAACCCTATGGCTGATCACTTGAGTAGAATTTCTAATTCTTCTCATTCTAAAATCATCGATCCTGAATTTCCCACTGAGCACCTTTCATCTCTCACTCCAAGAATACCTTGGCATGCCCCAATTGTAAATTACTTGGTTTCTAGTGTTTTTCCTCAAAAGTTATCAAAAGGACAAAAAATGAAGTTGAAAAGTGATTCAAAACACTATTTTTGGGAAGAAAATAAACTTTGGAAAACTGGGGTGGACATGGTAATTAAGAGATGTGTTGATAAAGATGAACATTCCTCTATCATAGAATAATGTCACTCAATGCCCAGTGGTGGACACTTTAGACCACAAATGACCTCCCGAAAGGTCCTAGACTCTGGATTCTTCTGGCCTTCACTCTTAAAGGACTCACATGAGTTCTGTCAATCATGTCCCACTTTCCAAAAGTTTGGCACAATTTCCAAGAGAAATGAAATGTCCCAAAAGCCTTTAATTCTATGTGAGATCTTCGATGTTTGGGGTATCGATTTAATGGGACCATTTAACCCTTCCAATGGATTCTCATACATCATTCTTGCGGTTGATTATGTTTCTAGGTGGGTCGAGGCCAAACCCACTAGAATAGATGATTCACATACTGTTAGTGAGTTCTTAAAGACACACATCTTCCACAGATTTGGCAAACCTCGTGCCTTGATCAGCGACTTAGAAACCCATTTTTGTAATAAAACCAAGGAATCTATTTTGAAATAGAATGGGGTTGTACATAAAAATTCAACTTCATATCACCCCCAAATAAATGGCATGGCTGAAATTTCTAATAGAGAAGTGAAAAGAGTGCTTAAGAGAATTTTAAAACCCACCAAAAAAGACTAGCCTGAAAGACTTGGTGAAGCACTTTGGGCTTATCTAACTGCCTATAAAACAACCATTGGGATATCTCCTTTTAGGCTAGTTTTTGGTAAATCATGTCATTTTCCAGTTGAAATCCAACATAAGTCATTTTGGGTAGTGAAAACTTGTAAATTTGATCTTGAAAAATCTAGTGAAGAATGATTGTTGCAATTGGCTGAACTGAAGGAGCTTCGTCTTGAATCCTATGACAATTCGACTCTGTACAAAGAAAATTCTGTGGTACTCCATGAAAAACACATCCCGAGAAAGGTATTCCATGAAGGTGAAAAGGTATTGCTTTTCAACTCTCGATTTCATCTTCACCCAGGTAAACTTAATTCTTGTTGGGAATGTACCTTTTTTATTACTAATGTTTACACATTTGGTGCAGTGAAAGTCCAAGACCCCTATTCCAAAATTAAATTCACGGTTAATGGACATCGGATAAAGCATTGCCAAGAGGGGAAACCCAATCCAAGATCAACATTGACTTCCACTGAATCCCCAACTTCTCCAGTCGACCTACCACTAGATGGAGATAGAAACCCACCAGATCAAAACTAGTGGGCACCTCTTTCCCTTTAACTCATTCTCTCTCTCTCTATCCCTTTATTCTTATTCCCCTCTATTTTATTTTATTTTTTACCTCTTTCTTCATCAACTCCTTTTATTTACTCTTCCTCTTTTGTGTGGGTGTGACTTTATAAAAAAACAATCTAAAAAAACCTAAAAAACTAGAAAAACAAAAAAAATCATAAAAAAATTAAAAGTCACGATTCATGATTACTCACCATCATGTTTTGAAAAATTTTCCAACCATTTTGGGAAGTTAACCGACATTTTTTCATCTTAATGTTTTCTATTTTCATCATGACTTTGGATAATGATTTTTTTGTCAAAATTAATAAAACTTTATTGCTCTATTTTTGATTTGGAAAATAATTTTCCCAAACTGTGAGGAGCAAAATTTTCTTTCATGCCAAGGCCACCTATGGACATCTTTTCAAAATGTGTGTTTTCACCCCCATTTGTGAGTCTTGATTTTGTGGACCTTCGAGCTGAATTTCCTACCTTAGTGGGCATTAATATGATAGAGGAATTTTCTGAACCACATGAGAATCACAATATCCAAATAGCGTCACATCTCCCTTACATTAATCCTCATTTGGAAAGCCCCTTCGATCCTATGAAAACCTTTTCTCTGATAGTCACATTAAAATCCCAATACCTTTTCCCACCTAATATCAACAAGGATTTTGATTGCATAATTTTTTGAAATTTAAGTGTGGGGGGAATGGATTTCATTATTTGGGTACCCTATTATTGATTTTTAACCAGTTATCATCTACTTTAGGGAAAGCATCCATTTCAGTGTGGGGGAGATTTTTTTCATTCGGTGTGTTTTGGGTAATGTATTGTACTTCCATTTATGTAATTTTGTAAATGTTATTGTCAAGTGTTAAAAAAAAAAATGATGAAAAAAAATAAAAAATAATTGAAAAAATGGGTTGTGTCTTGGGTAGGCCAAAAATCACTCTTCCTAAACCTTTGATCTTATTATAACTTTTACAATTAGTGTTGTGAGGAGATCAAACATGGGTTGGGATATGAGTGTGTGATCTGTTTCAAGGTCAACTTTCCAAAAAACAAAGAAAAAAAGGAAAAGAAAAAAAAGAACACTTGCATAATATTATTATTGGGAGAAATTATGTGTTTTGTAAATATTGAATCTTCTCTTTACCTTCATATTTTATTCCTATATTTTGTCTTTCTTCTCAAAATAATTCCCTTGTAAATATGTGTTTTCATTTCCTTCCACGTCATATTTCAAAAAAATATGAATTGCTTTTTCTATGTGGGTGTTTTAACCATCTTCTTATCTCTATTTTACATTATATTACAACCGTCCCATAGCCACAAAAAAACCCTTAAAAATACCTCTTGATTATTGTGAACTTTGGATAGGTATTGGAAGCTGAGATCTCTTTCAAACGCTATGATTTTCACTTTTGGTTGGTGAAAGAGTGAACCTCCACAAATAAATTTTATCATCTTGAGAGATGTGAGTTTTGAGTGTCCACATTTTCCATTTCTAAATTTGAGCATGAAAAAATGAATTAGTTTTGGAACATTTTTTCTATAACAACTTGTGGTGGAATTCAAAATGGATGAGTGAAATAGTCTAAACTTCCCCTGCTTGAAAAAAACAAAATTTTAATATTTGTTGGTGAGTGAAAATGAATTTGTCATGTTTTTATATTTGTTGGACATGAGGACATGAACAAGACTAAGGGTGGGGGATTTGATGTTATTAATATTTTCAAGAATTATTATATACCCCCTTTACTGATTTTATATGAAATGTTCATAATGTGTGTGAAATATTAATATTTTAATACTAAGTATAATTTTTGAGCATTTTTAGAAGTAGTCCAATTCAGTCTGTTTAATATTTTATTTATACCTCTCTACATACTAATCCAAATTATGTGGTTATTGTTTTGTAGGATTCTCCTTTAAATATAAAACATTTAATTAGAAGGTACCATGAGCCAATTCTTCCATTTGAAGGGTTATATGGTCCTCACAAACAAGACCAAATAATCTGTGAAGAAACTGGAATATTCATGAAGATTGATTTACCGAGATAAATACAGAAGTCCAAATTCCATTTTTATCCACCATAGTTCTAGGGAAAATTTAAATATTCAAGGATAAAAATTTCTAGGCCTAATAATAACAACAATAGGCCCAAATGATGCATTGAAATCCATCCCACCATTCTGGATGAGAAATAAAAGCATCACACAAATATTAATATTTATCCTGATGTGGATATCCATTCGAGCTGAGATTTTGCAGTGTGAAAGAGGATATATGGCTGGACAACTATTTTGAAGAAATTATTTTTATTTTAGGGAATATTACTATTCCAAAACCATTTCACATTTTTAACTTTAAAAATACTATATTAGAATGGACAGATTAAATTTTTTTAATCAAGCGGCCATTTCATTGGCTACATAGGTCCACACGCCTCCAAATCTTGAGATTAGTCGGGCAACTCTTTTATCGAAAACTTTTAAGAAGGAGATATCTCAATATTAGGCTGTTTGAATAGCCAACTGGGCGATGCAAGTGGAGGGAAAAATTGGTAATGAAAAAAGTCCACTTCCTCAGGCTATAAATGCATCCCCCTATTCCCCTTGAAAGGGGTTGGAATTTTAGAAGAGAGGAGATCATATTGGAACGACCAAAGACTTCAAAAAGGATTAAGAGGACCTTCCATATTCATGTTTTCAATTGATATACCTTTCTTCCTCTCTTTGTTTTCATTTACATTTATGTTCTTCATTGTTGTAATTTTGTAAGTCCTTTCTTTTGTAATTCTATTTTAATGCAAGTTTCTTCTTCAAAATCTCTTATTATCATCAAACTTCTGTATATTAATATTAATGTTCTTAAAATAGTTTAAATACAGTTTAATACTCTTCCCTTATTTCGATTTCTAATTCAATCTAATGTTCGTTTTTAATTCTCATCATCGTTCGTGTGTGTGTGTTCGGTGCACAAATATTTTTTTATCCATTTCTTTATCTTATCTTATTAATTTATCATCATAACCATTATAAACAAATTAGTAATAATTTTGATGGCTGAGAAAATCTTTAATTTAGGTGAGTTAAAATTTATTGAGAGCTTTTGCTCGACGAATATTCTTTAAATTAACATTGTGTATGTTGGACTTAACATGTCATGGATTAATGACTTTTTTTGTTTAACATATGGATTCCATGGATTATTGGAACCATAAATAAACTACGAAAATCAATTACTGATTGAGATTAGAATTCTAGTTAAGTTAATGCTTCGATTAAAGCATTAACACTTAGGAATTCCAATCAATTTCAACTTGTAACATGGGTGTTAATTCAATGCAATATAAAGAAAAGATCAAGGATATCACAAGCTTTACTACATAATGATCAACTCATCCCAATCATTATCAAATTATTAAATCAATCAGTGTCCATAAATTATTTCATAAGCTCTGAAAACAAACCCCCTAATCAAAATAAAATCAACTAAAAACAAACGACTATTACAAAGTATCATCATCGAGGATTCAACCCTAGTGCTTCTATACACATTAGCAGAGCACTAGAAATTTGACCAGTTGATAGGTGACAATCGACCATGCGTTTCAAATAGAGTCGTTACCGGGGATGGTGCTTTATATATTCATTAGTTTCTGGTTATTGTAAAAAAAATTAACAAATTGAATTTTTTTAAAAAAAAACATAATGAAAAACCCATCTTCTCATAAAAATGATAAACGAAAAACCAACAAAGAAAAAACCATCTTCATCATTCTTTTAAAATCTCTATTAAATGCCATGTAGCCTTCTAAAAATCCCTCAGATTTGTTTGACCTTGAAATTGAGTGAACACTTTGCCAACTTAGGAGGAACATAAGAGATAATCAAATAATTCAAGTACCAGTCCTTGTCAAACCAAGTGAATTAGATATGGCCAATCCTAGAGAACAAAAACTAAAAGAACTTTCTTCCCTTGATATGAATTACCAACCTCTTGATATTAAATATCCAAACATAGAAGCTAACTTCAAACTCAAATTGGGTTTGATTCATCTTCTCCCTCATTTCCACAGGCTTGCCGGTGAGGATCCACATCTCCACCTTAAAGAGTTCCAAGTGGTGTGCTCTACCATGAATCCTCAACGAGTTTTAGAGGAACAAATCAAACTTCGAGCATTCCCTTTCTCCCTAACTGACACTGCTAAGTCATGGCTTTACTACCTACCTCCTGGTTCCATAACCACATGGAATGACATGAAGCGACTCTTCTTAGAGAAATTTTATCCTGCTTCTCGAACTGCTTCTATCCGAAAGGAAATAAGTGGTATAAATCAATTCCCAAGTGAATCACTCCATGAGTACAAGGAGAGGTTCAAAAATCTTGTGGAAACTTATCCACACCATAAAATCCATGACCAAATCTTGATCTTGTACTTTTATGAGGGGATATTGGATATGGAGATAACTCTCATAGATGCCGCAAGTGGCGGTTCTCTTGTTGATAAAACTTCAGCAGCAGCAAGAGATCTTATAAGTAACATGGCTGAAAACACAAAACAATTACATACTCAAGCACATTCTCAAGTCAAATAAGCCCAAGATAATAAATCAATTGAGCCGAACAAGATGACCGAGTGGATGAGTGAACTTACAGGTCTTGTGCGACAACTAGCTGTGGCATCCAAATCCCCAACCTCATCTTCTCCGCAATCAATGTTTCCCGGACCTATCAAAAACTGTGGAATATGAAACTCTCCATATCACAAAACTGACACATGTCCACAACTTCAAGAGGATCAATCTGATTCATCTGGACCAATGGAGCTCGATCCAGCAAATGCTCAGCGGATCACCAACCCTCAACTATCAGGTCAGTTCATTAGAAACATCATCCAACCTCACTCTGAGCCCTTCTCTTCTTCCTATAACCAAGGCCTGAGATATGGTAATCCCTCCTCTCATCCCCCTCAATTCCCTCCTCAAAACTAAAACCATTTTCAATATGGTCATGGTGTTGGTAACTTCCAACAACCTTTCCCTTTTGTTCCTCAACCTCAAAGAATCGATCCTCCTCCTCAATTCCACTATCCTAGTGAGCCTTCCCAATTCCTAAACCAATACAATCGCTTTCCTAGGAACCAAAATAAAGATAATCCCAATCTAGGATATGCCTCTTCTTCCAAGAAACCATGGGAAAGTGCTATTGAAGATCTTTCCTCTTTCACCCGTTATAGTCTCAGAAACATTGAAACCTAAATTAGTCAACTTCCATACCACCTTAGTTACTAGGAACCAACCAATTATTCCTAACTTCCAGCTCAACCATTACCCAACCCCAAGGGTAATGTATGTTCAATTTCACTTAGATCAGGAAAGAAAATTTCTATGCCTCAAGATAATTCCACCAACACTCATTTGAATGTTGACCTAGAAAATGAAAAGAAAAAGAAACCTTAAAAGGAATCTGAATCCATTCCATCACCACCTTCTATTCCACATAGGAATCCGATTCCTTTTCCACAAGCTATCTCTAATCCAAAGAAGTCATTTGAACATGATCTTGAAAAGCTCAACATGTTTAGATGTGTTGAAGTCAACATTACTCTCTTAGATTCCATAAAAAGATTCCCTAAGTATGCCATTTTTCTTAAGGAATTGTGCAACCACAAGAGGAAACTTAGGACCTTCGAAAATGATTCAACTCAAGAGTCCAAACTCATTAAGTGCAATGATCTAGGGACCTTTAAGGTTCCATGCCAAATTGGATGTTCCAACTTTGATGATGCACTCATAGACCTAGGAGCCTCAATTAATGTCATGCACAAATCCATATTCTTCAACCTTGGTCTGGGTCCCTTACATCCAATGGGTGTTTTCATTCAGTTACCCAATCGAAGCACAACTAGTCCTGTGGGAAAAGTTGAGGATGTCCTTGTTCGAGTTAATGATCTTATATTCCCTGCTGATTTCGATGTCCTTGACATGGAATGTGAGACAAACTCTTCTTGATCTCCCCTAATTCTAGGAAGACCAGTCCTCATGACTGCAAGATCCAAGATTGATGTCCATTCCGGCTTCTTATCCATGGAATTTGGTGACCAACTGGCGAAGTTCAACATTTTCCAAGCCATGTGATACCCATCTGAGGATCACTCTGAATTATCAATACATTCTTATAAGGATACTTCTGAGAGTCAATTGAACCACATTCCATCATGTTCTTCAAGTTAAAATGACAAAGGATCTTGTGAAATTTTCACCATGATTTACAAATCATAAATGGTGAAGTTGATGTGGACCTCTCATTCATAGATTCTATCAATCTAGAGGAACTTGAAAACTCTCTTGAATCCCACATCAACTCTGATCTCTACAGCTCCACCTTGAAAAGTATTAAGGAGAATGAATTTGAAGCAACTGAAGTACCTTCCTCCACTCCTCAGTTTTCTAACCCACAAATAAAATATGAGACTGATCTGAAACCTCTTCCTAAATACATGAAATATGTATTCCTTTTCCGTGATCATTCTTATCCTGCCATTATATCTTCTTCACTTACCAAAACGGAGGAGTACAAACTTGTTCAAGTGTTAGAGGAAAACAAAAAGGCCTAAGGTTGGACCCTATATGACATACCAGGAAACAACCATGATCTTTTCATGAATCACATCCATCTAGAGGAATCATCCAAACCAATTAGACAACCACAAAGAAGACTCAATCCACTCATCTTTGAGGTAGTTAGGGAAGATATCACTAATCTTCTTCAACCTGGTATAATCTACCCAATTACTGATAGTGAATGGGTTAGTCCAATTCAAGTTATACCTAAGAAGGGTGGGATAACTGTTGTCCCAAATGAAAATGGAGAGGTAGTCACAAGTCGAGTGAAGAACAAATGGAGTGTGTACATCGACTATAGGAAATTGAATGTTGAAATAAGAAAAGATCACTACCCTCTTCCATTCCTTGATCAAATGCTAGAAAGATTAGCCAGAAAGTCACACTCTTGCTTTCTTGATGGATACACTGGATATTTCAAAATCCCAATCGCACCTCAGGACCAAGAAAAGACTACTTTCACATGCCCCTTTGGAACATATACATATAGAAGAATTCCCTTTGGCCTTTGCAATGCTTCTTCAACATTCCAGAGGTGTATGGTGAGTATATTTTCTGAATTCATTGAACACTGCATGAAAGTATTCATGGATGACTTCACCATTTATGGTGAGTCATTTGAATCTTGTTTGAATTAACTCTCTCTAGTCCTCCAAAAGTGTGTCAAGTGTAACCTTATGTTAATTTTTTAAAAATGTCACTTCATGGTTGAAAATGGGATTATTCTAAGGCACATAGTTTCAAAAGATGGTATTGAAGTCGATCCTGCCAAAATTGAAGTGATCCAATAACTTCCTCAACCCAAATCTATTCGAGACATCCGTTCATTTCTCGGTCATGCCGGTTTCTATTTGAGATTCATCCATAACTTCAGTAAAATTTTCCACCCACTCACTCAGTTTCACCAAAATGATGTCACTTTACATTTCGATGAGGTTTTCAAGAGAGCCTTCATTGAACTCAAAACTTCTCTTACATCTGCCCTGATAATATTACTCCCATATTAGTCCTTACCCTTTGAGTTTATGTGTGATGCTTCTAATAGAGCCGTTGGGGATGTTCCTGGCCAAAGAAGAGAAAATATTCTGCATGTCATCTATTATGCCTCAAAAACATTGGAAGAAACTCAATCTCACTACACTGTCACTAAAATGGAACTTTTAGCAGTGGTTTTTGCCTTAGATAAATTCCGGCACTATCTTTTAGGTGCCAAAATCATCACCTTCATAGACCATTCTTCTATAAAGATCTTACTCATGAAAATTGATTCCAAACCGAGGCTAATAAGATGGATCCTAATGCTCCAAGAGTTTGACCTTGAAATAAATGATAGACTAGAAAAAAAACCCTATGGCTGATTAGTTGAGTATAATTTCTAATTCTTCTCATTCTGAAATCATTGATCCTGAATTCCCTACTGAGCACCTTTATTCTCTCACTCCAAAAATACCATGCTATTCCCCAATTGTAAATTACATGTTTTCTAGTGTTTTTCCAGAAAATTTCTCAAACGAACAAAAAATGAAGTTGAAAAGTGATTCAAAACACGCTTTTTGAGAAGAAAATAATCTTTGTAAAACTTGGGCAGACATGGTAATTAGCAGATGCATTGATAAAGATAAACATTCCTCTATCTTAGAATTCTGTCAGTCAATGCCTAGTGGGGGCCACTTTGGACCACAAAGGACCTCCCAAAAGGTCCTAGACTCTGGATTCTTCTGGCCTTCACTCTTCAAGGACTCACAAGAGTTCTGTCAATCAGGTCCCTCTTGCCAAAATTTTGGCACAATTCCCCAGAGAAATGAAATGCCCCAAAAGCCTTTAAGTTTCTGTGAGATCTTCGATGTTTGGGGTATCGATTTCATGGGACCATTTCTCCCTTCCAATGGATTATCATATATCCTTTTTGCATTTGATTATGTTTCTAGGTGTGTTGAGGCCAAACCCACTAGAAAGGATGATTCATATACTGTTAGTGAGTTCCTAAAGACACACATCTTCTACAGATTTGGCATGCCTCGTGCCTTGATCAGTGACTTAGGAACAAATTTTTGTAATAAAACCATGGAATATCTTTTGAAAAAGAATGGGGTTGTATATAAAAATTAAATTGCATATCACCCCCAAAAAAGTGGCATGGATGAAATTTCTAATAGAGAAGTGAAATGAGTGCTTGAGAGAATTGTAAAACCCAATAGAAAAGACTATCCTGAAAGACTTGGTGATGCACTTTGGGTTTATCTCACTGCCTATAAAAAAACCATTGGGATGTCTCCTTTTAAGCTAATTTTTGGTAAATCATGTCATTTTCTAGTTTAAATCCAACACAATTCATTTTGGGTAGTGAAAACTTGTAAATTTTATCTTGAAAAATCTGGTGAAGAAAGATTCTTGCAATTGGATGAACTGGAGGAAATCCACTTGAATCCTACGAGAATTCTACTCTATATAAAGAAAAGGCTAAGGCACTCCATGACAAACACATCCTGAGAAAGGTATTCCATGAAGGTGAAAAGGTATTGCTTTTCAACTCTCGATTTCATCTTCACCCAGGTAAGCTTCATTATCATTGGGAAGTTCCTTTTGTTATTACTAATGTTTACCCATTTGGTGTAGTGAAAGTCCAAGACCCCTCTTCCAAAAGGACATTCATGGTTAATGGAAATAGGTTAAAGCATCACCATGAGAGGACGCACAATCCTAGATCAACATTGAATTCTACTGAATCCCCTACTTCTCCAGTCAAGCTACCACTAGATGGAGATGGCAACCCACCAGATCGAAAACAGGGGGCACCCCTTTCCCTTTATATCCTTCTCTCTCTCTATCTCTTTTTTATTATTCCCCTCTATTGTATTTTATTTTTTACCTCTTTCTTCATTAACCCCTTTTATTTACTCTTTCTATTTTGTGTGGGTGTGAATTTATAAAAAAAATCTAAATTAAACCTAAAAAAATAGAAAAAAAATAATAGAAAAATGAAAAGTAAATATTCATGATTACTCACCATCATGTTTTGAAATTTTGTCCTACCATTTTGGGAAGATATCATACATGTTTTAATCTCAATTTTTTTTATTTTCATCATAACTTTGGATAATGAATTTTGTGTCAAAATTAACAAATTTTGATTGCTCAATTTTTTATTTGGAAAATAATTTTCCCAAACCGTGATGAACAAAATTTTCTTTCATTCCAAGGACACCTATGGAAATCTTTTCAAAATGTGTGTTTTCACCCCCATTTGTGAGTCTTGAGTTTGTGGCCTTCGAGCTGAATTTCCTACATTAGTGTGCAATAATATGATAGAAGCATTTTATGAACCACATGAGAATCACAATATCCAAATAGCCTCTCATCTCCCTTACATTAATCTTCCTTTTGAAAGACCCTTTGAGCCTATGAAGACATTTTCTTTGATAGCCAAATTAAAAGCCCAATACCTTTTCCCACATAATATCATCATGGATTTTCATTGCATAATTTTTTGAAATTTAAGTATGGGGGGAATGGATTTCATTGTTTGGGTACCCTATTATTGATTTTCAACGAGTTATCATATGCTTGAGGGCAAGAATCCATTTCAGTGTGAGGGAGAGGTTGTCATTAAGTGTGTTTTGGGGAATGTAATGTACTTCCATTTATGTAATTTTGTGAATTTTATTGACAAGTGTTCAAAAAAAAATCAAAAATGATGAAAACAAAATATCGAAAATTTTTTAAAAAATGGGTTGTGTATTGGGTAGGTCAAAAATCACTCTTCCTAAACCTTTGATTTTGTTATAACTATTACAATTTCTGTCTTTATGAGATCAAACATGGGTTGGGATATGAGTGTGAGATCTGTTTCAAGGTCAACTTTCGAAAAGACAATGAAAAAAAGGAAAAGAAAAAAAAGAACACTTGCATTATATTCTTATTGGGAGAAGTTATATGTTATGTAAATATTCCATCTTCTCATTACCTTCATATTTTCCTCCTCTATTGTTTCCTTCTTCACACAATCATTCCCTTTTAAATATGTGTTTTCATTTCCTTCCATGTTTTATTTCAAAAAAATGTGCATTGCTTTTTCTATGTTAGTGTTTTAACCCTCTTCTTCTCTCTCTTGGACATTATATTACTACCATCCTATAGCCACAGAAAAACATCTTAAAAAGTCCTCTTGATTCTTATGCACATTGGATATGTATTGGAAGCTGAGATCTCTTTAAACTCTAAGATTTTCACTTTTGGTTAGTGAAAGAGTGAACCTCCACAAATGAATTTTATCATCTTGAGAGGTGTGAGTTTTGCGTGTCTACATATTCCATTTCTAAATTTGAGCATGAAAAAATGAATTAGTTTTGGAACATTTTTTTCTATAACAATTTGTGGTGGAATTCAAAATGGATGAGTGAAATAGTCTAAACCTCCCCTGATTGAAGAAAACAAAATTTTAATTTTTGATGGTGAGTGAAAATAATTTTGTCATGTTTTTATATTTGTTGCACTTGAGGAAATGCACAAGACTAAGGGTGGGGGAGTTTATGTTGTTAATATTTTCATGACTTATTATATAGCCCCTTCACTGATTTTATATGAAATGTGCATAATGTGTGTGAAATATTAATAATTTAATACTAAGTATAATTTTTGAGAATTTTTAGAAGTAGTCCAATTGAGTCAGTTTACTATTTTATTTATAACTGTCTCCCCACTCATCCAAATTGTGTGGTTATTTCTTTTTAGGATTCTCCTTTAAATATAAAACATTTAATTATTAGGTACCATGAGCCAATTCTGCCATTTGAAGGGTCATATGGTCCTCAAAAACAAGACCAAAGAATCTGTGAAGAAACTGGAATATTCATGAAGATTGATTTACTGGGATAAATACAGAAGTCTAAATTCCATTATTATCATCCATAGTTCTGGGGACACAGTAAATATTCTAGGATAAAAATTTCAAGGCCTAATAATTGAAACAATAGGCCCAAAAGACGCACTGAAATCCATCCCACCATTTTGGATGAGAAATAAAAGCAGCACACAGATATTGAAATTTATTCTGCTGTGGACATCCATTTGAGCTGATATTTTTCAGTGTGATATAAGAGCTATGGATAGACAACTCTTTTGAAGAAATTATTTTTATTTGAGGGAATATTCATATTCCAAAACCCATTCACATTTTTGACTTCAAAAATAATGGATTGAAATGGACAGATTAAAATTGTTTAATAAACTGGCCATAACTTTGGCTACATATGTCCAAACGCCTCCAAATTTTGATAGTAGTCTGAAAAAATTATTATATACAACTTTAAAGTTAGAGATATCTTGAGATTCATCTGCCTGTATATCCAAATGGGTGATGCAAGTGGAGTGACAAATTGGTAATGAAAACAGTCCACTTCCTTGGGCTATAAATGCATCCCCCTCCTCTCCTTGAAAGGGGTTGAAATTTCAGAAGAGAGGATATCAGATTGGCATGACCAAAGACTTGAAAAAGGCTTGTAAGGACCTTCCATACTCATGTTTTCACTTGAGAGACCTTTCCTCATCTCTTTTTTTCATTTACTTTTTTGTTCTTCATTGTTGTAATTTTGTAAGTCCTTTCTTTTGTAATTCTGTTTTAATGAATGTTTCTTCTCAAATATCTCTTATTCTCATCCAAAATTTGTAGATTAAAATAAATTTTCTTAAAATAGTTTTAATATAGTTTAATCCCCTTCCCTTATTTTGATTTCCTATTTAATCTAAAGTTTTTTTTAATTTTTACCATTGTCCGTGTGTGTGTGTTCGGTGCACAAATCTTTTCCTATCCATTTATTTATCTTATCTTCTTAATTTATCATCATAATCATTATAATAAGATTAGTAATAATTTTAATGGATTAGTAAATCTTTAATTGGTGTGAGTTATAATTTAGGTATGTTAACTGATTGAGAGCTTTTTCTCGACGAATATTCTTTAAATTAACATTGTGTATGTTGGACTTAACATGTCATGGATTAATAACTTGTTTTGTTTAACATATGGATTTCATGAATTATTGGAACCATAAATACACTACCACAATCAATTACTGATTGATATTAGAATCCTAGTTAAGTTAAGGCTTGGATTAAAGCCTTTACACTTAGGAATTCCAATCAACGTCAACTTGTGACATGGGTGTTAATTCAATGCAATATAAAGCAAAGCTCAAGGATATCACAAGCTTAACTACCTAATGATGAACTCCTACCAATCATTATAAAATTATTAAATCAATCTTAATCCATAAATTATTTCATAATCTCTACAATCAAACCCCCAATCAAAATACAATCAATTAAAAACGAATTATTATTACAAAGTATCCTCACCAAGGATTCGACCTGAGTGCTGGTATACACATTAGCAGAGCACCAGAACTTTGACTGGTCGATAGGCGAAAATAGGATGTGCATTTCAGATATCTATCTTTTTAAATAATGGATTCAATTTCAACATAAAGGGATAGGGAAATTCATAGACAATGGAAAATTGATATACATGACACTATAATAAATAATTATTCAATAATGAATAAGGAAAGGATATTGAAGAAATAATTTAATCATTTTAAAGATATTTCCAACGAAAAATGTAGAGATTCAATAACATCTTATAGATAGTGAATATTAATTTTTTGTGATTTTCATAGCATGTCTATGATGGAGAATCCTAACGACAAATGAGAATTTTTTAGCTGATTATTTCTTGGTGTTGGATTGAATGCCAATTTTTTTCCTCTCTGGATCATTGAGGAAAGGATAAGAGTGAAGGGAGTGTCCCTAGGGATGAATTGAGATATCCTATGACCTTGTATGGGGAGTTATTCTAGATATAGGGTTTTATATCCTAAAACCACCACCAAATATTTCATTTAGTAGATTCAGCTATATTGAAATTTTTTTCGTTACTCCCCTTGGATTTTTCTAGTATAGGTGAACCAAGTTAAATTCATGTGACTTATGTTCTGGATTCTATGTAATTATTTAAGACATAATTTTTTAGTGAGGGTTACGAAATCATTGATAAAATCTAATTAATCGATAATAGAAAGATATCTAATAATTGAATCATCAAGAATATATTAATAAAGTGTTACCCAATTAACTATGTGTGTAAATATCAATTATAGTTAGAAGATTTTGAGTAATAAGTTATTAAGATTATTTTTTTCATACCATAATTCACCACCCCACTTAGAGAATCTATTACTAAAGACCGTTGTGGGCTTGAAAAAAAGGTAGAATATACTAGAATGATTCCTTACACCATTAATAGTCTTTCACTGTTATAAATGTTTATCTTCTCTAAAATATAAAGATATCTCTATCCCAACCCAAGACCACAACCATAATATTCCTGAGTCACCTATGCATAATATTCCCAATAATATTATCCCTATGGTATTTTCTATTCACAAATACTAGAACTCTTATATGATATTTTAATTTTAATATTCTATGTTCCTCCAAACTATGCACGATATTTCCTAGTTTGTGTAAAGCCCCATCTATAACATCATTTAATAACAGTTAAAAAAGGACCAATATTCCCTTTCAATCCAAAAAATCAATAGTACATTAAATTTTTGATACCTTTTTCTAGTATAACCCCCTGAAATACACTAATAGATCTAAAATAGAGTTCTTCCATAATATAAAAGAAATGAAAAACATATGCTTTCATTTTCTCATAGACCGTGGATACCTCTTTAATCCTCCACATCCAATCAATTTATAATTCATTTAAAGAACCTCTAATTACTAATATAAAACAATATATTTGACCTTAACACAAAAAATTCTACGACACGAAGAATTTACTCACTGCCTCTTTATAGGTAATTACAAAAAGAACTCTAACCTAGTCCCATATAGATAGGTTTGGTATGATTTTAAACTACCAATCCACCAAAAACCCATCAATACAATTTTTTTGTTTATATAATAAATTTAAAAAAGTGGATACATATTTCATCATCTATAACAATTACTACTTAATATTTATAGACTAATGATATTTATCATTATTCAAAGAATTTAGATAAAGAAGCCAATGAAATATAGTGTAAAATAATTACCATAAACCCTTAAATTTTCATTGATTTCACTTATAGACCTCATTAATTTGGTTATAGTTACTATTATATTAACATATCATACCTCATATATTAATCATCAAGAGAATAAATTGACTGAAATATTCTGAAAATCCACTCAGTAAACTATTCTACATCCACGGATCCTATATCGAACCTATAGTTTAAAGGATTATGATCTTGGAAAACCTATGTAATATTCACTTTTATAACCTAAAAAATTGATATAAACCACTATATATCCTAGAGAAACATTATTTTACACTCCATGAGTTATATATTAGCTGTATCATCAACATATTCTACAAAAAGATCATTATTTTTAGAATTCACTTAATGTTATTCAACATGTTTCTTGGGTTATATTATTATAAAATATCTGTTGACCCCATGTTCAATTTGGATTTTTTTGAATACATGGGTATATAATTGTGATAAGAAGTTTCCTATATAATTTTAAAATTATCAAGAGAAGATGTATACGAGAAGCTTGAAGTGGTTTTATTTCCTATGTATTTTTTTTGTCTTTACAAAAATCTTATCCAGACATAGGTGATGTTTGATGATTCATTTTTGGTGAATATAATTATAATATTTTGATGTGTTATAATTCATTTAGAATCATTTTTTTAGTGTTTTGAAAAAATAAACAAGTGTTCTAGAATTTGGAGTTATGAATGAAAAATTAGCTATTTTCCAGAGTGCATAAGCATCACTCCCTGAAATGTGTACGGATTATTTTGTACTAATGAATGAAGAATTATATATTTTATAGAATCTATAAGGATTAATTATAATTATAATTATAATTGTATGTTTATTCAGTAGGATAATATATTCTATATAAGTTTCATTTTTTGTTATGTATGATTTATTTTCTAAATATACAAACATTAGTTTCCACTACATAAACACTCATTGTCTCTAAATAGAAATAATGTGTTCCACGTAAGCATCTTATGATTTATATAAAAATAATATATTTATATATAACCATTAATACATGGGGATACTATTAAGAATACTATAGGATAATTATTTTTATTTTTTATAATTAAATATTCTAAATAATATATTAAATTAGGTGATACATTATGAATTGGTCGTTAATGAATTAAATACCAATTATTGAAAATTATGAAAGTTTTTGTAATTTTAAGATTCAAATATGAAAATGTAAGTATCATTTCATGTAATAAATAATTCCAATAATATGTGATGGCTGAAATAAAGGGTATAATTTTTTCAGTCTATATTAAATTGTTTAATAGAATTATAAGTGGAATTTTGTGGAAGAAATCATGGAAATGAACATGGTAAATTTTTCAAAAGAATTTCAAATTAAAATGACTAAAATTCATCAGCATAATATATATTGTGAAGAATATAGGATTTACTTCATTGAGTTACATAGGAGGTCTAAACATTTAATATTTCTATTATTTATTTATGGAAATAATATTCAGTAATTTATTATTAATATAAATGGAAAAACGAAGAGGATGATAAGTCTTGAGAATTTATTAATAACTGACATATTGATACATTTTGTGTATTTAAGAGAGAAAATATTAAGGAAACAAAAAATGTTATTTCATGCTTTGATGTAAACAATTGAATAAGAAGAATGAGAATACTTTTGATAATGTATGTTTAGATGAGGGAAGTAACATAATAAAAACATGCTCCAAGGTTGAAGTTGTGTAAAACTATTATATTATTGTAAAAAGACTCTTACCAGTATCACTATGCGATACACATATTCACAATTGGGATATTAGTATTTATCCCAAGTTCATGGTTATCCCAAATTTATTATAATCTATAAGATTGTTTCTAGCATGCTATGTGTTATTGGGTGTTTTATGATCAAATAAATGATTATCTACTCTTGTTAAGTAGTGAAGCATGTAATTTTTTATTCCATGCATATGTATGCATGTAGGTATGGTTTAAAATATAATTCATATTTATCTAACTTATACTGAATGTTGTATAATGGGAAAACAAAAAATAATCATTAAGAATTGATTCACTCCCTTTATCAGCGATTTCATCGATCCTTTGAGTAGTTTTTCAATTGGTATTAGTATCCAGTTCCCTTAAATTGACTCACTGCAATTTGGAGGATTATGTGAAGGTGTTTACCTCTAGTTCAAGATTCTAAAACTGAATTATTTTCCTAAAATTATTTAAAATTAAAATTCATTGAATTGAATGGGTATTCACATGTTTTATTGTAAGAACTACCACATTTTGAATGATTAAATTTTTCCTGATCTCTTATAATTAAGTCCATATGTTTTGTTGGATGAAATTAATGGTTTCATTAAAAATATAGAAGGGGAATATAAGTGAATATATTATAAAATAAATCATTATAATGATATTTCTTTTTGAAATTCCATTCTGTTTTATATATATATAAAAGAGTTTCTAAAAGTAAAAGGGATAAAGATACAAAATTTTTGGTAGTATTAAAATGAAAATATTTATGTTAAGAACGCCAAATTGAAGAAAAAATTCTTTATATTTAGTGATTAAAATATAAAGATCTATATATTAAGGAAGATGAATATATATTTGACGTTTTTTCTGAATCTAATGAACTAGTGATGACAATCAGAAGATTGGTTGAGATGTTGGAAAATTTATCTTTGGTTGAGAAGATTCGACACATATTTCAACACTAGATTAATGTAAAAAACAACCCTTAAAGGTATAAATCTATCGTAAAATTATCCTTATGATCTATATGGTATTATCATCACCCATTATATGTGAACATAAAACAATACCAAGAAGAATAGTTGGAATGGAAAAAAACTATTTTAATACATCAATGAAGGATAAAAGAAAGAAGAAAGACGAAGATGATTATGTTGAATAATCTGAGTTATAAGAATATTTAAATTAGAAGGTTGATAAACACCCTTTTGTTTAAAAATGTAATATAGAGAACAATAATGTACAAGGGTAATTTTCTACTAAGATTCTTCAAATTTTTATCTATTTGAAAAATTGCAGAAAAATGTCCAATATTGAAGGATGATGAAGCTAGAAATAACAAAGATGAATTGCTAGGAAAATAAATTAAGAGTAAGTATATCCATATAAAATCTAACTATAGACGTAATTGTATGGAGTTATCAAACTATAAAAACAGTAACTTATCATAAAGGATGTGATGATAGTTCAAGTGAAGAAGAAGTTTAGATTTCCAGTAGTGACATTGAATAGAATATTTTCATTGGTAATCTAAATGATTTAAATTTAACTTGTCATGAAATTAGTGGAAAAATAAGTGGAGAAAAATATACTCATACAGATATTATTTTTATGATATATTTGAATGAATGACTCTAAAAAAATTCAATTCTTCAAAAAGAAACATGGAAGCAAAAACTAGATGATCAACTTACCAACAAGAAGGAATATGAACGTGATCAAGAAAATTATAAGTCAAAAAACGATATTAGAAAATTGAAAAATTATTTTGGAAGGTTAATATCTCAAATATCATGATTTAAATCAAGGTGAAAGAAAATAAGACAGATCTTGAGATTCTTCAGTATAGATTTGTAAGTGGTGAGAGGGAACATGACAATGATAGATTAAATTTCAAAAACTCTTTACAAAAAGTTTTATAAAATTTAAATAAGGTAGATAAATAGAAATAAAAAATGAAATAACTCTAAAATATTTATAGAATCTCTGAATTTTTTTCTACAGATCCTAAGAAGGAGCATAGTATTTGGACATAGTTTGTAGCAAAATTAGGTAAATCAAGCCATTACAAAATTCTAGATACCTAAATTTAAACATTAAAAAATCTATAATTTATGGTTTTAAATATTACGAGAATATTTCTTTATTAATTAGTAATATTTAAATAGTTAAAAATTAATTTTGGTTCATAAAAGGAATCCAATGCTTTTTATCAAAATATGGATGAAACGAAAGTGTCATATTTTGGTATGAAAATTCATATAGAGAAATGTATGTATTTTTTGGATACTGTTGTCACTATAGAGACATATGGAAAGATATAAATGGTTCAATACTTAATATAAAGATAAATATAAGATTTAGGAGAGGTAAATCATTAGGGGGAGTCATCCCACTCAATAAAAATAATCCATAGGACACATGAAAATATGGACTCCAAGTGGATAATAAAATTCAAATTTTGGAAGAAGTGTGAAAAATATGTGATATAACATGTAATCCTACTAATTGTTTTCTCACAGTTATACTAGAATAATTTATTAAAAAAAGTAATTCTCCTAATCCTTAAGGAAAGAATATTATAGGCAAGAAAAAATCTCTTATTGTAGGATTTTCACTTAATTATTCCAAAGAAAAATATCCATGGATATTAGATAGTGGAAGTTCATCGCACATTATTGGAGAGTTAAAGTTGTTTAAGGATGATTAATATTTCAATGATGGTTCAGTTCCCATTGGTATTACCAAGTCACTCAACATAAATAGAGTTGGAGAAAATTTGACTTTAAAATAAAATTGGGAATCCAAGAAAGCATTATATGTTAATGGGATGACTAAAATAATGTTATGTTTCCACCATCTCTATGATCAATGGAATGAAGTTTTATTTATATAATATGAATTCCTAGTAAAAATTGTAAAATATAATATAATTTTAAATAGAGAATAATGAATCATGGGTATTTTATCGGTGTGATATTATTAGTATTCATGTTACATGGTAATGGAAGAAGAAAAAAACTATGGATTAAATGGATTGATTATATTTTCTAATTAAATATAAAAAATAATACTCAAAGAGAAAACAAAATATAGGTTTATAAGGTGAAAAAGGAATGAGAATATATTTTCTCCACTTTCCATAAGATGTAAATAAAAAAATAAATATATAATAATGTTACATTTTATACATCTCATCAATTAGATATTATCCATTATATCATCGTTGGGCCCATGAAAAATAAATCATTGAAGATAGAAAATTATTTTCATTAATTTATTGATGAATTTATTCACATTACATGAATTATATTTGTGAAACATAAATCAAAGGAACTAATGTTGTTAAAATGTTTTATAATCATTGTTGAAAATGAAGGTGGTTACACCTTGAAGAAGTCTTAGATAAATAACAGTGTTGAGTACAATATTGGGTTATTTAAAGATTATATTGAGAAAAATCACATTCATCATGAACATTTTGAAATACAATAACCATTAAAAACATCATGTTTTAATGAAATAATATAATCATTGTATATATGGAACAAAAAATGTTGGTAGACCACGATACCTCTTAATATTTTTGGATAAATGTTATGAGGATAGTAGTCCATATTCAAAACAATTTCTTATATAGGCCAAATTTTTACCTGTTACTATATGATATGTGTTAAAATAATGGATCAGGTTTTATGAATCTAATGGTATTTTAAATCCCTTAGACTATCAAATTTAAAGGTTAAGACCTTTTTATGTTTTATTTAATAGGGGATGCTAGTAATTTCTTGGGATACTCCTCAAATAGAAATTTATATAGATCCTACAATAAGAGGAAATTGAATATTATTGATAATTCTAAAGATAAAGGTACATAAAATGAAAATAATAAAGATATATATAAAGCATAAAGTATTAAAAGTGATGTAGATAAAATTTTAATGGGAAAATAGTCATCAAAATAAATAGAATATAATAGAAGTTATAAATAAGAATAGGCTAAAGATGATGACGCATCAAAATAAATTTATGATAAAAAATACCACTTATATCATTAAATTTTTATAAGATAGTTGGCTTACTAAAAAATCATTTTCAATTAAGGATTTTATGTTTAAAATAGGATATATTTTATGAAGACATCACATACCTCATTTTTTATGAGGTTGAACTAAGAGTTGTTAATGGACATTTGGAAAATCTAGAATTGGTTGATGCCATGAATGAAAAAATGGAACTGATAGAGAATAATGATATATAAAATTTAGTTCCAATAATTAAATAAAATAATATCATTGAAAAAATTAGTTATTCAAAAAAAAAGTTTTTTCAAAAAGCTGTAGTGATTATAAATAAATCAGACTATTGTATAAGGGGTATTCTTAGGTTGAAGGAGTGAATATGATGAGACATTTTCACTAGTTTCAAGGATTGAGGCTATACGAATATTTCTTGAAAGTTTTTCCTAATGAAAATATTGTAATTTTAAAATAGATTCCTTATCTTACTTCCTAATGGGTAAGATAAAAAAGTGGAGGTAAATTTTGAGAAATCCCGTGGATTCCTATTCAAAGAAGACGAGACTCATATTTTCAAGTTAAAGAATGTTTTATATGGAAGAAACATGAATCATTAGATTTTAATTCTTATCTTGATACTTTCATTAATATGAATAGATTCATAAAATGAATACTGAAAAATATAATTTACATTAATAAGGTTCCACTTATTTTTATTTATTCTGTAGATGGTGTAATTTTTACTGGAAATGATGAAGAATTTTCAAGAAGGTTTACTTAGGATGTGAATATGTAATTTGAATTTTACATGTATAGTGAGATAAAGTAATTTATTTTCTTATGAATTTATGAATACAAAGATCATACCTTTATTTTCTAATAAAATTATGAAATAGTGCCTCTTAAAAATAATTCTTACTGGATTCATGACTTTTTTTTATAACATTTATAGTAGGTACCAAACATTCTAATGATTATAAATAAAAAGATGTGGATCCAATATTATATAAAAATATAATTTGATATTTGTTATTCTAGATAGAATCATGGATAAATATATTCTATGTTGTGACCATTTGTTCTAGATTTCAATATTCACAAGAAATATCACCTCTTATGATTAAAAAATATATTTTGAGATACGTAAAAAAACTCAACATATTATAGGTTGAAATATGAAGAAAAATGATAGTTTAATATATTTCAATATATATATATATATATGTGTGTGTGTGTTTGTGGATCATGAAGGATGATTTGATGAATGGAAATCCACATCTAGTGGAGTTTTCTTTCTTGAAAAATGGTGTTTTTATTGGAACCCAAATAAGAATAATTTTGTGATACTAAATAATTTTTAGGGAGATTATGTCGTTATAACTCAAGATACATCCCAATTGATGTGTATTAGAGCTCATTTGGATAGTATCAATTTGGAAGTGAAACTACCACTACTTTTAGGTTGTGATAATAAAGGTGTTATATATTTATTAAAGAATAATTTTAAACATTGAAGGTCTAAGAACATTAACATCAAATATAACATTAATAAATATATTGTATGGATACATGAGTTGAAGATGGAAATTGTTTCTACTTCTAATCAAGTAATTGACATGTTATCCACAACCATTCAAATGATGTATTTGAAAGGAAATGGTTGGAAATGGGGGTCCAAACCCCCTCATACCCAAGATATATTATGGTGTTTTATTCCCCCACTCATCCTTGTGTTTGTATTATTTTAAAAGGGGAGAAAAATTAAAAATAAATATATTCCTGTTTAGTACCTTTATGTATTCAAAATAGGAAGGGACAATTATTGGGGTACTTTTAAATAAACATGTTTCTATTTTTTTATGAAAAAAAATGTTTAAGAGGTTATTTTTAAAATGGGTATGATGTGAATTTAGTCTATGGTGGGATTTTATGATATGCTTAAAGATTCTTATAAATTTTATGAGTACTTTTCTTGAGACTTAATGATATAATATATCTTTTATAGTCTTCATAGAGAGATTTGGTGATGTGAAAGTATTTACTGAAGTATCCAAATGACTAGGTTTGAAGATATTGAATTTATATCAATATAATTTAATGGAAAACATGATATTTTTATTCAAAAATATTGTTTCCTATACCGAGTTTTCTAATTTTGGATTATAATTTTTAATTAATGATTTATTTCAAATTGATTTGAATTTGAATGAGATTTATGTTACTTGATTTTAATAAAAAATAAAATGGAAGATATTTTAGAGCCAAAAAAATATTTATAAGTTTTTTATTACTTAGGGATATTTTTGAGAAAACAATATTCCTTAAAAAGGTGTAAATAATATAGATAATAATTTTTGGATAAGTTTAAACTAGTTATGATTATTGTGTTATTTTTATTTTATCTAAATAAATAATTTAAAAAATCAAGTGATGTTCGATGATTAATTTATGAAAAATACATTTATAATATTATGGCGCTCTTGAAGTCATTTAGAATCATTTTTTATCAGTTTATAAATATCTATAATTATATTAAATTATTCTATAATTTGGTATTATGCCTAAAAAATTGGTTAAGTGCAAGAGTGTGTGTGTATCAATCCCTAAAATTAATAAGTATGATTCTATATTAAATGATGATTAATTGGGAATGTCCTTTATTTTCTCTAAGGACTAATTTAAATCTATGCAGGAAATATGTTATTTTTTAGAGATCATATCCTCTATAAGTATCATTTTAGTAGCATGTTAGAATAATTTTCCTCCTCTTAAACATCATATTCCTCTATATAAAAATTTATTATTTCTATGTAAGTATCACATGTTTATGTGAGTTTCATATACCTTATGTAAAAATTATAAATTTATTCATAAACAAAAATACATGTGTGAAATTTTTAAGAAATCGATAGAAAGAAATACTTTTTTCAATTATTAAATATTTGATAAAATATATTAAATCAGGGGATTCTTTCTGATAGAGTTTCAATTAATACAATCACAAAATTGAATAATTATGACTCTTACTTGTATTCAAGGATTAAAAGATATACAATGAAGTTATAAATCATGTATTAAATGATTCAATACATACATGGATGTTAAAATTAAAGACATAATTTTAGTGATCATCATGGAAATGTTTAATAGTGGTTTTAATCAAGATTTAATGATGAAATCGTTCTGAAGATCATGGTCAATTATATGAGGGAATTTCAAATTAGTATATTTTAAATTAAAAATCTCAATAAAGACGGAGAAGAATTTTTGGGGATGTTAATCTACGTTATACAAGATGTCAAAATATTCATCTTTCTATAATTTATTTATGGAAATAATATTCACTAAAATATTTTTCATATAAAAGGATAAAATGATGTATATATTTATTGTCAAAATGTTTTGAATAAATTATACATTACATCATTTTATATATTGAAGAGGGAGAATATGGATAAATAATTAGAAGATGTTATGGTGTGTATTTGTATGAAATCAATGAAAAATATGAATATTCCTATGATAGTCCATGATGGGAAGGAAAAAGTACCACAATGATTACATAATAAAAGTGTGAAGAAGTGGAAGAATTTTTTATTATTGAAAATATTTCTTATCCTTATCACATTTCAAGATTAGAATACACCATTATAAGACTATGTTTTATAATAATTTCATCATTATACCATACTTTCTATAATCCATAGGACTGTTTCGAGGGGATTGTGTGATCTTGGGTGCATCTCAATCATACCAATGATTAAATAATATTTTTGACTATGAAACTTGTAAATTAAGTTGTCCCATGTCTGTGTGGGAATTTGGGTGCGGTTTAATAGATAATTCATATTACATTAACTAGTAATGATGACTGTTTAAAAGGAAAATGTAAATGAATTATTAGTCATTGATTCCCCATAGGGATTTCACTTATCATGCAAGTGGATTTTTAATATCAAACATCATATCTATAGTAATTAAAAATAAAACCAAAAATAAAAACAAACATGTAAACCACACACATATCCCATTACATTATAAAATAGATATCAGAAAAATTTAAATCATTAATCAATTTCACCCATTAAGAAATACAAAATAATTAAGCTAAAAAATCACTTAAAGAAGAAAAATTTTACCTATTCATAAAAAAATATAATCATATGTAATCCCACATATGTTACTCTTTATTATTTTGAGGATGCTTTATGAATACTTACCCATATTTTGGAAAATATCAAGAGGAAATAAACAACTCATATCCCCTGAAAATATCACCCATTAAAAATTAGTAAAATAGTAATCTAAAAGAAACGAGTAAAAAAATTCTCACAATATTAGGTACCTTAAATGTATTCTAGATTAGAAAAAATATAAATTTTATTTTGTGTTTTAATCATTATATTTCTCCTCTTCTAGTTTCCAATATTTTCACAACAATTAATAAAGTGAAAAAATATTTTATATAATGTTTATTATGTACTATATTAACATGATGTGCTTCCAAGTATTAGTACTTAACATACTTAGACACACATCATGATCTCTAGAAATGGAAACATGTCATGGGTATTTCTAATAAATCACCAGGAAATTATTTACCTAAAAATAATAATGAAAAATAAAATTAATATAAAAGATCCCTTAGGATACGCCTTAGACTCACACAGAAACCAGATCCCTTGTATCCAACTAATTACTCAAATCTCATCAATCTATTAGAGTTAGTTTTCCACTAATTTCGTTATGACACATGAAATATACACAAACATGTGAATTGTATGATCATGGTATGATTTGAACATATCATTATGAAAAAATGTGGCCATAAATATATATTATGAAATTATTTGTATGGACTAATAAATGTTAAATTTCATAAATAGGTAATTAATAAAATCGAAAACAACATGCATCCTATATTATTTCGTTCCTATCAGGTCACAATAACATGAAAAAACACCAAATATAGAGTTTTTAGGAAATTATAAATAATACTAAAAATCACATAATAATTATATAGAAATCAAAAAATATATCCCACTAAAACCTCTCATCCATGATGTAAAATTACTTATATAAATACTCCACGTTTAAAGTATATCTCATGAAATTTATCACAGTCTATCATGTAACATATTTGAAGGAACATCCCCTTTAATGGAACAATGTATGTCATGAACCTAATATTTCATGGAGTGATAATACCAATGGAGATACCATTTAATCATTTTCATATACACATGAAAAATAAAAAATAATTTTTTTATTATTTTAATTTGTTAAAAAATACAATCATAACTATCAAGAATCACAATATAAACTTATATCAATATACAAATTTATAATTCATTTTTAGATTAATATCATATAGTTTAGCACATAAATATATCTGGTTAACATTATAAATTTACTTATAGGTCAATAGACCAATTTTATCAAATTTAGTATTAGTACTAATTGAGTTACTCAATGAAATAGTTATTTTGAATTTATGTTACCTCATTTAATATCCCCATTTTTAGAAAAATAACTTATATAATTAAATTTTATAATATTTTATCATATAACAACCCATTTTTTTCATCATTATAAATTACCCATTTCCACAAAAAGAATTACATATATATTAAAAATTAAATCAGTAGAGAGGTTTAAATTCAATGATAAAATGTTAACTCAAAGGTACTATAGATAAATAAACTATTAAATCCTGAAAGAAAAATAATTTTTTTTCAAACCATTCAAATAGAAGAAATGAGGGATTTGAAAGCAGAATTTCCCCAAAAAATTAATAAAATACAAACAAAATGATAGGTATTACCTTAACATCAACCATTGAATTCTAATTCCATAAGGAGATTACAAATTCATTAAGAAATTAGACCTTTAACTCCAAAAAATAAGAATTATGGAGAAAAGAGGGGTATCTATGATTTGATCATTGAATTAAATAAATTCCCCTATTAAAATAAAAACATAAACAAAAAAATAATTTTTTTGACATCCTCCATACTTCTTATGTGCATATGTATCTTCATAGATTATCACCAGAGTCTTGGTGTTTGGGAAAACCAGATAGTGATTCAATTATCTCAATAAGTCTCAATTTATTCCCAACAAACATGTTGTGGTCCATAAAGCTAGATAATGGCCATTCTTATCCCATTATACTTTCAGATTTACTAGAATATAGGAAAAACTATATATATATATATATATTATCTTATACCAAGAGATACTAATTCAAAACAACCCTTTGATCCTCCAAATTTATCCTTGAGGCCTATTAAATCAAATATTATATAATAACAACAAAATATAAATAAATGGAAAAAATAAAATATATTAATCTCACCTAAATATTTATATGATATTACTATATTCTATTTTAATAAAAAACCATATATCACACTAAAAATCAACCAATTATATATTTTTATCAATCATAACCATATTTATGATATCATTGATCTTTAAAGAATAGTATTAATGACTAGGATATATCTGGATGGAGAAAAGTATGTATCTTTTATTCAAATTTAGAACCCATTAATAAGTACTTTAAACCATATATATATAAATATCAAATTAAATCCACTGTAATAATTATTATACTTTTAAAATTAATATAATTAGTTAATCAATAATTTAAACTAAAATAAATCAAACCATAAGCATGGTTTCATCACCATGGGCATGCTTCCCTTAGTTATTATGTTCTTAAAAAAATAAAGACTTTATCATTTTCACAAATAAATGATATTAAAAATCTTATTATTTCAAAAAAATATTTATTTTGTCACTCTTATCAATTTTTGACAACCATTAAATGGTTTGTGTTCAAGTACACTCATTCATTTACCATTGTCAAATGTATACTCACATCATGAAAATATATAAATAAATGTTTTTAATGGTGTTTTTTGAAATCATATTTTTTTAAATTTAATAGATTACATTATTTACAAAAATTAATACTAATTTTTTCCCAATCCATAATTAAGAGGAGTAAATAAAAAGAACAATTCTCAGACTCTTTAAAAAAATATTTTTTCCTTTATATTTATATTACATATCATGTGAAATATTTCTCTAGTTGTGTTACCTTATTTTTGTCACCTATATCACATGCCATCATCCTGATCCCTTAATCTCATCGACACTCATCCCCAACTATCATAATATTCCCTCATTCCATCTCATCATACACCCGGTCATCACCTCTTACTCTTCACCCTTGATATTTATTGGTTTTTATTTATTTCACTATGTATTTTATTGATTTATCTTAGTATATGAACTTAGTATTTTTGTAAAACTAGGTAAAATATTATAAATTGATATAAAATAAAATTTTGGGGTTTTAGAATGATATCAACGGAATAATTTAACAAATCTGAATAAAATTATATTTTAAATCACTTTATTTATGAAATATCCTAAAAATTAAAAGTGATAAATGTATTTAATGATTAATGAACACGATATATTAAAATTTTAATAATTCCATGTTACTACAAAATTGTAATTTACCAAATGTTTCAGTCTATTTTGATAAATATATTATATATGTTAAATTGGATCTCTTAATATAAGAATGTGTATATTTTTTAAATTATAATGGTTTATGTTTTGATTATTATATCTTGTAAATTATATCATTTTATAGTATGATTTATTGTTTAGTATTAATACAGATAAAATAAGATTGATTTAGTAAAAGTAAATATTTCTATATTTTTATAGAAGGGAAAAATATTAACTGTCTTTATAATGGTTTGGAATTTATGATCTCTTTTGGTAAAAATATATATATTTTTTGGAAGTCAGATTTTGAAAAATGTATTGTAAATTTTATGAAAAAATAGGATGTTTTTAGGATTTATATAATGGTTTGATATTTTTTAAGGATTTTAGTAAATAAATTTCATTTTTATGGGTTGATATTGATTGTTTTTTATTAATATTGTTGAAAATGTGGTGTTTTGTTAAAGAGTTGATTTCATGTGTTTATTTCATTAAATTTGTTTGGGTGAAATAATTTTAATTTTGTGTGAATTATAGAACAATAGTTTTGTTATATTATGATATAATAGCATAATAATTACAAAAAATCGTTACTTTTTAAGTGAAAAGGATTTTTTTCCAAATATGAAAAATAGATGAATAACATGAAGATACAAATACATGTTTTTTCACCATATAATGTGTGGGAGAGAGGGGAAAATATGGATAAATACATGATAATTTAGAGGTATTAAATTATTTATATAAAATATTTCGATTATATAAATATAGTAAATTTAAACCAAAATATACCATTTAATTATTATATAGTCATATAACTATAATTATTATTTTATTGTGCAGATAAATTGACTAATTATTGATAAAAACTCATATATGTGAACATTAAGTGATTAAATCTGTTTTATCAAGTGATCTTATACTTTAAAATATGTTATATCATGATTCAGTTGATATGAGAACTATGCCTTACCCATTTGAAATAAATTTGATATCTCTCCTGGGTATTTTTTAATTCATAAATACATTTATGTTTGTTTCTTTTTATATATGGAGATCATTTATAGAGTTTCATTGAGTTTTGTTTTATTTATGATCATGAATAATAAAAAATATATTTGGGGAAATATCAAGGGATCGCGGGAGGTTGACTGAGAAGTTGTTTTGGGTGAGATTTTCATAGGGATCATGGTTGATTTTTTTATTATCAGTTTTATTTTTAATTGAAGCATCAATGAATAATATAAAATACTATTTCAGTTATATTGAAAATGAAATGAAAATTTAACATGGATGGAGGTCTTGAAAAATGAATTAAAGAGAGAGAAGAAAAGTATTAAGAAATAATAAATGAATTGTGTGAATAAGAACACACCCCACTATAATGAGAATAAGAAGTAGATGAGGCTAAATTAATGGGGTTGTTGGGTTTTGAAAATCATTTTGTGTGATCCTTCAGTATTGAGAAGAATTAGATATTTGGGGATCCACGTGTTGATATAAAGAATAGATTAGGCATTTAAATTTAAATTATTAATTTATTTTGTGGTTGAGTTTCTTAGATAGTTAATATATGTATTTCCTACATGTCTTTAAAAGAATTAATTATATGATATATCATTTATTTTTTAAGATACATGAATCTATTGGAGGTCTTTCTAAATTGGTGATGTTATTTTAACACATTAACTAGTAGGATCTAGTACAAAAAATTGTAAATAGTGAGTTTATATTAACAATATGTGCATGGGGAAATATCAATGCTCATTGTCATTTGTATTTAAAATTATATTGTAAAATCCATGGACTAGGATAATAATTTTCTACATTAAATTGAATTCATAGGTTAAATTATAAGTGAAAGAAATTATAAAAGACAACAACCATAGATTCAATCCCCCTTCTCTATGGTAAATCCACCCTTGGGGCATTTGAATTGGTATTAAATAAAGATTTATCTTTGTTAAATACTCAGGTAGTGGAAGATGGATAATACCAACTTAGTGAATATCAGGGGTGAACCTACCTTTGCGGTAAATAATTTCTATGGATTCTAAGTTAGATATTTCCATATCCATTTTGTATTGGTATTGTAGTATTGGAGATATATATAATGTGATTTCAAAATAGTGAATAAATATCCTATAGTGATAAAAGAAACATTTAAATTGATGGAAAATATTAAAATTTCATTCCCATGACATTATCTATTTTTTATAAATGTTATCAAACGTCATAATGTAAAAGGTGTCTAGGATAAGCTTGAGAGTATTTATGATGTAAATGTAAATGTTAACTAAAAAAAGTTTCAAATATAGAGAATTATGTTTGAGGACATTAAAATGGGTGAGTAAGAAACCATTGATGAATATTTTCCCAAAGTAAGTAAATTTGTGGGAAACATCAGAGTTTATGGAAATATCATGAAGAATATACTACTATGAATAATCTCATTAATAATTTACCTAATAGGTTTGTTCCAAAAATATTAATATTATATGTTAGATAGTATCACTAATTAGATGATATATACAATATTATCTTTTCGTATGAAATAAGAAACATGCCATTCTTTAAAATTAAGATAATATAATATATGGATTTAGAATCCATGAGGAATATCAAGTCAAAAATAGAAGGATTTGAAGAACCAAGTTGGATAAATAATGATAGTGATGATGAAATGGATAGTGATAGTAAGAGAATCATGTCTCATATCTAAAAATATGTCAAAAAATTAAAGGGTAAATATAATTTTAAATTTCCCTTGAAACATGGAGGTGTTGTAAATTTTATAGTCAATTATCCAATGAAGAAAAATTATAAGTTCATGGTAGATGATCATGAAGAAAAAACTCAAAATAATTAATGTCGTAAAGATAAAAAATAGTGAACAAATCTATTAAAAACAATAAGATATTCAAAACAAGAAAACAAATTTGTTTTAAAAGTAATTAGAAATAGATAAATACATCTTCTAACAACCAATTAGAGGATTAATTTCCATAGAAAATCACTAATTTAATAGTAGATATAGAGAAGAATAAAATATCCACATGTATTAATGAGGAAATAGGTTAAGAAAAATACATGTAGTATATTTGTAATTATATTTTAGATGTTTGTGTTGAGAAATATATAAATTTTAAGAAGGAAATAAAATTATAGAAGTCGGGATATTTAAATAAAGAATATAAAATTGAAGTGAAAATTAAAATATCACTATAGATCATCAATAAACTCAAAAAATATAATCCAAAAGATATTGAGAATGAAAAGATCCTTAAAGGAAATAAATAAAAACTCATAGTGATATATAATAAATTTAGAAAATAGTATTCAAAGTATCATGAAGTTGAAAGTGAGTTTAAAAGAATAAAGGATGAATCCAAAAAATCTATGGAAATCAAATATTAAATCACTAAATAAGATGAATTTTATACGAAAAAAATTTAGGTACAATATATAATTGAAAATATTATAAATGACAGAATTATCAAAATTATCTAGAAAATCATGTGATAAATTATCAATAGAAAAAATACCCCTGATCAAAATGTCTTATGATAGAAGAAAATAGAATCCTTATTGATATGAGATGTAATATAATATCTAGTAATAAATATTCCAAATTTCCATTGAGAAACGTTTTCACTACATTATACATTTGAAAGCCTATTTATTGGGACCTGAGACTCATATGACACCATATCATATGTGGTATGGAAATAATCTAATTTTAAATTAATTTTACGTATTTTGTATCCCTTAATCATGATAATTAATAGAAAAAATAAGGATATATTTGAATAATATGAATAATAAGGATCATTCATGGGTTATCATTCAAATGAAAGTGGATTAAAATATTCCAAAACGATTACACAAGATCGTAGAATGTTCTAATGTAAAATATCATTTAAAAATAGAGTAAAAATAAGTCTATGTTGGGGAAAATTATGAGCTAAAAGGATCGATAATCCAAATGATTTTGAAAAAAAAATTGATGATAATGTTGGAAACATACCCAATACATATGAATTTGATTCATATCAGTCTAGTGATGAAGTTGAAACCGATGAGAGTCATAGATAGAGGCCTGAAATATTTAATAAATATATTGATTCTAGGAACATCATTGGTAATCAATATGAACCTACTCAAACAAGAAGGATATTGGGATTGGGAAATCAAACTCAACACATCTCAAAATATGAAACCAAAAGTTTTTATTGAGGTTTATGAGGAATGATTACTTATTATGAATGAAGAGCTTGAAAATATTGAGAATTACTTGACCTATTATCCTATTCCAACACCTAAAAACAAAAATGTGATTATCACTAAGTTGGTCTTTAAAAAGAACTCTATAAAAAGGAAAAAGTGATAATAAAAAAATAAATGATGGTTTTGAAAGGATATTACCAATGGGAAAGAGTTTATTATGATAAAAAATATCCACAGTTTTCTATGATTGAGACCATCATTATATTCTTGGTAGTGGAAGTACATAGGCTTTACATGATCATTCAGATGGATGTGAAATCTTCCTTTCTTAACAGTGACCCAAAAGGGGAATTTTAAATCTAATAAATAGGGGGTTTTATTATTGATAATTATACCGTCATTCTATATAGTCCTAAGAATAGTTTATATTGATTGAAATAGTTCCATAAAGACTATTATGATAAGTTAGATGGTTGTTTGAGAAGTATGAAATTTTCAAAGAAAAATATTATTAGAACACTTTATATGAAGAATTTTTCCAAAATTACTATAATAATTATTGTAAATGTTTATTAATAATCTTGCTGGTATAAAATAGTATCATTTTTAGTATATTTAGATGGATATGAAAATTAATTTTTTATGTAATTGTTGGGTGTGATGAATTATTTTCTACTATTACAAAGCATTCAAAGGGATGATCATATTTTCCTCTACCATGAAAAGTATGAAAAATAATTTTTAATGATGTTTGGAAGGGTATGTTGTAATGAAATATATACCCTCATAACTATTGGAAAGACATAAAATAGATGAAGTTGTAAAGAGATTTAATCAGAAAGAGTTTAGAAAACTCATTGATATCTTTATCTATATGATATATTCAACACTAGAAATTGTTTATGATGTGACTCTTTTTTGCTAGATTTTAGAGTGATCCAATGTAATCAGACATGTTGGTAGTTAAAATAATCACGTGATATGTAAAAAAATAATGATTTTTGTCCTACTATATAAAAATATTTCTACTTTATTTTATATATATTTACAAATATAGATTGGTATGGATATTGAAATAATAGTATGTACACATTAGGTGGAAAAACAATTCATTGTGATATTTGTGTGTGATGTAACATGAAGAATAAGTTTTTTAGAATTGAGGATAACATTGGAGGGGTATATAATAGCAACACATGAATATACCCATGTTATTTATATGTAAGTATTACTTTCATATATTAGAGTTTATATTGAGTGTCCCATGATAATTTATTATGAAATACAATGTGCCATTAATCATTAAAATAATTGAGTTCAACACTCCATGTTAAAGTATATTTATATTAGATACCATTTAATCGAATAAAGGTGGTACAAGTAGTTTGTAAAATTCAAATAATATTTTATCAAGGAACAAATTTTATAAATATTTACTATAGTATTGCTAAAGGAGAAATTTAGTGATTTAAATAAGTAGCCTAATGTTTAGAATTCACATCTCACCTATATTTTTGAAGAAGAATACAACCAGATGTTTATGTATTTTTTGTCAATTGATGACAAATTATTACAGAAATCTTTATCAATGGGAGAAATAATCCATGTGAAAAGTTGGAGAGTTGAATAAATTGCAATATAATTATTTGGTTATTATAAAATGAGAGAGAAGTAGACTATAGAATTTAGTGGAATTTAAACTATGATAAATACCCACAATTTCATGTCTTTGTGGATATGATTCTCTTAGAAAATTACCCTATCTTCCAGTTTTGTGTCGAGACATATCATTATTGGGAAATATCATTACATTAGGATTCTAACATGATTTTATATATTCTATTATTAATAGAGTTAAGGTTTATAGAAATCGAAAATTGGGAATAAATTTATTTTGGTCTAGAATAATTCTAATTGTCATGATTGTTTAACTGAAGAGGATGTTGAATAACCCTACCAAATTTCTAATGTTTTTTTATTACCAACTAATAGTTCGATGTTATTTTGAGATGAAAAAAGATGGATGGAAATTATTTTTATAATGTTTTGTGAGTTTTTGATAATGTTTGTATTTTTTATTATTTTTATTGGAAAACTACCTTTGTTATGAACCCTATGATGGAGTCTATATGGTTGATGTTATACTTCAAAACATTTCCCAGACACATCATATGGCTATCCACTTTAAGAAAAATTAGTAATTGAACTTTGTAAGGTTCATCAATGGATGGTTCTTTCTTAACCTAACTAATCTAGGACCACCTAGATAGTGGTAAGACATGTGTGACACCCCATTCACTCCTCTATTAAGCCATGGTATGGTGACCAATATCATGTGGTCATATCATTCACATCATATTCCATTATCTATGTCACCTGAACAGACAAACAAACCTCTATCCACTACTATAACATAGAAAATAATGATACAAATAAATATATATGCATTCATACAACTAACTACACTTTATAATGTGATAGATTTATGATAAAGAAAAAGTGTATTCATTCAAGACAATAAAAAAATATACGATTCCAACCAACTAGATAAATGGGACTGTCGATAAGATGAAATTCTAGGAACTAAATGTGGCCCATCTTGAAAAACTAAGATCCACCAGCACATGGTCCTCATAGGGTTCCATCAAAAGGACTGTCATATATATAAGTCACAAGAAATATATAAAAAGACTATGAAATGATCAGTAAAACATACCCATTTGGACACCATGAAATCACCAAACACAATGCTCTATAAGAGAGAGGTTAGTTCAAGAAGAAAAATTTTTGTGAGTCAAAATATTAGAAAGTAACAATAGTAATTATCCAAAATATGCTCAAGAGAGACACCAAGTAACAAAGTAAGGTCACAACCATACTACCAGCCTTGTATTCTATTCAAGGCCCCAAGGTAACCCATTTTTTGGATAACTCATTCGTCAGATCTTGATAACACTCATGGAACTCATCCAAGATGCCATTCTTATTGGGAATTTCCATTAATAGGTACATAATGGAACATGAAATATTACAATATGTAGGTAGATGATCACACCCAGGGCCTATGGGGGATACTTAAACTAGTTTATATTTACCTAATAGGATCTGTATCAAACACCCAGATAGTTACTGACAAGATAATACACCCTACCTAGTGTGGAATTTAAGATAATCACACCCCGAGACACAAAGAGGGTTAGCTGAATATATCTAGGTATAAACCATAGAGGGGATAACTCATCCTTGTTTCAGGAAATAATACCTCATTTTACCCTCATAGGGTTGGAGCAAGGCAATGCACCATACTAAAACTTGTCTATAATGACGAGGAAAATGGCTTTATCTAGTCCTGGATAAAGTACACAATGTGTTTAGTGAATACACAATGTGCCTTTCAAAGAACATTCCTTCCAAATCTTTTTCTTGTATTCATTTCCTTATCATCATGTATTTGTACTATTTTAGTAACCTTGTACCCTAGTTATTACTATTTACACTTTTCATCCTCAATTACATTTGATATGCTCGTGTAATCTGATCATGGCCACGTACCTTATCATGTCCATGCTCGGGAATCCTTGGGTACATGCCTGGTCACCAACTATAGGTCACATGGTGTGTAAAATTTTACAAAATCTATGATACCTTTACTTATACATAAACCTTAGCCACAACTATTAGGGGGAAACAAAATTTTTGTTTATCCAAACTATACATCATGTAGGTCAAAAATATCAAGAATCCTATCGACATCATGAAGATTTTCTCACACAACCTACTCCTTTTCTATAACTAGGAATCACACACATGAAACATGAATTTGAGGTTGACTGATCTTTCTCATTAATGGTGAATAGATTTTGTACACCTGGATCTACTCAAAAAGAATCCTCAGGGCACCATATTGACCAAATGTCCAATCCCACAAAATAATAATTCTCAATAAAAACTCAACCATCTTTCATCATCACTACACCACATTCCTACTATCAATATTGAATATATACCTAATGAAATTATTTTTTTGTGCCAATGATAAAATGAATAATAATTATTTTCTGAGTATTTATCAAACCACAAGTCAAATAAAATATCGATAATGAATGTTCGTAAAATGGGTGGGGGAGAAATGAAAAAAATAAAAACAATATAAATGAACCCCTAAAATTTTCTTTGGGGTATGCAGTATTAATTAAAAAAGAAAATAAATATTGAAACAGATAATTAATGAGTTTTAAAATCATAATTCAAAGAAGATAAATAATTAGTTTTAAATAAATAATAAATATATGAATAAATTTGTTAAAATAATTTATTGATGTATGAAAGATGAAAACAAAAACAGTGATAAATAGCCACACAAAATTTTTTGACTCGAGGTTGGATCAATCAATAATGAGGAAACGTTTCTATGTCATTTTTGTTAGTGAGATCTAGGAATTCCACTAGAATAGATGTTCCTTGTGGTAAATTAATCATCATTCCCTGATCTGTTGACTTACACTAATTTTCTCTTTTACAGTCCTCTCAAATCCTTTGGGTTATGCAGAAAATCCTTTGATTATAGAATTACCCTGATTAAATAGATAGTGACCAGGTCATTCCATTTAGAAACAAATAATTTAATTTAATAATTTATTCTATTATTATTCATCTCATGACCATTCATTACCAAAACACCTAATGCGTATAAGTATTATGTTCCAACCAGTGTAAAACCCGCATTCTCGATATAATAGCGGTCCCAATTTTACCATACAACACCACGTTCATGATTTCATCAATTATTTATTAAAAAGCGACGCATGTGTGACATTAATATTTAATATTTTTGTTATATCAAAAAATAGGATCCTTGTATTTAGAACCTTTCTTTTCATACATTAACATTATACAACTTTTGTGGAATAATTAATACACTATAAAAAGATATTTCCAAATACCATACTAGTCTAGTGCCTATGGAAATGTGGAAATGTAAACACTAGCACATTAGCTAGATTCATTATCTCCCACTAGGTTATCTATGACTAGAACCCATATTAGACATATCATACAACAAATATATATTCATAACTTGGGGAAGGAAACCTAAAACCGGTAAACTCAGATACTCAGTAAGGGTAATCAAGGGAGACATGTAAGCATAATCATGAGAATAATGGTATGAAAACATGATCATGAAAACAGAAGATCATATACTGCATATCGAAGACCATAAACATTAGTCATGGAATAAATATTGTTAGGATGGTATGACTCTGAGTATGATATACTCTGTGATTCCAAATGTAGGATCTAAATATGAATGAGATTCTTAGATATAAAAGGGGGGTGAATTGAACATTTAAAAATTACTTAAGGAAATTTTTAGGATGGTTATGTTTAAAAAAGTTAAACAAGATAATTCACAAGACCATTTTGAGTAATAAAGACTTATTAGATTTCAGAATAGTGATTCTGAAAATGGAACTTAACCAAAAGTTACAAGGATTAAGATTCTACCTTAAAGCGTATAGAATCTAACTATATCAGAGTACAAGTAAGGAAGTATACGAATGTTATACTTTCCTTAGTAATACAAATTGAAGCGAAAAAACAAGAAGTAAAACATAATGTAACAAACAATAACTCTTTTAACCCAAAGAGAAGGGTATCCAACAACCTTGGATAAAGGTCTCTTGATTTATACTTTCAAGCAAGTCTATCTTACCCACACCAGGGTAAGCCCTCGATATGAAGATCAGAGTCTGTCTTGATATCCCCGCAAGCCCTCAACTATAAGGTAGTCGACACCTCTGTCTTCCTCATCAAGGAAGCCCTCAACTTCAAGGTTTTGGAACCTCGGTCTTCCTATCCCCGGAATCCCTCGATTGTAATCAACAACAATCATAGTCGCATGAACCAAGTCTGCACAAGGCAATGTTTGAACAAGCTATTCAAACTTTATGCACGAAGATTTGAGAGTTTTTAAGATTCTATCTCTATAGAAATCACTTCAACAACATATAAGCATAGATCTCAATGATGTCAAAGTTGTGTATTTATCATGTTCAAATGTGCTCCTATTTATTGGCGAAATTCCAATGGTCGGCTCCCTCCTTCAACGGTCATATTTCTCCATGAATTTCGGAGGGACCTGTACATGTGTCACTCAACCAACGGTTAGTCAATAACTGAAAGCACAACATTGTTTTGTAATGAAACAAGTGTAAGTATAACCAAACTGAAGTTCTAAATGTAAGAAAATAATATTTTGGAGTCTATCCAAAATGGAATTCGAAGTCTATAACAAAGAGATATTCAGATTCTGTTTTGTAGGAATTCAGAACCTGAATTTTGTAGAAATCCGGAGTCGGAATTTATAAGAAAATTCAGAGTCTAGTTTCAACAGAATTCGGAATCTGAACTTACAGAGTTCAGAGTCGAACTAGTAGAAGTTCGGAGTCAAACCAGTAAGAGTTCATAGTCCAACTCATAAGAGTTCGGAGTCGAACTAGTAAATGTTCGGAGTCGAACTAGTAAGAGTTCGGAGTTGAACTCATTAATGTTCGGAGTCGTACTAGTAAGAGTTCGGAGTTGAACTCATAGATGTTCATAGTCGAACTAGTAAGTGTTCGAAGTCGAACTCATAGAAGTTTGTGTCTATAATTTGTAGTTTAACTTTATAAGAGTTCATATCCATAATTCAGGGTGGAACTTCATGAGAGTTCATATCCAGAATTCGGAGTGGAAATTCATTAGAGTTCGTATCCAGAATTCGGAGTGGAACTTCATTAGAGTTCGTATCCAGAATTCAGATCATAAAACAGAATGCTTCAAATCTAAGTATTATATGACTCTGAGGTTTTAGGTATGAATCCGGTTTTTATATTTCAGAAAAATATTGATATGTATAAGGAAATCTAGGTTAGGGTAAATTTCCTTAAGGAAATTTTCCTTAGAGAAGTAAAATATAGATTTTCTTAAGTATAAGGTGTTTGTGATTTTCAAAAAAAGAAGGAATGGAAAAGTCATAAGGAAAATCTTATTGACTCAACAATCTCCCCCTTGTTGGAAAGCACAAACAACCTTTCAAAAAAGAATATAAGGTCTTACAAAAATTTCTTTAGAATTTGAAATTAAAACGTATCTCCCTTTGTTCATAGATGATGTTGAATACATCTAACCCCCCCTTAGGATTTGGAACTCTAAGAATTGTATTCAGGATTTCCAGAATGAAGTTTTCATTATCATGGGAATGAAAAACTTCATAATGGGGAACTCCCGTTTACTTAAGGATAGTTCTTGACAAAGAAATTTTTCTACTCCCTCTTTTGAGTAGTTCTTTTTTCCTTCTCCCCCTTTGTGATTTTCAAAAAGAAATTAAGGGAATGGAAAAGAAAAATGGTACCTAAAATATTAGTAAAGACATGCAAGGAAAACAAGAAACCATAGTTCTATTATTATTGGAAGAATTTTTATAAGAAAATCATTACAACAAAAAATCAGATTTGTCTATTTGTCCTCCTTTTCCATGGGGATTAACTTCTTCAACAAAATTTTCAGCTTCTTCAAGTCTTTGTAGTACTCCTCAACTTGATTCTATAAAACTTTTATCCTTTCATCTTGAGATTTCAAGAATTATTCTTGAGCCTTCATGGCATCTTCTTACATCTTCAATAACTCATCTTGCTTTACAATATTGTCTTCGAGCTCAATCCGGAGATCTCTATCCCTTTTAAAATTTTGAGCAAGAGAGTTAACCTTCCCATTCAAGTCCTTCACTTGTTGATTCCGAGAATTTTTCTCTAGGATCAACTTTTCCTGAAGATTCTTAATCTTGGCATCCTCGGTGTCAAATGTTTCTTTAACATCATTCTGAGAATGATCAAACTCTGCCATGTCTTCATCAAATCTCTTTGAACAAAGAGTGATTTTTATGCAAGATTTTCTATGAACATAATAATTGATAAGGAAATTTATATGATCTACTTCAATCATCCCAAACTTATCCATCACTATAGATAAGGATTCTGAATTCTGATTCAGACTGTGTTGCATCATCTGACATCTGGAGTCTATGGTGGGAAAGATCAGAATTGTGTCCACTAACTTCTTCAAAGACTTAACAACAAAGTCATTACTCAATGCTGATGACTCTGAATCCAATAACATTCTAGGGGATTGTTATTATTCTTTTTCCACCAAATTTCATATAGAATAACCACCAACATCTTTCTTTCTAATGATATCTTTTGTTGGGGTGCCCATGATCACTTGCTTCCCTTTATCAACTTTCAGAACTGCCTCATCAGAAGATTCTTACTCGCTTTTAGATACTTGAACAATCTTGTCTTCATTTGGTATATCTTTCTCTACTCCTTCATGAATGTGCTTCTCATAGCTTACTTCCTCAGATGATTCATTCTCTTTTTCTTCTTCCCCATCATCATCTTTCTTACCATCTTTCTCAACTCCCTTTCCAGGAGTGACTAGCTTTGAGTATTTAGTCTTTTCTTGATAATCCTCAACTTGTTTTATCAAGTCATCGAGATCATCACTTCCTTCTTCTTCTACTTCTTCTTCTTCAATTTCTTAAATAACTTCTTCCTCTACTTCTTCACCAGATTTTTTATCAACTTCCTCAACAACTTGTTTCCCCTTAGTCTTTTCCAGAGTGAAGTAGTTATTTCTAGGGGTCTCTGGTAATGATTCAACAAGGAAAGTTTACGAAACAGGAATATTCTCAGAGACTAACTCTATGGATTTCAAAAGGGATTGAACAATTTCAGCTTCAGACATCTTCTTATTCATATTCTTCTCCTTTTCTACCTTCTCAAGGTATTCAGCTATCTTATCCCTTAAGGATTTAGCTTCAGTTGGGTCCAGTCCGAACTGAGGGTCCCCTTCTTTCCTTTTCTCCTTATCTTCCCTCCATTTAGCAGCCACCTCATCTGGATATGATTTCTATTTTTTCGGTTTAGGAGGTGTGGATAGGGTTTCCTTAGATTTGGGAGTCTTGTCTTCAGCAACCACTTCTTTCAATTTCATCATCTTAGAAACCTTCTTTACTGGCTCAACCTTCTCTACATTTTTCAGAGCGACTTTTGCCTCTTCTATTGGAAGATCGTAAAACTCACTTGATTCCTTTAAAAACCGGCTTTCATCCTATTTAAGGTGTTAACACTTATCAGTATCACCTTAAAAATTCTCTACTTGGAAGTGCATGCAACCTTGAATGAATCAATACAACGAATACTAATCTTGGAGATAAGAGCAGGATACATAATGATTTGATCTCCCAAATTTCCATTCTTGATATTCTGAACTATAATAAGATCATGCCTCATTATATTTATCTTCCATAGATTTACCATAAAATCTAAGATGTAGATATCACTTTTCTTTAGGTTATCCTTATGTCCTCTCCTCGGAACGAAAAACCCTTGAAACAACAACTGCAGAATACTATTGTTGGTGGAGAGATGAGAAATCTTTTCTATTTTATCATCCTTAAGCCCAAGTCATTTCATTGCCTTCACTTTGCTAAAACATCCTTACACATTCGGTAGCTTATGTGAACAAAATTCTTATTCACCATCATATAATAAGCCTACCAAGTTTGAAGACTTGGTGTCAGAAAGCTTTAAAGTCTTCCCATAATACTTGAATGAAAATTTTTCTCTGCCATCTTATTCATAGAAGGAAACAGACTCATTAAACTCTACAAGAAAAACTATATAAACAACATCCTGGCCCCGTGGTTTCGATACACAGAAATCCTTCCAACCATTGAGTTTGATATTCTTTGAAATTAGAGAATCATACTCAATAAAAAAATCTAGATGGACTAACCTCTCCCTGTATAATAACCATTTTGAGATTGGCTTCATCAAAGACAAATCTTGGTAAGTGGCTTCTACAGACATTCGGAATGGAGATTCACTGAAAGATTCAGAATGGGATTTAAGAGAAAAGGCATGGATTCGGCACGCGAGACCTTGAAAACGATGTGGGACACAAAATGGGGGTGCCCTTTATATAGGTGATGGAGCTGACCTTTAAACTTCCAAAGAAATCTAGCGGTTGAGAAAATTATCTGATTTGATCTGACTATTGAAAAAATACCTGCAAGGAAATCATGAATCTGATCTTTTAAGGTTTTAAAAGCATTTTGATTTAAGAAAAAAATGAATCCGAGAAATTTTATAAGAATAAGAAACTACCAGCAACTAAAAATTACTACGAAAAAATTAAGTAAGGAATTCATACCTTTCGGATTGTCTAATAAGTTTATTAATAATAGGTAATAATCTTCTTGAAGAAAATTTTGACTACGAAAAACACATTACAAAAAACTCTCTAAGAAAAACACACTACGATGAAATATGAGTACGAAAATTCCCATTATGAAAATTCTCAGTACAAAAACTTCATTACAAAAATTTCCAGTATGAAAACATCATTACGAAATTCTCAATATGAAAATTTCATTACAAAAAATCTTAGTAAGAAAAATTGATTACAAAAATTCTTAGTACGAAAACTTCATTACGAAAATTCTCAGTATGAAAATTTCATTACGAAAATTCTCAGTATGAAAACTTCATTACAAAAATTTTCAGTACAAAAATTTCATTACTAAAATTCTCAGTACGAAAAATTCATTACGAAAATTACCAGTACGAAAACTTCATTATGAAAATTCTAAGTACGAAAATTTCATTACAAAAATTCCTATAACAAAAATTTTCACTATGAAAATATTTTGAAAAACTCATTATGAAATTTCTTGAAAAACTCATTACAATTTTTTTTGAAAAACTCATGATCAAATGTACTCCCCCTATGAAAAGGAGTTTATTACTGTAAGGAGAATGGTTCAAAAAGAAGTTAATGAAGGTAGATTACCTCATTGTTATCATTCCTAACTTCTATTTAATGTATTCATATCTATCAGAGGGTAAATATTTTGTGGAAATATCAGCAAGTTGATCTTGTGTTCCGATAAACTGAATACTGATATCTCCTTTTAGTGTATGATATCTAATAAAGTGATGCCTAATATCTATGTTCTTTTCATGGGAGTGATGTGCTGGGTTTTTACTAAGGGCAATGGCACTAGTTTTATCACACAATATTTGAGTCTTAGTAAAACTCAAGCCATAATCTGTGAGTGTGTGTTGCATCCACAACACTTGAGCACAACAACTTCCAACTGTTACATATTCAGCTTCAAAAGTGGAGAGTGCTACAAAATGTTTTTTTCTTGCATAACCAAGAAAATAATGAATCTCTTAAGAAATGACAAGTTCTGGATGTACTCTTTCTATCCATTCTATATCCACCAAAGTCAGCATTTGAAATGATTTTTAAAACAAAATCATTTCTAGAAGTATAAAATAGTCCTAGATCTATGGTTCCCTTTAAGTAGTGAACAATTCTTTTCACCGCCTTTAAATGATATTACTTAGGATTGGATTGATATCATGAACATAAGTATACTGAAAACATCATGTTTGGTCGAATAGATGTCGAGTAAAGTAGACTTCATATCATACCTCTAAAAGATGTCTGATCTACTGGTTTCCCATCTTCATCAAGATCAAGTGTGTTTGAGGTACCAATAGGAGTACTTATACTCTTAGTGTTGTCATACCCATACTTTTTAGGAATATATTTAATATACTTATGTTGGGATATGTAGATTCCTTCTGGTTTTTGAGAAATTTTAAAATCAAGAAAAAATGTTAACTCACCCATCATACTCATTTCAAACTTACATTTGATTAGATCCGCAAAAGAATTAGTTAAAGATTGTTGAGTTGAAGCAAATATAATGTCATCAACAGAAATTTGAATAATCAAATCATTTTTATTATCTCTCTTTATAAAAAAGGTTTGATCTGCATTTCCCTTAACATAGTTATTTTGATGCAAAAAATACTATAAGTCTATCATACCAAGATCGTGGGGCTTGTTTAAGGCCATACAAAGCTTTGGCAAGTCTAAAAACATGAGTAGGATATTTTTTATCTTCAAAGATAGGAGGTTGTTCAACAAAAACTTCCTCTAGAACATAACCATTAAGGAAATCACATTTCATATCCATTTGAAAAATATTGAAATTAGAGAATGCTGCAAAGGCAAGTAAAATACGAATAGATTCAAGTCTAGATACCAGAGAATAGGTTTCTTCATATTATATTCCTTCTTGTTGATTTTAGATTTTAACAACTAATATAGATTTATTTCTTACGATGATTCCATTTTCTTCACAATTATTTCTAAAGACCCATTTTACTCCAATAACAGAATTTTCCTTAGGTCTTTCAACCAAGGTCCAGACATTATTCCTTTCTAATTCAGTTAGTTCATCTTGCATGGCTTTAATCCAATCATCATCACCTAAAGCTTCATCAATGCTTTTTGATTACAATTGGGAAAGGAATGATAGATGATGTACTTAATTTTTTAAGGAACTTCTAGTACTTATAGGTTGATTCACATCACCAATGATACAATCACTGGGATGATTCTTTAGAAACAACTGATTTTGGTTTTGTAAAACATCTTCATCAACATAGGGTAGGAAATCTTATGGGTTAAATGTTTCAGAATCATATTCTTGAACATTGTCCTTATCAAAAGGATTTTCTATCAGTGGTTGATAATCAGTTTTTGAAAACACATCTGAAGATGTAGGATGAGGTTGTTTGAAAACAAAAGGATTAGTTTCATCAAATTTGACTTGTACTGTCTCTTCAATAGTACAAGTGCATTTGTTAGAAAACTCTATAAGCCCTAAAAGTATTGGAGTATCCTAAAAAAATTACTTCATCAGATTTTGGTTCAAATTTGTGTAAGTTATCTTTAGTATTCTTAATGAATACCTTGCATCCAAAAACCTTGAAGTAGGAAAGTCTAGGTTTTCTACCATTCTATAACTAATAAGTAGTTTTATTAAGAAAAGGTCTAATCAAAACTCAATTTATAGTATAACAAGCAGTACTTACAGCTTCAGCCCAAAAATGATTGGCAACAGAATACTCACTCAACATAGTTCTAGTTATCTCTTGAGGAATTCTATTTATTCTTTCAACAACACCATTTTTTGAGGTTTTCTGGGTGCTGAAAAATTGTGAGTAATTCCTTTTCTACTAAAAAATGTTTAAAAATCATAATTTCGAAATTCTCCTCCATGATCACTGTGAATAGTTTTCAATGGAAGGATTTTATCATTTTTAAATTGGGCTCTAAATCTTTTGAAATCTGAAAAATCTTCAGACTTCATTGCTAGAAAATAGACCCATGTAAATCTAGTGTAATCCTCAACCAAAAATAATACACAGTACTTTCCCCCAATGCTTCCAGTTTGTGTAGGACCAAAAAGATGCATGTGAACCAACTGCAGTGCATCAGTTTTTGAGACTTCATTGATTGATTTAAAACTTGATTAATGTTTCTTTCCATATTGACAAGGTTCACAGACTTTTGAACAATCAAATATATGATCCAGTAGATCCTTAATTAAACCTTTCTTAGAAAGTTTGCATAATTTCCTAAGGTTACAGTGTCCTAATATTCTATTCCACAACCAAGAGTGATCTTCCATTGCACTAAGGTAAGGTAAGTCATGGCTTTTAATGTCTTCTAAGTTCAAGGTGTGTACATTCTCTTGCCTATGGACAGAATGAATAAATTCTTCCTTGGAATTGTGTACTAAGAACTTATCATTCCAAAAATTCACAAGGTATCCTTCATCACATAATTGACTTATGCTGATGAGATTGTGCTTAATAGCTTTAATAAACAAAACATTTGAAATCATAGTTTTTCCAAGAAGAACAATGTTACCTATACTAGTAATTTCTCCCTGAGCATTATCTCTGAATGATACTTTTCTTCCTTTAGTCTTGATAATATTTTCGAAATAGATTTTGTTACCAGTCATGATCTGGGAACATCCACTGTCCATGTACCAAGTATTTTTGTTGGTAATTTCCCTATTTTTCTAAAAATAAGAAACAAGTTAGGTTTTTAGAATCCAAACTTTCTTATATCCGGAATTGTTAGAAAATTTTTTTTTGGGTATCCACATTTGATTAAAAAAATATTCTTTATGAAACCCAAGATATTTTACTCTATTTAACGAACAGTTTTTCTTCCAATGCCCACCACTTTGACACTTAGTGTAAAAAGGGGCTCTATAAGGAATAAAATAGTTGTTTTTGAAAACTAGTTTTTAGTGAGTATAACCTACTCCAGTAGTGTTTCCTTTAGGTTTAATTTGAGAATTCAGATTTTCAAAATTATCCTTCCCATAAGTGAATTTTTCAAGAAGCTTCTTAAGAGAAAATATTTCAGATTTTAGTCTGATGACTAAATTCCTATCCTCAAGAATCATTTCCTTAGAGTTATATTTTTCCTCAAAAATTTTCATCTTTAAAATAGAATTCTTAAGATCTTTAGAAAGTTCTTCTTTATCAGAATTTTCTTTCTCAAGGTCTTTAGAATGTTTTTATAAAATCTCTTCTTTATCTCTAAGATTTGTAGTAAGATCTAAAATATCTTTTGTAAGAATATCTTCCCTAGTGTATACCTTGTCTAATTTCTTAGAAATTTTAAAATTTTTGGCTTCATGTATCTTGGAAAATCTAGATAATTCTTTATATGAGGGTTCTTCATTTTCTGAAGATGAAGTATCTTCATTTGAAGTAATATTTTTGAGAATAGTAATTCTTATCAAGAGATAAATTTGTTAAAGCCTCGGAAGAGCGTACCTTGGCCATAAGACATGTATGTGGAAAAGTAGTAGTAGCAATGAATCCCATATTCTTCTGAGCTGATGAATCATATTCATAAGATTCACTTTTTGAAGAGTCTCCACAACTAGCACTCCAAGTAGTATTAGATTTCAGGACATTCTTGGATTTAGCATTGTGAATCTTCTTCATGTTCCTTTCAGAATGCCTCTCTTTTAAATCTTTCTTTTTAAGAAAGGGACAATCTGGTCTTATGTGTCCACTTCTCTTGCAATCATACCATGTGACCTCTGAATCTTTCTTATCTTTAATTTACTTCTTCTTATACTTGGATTGGAAATTTCTCCGTCCAACTATATTGTTCATCCTCCGAGAAAGATTATGTAACTCATTTTCTAAGACATCACTCTCACTAGATTCTGATTGGATAATAACCTTCTTAAACTTGGATCTAGTTACTCTCTCAGGAGTCTTAGCTTTTATGTGATTTGAATTTGTAGTAAAAGCAACACTACCATTCCCATTCTTCTTCTTTATGTTGTTATCATCTCTTTTCATTCTTGTCTCATGTTGAAGAAGAGTTGAAAATAGTTCATCAAGAGAAATTTGAGTAACCTTTCTGTTCTCATCGATAGAAGTTCTATTCGATTCCCACTCATTGGGCATAATATCTATAATCTTATTCACAAGAGCCTCATCATCCAAACGTTTTTCTCCCATTGATTGTATTCTATTCACGATAGTCATGAACCTTTGTTGTACTTTGCTTATAGGTTCTCCATAAGGAAAATTAAAACCATGATACTCAACTCTCAATATAGATCTTATTGTCTCTAGGACATTGGATGTACCAAAATGAGTAACTTCAAGTTTCTTCCATATACAATTAGCTATTTTACAAGAAGAAATTTGTCTATATATGTTCCTAGTCATTGAACAAAGTAAATTATTGCATAAATTATAGTTGAGTTGGTATTCATGCTTTTCTTGATTAGTAAAAGCACTTACTTCCTTGTGAGGAATTTTGTATCCTCCAGTAAGCATAACAAAGTTATCTACCCCAGTATTGATAATTAAAGTCTTCATGTGATCTTTCTAATATTCATAATCATTACCATCAAAGATAGGTGGTCTGGTAGGATTTAGGTTCTCGATAGAACCAACATTTAAACCTTCCATACTTAAGAAAATCTTTGTCACACAAACTTATTCGAAGTGTAAGTCTGTAAAAAAAATATAAGCAAGAAAAATTATATCTCTAAGAAAAAATTGAATCCGAACTATGATTATGAAAAACAGATTCCAGAAATTATGAATCTGAAAAATCCCTTCTAAATCTAATCGTGAGATTAATTCAGATGAAACTAATTCTCTGTTACCAAGTGTTAGATTGGTACAGGGTATGAGTTCAGCTGCTCTGATACTGATTTTTAGGATGGTATAACTCTGAGAATGGTATACTCTGTGATACCAAACATAGAATCGAAATATGAATGATATTCTCAGATACAAGAGGTGGGGTGAATTGTACCTTTAAAAATTCCTTAAGTGAATTTTTAGGATGGTTATGTTTAACAAAGTTAAACAGGATAATTCACAAGACCTCTATGAGTACTAAAGAATTATTATATTATGGAATAGTGATTCCAAAAATGGAACTTAACCAAAAGATACAAGGATTAAGATTCTTCCATAAAACGTATAGAATCCAACTATATCAAAGTACAAGTAATGAAGTATAAGAATGTAATACTTTCCTTAGCAATAAAAAATGCAGCAGAAAAACATGTAGTAAAAATTAAAGTAACAAACAATAACTCTTTTAACCCAAAGAGAAGGGTATAGAACAACCTTGGATAAAGGTATCTTGATTTATACTTTCAAGAAAGTCTGTCTTACCCACACCAGGGTAAGCCCTCGATACGAAGATCAGAGTCTGTCTTGCTATCCTCGAAAGCCCTCAATTATAAGGTAGTCGGAACCTCTGTCTTCCTCAGCAAGGAAGACCTCAACTTCAAGGTTTTGGAACCTTTGTCTTCCTATCCCCAAAAGCCATCGATTGTAATCAGCAACAATCGGAGTCGCACGAAGAAAGTCTGCACAAGGAAAAGTTTGAATAAGTTATTCAAACATTCTGCACAAATCTTTGAGAGTTGATAAGAGCCACTAGCTCTAGAAATCACTTCAACAGCATGTAAGCATAGATATCAAAGATGTCAGATTTGTATATTGAGTCCATTCAAATGAGCTTCTATTTATAGGTGAAATTCCAATGGTCGGATCCCTCCTCCAACAGTCATATTTCCCCTTGAATTTCATAGAGACATGTACACGTTTCACTCAACCAATTGTTAGTCAATAACTGAAAGCACAAAATCATTTTGTAATGAAACAAGTGTAAGTACAACCAAAAGAAGTTTGGAATGTAAGAAAATAATAGTTCAGAGTCTAACCAAAATGGATTTTGGAGTCTATAACAAAGATATATTCAGATTCTGTTTTGTAGGTATTCGGAACCTGAATTCTATAGAAATTTGGAGTTATAATTTCTAAGGAAATTCGGAGTCTGGTTTCAATAGAATTCAGAATCTGAACTTATAGAGTTCAGAGTTGAACAAGTAGAAGTTTGGAGTTGAACTAGTAAGAGTTTGGAGTTGAACTCATAAGAGTTCAGAGTCAAAATAGTAACAGTTTGGATTCGAACTAATAAGAGTTTGGAGTCGAACTCATAAAAGTTCGGAGTTGAACTAGAAAGAGTTCAGAGTCGAACTCATAGAAGTTCAATGTCGAACTAGTAAGAGTTCGGAGTCGAACTCATAGAAGTTCGTGTCCATAATTCGGAGTTGAAATTTATGAGAGTTTGTATCTAGAATTCAGAATATAACTTCATGAGAGATCGTATCCAGAATTCGGAGTGGAGCTTTATTAAATTTCGTTTCCATAATTTGGTGTGGAACTTAATTAGAGTTCATATCCATAATTTGGATCCTAAAACGGATTGCTTTATATCTATGTATTATATGATTCTAAGGTTTTAGGTAAGAATCCCATTTTTATACTTAAGAAAAATATTGAAATGTATAAGGAAATCTAGGTTAGGGTAAATTTCTTTAAGAAAGAAAATTTTCCTTAGAGAAGTAAAATTTGGATTTTCTTAAGTATAACGTGTTTGTGATTTTCAAAACAAGAAGGAATGGAAAAGTAATAATGAAAACCTTATTGACTCAACCAATATTTTCAATTCATAATAAATGATTCATAAGGAAATAAATAATACAAGTCAAGAAGGCGCAACACAGGAATAAAGCATGGAATTATGAAAAAAAAAAGAATATATAATGATTTCTTTAGTGTTCAAGGAATTTTTACTGAGACCATATTAGTGGAAAAAATCCATTACTGAACATAGTTCACACCCTATTATAACCCTTTGTTACTCAACCAAGTTTATTCCTCATTTTATCCCTCTAACACTGAACTGTGTTAATTTCCCATTCTAGCCCTCTAATACTAATCCATGTTCATTTCTCATCCCAACAATGTCCATCTCATGATATATAAATCGTTACCCAATGCATTAGAGGGTGATATAAGTCTCAGCCATCTCATAATGAAATCATATATACATGTTCCACATGATCATAAATAATAATATCATAACCCATGATATGAAATGGGTTTTATAAACATGTAATCATATCATAACCTATATATGGAGACTAGTTTGATAATCATTTCATAAAAAACAAAACCCTTGAAAATAAGATGGTTTCAAAATCCTATAAGATGTGAAATAGAAATGATATTGATAAACATCATACTATCAAAACATAATCAATTAATAGAATGAATATTAATAGAAACATTGAATAATTTACCCATAAATTAATGAGTAAAACTAATGGATGTTATCTTATATTGGACATAATTTTTGAAAATATTTTAATACATTTCTTGAGGAAAATAACATTTCTGCATTGAAAAACACTTTTTAAAACATAAAAAATTTTGAAAACCTTTTTTGTTTGAAAATAGATTTGAAAACAAATAAAAGATGAATTTAAAAACATAAAATGATTTTAAAATCCATTTTCCTATAAAATTGGTTTCAAAGATATTTTTAAAACATTTTTGAAAACATTTTTGAATGTATGGTTTTTTAATACAATTTATTTCTGACAGGAGAGAGAGACGATCAGATTTTATATAAATACATTATATTAAGTACCATAGAGTGAAAAAATGGTACTAATACAAGAGGATATATTGAATAAACAAAGTAGAAGAAAATTCATGAGTGTTGTTGAGATATGGATCATAAGATTTCATCAAAGAAGCATAATCATTAACAATCTCGAAAAGTGATAAGATTGTTTCAATAAACTCTTCTCACATTGTAACGTGAGATCATACTATATATGTAAGAAAAGGAAATTAAATTTAGATTATAATATCATTACACTAATTATATTCAGGATATAAAAATTAAAATTTAAGTATATAGACCTCTGAAAATAATTTATGTTCATAACCAAACACTAGTATCAATGAAGGCAAATTGAGACCGAACTATTTTACTGATTGGGTATCTTTGAAAAACTAAACCCCATTAAAAAAAGACCATAAAATAGATATGTAAATACCCATAAATTTCATTATAATAGTAATTGAATACATCCATGGGTACTATAAATACCACACAAATGTAATTGGTGGTGAATATAGCTTGTATGTTACAGAAACAAAAAGTGAGATGAAAACCCCTTACCCTGGGTCTTGACTCTCATCATAATAATTCAAAACACCTGTATAATAAATAAAAATTTACTATAAATCATTTAAAGAACAATATAATTTTATATAATACCATATATTATTTGATCATGACGTTATATTACCCTATTTTTAACAATCCCACGTTAAGGTTTCACTTCATGTAATATCCATTTGTTTCTTCAAATTTATCTTAATTTATTATTTATTTGGTCCTTATAATAATATAATGATTAAATATTTTAAAAAATGATATAAATATATTTTATATTCATTATATTTTTATTATAAAAAACTATATAATATATATAAGTATAGAATGGAATACACCATTCATGGAGACGGTAATTCGTACGTATGCATGGACGTTGTTTCTGTTTTTATTATCATATTAAAAAAATAAGGTGAATGAAATATGTATATTTATATATAATATCATTAATGTAGAATTATAATCTTATATATATCATATAAATTCACTAAAACCATCCTTAATACATTCTATGTAGCATGTGAATGAATCACATCAGTTTTAGTGGGTGATACTCCACACTTCCTCAAACGAAATTATTATTCTTACACCAAATGGAATGTAAAATGATATTTTATTTAAAATAAATAAAAAATATTAAATTAGTAATAAATATAATATATAAAATATATTAACATAGTGTCCAATATATTTTCCACTATGAGAGGTAGTAAAGGACAAATGAACAATCATCGTTTAGTGAGGAGGTAGTTCCCCGTACACGTAAACAATATGTTCATTACCCATTAGATGGAGGTGTCTATAAGTGTCGGTATAAAAATTATCAGAAAAATCAAATTAAATTTAGTATAATAGTTGTTTAAAATCATGCAACAATAATATTTTAGGGAGTGGAGAATGAAAAAAAATAATGGAGCTTGAGAGAAGATGTTACCTCTTAATCAGGAAACTCCTTTTGGTTTGTGCCAAAAGAAATATTTGGATATATTTCTTCCAAATGGATGTATTATAGGAGGAAGATAGGGATGTTTTTATGATCTTTTCCAAACCTACATGGTTTTAGAGGTGCAACAAAGAAGGAGAGGAGGTGGCATTTTATAGGGAATGGAAAGGACGCAATTGAGATTTTTTAAAATAAGTTCAGTGTACCCACATTTTTATATAAAAAGGTAATAAAAAACCAAAAAACACAATTATTGAAGGTATATGGATGAATAATAGCCATTAAATGGGTGTTGGAGAAAGTTTTAAGTCATTTTGGGTCTTAAATTTAAGGTTTAGTCATTAGTTAAGCTTAATTTTACCATAATTGATGTAATTAATTTTAATTACTTTTACATATATTTTTAGTCAAAACTAAGTTAAAATTATTATAAATTATACTTTTTTTGATTAAAAATATAGATTCCTTTTTTCCTAATTCTAATCACCCAAATTTCATAATATCATTTTAAAATTAATCCCACTGATGGGATGACAGTGTGAGTTTTTAAATTAAAAACATCCAAACTTTTGGTATGTTTTTATACCCAATTTCAAAGTGAAATACATAAAATGACCTAAATTGGATTAATTTATAAATATATTATCTAATTAAACATTTAAACCAAATTAAAATATAATTTAACAATATAAATAAATTAAAAGAAAAGGCAGTTTGAATTAAAATCCCTTATTTTTCACAATTCTTTCCAAAATAAAGTTTCTCAAAAAGAACCTCAAATTTCACACTAAGATAATTTCAACATAATAAAATAAAAAATGTATTTTATTTTATTAAATTAAATTAATAAATGTTTCGAAAATTAATTATATTTTTTTTCATATAAGGACATGGAAATTAGTCTATTTAAAGTAAGAGTATTTATAAACATTTAAGGAATTTACCAAAAATTAAATATTTCATTATAAATATATTTTATTTATATACAAAATTTATAAATAATATTTAAAATTAGTTATTACTATTAAATTAATATGTTTAGAAGATAGGTTATAATAATTTCATTATATAATTATAATAATTAAAATACATTTCATAGATACTCAATGTTACATGTAACATACAACAAGTTGGTGAGGCATGTTGTGTATGCCTGTTTAGTTTTGAATGTAATGTATTCAATGTAACAATATAACTTCATTGTTCCATATAGATGAATCAAAAATTTATGTTTTGTGTAGTGCACAATTAACTTGGTGTTGCGTATAACACATGACTAACATAGTGATTTAATATAAAGTAAACTATTTTTAGTGTTTTATTAAATGAAAAACATCACAAATGTTAAATTAATTCAAAAAAATAATTCAGAAAATAATATGGTGTTACAATCTTTTCCTCCTTAAAATGAATTTCACCCTAGAGATTTTTCTAGGTTATCAATGTTTTAATACTTGAATGTTTTTTTTAATAGAAACCCCCATCATAAAAATTGATACTAAAAAATCCCATAAAAAGGAATATTTGGAACTATAACAGTTACCCAAAGTAATATATAACTAGGTTACCACATAGAAGAACATAGGTTGGGAGTCAATATTGGATATGAAGGAAAAGAATAAATATTTATAGGATGTGATTGAGGTCATATATCAAAAACTAGTGAATAGTCAAAGAAAATTTGAGGATCTCAAAGTCATAAATTATGATGATTTATAAGGGCATCGATTCCACAATAAATAAAGTATTAGGACAAATTTTTTTGATCATTATTCTATTAGTGATTAATTCATTTATTAACTAGGAATATAATGAAATACACTTACTTTATATGTTTATATAAACAAAATTTAATGCTTTTAGTAGTGTTTTTATCAATTTCTAATTCATCCATTAAATCACATAATAGACATCCATAAATTAACTTTTATGCCCAGAGTGCTTAAATACACCTTTAGCAAATCTTAAGTCCATAAAATATGAAATGTATAACTATTTATCTATAACAATTCATAAAAATCACAATAGTTAATACATTAATCTCTAATAATAAAATGTAACAATACTATTTCATCATCAATTGTTATTCATCAAAAATAATTATACATTAACTAGGACATCACATAGGCTAGTTGTAGGCATGAAACCCTTATCATCCCTCCATCATGGTTTCGAGACCTATGTCCATTCCAAAGTTGACTGGTTTTCACTTGACAAACATTATTTATATTTCTAGAACAATGCTAATATAATTTTCAAAATAAATAATATGGATTTCCTTGAAATAAGTTTAATCACTAAATATCATTTTAACCAAGATTTTCAAAACAAACAGAGTGCATAAATACATCCTCTAAAGTTTAACTAAACATTTTCTTGAATGATAACCTTATAACCCTTATAAAAGATAAAAATAAAAAAAATTAGAAAGAAATCAATGAAATATTCTTAAAATTGATCCCCCATACATCAAAAATTAGCTCTTGGATGTCACATTCCAAACATGTGAATGCCCTCCTAGTATATTCTCATGGAACCTGGTAATAACCTGAATTACTATAAATAATTTTTTAAAACATTAATGCGTAGTTATTCCATACAATTTTGGATATATTACATAAATTTCTTAAATTGTAAACATTATCCATGAGAGCATGAACTATTTGTCAAAATGTCCTTAATTAGTTCCAAGGTAATTAGTACCATCCAATTTACATATTCATATCACATATAACTTTATCCAATAAAAATTATCATAACATAAGGATCATAATAAGGTTCATCTTTCCATTAATCATGTGTTCTATATATACATATATTTTCCATTATATAGCTAATATATTCCATCAAAACAATTCAACTTGTTCTTTTTAATCCGTAGTAAAAAACATAAACCGAACAATACATACATATTTCGCCTTTCATATAACATAATTCATGAATACAAACACATAAAATATTTTATTATAACACTTCATCCCTATTCCATTATCAAGGATACCTCATACTATTACACAATACCCCTTTCCCTTCACATTTCCTCTATAGTCACTTCATCATCAGCAATGTAACCATTACTTATACCACCTTCAGGATCTTCTTCAGGAGATTTACACTTTGGACAATAAGTTGCATGATGACTATTTATTTCATACCTAAAACACTAATGTTTTGATGATGTATTTGGGAAGATAATATTCTCATCCATTTTTTAAATAAACTCATCAATTTTCCCTTAGAGTCACATGATTTTTACCCTTTTTTTTTCAAAGCATAAAAAATATTCTCGTTCAACTAAGACATTCACCTAGGTGATTATTTTCACATTATTGACACATGGTAAAAAAAATATTCTTTCCTCCATGGTCTCTATTACCCGAACTCTCACTGATATCCTTATTTATCTTTTTCTTGATTCTGATAGTTGGTTAAGGTACACGCTCTTAATCACATTTCACGAAAACTAATTAGGAATGATCACAACATAATTCTCTCCCAGGATCATCCAACATGATTTCTCAACACAATATTTTTATCCACCTTCAAAGTTAATCTAGCACCTTATGGTTACCTCCATTGACTAAAACTAGAAGCCTAGTGTGATCATTAGTTATCATAAAAACAAACTAGATAGTGATGAAAATAATTACTTACAATATTTATAAATCCTGAAACCCTATTTAATAAATGAAACCCTAGGTTCATCCTATTTTATTAATATCCAAAATATAGTTAAATACCTCATTATGTTTCATGAAGTGTTTTTTAATTACAAAAGATTATCCCCCAGGAGTGTCAAACCAGGTGTGCAATAAGGCCCATTGTTATATACCAGATTACCCCGAGTCAGACCCCGAAGATATTATCAGATTTGATACACCTGGGTACATCTGTTCCAAAACCACATACCACATTAGTATCTAGACATGGATGTATTTCTCAGAAACCACTGACTCTATCCTTTACCAAAATTACAGGAAATGTTTCTTATAATATTCCTTATCCATATACTTATCCCTAAACATGTCTTCAGGGTTATCACTATGGTTTTATCATCCACGATTCGAATATTTAACTAAAAATTTTCTATGATACCAACTAAAGGGACCATCAATTATCATAAATTAATAATACATCACTTATTTAGAATAATTATTTCATTATACAAGCAGACACCCAAATATTGTATTAGTCTAGTGCCTTTGGAACCATGAAAATGTAAGCACTATTACATGAGAGAACTACATTATCTTATATTAGGTTCTCAAAGTATATAACTCCTCATATACATTTCATAAAAGAAATATATCGTTAAAATCTGGGGATGGAAACATAAAAAGGGGTGATATCAGATGCCTAGTAAGGGTAAACAAGGAAGACATGTAAGTATAATCATGATCATAAGGGTATGAGAACATGATCATAAATATATAATATCATACCCTATATATCAAATATCATAAACATGAATCATTTTAAAAATCATGGAAGTTTATAATACCTGAATCATAGGAAATAATTAACATAAGCCATGAAAGCATAACATAAGAATAAAAGTTGAAATTGAAAAAACTAATAAGTATATATAATGATTTCCATATTAGTCAAGGAATTGTTGATGAGACTATATTAGTGGACAAAATCCTTTACTAAATTGTGTTCAAACCCCATCCCATCTATGTATTATTGAACAGTGTTCATTCCTTATTCCATCTCTAGAATACTGAACCAAGTTCATTTCCCATTCTAGCCCTGTAATATGGAACCAAGTTCATTTCTCATTCCATCCATGTCTATCTCATGAGATTTAAATCGTTTCCTAATACATTGAAGGGGGATATAGGTCCCACCCATCTCATAATGAAATTATATATTCATGTTACACATGATCATAAATAATCAAATCATAACCCATGAAATGAAATGGTTATTATTAAACTGTAATCATATCATAAATTATAGAAATATATAGCTTTTATAATCATATCATTATTAAAATAACCCATTAAAAGAAGTGTGTTTCAAACGTATATAACCCGTGAAATAGAAATGGGTTCGATAAACATCATGACATAAAAACATAATCTATTCAGTGAAAGAATATGAATTATATCATTGAATAATTTCCATATAAAGTCATGATTAAAAAAAATTGATGTTATCTTAGATGGGAAATAATTTTGAAATATATTTTAAAACATTTCTTGATAAAAAATTCTTTCTATGTTGAAATAACTTTTTAAAACATAAAACATTTTCAAAACATTTTTCTTTGAAAATATTTTTGAAAAATTATAAAGGAAGTGTTGAAAACTATAAACTATTTTTAAAAATCATTTTCTATAAAAAAAGGGTTTAAAATATCATTTTAAAACGTTTTTTAAAACATTTTTTAATACTTGGTTTTTTTAATATAATAGATTTTTGATCAGAGAGAGAAAATCATATTTTAATTAAATACATTATCTTAAGTAACAAAGAGTGAAGAAAATGATACTAATACATGAGAATATCTTGAATAAACAGTTTAGAATAAAATTCATGAGTGTTCTTAAGATATATATTTTAATATATCATCAAATAATCATAATCATTAACATTCTTGAAAAGCGATGAGATTGTTTTAATAATCTCTTACTACTTGGTTACATGGGATAATACAATATATGTAAGAAAAGGAAATTAAATGAAAATTAAAATATTGGGAAAATAATTATATTAATTATACAACATGAAAAATGGAAGTATATACACAATGAAATATAATTTAGGTGCCTAATTAAACATGATTCTCAAAAAAGAAAAATTAAGGCAAAACTACTTTACAGATTTGGTAAATTTTGAGACCTAAACCCATTGAAAAAAAGGTCATAAAATAGATATTAAAAAAAGCATAATTTTTTTATAAAAATTATTGAATACATAAATAGTCATTATACACACCACAAAAACTTAATGAGTGGTGAACAAAGTAGGTGTCTAATGGAAATAAGAAGTGAGACAAAATCTCCTTACCTTGTGTCCTAACTCTCATCATTTTCATTCAAACCAACTTTATAATAAATATAAATTATTTATAAATATTTTATATAACCATATTATTATATCTAATACTATATATGGTTTTATCATGACCTTATATTACAGTCTTCTTAACAATAATATATTAAGCTTTCACTTTGGGTAATATCCTCTTTGTTCTTCACATGTGTCTTAATTTGTTATATCCTTGGTCCTTAAATTTTTATCATGATTCCAGAATGTAAAAAATGATATAAATATATTTTATATTTAGTATATTTGTATTATAATAATCTATATAACAGAGATGTATGAAATGGAATACATCATTTATGGAGACAGTAAGCCGCATGTACACATGAACATTATTTCCGTTTTTATTATCGTTTTGATAGAAAGAAGTTAAATGAAATATATATATATATATATATATATTCTAATTATAGTATAATTATAAATTTATATAGACAATATAAGTTCACTAAAACCATCCTTAATAAACTCCATGTAGTTTGTGAATGAATCACATCGCTTTGAGGGAGTGGTCGTATGCACACCCTCAAACAAAATTATCATACTTACACCAGATGGAAACTAAAAAATATATGTGATGAAAAAGAAATGTATAATATTAAATACATAAAAAATATAATATATAATTTATATAAACATACTTTACATCATAATTTTCACCATGATAATTGGTAATGGAAAAATGAACAATAATTTTTTAGTGAGGCGGTAGATCGTTGTACACGTAAACAGTTTTTTTGTTACACATTAGATGGAGGTGTGTGTACGTGTAGGTAGAACCATTAGAATAGAAACATAATAATATATTTAGGTTAAAATTTCTTTATACATTCTTGGAACAATAATATTTTAGGGATTGGAGAAAGAAAATAAAATAAAAGAGTTTGAGAGAGGACATTACCTCTTAATCGAGTAACTCCTTTTGGTTTTTACCAAAAGGTATCCAAGGATACATTTATGTCAAAGTGGAGGATTATAGGAGAAAGGGAGTGATATTTATAAGTTTATTGGGATGATATTGGATGAACATAATTGGTAAGATAGGTGTGAATAATAGGGAGGGTTGGTGGCCTTTTATAGGGAAGGGGAATGACACACTTGACATTTCTGAAAACAAGTTAGGTGTACCAACATTTTAACTTACAAAAGGCATAAAAAACTAACTAATATCAATAATTTACGTTTAAGGGTAGAATAATTTCCATTTAATAGTAGTTGGAAAACTTTTTTGTTAATTTATGTCTTAAATATAAGGTTTTGTCCTTAGTTCTACATTAATTTACCATAATCGATGTAATTAATTTTATTAATTTTCACAAATATATTTGGTCAAAAGTAAGTTGAAATTATTATAAGTTATAAATTATTACGATTCCAAATATGGAATCCATTTTTTCAAAATCTAATTACAGAATTGGGGGAAATTAAGTTTAAATTAATCCTGATGACGAGACAACACGGTGGGTTTTTATAGTAAAAATATCCAAACTTTTGAAAAGTTTTTATACCCAATTGCAAAGATAAATTAATTCCAATGAGCTAAATTAGTTTATTTTATAAAGATATAATCTTATTAATCTTTTAAAGAAAATTAATATACAATTTAAAATTATAAATAAATTATACTAAAAGTTAGTTTTGAATTAAAATCCGTTATTTTTCACTATTAATCAAAAAATGATGTTTCTTAGAAAAATCCTAATATTTCACCGTATAATAATTTTTACTAAATAAAATCAAAAAATAATTTTATTTTCTAAAATTGAATTTATAAATGTGCTTAAAATTAATTATATTTCTTTTCACAAAAGGACGTGTATTATAGTTTGTTTGAGAAAATAGTATTTTTAAATATATAAGGAATTCACTAAAAATAATATCTTTCATTATCAATATGATTTATTTATATAAAACCATTTCAAAAAATATTAAAAAATTAGTTATTACTATTCATATTACTATGTTTAATTTCTAGGTTATATTTATCTCAATTAAATTATTGCAAAAATAAAAAGATGTCTCATAGATACTCAGTGTTGTGGGTAACGTATGCCAAGTCTTTGTGGCATGTTGAGAACACCAAGTCGATTTTTCATGTAACATAATCCATGTCTATAGCTAACCTCATTGTTTTGTGTTGATAAAGTTAAAATTTATGTTGTGTGTAGTGCACGATCAACATAGTGTTGCATATTATTCCAGCCAAACATAGTGATTTGATATTAAATAAACTATTTTTAGTGTTACATGAAATGAAAAACACTTCAAAGGATAAATTAATTCGAAAAAAATAATTCAAAAAATCATGGAGTGCTACACCTCAAGCATCATAATTCTATATTGACTCAATGTAATTCTTAGGAAATATTCATTAAAAATATTTCAAGGTTTTACAAACCCAAATATAGATTCATTTAATTTTACCCACCTCCTGGATTTTTATGATAAAAAGTAAAAACCTGCTCAAATAGGCGAGGGTACAATGCTTGAATCTGGTTCTCAAAATCCCTAGAGCCATCCTAGAGTTTTCCTTTACGCCATTGAAAACCTGCCAAGGGATTCACTCACCCATAAAAGATACACACCTACAATTCCTCGATCTAAACTATGTACTCTATGAAGGTAGATCCATCTTTGATTCCCAACTCACTATAGTCAATAACATGTGATGGGTCGTGCATATACCTCCTCTACTAGGATAGTCAGAATATATATTACACCTGGTATAATAACAGTAGTAGGTATAATTGGTATTCACCCTAAAACCCCTATGAAGTATCTGGAAAGGGCTAATGAACCTCTATGATAACATGACATCATGGAAAAAACTACACAATCCTCAACGAGGTGAGACCTTTAAGAACACATGGTCTCACTCATTAAACTCCAAAGGCATCATTTATGAGTCCAAAAAGACTTATGATTTATGTATTTATACCTCATATTATTTTTTATAATCTCCACCTACTCTATTATCCCTCACACAAACTGTGGGTCCCAGATTGCTGACCCTATTGGATCCGTTAATTATAGTGGTGATATGTAGGGTCTCCCGTACATGTTCTAAAATGATCCCAAACAGATGGTAGAGTGGTAAAAACTATAATTTTAAAACTAATATAATGTTAAATGGTCCTACCAACCAAGTAAAAAGTATCGAACATGAAATAACAAAGAATTTCCACCAAAACCCAACTGATCCACTCAGTCTGGCTATCATTATATGGGTGAAACACCATCGTAAAATGAAACTGAGTCCCAAATGGCTCCTAAAATCCTCTCTATTATCCTGACATAAAGTAAGAATAATGATCTAATATGATCTTTGGGTTTACTCTATGGTTACATACTATATTCTTCAGATACAGGTATCCCATGCACTTTACTAACCTCTTGCCTTAGATGGCTAGAAAGTGGTCGGAACTGGATAGTCGGTCTGTGATTACCTAGAAAAAGATGATACCTATAGACGATCATGTAAGTCTCATCATGAAGTCCATGGGTTTACCATAACACTTACATTATGTCACCCGATGGGGTTATGTCATTCCCACTAGAACCTAGTACTCATCCATCACTTCCTAGTAAGTGATGCAGCGAGAGACAAACTCTATTGTACACCTCTTTATCCCTTGAAACTAGATTTGACACCAATAGTCATGGGGAATATTTTCCACTCATGGATGTACATATAATGTGGATGTATGGAACTGCCTCCCCAACTCCTCTAATTGTATGATTGGTACTATCTCCCACCCCCAGAAAAAGATGATGTTCTATCTAGCTTTAAAAATCCATCAGGAGAACATCCAGTAGATACCTATATCCACATAAGATCCCGTAATTTATCTAGCCTTGTTTTGTCTCCCTAACTCACTTAATATGTATATGGGTAACAAACATATTCTTGAGGTAATATTCAACATCCATGTAACTCCATGATATATTAAAAGAACATTATATTTGATAGACTATACAATATGCAACACTAATCTTAAACAAACAAGGAATTATTATTATTTAAAAGCCATAGTTAAATGTAGTTATAGAATAGGGGGTATTAATAAGATTAAACATATAATGAAATATATATAATGGTATTACTCATTAAAAATATAATTATTAATTATTAGGAAATAATCACTCAATTTTTATTAATGTCAATTTTATTTTTCAAAAATACACTTTCCTCCAAAATGATTCTTATCGAATTTAGTGATAAAATATTATATTTATTTTTTTATATTTTTATGAAAATTTATTTGATAAAATTATATATTTTTTTGAAAAAAATATATCAGAATTGTTTTAGGGTAAATTTTTAAAATTTCTTGAAAAGAATGATCTTCCAGTGAATAATAAAATATATTATTTTTTATTGAACACCGAATTTTTTTCATGTATGTAAAAAGTTATATTTTCTTCTAAAATGGTATGAATGTGAAATATTTTCATATATTTATGGACTCATCCAATTATGTTCATTGTAATAAATTTTATTATTAAATTTTTTATAAAATATTTTTCACATAAAAAGTTATTTTATGAAAAAAACTATTTTTAATGCATTCTATGTATTAAAATTAAATTTTTTTCTTCTTTAAGATATTGAGTATTTAAAAATTTATTTCATATTTATAATTATGAGTTTAATTTTTTTTAATTGGTCCCTTTTATTTTTAGTCATTGGGAATAGTAGGCTTAGTAAATATTTGTCACCTCAGTAATGAAAAAATGGGTAAAATATGATTAACACATTGGGATAAGACAATAAAATCTATCTGAAACTTATATTTATCAAATTTTATGAGTTTAGTTCATCCATATCAATAAAAGTATCTAATTTATGGCCACTTTGTGAGACATTTATTATAATATTACCATTATATTAATTTATGAAAATAAGAAATTCAAAATATTCTTTTCTTAACTTTAATAAATGTAATTTATTTTCATAATGATAAATATATTTTATGTTTAGTGCTAAATTTTTATTTATAATATGTGTACATTTATTTTTCATAGCATTCCATCTTTTTTTAATAATTAGATTAAATTCCAATACAATGCTAATATTTTATTTTTCCAATAAATACAAATTATAATAAAAAAATTTTAAAAATATTAAATGTAATTATATTTTGGTGAATTGTGGTATTCAATAGATTTTTTAGATAAATATAAGATAATATTTATATTTTTAAAGAATTATATTATAATTTATTCATTTTTTGATGTATTTAAAGTTAAATTAAATTAATAGTGTCGAAAATGTATATGAATTATATTTTATAAAAAATTATTTTGTTAAATTATGTAGAAAATATAAATTTTTTAATTAGGAAAAGGTGGATTATATATGGTCTAAAATGTCGTCCATTGTATTTTTTATGAGTGAATTTTGACATTATAAATAAAATTATAATTTGTTTAAACAGAAAAAGTACTTACCACACTTAAGTTTAAAATGGGTTAACAAAGGGATTAAACAAAAATATAAGTTTTAAAATCACCAAAATACCTATATTAATTTTATTGGATGATGTTATTTAGACCCTATACCATTTTAATTTTAATATATTTTCATTTTGAATCATTTTTTTGAGATAATGACATAATTATATTTTAATATTTATAGTAATTCTGATTTTGTCATTTCCATCCCTTAAAAAAGGGAACCACTTATCTATTTTATTTAAAGCCCATTAAACAATTTTACGTGTAAAATACCTAATCTAATATCCTAATATATTACTTCACCAAATCCTAGATCTTATGTTCTATCCAAAATTCCATCCTTTTAAAGATTAATGTACAAGACAAGGAGGAATTCTAATTGTAGAGGAATAACTCTGAAGGGAGTATTTTCGATTCATTTATTATTATAAATAATCTAAATATATGGTTTCTATTTTAAAATAATTAAATAATTATGTTAAATAAACTGAATTTTTATTATGATGAAGGGATATCCTTTTTCAAAATCATTTCTATCCTTTGGAAAATGAAAACATCAGTCATGCATATGTACGACTTACCATCTCCACATAGAGGTGTAATTATGTTTTCATCACCATATTTCATGCAGAGTTATGATGATGTATTTAATGTTAAGATAAAATAATTATTAAATAATTATTATTTAATTATAATATACCATCTACCTTCTCACCAGTCAATCAGTTGAAGAATGATAATGTCGCTCATGGTTATGTGTGGACTAACAACTTGATGAAGTGATATGATTGGTTTTAAATTTTCTTTGGAAATTTATGGTAATAAGAGTAGATTTGATTAATATATATTATATATATGATATGATAATGATTATATAAATTTGAATTATTATTTTACTCTTATTAGTTTCATCCGTCAAAAAATGGAAAAACATTCATGAGTACGTACAGTCTACCCTCTCCATGAATTGTGTAATTAATTATTCTATATCTATATTTTAATGATGAATATATACATATATAATGAATATATTTTATATATATATCATTATTAAAATTAAATAAATTATGGAGCCATGATTAATGTTTAATTAAAAACACTACTGAACTGAAACATACATGAAAGACAAACAGTTGGAACAAAAATAAGGATTTTAAAAACATTATTTAACAAACGATTGATAAGATGTCATAAGTATATATAACCTGGTATAATAAATATTATCATGTTTATATAACACATTTATAATAAGTTTTTTTTTTAACTATAAAAGAGTTTCCAATAAATACAATGAATAATGAGACATGTGGTAATAAATTTCTAGTCTCACTTTTATTTATGTGAGACATATTTCGCATTCAGTGATAGTTTATTTTTTGGGTTACATATACTTCTCCATTAACAAGTTATATCATGAATATCATTATAAAAATTATGATTAATTTTTTATTTTATTTTATTCTTGCATAGGCCTTATGATTAAAATTTGTCAAAGTTGTAAGGTTTTTACATTAGAATATTATTGTTTATCGAGATTATCATGATTATGTTTTTGTTGATGAACTATTATGATATATCTATTAAGAACATCATTAATTTTATTTTTCTATAGTTATTTCTATAGAAATAATATATTCCTTTAATTTTTATCTCTTTATGTTGTCACGATATCGAATTAATATTTATAAGGAAAACATGATTTATCTTTCTCTTTAGTTGATAACCCTTTACATTCCATATATTTTTTTATAAATAAAATTCAAGAGTGATTCTAATATTCAAATATGTCTATTTAATTTCATTTTTCCCATGATTGAATATTTATAATATTTTTTAAAAGGTTTATTTTTTTCATTTTCCAAATGTGGTATTTTCAGGATTTTTTTAGAAAAGTGAGTAAGGAATGTTTTATTTTAACTTATATAGTATGATTAGAATTTCCAACTATCATGACCACTCTATTTTTTAAATATTAAATTAATATTTTTCTTGGTTTTCTTCAAAGAAAAATATTTCCTTAATATTTTTGAAATATTTTTATTTTAAATCTGTTATTTCAAAACCATTGGGTGTATTTTCCTCCAAACATATTCTATTTATTATTTTAAACTAATTTTAATATCTGATAACAACCTTTAAGGTTAATTATGTTATTTCTATATATATGATACAATGATACCATCCTTATTATTTATCTATATGGTTTATTATTATAACGATGAGATGTTTAAAAAACAAATTTATTTTCCATAGGATATGTTAAGATGAAATGATGAAATTTTTATGAAGACCATGTCATTTTAAAGAGTTATGATATGATGATATGATAAATGTTTTGTGATGTCATGGACCACATATGTATGTTTTTCATTTTTTAATGCATGATCCTAAAATTATTTATCCACCCAATTCATTGGTTAATGTTTTATATATCACGAGACAACTATGATAAACTAGTTGATATGATTGATCCACTATAATAAACAAGTCTATGTGATTGATCTACTGTGGGAAACTAGTTTATGTGCTTGATCCACTATTGGAAACAAGTTGATGTGCTTGATCTACTATGGGAATCAAGTAACGATGCATGATCTATTATTAAATGGGAAATAAGTGTTGATTTCCCAGAGACTCTGATTTGTTGTTATCAATACCTAACCTTGACATCTGAAAAAGTTTATATACTTTTGATGGTGAAAAAATTTGTTTACTAGAACATATATTTAATGATTGATTTATTTTTATTTTCACTCTTGTTATACATTCCTTTTAAAATTATAATGATTTATTACATTACCCAGGTTTATGATCTATGAAAGATTAGGTATAAAATTTTTAGGTGATGTTCCTGATGTAAATCCCTTTACATTATCTTATTCTTTCATATGATCATATATTGTGATCTCCCATTTTTACCCTTATAGATCATATGATCTCCCCCATTATTATATATCATCTCCCATTATTACAAGGAATGGTTTTAGCAGGCTATGTAGATAAATAGTACTATTTGGGATGATATTTATGGTATATGTTGAAGATATTTCATTAAAAAATTAATATTGTGTTGCTAGTATACAAATAAAATATACCTTTATTATCCCTAAGAGTTTATTTTTAAAATTTAATGAATATTAATTTATTAATGTGTAATTTTTATGTTCGAAAATTCATGGTCACTATTGTCATTTTTAGAGTATAGGTTTATTAAATCATTGGAGATTTCGATTACTGAAGTTTGGTAAAGACCATGGGGTTTATATTAAGTATAGGATAAAATTATAACGGTTTGGTAAGGATGTTATTTTAGTTTTCTTAGGAAGGAATCCATGTATGGGTGCTAAGAGTGGATATTATTTTGGTATAGATGCATCAAGGGGTAATAAAAATGCATAGAGTTTTTTGATTATATATAGGCCATCATTATGGTGCATAAAGAGTGTAACCTTACAACACACCTAATTGGACACTCTTGGGGGATATGTTTTGGTCAAATCACATTTAACATATGAAATATTATTAAGGATTTTAATGGATTGTAATAAAAGATGGATTTGTATAAACATAAGGTTTCTTAGATTGAAAATAAATCTTCATGTTTTAGGTATACTATGAATGATAATAATTTATTATATGTTTCCTCAATATAACTATTATTTCTCACAATATAGTTTTTGTTTTAGTAAATGGTTGGTACTTGGATGATTTGTTATCATGGTGAAAGACATTGGAATGATTTTACTTATAGGAAACTATATCAAATAGTATATGGATAGTGAAACCTTTTGATTATATCTAATCATTTTTCTCATTATATTATTTACAAACCCAACATGTATGAGATTTATAACACACCTATCTAGGGAAATATCAAGTTTCATGAATCCCATAAAGGAAAAAATATTCATATTCCAAGCTATTGAGAATGTGTGAATAATTAATCAAGGGAATGTCTCAGAGGAATAGAAATATGTTTTCCATATGTAAAAAAAGTTCATTAAAAAGTATATTTCGAGGAAAAATATTGATTTTAATAGAGGGATATGTTATTTATCATATTTTACCATTTATATTTCAATGTCCCATGTATGATGAATATGATCATTATCTAAAACAATTCTATAATCCAATGGTTAACTCATTGACTGAGGAAGGACGTATTCTATACCACTCGTTAAAGTCAAATAAATGAAGTCCTTATATGAATTATATTATATACATTATTATCAATAATATTATGGATATAATAATAACTAATCTTATATTTTATAATGGATTGGAAAACATATGTTTTATGGTTTGAATAATAATAATAAGTGATATAGTTGTAAGGTGAATATTTTTAATTTGGATAAATAGATGATTGACATTGATGAAGTAAATGAGATAGTATTGGTGAAATTTAAATTGGTCAATGATTTGAGAACATAGTGATTTATGTCATATTTGATGATGTTTATCGCATTTTTGAATTTATATATTAGATTATAATATCTTTGATTTTTTATGATGAATAAGAAATGTGTTAATTTTTTAATGCATAAGGTTTTTCATGTGAGGTTAAAATAATATTTTTTGATGCAATCATGTGTTTCTAACCACTTATATGGTTTTTTCTAATGAGATTTTGAGGTGATTTAATTAATTTAATTGGTTTTATAAATAATACTGTATTGAGGCATAAATAACATTTTTGGTAAGTATATGTTTTGATGTTATGTTAATTGGATAGTAAGATATGGATAATCTTGATGGTTGAAAAATAATTCATTGAAAAGGTGCAAGATATTTATTATCATCCTAATGATAAAATGTTAGGTTGGTAAATAAATTTTTTTTTTGGAATTTTGGTGAGGTTTACTACATTATAATATTAAATATTTATTTATCATGGAAATTAATGATATTTTAGGAGATTCTTATTTTGTTGAGGTATATATAACCTTTGGTTTCAATATATGATTGAGTATGAAATATTATTTTAGAATAATGAAATTATATTTTTACATATGTAAGGTGAAAGGTATGAGATAAAATTTTATGATAGAACATTACTTAATGTTGAGTTTATTAATCAGGTAGTGTTATTAATGAAATGATTTATATAGAGAATTTCTTATTATTATATAAATTTTAGAGTTAAATGTATTATTTCATCCTATGAGGGTTTATATATTTTAGAAATTATCTTAATTTTTTATAACCATTATGTTTTGGTTTATATTTAATGATTGGTGTAATATATTAATGTTATTTTATGGATTATGAAGTTAATATTAGTGATTCAGGTATTGAAAAAATTCATCTAGAATACTCATCATTTGAATAAAAATATTTGTTTGTAGGGAAAATCAATTAATAGATGAAATTATAAATCAAAAGTAATTATAATTCATTATGATCTTATTATACACTATAACATTATTCCCTTACCCAAGTAAAATTATCTACAAATAAAAATTTTAACTTATTACCACCATTTCAGATGAATGGGGGACTTTTTCTCACCTCTTTGGTTTATATATTTAAGGTTATTAATTTTTTCATGATCATTTACTTTCTTGTGATAAATGATATATAGAAATTACATTCCCTCCATGTATATATTTTAACTTCCGAAAACAATTATCATATTTTAAAACCTATTTATGTATTATTCAAGACAACCTTCATTATTTCCATTCACTATTTTCAACAGGATGTTTTATTACCCCTTTTTACGATGTGGTCTTTGAATAAATAAAATTTCAAATATTAAAACCTTAATTATCGAGAAGAAGTTTAAATTTTGAGGTCTTAATTTTTTTATTATGGGAAAATGTAACATCCAGATATTTTGAAATAACACTATAGTTGATATCATACACAACATGCAACAGCGAGGTTAAACGACCTATGAAATATTATTATTTAAATATTATAGATACATAAGAGAAATTAAATTTGATTTTATGAATATGATTAACCAAATTTTGAAATATATATAATTTTACTCATTAATAAAAATTTATTGATTAAGGTTTAGGAAACAAAAATTAAATTTTAGTAAATTCAAATTATTCTTCAAAATTCTGTTTTCTTAAAAAAATTACTAATTTTTGTGATAAAATATAATATTTTGTTTTTTTTTGATTTTTAGAGAATTTATTTAGTAAAATTAACATAATACTTGAAATAATAATATAAAAATTTACTTTTCGTGAATTTTTGAGATTTTTTTGAAAAGATTGATTTTCTACCAAGTAGTGAAAAATAATGTTTTATATTAAAAATGGTTTTTCTTAATTCTAGAATGAATGATACTGACCCTGACCCTAATAACCTAAAGGTGGATCCTACATTATTACATTTTTACAATATACAATTAATAAAATCCCAAAGGACCAAATATTTTTGTAGTATTTTTTAACAAAATATATACATGAAATTATTATTATATTTGAAATAATATAACGACATCAATATTTTTTTGAAAAAAAATAACCCACATAGTGTATCCATGTATATAAATCAAAAAACACTTCATGGTATTCTACTGAAAATAAAACATAAGAAAGGGGTAATATAATATTCTCAGAAAGGGTAAGTACAATAGAATCTAAGAATAATGAAGGAATAATCAATATGGAAATTTAAATAACTAAAATACAAGAAATTTAATCAATAACACCAGTATAATATGGAAGGAATAAATAATGATAAAAAAATTACATATAAATAACCAAATGATCCTGAAAGAAAAACCATGTATATTCTCACTATTTAATAATCACTTTGAATATGAATAATTGGATTTATAATGATGACATGCATAATGACAGACATCTGAAGCATATCATATTGTCATTGTGACAAGAAATATAAATAAATGGGTAAGGCCTTTGACAAAACCCAATGTAACTCAAGAGACCTACTGATGCATCAAAGGGCTCTTTAAAATAGATCCCCACCCATAGAATACATATTCCAATGCATTCCAAAGATGAAATGGGTGAAACATAATCGATATAAACACTAATATTGAAAAACACACATACAAAATGTAAATATAAACTAGAATAAAATAAACAAAATCAAAGACCATCCAAAGTAATACTGTAAATGGTAATAAAAATAGACATACATAGTCAAACTAATCATAAAATATCTATTGAATTAATAAAGAAGGCATTAAAACAACATATCCCTGTTGTATCATTAGTACAATTACTAGTTGCTGACATCGATGAATTTAAATTCCATAAAAAGATACTTAAAACCATTCTTGAGGAAAATAATCTTTTCATTTTGAAAATATCATTTCAAAAATGAAAATTCACAAAAAAATTGAAAATAGTTTTATTTTATAATAACCTATGAAATCATGTAAAATAAGACTTGAAATAGTGATTTTTTATGAATGTGTAAAAGTTTGAACATCCTGTACATGTTAAAACAATGATTCCTTTCACATTATCAATAAAAGAAAAACAAGCATTGTTTTTAAAATGAAATGAAGATTCATTTAATTTTAAAATAGTAAAAATTGTTTAAAATAATATTAATAAATATTTATTAAAATGTAAAAAAAAAACATTTTTATAAAACATCAGTTTTGATGGTAAAGGATTTCCGAATGAAGAGAGAAATAAAGTCATATTTTTCTTAAAAACATTATCAATATAATATTAAGTAACAAAGAGTAGAAAAATTTAATATTACATGAAAAATATAGTGAATAAAAATATTTTAATAAAATATATTTATTTTAACAAATAAATATGAAATAATTCCTTATAGGGAGACTAATTCAAAAATATTCTTGAATAATGATGAGATTTTTGAATAGACACTTACCACTTGGGAATATTATGAATCAAAATCCCCTTAAAATAAATAAAAAAACAAAAAATAAAATACCATGAATATAAATGGATTCATGATATACCATATCAAAGGGGAAATATATAGACCACAAAAGGTATAAGTGGGGAATATGGTGTAAGTCTTATGGAAGTAAATATCATATGTTAAACCTTTACCTCAGACCTGATTTCCTTCATACATATTTTTAACTCCTATAAAATAGTTTTAAGAATGTTATTAATTTAAATTAATACCATAATCATATTTATAATATCATATATTATCCACTTATAAAATTTTACCATCTCTTTGTTAATAATATTTAATTATTTTCCTTGTTTTGTGTATTAATTGCCTTGTTTTCCATTACAAATATGTTCATAAATGTTCTTGTTCTATTACAAAGCATAAATTTATATAATATATAAAATGATAAAAAAGGTATTAATATCATAGTTAATCATTAGATACATTTTTATAATCATTTATTGATTTCAGATGTGGAAAATGAATTTCATCGCTTTGTGGAGATAATAGGCTATACATAGGCATGAGTGATGATATCATTCCTTTAAGGAGTCAAAGAGTAAGAAAGTGGGTGATATATAAATTTCTATAATCAATATAATCTCATATATATCACATATATCAATTAACATTATCCTTATTTCAATACATTTTATGCACAAGTGAAAATGAGTCACATCACTTTATGGGGTGGTAGTCCACCATTCAAAAGATCAACATTATCATGTTTGAAAAATAATGGAATGTAAAATGTTATATGTGAAATTAATGATAAATAAATATAATAATATAGTATTTATAGTATACATGTTGTAAATTCATCCTAATATCGAGACATTATTGGTGGTGATGGAAAATTAACTACATGGGTTCGTGAGGTGGTAGTCCACCGTACACACAATCGACGATTTTGTTTCCCATTTGATGAATGTGGAGATGGATAAATATTTTTACCTAATAATAATAACATATATGTAAAATTTAGATATTTTTTAATAATATTATATGTTTTAATACATAATTTAAGGTGGAAAATAAGAATGAAAAAGGAAGAACTTTGTTATGATAATTACCATCTCTAAGAGAAACCTCCTTTGGATCTCTTTTTATGGACCCTATAGATGAATTTTATGGATGATCAAAATCTCTATAAAATGAATAATTTTGTTTGGGAGAGATTTATTTAGGTTGTAGAGAATATAAAGTGTTTTATGGTTGATATTATCTATGGTAATGGAGATACCTTTTATCAGTGGGAAAAGGGAACCCTCATGGGAATTATAATGAAATTTCCCAAAGGAATCCAAAATGATAAAGTAATTCCCAGTAAAAATGATTCCAAATAACCTTATATTATATTTTGGGATGGATAATGTTAAAATATTTTCACAAAATAATATTTCGACAAGTTGGGAGGCCATTTTTTTCCTCATCTTCTTAGTATAACCCCACGATAAACATATTTTTCCTTAACTACGCTAATTAATTTTTAATATTTTCACAAATAATATTGGTAAAAAATCAAGTTGAATTTATTATATAATATTAATTACACTGATTCCAAATTGGGAACCCATTTTGGAAAATTCAATTCCACTAATTTGAATAATCCAATTCAAAATTTTACCTACAGATTAGACGATAAAACAAGATTTCTAAAGAGAAAATTCTAATAAGTATAGAAGGGTTTAATTTAAAAATTCTATAAGAAATTGATTCCAATAATATAAATTAGTAAAATTGTAATATATTAGAAATATTTTATCTATAATACATATATATATAATATAATCTATCTTTTTAAATAATTTAAATGAAAATGAATTTTTTTGAAAAAATAAGTATTTTTTACTATTCATTGAAAAATAAAACATTTCCAAAAATCCCAAAAATTCATTGTATTATAAAATTTAATTGAATATTTAAAAAATTATATTTATTTTTTATCATAAATTTTATTAAAGTGGTAAAATTTAATTTTAAATTATATTCTCAAATCACAACCAAACTAACTTTTAGAAAAATATAGTATTATATAAAACAGTTATTTAACATTAAAATGATGATTATTATATTTATGATAAATATATAACTATTGAATTTATTTTAAAAATTTGTAAACCAATACATTTTGATAAATTATTTAGTACAATTAATAGTCCCCAATTTAAAATCTAGTTTATAGTTGTCATGTGTATATAATATTATTTTAATAGAGCACCATGTTTCATTTAAACCTAGTGTTGCATGAATCAAAAGCTATCAAAGATGTTTAATTTATTTAAAAATAATCATATCATAAATTATCAAGGTGTTAAATTATATTCTATTTTTTCATATATGTTATTGAATATGATTCCCCACTTTTAAAATCTTAGGGTGTTATATTCTAACCCCTTTAAATAAATTTCATCATCAAAATTTAATCCCGATATCAGTAATCAATGGTTTAAAATTTGAAAATACTTTCATTAAAAATCCACATCATAAAAATTGTTAACAAATCATCAACTTAAAATGAGATAATGGGGAGTACAAAGGTCATATAGAAGAAAATAAATGGGTTTATACGTAGAAGAACATTAGGAGAAAGTGAAGATATAGATATGGAATAAATGAGAAAATAATATATAGAGTGACATAGTACATTATCACAAGATATAAAATTATCAATGGAAGGTTAAGGACCCCAAAACCATGGATATGTAATGATTTAATATACCATCAGTTCAACATATATTATAGAATAATGATATCATTTTATTTCAATATCATTTTCCTAATGTTTAGTAATTTAATTACCATCCAGTCCGAGAATATATGAAAATATACATACATGTTATCTTTCTATTTAATAGGTAAAACATCATCTTTTGGTTAGGATTTTATCTTTTTCCACAATATTTCTTAATTCCAAAAATAATATCAAAGATAAATTTTTTATTCTTGAATCGCTAAAATTAAATTTTTAGAAATTACAAGATCCATTAAAGAGTGGAAAGTTATTCTATTTATTTATTAACATTTTTTCAATTATTTATGGTTATCACATGTTATCCTATGTAATAAAGTAATATTTAGACCTCAAGAGAAAAACCATTTTTTAAAAATTAATATTTTTTCATAAAATATTTAACCTAAAAACAATGTCATATTAACAAAGACATCATGTAGCTTAGTGGTTGACAATATACCCTTATCGTTATTCGGTTGTGGGTTCAAGCCTTGGGGACTTGGTGGATGCATCTTGTTTTCATCCAACATTTAGAATGTCCTTTTTATAAAATATTTTAATTATAATTCTTATGTTGTTACCAAATTGTAATTAACCATAATTATCTCATCATTAAATATTAGAATATAATTAAAGGTTTATAAAACATTCATAAAACTCATCTTTATCATTATTATCCCAATATCATTAGCATATTATGTGTTATCCTCCCTAAATCATATGTTCATAAGAAGTTCATCTTTCCACTGAATCACTTTTCATGGTACCATTCAACACAGGATTTCAAATGTTTAATGAAATATCGCTGAATTATAATACTTATATGTTTCATAATTTTTTAAATCATGATATCAATGGTTAAAATAATCCTATAACATAATTTGTGAATCCAAACTCAAAATAATTAATCATTCCACATCATCTATAATAATAGTATAAGATTGACTTTTATTCCTTATCTTATTTTGCGGTATATTATCTTAATGCTTGGGGTATTCATTTGTGTAGTTCCTAATACACTTATACTGCAAACATTATAAGTTTTAATATTCTTTCTATACCATGAAATCATGATCATGGTGGAATTTTTCTATACACATGAAGAAAAAGCCTTTTTCTTTTAATCATGTACCATGGTGTTTCCTTCCGCAATTATCACATGTTAGAAAAAAAATTATTTACCTTCTTCATTTATCATCCTTTTTCTTTAACATCATATTATTCTCTTGACTCTCATAAAATTAATAATAATTGGAGAATTATTTTTCTATCTTGATATCACATGATAATGTATCCTTGTATGCTAATAATGTTTGGGAGAAAAGTGTCATTCAGAGGGTTTTCTTAATCCCATAAAATAAACGGTCAATAATACTTTTTCGATAACTTATTTTGTCTATATCATGACTTACTACACTTATAATTTTTTCTTCATATAGAGAAACATATTCCTCATCATTATATCTAAGACTCTAGAACATTATTTCCAAATATTCTCTTTGCTCACGAGGAAAATGTTTTCCCATGAAGAGTATCTTGAAATCCTTCCAACTCCATGATTTATATTTCCTCCTCATCCTTAGTGTTTTTAATTAATGACCCCATTGATCTAAATCACATGAGAGATAAAAAAATACAATGAAAACATTATCCATTTCACCAATTCCTAGAGCGATAAATATATTTTCTAATGAACTTTTCTATTGAAAATATAAAAAATGGATTTGTAGTCTAATTGAATGATAGAGGTCTCTAACTCATTAAACAATCAAACATCATTACACAAGGTGGTGGGTCTGAAAGATCGTCCATACAAGAAATGTTATTACTCATAGCCTATGTCAACTTCCCTAATATGGTTAAAATTTTATCAGTTCAAGGTCTAGATCCATCCCCAATATCAATGTATTTCCCATGGGGAAATTAGTACATGGGGATGGTGAATTCATATAGTTCTTATTCCTTAATATAAGATCCATTTATAAATAGTATAATATAGAATATTATATTATAACATTATCAATCACAATGTATAATACCCAAACTAGAGAAAAACTTAACATAAATAGAAAATAATTATGCATAAATAATCTCATAATGATAAACATGGGTTTTTAGGGGTATATTTATTTTCAAATCCTGCAGAATAGTTTGTAATGAAATTGTTGTTTATCCTAATCTTATACCCTAGGAGTGTGAATCCAGGTGTGAAATATAGACAGTTGTCATGCACCAGATGATGATAGGGTTAAGAAGAATGTTACCATATCAAAGTTATTAACCCTAGGTATATCTGTTCTAGAACCCTACCCACTTTTAAAATCCAGACATGGATTCATTTTCATAGAAAAACCAAATAATATCTTCCTTACAAAAACATTAGTATATTTTTTGATACATATCCTCAATTTATATCAAAGGTTTATGTTTTCTAATCTATTTTTTCATGAATTTAGATCCCATGGTTTCTACTAAACCTAATATAACAAAAATTATGGTGACCCTGAATCTAGTATCCCATAATTGGTGCATACATTTTTACATTGGAATAAGATACATGGAATGAAATCATAAAGGAATAAATTGTTTTGCAGTATTGGTAAACTAGATTCATATTTGGATTTTTAAAATAATTAAAAACATAAAATATAAAAATTATTTTATTTGAGAATGCCATTATTCTTCATAGTGTATCATTAATTATCAATCACAAAACACTGCCTAGTATATTCGAGAAAATGAAACATAAGATAGGGTTGTTCTCATATGCTCAGTTATGGTTTGAGTATAGAGAAATCTACAAATAAATATGTAATAATCAATATGGAAAGGTAAATATCTGAAAAACATGCTATTTAATAAATAAACTGATAATAATATGGAAAAAATAAATGATGATCAAATAATGTCATATAAATAATCACAAGATCTTGATGACATAATAATGGATATTGTAAATAATATAATAATGACATGGAATATTCATATCTTAATTTAGTTTGATGGAATGTATAATTTTATAAAACTAAACATACCATTGAGGCATTATTCCCAGAAATCAAAATAAATGGGTAAGACATTAGCTAAACCCATATCTATTTTGTCTCATCAGACTTACCAATACATCAAAAGTGTTATCAATTACTACTCTCCACCCACAACCGAAAATTTACAATGCATTACTTATATAAAATGGGTTAAAGATATTCTCTGTTAACATTAGTATTGAAAATATAACATATGAAATGATAATACATACCTCAATTAAATAATCATTAATAGAAACCATTCAATGTACTATGATGAATAGTAATAAAATCATACATCCTTATTCAAACTAAAATTAAACCATCCAATGAAATAATATGGATGATATCAACAAAAAATATCCACAGTTTATCATAGGTAAAAATAATGGTTGATGAAGTTGATGAATACAAATACCATTAATAGACACATCAAAACATTCTTACTGAAAATAAAATTTTAATTTTTTAAATCTACCTCTAAAATGAAATGTCCCCCAAACATTAAGGAAATAATTTTACTTGAAAATTATATTTTAAATATTTTAAAATAATCCTCAAATCATTTATTGATAATGATGGTTGAATTTTTTTCATTTTTGTTTAAGTTAAAAAGATATCCTAGACACATTTTCGATAACAACCAAATAATCATTGTTTTGAAAAGAATATAATTTTTCCTTAAAAAAAATTCAAAATGTTAAATTTAGAAAAAATATATTTTGAAAATAAATTTTAAAAGGGATTTTTTTTAAAAATATTGGTTTTGATGAATAAGGATTTCCGACCGAAGAGGGAAATAAAGTTGTATTTTCCAAAAAAATATTAATAATGTTAAGTACCAATGACTGAAAAACTAGTAAAATAAAATGGAAAAGGTCATGAATAACTATATCAGAAAAAAATATATTTATTTTAAGATAAAAAAATAAAATAATTCTCCTAAGGGATACATAAACATAAACAATTCTGAATAATGATAATACTATGAAATAAACCCTTACCACTTTGGAAACATCTAAATTATAAGAACCAAAAATGAAATGACATAAAATGAATCAATAAACACTCTTAAGATAAATATATTAATGATATAACATATCAATGGTAATGAATATACACCACACAAAGGAATAAGTGATGAATATGGAGTATGTCTTAAGTAAGTAAAAGTGAGAAGAGAAACCCTTATCTGAAGTTTAATTTCCTTTATACATGTATGTACCTCCTTTATAATTGTTTTAATAATTTTATTAATATATAACCATAAATTACCATATTTATAGAATCATATATGATCTTCTAATAACATTGCACCACCCATTTGTTAATAATATTTTATTATTTTCTTTTTTAGGTTTTAACTTACTTTTTTATCATGTTTTTATCGTAATGAATGTCCCAATAAATATAAATATAATATATATATATATATCATCTAAATAATGATAATAATTTTATTAGTATTATATTTGCTCGATATATAAATTTTATAACCTTGAATGAAAGTTGTACATAGAAAATGAACCGCATCATTTTATGGAGATAGTAGGTTATATGTACACATGAGTGCCGATATCATTCCTTTAATGAGTAAAAGGGTAAACAATTCATAGATATATTAACTATAAAAAACTAATATCATATAATTTATATATAACATTTTTCTTGAATTTGATCCTTATTAGATTAAATTTAAATTATAAGCTAAAAATTAATCACATCACTTCACGATGCTACAATCCGTTGTACACGTGAGGGATGTTATCATATTTGAAATAGAATGGAACATAAAAGGTATATGAGAAATTAAAATATAATAAATATAATAATAAAATTAAATAAATATATTTGTTAAATCCATCATTATATGTATCCTTGAATGGTGGTGATGGAAAGAGAACTACATTGGTTCGAGAGGCGGTAGTCTTCCGTATACATGATCAATGATTTCATTACATAATTGATGGATTTTGAGATGAAAAAATATTATGCCTTAAAAAAGTATTATTATATGGGATATATTGGTGTAATTATATTTCATGTGTTATGTATACCACCCCCAATCTGCACTTCTAGGCCTGGTACTCAAATAATAAATTTATATTTCCAACATTGATAGTGATAATTGTAACCCTATTTTTTCAAATCAAATCATACAACATAAAAATAAAAATATGGATCAATTAAATTATCTAAGGCCATTTTTATAGAGTTTTGGATAATTTGGGATAACTCCTAAATAAAAATAACCTTGTCATTAAATGGGTATTTCTCCCACTTAATATAGCTTTTCTTATTTCAAATTAAGACATCATCACAATCCATATAAAATCCCTTATTGACATAATTTTTCCAATATAATTTCACGATAAACTAGGGAAAAGGAAAAATAATAATCGTGTGATAAAATTCCCAATATGGTTAAATATATTAATTAACAAGTAAATGCATTCAATCAATATAAGAAGTGCCTAATGGTATAATTACATAATCAGACTGCATGAGAGAGTCGTAAAAAAATGATACCCATCATTACATAGATCATCATGTATAAAAAAAGAAAAAGAAAGAATCATCATAATCAATAATAATTATCCATGTGATGTAAATATTGATCATAAAAACACTATAAACATATAAAATATTTAAAAAAACATATTTTTATCTTGCAACACTTTTCTTCATAACTTGTTTTAATCCCATGTAAGAAATAATTAGAGCATAGTTAAATTCATAAACTAAATTCTGGGTGACTATATCATTATTTCCTCCCAATAAAATATACATTACCCAATTAATTGTAGTACTATATGGATGCAACCATCATTTATGTAATAATATTCTCACCTAGTGTTATCTCAACAACCCCATCATATAATCTATAACGGGATTACCTGGTACAATCGGGGCCACCCATTTATATAAGATGTAATGGACACACCTGAAACTATCTTGAAACATCAAGCATATATAATTTTCAATAAGTAAAATATGATAAAATAATATAGAGATTTCATTTCATTATAAAATAAATAAATAATCATTATACCTTTTATAACATGGTTAAATTATGTAAAAGAAATGGGTTTCATGTAAATATATATTAAACATGATTTAACTATAGAAAATAAATGAGTTCCATAACCATCTCATTGAAACATGTTTAAACCATGGAGAAGAAATGGGTTCCATAAAAATCTCATTGAAACCTGACTGACCTATGAAAAACAAATAGGTTCCATAAAAATTTCATTGAAACAATCTTAGTCCATCATAAGAAAAATGTGGATGTTATCATTAAAAAGTATCACCTTTGGAGAATATATAACAAGAATGGTTTTTGACATTGATGAATATAAATACCATTCACAGATAATTAGATACAGTTTTAGTAAAATATAATTTTTATTTTTAAAATCATGTTTTTAAGAAGCCTACAATTAAAAAAAATTTGAAAATCATTTTCTTTGAAAAAAACATTAAAACATATAAATTAATATTTATAAAATCATTTAAAACATCTTGTAAACAAAATTTCCTTTACATTTTAAAAAATCCCTTCTATTTTTTTTGAAAATAACTTTATTTTATAATAACATTGAAAATTTATAAATGATCATTCAAGGAAAATAATGGTCATGATAAAGGGAATTTACGTTTATATTGTACACATTAAAAAAAATATTCCATTCACATATACTGTAAAATGAAAACAGGTATTATTTATAAAACCATATGAAGTTCCTTTGAATTTTTTTTAGAAAGTAGAAAAAGTTTTAAAATATATTTAATTAATCATTTCAATAATGATTTTTTTTGAAAACATAGATTTGGAATAAAATAGTGTTTTCACTAAAGGGAGAAATAAAGGTGATTTTTATTAAAAAAAATTATCAATTAGTTTAAGAAACAAAGAGTGAAAAAATGATACTACTTTTAGAAATGTCATGAAAAACTATAAGAGAATAAAATTCATGATAATAATTGAGATTTATATCTTAATATCTCAACATAAGAGACATAATAAAAAAAATCCTGATAAATAAAAAAATTGTAACATAAAACTCTTACCAAATTTGTAACATTGAATTATAAGCCCCATGAAAGAGAGATCCAAAAATGTATATGTAAATTTCAATATTATTCAGTAGAATCATCATAAAATACATTCATGGGTGATATTTTCACCACTTAAAACAAAGCAGTGGTCGATATGTTATGTGTCTTATAGAAGTAAAAAGTGAGAAAAAATCCCTTACCACTTTAATAATATTTTGAATCGTAATACCCCATAAAAAATAAAATAAAATGAAATATTAAATATCAAGAAAATATTGGGATTCATGATATAACATGTAAAATGGGAATTATATACCCCAAAAAAATATGTGTCGAATATAGTATTTGTCTTACAAAAGTAAAAACGAGACGAGAAAAAACAGTTTTCTCAAGCTTCCTTTTGGTTGATCATGATTTAACCACATGAATAGTGGTTTTAAAATTTTATTAACTTATTAAAAAACCATATTAATATTTTTAATATTATATATTATCATTTTATAACATCTTACCATCTGTTCATTAATAATCATTCATTATTTTCATTGTTCCAAGTGTTAATTGCCTTGTTCTCTTATGGGTGTTTTATCATTAAAGATCCAGTTCCTGCACATATTATATAGTTTCATCACCAGTAGAATAATTATCCTGACGTTAATATCATATTTTTTATTAATTGTACTTTTAAAATAAATAATTAAATAAGGTTATAAAAAATTAATTCTATTACTCTCATTAAGATGTTAGGTCATACGTATGCATGGGTAACATTTCCATTTTACAAAGATCATTTTGGAAATAAGGTAAGAAATATATAATCATTAAAGAATGATGATAATATCAAATATACCATATTATGTAATTATATATATCATCAATGTGGTGTGGTTATGAAAATTGAGTCACATCATATCCTGAAGGTGGTAGTCCACAAGTACAAGAATGATGTTTTTATCTTCATATGAGTGGAAATGTAATAAAAAAATTATATACTATCATTAAAGAATGATAGATATGTTATGAGTATCATTATTATTTAATTTATATCACATATAATCATTAAATTTATCTTTATCACCTTCAATGTGATGATTTTTTGAAATTAGAATCACATTGCTTCACAAGGAAGTAGTCCGACATACACACGAGTGACGTTATCTTAAATCATACAGAATAGAAGGTGAAAATGATATTTTTTGACAATAAATTTTTTCATGTGGGATTAAAATATTATGAAGTGTACCTCAAAAATTTTAGGGAGATGGGGATCCCTACAAAATATTAGAGGAACTTTACAAAAGTGGAATGTGTGCACACCCCTGTGCATTAGATGGCTCACGCAGCCACCCATGTGGGGCATCGAAATCATGGACACCATTATATGGGATACCCGAACTGAGAACCTATTCCATGGATATTTGTGGGGTAACTCCTTCAACTATTGTCTACTATTAACCTATAAACATGACCTTAGAGTTCCTATTTTATAAAACTGAAAAAATTATAAGAATCCCTAAAGCTCCGGTTGTGCAGCCCCTTAACCAAGGTCCCATAAAATCCCTTAAGTAGAACTACGAATATTAAGATATGAGTTAATAAATGGGGGGGGGATAAGGGATATTTAATTCCACTCATGGTTTGAACCACAAGACAACTGCATGGGGACCCCTTCCTCTAGTGGACAAGCACTTGTGCGAAGGTCCATTCCTTGAACATGGACATGTGTGAGACCCTTACAATGACACATGAGGATACTTATAGTGCATTGTAAAAGACATATAACAATTTTTGTGTCATATTTTGATTATTTACCAAGGAATATCAATCTAACATATGCTTAACCCCTGATGTGAATCACCTCTTGATCCTCCAAGGCCCTATAAAAATCACCTTTGGTCACTAATTTATGACCTTTACAAGCCCATTTTGATCCCTATTCCAATCCACGAATGGTAGGGATCCATTTACTTTGGATCCCTCATATGAGGGGTACCAAATTGAAACCTGCACTGAATCCCCTGGACATAAAAACCCATGGTAGGAGGCACAACAGTGTGTCACCCATTTGTGTATGCATTCCTCTAGTCATAGGTGTCCCACACTTATCCTACCAGATAATTAGTGTTCTCTGGGTGCATGTGAGTATACATCCCTTCTTTCACGATGAACTTGACCCTAGGGGAAATGTTAGGGGACTCCAGATCATAGATAGTAGGGTTATAACCATTTTATTCCAAAATCATCTCGAAGACCCATTTCATCTGGTTATAGGTTGGGAGGGTGAGGATCATGCTCCCTTTAACATAGAATGAGATCCTTCTATCTTCCCTAGGAACCAATTTTATGGCATCCTTAAGTGAGTATTCCCCAATCCATTCTTCCAGGATATCTCTTGATTCATTCTTTCCCCCTTCTCCAAAACTGTGGTATCTTTCTATGTTGGTAGTTCTCTGGGAATATCTAAGATACAATGTTGGGAGGTAAGGGGAACATCAAATCCCTTATTATCCCATCATTTTAACATCTTCCACCAATGGGTGAAATATTGTGTGGTTTATCATATCTATTAAATCCTCATGTTTCTTCCATTTTTTTCATGTCTCATTTAGGCTTAGATATTATCTACGATAATTACATAATCACAGCCATATGCATGTTTTGGAAAATAATATTTTATGGATAATCCTATAGCCTTCCATCAGAGAGACTCTATAGGCATGGGTTCTTAGAGATATATATCTATTAATTAAGGTAATCATTCCATGTGTATGGCCCAACATACCCTGGGCCTCCTATTTAATAAAATCCCCAATCACACCCATTCATATGTGTATCCGTCCTTGAGTGACCCCTAGTTTTTCTTGCATGAGTCATCAATATTTATCCTATTCTCTTGTCCATGTCATACCAGATATATCATTAGATGTGAATATCCTGATTACCAATATAGTAGTGGAGACTAGCACATTAAAATCCCATTCACTTTCCCTTTCGGGTTTGGACTCACCCACTAGTGGATGAAGCTTACTGCGTGGTTTCTCAAATCTACCACTTTAATATGATTATCACACCGAGTATGACTCATGTGGGATTAGAGGACGTTAGTGACTATGAAATTTAAATGATCCCAAAGTTTTGGGCCTTATATTCGGTATAACACCGAACCAAACCTAACATCATGGGAATCATTCCAAGTGTAAGACCATACCAAACAAGGGAATCCTCCTTAACAGTAATACCAAACCAAACCACCCAAATTACCTTAGAATACTCATTAAGAGTAATACCCAACTTAATCCTCTCAAAGGTCAATAACTCTACTATGAGATGAACCATCATAGGGCCTCCATAGGCATGGGTCCCCACAACCAAACTATGCAGGCTTTAATTCCCATCCAAATGGAATATATATGAATCCTCTATAATTTCCAAACCCAATTTCCCAAAATAAACATTATTCTCTATGGGAAACATTCCCAGTAGGGTATCAACCAACATGTGACCCCATAAAACTTATAGGTTCCCTAGTATGACTCAATATAAGTCCCACAACAAAATTTTACTTTTCATCTTTCACATAGAAGTCATTTCCACATAACATTAAACATCATGTTATAGTACTCAACACATGGCCTTAAAAGTTATTATGTTTCCCATTAAGTTTCATCAAACTACATGCGTTCTAATTTCTTTTAGGAGGATACATAGAAATCCCATCTTATGGGTCTGATCCTAAAATCAAAACAACTCTCATCTACTTGGTTGATGATACACTCTAGAGTTACCTACTAAAATGCTTAAAACCAATATCTTAATGATAAAAAATAAAATAATCTATAATCCATTCATAAAAGGATACCATTTATGGATAAACTCAAATATATACAAATGAATCTAAGTTCCATTCAGAAAAATAATCGATTTTTAATTCAAGGGTGATCCATGTCATACATTTGATTTAATAAATGATTCATGAATGTATCTTAAATCTATAGAAGAGTCTCATAGTAGGAAAAAATCCCCTCAAAAAGGGTGTGATGAGCCTGACCTCCAATCCTCTCAACCAATGTGGGTCCCTATGTTTTTTAATAAAAATTCTCAAAAAATTCCTACCATTGGAAATAAGCTCCAAATAACGGAACCAATATGTGTTTCCAGTGCCACGAAAAAACCCGTTGGATGCCATTTTAAAAAATAATGAACCCGACATAAGAGATTTCAAAAAACTAAACCCCCTAAAATCAATCGTTGGGAACAAATTTTTTTATAGGAATAAAAAAAATGTAAAAAATGATGTGAATCCTTAACCAAGAAGATGGTGTCACCCAGCTATCCATCCATATTTGTTCCTAATACAAAACGTGGCCAAATATGAAAATCAAACATGCATGTGTTCATTTAATGAGTTTCTTCTTTAATGAGGTTTTCTTGATTGTTTTTGTCAACTATATCTCAGCTATGTTCAATAGGATCTCCCTTTAATCCAAATAGGGTCATACCAACTCTCACAGATGTATGTCCCAATCACTATTCATGATTGGTCCTCATATACATAGAGGATTCCATCATTTGCACAACTTCTTCAATGCTAGGTCTCGAAGCCACTGGTTTTGGAGTATCGCTAAAATGGTATCATCCTGACCTTGGAGGCTTCCTAATATGCCCTAAAGCTTGATAAGAACACTAGTCATCTACTTAGTTATGTTCAGTGGCCCAAAAGTAGATAGAATCCATCTTCATTTTCAAAAGATTCAGGATTTTACCCCCAAAACAAAACAATCAACTCCACCAATAACATAAGGAGGTTAATCAAGAGTCCACCAAGGGCCTCATCTAGAAGATATATGGGTCCTTCCAAGGGGCTCCATCCATAATTAGTTGCTATCAATTCCATGAGAATGTGTACCCTCAACATGATGAGGGGGAAGTCCGCAATTGTCCATCATAGGTCACCTAGAACCAAACATACAAGATGGCTTGTAGGGAATCGAAACATATCAATAGGGATTCAGTATAGACTTATTCCCCCTCAATAGAATCCTACCAATCACATTTAAAATAAAAATAAAGAGCAGTAACATACACCTTCCCAAACTAATAAAGCTGGCAAGGAAACTTGTCTTCCACCACCTAGAGAAGCCTTCCAATAAAACACAATAAAAAGAATTGAGCATAAATATAAACCTTCATACACCCAGAAAGACTATTAGTGAAATTAAATAGAAACTTGTGAATAGGTTAAAACACATTCCAACATCAACCAAACCTTCTAGTAGCCTCATCTAGTAGTTTCCAAGTAATTATATCACCAAAATTTGGTGGTGAACCGTGAGTAGGAACACAAAACTTCCTATAATTATCAAACATTTCAATTGACTAATTTTAAAGTATCTAGAGAAGTTAGTCAGAAAGTCTTGGTGATTGACATGGTGGAATCTAAAATCTCTACCCATACATACTATTAATATCCACTAGTAAGAAATGAAGAATAAGAATAGTCACATAACACTAATCCAGAAGTGGAATATGCATTTATTCACATTCCAACTACTGATATCACCATGAATATCACTAAAATGGTGATGGGGTAGATGAAAATCCCTACCCACATCATGGAGATCTACCAAGAAATCATAACATCGACAACTGTAGGGGAAGAGGGGTAGACACACAATTTTGTCCCCACAAATGGGGTGGTTTATCAGTATGTCACCCTAGAGTAGATACCCAGATTTTCTTCCATCTAGGAGGGTCATGGTATAAAATCCCCTATGATATACAGATAGCTGGATCAAGAACATACACTCATTACAACAAGAGGTAATCTTTCTATTTCATTTTCCACTCCAAGTTAGGAACAAACCACTAGAAAACTCATATAATCTTATAAATAAATTATATATGCAACATGGGATCTAGTCAAGCAAGATTTCATACCAGAAACCCACTTTCCCTAGTAAGTTTCCGTAATTTAATACAATAAGGAATCAATAAATAATCATCACTGGAGATGACAGGAAAAAAGAGCCAATCTGTGATCCTACTCTACTTAATGTAGGAGTTATTAAAGACATCATATGATTATTTTTTATATATCAGGATCCTAATATCCCATTACCATATTACTGGAGCAGTAACAGTAATTCTGAAGGTCCTAGATGGACACATCACTACTAAGATTTTCTTGATGACCACATTCCAACCCATCTCAAGAACCTGTAATTGATGAGAGTCAAAATATTCATATGTGTGGACATAATATGAAATATAATGATGGTATTACCCCTTCTATAATCCACCATGATATCCCCCCCATAACAGTGTTTACCACAAGTGTTCTCTCTACAAGAGTATTTTACTTCGTCATAAGGTCCTCTCCCTAGATATTTAGTGATGAAAAATCCATATTATAATGTGGAACTTGGGAAAATGAGTCTAGTAATATCTAATGAATTTTCATTTTCAGGTGAAATCCTTTCTCAATCATAAGATATCTCGAGGTGGCAACCATTCTTTGAGTCGCCTCTAAACTGTCTGCCTTCACATATTACAATGGAAATACCTAAAAATATTATCATTTATAATAAATTAGCAGGTACGATTCCGCATTTTTCATACCAAGTAGAGTAGCCTCTAGTGGAATATGATGACAAAATTATAAACATGAGGAAACATTTCAAAAAAGATGATATACTTGTCAAGTTCTAGAATTTATCCACTCCTCAATATTGTATTCCAAAAGCATTGTTGGATGATTTTGTACATGAAACCCACCACAATATATGAACCACTATTTTATAATTAAGAGAAAGGGTATTAACATATGATAAGTATCAAATCCATGTTATGGTAACTAAAGTGATGCAACACCAAATTTAATTTGAAGCTCTCTGAGATTAATGACATCCAAAATCGGGGATGTATCAAGGGACCCTTCAGTGTGCATGACTAAGAACATTAAATGAATTCCATCATCATATCATAGATACCCCATTCATTGTTCATATCATATTATGGGGTGAATGCGAATCATTTCATTTCATCGTGATCCCCAATCAGAAAATTTATAAAAATATGGCATCGTGCACCATCATATCCACATGTAGGCTTCAACAAAGTGAATTTGTTCACGACTGATGATATTTTTAACAAAAAAAATCCCATACCAACTGTCACAAATATTTTTCTAGAATTTAAAAATCCATAGATTAGATTTTTTATGAATAATATGAGAGTATTAAAAAATATCCCACTTGAGGTAAATTAGAAATCAAATAGTAAAAATGTCATAGATAGTGAAACAATCTTTATAAGCGAGTGATTCAGGTTTATTAAAATTGATTCACCCATACCATGTTCGAATATAAATCTATAATATCAAAAGGTAAGACATAGTATTAACATCCATAATAATATAGGATCATCCTTAGCCTATTGGACAAGGGGAATTTTTCAACACAATAATCTATCTTAGAAAATGAGGCCCGAAGTCTTAGGGGAGTAGAATGGGAACAACCTCATCCCTCTGGATTGGGTGGTTTTTTTAACTCAACTACCTTTTCCTAAAAGAAAGTAAATTTTCTCCCAATTAGGAGGGCACTCCAGAATAAACCATCCTAGTCTTTCACATTCCTTGATTTTCTATCTTAATTGGGGACATGCATGACTAATCTATCTGGAGAATCCATTCAGATTACTTTCTTCTAAGTAACATTTCGAGAATGAATTAAAGAGAGGAAAATTCCTCATGTAGGGAATATAAAACTTAATTCATGAAAATAAACTACAGATATAACTAAAATTAATTATGCATCAGATTATGTAATTACAACAACCCATACAGACTTTGTAGAAGAAGATACTAATTCATTGGAGGATTCAGAGGAGGCTATTTCAATTAACAATATGTTCTACACTGAAACAATTGATGTAGGTGTTCATAACTATAACTAGAGACTTTCCCTAATGGTGGGAATTTCATAAAACAATTCATCATTACATATTAAAAGTGGATCCAATAATGAAAACTGTAAAGGAAAGATTGTACCTCACCTACCTACAGGAGAGGTTGAGCCACTTAAAAATGAGGAGACACTTTATCAAAAAGAGGAATATATAAAATAATTGAGAATTAAAAACACATAAATTCTTTTAGGAATAATTAATACTAGAAACATTCTATAAACAGATACTCATCTCATGCTTGTAGCTGGCGCAACACAACAAATGGGGTGCTCTATAGAGACTGAAATTGAGTAATAACATTTGATGAATGTGGGATACCAAAAAAAATATACATGTATTCCAAAATATTAGATCAGGATTTTATTCTATTGGTTATGCAACCAAAATAGGTCCCGTCACATCCTTATCACCCTTTAATTATAGGTTACCAATGAATGATACCAGCAGTGCCACAACATATGTACCTTCTGGATACTACCCCAGTTCAAGCTCCTATTCACCCAAAAATTCTCTTAGGGATAATTAATATTATTGATTCACTGATGGTAATATTTGAAGGTATAGTGGAATGGGGTGAATTGGTAAATCCAAGAGAAGAATCCTTACCCCGATTGGGTTGAATCGACTCTTCCACCACAACACTCCAAGAACCCCACATTTCTAGTTTTCAATGGATCATGGGACCTAGAGAATCACTTGAAACATTTTCCATACCACATTGATTCCATTATGGGGACCTATAGATAATAATAATTAGTGAAACACCTACTATTTATGTAATAATTTCACGGAATATCCTTTATATTGTTCCCTAGATTTCTGGTTCAGTAAATTATAGAATGGGAAGAGCATTATTATATGTTTATTTTCCAATTCATCGTGACATATCTAAAGGCAATAGTCCTATAACAATCAAACTAAAAAATCAAGAAAATTAAAGGGTCATAGATTTTATAGTCTAGTGGAATGGGTTGATGTACTCCTTAAACCTGCAGCTTCCCTAAGAAGTCTTGAAACTAATTTAAATATACAATATTTGCAATGAGTTTCACAAAGGAATCATCAATATGAAATATACATGTGGGTTTTTGGACCATACTGTGATTTCTAAAATATTATAAGACTTCATCACATAGACTAAGGAAAAGTCCCAAGTAATTATATTAGCTCAAGGCAGGGGAACATGGAAAGTAGAGGAAACTACTGTTACACTTAAGAAGTCACCTACACAAACTCCCACTAAAAAACTCACACCATATCAAGTGGGTCGGCCTCCTGATCATCATAATCAATGCCCAAATCATCCGGATGATCAAAGGGATAAGATATACAAATCATTTTAGGATATGAGGAAAAAAATTTATTCTTTCCGAAGTGACCATGTCCTTGGCTACTTCATCATGGAATTGGATAAGAACTTGATCAAGCTTCTAATGACCAATAATCTAATAAAGGATAGTAATGAAGTTAATAAAAACTATTCCCTATTAAATCTAGATTTTGGGCACAACATTTATGAATTTTTGTTTAAAATATTTCCTGCAAAAGATAGTGAACTATGGGAAATTAAAGGTGGGCATACAGATTGTTTAAGTGGCCTATATTTTTTCCACTGATATAGAGGAGAATAATGATTGGAAGGATGTTAACAATAGGGGTATGAAGAAGATTATTTACTAGTTATTCATATGTATAATAAATCAAAATCATGCTATCTTATGAGAACATTTGAAAAATCTTACTTTTTCCCCAACTACATCCACCACATCACAACCGACTCTGTTGACATCACCCTCCTCTAAAATCCAGTATTCCATGAAAATAAGTGTCCATAAGAGAAAGATGAAAGAACATAAATATGAGCCTATAAAAATGAAATAGTTAGATTTTAATTTAGTATTCATAATTCTTATAGCCTCAAGATGACATGCACTGGCTAGTAAAATAGTACAATTTGGATCAACCCTACTGAAGGAGTCTTAATTAGATGAGGATTTGATATTTTGTTCCATTAATTTTATTCACTTATTGGACACTTATAATATGATGAGTGAACAAATGAACCCAAATTCCCAGAAATTTATTTGGGAACTGGGGGAAGAGTCCATTAGGATTAAAGATAAATAGGAATACATGGTCATTCCAGGTGTAATAGCTTAAAATCATCAGATACAGATCCTCTGATAAATACATAAACATTATACATGTGACATATTTTTTCCATAAAAACAAACAATGTAAACATAAAGTATTGGATAACTTATATACCAAAGGAAATTTTAGGTTTAGAGTTTTAGAGAATTAGGAAAATCACTTAACAACTTGGGTTTATAGAAAATTGGTTCATAAAGATCAACATTATCTCCCACTATACCCATCTTTACTTATTTCACATTGTGTCATCAACATAATCCATGTGAAATCCTCCTAGATTAAATTAATTTAACATATTTCCTCATAAACTGGGAAACACAAACATAAAAAAGGGTGACCTTAGATTCTCAATAATGGTAAACATGGGAGATATGTATGAATAATATAAGGGTATGGGAAAATAAGCATAAATTATGGAGATTATACCCTTCATGTCAATGATATTATACATGAGTCATTTCATAAATATTGATAGTTCATAACAAATGAATCTTAACATAATAAAAGAACATAATACATGATATCACAACATTTACATAAGACCTAAAATTTTGGAATACACGTAAACATGTAATATCATTCCATGTAAGTCAAGGCTCATTACAAAAACACATCAGGGAACATCATGGAGGATGCACCTATTGATCGAGACACCGCACCATCCCCTATAGAAGTCCATTATATATAGTATAAATGGTTTACCCTTCTTCCCATAGTGGATCAATACCTTCAACTTTTTTCCCATCATTATCACATTTGATATAAATCATTACCCAATACATTTGAGGGTTATATAAGTCCCATCCATCAAATAATGAAAAGCATGCATATGTGTGCCTCAATAACCTAAATCATTAATCATAAAAATAAACTAACCATAGAAATAATAATGGAAGTATAAGTGAATCATAACCCTAGTAAATAATTAGTAACAAAAAATAATGTTATTTTAAATGGAAAATGATTTTGATAAATCATTTGAAATAATTCTTGAGGAAAATAGCCTTTCTGATTTTAAAAAAACTTTTTAAATCATATAAAATTTAGAAAACCCTTTTTATATAAAATAACCTTTCAATATTATTAATTAATATTTAAAAACTATTTTAAACATCTTTTAAATACATTTACTTTAAAATTCACAAATGATCATTTAAAACACCTTAAAAACATTTTTAGAAAACATTATTTTGAAGGAATATGGATTTCCAACTGAAGAGATAATACAATTACATGAAAATTATAATATCATTAAAATATTTATTTTCAGGATAAAACATGTTAAATTTTAGTATATACAACTCATAAAATAATATAGGTTCATAATATAACATGTGTCTCAAAGAATGAAAATTGAGACAAAATTACCTTACCGATTTGGTAACTTTTCAACTGTAAACCCCATGAATGAGAGATAAAAAATGGATATGTAAATAAAAACTAATATAATGATAAATATAATATATTAAATTCATGGTTATTATAAACACCACACAATATAAATGAGTGGTGAGTATGTTATATGTCTCACATAAATAAAACCTTTCTTCGAAATCCCCTTATTACAAGAGTAAATTTCTATCATGAGCCGAGTGAAAGAGTAACATTAATTTAATATTTTAAAATAATTAAATAAATTAAATTTATTATAATACTATTATAATAAATTATATATCCCACAAAACAATAATAAGTGTTGAATATATCATATATCGCATAAAAATAAAATTGAGATGAGAAAACACTTACCTTAAGTATTGAATTTATTCATAGATGTTCAAACCTACTATATAAAAAGTATATGTCTATTATACATCTAAAATAGAACCATATATTTATATATCAATCCATACATGATTTTATTATGACTTTAGATACCCATTTTATTAAAAAATCATGTTAATGTTATGTTACAGGTAATTACATCTTTGTTTTTTTATATGTTTTGATTTGTTATATTTTGGTCCTCTTAATTATATCATGATATCCATAATTGAAAAGATTATATAAATATCATATATATTCCATATACATGTATTTATAATTTTTTATAAGATATAGAAATATGAAATGGAATAAACCATTCCTGGCGATGGTAGGTTGTACCTACGTATGAACATTGATTCCATTTTCTTATCGTATCAAATGAAATAATGTAAATAAAATATATGTATATATATTATAATTATAGTAGAATTATTATTTCATATATATAAGATAAATTTACTAAACCCATAATTAATACATCAAATTTATAGTGTGGATGAATCACATCACTTTGATGAGGCGGTAGTCCACATGTCAATAAACGTATTATTGTATTGCCACAAAATGGAAGGGATGAAGATATGTGTTATATAATAATTATACAGTCATAATTTCACAATAAATATTATATTTTTATTGTTAATATATAATTTACATCATTATTCCCAACCATTAGAGAATAAATTAGAAGAATGAATGACATTAGTTTGTGGGGCGATAATCCTATGTACGCACAAAGGATTATTGTGTATCCCATTTTATGGGAGTGTGTGTGATTATAGGCCATAAACATTGAATAATTTTTGGTATATTTATGGAAATTAGGTTGTTATGTAATAATATAATAAGAATAATCTAGGAGAAAAAGAATGAAATGAAACAAAAATAATAGTTTAGGGATGCTACCTCTTCTTTGAGTAACTTCTTTTTTGTTTTCATTGAAGGGTTTTCTTGGTTGAATTTGTTCCCATATTGAGGGCTCTATATTTAAGGTAGGAGATTTTGGATGAGATATGTTCATATTTTGTCCAATCCAAATTGATTGAGTTGTGTGATGAAAAGAGAAGACTTTGTTCTCTTTTAAAAGAGATGTGATGGACACTTTTGGAATTTCCCAGAAGATTAGTTTAAAATAAATTTATTCTAAATCCAAATTCCTCCAAAAGAAAATTTATTCTAAGATAAGATATCATTTGTTTTTAATATCTTTATCCAATTTATTTTATAAATGATTTGTGTTATATTATATTTTATTATTTTTATTATCCCTTAGTTAACCAATTTTAATTTTAATTATGGAAACAACTATTAAATTTTAAAAGGTTGTAATTTTTTACATATAAAATGTAAATTGGACTATAAATTTCCAAATTTTGATATTTTTAACCATATATAATATTATTTTTCCTTATATAATTTCTATTTATGATTCATTAATAATTTTTAAAAATATTGTTTTATAAAAAATCAATACTTTCAATTTTGAAACTATTCATTATTTAACATTATGAAAATAAATATATAAAGATAACTTCAAACCAAATGATTTACTAAATTTATAACATGTATTATTCATCTAAAAATTTTTGGAGTACCATAATTAATACAAATTATATTTTTTAATATTTCTAATGTGAATTTTTTTCCATTAATTAAATATTTACCGCATCATTATTGTGTAATTATTTATGATAATTATTTGTTATCTAAAAACTAAATATAAATTTAAATGATTTATATAAACCATTTTGATTTCTTAATAATATTTATAGTTGAGAATATCCTCTATTTAACCTCAAATTAAAAATATTTGACTTATTAAAAGTAGGAGTGTGACATTTTGTCACTCTATTTGATTTTAATAATATCTAAGCCATTGTCATAGAAAAGTGTCCATTAAATAGTTAAATTTAGAACCTTATGTGATAAGGTGAAAAACAAATTATTCCAATAATATTTTGGAAAGAGTTAGGTTAATGGTATAATATTTATAATATTATTTTTACCCTTAATTACCTGATTTACCCTTAACCGTTGTAACAAAAATTTACCAATGTTACTATTAATAATGTCCAAAAAATAGAAGGGAAATATTTAATTAATTTGAGATTTTGATTCGGAATATGGAATCCATATTTCAAAATTAAATTCTCACAATATTTAGAAATTAATTTAAAATTAATTCCACACATGCGGCCAAACAACATGTTTTTAAAGTAAAAAAAATGTTCAAAAGATTGAAAAGTTATTATATATAATTTCAACGTGAAATTGAATAAAATGTCTCAAAAAGGTTTTATTTCTGTATAATTTAACTATATATACTTTAAATTCATTTTAAAATATATTTTACTATTTAAATTAATCAGAAGTAAATTTAGTTTTTAATTATAATGCATTATTTTCCCATATTCACAAAAAAATGAAACTTATAAAAAAATATAAAACATTTAACATCAAATAATTTTGAAATTTCAATTTCAAAAGTTATGTTTATTTTTTCAATTATAATTTATAGAAATTACAAATTTTAGTATTATAATTATTATACCCTTAAAATGTGATAAAATTCTTTTTAGGAAAAACATATTTTTTAATTATAAAATTGGATTTATTTTTATATCATTTATAAAAAACACAAAGGATGAATTCTAGAGGTTAGATTTAATATATATATATATATATCATTATTATAATATGAAATTATTTACATGTTTATTTATTTGTAAAAACACACCTTTTCACATTTAAATAGTTTTTTTTCAGAAAAAATTTACTTTTTATTTTAAAAATGGTTCTATTTTTAGTTTAAATTTTTTTTATTTTCATTTATAATTAATTGGTCAATAAAGAATTAATTATACATACATGTATAAACAAAATTTCTATAATTAAATTATTCATGTCCATACACATCGTTCTAATTTGAAGGATATAATCTACCTTGTTTAAATAATTACAATAATAAAAATCTGTTTCATAGAAACTCAATGTTTTGTGTAACGCAAATAATGAAAGTACATCATGTAACCCAAGGTTAAGTTGGTGTAGCATTCAAAAAAATCATTTAGATAAATTTTGTTTATTTTAAAAAAAGATCATAAAGACTCATAGTGTTATATTTTACCACTCTTATAATAAATTTCACTTAAAAATTCCTCATTCTGATACAAACAAATGAGGATCCTTTTGAATCATAATATCCTTGAGCTCCCACATAACTTCTACAAACTAGTGGTTTCTCCACAAATGTTTATCTATGTAGATGATATTTTTCTGTAGAACTATATCTCTATAATCCATAATTTCTACCAATTTCTATTCATAAGAATGTTCATGATCCAATGGTACAACCTCTGCGTTACGTATATGTGAAGGATCAGGTATGTAATTCCTCAGAAGAGATACATGGAATACATCATGATTTTGAGAGTGATTCGGTGGTATCACCAATTGATAAGATATTATTTTGATAAAATCATGAATTTTAAAATGAAATCGCATCCCTATAATATTAAATTGAACTTTGAAAATAAAAGGTTGATACTTGAAAATTACTTTATGGGAAACCCACATCGTAAATCGGGTTAATAAAACATACTCTTATTAATATGTAAAGGGAAATGTGAATGACAACACCAAATTATGATTTTTAATAGGATAACATCGGAAAACAGTTAAAACCTAGACATGAAGAGAAATCTAACTATCCTGTTCGGATGGAGAGTTATAGAAAACATAGTCATTGTGAAGTTAACCATCAGAAACCCATAAATTTTTTATTGGTTAAAAGACCATTGATTTATAAAAAATAAATGTAAATAGATATTTTTTTCAATATCAATTTCCTATGGTTGATGAGTTATTTTACTACATAGAGTATGAACATAAGTAAATATACTTAGTTGAGATGTAGAGTTTTTTCATTTGTAAATTTTATCCATAAATTCATCTTTTTCTACAATAGTGAGTATTTAAGATTAATTTTTCATTCCTAATGCATAAAATTCATCTCTTATGTTATAAAAAATCAACTAAATAATATAACAATCTATTCTCCATGTCTTTAGGAATCTATCAAAAACAAAATAGTTAGTATATGAAAAGACAATAATCTAATAATAATAATATATTATACTAGTAATACCCAATGTTCAACATTAATCATTAAATATATAACTTCCCTAAAAAATCATCAAAATTATTTAGGACTATTATTGATACACAATAATTTAGATGATTTTAAGGTCATCAAATTCCAAGATAAATTATAATTTTATCCCAAAATAACATTAATCACTCTTACTATATCATGTCAAAATGTAATTTCCCTATTATTTTTAAAGATATGTTAACCATTTAAAAAAATATATTAAATCACCAGAAATCCACAAAAAAATTTATATTCCTCTAAAATAAAATTCAACCATTATTCCCCAAATAATATCTAATATAATCATAATATGGTTTTCCAAAATAGAAATATTCTTCACAAATAACATTGGTCACCTAACCAATAAATGAAAATATATACTTATGGTTATCTATACGAAAAAATATGTTCCCCAAATTCAGCTTATTATTCATCCACCAAATTTTTTATTTAAAAAAATTTCATACTAAATGGGAATTCACATAGATCAATTATAGGTGATTTACCCTTGTTACCCTTTGGTTGTGGGCTCAATCACCTACTTGTTGTACACGATGGGTTGTCACCCATACAATGGGTTGTCACCCATCCAATGGGTTGTCACCCATCCAATGGGTTGTCACCCATATAATGGGTTGTCACCCATCCTATGGGATATCCTTTTTAAGTAGGTTTTTATTTTAGAAAACTATATTAATATAATCCATATAAAATTCTTTAAATGGGATAAAAATCCTAAAAAATAAACCTAACATTTTAATTAATAAATAAATGTTTTAACTTCAAAGTTTATCTGAAACCTTTCATCTTGAATCTCAAAATGTAATATCCCATAACTATAGTAATTATAAATGCCTCCAAAAATATCATTGGTGTATTTAAAACCTCATAACATAAAAACTCAAAAGGTGTGTCTTAGACATTGAACATATTGTCTTATATACCAGTTATGGTATCTTTAACTCTTAAGATAACATCTCATCCATACATCATAATATCTAAATTTATGTAAACACATTTTTGTTACTAAAATTTAACAGTCCGAAATCCACACTTTCGCATCCACTGCTAATGACATAAAAAGTACAAATAAGACCCAATTGTTTCCTATAAAAAACATACAACATCAAAAATAAATATTGGATAACATACATACCCAAGTAAGTTATATGTTTAGAGTTTTATATAATTAATAAAAAATCATAAAGACATGGTTTCATAAACCACTAATTCATAAAGATCGACATTATCTCCCAATATACATAGCTCTCCTTGTATCACATTAGGTCATCAACCCAATCTATATGAAGTCCTTCTAGATAAAATTAATTTAACATATTTACTCATAACATGGGGAATATAAACATAAGAAAATGGTGATTTCATATGCTCAGTAATGGTAAAAATAGGAGATCTGTTAGAATAAAATAAGGGTATGAGAATATAAGCATAAATTGCAGGATATCAAACCCCGCATGTCAAAAATCTTATACAAGTGTTATGATATAATTATTAGAAGATCATAAGACTTGAATTATAAGGGAATAAAAATCATTATACATGATATCACTAAATTTACATAAGATATGAAATTGGGAAATATGCATAAAAATGTAATACCATTCCATATAAGTCAAGGAACATTTTCAAAACTTATCAGAACACTTAATATAGGCTGCACCTATTGGGAGGAACACAAAACCATCCCCAATTGTGTTCCTTTACATATATTAGGTCAAGGTTCCCCTTCTTCCCATAGCGTATCATGCCCGTCGACATGTTTCCCATCATTTTCTCATGAGATAATTTTTTTTATCAAATGATTTGGAAGAAGATATAGGGCCCACACATCAAATAATAAAAATCATACATATGTGTTGCAAATGAACAAAAATAATTCATCATAAACACAAAATAAAAAAAATAATGGATAATGGTATAATATTTTAATCATCACCCCAGTAAATCATAAGTAACATTATATAATGTTCTCTTAAATGGAAAATTATTTTTAAAGATCTTTCGAAATAATTCATGATGAAAATATCCTTTCTAATTTGAAAAAAACTTTTCAAATTAAATATTTAAAAAACATTTTTTATTAATTATAACCTTGAAAACCAATCTAGTATTATTTGAAAACCATTTTAAATATATTTGAAATAATTTCCCTTGAAAATTAATGAAAGATCATTTAAAACATTTTTAAAACATTTTTTAAAACATTGTTTTTAAGGAAGACATTTTTGACTGAAGAGAGAATATCATTACATGAAAATTTTAATATCTTGATAAAAATGATATTTATGATACAATATCTAATATAGATGTTTCTACACCTCAAAAAAGAATACTGGTTTAACATAACATGTGTCTCAAAGAATGTAAATTGTGAAAAAAATTACCATACTGATTTGGTTACTTTTGTACTGCAAACCCCACAAATTAGAGTTCATAAAATAGATACGTAAATACCCATAAATTTAAGGATGAAGATCATATATTAAATTAATAGGTAGTATATAAACCATAAAAAACTATAGTGTGGTAAATATGACATAAGTATCACAGGAAAATGTGAGACTAGAAATCCCCTAACTACTAAAGTAACTTTTGAATCGTGAGCCTGATGAAAGAGTAACATCAATTAAAAATATTAGATATAAAAGGGTTATAGATACCCTCAAGGGGGGGGGGGTGACTAGACCGAGGTATGGATATTCTTTTATAAATTATTCCTACCCCAATGGATCTTGATCACATAATTATATGGGTCACTTATTTTAGTCTTTAGTGATTATACTTATACTATCCGTTCAAAATTTATCTGTCAACCATCCAGATAATTTAAATCAATAAATAAATAATAAAGACATAGTTATTTTTACTTATTTCATGGGATACATATAAGGAGCATAAAATGACAATGTTCTGATTATACCAAATTTACTAAGGCCCACTTCCAATAATGGTGTTTGAGGAAGATCACTTCTATACCCAGACTCACTATATTTACAAGGTTTAGTATCAACTAACATCATTATCAAGGTTTACTCCATTTTTCTATTTCTATGTCTCACTACCAGTGGATAATATCACTATATTCCTCTTCCTTCACCCACTACTCTTGTAAAGACCCACTTATAGTTTACAGACTTATAGATACTTTAATTTCAAGAAAGCATCCATCCTCATCTATTGATAGATGCTTTTTTGAAGTCTTTTTTCACCTGTAGATGAAATCCACTTTTTAACGTATTTTTTAGTTTGTGTAAATTAATTTCGTGAACTATTTTAGTCCCTTCATGAACTTCCTCTAGTCCTCTAAAAAATTCCTTGATCAATGTGGAATAAGTTCTTCATTAACCAACTATCCATCCATGGACCATACCTGCTTCATGGACATATTATTCTTCTATGGACCACTTCACCTCTATGGAAAGCTAATGTCCCATAGATCTCCTCAACTATACAAACCCTTTTCCTTTACAGGCTATAGTTCCCTATAAAACCCTTTATGTGGATATTCTATGTAGAAATCTTATCCTTTTCTTGTATCCTACCTCGTGAACCACTTCTCCATCACAGAATCCACCCCCACAAACAACATTAGACTTCTCCAAATTATTCTGGGAGAAATTATGTTTTCTCATGAAAATGTCTCTCTATATAATGACTTTATTAGTGGTCCTTATATAAGAAAATAGGTCCAAAAATTAATTAATCCATTTTAACAAAAATATTTCCACAGTACAGCCTTCACCGCATTCTATGCTATGAAATCCCCGTATCTCCTTTCTCTCTTTACAATGACTGATGTATTCCATGGATGAAAACCCTTTGTGGTTCCTTAAAGCACAACCTCCTTTCGGAAAACGAAAAACATCCCATGAACCTAAATTCTACTATTAACGGAGATTATCTGGTGAATAGATTTTCCCTCCACAATCCACATTCCATAATTTATGTTACACATAGTGATTCTATACAGAAATCCTTAATTTTATGATTTCTTTCATTGTTCAACATACTCCCATTGAATTTTTAAAACTACACATCATTGTCCATGAGATATGTTCAATAGAAAATCACCCATTTTCCAAAAACCAAATGCCTTATTTTGATTCCTAATTTTTTTTTCAAACACTGGAAAACTACGCCACCTTAAACACCTTCTTTTTAAAACACTAACTATATGAATTCATAGTCATCCGACTTTGTTAACAAACACAATTACATCCAAAAAATACAGTGATGGAAATGTGAGGCATTTTTTTCTAACAAAAACATTAAATATAATGACATAAATCAAATTCATTATAAAACATTTTATATGTTAGTATATATATAACCGATAAGAATAAGGGATGAATATATCATATATGTCACAAAAATAAAAGCGAGATAAGAAAACCCATACATTATGTCTTGAATTTTATCATACGTGTTAAAACCAACTATAAAATAATTATAAGTTTATTATCCATCCACCATAGAACCATATTATTATATATTAAACCATATATGAATTTTTATGACATTATATTACCAATTTATTAACAATTTCATGTTGAAGTTACATTTTGGGTAATAACAACTTTGTTTTTTGAATATGTTTTGATTTGACATATTATTTGTTTGGTTACTTATACCATGATATCCAGAATGTAAGAAATGATGTAAATATCATATATATTCAGTATATATGTATTTATAATAATCTATAATATATATATAAATATATATATTAAATGGAATACAACATTCATTGCAATGGTAGGACATACGTACGAATGAATGTTGTTTCTGTTTCCATGATTTATTGATTGAAATATTGTAAATAACAATATATATATATTAACATTATAGTAAAATTAATATTTCATATATATCAGATTTTTTTAATACATCCATCCTTAATACATTCCATTTAAAGTGTGAATGAATCATATCCCTTTGAGGAGACGATAGTCCACATGTCCACAAAAGAGGTTATTGTATTCCCTAAAAGTAGAAATTGTTAATTTATGTATTATATAATAAATAAATAAGAGTAAATTTATCATAAATATAATAAATATAATATAAAAACATATATTACATTATTATTCCCAACCATGAAATGTGGAAATGGAAGAACAAATGACATCAGGTGGCGAGGCAATAGTCAATCGTACAAACGAACGATGATTGTGTATCTCATTTTATCGATGTTAGTGTGAGTGTTGTTCATAAAATTAGAATAAAAATTATAATAATATTGATTATTTTTATTTTATTATATAATAATTCAATAATTTAAATTTAAGGGGTGGATAAATAAATGAAAAAAGTTCTTGTTGAATGATGTTACCCTTTCTTTGGATTGCTATTTTTGGTTTCCATCAAAGGGATTCCTTGGTTGGATTTATGCCCAAATTTAGGCATCTATGATGAAGAGAGGGAAGTTTGGAGGAGTTATAGGTAGGTATTTGATGAGAAAAGGGGATTTATACGTGTGAATAAAAGATAATAATAGGTTATCTTTTATAAGAGAGGGGAGGAGAACTCTTGGAATTTTAAAGAGATTAATTTATAATAAGTTCAATATAAATCCAAATACTAAAAAATACCATTGTATTGAAGGTAAGATATCATAATGTTTTAATATCATTAACCAATATATTTTATAAAAGTTTTGGTATTATTTTAAACCTTATCATTGTGACCAACCCTTAGTTAACATATTTTTAACTTTAACTATGATAACCACTTTTGAATATTTAAAGAATGTATTTTTTTTCATATAAAGTGTCAATAAGGCCATCAATATCCAATTGATGATATTTTAGACCATATATCATCCCATGTTTCCTTATATAATTTTTTATTTAATCTAAATAATTTAATAAAATATTATTTTCATAAAACATCATTAGTGTCAATTTTGACACAATTCATTACTTAAACATTAAGAAAATGAATATAGAAAGATTAGTTTGAAATAATTTTATAATTCACCCATAACATGTCATATTTATCTATAAAATTTATTTATGACACTAATTAATTCAAATTATATTTTTTAATATCTATAATATTTTTTAATTTATTTTTTTCATTAATTAAATAATTAACGCATCATCATTATGTAATTATTTATGATAATTCTATATTCACTAAAAATAGAAAAAAATTCCATGATGTAAATAATACTTTTATATTTTATTATAATATTTATAGTCTATAGTATATTCTATTTAACCCCATATTGAATATATTATACTTATTAAAATTAAGAGTGACATTTTTTTTCTCTGTTTTATTTTAATATTATATATGTCATTTACATGGGCACATGACCATTAAATAATTAAATTTTGAAACTATTGTGCAAAGGGTAGAATTAAATTCATCAAGTAAAATTGTTTCATGTGTTAGAGTTATTTAATAATATTTATAATATTATTTTGACCCATAATTAACTGATTTACCCTTACCCATGGTGACAATAATTTACCAAAGTTACTATTCAAATTATCCAAAAATAATAGAGATAAAATTATTAAATTTGGAAATTTTGATTCCAAATAAGGAATACATTTTTAAAAATTTATTTCACAATATATTTAGTAATTAATTTTATATTAATTACACGAACATGACAAAACAACATGTTTTTAATATAGGACAATGATCGAATGTTATAAATGTATTCATATCTAATTTAAATGTAACATTATTACAATGACACACAATAGATTAATTGATGTATTACCTAACTATTTATTATTAAAAAATAGTTTAAAAATAATTTAATTATGAAAATAAATTATACTAAAAGTCTGTTTTTAGTTAAAATGATGTATTTTTCACTATTCATCAAAAAATTAAAATTTATCAAAAAAATATAAAAAATTAATCCTAAGATAATTTTGAAATTCCAAATTCAAAAATTTATATTATATTATCAGATAGATTTTATAAAAGTTCTAAAATTTAATTTTAGAATAAGCACGCCACTAAAAAGTGATAAAATTTCATTTAGAAAGATACAATTTTAAGTATAGTATTGGATCTATCTGTAAGAACCCGATTCTTGTTTTTGAGGTATGGGTTTCTTTTTTATTCCTTTTTCCTTAAGCATTTTTGATAAAATAAGGAAAATGGGTAAAAATCCCAAACATTGTGGGTACACGCCGTGTACTTTTCCACACACTGTATACTATGGCCGTGCGAGATGAGTACACAAGGCGTGTAGCCATGCTGGTGATGAAAGGTGTAAATAATGACTACACACCGTGTAATCAGTTGGTAGAAAAATAGAAAGGCGGTGGCCAGCTGAGCGACAGTACACGCCGTGTACTCAGGTATTACACACCGTGTACTCAGGTATTACACGTCGTGTACTCATGTCAACATATGAACAACGTTGCGCTGGTGAGAAGCCGCCAACGGAACAGTTAAAAATTAAAAGTACATGTTGTGTACCCAATAGTACACGCCGTGTAGTCTATTTTTTCGCTTAAAATGGGAAGTAGCCTCCTCTGTACATAGAAAAAGCTTAGAACCGGAGAAGACATTGGGAGAGATGGCCGGAGCTCAGAGGACCTCCCGACTGCATATCGGGAACCCGTTTTCTGCACCGTCGATATCCTTGGAACAGAACGACTGAGTTCTTCCTTCTCCTTGCGTAGATCTTGCCAATTTTTCTTTAAAATAAGTTATTTGAGTTCGAACAAGGTTTTTTTCACGTCAGATATACATTATTCTCGGGATTTTCGAGGAACGTCGTTCATGTATATCGATTAGGGGCGATCGGGGTATGTGGTCTTGTGTTTAAATTCCAACTGTTGTGTGTTTTTGTGTACCATTGTGCTATGAATCCACATTGTGGTGTCGTATTGCTGAGGCCTTGGTAGTTTAAATACATAGAATTGCATATGTAATTTAATGTAAGTGTACAACTACTGTTTGGGATCACTGCTTGGATCCAGGACCACCCAGGGTTGTGTTCCTCTGTTTAGCCGTTTGTCCCATATAACTGAGGTTATTCCATGTTTATATTGAGGATTACATTTTATTTTAATGATATTGTATATAAAATTGCTTGTTATACTTTGGGCTTGGCCCTGTTACTTGCGCCTAAGGGCAGTGTTTTACTATAGCCTGAGGGCGCTGTTTTCTTAGCTCGAGGGAAGTAGTTGTTTAGCCTGAGGGAAACCCATCTTATGGTAGAGGGAAGTATCTTCTGTGCCTTATGGAAATATTCGGTATGCCTGAGGGAGAGATTCTATACACCTGAGGGCACCATTCATTATGCCCGAGGGTAAGCCTAAGGGCGTGGTTATATAAGTCTGAGGGAAAGGTTCAGATTAGCCCGAGGGATTAGTTATGAGGAACATTGAATGTTATTAAATTTAACTACTAAATGAATATTTAAATGTCAATGAAACTGGTAATGATAGTTACATTTGATTACTTACTAGTTTACTGCATTTATTGCACACTGTTGTTGCACATTTTTCACTAACAGTTGGGCACGGGCCTTTGGTGGGTGCTTACTGGGATTTATTTTTCACACCATGTTTGGGTCATGTATTCGGCCCAAACATACTATATTTCTGCAGGTGTGGATAATGGCAATGGTCTCTATATAGGTACATGAGTGTTGCTGAGGTGTAGGGGAGCATGGGACTGAGCTCAGGCTCGTGATGCTGCCAGCTATTCTATTTTGTTCTACTGTATCTGTACATTCCATTATATCATATCGTACTGCTATGTAACATGTTCTGGCTATTTTCATAGGACTAGAGACATGTTTCATCATTATCTATATAGCATTTGGTTATCTTTTACTACAGTGGTTCTTATCCGTTGTGTATGGTTTATTTCTTTTGCTGTTGTTGTATCTTATTTATCTTCTCTGCTGTGCTACACGTTGTCAAATGAGGGAATATTTTCCCCACTATCAGACCTGGGCCCTCACTGGTAGTCGATAGCCTATGGCGTTTGGGGAAATGCACTTGAGGTCATGTGACCAACCGGGTCCGGGGCACCCGTTGAGTGGCACACGAATCCGGGACGTTACAAAGTGGTATCAGAGGAGTTATTTTCTTTGACTTACTATTTGGAGCCTTAGTCATGGATAGGAAGAAATTGGTAGTTTGTAATAAGCATTGCCCGGGAGTAGATAACCCATGTACAGGGAAAAGAAAGTTTACCTCGGTTATTGCAATTTTTCTGATTTTTCAATTTTACAGTTGATTTGATTTTCACTGTTGGGTGATGAACTTGTGGTGTGTTGTTATATTTTTTTATACTAGGTTCTACTTTGTTGAAAACCGAAGATATGATGGTATTCCATCTCATGCATCATTTAGGAACATGGTAGAAATCACGTGTCATGCATTCTTCCATGCCATGTAGGTGCATTAGAAATTGCATGTTGTTGTGATAGCTTTTGTGTTAGAAACGGATGTTGTTGTGATAGATGCTTTGATAAATACCTGTTATTTGATAGGGTATTGTTGTATGAGGCCTTGCTAGAATGAATGCCAAACATTGGTTATTGAGGATTGTGGGCCCTCATTGACCGGAATTTGGTGGATCATTGGCTGTTTACAGTATTTATAACACAGATAAGATTCGATGGTTTGATTCATGAGTAGTATGGGACCTCACAGATCGAAATTTGGCACTTAGGTGTTGTGTCAATGTTTTTTTTGGGTTTCAGAGTAGTTTCAGAGGATTACTGTCTAGAAAAACCTAGGATACATGCCTTGTACTTCTATGATTACATGCCGTATAAATTTCTGTTCGGGACAAAATGAAAATTATTTAAGTACATGATGTGAACCCTCAATACACACTGTGCAGTATCTTCCTATTTCATAAACCGTTTGGGCGGAGACAAAGGGTAGGGACTGGTTTTGGGACAAACACGCGGGGTACCGGTTGTACACGCCATGTAGTAGTGACCCAGTGTCCGCTCGTGGAGCGAACAACATTGACAGAGGAAACCTTATGACATACATGTCGTGTCTTACTTGAATATGCCATGTGTCCTGACCCTGGTACCCGACCGTGTAACTAACTACACAGGTTGGTGTTATCCTTCATAGTACACGTCATGTCCTCCTGGAACACGTTGTGTAGTGTTAGCCGAGTAGCTGGCCATGTAGTGAGCAACACGGGTCAGTCTGGGGATTCTTGTACACGCCGTGTCTTTTTGAAAACACATTGTGTTGTGTGTCCGAGGTATAAAGGCTATGTCATGAATGACTTGTGCAGTTGGAAATTAAACCATGCACGCCGTGTAGAGGTTATACATGCCATTTAGTCTTGTTCTAGTGAGTCGTGTGGCTTAGCCATGTAGAAGGACTCGGGCAGGGAATGAGGATTTGAGAACATGCCATTTAGTATTTATACACACTGTGTAGTCATGTTTTGTAAATCTTGAATACTTTCTTTCTCCTGTCCCCCTATTTTGGTTTTTGATAATCTTAATCTAAGGTGTGTTTTTGATCATGTAGAGTCATGCTACTGAGACAACCACTGGTTGTTCTCCAAGATAGCAGCAACGATTATACTCCTAAAATGGTAGGCCATAGGCTACCAGTTGATCCTCCAGCAGTGCCGGATGCGGTGCCAACCGTTATACCGAACGCAGGCGCAGTTCTGTGAAGGCTTCGTGCAGTTCATGCAGACCTTCCAGGGATCACCGCAAGCCGCCACATCTATGGCGGAGATGACATGTATCTTCTAGCAGCATCATCCACCATGTTTTCAGGGGATAGAGGACCACAGGATGCAGAGTCTTGGCTAGATTCATTGAAAAAAAAATTCGAGCACCTTGAGATGCCTCCAGGGTGGAGGGTCAAGCTTTCTACCTACATACTGTGTGATTCTGCTAAGAGGTCGTTGGATGTTACCACTCAGTCTGAGCATCACAGAGACATGGCATGCGAAGATTTTCAGACTGCTTTCTATGACTTATTCATCCCAGAGACGCTGGGGACAGATCGAGCTTGACAGTTCATGAATCTGTAGCATGGCGCTATGTCGGTGATGGATTATTCTTCTCGCTTTACCGTGCTTCATTATTTTTCACCCGTTCTGGTGGGTGATGAGACGTTGAGGGTTAGACACGTTGAGGATGGTATTCGATATGACATCCGAGCACTAGTGAATGTTTTTAGGTTTCCTTATGTACATTCTATTGTTAACCAGGCACTGATTACTAAGAGAAACCTGCGGGAAGCTAGTGGTGTGGTCTAGGGTGGTTCGACACCAGTTTCTGATACTATTTATACCAGTAAGAAGAAGAGATAGATGGAGTTCTCTCATGGAGATAATACCAGCAAGAGGAATGCTTTGGGTGGCCTGATCATGTGTTACCAGTGTGGTAGAGAGGGGCACAAGAGACCGCAGTGTCCACATGACCCAGTGGAGTGCCGAGCATTGGGCAAGATGGGTCATCTCCAACATTATTGCTGGGATTTTCTGCCAGTGGCTAGTGAGAGGGGATTTGTGCAGACTCCGCGTGCGGGAGCTGAACCAGAAGCTTCTTATCAGTCGGGAAAGTGGAATATGTCAGGGCTTGTAGGCTGAGATGGTGGGCATGGTTGTGGTAGCTAGACACTAGGATCTCATAGGCAGTAGGGCGGGATATCTTAGGGTAGCCAGGCTATGTCGTAGGGCCGCGACACTGGGAAGACTTATGTAGTTCAACAGACCCAACATGAGCAGGATCCCGGACCTTCTACTGTCTTAGGTACTATTCTAGTAGCTTCTGTTTTATCTTCAGTACTTTTCAATACAGATGCTACACATAGGTTTATATCTTTTCTTATTGTGTAGAGCCTTGGGATCTATGTTTTTTATTCTTCTGATGTCATGACACCAAAAACTCTATTGAGGACTATAAAAGATGGTGTGCATCAGTGAAAGGAGTGCCCCCAAGAGGTTAGTGGGTGTCACTTTCTATGGTACCTCTATGTCTGGTAGATGATGAGCTATGAGGTCATTCTCGGGATGGACTGGTTGGTACCCTTTCGAGCCTTTGTTGACTACTATCGTCGCAGGGTGCATTTCACATCACCAGAGGGCAGAGAGTTTCTATACAAGGGTTAGTGGGATGTTCAAGTGAGTCGAGCTGGACCAGAGTATCGTGGGAGTGGTTGAGTCATAGCCCGGATTCCGAGTTTATATTTGGATGACAAGGGAACCTGCAAGAAGGATTTCCCTCCTGTAGTTGATTGTTTCACGGATGTCTTACTGGATGACTTTTCTGGTCTACCTCCGGAGCGCGAGCTGTATTTATCTATTGACCTTGTTCCAGGAGTGGCACCAGTGTCCATTCCTCCTTATAGGATAGTTACACCTGAGTTGTAGGAGATCAAGAGGAAGTTGGAGGAATTACATGCAAAAGGTTTCATCCAACCTAGTACTTCTCCTTGGGGTTCTCCGATCCTTTTTGCGAAGAAGGCAGACGATACCCTCAAACTCGATGTGGATTATCGGATGCTGAACCAGTTGATGGTTAAGAACCGATATCCCTTCACAAGGATTGATGATATTTTTGATCAACTTCGAGGTGCATGAGTGTTCTCAAAGATTGACTTGAGGTCTGAATATCATCAGTTGCACGTTAGACCATCTGATATACCTCTCACAGCATTCAAGAGTAGGTATGGTCTATACAAGTACTTGGTCATGCCGTACGGACTTAGTAACACGCCAAAATTTTTCATGGCTCTGAGGAATCGTGTGTTCCATCTTTATCTGGATTCTTTTGTGGTAGTCTTCGTGGATGATATCTGGGTGTACTCTCACACTCAACACAACCATGACACCCATCTTGATATCATATTGAGTACACTGAAAGAGCATAATCTATATGCTAAGCTCATAATGTGCCACTTTGGGATGGACCAGATACACTTCCTGGGTCATATCTTCTCAGAGGAAAGAGTTGCAGTAGACCTAGAGAAGGTGGGAGTAGTAGTTTCCTAGGAGCAGCCTAAGAATGTGTTTGAGATACGAAGATTCTTAGGGATGTCTAGTTAATAAAGACACTTCATCCAGTACTTCTCCCACTTATCAGCGCCGTTGATGGGTTTGACTAAGAAGGGTGTGAAGATTGTTTGGACCGAATATAGAGAGACAAACTTTTAGGAGAGGAAGGGAAGGTTGACATCAGCACCAATCCTGATACTCCCAGAGCAGGGGAAGAGCTATACAGTTTACTGTGATGCATCAGGTATTGGTTTGGGAGCTGTGTTGATGTAGGGTGATCGAATTGTTGCGTACAGGTCTTATTAGTTTAGGCCACATGAGAGGAATTACCCGACACATGACCTCGAATTGGTAGCAGTTGTGCATGCGTTGCGCTATTGGACACATTATCTCCTGGGAGAGAATTTTGTGGTTGTCACTGACCAAAAACGTCTCAAATATATCTTTACTCAACGTGACTTGAATCTGAGGTAGTAGAGGTGGGTTGAGTACCTACAGTCCTTCGATTTTTAACATTCCTATACAACTAGTAAGGGTAACGCCGTTGCTGATGCATTGAGTAGGAAGACTCAGATTCAGGGAGTTCATGAGGCCAGTGTTGAGTGGCAGCTTGTGGCTTTTTTCTCTGAGATGAATTTTGAGGCGCACGACAGTCAGGGGAAAACCTATATTTCATCTTTAGCTGTGACTTGTACCCTCTTGGATAGAGTGAGGATGAGACAACTATCTGATTCAGAAGGCCTAGTTCTCCAGGATTCGGTGGCAAGTGAGGACCCTCCTCATGGGTGGACGATAGGCGTTGATGACGTATTGAGTTTCCATGGACGAGTATGGGTTCCAGGGGATATACGTGAGGATCTGATGCAGGAGTTTCATGCTTCATCTTGGGCAGTGCATCCCGGAGTTACCTAAATGTACCGTGACTTGAGATGTCAGTATTGGTGGTCGGGTATGAAGAGTGAAGTAGCTGGTTTTGTTACGAGATGTTCCACCTATCAGGAAGTAGCTGGTATTGTGTTTCCATGGACGAGTATGGGTTCTAGGGGATATAAGTGAGGATCTGATGTAGGAGTTTCATGCTTCATCTTGGGCAGTGCATCCCTAAAGTTAAAGAATTTGAATTAGAATAAATATTTACTTTATTTTGGTACAATCTCACTATTGTTCGTGCTTTGAACAATTTCCACTTCATCTCTTAATGAAATGAAGTTGAATTTGTTATTCTTGAAGTGTTAATAGATCATGTGATAGAATGATGGGTCATTCCATCTGTATCAAACAAAAGGTTAGCAATAGTTATCAAATATACATAAGTCTATCTATGGTGAGGATAATCATATATGATTCCAAAAATGATCTTATACTTCATATATCATACTGCTTAATAAAATAAAACTATTTTCCACTAACCAGGGACTTTCTGTAGGACAGTGGTATGCGATAAAGGGAAGTCGCACTTCGGTTGTGGGTTCGATTCCCACAGCCTTGTCCGACGTGATGGGTTGTCGCCCATCCTGCAGGTTTTCCTTTTTCAAAAACTACATTACTATAACATCCAATCAATAATATCGAAAAAACTTCTATCCTTAAACAATACTAACTTATGTCCAATATAATCCATTCCAATCGTTAGGCTTATCCATAATACTGCAGTTCACTCTCATAATATAGTGAAATGATTACCAGATATTTCATATAACAAGCATGTTAATACCATCGTTGATCCCCATATATCATAAGATATGCCTTGTTGGTCACATTCAAAACATTAGAAGGTCTTAATCATGTATTCTCTTGAAAAATGAATACCAATTGAATCTAAGTGAAAACATGAGTGTTGTCAAAAGATTACTCTTTCCACATACCAAAACCCCAAAAATCTATATACTAAAACAATGATATAACTATTTCCTCATATCAGTCATGAACACATGAATACTGTAAAACATTTCATTTTCTCCTTATCCCTTAATTATGTGCATATCATCTTCTTTCCAAAAATATCTCAATCACTTTCTATGGTTAACAGTACCATAAAATTATTGAAAACCACAATAGACCAATATATAAATATTCCAATATTCCAAGATACTATATACAACATTATTTTGGAATCCCATTACATAAACACTTAATCATTCTACCACATCGTTGTCATATTCAACATCTCCAATAGTGATCGCATGTGACTTCCCTTTGTACTTTTCCTTAAGTGGTTGCTCATGTCGATCATCATTAACCCTTGGATTAGGGAAATTGTTAACATAATGCCCCATTTTATTGCACTTGAAGCATTGAAGTGTTGGTGGTGCGTTCTCTGTAGTCTTTTCTTTATTCACACCATTAGCAACCCTTTTTCCATTACTTCGATACTCAGCTGCTCGATGACCTTCTTTTCCACACTTAAAACATTTTCTAGTCCCTTTAAGACAATATCCACCTGCTTCTTTCCACACTTTGAGCATAAGGAAACATTCATCTTCTTTTCACCATTATTCTGAAATTTCTCCTTGAACTCCATCTTTCGTTTCTTGTCAAAACCATGAGATGGATATGTAACACCAATTTACATTTATACCTTAATAGAACAATGAACAATTTATTCATAGCTGCTGAAGTCTCTTATAGATAATTCCCTTCGAAGATTGGGTTTTAAGACACTGAAGAATCGATCAACTTTACTTTCAGGTTAGATGATAAAGCCAGATGCATACCTTGCAAGCCTTGTAAAATTCACTTCATATATACCAACAGTTTCATCATCCTTTTGCTTTAGTTCAAGAAACTCCTTATCCATATTTGTTCGAAGAATACGAGGGAAGTACTTATTGAAAAATAAGTTCTTGAACTCGTCCCATTCCATGGACTCAATTTCATCTCTTCGCCTCGTATTCTTGATAATATTCTAACATTGATCAGCTTCACCTTCCAAACGATATACTCCTAAGATGTCTTTATCATGTTCAGAACATTGAATAACTAAAAATATATTTTCAGTGGTACTGATCTATTGTTCAGCAACAAGTGGATCAGAAGACCCACTGAAAGAAGGTGGACGTTGCCACATAAAGGACTCAATAGAATATTGTTCCCTTCTCTGATCATTTGGATGTCCAGAATGATTTATAGCTTGTGTAAGTATATCAATAATATTTTTCACTCCATCTCCCATATTTGTTTATTCAGGAGGACAATCATTGCATTGTCCATTATGTTGATCAACACGGTTCCTTCGGGTTCCAGCCATCGTATAAAACCAAAAAGAATAGTGTGAGAGGCAAAAATCACGCTAGGGAAAACATCATAATAAAGGGGGAGTACCTTCAATATCTAACATCTTAGGTTACCGTAATTCTAGTACTATAACCTATACTTATACTTAACCTTAGGGACATCCCTAGACATACCTTAGAAATATCTCTAGGGATCTCACTAAAGTTATCACATCCTAGTTTTCAAAGGCTGACTAAACCTTTCCTCTGATACCAACTGTAGATACCCAAAGCTTGACGTACATGGAAATTACATTAATTTTGTGGAATACATAGTACATAACAAAAATATACACACAAGGACCGTAATTGTTTAGTGTCTTTGAAAACTCGGAATATAATATTCTAATCATGGTGAATGATCTTCAACATCTCCCATAAAGATCTTCCCTTTTTTTTCTTACCTAAAACCTTTATTTATATCCTGGGGAAAAGAAAACATAAAAGGGTTGAGCTCAAATTCCCATTAAGGGTAAACATAGAGAACATAAAACAATCCATAAACATTTGAATGCAAAAACATGAACATAAAATCTAAACATAAAAATCTTGAGCAAAGACATGAATCTTGGAAGTACATAAGGCATATATCATAAGGGAACATCAATCATGATAAAATAGCATGGAAATAAAGCATGTAATTGTGGAAACCATTAAACACATGTTATGATTTCCATAGTAGCCAAGGCATTTCTGCCAAGACCATCTTAGTGGACAAAGTCCCTTTATGAATCGAGTTCACTCCTCGTCTCAGTCCTGTAACACTAAACCAAATTAACTTACCATTCTAGACATGTATATCTCATGAGATATAAATCTTTACCCAATACATTGGAGGTAGATATAGGTCCCACCCATCTCATAATGAAATAATTCTTACTTGTGCCCCAAAATAAACATACATCATTCATAATAACCCAACGAATGAAATGGGTTTCAAAAACATAATCTTATCATCACATAATACATATTAAATAAATAGATATCATTTCATAATAAGAAAAGTGAAACCATGTAAATCATAGAGACATTAAACATGAAACGTACACTTATAAAATAATGTCATCCTAGATGGAAAATGGTTTTGATAAAAAATTTGAAATGAATTATTGAGGAAAATATCCTTTCATCTTCAAAATAATTTTCTTTTCACAAAATGTCATGAAATTTTAAAAGAAAAGGATTTTGTTGAAAATATTCTTGATATTATTTGGAGGAAGCTTCATGAAAATAAGGCTTTATAAAACCTTAAAAATCTGTTCATGCTGTATAAGTTAAAAAAACATTTTTCCCGTACTTTTGTCAGAAAAGTCAAAAAGTACCTCATAAAAGAATGATTCTGTACATACCATGTATTAAAAATAATAGGTAAAATGGACTTTAAACATACATGAAACCATTTTTAGGAAACATGGACATGGATGAGAACAAAAACCCCAGTAAATACTTACGAATAAACAATCTCGGATAAGAACGAGATTGGAAAAGTTATCCCTTACCTTAGGTCTGATATGCTTCGTACATTTCTGAACCTCCATTATAATGATTTAAATAATGTCATTGACTTATTACAGAATCATATTCATTGTTATGATATCATATATGGTTCACTTATGTCTTTATATTACCCGTTCTTTTGTAAGTTCCATGTTAAAGCAATGTTTTGGGTTAAATCGTTTTATTTATTGTACGTGTTTGAACTTGTTGTTCATGATATTATTACTTATATCCTGATTTACATAATTCTAGAATGTAAAAAATGATTTATATATAATATATATTTCATTATATACATATATATATTATATATCATTTAAATGAAATGAAATGCACTGTTCATGGAGAAGGTAGGCCGTACGTACGCATGAACGCTGTTTTCGTTTCCTTATTAAATTGAATGAAATTAAGTAGATTACATACATATATATATACATAAATCTAGTATCATTATAATGTCATATTTTTCATGATTACTTATTATATATACATTATAATCATTCATGAATGGTTAACATGGAGAATGAATCTCATCGCGTTGTGGGACGGTATTCCGTACGTACGCACGAGTGATGATATCATTCCCATGATCGTGGAATTGTATTGGAGTGTATGTATACTATTTCTGAATAAATATAACTTTAAAATAATCATATATAGTTATTATTTACACCATTACACCCATCCAAGTAAGGTGGTGGTGGAAAATAGATTACACCACGGCGTGAAGACGGTATTCCGTACGTATGCACGCGCGGTGATTTCGTTTTCCATAGGAGGGATAGATGGTGAAATAAGGTTGTTTTATAATTATAATAACATATCATTATATGAGTGATACTGATGTTATTACTTCATAAAGAAACAACTAAAGAAGAAGAAGTGGAAGAAGAAATAATGTTGAAAGAATCGGTAACGGACATTAGCTCTTCTTTGAAGCACCTCTTTGAGACCTCCTCTTAGGGCGCTAAAATTGGTCTTTGAAGAAGACGAGAAACTCTAGGATGTTTCTAGGGAAGTGGATAAGAAACTTTTTCAGGGTTTATCCAAGCATGAAGGCTCAAAGTGGTGTGAGGAAGAGAGGGAGGAGGTGCCCTTTTATAAGGGAGGAGAGGGGAACCTTAGGAAAAACCAAAAATTTTATTTTATTAAAAAGTCATATTTGGTTATTAATAGATCAAAATTGATTTAATTAGAATATAAGGTGGATATGGGTCGAAATCCTCTCATTCAATAGAATTTAAACTGGTTTAGGGTTCTATTTTAACCTTATAATTTAGATTTAACTTTAAGTTAAATAATATTACTTTTACAGTTTCTTTTTGTTTTCTTACACTATAAGGTTAATAAACATACCATAACAATCCAAACGAACCCAAAGTTGATTATTATTAATATATATGACCTTATATAATTCATTTGGCCGATCCTTAGATTTTTAGGAATAAAATAAAAATTAATAATATAATATTTATTTTAAAAACTATTTTATGTCAATTTTGATACTATTTGGTAATTGATTTTTGTGAAGATCATAGAAGAAAGATTAATTCATAAAAAGTTAATTAAATAAATACTGACATGTCATATTAACATAGAAAATTATTTTAATTCATAAAAAGTCTCAAATTACTTTTATTTGGGTATTTATAACATCAATTATGTCAATATTTCATTAATAGTATAATTACTATATCATCATTGTATCATAAATAAATTAAATTATTTAAAGTCTAAAAATTACAAATAAAATACCATTATGTAGGAAATCATTCTATATTTCTAATGAATATTTATAGTAGAATTTATCTTATGTATAACCATATATTAAAAATTATTTACTTATTAAACATTGATTTTAACTATTTTAACTCGTCTTTAAATAAATTAATATTAAATGTCCTAATATAATACAAGTGGACCTAAATGGTCATATTTTATACCTAAGGTTGTTTTTGGTCGAATTAAACTTATCCAATAGAATTGAGAAATGTGTTAGGGTAATAATAATATCATTTTTACCCTTAATTACCCTATTTACGTTTAACTATGGTAAAAAAAGTAAAAAGATACTATTTACCAAAAATTATTTTCATCTCATTGAACCAAATTTTACATACTGACATCAACCATGTCTCTTGGATTTTTGAAATTCCACTCACAGAAGTGGTAAAGTTATGTTTTATGTAAATTTTCAAATTCTCCTAGGAGGTGGGTAAAAGACGGTCAAAAGTTCAATAAAAATTTTATATATCCAAAATTATTATAAAATGACTCCAATGAATTTCATTGAACATATATAGGTATTATGTATCAATTTTGACCTAAAATAAATTTAAATAAAATAAATTATTATTTAAATAAAAAGGTGGTTTTTAAATGGTAACCTAGTGTTTTCACTATTCATCAATAATTGAACGTTTTCATTAAAATACCAAAATATCACCCTAGGCTAATTTCAATATTCCGAATCCAAAAATTAAGTCCATTTTGAAAGATAAAATTTTCAAAAATCCAAAAAGTGGTTATTACTATTCATAACGGCTAGTTTGAATAATATTTTAATAGCATATTGTTGTTTAGTGAAACTCGGTATTGCCTACGACGTAAGCTATCGAGGAAGGTTGTGATTGCGTGTAAAGCAATCCAAGATAGTGTTGTGTGTAGTGAAAGATCCCTTTTATGATTTATATAACATAAAAACAAAATATTTCTCATAAATGTCTCGGGTGTTACAATCTCCCTATGGATATATAGAGATGGACCACCATTGGGACCACCAGAGGATTGGGAGGGGGGTTAATAAAGAAGAAAATTCACCCAACTAACATGATCTAGTACTTTACTACATAGGGGATCCAGATTAACATTAAAAATAACTAATATTTGACTTTTAAAATCATGATGTGTACTTATTTTATACACAAAATCGACAGGTACTACTGGGAAATAGGATTCTCAACTACTAGAGGTAAGATCACAAAACCTCCAAGAGGCACTACCATATCTTGAACCATCAAATAAACTAAAGACTTTTCACTAGGTGGATCATCATCACAATCTTAGTGTGGAACTGTAGTTAGATATCATCATGGAGTCATAATATAATAGTCATAAATTTCCTTGATCAATAATCATATCGAAATATCAAATTCAATAATGACATAGAAACTATAAATCATTCTTATATGACATGTGTGCACATTTTTCCCTAAAAAACATTGCCTACATATTGTGTTTCAAAAATTAGGTAATCTAGATAAATTTTAATGTATATGTCTGCTGCTACACCATCACTTGGTTTCATGGTTTGAGATCCTACATCAAAATACATTTACACTATTTCCATTGATCCCAAATAAAACCATATAGCTTGAATACATACAAACTCTGGTCCCATAAAAACATAATATAATTACATGCTATCATGAACAGACCCAACAAGGCCTAACTAGTTGGATGTAAGCCAAGCATGACACCCAAATCCCTCATCCATTACTCCATGGGATATTTACCAGCCTCATGTAGACATAACATATTCATGGAAAGAATTAGCTTAAGGTACCTGTACACATGCACACACATCCAAAAACCATTATAATGAATAAAGAAAATATATAACTAATATTAGACTACATGATTATATCCAATTCCACATTAGAATGTGAAATGTGTATGGGATAAAACAACTTGGACCAATATGATCCCAAAAAATAGTAAAAGAGTCAAACATTCTAGATGAATAGAATTGTTGATAAAATGAAACTCTAAGAACTAATTATAATCCATCTATCATAGATGACATACTATATCACATTGTCATATTAGGGCATCATTGAAAGGTATTTCATCTGATTAAGGCATGAAAAGTGTATGAAAATCCAATGTGGGGGGTGAGTATAATTAACTTAGTAGGACACCCTGAAATTAAAAAACACAATGAATAATTAGAGGGATTTAAACTCAACAAAACAATGGTATGTCAATAATGAATTGAGATAATAGGAATAGTTAGGTCCTAGATATTCTAATGAATGATTCCAAGTCTCAATGGATGGTCAGAACAATTATATCAACCTAGGATTATACTTGAGTCCCCAAGGATATTCTTATCTTGGAAAAATCACTACTCATGTTCCACTAAAACTTATAGTGCTCCTCTAAGTGATAGTTCTTGTCAATAATTTCCATGAATAAGTGCATTATTTAGGTAAAAATATGGTGATTCAAATATTTAGGATCAAAACTAGGTCCTATGGGGGATACCTAACACTATTCAGATAAACCCACTATGATGAAGATCACACACCCTGATACTCAATAATGAGATACATGACCCAACCAAGGGATGAATGATAGAAGATCACACACCAGGGCACAAAAATTGATTCATGAATATATCTTGGAATAATATATATATTGGATTATTAATCACATGGTTAGGATGATAAGCCTCACAATACTCTCATAGGGGTGGACTAAAGGAAAACATCGTATTGATTCTTGTCTAGACTAAAGAGAACAAGGGTATGAAGATATAAAAACCAAATTGAACAACCTGTATATAGAATAAATGATGTATATTGATAATACCAAGAAATAATGATCTTGTCCCTATGTACTTTTACCTATTTATATGTTCTATGGTTATTCATGTGTACATTGGTAATGCCCATGTGTAGTAGCCATCCCCAAGTTCCCTGATAGTTCCCAAGTAAGCCATTTTTTCCAATTTACATAGTGGGGTATATACCAATTCTTGAGGTACATGTTAGGATACTAATTAGGGGATACATGTCATGTTACAAGTCATATACTGTGTGACATGTCACCCATCCTATGATAATTTTCTCTATTCTTAAACCCTATCTTCCACTATATGGGGATAATATGGGGTGTGTTCATCTATACTACATGTCATATTGATCATTAATTTCCAAAATATGTTGGACTTCATGTAGATCCACTTGCACCGCCTCCTACTTCACTCCCGTTTAAAATGACACCCATGAAACACATATAAGAGATTAAATATGATTATCTGTTAATGATGGACATACTCTAAACACCTGTATCTTCTCATGAATATTCCCCATGAAACCACATAGATTGAACATCTGAACTCATGAAACAATATTTCCTGATCCAACACCCAATAAATTCTCATCGTCACCACACCACTATCATGGTTTCAATCTTGAATATGAACCCATAAAATTGATCTATTACACAAAAGATCAAATGTAAAAATATTTGATTTTAGGTATTTGTCAAACCATTGGTCAAATGAAAAGATGATGATGAACATTTGTAGAATGATCGGAGAAATTAAAGAAAATCATAAGGAATGAACCTCATTAAAAATTTGGTTTGTTCAATGTTCATTTGATGAAAAAAATAACGAACACAATGGATAATAAAATTATTATCAATTTTGAATTCATTGATGATATATCATCAAATTCATATCAGAAATTGACCCACAAATCAATTTTTAAAAATAATTTACATATTTTTCAACATTTGTTAAGAAATTAGTGATTAAAATAAGAAAAAACAAAGTACTCTCTTGAGATTGGATCCACCACTAATAATGAATAGTTTTTGTGTTGTTGTCATCAGTGGTATTAGAAGATACATTTGGAATTGATGATCCTTGGGTTACATCAGGTATAAATCCAAGATCCATTGACATCCACCAACACCCTCTTACAAAATACTCTCTAATCACTAGGGGTACACTAACAACATTAGCATTATGGCATAACTATGTTTAAATAGTGAGATATTAGGCCTATCCATTTAAGAACTAATAAATTAATATATTATTTTTTTTATTCATCACATTACCACTATTTAACAAAAATCATAAATTTTACAAGTATTATGTCACACATTGGGAAAAAACACATTCTCGGTTTAATGGTGGTGCTATATTCTCACTTGATATACCATTCCCAATTTATTATATTATTTTTGAAAACATTGGTTACATGTGATATAATATTTTTAGTATTTTAATTATATCAACACCAAGGATACCCAAGACATATAAATCCAAATTAATTTAGTGATTGGATTTGAAAATATTATTTAGAAATATTATAATTTTTATAAGGAAAAAAGAGTCATAATAGGTTTCTAAAACCATAAATATTTTTTTTCTATTCTTAATAACGTAGATAAATGCTTTTAAGGAACACTAGACTTTATAAGGAAAAATATTTTGTGTTATTTTTAAATTAAAAAACATTTTAAGGGTCATGATCAGACATCACAAGGTTCTACACCACTTCATAAGTTAGATTATCATATGGAACACTACAAGAGTCTTCATAATGTTCCTTCCATTTTGAATATTTAATAAACTAGTTTTTCATGGTTCATTTAATGATAATTATTAAGGTTTGATATAAATATTTATAAGATTTAAAAATTTATGAAATTTTGGGAATTTTTGAAGACTAAAGAAATGAAATTTCTAAAATTTATTAGTTAAGAAAAAGATAATTATAAATTTTATCATCAGTGATTAACTATAATAAATCAATTTGGATTCATGAAATGTGATGTGGTAGTTATATTTACACCATTATGAACAAGATCATGCACAAAGAATAACTAAATAAGTGAAAAATAAAATAGAGTTGAGTATGTTTTTATAGAAACTCTATATGTTAATTTTAGAATGATAGAGTTCTCGAGATTTATTGATCATAACATCCAAAATTCAATGAAAATTATCCTTTAATGGTTAAATATGAGTTATCATTTGAAAATATAATTCAAATGTTTTTATGATATGATTAGGTTAATAAAAATTTGAAATTAAAATGATCTAGTTAAAAAATTGGAGAAAATTGTTGTGTATTTTTGGAACAAAAAAATAAATTTATTTGAGTTTATTTTTATATATTGTGAAAATTTTTATAGTTTACGAATTTTCTATTTATCTATGAGCTTGAATATTGATAATTTTATTTGTAGAAATTTCAATAGATCATGTGTAATTTACAAACATGTTGTTTTTGGGCACATGTGTTCATGATCATGGTTGAAGAAAATGGTTTTATTATAATTATAATTTCTATTTATAGGATAAATAAAACATGAAAAACCCATTTTCTGTTTAATTAAAATGAACTGAAAATTTAATGTAGCTGCGTATGTAGAAATGTTCATCAAAGAGATAGATGGAAAAAATTGTGAAAAGGGAGATTAAGTGTATATATATTAACACAAAACTCTTTGAGTATAAGAAAAATTATTTGTTAAGGGTAAATTGAAGAGGTTGTAGTGTTTTGAATTTTTTTCTGCCCAAGGCTTTTGTGTTGAGAAGTAAAAAATCATTAAGGATATACATGTAATGAGAAAGAAAAAATTGAATGTTTATATATCGGTCAACTAATATATTATGTTTTTGAGTTTATTGAATTGGTGTGATGTATTTATCTGAAATATATATAATGTCTTGAATATGATGATCCATCATTTTTTTTCTGAAGCAACCTAAATCTGCATGAGGCCATTCTGAACACATTTTCTTTGTATTAAATTTTAACTATAACGGTCATGTATAGATAAAATAAAACTCGATGAGAAGTTGTAATCATTGTGTGGAGGAATAAATCACCCTATAATCTTTTTTATATTACAATTATAGTGACAAATCTAAATACCTTGATAACAAATATATACAATAAGGAATATATTCTCACACTATGGTAAGAACTTATAAATATTATCATCTTTCAGGTTGTGTTTTTATATATATTTTTTTGTAGTAAGTCAATGAAAAGATATTATTTAGGATCTTACTCTAACTTATTAAATAAGATAAATTCAGAGTGAATGAAATTATAAAATATTACCACCACTAATTCAAACCCACTTTCCCATGGTGCATCTATCATTGGTGGATCTTAAGTAGAATTATTTCATGATGAAATTTAAATATCTAAGATATATAGGTTATTATATGAGATGAATAAGGTCATAATTAATATTAGGATCAATTATTAAAATATACATTCCTATTCTAAGTTTTATATATTATATTGGGGAGATACTTTAAAAATATATGGGGGGAAATATATATTTTAATTCTAGATATTTTTAAATAAATGATGATTTTAATTTGGATAAATGTATTATGATGATGAAATAGAACAAAAAATAATAAAATATTTTATATAAAATTCATTTAAATCATGTTTCCAAATATTCTATATATCAACAAAAATATACAAACATATATAGTGGCAGTATTTGTATAATAAAAATGATAAGATCATGAGAAATATAAGGGATTAATCATTTTCTAGTCTATAGATTAATTATATTTATATTTATATTTTGATAATTGAAATGTCTGTTAAGTATTAGAAACAAAAGAATTCAAACATTTTTGGAGTGCATGTAGGAATGATATAATATTGAAATTTTATTTGATTCTTTATATTCAACCTCCTTGAATGTGTTAGAAAATAAATATTCATTATTTAAATAATTATTCCTTGAATGTAAATTCTTGGAAATGGAACTGATATCTATCTCATCCTAAAATCATAAAATATTAGGAGTTATAAAATAATACCATAGATACATACAAAGCATATACCATAAAAATTGTAAAAACACATGCTATAATAATCTATATTAGTAGTGATATTCCAAGTCTATGATATTTTTATAATTAGACCAAATAATGTGTTTTATTATCTAGTTTTATCTTTGATTTTGATGATCAATGGCTTCCATATAAAATAAAGTGTTGTTTCATGTGTCACTATCTATTCCTTTATAATTATCATTGATTTTGGTTTAACATGTTATTTTTCAATGGAGGAATATATCTATGGATTCCCCCAATTTTTTTTGTGATGAATAGAGCATTACATGAATACATATTACAACATTTGAAATAAATATTTTTCACATATAAAAAAATCGCACCTCAAAACCTATAGATTTAGTGTATTTTGATATTAGAAACATAATGAAATTATTTTACAACATTGAAAACATTTCTCCATAGTCACACCCCAATATACCCCCTTTTAGTCATGTCATCAATTACACTCGTTTTCATATCCTATGTAACATAAACATACTAGAGGGATGATATTAGATTAAAAATAATAGTAAACATAAGACCTAAAAGTGAAAAGTTCATATGTTGGTATAATATTTGGATATGGGCTCGAGAATATAATCCAAGTGCATGGTCCTAAAATATGAGAAGCATACCTAATAAAAATCAAAGACCATAAATCACGAGTCATTGCAAAAACATAACACATGTGTAATAAGAGTGTAAAAATATGTGTGATACACTTGAGACACGAGAACATAAAATATGTGTGTTTCATAACAGAATATTTTGGCATAGTTGTAAACATAAAAATCATAACATATATCATGGATGACCACATAGACATTCAAATTTTAATGGTCTAGGATAAGCACCTTCCCATATCACAATGGGCATGGGATAACCATATGTGTAATGTAACATTATTGATATAGGTAAATAACTTACATCCAATAATTATCACAAGATAAATAAAAAAGTACTCAATTCATCTAAGGGATGTAATAGAATCACTAACCAAATAATAATTAACCATACATATGATTTAAACATAAAAATTGAAACATTCATAATATCATCATATTATAATTAACACATGATAAAAATTAGGTTACAAAATGATTTCCAAAAAACAATATCATAATACATACATTTTAAGAATCTAGATGAAATCATTAACTAATATTCAATTTTTTTTCACAGGTATAATTAAAGGATATTGACATAGATTAAAACCCATTATAAATATATTACAAAAATTTATTTAGAAAATATGAAAAAATGTCCTTCCTTTTTAATATCTTATATTTTAGGAGAAAGCAATTATTTATATAAAGAAAATAAAAATTAAATTAAAAAACCAAGAAAAAATGGAGAGAAAGTTTCTTAAATAAAAATATTGAAAATGTTGGGAAGATGATTTTTTATTATTTCTTAATGATTCCTTTCATACTATTGTAAAAAAAGTCAAAGTCGATAGAAAATGTCTCATGTAGAAAACATTAAAATTTTCTTTAAAAAATTTGAAAAAAAAACTTAACTCATATTGAAAAATAACTTATTAAGTAATAAAAGTACATATATGTATATCATTGACACAAAATAATTATTATTGATATTAAAGAGAATGAATCATAGAAAAATATAAGAGATAAGGTTGTATTCTGAAACAATCATATCATTGGGAAAATCATATAACAAAGGGAAGCCACGTCAAAATATGAAATGTAATTTTTTTAGTAAATAGCGGGGAATAATATTTCAGGGTTATAGAGGGAAATATTGTGAAATTTAGAAAGATTAAAATTTAGTCATAATAAAATAGAATTTAATGTGAGATTTGTAAAAAACCCGTACATCTTTGTTAACCATTGAATAAAAATACCTAGGATGAAATAACATCATATGGAATTAAAAATTACATTTATAATATGAAAAAAAATTTAAATACATTCATAAGTTATTATATAAAAAACATAAATAAAGAAGGTGGTTAATATATAACACATCTCAAAGAATGAAAATTGAGATGATAAAACTCTTACAACATTGGTTGTATATGAATCTAATGAAGAAGAAAGGGAGATTATGAAATTAAATTTCAAATAACATGAATAAGAAGTTATTTCTGATAAAAAAAATTCATTGGGGTTATAAATACATTATATAAATTTATAATAATTCCATAACATGAAGTCATGCCTTACAGAAGGTAAAATGTGACAAAAATCCATATGTTTACTCTCAAATTCCAAAAAAATAGGTTTACCCTTTTTAATTATAAACATAACCATATTATTTAATTTTTTATAGCCTTTTTCATATATTTTACCTTTTTAAAAATTAATCTTTTTTCATTTATTTAAAAAATTTACATAGATATTTTTATATTCATAATTTGATGTTATTGATATTCCAATTGAATATTTTACTTTATAGAAAAAAACATTAATAGGATTAGTGTGGAACCATACAAAATAACCCATCACCAAAAGTTTATTATGAATAAAATTTTTATTTATACATCCATTTAAAATTCCACCCTAGGGAACAAATCCTTATTGAAGGGGGTGGGTTTTCAAGACATTTATTTTGAGAAATTTAAAAACAAGTCCAAGCTACATAATATTAAAAACTTTAGATTTCAATGTAAATAAATCTCAATAATTATGATAAGATTTTTCTTGTTCAATTTTAATTTCATATAGTGAACTAACAATATTTAAAACCTCCATTTTAAAAATAATTATTCACTTTGTATGTAATCCATTAAGAGAGAGTGAAACTATTGTTTTCAATAATCAGTTGTTTAATATTATTTATAAAATGATCGTGAACTCCTAGAGGTTCATAGGGATTAATCTAGATGATATATTTCCCCTTAATAGTTAATTAGAAAATTTACCATTGATCTTATAGAACCAATGTCTACATATATAGGTCTTGGTTTCCATGAACATAAAAATTTTAATTCTGATTGTACTTTTAAATGTTTTATAACTGTGATGTCGATACCCTATATTTGATATTAAGTTCATTATTCCCATATAATTAAAGGATATACAATCACTATTTTCAATTATTAATTCATTCCTATTTTCATTTAATGGATGTTATGTTTATTTATTTTAAGAATTAAAATATAGAACGAGCATGCATTGGGTAATTTACTGATAACAACAAGTTACATTATAACATCACTTATTTTTTATCTCATACTTATAGAATCAATTTAAATAAGTTAATTAATATTTCATAATATATTCACTATTATTTATGTCTTGAAAATTATTCACGATGAATAGTATGATATTATTATTACGTCATTCATGTTGGTGGTCTAACAAAAAAAACATCATCATGTTATACTAACGACAGAATAAGAGTATAGAGTTATATTATAATTATTATCATTTTGTAATAATCATAATGATTTTAATATAAAATCCTTACAGTGGATAATTATCCTTATAAATAGTGGATACGACATGGTAATTAAAAATGATAATGAAGAACTATTACTTATTTTAATGAATTCTATTCTTCATGAGAGGAGTTACTTTTCTGGAATTGCCAGGGGCTTGGGAATTCTCCCACGGTCAGAGCCCTGAAGCACTTGATCATGACCAAAAAGCCCATGTTACTCGGGATTGCTGAGCCTAGATGAAACTTCTCACGATGGTTAGCATTCAATTAGAACGCTATTGGGTATTCACTGGTTGCCTGCAATCAGGTCCAAGTTGGGAATGAATCCTTATGGGTCCTCAAACACAACAACATAATCATTGACTCTTATCATATTGATCAGCAAGCTGTTAATTTATAATGTTGTCATCATTCTAATGATCTTTGTGTTACTTTTTTTATGATTTCAACCAATATATCCGAAGGATAGCTCTTTGGAATCACTTACTCTCAATTTATGGGAATATGTCGAAGAGATGGATCCTTATTGGTGATTTCAACACAATTCTAAGGCCAGAGGAAAAGACTGGAAGAAATTTATGTCGGGCCTCTGCCAAAGACTTTCTTTAATGAATTGATCAATTCCATCTGAGTGAACTTCCTATTTTAGGTGCTGACTTCACCTGGAGTAAATATACTATTAATGGGAGGTAGGCTAGCAAGCTGGACCGTTGCCTAGTACAAATGAATGATAGAAGTGATACAATGGAGGCATCTGGTTTAACTCTTCCAAGGCTACATTCAGATCATAATCCTATCCTGGTTGATTTATGTTTTAGTACTGTACGGTCAGCTCCTCTACCCATTAAATTTAATAATGCATGGTTAGTTGTTCAAGGATGCAGAGAAATTATTATGGAAGCATGGGGATCTGATTTCACTGGGTGCTCTTCACACATTTTGATTTCGAAACTGAAAATTGTCAAGGCCAGACTCAATGTTTGGAGCAAAGAATCTTTTTCCATCATTGTCAATGACATCAATGGGGCTGAAGTTATTCTATTAGACTTCCAGCAAAGGAATATACAACAAGATTCCCCATCTCATTAGGAGCTACAAGCGGCCTCCAAGCTTGATAGTCTTTTGTCCCTTAAGGAAAATCTGGATCGAAATCAGATGAGTATAAAATGGATGAATAATGGGGATAGAAACACATGATTTTTACATTTCTTGCATAAGGATAAAAGGATTAAGAAAAATATCAAGGCTCTTATGATTGATGGTAAGTTAGTCAATTCTAAAAAGAAGATTGTTAATGCTGTGACTGGTCACTTTGAGAAACTCTACTCTGATTCCAGTGTGAACAGCTCAAGTAGGATTTTCACATGTATTAAATCAACTCTCGATGAAACTCAAAACAAAAGACTCATTGATATCCCATCCTATAAAGATATTCAACATGCCTTATTCTCCTTGAATATGGATAGTGCTGCTGGACCGGATGGCTTCACTAATAAATTGTTTATGTTCTACTAGGATATCTTCCATGTTGAGGTTATTAATGTTGTCAGGGAATTCTTTCAACATTATTTTATGACTCTTGGTATGAATTCCAATTTTATTTCCTTGATTCCAAAGAAGGAGAATGCTTTAGATGTCAAGGATTTTAGGCATGTTGCTATTGGTAATTCTATTCCTAAAGTTATTAGCATGATTTTTTCTCTTCACTTAGGTGAAGTTGCTAGGGATCTCATCTTTTCTAATCAGTTTGGCTTCGTACCAGGTATAAATATTCAGAACTGCCTATTTACTGCATCCGAATGCATTAACATCATGAAGGGTAAGACTCAGAATGGGAATATGTCCTTGAAAGTTGAAATTTCTAAGGCTTTTGACACTATACGATGGGACATCAATTTCACCATTCTCAGAATGAATGGATTCTCAAATAGGTTTATTGAGCTGATCTCTTCTATTCTACGAAGTGCTCGTCTCTCTATTCTTGTTAATGGTTCCCCCAGGGGTTTTATTCAGTGCTTAAGGGGTGTAAGGCAGGGTGATCCCTTATCTGGGCTTCTGTTTTCCCTGGCCGAAGACAACCTCAGTATATTTCTAAATGATCTTGTCAATACAGGTCTTTATCAAAGAATAAAAGCTGATAGGAATCTCTTTGCACCCTCACAATTGCTATATGCTGATGACATCCTTATATTTTGTAAGGATAATAGGGGAACTCTATCCTGCATCAAGAGAATTTTCTCACATTATGAAGAGGTTGCAGGGCAGACAATCAGCTGGAGTAAATCCTTTTTTGTGTTTAAGGAAGGAGTCTCAATTGTGAAACAAAATAGGATTGCAAGTAAGCTACATGTTAAGAGAGGGGATTTTCCCTTTGATTACCTGGGGATACCACTGTTTTGGGGAAGAGTGAAATTGGTTCATTTGGAAGGAATTTCCTTAAAAATCAGTAATCAGTTAGCCAGTTAGAAGGGAAAGAATATGTCTCAGGCTGGTAGAATATGTCTTGTCAATTAAGTTATCACTTCTATGTTTGTTTATTCTTTCTCTATCTATTGATGGCCAAGAGCCCTTCTCAAGGAGATGAGTAGTTTGGTTCAGAATCTCATTTGGACTAGTTCAACACAACAAAAGAAATTGGTTACTATCTCCTGGAAATAATGTATTAGACTAGTTAAAATGGGGGGAATGGGAGTTAGGGATATTAAATTATTCAATGACTCCTTGCTGGAAAACTTCACATGGAGGCTTATTGCCAGGCCTGATTTTTCTATGGAATTCCTTGTTGGTAGGTTCGTTGACAGATTACAGAACATGAAGTGTTTGTACCTTTAGTCCTCAGTTTGGCCTTCGGTTAAAAACACATTCTCCAAGATCGTAACCCAATCTATATAACTGGTCTTCCCTATTTCACATCTGAATTTCTGGTCCACTTCATGGCTGTCCTCCCCAATCAGGGATTCTGTCACTATTCCGTCATCAATGAAGAATCTGTCCATATCTGATCTTCATGGGAATTCTGATGTTTCTGCATTTATTCCAGTTGCTCATTATAATGAGATTTGAAATTAAGATTTTGTTGACTCTGATGTTTTGATGTGGAAGCCATCTTTGAATGGATACTTCTCTATAAGGGAATGTTATAAGCTCTTGTGTGGTCATGATTCTGGCTTTCCTTCATGGGTGGCAGATGTCCACAAGCCCTATATCTTGACTACTGATGCTTTACTCATCTTGAAGATATGGAAAAATAGGTTACCCATTCAAGCTGCTCTACAGCGAGCAGGTATCATCATTTTTCCCGTTTTCGTCCTCTGTTTGAAGGCAGATGAATCCCTTATGCACTTGTTTATTCACTGTGATTTTGATATGATATTATAGAGTTATCTGCAAGATGTTTTTCATTGCTGCCTTGATTTTTCATCTATTCCTTCCCTGTTCTGCTCGGTCCAGCAATCCTCCTTTAGTGAGAAGCTTAAAGCCTTGCTGCTTGCTGCTACTGTTTGAGTTTTTTTTCAGACATATGGAAGTCTCGTAATAGACTGATCTTCAATAATGTCAAATCCAGCCATCACGAAGGGATCATGATGATTCATAGAGGCATTAAACTGGCCTCGGTGAATCAAACAGGCTCCATGCATAATGAAATTTCAGATATTCTAATTCTGAGATCCCTTGGTGTTAGTGGCAGGGAAAGGAAACCATGTATACTGAAATATATTCGATAGATTTTCCTATTTTTACCTGGTTAAAGGTGAATGTTGACGGGGAAACCTTGTGTACACTAGGCCCTGGTGGGTGTGGTGGGGTGTTCAGAACCCATCAGGGTTTTGTCAAGGGTTTCTTTTTCCATTATGTTGGCCATGCGCATGCAATTGAGGCTGAACTATGGGCCATGATTAAGGCTATCAGGTACACTATTCATTATGGATGGCACAGGTTATGGATGGAGTCCGATTCTTTAGTTGCTGTCCAGATTTTGATGGACCGATCTCAGAATGTACCATGGAGGATGATGTCAGCCTGGATCTCTTGTCTGAAGCTTGCTTAAAGATTGCTCCTTGATGTCTCTCATGTCTACCATGAAGCAAACTAGGTTGCTGATGCCCTCTCTAGAAGGGCTGTTATGGAGGTGTTTTCTAGTTGGTCTTTCTTTCTTCCCAACTATTGTGATAGTTTGGTTAGGGATGATTGTAATGGTGTGATATGCACAAGGGTTTGTAAGGAACACCTCTTTTGAGGTTTTTGTAGTGTTTACTTTTTATATTATATTTTGTTGGGAGTAGGTTTCTGCCAGGCTCTCGGACCTTCTGGCTATTTTAAGGAAATATTGGATTTATATTTTTATATTTTTACGCCTATTATAGGTTAAAAAATGGGACAATTCTACGGAAAATTATGTTTGGAGAAGGGTAGAGATGGAATCCCAATTGATCTAGGTTTATTAGTTATGGAAATAATAGTGAATTTTTTTTATAACTATAGAAGATAAAAAAGACTTATAAAATTCTGTGATATTCTTTTAAATAAATTAATTTTAGTCCATCATAATTTACCTCTTTTTACACCCTTATTACCTATTTTAAAAACATTCAATGATAATACTTTTTTACTAAAACTATATGATTAAATATTTTTCCAATAACAATTGGATTAGTTAATTTGATTTTTCTATTTAATCTATTTTTTTGTATATATGAGAAAATTTATTTTAAATTAAAATTAATTATATATAGAAATTTTTTTTTCATAGAATAATGCTTATTCAAACATTAACTGTTTGTCATTCTTATTTCCCATAAATCATTAATTAAATGGGTGATAATACATTTATTTTTATATATAAACATTATAAAAGTGTTATCAATGAAAATATATCAATTTATTTTATTTAGATAAAAATTCACACACTTATAAAATATTTATTTTAAAATAACCCTTTTACTTCCACTATAGTAACTAACAAGCACCTCTATAAATTAATTTTCAATTTAAAAATAATTTTTAAAATTTATCTTTATTTGAAAATCATTATATAAATTATTAAAACGATTTTATTTGATTCAATTAATAAAATTGAAATAAATAATTTTAATATAAGAACAAATGACACATAAATTTTTTTTCAGAAAAATATATTTTAATGTATAAAATTAATTTATTCATAGTTCTTTAATTTTAATAAAACTTTTACAAATTTTAATTTTTTAAAATATCAATTTTTTTTATTAAAATAAATTTTTACTAGTGAATACTTAAAATTATGATGATAAAAATACATTACGCATATTAAAAATATTCAAGGAAAAAATATCCCTTTTTTCTATTAAATTATTTTATCCTCATTTTTTACCAATTGATATCTCAAATTGGTATTATTATTCATTTATTATAGGAATAAATAACATATTTCTTTAAATATTTCAAAATTTGAGAAATTTAGAATTTTAATGAAATAATATAATATATAATAAAAATAGTGTTTTTAAAACTTTTTATTTAGTTATGACTAATTGTATATGTATTCATTATGATTAATTAATTTTTTCTTATATTTTAATAATTTAATTTACTAATAATTCATTTTTGTTAAACCTATTTATTAAAATAATTCTTTAAATTTAATACTTTCGGTAAAAATACATATTTAAGGAAACAAATTCTTGTAAAATAATTGTATTTTTGAAAAATAAATATACTTTAATACCATTACATAATAGTTTATTTCATTTCAAGAAAATTATATATAATAGAAATTTATATTTAAATAAACCTTATATATATTAACTATATACTGGAAATTCCAAACTGGAAACATGTTTACTGAAACTATACCCAAAAAATATATACCCCTTTTATAATATTCATGTAACATCTATGTTACTACTATTAAATATCAACATAATGCACACTTTAGATTCACATAACATCCATTTTGTCTTTAAAACATAATTTATCCTTTTAGGAGGATAATTTTCATTTTAGATTTAGTTTTACTAGTAGTTATTCTTAATGGAAAAGATGATCATGAGTATTTCCTAGTTTAAAATGTATTATTGTTTTCAATTTATTTTATAATTATTTTTATTAAATTTTAGGGGATATAATCACCCATGTTATATTAAAATCAGTGGTATATAACTATAAGGACCCAACCATAAACATTACATAATCCTGAGTAATGTCAATAATTTTACACTCATTTACATTGCAGATCATTACAGGTTTCTATATTTAGATAATTATGACATACCTCACAAATAAAAACCTAGATATCAAAAATTATAAATTTATACTCACTGTCAATTTTTTCAATAAAACAAATACTTTTGAAAGGAAAAATTGTATCGTTACATATTTAAAAATTATAAATTTTCATTGATCAAATCCTTGACTCTATCCTCTATTAAATCCTATGAAAAACATTTCAAAATATTGGATGATCTAAAAAACTCGATAAGGGATAAAAAATATGAAAAACTATTAGTCTTAGAAAAATATGCAATCCTCGAATATTTTATCATAAATTGACAATTTTCACCTTTAAGAAGTAGTAATTACACTTCACTGAATATAATCTCTTTTATTACCATTTCTGTAATAAAAATATTACCATAATACCCATATATATCAACATATAACATATAAAGGTAACAAGGAACATAATCATACTTAAATGGAAAAACCATATGGTCTAATTGCAAATATATCACTAAATGGAATAGCCATATTTCAAACTTCCATAACCAATGCATTGGAGGTTATAATATAACCATGATCCTTGGTTTAACATAGAAACAATTGTCTTTGTTTTATAATATGACCACTTGTATTTGTTTTGTCATGGAACCACCCATCGAATTCCAAAGTAACATTATAAAATCATAACAAATAAAATATTTCAATTATTAACTTTTCACTCATAAAATTTCATTTTCAATCACAAGAAATCATTTTAAGATATTGAAATATTCAATACATTTCGAAAACCATTTATAACATTTCATAAAGAGACATTTGAATCAAAGTGTCCCATACAAATTATAAACTTTTGACAGAAATTAACATTTTGGAACATTCATGTACATATAAAAAATTGCGTTTTTGTTAAAAAGTCTCTTGCCATTTGTGAAACACTGGAATACGAATTATTAAAGAATAACATTAATAAAAAATTTAAATATCATGAGAATATACCATTTCCTGATATAACATGTCAAAATGGTTATATATAAACCTTATCGGATAATAAAGGTGTATAACATCACGATATGCCTTAATGAATGTAGATTGAGATGAATTCCCATACAATGATCATATCATTATTTTAAGGACAAATCAAGGAAATAAATTTTGTGAAAAATATAATTACGCCCAATATAAGTGTATATTCAGTGTAAAGAAACAAGTAGTCATTAACACATATTCATGTAAAAACAAAACCAATTATATTTATATTTAACTCAATAAATGGAGATTGAGTTATGATTTTCTTACCTTGAGTCTGAATTGTCTCATACATTCCTTATTTTCATGAATAATAAACCCAGTTTGATTTATAATTTATTGAGAACATTTTCAAGTTAATTATTATTTTTATATAACATAATAAAGTTTTATAAAAGTTACATTACTATTTATGTTTATATCAGGTGTTTTGTTAATATTCGATACTTGAGTCAAAAGTGAACTTGTTTTGATGCAAAATGTCCATGGGGTTAAAATTACATCATCTGTAGAATATTATTAATGATATAAATATAATATTATCAAATATATATATATTTATAATAATCTCTAATATTTGGAGATAAAAAATGAAATTCACCCTTCATGGAGACAGTAAGTCATACGTACGCATGAACGTTACGTTCATTTCTTTTTCATTTTAAAAGAATAATAAATAAATGATATAAATGTATATTATAATACCATTATATATTAATTTTATATATGTGTCATATTTTTAATAAAAACATCCTTTATATGTTCAGTGTAGAGTGGGAGTGATTCATATCACTTTGAAGGGGTTGTAGTCCACACTTCCTCAAATAAAATTATCATATTTACACAATAAAGAAAGAATACGGGTATGTTATAAATGAAAATTAAATAATAATATAGAAAATATAAATATAATATATACCATATTTAAAAAAATATTTTCTCTTATAGTGGCCAGTATGAGTTGTGCTCGGGGAAAATTGAGTAATCAATGTTTTGGGAGGCAGTAGTTCACTGTACACTGAAAAAATATGTTCATTTCCCATTAAATGGAGTTATGTGTAAGTGTTGATTTAAACTATACCATAAAAAATCCTAGTATATTTAGGATACTGGTTTTTTATGTAATCATATAATAAGAAGAGTTTAGGTAGTGGAGAATGGAAATGAAATTAAAAAGCCTTAGAGAAGGTGTTACCTTTTAATCGGGTAACTACTTTTAGTTTATACCAAAAGGCTCCCTTGAGAGACTTTATTTCCTAAAGGATGATTCTAGGATGAGGGGATGGATTCTAGGAATATGTTTTTTCATGCCTTGGATGATCCAAAAGGGTTCATGAAGTGTGAGTATTAGAGAAGATAGGGTGCCTTTTTATAGGAGAGGGAAGGGGAACCCATACAATCTCTTAAATTATGAAATAATATAAATTAATTTTTTATTTAAAAAAGTTCAATAAAGAGGTATTTCTAAGATAAGAGTATGATATTTATAAATCCTCTCATAAAATAGTATTTATTCATGTATTTATTTTATTTTAATCTTTATCTTTTTGGGTTACCATTAAGTATTCTCCTTTTACTTTAATTCTGGTAACAAGATTTTAATTGTCATGAGGATATTAATTTTACTTATATAGGAAAATTTCCCATAATTAAACAAGTAATTAAATTTTATAAAATATCCAAATCCCTTTTTTGATATTAATTTTTTTTTATTTTTAAATAATTTAATAATTTACTATTTATATAAAACATCAATTATGTTAATTTTTACCCTATTCATTTTATTGAATTTAAAAAAATCTAAACAAAGAGATAACTTTGAACCAAACAATGTAATAGTATTATATAATATCATATTAACTTATAAAAATTCATGACGACAGAAATTATTTCAAATAATATATATTTTAATATTTGTAGTATAATTTATTTGATTCCTTTATTAATAAAGAAATCACTACATCATCATTGTGTCATAATTAAATATATTTATTTAATGTATAAAAATTATACATAAAATACCATGATTTATGAAATTTTTTTATCCTTATAATGAATATATATAGTCTAATAGATATCATATATAAACTTATATTAAAATTTTATTGAGTAAGAATATATATGTTTATAACATATTTTCCATTACATTAAATTAAATGTTTTAAGTTCCATAATCACACCCAAGTGGCTTCCAAATGAAAATTATTTGTCACAAGGCTTGTATTGGTTCAACATATCTCATCCAATAGTACTATTACAAGTTTTAAGGTAATTTTATATTATTATAATATTATTTTTACCCTTATTTACCTGATTTATCCTTTAACCATGGTTAATAAAAATAATTACTAAAGTTACTGTTCATCATGTGCAAAACTAAAAGAGAACCATTTATATATTTTGGAACTTATAATTCAAAATATGGAATCCATTTTCCTAAATTAAAAACATATAATTTTTAGTAATTAATTTAAAATTAATTCTTGTTTTCAAAATGAGAAGAAGAGTTTTTTAATTGTAAAAACCAATAAAAGATTAACATGTGTTTATATAAAATTTCAACATAAAATTACATCCAATCAACAAATTTGGAAAAAATTATAAAAAAATATTTTAATTTAACTTTAAAACTTATTAAAAGAACAATATAACTATATAAAAAATAGATAAAATATAATTTTGAATTAAAATGCAGTATTTTTCACTATTCATTAAAAATGATTTTTTCAGTAAAATACCAAAATTCAAAAAAAGTAAATTTTGATTCTACTATTACAAGTAATAAGATTATTTTTTCAAATATAACTTATAAAATTTTCAAAAACTAGATTTAAAATGGGTTCTCCATCAAATGGCGGTAAAAATGCATTTGTTGAAAAACACCACTATTGTGCTTAAAATTGATTTTGTTCTTATATCATATCTAGAAAAGATATAATATGAATTCTAAACATTAAATGGAGATTATATTTCATTAATATAATCCAAAAATAGTGATATGATTTTACAAACACAATTATTATCAATTAAATATGTTTTAATAAAAACAAATTCTTTATATTCAATTGGTTTTTATTTCCATTTTTAATAAATTTTGTAACCCATGAATCATTATATAAGAATGTGTAAACCATATTTTCATAATTCATTTAAAATTATTCCTTTCAAATTTCCCAACTTCTAGGTTATAATGGTAACATTTAAATAATACTATATAATTGTTCGTTTAATCATAGCGTATCATGTATGATATCGAACATAGTATTTCTTTCTTAAAACTAAAGAATGTTACATACTCCAAATTTAATTAATTAAATCCTCTCAATATGAATTTGGGTTCAGAAACTATGGTATGAATTTTTAAAATACAATTATTTCAAACCCATATCAGTAAAAGGGTTAATAAATCTACTACTTTAAAAGAATGATAGAGAAGTAAAAAGGTCACCTGAGATAATACATTCTAGGATTCCATGTAAAAAACATTTATATAGAAGAAAAAATTATTTTTAGGTTATAATATAGGGTGATAGAAAACTTGATCTAGATAAAGTAAAAAATCAGAAAAAAACTGGTGATGGGTTAAATGTTCTTTGATACTGTAGTAGGAAAAGTAAATTGAAAGTGTTTTTAAGATCTTGTTTATATTGTTGAGGAATTTATTTATGAGCATGAATAATAATATAAATAAAATAATTAATTTTCAAGTAATGTTTTATCCTATAATAAATTTTTACCATAAAATCATCTTTTCTTTAAACGATGAGTATTCAAGATGACATGGTCACACCTGAAGCACTATAATCAACTTATAGATAATCAAATAATACACCAAATATTAACAATCAATTCAAAATATGTTGAAATATTAATCAGAACCAAAAAGGTTAGGATAAAATCACATAATTCCTCAAAAATAATAAACCGCTGTATGAAGAAAAACAACTTTTAATCTCCAAAATTCATTAGTAATATAAAATGTACAACAGAGATCTTTTGATAATTAATTGTCCTTAAAATTATTCAATATAATACAAATTTATATTTAAAGTTAAAAATTAAAAGGATTTGATAACATAGAATTTCATGATAAATTGTAACATTTATATCGAAATAACATCAAAAAATATTATTGTACCATACTATAAACTAATTATCCTAATCACATTTCCTCCATGATAGGTTAATCACATCCATGAATAACTCGAATTGCAATAAGTCCTCTATAAAAACATATATTCTTCCAAAATAAAATTCAAGATTTACTCCACAAAAAAATCTCATATTATTATATTTTCCATAGGTGTATAGGGTTCCTAAAATAGTGAATGTCTTCAAAAATAACATTTATCACTTAATCCCAAAATTATTTTCCAACACATAAGATATCCATTTGAAAAAACATAAGTTCATAAAATCAACTTAATCTTATTCCATAATGTATTTTAACTAAAAAGAAAGATTATTACTAAACCGAGACTTCATGTAGGTCAGTGGTAGTCAATGCACCTATGTTTTACAACAGTTGTGGGTTATATTCCTATAGCCATGCAGGACACAACAGGTTATCTCTCATCCCATGGGTAATCATTTTTATAATACTATATAATTCATATAATATTCCAAATAAATTATACGGACCTCAAAAATAACCATAACATGTTTTAACCTCAATGGTTATTTCATACCTCGCACTTTTCATTCCAAAAAACAAATAACCCATAATTATCTCTAAGGTGAATGTCTCAAAAAATACCACTACTAAGCTTAATATTTCAGTTCATAAAGCCTCAAAAGGGGTTTCTAAGACATTGAACTTATGATAAAACTTAAAATTATAAACTCATGATTTTATACCTAACTTTTAAGAAAACATCCAAATTTCCAAATTTTTCTAAACCATCCAATAATACAATCTATAAGGCCCTATCATTAAACATTACTTTATCTTCAGTTAATTTAGTAATTTGACATTAATTTACATTAAAGATCTTTTTAGGTTTATAGATTTAGATATTTAAGCCATAATTCATACATAACAACTTAAATATTACAAAGTAGACAATTTTACTCACTAAAATTTTTTTCATAAAAAACTTTTAAAAAGAAACATGGTTTCATTTCTTTTTAAACATCATAACTTTCTTTCGTCCCATATTTTACACTATTCTCTTTTAAATCCTATGAAAAACATTTCAAAACATGGGATGCACATAAAAAACACTAAGGGATACAAAAAGAAATAAAACTATTTGTCTTGAGAAAACATTTAAACCGTGAATTATTTATCATGATGTAATACATTTCACCATTAAGAAGTAGTAATTACACATCACAAAATATAATCTAATTTCTTACCCTTTTTATAATAATTAATATTACCTTAATACCCATATAAATAAACATATAACAAATAATGGTAACATGGGATATAATCATACATAAATGGAAAACAATACGTTTGAATTTCACATATATCACTAAATAGAATAGTCATACGGCTGACTTACATACAAAAATCATTGGATATTATAACGTAACCACCCATATTTAGTTTATCACGTAACAATCCATCTTTGGTTTATCACATAACCAACCATAAAATGTACATGTCCTATTATATAATCAAAAGACAAAAATGATTTAAATTATCAACATTTCACTTATAAAATTTCAATTTCAATCACAAAATATTTTTGAACATATTGAAATATTCAATAAATTTCCAAAACCATTTAAAACATTTATTTAATATTCTTTTGAATCAATTTATCCCATAAAAAAATCAAATATTTTGTATTAAATTAAGATTTTAAAATATTAATTTCTATATAAATATTTTCAAAAAAACAATTTTGAAAACATGGACATGAAATAGAAGGTTTTAGATGAATAAATCTTAAATACATTAAAAACGATATTTTAGTTAAAGAGTACCTATACACATGAGAACAATTGAAAAAAATAATTAACGAATAAAATGAATTAAAACATTAGATATCACGAGAATAAACTATTTCATGATATAAAAAGTAAAAATGGTAGTATATACACTTTATAGGATAATAAAGGTGCATAACATCAATATATGCCTCAATGAAAGGAGATTGAGATAAAGTCCCATAGAAAGATAGAATAATTAGATTAAGGATAAATCAATGAAATAATTATGCCTAAAAAATAATTACACCCAATATAAGTGAATATTCAGTGTAAAGATATCAGTGACTATTCACACATATTCTTGGAAAAAAACCAATAACATGGATATTTTACTTAATGAATGGAGATTGAGTTAATATTTCCACCACATTGAGTCTCACTTGTCTCATACATTCTTTATTTTCCTAAATAATAAAATTTCGTTCATTTATAATTTGATGAGAAACTTTTTAAATTTTTTTATTCCATTTATATCAATTATTATAATATTTTAAAAATTACATAATTATTTAAGTTCATATCGAACATTTTTTCAATTTTTGATACTTGGGTAAAAATGAACTTGTTTTGATGTAAATTGTCCATGTAGAAGAAATTCCATAAACTACATAATATTATACATGATTTAAATATAATAAATATCTAGTATATATGTATTTATAATAATCAATAATATTTGGAGATAATAAATGAAATGCATCATTTATGGAGATGGTATGCTATATATATATGCATGAACGATACTTTCATTACTTTGTCATATTAGAAGAATAATAATCAAATTATATAATTGTATATTATAATACCAGTATTATATTAATGTCATATATTTATCATATGTTTAATAAAATTATCCTCAATATGTTCCATGTATAGATGGAATGAGTTATATCACATTGAGGGGTGGTAATCCACACTTCCTCAAATGAAATTATTGTATTTACACAACATGGAAAGACAAAAGGTATGTTATAAATAAAAAATAAAGTAGAATAGAGACAATATAAATATAATATATATCATATGTAAAAAATAATTTCCATTATAATGAATATTATGGTATGTGTTAAGGGAAAATTGAAAAAACATCATTTCGTGAGGCAGTAGTTTTCCGTACAAAGAAACAGAATGTTCGTCACTCATTAAATGAAGGTTTGTGTAAGTATAGATTGAAAACAAAAAATAACAAAATTATAGTATATTTAGAATATATTTTGTTTTTAGCAAAATAATAAGATGTTTTTATAGAGTGCATAATTTAAATGAAACTGAAAAGCATGAGATAAGGTGTTACCTCTAATCAGGTAACTTCTTTTGGTTTATTGAAAATGGATTCCCTGGGATGATTTACGCCTTAAGAGAAGATTATAGGATGAGGGGAGAGATTCTAGAAATATTTTTGGTTAGTTATTGGTTGATAAAAGAGGGTTCTTGAAGTGTGAGTGGTAGAGATGAGAGGGTACCTTTTTATAGGAGAGGGAAGGGGCATCCTGGGAAACTCTTAAATTATTAAAATAATATAAATTATTTTTTTAATTAAAATTGATCCAACATGAGATATGTCTAAGATAAGGTTAATATATGCCTAAATACTCTAATATATTTATTTTTTTGACATTTATTTATTTTATTTTAAACATTATCTTTTCGGGTTACCATTAATTATTCTCTTTTACTTTTAATTGTAGTTACAAAATTTTAATAATTTAGAGGCAATTAATTTCATTTATATGGGGTAAATTTCTTATAATTAGAAAATTAATGAAAATATATATTTTATAAAAATTACTTCGAGGTTTCAAAATATTTATAGTATTTTAAAGTAATTTAATAAATTACTATTTTTATAAAACATCAATTATCTCAATTTTTACACGATTCATTTTATTTAATATTAATAAAATATAAACAGGGAGATAAATTCGGTGAAAAAAATTTAATAGTCTTATAACATGTCATATTCACCAATAATAATTGTGGATGACATAAATTATGTCAAATTTAATATCATTTATTTGATTCCTTCATTAATAAAGCCATCACAGCATCACAATTTTTTCATAATTAAATTTATTTATTTAATTTATAAAAATTATAAATAACATACAATAATGAAGGATATATTTTTATCTTTCTATTTAATATTTATATTCAAATATATCTCTTATATAAACCCATATTAAATTTTTTTTATTAATAAGATATAAGTTTGTAACTTATTTTCTATTACATTAAATTAGTGGTTTCATGAGTCTTAATCACACCCAAGTGGCTTTCAAAGGCCAAATTATCATCCCTAGGGTTTCTTGGATTGGTAATTTATCATCCAAAATAATTAGGATATCTATTAGAGTATTTTTCTATTATTATAATATTATTTTAACCATTATTTATGTGATTTACCCTTTATCCACGGTAGATAAAAATAATTACTAATGTTACTGTTACTCAAATATAAAAAATAAAAGGAGAATATTTACATAATTTGAAACATATGATTCCAAACATGGAATCCATTTTTCCAAATTCAAAACACATATGTTTCATTTATTAATTTAATATTAATTCTTGTTGTCAAAAAGATTTAATAGGATTTTGAAAAGTAAAAACCGTCAAAATATTGACATATGTTTATATCAAATTTCACTGTGAAATTACCTTGAATTAAAAAAATTGGGATAAATTATAAAAAACGAATCCAATTAAAATTTAAAATGAATTAAAATTTTAAACCAATTAAACGGACAATTTATGTATAAATAAATATTAGATGAAAAGGCTGTTTTGAATTAAAATGCAGAATATTTCACTATTCATTAAAAAAATTAATTTTATCATAAAAATTACAAAATTCTAACCAAATTACATTTTTATGTACCACTTCCAAATAAAAAGTTAATTTTCAAATATAAATTATAAAAGTGTAAAAACTAGTTTTAAAATGGGTTCTCCATCAAAAGGTAGTAAGCATGCCTTTTTTGACAAACCGTTCTTTTAGGCTTAAAATATATTTTGTTTATAAATCATATCTATAAAACATATAATATATATTTTAAAAAACACATTTAGTTTATATATCATTAATATAATCCAAAAATATTGTTATTATTTTGTATACACAATTATTCTCATTTAATTTGGTTTTCATAAAAACACATGCATTATATTCAATTTGTTTTTATTTCCATTTATAGTAACTTTTGTAACCAATGAATCATTATATTAACAAATGTAACCCTTATTTTCATACTTTAGTCAATTATATTCCCTCCCTCCATTCTAACTGCTAGGTAATAATAGTATCATTTAATTAACAACATTTAGTTGTTTTTTTATGCTCTATATAGCTTTTCAAGTATGCTATTGAACATAGTGATTCATTTTTAAAACTAGGGATGTTACAATAACACATAGTTTCATGTACTTTTTTTCTATAATCATCCATTATGATTGAATAATTTTTTCATTCTCATCTTATATGAATTATTTTTAACCCATGGGAAATTTCTTCAAACGAATTGAAAAACATATATAAGAATCATATACATAGAGTTGTATAAAAAGAAAATGTCTATTGAAACCTAATGTGGTAAATCCCCCCATTAATAAATTTAGTCACCATAATTTTCATTATTAATCATAAATAAAAATAGCTAAGGGTATCTTTAAGAAGGGAATAAATCGTGATGAAGTTTATAATGACATATCCACTTCATAATCTTGGGTATAACTAGGAAATACATATTTCCCATCATAATTAGAATAAATTGAGATTTTCATTTGTCCTAAAAAGTTGATGAAATTATGCTTCTATAGTTGGTTATAAGACATTGGAGTTTTTGATGAAATTCCATTTATAGGATTTTTTGTGATCCTATATTCAAAAAAATACTAATGTCAGAATGGTTAAAGTAATATCTCACAAAATTAGATTAAATGATCAAATTAATTTTAAAACAACTAAATATTCATATAAAATGATACATTTGGATTGTTTTTGATGTTGAGTTATTTTACAACCATTTTAGCGAAGTATCCATCATAAATGGGTATTAATATCTATATTATTCAAGTAATTTATATAGGGAGTTCACAACCATCCTTATACTAATAGATGATCATATAAAGAATTTAAATACAAATTTTTACATATTTATCCAATAAAATAATACATACACTCTTTAGAGAGACCTAGTCCTTTCCCAAAATCACATAAAATTTGACCATAGAGAGAATAATAAGATTTATAATAAGAAAATTACAACATAATTAAATATGGTAAAATTTGAAAAAAATTGATGAAATAACCACACCATTAGGATTTTTTACAAATTATTCTCTATCAAACTCTTGGGATGGTAGTTTTATGATCCTATAAACATTTACTGATAAAGATTGGGTAGAACCAAAACCTAATAAGATATTTTGAGTTCCTTATTTGATATTGATTGAAACATATATAAATTTGTTTCATTGACTCACATTATCATTTTTATTGTATAATCCTGCACTTATCCATTTAGATTATGTGGTTTTCCATTTAGATTGTTGTTATTAATCCTTGTATTGGGTCAATAGTTTACATAGTTCAAAAATTACTTATATTTATTACATTTAATTATATGTGTTACCTTATGATGAAATTTATTTTCCTCTAGTTTGTTAACTAAATAATTTTTTATTTATTGACTATATTAACTCAAATCCATCTTTTACCCTATAGAAATCATCTCATTGTTTTTCAATTCATTTCCAATGTTTTTTATTCCAATATTTTTAAAATATAGGAAATTGAATCATCCTTACATCATGGTCTTCATCACCTAAACATACATGAAACTAAATATTTTCTTCTATATTGTGACTAAGAGTTTGTAAAGCTTCAAGCTATTAATCATAACTCAAGATTGCTCAAAAATCAAACCCTTAATATTTTCTTCACTAGATCTCATCCCATAACACTCATTGTTAACTTGATTCCATGTGGTTCTATCCATAGAATAAAACCAAAATATTTAGTTTAAGTATTTAGAAACAATAATAAATGTAAGATATAATATGATAATTGAAATGAATCTTTTGATTCCTTAAATTGTGGGAAATTATTTTCAACTTATGAAATTTTAGGTTCATCCAACAACACTTCTTCTAAATACATGTTTTTTTGTTTCTATCAAAGTATTATACATATCCCATTCACTAGAAAAACTCAAAATCTCTCTGATACAAAATGAGGTCATAATAAAATTAAATAAATTTGTATTACATCATTTTCGATGAATATCATTCACATATCAAAATAAATCGCACCCCAGAACCTATAGGGTAACTTTCTTTGAAGATTAGTTATATAGGGAACTTAATTTATAACACTATGAAAATTTATTAATTGTGTAACCCAAATAGAACCCCTTTTAGATGTGTTATATGTTACACTCTTCATATCCTAAGGAATGAAAATATAATAAAGGGTTAGCTCAGTTGAACAGTAAGGGTAAACATAAGAGATAATAATCAGAGATCACATGTGGGAATAATATGAGCATATAGCTATGAGAACATAATCATGGTGAATGGTCAAAAAATAATATCAGAAAAACCAATAAAAATGATATATTAGAAGTCATGATTTATAAAATGAGTATTTAACATATGACATAGGTAATAAGAGTGTGAAAATGTGTTGATAGTGATGGGCCATGAGAACATAACACATATATGTATTATAACACAAGAATGTGACCCAAATCTAAGTATATAATTCATATCATATCTTTGATAACCACTAAGATATTCACATCATATTAGGTCTATAAAACAACCATAAAAAAAATGGACTTCAGATAACCACCAATGCCCCATAACATAGTGGGATTAGGATAATCGGTAATGACCCATAAATTTCAAGAATTTTTTTTCTTTATTTCTTTGGAATTTTAAGAGTCCGCAATTTCTAACGGTGCCTGATTATGAAGCCCGGTGTGCCCGGAATAAATTTCTGAAGATTTGTTCGGGTACGTTCAGTAAATGTACGTGTGGGTTTTTCAATCTTTTGAACCTGTGCTCGGAATTGAAATCTGATGACACCGATGAACTCACAGTGCTGGTATTCTCTTAAGGGTACCTTTACCGCAGTTGCGTTTTATGCGGGTTCGCAGAAATATTTTGGAGTTTAATCTTAAAATAATTAAAAATTGTGTTGCACACAATTTTATTTTGAGTGTTGGTTATATACTACAAGGGGGGCGTTGTTGGTGGGGCCCACACCCACATAACCTCCCATGAGAGGATATTTGTGATGTGGGGCCCACACGAACCCCCAACCTTACAACTCCCTTAAACTCCCCTTAAATGTCCACTTCATTAGTTTGAAAACTCCCCCTTAACTCTTAAACTCTCCACCTCCCCTCATTTATTATTTTGGACCCTCTCCGCCTCCCACCCATGAATGTGCCACCACACACTAAATTAATGAGCAATTAATTGAAAGGCTCTTCTATTTTTTGAAATGTATGTGTGGGAATAAAATAATATCCAAGCAATTATTTTGAGATTTGGTGCATTTTGTCTTGGTGAAAAGCTAAGGATAAGTATGAGAAGAGGGAGAGACTTTTTCCAACGATGAACTGGTTTCTTCGTCGATGAAGAACACTCTACGATTCGAAGAACGCAAAGCCACCGACGAAACTTCTTCTTCGGGTGCACTCTGATGAACGATGCTTGAGACGGGATCAAAGGAACTTTGTAGGAGCGACGAACGCCGATGATCGTCGACACCTTCATATCCTCCCTTACGATGATGTCAACGAACCGAAGTCCGCCTTTTCATGATATCATCAATGAACAACGAACCTTGAGGTATGGGAATTTTTATATTCTATATGTGTGATTTATACCCTCGAGCATGGGAATTTAATTGTTTGGATGATTATTTGAACCACTAACGTGGTGGGTATAGACTAAAGAGCACGTCTAGAAACATATTCGTATCTTTCTTGATGCGCAGAATTTTTGGAGATGATGAAACAGATTTGCAACGGCGATTTGGAGTTTTCGAAGTGGAGTTTGGGTCCTGAGATGATCACAGGTGCAGACAGAAGAAAAAATGGATGACCGGAATGAATCTGGTGGCCCGTGAAATTTTGAGGAGGCACAGGTCATCGGTGCGGTGTCACTGGCCAGCTGCCTGGAGGCGGCGGTAGAGGTGGAGCTGATCTTGCGGCCGCGCGGGATCCGGGAAGGCGGGGCGGCACCAGAAGGCGCTGCCGGTTTCAATTAATGCCCCCCGGCTCCGCGCAACGTGCTCAACCAGCTGGCCGAGCCACCCCCCTGGCCGGATCAGGGTGGGCCGCGCCCTATCGGGCCTGACCTGAACTCGGGTCGGGCCGACCCAGGGTGGGTTGGGCCGGGTCAGACCAGGCCCAGACCCCCCTTTTTGGACCGTTTCGGTCATTCACCCATAACATGAGCTACAGACCTCCAATCGATGCACCGTTAGTTGCGTAGGAATCCTTGGATCGAGACGGTCGTTTTAGAATATCACACTGAAGGTTTTGATGAATTTTGGATATGGCCATGTTAGTTCAAACCTGAAACTAACCGGGCCCTCGGAGTGTAAACACTTATAACATAAAGACCGAACGTCCGATTGACGTGCTGTCAATTATGTTGGATTTATTATGATGAGACGTTTGTTTTGGAATACTGAAATTGTTGTTTGGATGCCGTTGGAGTATGGTTGGGTTGGTTTAGCTTAGAAACCAACCGGGCCCCTGGAAAGGAAAAGCCAATAACTCTCAGACCGGACGTCTGTTTGACGAACCGTTAGTGACATTGATAATCTATTTGAGAAACGGTTCCTTTGAGTATACCCCATGGGAGTTCAGGGTACCATTGAGATATGGTCGGGTTGGTTCATACACGAGTCCAACCGGGCCCCTAGGATGAAAATGCTAATAACTCACAGAATGGGCGTCCGATTGACACGACATCTATTGCGTTGAGACCCCTATGATGAGGTGGTACTTTATGATACTTCTACATGAGACTTCTTGACACATGGAGTATAGAATAGTATCTCATGGAGCGGATCCTCTCAGAGATGAGCATATGGAGTGCAGAGACCTAGTAGCTGTAGACCTAACATTTGCTTGACCGATTCGACTCGGAGTGATTCGACTAGCCCAGTGGATGGAGCACCCAGTTCGGCGGGAGAACCACGAAAGACGGAGCGCCTGGTTTGGCATCAGACCCACGGTACTCTACAGGAGGAGTACCTCTGACAGCTATTAGTGGGATCACCCAGTTTGGTGGCAGACCCATAGCGGAGGAGCGCCCGGTTTGGCAGCAGACTCGCGGTACTCGATAGGAGAAGTACCTCAGCAGTCTAAGGTTAGTGAGTATGACCTCAGAGTCGCGATGGGTCCACTTTACTTGACATAGGAGGAGTTCTCCAGTAGTTGTGGTTTCGATAATGAAAATCCTGGTTTGAGCTGAGTCAATGACCTTTATGTTTTCCTCATGATTGAGATGGGTTACTTGATAAATTAGGTATATGTATGGGAATATACCTAAGTAAAGGTTATCTATTGAGATCTATCATTGTGATTATCCTTGTTGAATTTAGTGAGACATTGAGGGTCTCTAGGTCCCTATTGAGTATTGTTATACTCAACCCTACACGGGCTATGCCCGCACCTCGTTGTGTTGGATGCAGACGATGGACAGTGCTGACTGAGGCAGAGTGTACGAGGACTAGATAGTACCTGGAGGTGGACACTCGGTGTGGCATTACCCATAGTTGGACCTCATTACAAGTCAGTACCCAGAGGAGACGGACAGATGTGGAGTGCTGATGAGGACATTTGTACCTACCCTTCAAGAAGGAAATTGGAAATTGATCTTGGAGCTGCTTTCATCTTCCAGTTGTTTGTATTTTCCGTTGTACTTTCTTTCAGTGGTAGCTGTACCTTTCTGTTGGGATTTTATTTCCGGCCCCTTAGTATTTTCAGTACACTTGTTATACTAATTTACATAGTTTTTTCTTTCGCTTGTTCTCTGGTTGTGTGTGTTTGTGTTTTGTAAAGGCAATGCCTTCCCAGTTCTAGGGATTTTCGCCTTTGGTGCTAGTCGCAACCCCTGACCTATAGAATGCGGGCTTGGGGTAGTCACGATGCGGGCCTCGGGGGAAGGGTCGTGAAAAATTGGTATTAGAGGAGACAGTTCTACCACATAACTCAGGACTCTGATCCTTCCTTTTATGAAGCAATCATGTTAAGAGTACCGAGTGTGGTTTACATTTCAGAGAGTCTAGTGTTGGTGTGACGGCCAACGTATCCATACAACCGGACCCTGAATTCTAATTTACGACTATGTGCATGAAAATGCTGATAGTGTGTGTGTTTTCAAAAGTTTCTTTTAAGTCATCTCAAACAAGGCCAGCTCACCCGGTATTGTCTTTGACTGTGTCGCATTCTGTTTTTTCAGGATTCCTCCCCGCAGATGACCAGCTAGAGCCCCAAGAGTTGTACGTACTCACAAGCAGTTGAGCAATGAGGACTCATTATAGGGCCCTCTTCCAGTTGAGGAACGAGCGGAGAGTGAACTCCGCTTGAGTGCATTTCACGAGTTCCAACAATAGAGGCCTCTGTGGTTTCGAGGCGAGACTGATTTTCAGATGGCTGGGTACTTGCTAGAGGGTGTAGCACGAGTTTTCCACACAGTTGGGACACCCGCTGACTTGATTGTGTACATATATGTTAGTCTCTTTTAGGGAGCATATAAGAGGTGGTGGAGCCTGATGCTCTAGTTTTAAGATGAGGCGACCCTCACCTGGGAAGATTTAGAGGGTCTTTTCAGGGTGGAGTTTGTACCAAAAACTCTATTCTCTATGTGGGATCAAGAGCTACTACTCTCCCCGCTAGGATTTCCGACCGTAGTGGAGTCTTCTGCAGTTGGAAGTAGACAGATGTCACAAATGCCCAAGTGGACTAGGCCAACAGGTGGGTGACCTCAGAATATAGGTTCGGTTGTGTGAGGCACCCAAAACAGAGCCAGCTATACGAGGAGCAGGAAGTGCAGAGGGCAGGGTCACTTGGCTCGAGACTACTCGACCCGTCCAGCAGATGAGCAGCAAGCAATAGAGGAACCTACCAGTCTAAGGTAGGGGAGCTAGCCGTACAGCAGGTGGTGGATGACGCTTTGAGGTGTTGCCACCACCACCACTAGGAGGTCCACCCCGACAACATAGAACAAGTGGATATGGGAGAGCACAACTTCAAGAAGCTGAAGCATAGGACTATGGAGCTCCAGAAGCAGGTGGACAGGAGCAGGACTAGTTCTAGGCATGGAGGCCTTTGTTCTCAGTTCTTCTAGTTTCCATGTTGTTGTTTGTGGTTGTCATGTGTCTTTGTACATTGAGCTGTAGTAATAAAAGTCACTATTCCATGTGACGTTTTCTTTCCATCCATTTGTGTGGTTAATACAAAGAGGTTTCGATTAAAACTATTTACTTGAACCTCACTTTCGAGATTTCTACTGTTGGAGACTAAGAAACCAATCACTAATGCCGACAGTGTGACTCAACAATTTGAAGGCGAGATTAATTGTTGGATCTCTTGGTAGTGGAGTCAAGGCCTTATGACGTCGTCCACAACATGAATTAATATCATTCATTTCAGGATTTAGTTTATTAAGAAAAGATGTGGTTTATCAAGGGGATGAGGCTGGATTTATCTTTTTGGCAAAGGGGAAATCCATGCAGCTTTTTCAGATTGTAGGTGATGAAGGGTGATCATCGACCGAATTACCAAGTCAGCCAACTTCCTACCAACCAGAGATGGTACGAGCAGTGACAGAGATGGTACAGATCATCCGGGAACGGATGAAGACTGAACAGAGCAGGTATAAGTCCTAAGCTGATAGGAGAAGGAGACCACATGAGTTTGTGGACGGCGACCACATTTTCTTACGGGTCTCACCTCGACGAAGGCTATGGAGATTTGGCAGGTGCAGCAAGTTATCTCTGCGTTTAATCGGGCCTTTCCAGGTCCTCAGCAGAGTTGGAAAGGTTCCTTAATTCTTGACCCTTCTACATTAGTTGCACTAGGAGCATGATGTCTTTCACATATCTCAGCTGACCCTAGTGCTGAAAATGGTATTTACGTTGGTTATTTTTCATTTTTTAAGTCGGTTTTTAGCCGGCGTTAATACAGACGACATTATAAATAACATTTTTTACATCAGTTATTTAAAAATAGACGTAAAAAACATAATATCGCGGTGTTTATCACGTTGGTTAATTAATAACCGATGTGTAAAAACGGGGGGGGGGGGGGGGGGGGGGGTTATCACATCGGTTATATAATAACCGACCTGATAAACCCATACGGGGGATGATTATCACATCAGTTATTTAATAACTGATCTAATAAACCCTTGGGAAATGGTTCATCACATCGGTTATATTATAACCGATGTGCTAAACCAATCCGGGGAGGGGTTTATCACGTCATTTATTTAATAAATGACTTGATAAACGACTTCCCAGGCCTTTTATCACGTCAGTTATTAAATAACCAACGTGATAAACTATTCCACAGGTGTTTATCACATCAGTTGTAACACCCGAGACTTTTATGTTATATAAATCATCAAAGGAATCTTTCACTTGCTTGGATTGCTTTACACGAAATCGTGACCTTCCTCGATAGCTTGGGTCGTACACAATACTGAGTTTCACACAACAACGATATGCTATTAAAATATTATTAAAACTAGCCATTATGAATAGTAATAATTTTTTTTGAAATTTTATAAATTTTATTTTTCAAAATGGACTTCATTTTCGGATTCAGAATATCGAAATTAGCCTAGGGTAAAATTTTTGTATTTTTCTGAAAACATTCAATTTTTGATGAATAGTGAAACCACTAAGTGGTAGTTAAAATAACTGAGTTTTTCATAAAACATAATTTTAATGCTTCTGTCAGTGGAATTTCAAAAATCTGAGAGACACGGTTGATGTCAGAATGTAAAATGTGGTTCAATGAGATGAAAATAATTTTTGGTGAATAGTAACTTTTTACTTTTATTTACCACTGTTAAAAGTAAATAGGGTAATTAAGGGTAAAAATGATATTATTATTACCCTAACACATATCCTAATTCTATTGGACAAGTGTAATTCGGCCAAAAACAACCTTAGGAATAAAATATGACCATTTAGGCCCACTTTGATTAGATTAGGACATTTATTATAAAAAGAAGGGTTAAATAGTTAAAATCAATGTTTAATAAGTATATCATTTTTAATATATGGTTATACATAAGATAAATTAGACTATAAATATTAATTGGAAATCTAAAAATATTTCCTACATAATGATATTTTATTTTTAATTTTTAGATGTTATATAATTTAATTTATTTATGACACCAATATGATGTAGTAATTATCTTATTAATGAAATATTAACATAATTGATGTTATAAATACCCAAATAAATATAATTTCAGACTTTTTATTAATTACACTAATTTTCTAGGTTAATATGACATGTTAGTATTGATTTAATTAACTTTTTTGAACTAATCATTCTGTTATGATTTTCAAAAAAATCAATTACTAAATAGTGTTAAAATTGACATAAAATAGTTTTTAAAACAAATATTATATTAGTAATTGTTATTTTATTCCTAAAAATCTACGGTTCAGCCAAATTACTTAGATACAGTTATATATATTAATAATAAACAACTTGGGGTTCGTTTGGCTGCTTATAGTAAGTTTATTAATGTTATAGTATAAGAACACAAGAAGACACGGTAAAAGTAAAATTATTTTACATAATGTTAAATCTAAATGATAAGGATAAAATAGGAACTTAAACTTGTCTACATTCTATTGGAAGAGAGTATTTTGAACCATCCCCACCTTAGCTTCTAAATAAATCAATTTGGAACTATTTAAAACCGAATTTGACTTTATAATAAAATAATAGTTTTTGTTATTCCAAAGGTGCCCCTCTCCTCCCTTATAAAAGGGCACCTCCTCCCCCTCTTCCTCACACCACTTCGAGCCTTCAAGATCATCCAACCCCTACCAATTTCTCCTCTTAACTTCCCTAGAAACATCCTAGAGGTCCTGGTTTTCTTCAAAGACCAATTTTAGTGCCCTAAAAGGAGACCTCAAAGAGACGTTTCAAAGAAGAGGTAATGTCCGTTACCAATTCTTTCAACTTTATTTCTTCTTCCACTTCATCTTATTTAGTTGTTTCATTATGAAGTAAAAACATCAGTATCACTCATACACTGATATTTTATTATAAGTATGAAACAACCCTATTTCACCATCTATCCATCCTATGGAAAATGAAATCACCGCGCGTGCGTACGTACGGAATACCATCTCCACGCCATGGTGTAATCTATTTTCCACCACCACCATACTTGGATGGGTATAATGGTGGAAAGAATGAATATATATGATTACTGTAAAGTTATATTGATTCTGAAATAGTATACATACACTCTAATACAATTTCATGATCATAGGAACGATATCATCACTCGTGCGTACGTACGGAATACCGTCTCCACGATGTGATGTGACTCATTCTACATGATCTTCATTCCATAATGACTATATAAATTAATTTAATGAATTAATATGATATATATTACACTAATACCATTCTGGAAATGAGGAATCTATAACCTAAAAAGAAGGATAAGAATTTATTCGACAAAACACGTATAAGAACAAAAAGTATTAAACACCCGAATAAACAAGTAGTAATGAAATATTACTAATAAGAAGTTAATAATATGACCATATTTGATATAATAAAAATATCTATGATTATTTAATAAGTCAATAACATTATTTAAATCATTATACAGGAGGTTCGGACACTTACGAAGCAAATCTGACCTAAGGTAAGGGAAAATATCACAATCTCATTTTTATCCAAGATTGTTTATACTTCAGAATTTACTGGGTAATATTTATCATCCACATCCATGTTTCCGAAATATTTAATATTTATATCCTTCTACAGTTGTTTGTATCCAATTTTACCCTTCGGTGAGGTTTTAGTAAAAGATATGAAAGGAATCTTTTGTCGTTTTTCGTACGAGGTACTTTTTGACTTTTCCGACAAAATTATGAGAAGAATGTTTTTTAACTTATACGACATGAATGGATTTTTAAAACATAATTTCCATGAAGCTTCCATTAAAATTTTTCATGTTTATTTTTAATCAACTTCTTTTAGATTAAAATTGTATGACATTTTAAGAAAGGAAAAATGTTTTTGAAGTAGAAAGGATATTTTCCTCAAGAATGGAGTTTCAAGAGTTTTATAAAAAATATTTTCCATCTAAGATAATATAGGGTTCTATTTTTATCCCTATTATTACATGGATTTGATTATGTTGTGATGGAAATATGTTTAGTAATTCCTTTATCTTATATGAATTGTTTTATGATGTCACGATGTTTAAGATTCCCATTTTTATTACATGGGTTATTCTATGATGTGTGGTTTATGATTTTGTGGCACACATAAGAATGGTATCATTATGAGATGGGTGGGACCTATATCTCCCTCCAATGAATTGGGTAAAGATTTTATTTCTCATGAGATAGACATGGCTGGAACGACAGGTTAAACCGGTTCAGAGAAACAGGACTGAAACGAGGAGTGAACTCGGTTCAGAAATGGACTTTGTCCACTAAGATAGTCTTGGCAATGAGCCTTGACTAATAAGAAATGATTCTCTATGATTATGTGTGTATTCCACAAAGTTTCATGTTTTAAGTTATGATTATTGGGATTACATTTCACTACTATGATTTATCCCATGTTATAAAATTATGATTTCTTTTGCAGTTTAAGATTTCCAAAAGTTATGTTCTTATGTATATGATGTGATTGATATTTCTTTTGTTTACCCTTACTGAGCATTTGAGCTCACCCTTTTCTATGTTTTCTTTCCCCAGGTCAGGAAGAAGGTTATTAAGTAAGATATTCCAAAAGGGACTATAGATATGATGAAATAAATGGGATACAGTGTAGATGCTTTATGAACCAGTTTTTTATGTTTCCCAGTTTCTAAAGACACTATACCTATACGGTCTTTTCCTGGTTTTGTTATATGTTGTATTAAGTGTGCTTCAATTCTAAAGTAATAACAATGTATGTAAATTATTGGTCGTTATAGTTGGTATCAGAGGAAAGGTATAGTCAACCTTTGGAAACTAGGATGTGAAAGCCTTAGTAAGAACCCTAAGGATAAGTCTAAGCATAGAACACAATCTTAGTGTTTTAGAAATGGACATGAATAACCAAAGATAAGACCTTAAGTGTCAAATTTTATTCTTGATTATGTGGTTTTCCTATTATAATTAGTGTTACTCTCACTATTCTTCTTGTTTTTAGTCAATGGCTGGAACCCGAAGGAACCGTGTTAATGCGGAATGTGACAGGCAATGCAATGATTGTCCCCCTGAGCAACCAAACGTTATGGGAGCTGGAATGAAAAATCTTGTAGCCATGATCACACAACTTTCTCAAGCTATGAATCATGCAAAACTTCCAAATGAGAAAAGGAAGGAGCAACATTATGTTGAATCCTTCATGAGACAACGTCCACCTTTATTCAGTGGGTCTACTGATCCATTAGTTGCTGAACAATGGATTAGTACTACTAAAAAGATATTTTCAGTTATTCAATGTTTTGAACATGATAAAGTCATCTTAGCAGTGTATCATTTATAAGGTGATGCTGATCAATGGTGTAATTTTCTTAAGAATACAAGGCAAAGGGATGAAATTGAGTCCATGGAATGGGACGAGTTCAAGAACTTATTTTTCAATAAGTAATTCCCTCGTTTTCTCCGAACAAAGATGGAGAAGGAGTTTCTTGAACTAAAGAAAAAGGATGATGAATCTGTTGGTACCTATGAAGCAAATTTTACAAGACTTTCAAGGTACGCTTCTGGTATTATTATCCAACCTGAGAGTAAGATCGATCGATTCTTTAGTGGCTTAAAACCAAGTCTTCAAAGGGTGTTAGCTATAAGAGACTTCAACAGCAACGAGGAAATCGTTTTATGTGCTCTCAAAGTTGAGATGGAGATTGGAGTAACCCATCAGTCATATGGGTTTGATAAGAAGAGGAAAATGGAATTCAAAGGAAAATATAAAGAGCACACTGAAATGAAGATGAGATTTCCCTTATGCTCAAAGTGTGGAAAGAAATATGGAGGGAGTTGTCTTAAAGGGACAAGTAAATGTTTCAAATTTGGAAAGGAAGGTCATAGGGCATTTGAATGCCGCAATGATGGGAAGAAGATGTCTAATGGTGAAAACAGAGGAAGGGCTACACAGAATGAACCTACTACACTTCAATGTTTCAAGTGCAAGGAGATGGGGCATTATGCCAATAAATGCCCGAATCCAAGGGTTGATGATAATGGTCAACGTCAACAAACTCTTAAGACTAAAGAAAAAGGAAAGTCACATGCAATTTATATCAGCGATGTGGAGTGCGATAATGATGTGGTGAAAGGTACACTTACCATCCACTCTAAAGTAGAAAATGTTTTATTTGATTCTAGATCCACACACTCTTTTATTTCTGAAGAATTTTCTAAGGATATCACCGTATTCCCTCAACAATTAGATGTTGAGTTAGCTGTGACAACCCCTAATGTAACAACAGTCACATCAAAAGTTTATAATTCTTCTCTAATCGAAGTTTGTGGGAAAGTGCTTCCTGTAAATCTTGTGATCCTTCCTATAGTGGAATTTGATGTTACTCTTGGCATGGATTGGCATTCTTTATATGGAGCTCATATCAATTTCCAATGAAGGGAAGTCACATTTCATATTCCAGATCAATCTATGATCATCTATCAATGCAACGATGAACACAACCTTCCAGTGGAAATTTTATCCATCTTATGGGTCTTGATTCCACTAAATGAAGGTTATTTATCTCAAATGGTTGGTGAGAAACTCACGATTAAGAATATTCCCATTGTACAAGAGTTTGATGATGTCTTTCCGGAGGAATTACCGGGTCTTCCACCAAATCGGGAAGTTGAGTTTTCAATAGAACTCGTACCGGGTGCTTTGCCTATTTCAAAGACACCTTATAGAATAGCCCAAATTGAGTTGCAGGAATTGAAGAAACAACTCCAACAGATTCTTGATTAGGGGTTCATACGCCCTAGTGCGTCACCTTGGGGAGCACCTGTTCTGTTTGTTAAGAAGAAAGATGGATCAATGAGACTCTTCATTGATTATCAAGAACTTAACAAGGTCACTATCAAGAACAGTTATCCTCTCCCACGCATTGATGACTTATTTGACCAACTACGTCGAGCTCAATACTTTTCCAAGATAGATCTTCGTTCAGGGTATCATCAATTAAGGGTCAAAAGGGAGGATATACCAAAGACAGCTTTCCGTACAAGGTATGGACACTATGAATTTATAGTGATGCCATTTGGTCTTACTAATTCCCTTGCTATCTTCATGGATCTGATGAATAGAGTCTTTAGAGACTATCTTGACCAGTTTGTGGTAGTCTTTATAGATGATATTCTTATCTATTCAAAGAGAAAAGAAGAACATGAAGATCACTTGAGAATTATATTGAAGACCCTGAGAAAGGAGAAGCTTTATGCCAAATTTACCAAGTGTGAATTTTGGATTCAAAAAGTTGCATTTTTGGGTCACATAATCTCAAAAGAGGGGATATCTGTGGATCAAGCAAAAAATAGAGGTTATCGAAAGATGGTCGAGACCAACAACAGTAACTGTGATCCGAAGTTTTCTTGGTTTGGATGGATATTATCGACGTTTTGTGAAAGATTTTTCACGATTATCTAATCCACTCACCAATTTGACTCGGAAAGGAGTTAAGTTTGTTTGGATGGAGGAATGTGAAGAGAATTTCAAGGAGTTGAAAAGAAGGTTATCCAGTGCACCTGTGCTCACACTGCCTTGTAGTGGGGAAAGTTTTGTGATCTACAGTGATTCATCCAAGAAGGGATTGGGGTGTGTTCTTATGCAAAATAATATGGTGATAGCTTATGCCTCACTACAATTGAAAATACATGAGCAAAATTACCCAACTCATGATTTGGAGTTAGCTGCGGTAATCTTTGCAGTAAAGATTTGGAGGCATTATCTTTATGGAGAAAGGTGTGACATTTATACTGATCATAAAAATTTAAATTATATTTTCACACAAAAGGAGCTGAATATGCGTCAAAGAAGATGGTTGGAGCTGATTAGGGATTACGACTGTGCAATCCATTACCACCCTGGGAAAGAAAACAAGGTGGAAGATGCATTAAGTCGACAAGACCATGCCAGTTTATCCATGATGAGGATCACAAAAGATCCAATATTTATGGATTTAAAAGGATGGATCTTGGAATTATAATGAAAGGGGAAAAATCGTATGTTTCTCAAATGAATGTTCAACCGTCTATACATGTGAAGATTAAAGAGGCATAGAATGAAGATGTCGAGTTACAAAAGAAGGTGAGAAATGTTCCCGAATTCAACCTTGATTGTGATGGGATAGTAATGTTTAGGAATCAGGTTTGTGTTCCTCCCATCCCCGAATTAAAGAAGGAGCTGCTAGATGAGGCTCATAGATCTTCATTCTCTATTCATCCTGGAAGCATGAAGATGTATAGGGACCTGAAAGAGTACTTCTGGTGGGATGGCATGAAAAGAGATGTTGCTGAATATGTCTCTCCATGCTTGGTTTGTCAGCAAGTTAAAGTTGAGAGACAGAAGTCTAAGGGGATGTTACAACCATTACCCATACCCGAATGGAAATGTGAAAACATCACTATGGACTTTGTCACCAGACTTCCTAAAACATCCAAAGGAAATAATGCTATCTGGGTCATTGTTGATCGTCTTACAAAGTCTGCACACTTCCTCGCTATTAGAGAATATTTCTCTCTGGATCAGCTTTCTAGGATATATGTGAAGGAAGTGGTAAGATTGCATGGAGTACCACTTTCTATTATATCTGATCGGGATCCGAGGTTTACCTCAAAGTTCTGGCGAAGTCTTCAGCATACTCTGGATACAGAGTTCAGTTTCAGTACTACTTGTCATCCTCAGACAGACGGTCAGTCTGAGAGAACAATTCAAACTCTAGAAGATATGTTGAGAGCTTGCTCTATGGTTTTCCAAGGTGGTTGGGATCAACACCTACCTTTGGTGGAATTTTCTTATAATAATAGCTTTCACTCCAGTATTCAGATGGCTCCTTATGAAGCTCTCTATGGAATGAAATGCAGGACTCCAACTTGCTAGGATGAAGTTGGGGAAAGAAAGCTATTAGGACCTGATCTCGTTGATGAAATGGAAGAAAAGGTCACATCTATTCAACAACACATAAGAGAAGCTCAGATTCGACAGAAAAGTTATGCCGATAACCGAAGAAAAGACCTAGAGTTTGAAGTGGGTGATAAAGTTTTCTTATGAATATCTCCCTCGAAGTGGGTCATGAGATTTGAAAAGAAGGGGAAGTTGAGCCCTAGATATATCAGTCCTTTCGAAATACTGGATCTTGTTGGGAAGGTAGCTTGCCGATTGGAGCTTCCACCGAATCTCTCTCAAGTTCATGATGTGTTCCATGTATCTCTCCTGATAAAGTACATACCTGATCCTTCACATGTAATCAGCTCAGAAGTTGTACCGCTAAATCAAGATCTTTCTTATGAAGAACACCCGATAGAGATTCTGGATCGTAGCGAAAAAGTCCTACGAAACAAGACCACTCGCTTGGTGATGGTTTTATGGAGGAACCACCAATTAGAAGAAGATACATGGGAGCTTGAGGATATGATGAGGGAGAGGTATCCTCATCTGTTTTTTACAAAGTGACGAATTTCGAGGGCGAAATTCATTTTAAGGGGGGTAGAATGTAACACCCAAGAATTTTATGTTATATAAATCATCAAAGGAATCTTTCACTTGCTTGGCTTTCTTTACACGAAATCGCGACCTTCCTCGATAGCTTGGATCGTACACAATACCGAGTTTCACTAAACAACGATATGCTATTAAAATATTATTAAAACTAACCGTTATGAATAGTAATAACCACTTTTTGAAATTTTATAAATTTTATTATTCAATATGGATTTCATTTTTGGATTTGGAATATCGAAATTAACCTAGGGTGAAATTTTGGTATTTTTCTGAAAACATTCAATTTTTGATGAATAGTGAAACCACTAAGTGGAAGTTAAAAAAACTGAATTTTTCATAAAACATAATTTTACCGCTTCTGTGGGTGGAATTTCAAAAATCCGAGAGACACGGTTGATGTTAGTAAGTAAAATTTGGTTCAATGAGATGAAAATAATATTTGGTGAATAGTAACGTTTTACTTTTATTTACCACGGTTAAAAGTAAATCGCGTAATTAAGGGTAAAAATGATATTATTATTACCCTAACACATGTCCAAGTTCTATTGGACAAGTGTAATTCGACCAAAAACAACCTTAGGAATAAATTATGACCATTTAGGCCCACATGGATTAGATTAGGACATTTATTATTAAAAGAAGGGTTAAAATATTTAAAATCAAAGTTTAATAAGTATATCATTTCTAATATAGGGTTATCCAAAAGATAAATTCGACTATAAATATTAATTAGAAAGATAAAAATATTTTCTACATAATGATATTTTATTTGTAATTTTTAGTCATTATATAATTTAATTTATTTATGACACCAATATGATGCAGTAATTATCATATTAATAAAATATTGACATAATTGATGTTATAAATACCCAAATAAATATAATTTGAGACTTTTTATGAATTCCACTAATTTTCTAGGTTAATATGACATGTTAGTATTTATTTAATTAACTTTTTTTGAACTAATCATTCTGTTATGATTTTGACAAAAATCAATTGCTAAATAGTGTCAAAATTGACATAAAATAGTTTTTAAAACAAATATTATATAAGTAATTGTTATTTTATTCCTGAAAATATAAGATTCGGGAAAATGACTTAGATAAAGTTATATATATTAATAATAAACAACTTGGGGTTCGTTTGTCTACTTATAGTAAGTTTATTAACCTTATAGTATAAGAACACAAGAAGACACGGTAAAAGTAAAATTATTTTACTTAATGTTAAATCTAAATGATAAGGTTAAAATAGGAACCTAAACTTGTCTAAATTCTATTGGATGAGAGGATTTTGACCCATCCCCACCTTAGCTTCGAAATAAATCAATTTGGAGCTATTTAAAACCGAATTTGATTTTATAATAAAACAATAGTTTTAGTTATTCCAAAGGTGCCCCTCTCCTCCCTTATAAAAGGGCACCTCCTACCCCTCTTCCTCACACCACATTGAGCCTTAAATCTCGGCCAACCCCTGCCAATTTCTCCTCTCCACTTCCCTAGAAACATTCTAGAGGTCCTGGTCTTCTTCAGAGACCAATTTTAGTGCCCTAAAAAGAGATCTCATAGAGGCGTTTCAAAGAAGAGGTAATGTCCGTTACCAATTCTTTCAACTTTATTTCTTCTTCCACTTCTTCTTATTTAGTTGTTTCATTATGAAGTAATAAAATAAGTATCACTCATATAATGATATGTTATTATAAGTATGAAAAAACCCTATTTCACCATATATCCATCCTACAGAAAATGAAATCACCGCGCGTGCGTACGTACGGAATACCGTCTCCACGCCGTGGTGTAATCTATTTTCCACCACCACCTTACTTGGATGGGTATAATAGTGTATATAATGAATATATATGATTATTGTGAAGTTATATTGATTCTTAAATAGTATACATACACTCCAATACAATTCCACGATTATAGGAACGATATCATCACTCGTGCGTACGTATGGAATACCGTCTCCACGATGTGATGCGACTCATTCTACATGATCTTCATTGAATAATGATTATATAAATGAATTGAATGAATTAATATGATATATATTACTCTAATTACATTATGGAAATGAGGTATCTATAACCTAAAAATAAGGATACGAATTTATTCGACAAAACACGCATAGGAACAAAAAGTAATAAACACCCGAATAAACAAGTAGAAATGAAATATTACTAATAAGAAGTTAAGAATATGACCATATATGATATCATAAAAATAATTATGATTCTAGAATAATTCAATAATATTATTTAAATCATTATACAGGAGGTTCGGACACTTACGAAGAAAATCGGACCTCAGGTAAGAGAAAATATCACAATCTCATTTTTATCTGAGATTGTTTATACTTCAGAATTTATTGGGGAATATTTATCGTCCACATCCATGATTCCTCAATATGTAATATTTATATCCTTCTTCAGTAGTTTATATCCAATTTTACCCTTTGGTGATTTTTTAGTAAAATATATGAAAGGAATCTTTTTTCGTTTTTCGTATGAGTTACTTTTTGAGTTTTCCGACAAAAGTACGAGAAGAATGTTTTTTTAACTTATATGGCATGAATGGATTTTTAAAACATTATTTCCAAGAAGCATCCATTACATGTTTTAATGTTTATTTTTAATCAACTTATTTTAGTTTAAAATTGTATGACATGTTAAGAAAGGAAAAAATTTTTTGAAGAAGAAAAGATATTTTCCTCAAGAATGGAGTTTCAAGAGTTTTATCAAAACTATTTTCCATCTAAGATAATATAGGGTTCTGTTTTTATCGCTATTATTACATGGATTTGATTATGTTGTGATGGAAATATTTTTATGAATTCCATTATCTTATATGAATTGTTTTATGAAGTCACGATGTTTAAGATTCCCATTTTTATTACATGGGTTATGCTATGATGTATGGTTAATGATTTTGTGGCACACATAAGAATGGTATCATTATGAGATGGGTGGGACCTATATCTCCCTCCAATGCATTGGGTAAAGATTTTATATCGCATGAGATAGACATGGCTGGAATGGCAGGTTAAACTGATTCAGTGAAACAGGACTGAAACGAGGAGTGAACTCGGTTCAAAAATGGAATTTTTCAACTAAGATAGTATTGGCAATGATCCTTGACTAATAAGAAATGATTCTATATGAATATGTGTGTATGCCACAAAGTTTCATGTTTTATGTTATGATTATTGGGATTACATTTCACTACTATGATTTATCCCTTGTTATGAAATTATGATTTCTTTTGCATGTTAAGATTTCCAAAAGTTATGTTCTTATGTATATGATGTGATTGATATTTCTTTTGTTTACCCTTACTAAGAATTTGTGCTCACCCTTTTCTATGTTTTCTTTCCCCAGGCCAGGAAGAAGGTTATTAAGTAACATATGCCAAAAGAGACTATAGATATGATGAAATAAATGGGAGATAGTGTAGATGCTTTATGAACCAGTTGTTTATGTTTCCCAGTTTCTAAAGACAATATACCTATACAGTCCTTCCCTGGTTTTGTTATATGTTGTAATAAGTGTTCTTCAATTATGAAGTAATAACAATGTATGTAAAGTATGGGTCATTATATCAGTTATTCAAAACTCCGATGCAATAAACCCTTCCTGATTCCTTTAACACGTCTGTTATAAAATAACCAACGTGGAAGTCAATTTTTTGTTTAAAAAATCGAATGAAGTCCTCTGATCTCCCATAGAAACAACCAGAAACCAAATCAAGAATTCATTCCACAAAAACAGAAGTAGATCAAAATAAGAACTAAAGAAAAATTGAGCATTTACATTTATAACATTTAAAACATACCCCACTGGATAGCCCTCCCACCACCCCCTGAACAGAACCCCCTCACCCCACTTTAGAGCCGCCCCCACACCCCTAGAAAGCCCCTGACCCCCTAGACAGCCCCAAATACCCCGGGATAACCCCCCCACACTCTTGAACAATACCCCTCACCCCCTCACACCACTTTACAGCCCCCAACACACCTCTAGACTTCCCCCTGACGCCCTGGACAGCCCTAAACACCATGGGACAACCCCCCCACACACACATTGCACAACCCTCCCCCACCCCACTAGAAATCCCCCACCACACCCCTGGACTTCCCACAACCCCCTGGACTGCCCCAAACACACCTATACAACCCCCACCCTCATGTATACCCCCCACCCCCTGGACAGCACTCCCACACCCCTGGATAGCCCTCCCACACCCCTAAAATAGACCAAAAAGATACAAAAACAAACCAGAACCCCCTCACCCCACTAGACTACCCCCACCACACCACTGAACACTCCCCCCCCACACACCTAGAAATCAACACCACCCCTGGACATCCCCACCCTCATGTAGACCCCCCACCCCCTGGACAACACTCCCACATCCATGGACAACCCTCCTACACCATTGTAACAGACCAAAAAGTTACCAAAAATAGACCAGAACCCCCTCAACCCACTAGATAGCCCCCACCACACCCCTGGACTTCCCCCCATCCCCATGGACACCCTGGACCCCCCTGTACATCCCCCCACCCCTAGAAACCCCCCTCACCCCACAAGACACCCCCACACCCCCGGGCACCCCCTGGAAAGCCTCCCACTCCCCTGGACAACCCATCCACCCTCCTGGAAATGCTCCCACCCCCTGGACTTCCCCCCAATCTCATGGACACCCAGGACCCCCACCCCACCGGACAGCCCTCCTAGACCCTGGGACACCCCCACCCCACTGAACACCCCCACACCCTTGGAACCCCTCCCCCCATACCAGAATCTATACCAGAATAACCATCATAAGTAGACCAAAACAATAAGTAGAGAAAAATTAAACATTCACATATATAACAATCAAAACATACAATTTAAATATAAAAAAACAAAATACAACCTAAATTACTACCAAATACACAATTAAAAGGACAATATTCAAAATTACATTTTACATTACAAACAACTAAAATCCAATCCATCCTAAAAAATAATTTGACCACTCAACTTGTATGTGTTTGATCTCTTTAGAAGTATAGGGTTGAGGGTCATCAAAAAGCTACAAATGAAAAGGATAGTAGTTAACATTTATAATGAATAAATCAAATTGAAACATTATGACAAGGTTTAAGTGGAAATCATACCAGGTCAAAATTCACAGCTGTCCCTGTTTTTATTATTTCATACATAAATCTTAACATATAATATCTGTACTCGATGACACCTTGTTGTTCATGAAAATTCTATTTGAATGAGTGTATATTCAATATATTATTTTTATGTAATAAATCAAAAAGAATAAATTATAAATAGATACTTACCTTCGCATTTACATATTTGTTCTTTGCACTCCTTTTCTTTGTGTTTTTTCGAAAGTAGACCCATTCCCTATTAGAAAATAATATGAATGGGGTAAAATTAAAATTCATTATAATATATAAAACTATTGAGAAATTGAAACTTACATTTCCAATATATTATTAATACTTTCCCGCACATCATCATGGATAGATCATATCCAATAAAGAGTTTTCTCCCATGGGAAAAACCACCTAACATCCAATGATCAATGATAAAAGGAAATTTAAGGTTAGTGGTTTTTTATGTTAAAAGATAATGAACACTTTGAGAGAGATGTGTTTAATAACTCTCACAAAAAGGCATCATCCAACATTGTGTGACTATATTATTTTCAAGTCATTCAATAATATAAATAATTCTTTGTTCCTTATCCAATGCACATGCTTCAGGGGAAATCAATTGCAGGTCCATGAATCCATATACATCTGTCGGCTCATTCCTCACAGAAATTTTATAAAGTTACCTAATACAAAAGAGATATAAGTATACATTTTTAATAAATATAACGTAGGTAAAATGTGTTAAGAGTTACATGGAAAAAAATTTCACCATGTTGATGCCCATCTTAACTCCAGTAACAAGCTCCATGATATCATTTTTCATAATACCCACACTTATTGCATGTCCACAAACATGATCTTCCATTGGAATCTCATAATGACCCGCCAAATATTTTGAATATCTTGACAATCTGTCAAGACTACTAGAATCTATATCTGATGTCATAGCCATTTTTCTTTGTTGTTGTCTATACAGTATTTCTTAAACTTTGATGTATTCCTGTAAAAATAAATAGAAAAATATATTTGTTTTCAAATGATAAAACAACTTTAATAAGAAAATAAAATAAAATATATAACATTCATACATCTATGGTAATGAGTCAAAGAAGTCTGGATGGTCAAATTAAAAAAAGGTCAATACTATGTCAAAAAATCATCACCTCATATGTAGGTAATGGTACACGAGCTGATCTTTCTATAATATCCTGTACAGTTTCCCTAGGATTCTCTACCTCTAATTGTTGATGATGAACTATACCTCCTATACAATATAACAACCCATATGAAACTATATGATGTCGAGGATCATCAAAATACAACTCACAATAAGTAGAAATCCTTGGTTGAGGTATAGGATAAAAAAGGGGGTCTGCATGCTGAGGTGGGGGAGTGAGAGCTACTGGCGGAGGTGGAGGATAAATAATGGGGTCTGCAGGGGGAGGTGGAAGAGTGGGAACTACAGTCTAAAATTATCTTTGCATGTCTGAAAACCTAGACAATACTGATGCTCAAATCTTTTCCTCCATCGTCACAGTAATATTATGAACTTCAGGCTCCAATGATTATATTTATTTATAAACCCCCTCAATGTTAGAAGTTGAAGAACGTGGAAACACTTTTCTTACCGATACACCTGCCAGATATCCTCTTACACGACCAGGATGTTCGGGCTTTCCCAATGCTATAGATAAAATATCTTGCCTCGCAGTAGCTGTAAATTAGCCCTCTGAACTCTTCTCCTCTAGAGAGTCCTGTATTAATTAATTGAACATTTTTGTAATGATTGAAATTATATGAAGAAAATAGTTAACTTAAATAAATAAAATATATACCTTACAATCTTCTTAGCTAAGATTCTTGATTCTTCTGAAAGATATTGCCTTTTTTTCCCATCTGAGCTCTCTTCCATTTTTCATGTCTAGATGGAGGGGATGGAGATCCACCTTTTCAGATCTTGAAGACTCAGCTCTTAGTTGTTGAAATTTTTCTGCCATCATTTGTTCTTCCAAAAATGCATACCCTCCCCAAGAAAAACTATGAGGGTATACATTTTTAGATTGGGTCTCCATGTGTCTTATTCTATAAAAGGATATATACGACATGGATTGTCATGAATCCTATGAACATAAATGAAATAAGATGAGAGGGATGATTTTAAATCCTTCAATCACCTGGAAACCAACGATAAGAATTTCTTCCTGACTCCTCCAGTGTTAGGAATATCAAATGTCATCTGATAAAGAAGAGGTTAAACATATTATATATACTAGAAACATTTAAAGAATAGTCAAACAATAGCCAAAGGTGTAACACACGAGTCTTTAATGTTATATAAATCATCAAATGAATCTTTCACTTGCTTGGGTTTCTTTACACGAAATCACGACCTTCCTCGATAGCTTGCGTCGTACGCAATACCGAGTTTCACTAAACAACAATATGCTATTAAAATATTATTAAAACTAGCCGTTATGAATAGTAATAACCAATTTTTGAAATTTTATAAATTTTATTTTTCAAAATGGAATTCATTTTTGGATTCGGAATATCGAAATTAGCCTAGGGTGAAATTTTGGTATTTTTCTGAAAACATTGAATTTTTGATGAATAGTGAAACCACTAAGTTGTACTTAAAAAGACTGAATTTTTCATAAAACATAATTTTACCACTTCTGTGAGTGGAATTCAAAAATCAGAGAGACATGGTTGATGTCAGTAAGTAAAATGTGGTTCAATGAGATGAAAATAATTTTTGGTGAAGAGTAACTTTTTACTTTTATTTACCACGGTTAAAAGTAAATAGGGTAATTAAGGGTAAAAATGATATTATTATTACCCTAACACATATCCTAATTCTATTGGACAAGTTTAATTCGACAAAAAACAACCTTAGGAATAAAATATGACCATTTACGCCCACTTGGATTAGATTAGGACATTTATTATTAACTTATTTAAAGAAGGGTTAAAATAGTTAAAATCAATGTTTAATAAGTATATCATTTTTAATATAGGGTTATACATAAGATAAATTTGACTATAAATATTCATTAGAAATCTAAAAAAATTTCCTACATAATGATATTTTATTTGTAAAGTTTAGACATTATATAATCTAACTTATTTATGACACCAATATGATGCAATAATTATCTTATTAATGAAATATTGACATAATTGATGTTATAAATACCCAAATAAATATAATGTGATGATTTTTATGAATTAAACTAATTTTATAGGTTAATATGACATGTTAGTAATTATTTAATTAACTTTTTTCGAGCTAATCATTCTGTTATGATTTTCACAAAAATCAATTACAAAATAGTGTCAAAATTGACATAAAATAGTTTTTAAAACAAATATTATATTAGTAATTGTTATTTAATTCCTAAAATATAAGGTTCGGACAAATGAATTATATAAGATTATATATATTAATAATAAACAACTGGGGGTTCTTTTGGCTGCTTATAGTAAGTTTATTAACCTTATAGTATAAGAACACAAGAAGACACGGTAAAAGTAAAATTATTTTACTTAATGTTAAATCTAAATGATAAGGTTAAAATAGGAAACTAAACTTCTCTAAATTCTATTTAATGAGAGTATTTCGACCCATCCCCACCTTATCTGAGAAATAAATCAATTTGGAGCTATTTAAAACCGAATTTGACTTTATAATAAAATAATAGTTTTAGTTATTCCAAAGGTGGCCCTCTCCTCCCTTATAAAAGGGCACCTCCTACCCCTCTTCCTCACACCACTTTGAGCCTTCAAGATCGTCCAAACCCTTCATATTTATCCTCTACACTTCCCTAGAAACATCCAAGAGGTCCTGGTCTTCTTTAAAGACCAATTTTAGTGCCCTAAAAGGAGATCTCAAAGAGACGTTTCAAAGAAGAGGTAATGTCCGTTACCAATTATTTCAACTTTATTTTTTCTTCCACTTCTTCTTCATTAGTTGTTTCATTATGAAGTAATAACATCTGTATCACTCATATACTGATATGTTATTATAAGTATGAAATAACCCTATTTCACCATCTATCCATCCTACAAAAAATGAAATCACCGCGCATGCGTACGTACGGAATACCGTCTCCACGTCGTGGTGTAATCTATTTTCCACCACCACCTTACTTGGATGGGTATAATGGCATAAAGAATAAATATATATGATTATTGTGAAGTAATATTGATTCTGAAATAGTATACATACACTCCAATAAAATTCCACGATCATAGGAACGATATCATCACTCGTGTGTACGTACGGAATACCGTCTCCACGATGTGATGCGACTCGTTCTACATGATCTTCATTGAATAATGATTATAGAAATGAATTGAATGAATTAATATGATATATATTACACTAATACCATTCTGGAAATTAGGTATCTATAACCTAAAAAGAAGGATAAGAATTTATTCGACAAAACACGCATAAGAACAAAAAGTAATAAACACCCGAATAAACAAGTAGTAATGAAATATTACTAATAAAAAGCTAAGAATATGAACATATATGGTATCATAAAAATAAGTATGATTCTGGAATAAGTCAATAACATTATTTAAATCATTATACAGGAGGTTCGGACACATACGAAGCAAATCAGACCTAAGGTAAGGGAAAATATCACAATCTCATTTTTATCCGAGATTGTTTATACTTTAGAATTTAATGGGGAATATTTATCATCCACATAAATGTTTCCTCAATATGTAATATTTATATCCTTATAAAGTAGTTTATATCCAATTTTACCCTTCAGTGAGTTTTTAGTAAAAGATATGAAAGGAATCTTTTGTCGTTTTTTGTATGAGGTAATTTTTGACTTTTCCGACAAAAGTACGAGAAGAATGTTTTTTTAACTTATACGACATGAATGGATTTTTAAAACATTATTTCCAAGAAGATTCCATTACAATTTTTCATGTTTATCTTTAATCAAATTTTTTTAGTTTAAAATTGTTTGACATGTTAAGAAAAAAAATGTTTTTTAAGTAGAAAGGATATTTTCCTCAAGAATGGAGTTTCAAGAGTTTTATCAAAATTATTTTCCATCTAAGATAATATAGGGTTATGTTTCTATCCATATTATTACATGGATTTGATTATGTTGTGATGGAAATATTTTTATGAATTCCTTTATCTTATATGAATTGTTTTATGATGTCACGATGTTTAAGATTCCCATTTTTATTACATGGGTTATGCTATGAGTATGGTTTATGATTTTGTGACACACATAAGAATGGTATCATTATGAGATGGGTGGGACCTATATCTCCCTCCAATTCATTGGTTAAAGATTTTATATCTCATGAGATAGACATGGCTGGAATGGCAGGTTAAACCAGTTAAGTGAAATAGGACTGAAACGAGGAGTGAACTCGGTTCAGAAATGGACTTTGTCCACTACGATAGTCTTGGAAATGAGCCTTGACTAATAAGAAATTATTCTCTATAATTATGTGTGTATGCCACAAAGATTCATGTTTTAAGTTATGATTATTGGGATTACATTTCACTACTATGATTTATCCCATGTTATGAAATTATGATTTCTTTTGCAGGTTAAGATTTCCAAAAGATATGTTCTTATGTATATGATGTGATTGATATTTCTTTTGTTTACCCTTAATGAGAATTTGAGCTCACCTTTTTGTATGTTTTCTTTCCCTAGTTCAGGAATAAGGTTATTAAGTAAGATATGCCAAAAGGGACTATAGATATGATGAAATAAATGGGAGACAGTGTAGATGCTTTATGAACTAGTTGTTTATGTTTCCCAGTTTCTAAAGACACTATACCTATACGGTCCTTTCCTGGTTTTGTTATATGTTGTAATAAGTGTGCTTCAATTGTGAAGTAATAACAATGTATGTAATGTATAGGTCGTTATAGTTGGTATCAGAGGAAAGGTATAGTCAAACTTTGGAAACTAGGATGTGAAAGCATTAGTAAGAACCCTAAGGATAAGTCTAAGCATAGAACACAATCTTAGTGTTTTAGAAATGGCCATGAATAACCTTGGATAATACCTTAAGTGTGAAATTTTATTCTTGATTATGTGGTTTTACTATTATAATTAGTGTTGATCACACTATTCTTCTTGGTTTTAGTCAATGGCTGGAACCCGAAGGAACCGTGTTAATGCGGAATGTGACGAGCAATGCAATGATTGTCCCCCTGAGCAACCAAACATTAAGGGAGCAGGAATGCAAAATCTTGTAGCCATGCTCAGACAACTTTCTCAAGATATGAATCATGCAGGACTTCCAAACGAACAAAGGAATGAGCAAAATTCTGTTGAATCCTTCATGAGACAGCATCCACCTTCATTCAGCGGGTCTACTGATCTATTAGTTTCTGAACATTGGATTAGTACTACTAAAAAGATATTTTCAGTTCTTCAATGTTCTGAACATGATAAAGTCATCTTAGCAGTGTATCGTTTGGAAGGTGATACTGATCAATGGTGGAATATTATTAAGAATACGAGGCAAATGGGTGAAATTGAGTCCATGGAATGGGGCGAGTTCAAGAACTTATTTTTCAATAAGTACTTCCCTGGTATTCTCCGAACAAAGATGGAGAAGGAGTTTCTTGAACTAAATCAAAAGGATGATGAATCTGTTGGTACCTATGAAGAAAATTTTACAAGACTTCCAAGGTACACTTCTGGTATTATTATCCAACCTGAGAGTAAGATCGATCGATTCTGTAGTGGCTTAAAACCAAGTCTTCGAAGGGCGTTAGCCATAAGGGACTTCAATATCTATGAGGAAATCGTTCGATGTGCTCTCGAAGTCGATATGGAGATTGGAGTAACCCATTAGTCATATGGGTTTGATAAGAAGAGGAAAATGGAATTCAAAGGAAAATCTAAAGAGTACACTGAAAAAAATGAGCTTTCCCTTATGCTCAATGTGTGGAAAGAAACATGGAGGGAGTTGTCTTAAAGGGACAAGTAAATATTTCAAATGTGGAAAGGAAGGTCATAGGGAATTTGAATGCCGCAATGATGGGAAGAATATGTCTAATTATGCAAACAAAGGAAGGGATACACAGAATGAACCTACTACACTTAAATTTTTCAAGTGCAAGGAGATGGGGAATTATTCCAATCAATGCTCGAATCCAAGGGTTTATGATGATGGTCGAAGTCAACAAACTCTTAAGGATAAAGACAAAGGAAAGTCACATGCAATTTCTATCAGCGATGTGGAGTGTGATAACGATGTGGTGAAAGGTACACTTACCATCCACTCTAAAGTAGTAAATGTTTTATTTGATTCTGGATCCACCCACTCTTTTATTTCTGAATAATTTTCTAAGGATATCACCGTATTACCTAAACATTAAGATGTTGAGATAGTTGTGACAACCCCTAATGGCACAACAGTCGCATCAAAAGTTTATAATTATTCTCCGATCGAAGTTTGTGGGAAATTGCTTCCTTTAAATCTTGTGATCCTTCCTATAGTGGAATTTGATGTGATTCTTGGAATGGATTGGATTTATTTATATGGATATCATATCAATTTACAAAGAAGGGAAGTCATATTTCATATTCCGGATCAATCTATGATCGTCTATCAATGCAAGGATGAACATAACCTTCTAGTGGAAATTTCTTCCATCTTATGGGTCTTGATTCCACTAAATGAAGATTATTTATCTCAAATGGTTGGTGAGAAACTCACGATTAAGAATATGCCCATTGTACGGGAGTTTGATGATGTATTTCCGAAGGAATTACCAGGTCTTCCACCAAATCGTGAAGTTGAGTTTTCAATAGAACTCGTACCGGGTGCTTTTCCTATTTTAAAGACACCTTATAGAATGACCCCAATTGAGTTGTAGGAATTGAAGAAGAAACTCTAAGAGAATCTGGATAAGTGGTTCATACGCCCTAGTGCGTCACCTTGGGGAGCACCTGTTCTGTTCGTTAATAATAAATATGGATCAATGAGACTCTGCATTGATTTTCGAGAACTTAACAGGATCACTATCAAGAACAAATATCCTCTCCCACGCATTAATGACTTATTTGACCAACTACGCGGAGCTCAATACTTTTCCAAGATTGATCTTCATTCAGGGTATCATCAATTAAGGGTCAAAAGGGAGGATATACCAAAGACGGCTTTCCGTACAAGGTATGGACACTATGAATTTATAGTGATTCCATTTGGTCTTACTAATGCCCCTGCTATCTTCATGGATCTGATGAATAGAGTATTTAGAGACTATCTTGATCAGTTTGTGGTAGTCTTTATAGACGATATTTATATCTATTCATAGAGCAAGGAAGAACATGAAGATCACTTGATAATTATATTAAAGACCCTGAGAAAGGAGAATCTTTATGCCAAATTTACCATGTGTGAATTTTGGCTTCAAAAAGTTGCATTTTTGGGTCACATAATCTCAAAAGAGGAGATATCTGTGGATCCAACAAAAATAGAGGTTATCGAAAGATGGTCGAGACTAACAACACTGACTGAGATCTGAAGTTCTCTTGGTTTGGCTGGATATTATCGACGTTTTGTGAATGATTTTTCACGATTATCTAATCCACTCACCAAATTGACTCGGAAAGGAGTTAAGTCTGTTTGGATGGAGGAATGTGAAGAGAATTTCAAGGAGTTGAAAAGAAGGTTATCTAGTGCACCTGTGCTCACACTACCTTGTAGTGGAGAGAGGTTTGTGATCTACAGTGATGCATCCAAGAAGGTATTGGGGTGTGTTATTATGCAAAATGATATGGTGATAGCTTATGCCTCATGACAATTGAAAATAAATGAGCAAAATTACCCAACTCATGATTCGGAGTTATCTGCGGTAATCTTAGAATTAAAGATTTGGAGGCATTATATTTATGGAGAAAGGTGTGACATTTATACTGATCATAAAAGTTTAAAGTATATTTTCACACAAAAGGAGCTGAATATGCATCAAAGAAGATGGTTGGAGCTGATTAAGGATTATGACTGCTCAATCCATTACCACCCTGGGAAAGCAAACAAGGTGGCAGATGCATTAAGTCGACAAGACTATGCCAGTTTATCCATGATGAGGATCACAAAAGATCCAATATTTATGGATTTACAAAGGATGGGTCTTGGAATTATAATTAAATGGTAAAAATCGTATCTTTCTCAAATGAATGTTCAACCATCTATACATGTAAAGATTAAAGAGGCACAAAAAGAAGATGTCGAGTTACAAAATAATGTGATAAATGTTCCTGAATTCAACCTTGATTCTGATGGGATAATAAAGTTCAGGAATCGGATTTGTGTTCCTCCCATCCCCGAATTAAAGAAGGAGCTGCTGGATGAATCTCATAGTTCTTCACTCTCTATTCATCCTGGAAGCACGAAGATGTATAGGGACCTGAAAGAGTACTTCTGGTGGGATGGCATGAAAAGAGATGTTGCTAAATATGTATCCCAATGCTTGGTTTGTCAGCAAGTTAAAGCTGAGATACAGAAGTCTAAGGTGATGTTACAACTATTACCCATACCCGAATGGAAATGGGAGAACATCACTATGGACTTTGTCACCAGACTTCCTAAAACATCCAAAGGCAATAATGCTATCTGGGTCATAGTTGATCGTCTTACAAAGTCTGCACACTTAATCGCTATTAGATAGGATTTCTCTCTCGATCAGCTTGCCAGGATATATGTGAAGGAAGTGGTAAGATTACATGGAGTACCAGTTTCCATTATATCTGATCAGGATCTGAGGTTTACCTCAAAGTTCTGGCGAAGTCTTCATCATACTCTAGATACAGAGTTGAGTTTCAGCACTTCTTATCATCCTCAGACAGACGGTCAGTCTGAGAGAACAATTCAAACTCTAGAAGAAATGTTGAGAACTTTCTCTATGGATTTCAAAGGTGGTTGGGATCAACAACTACCTTTGGTGGAATTTTCTTATAATAATATCTTTCACTCCAGTATTCAGATGGCTCCTTATGAAGCTCTCTATGGAAAGAAATGTAGGACTCCAACTTGCTGGGATGAAGTTGGGGAAGGAAAGCTATTAGGACCTGATCTCGTTGATGAAATGGCAGAAAATGTCAGATTTATTCAACAACACATAAAAGCAGCTCAGAGTCGACAGAAAAGTTATGCCAACAACCGAAGAAAAGACCTAGAGTTTGAAGTGGGTGATAAAGTGTTCTTACGAATATCTCCCTGGAAGAGGGTCATGAGATTTGGAAAGAAGGGGAAGTTGATCCCTAGATATATCATTCCTTTCGAAATACTGGATCGTTTTGGGAAGGTAGCTTACCGATTGGTGCTTCCACCGAATCTCTCTCAAGTTCATGATGTGTTCCGTGTATCTCTCCTGAGAAAGTACATACCTGATCCTTCACATGTACTCAGCTCAGAAGTTGTACCGCTGGAGCAAGATATTTCTTATGAAGAACAGCCGATAAAGATTCTGGATCGTAGCGAAAAAGTCCTACGAAACATGACCACTCGCTTGGTGAAGGTTTTATGGAGGAACCACCAATTAGAAGAAGCTACATGGGAGCTTGAGGATATGATGAGGGAGAGGTATCCTCATCTGTTTGTTACAAAGTGATGAATTTCGAGGGAGAAATTAATTTTAAGGGGGGTAGAATGTAACACCCGAGACTTTTATGTTATATAAATCATCAAAGGAATCTTTCACTTTCTTGGCTTGCTTTACACGAAATCGCAACCTTCCTCGATAGCTTACGTCGTACGCAATACCGAGTTTCACTAAACAACGATATGCTATTAAAATATTATTAAAACTAGCCGTTATGAATAGTAATAACCACTTTTTGAAATTTTATAAATTTTATTTTTCAAAATGGACTTCATTTTTGGATTCAGAATATCGAAATAAGCCTATGGTGAAATTTTGGTATTTTTCTGAAAACTTTCAATTTTTGATGAATAGTGAAACCACTAAGTGGTAGTTAAAAAAACTGAATTTTTCATAAAACTTAATTTTACTGCTTTTGTGAGTGGAATTTCAAAAATCCGAGCGACACAGTTGATGTCAGTAAGTAAAATGTGGTTCAATGAGATGAAAATAATTTTTGGTGAATAGTAACTTTTTACTTTTATTTGCCATTGTTAAAAGTAAATAGGGTAATTAAGGGTAAAAATGTTATTATTATTACCCTAACACATGTCCTAATTCTATTGGACAAGTGTAATTCGACCAAAAACAACCGTAGGAATAAAATATGACCTTTTAGGCCCTCTTGGATTAGATTAGGACATTTATTATAAAAAGAAGGGTTAAAATAGTTAAAATCAAAGTTTAATAAGTTTATCATTTTTAATATAAGGTTATAAATAAGACAAATTGAACAATAAATATTAATTAGAAAGCTAAAACGATTTCCTACATAATGATATTTTATTTGTAATTTTTAGACGTTATATAATTTAATTTATTTATGACACCAATATGATGCAGTAATTTTCTTATTAATGAAATATTGACATAATTGATGTTATTAATACCCAAATAAATATAATTTGAGACTTTTTATGAATTCCACTAATTTTCTAGGTTAATATGACATGCTATTATTGATTTAATTAACTTTTTTAGAACTAATCATTCTGTTATGCTTTTCAAAAAAATCAATTACTAAATAGTGTCAAAATTGACATAAAATAGTTTTTAAAACCAATATTATATTAGTAATTGTTATTTTATTCCTAAACATCTAAGTCTCAGCCAAATTACTTAGATAAGGTTATATATATTAATAATAAACAACTTGGGGGTTCGTTTGGATTCTTATAGTATATTTATTAACCTTATAGTATAAGAACACAAGAAGACACGGTAAAAGTAAAATTATTTTACTTAATGTTAAATCTAAATGATAAGGTTGAAATAGGAACCTAAACTTGTCTAAATTATATTGTATGAGAGGAGTTTGACCCATCCCCACCTTATCTTCTAAATAAAACAATTTGGAGCTATTTAAAACAGAATTTGACTTTATAATAAAATAATAGTTTTAGTTATTCCAAAGGTGCCCCTCTCCTCCCTTATAAAAGGGCACCTCCTCCCCCTCTTCCTCACACCACTTTGAGCCTTCAAGCTCCGCCAACCCCTGCCAATTTCCGCTCTCCACTTCCCTAGAAACATCCTAAAGGTCCTGGTCTTCTTCAAAGACCAATTTTAGTGCTCTAAAAGGAGATCTCAAAGAGGCGTTTCAAATAAGAGGGAATGTCCGTTACCAATTCTTTCAACTTCAATTCTTCTTCCACTTCTTCTTCTTTAGTTGTTTCATTATGAAGTAATAACATCAGTATCAATAATATACTGATATTTTATTATAAGTATGAAAAAACCCTATTTCACCATCTATCCATCCTACGGAAAATGAAATCACCGCGCGCGCGTATGTACGGAATACCGTCTCCACGCCGTGGTGTAATCTATTTTCCACCACCACCTTACATGGATGGGTATAATGGGGTAAATAATGAATATATATGATTATTTTGAAGTTATATTGATTCTGAAATAGTATAAATACACTCCAATACAATTCCATGATCATGGGAACGATATCATCACTCGTGCGTACGTACGGAATACCGTCTCCACGATGTGATGCGACTCGTTCTACATGATATTAATTGCGTAATGATTATATAAATGAATTGGATGAATTAATATGATATATATTACACTAATACCATTCTGTAAAAGAGGTATCTAAAACCTAAAAAGAAGGATAAGAATTTATTCGACAAAACACACATAAGAACAAAAAGTAATAAACACCCGAATAATCAAGTAGTAATGAAATATTACTAATAAGAAGCTAAGAATATGACCATATATGATATCATGAAAATAAGTATGATTCTGGAATAATTCAATAACATTATTTAAATCATTATACAGGAGGTTAGGACACTTACGAAGCAAATCAGACCTAAGGTAAGGGAAAATATCACAATCTCATTTTTATCCGAGATTGTTTATATTTCAGAATTTACTGGGGAATATTTATCATCCACATCCATGTTTCCTCAATATGTAATATTTATATCCTTCTAGAGTATTTTATATCCAATTTTACCCTTCGGTGAGTTTTTAGTAAAAGATATGAAAGGAATCTTTTTTCTTTTTTCGTATCAGGTACTTTTTGACTCTTCCGAAAAAAGTACGAGAAGAATGTTTTTTTAACTTAAATGGCATGAATGGATTTTTAAAACATTATTTCCAAGTAGCTTCCATTACAAGTTTTCATGTTTATTTTTAATCTACTTCTTTTAGTTTAAAATTGTATGACATGTTAAGAAAGGAAAAATAAATTGAAGTAGAAAGGATATTTTCCTCAAGAATGGAGTTTCAAGAGTTTTATCAAAATTATTTTCCCTCTAAGATAATATAGGGTTCTGTTTTTATCCCTATTATTACATGGATTTGATTATGTTGTGATGGAAATAATTTTATAAATTCCTTTATCTTATATGAATTGTTTTATGATGTCACGATGTTTAAGATTCCCATTTTTATTACATGGGTTATGTTATGATGTATGGTTTATGATTTTGTGGCACACATAATAATGGTACCATTATGAGATGGGTGGGACCTATATCTCCCTCTAATGCATTGGGTAAAGATTTTAAATCTCATGAGATATACATGGCTGGAATGGCAGGTTAAACCGGTTCAGCGAAACCGGACTGAAATGAGGAGTGAACTCGGTTCAGAAATGGACTTTGTCCACTAAGATAGTCTTGGGAATGAGACTTGACTAATTAGAAATGATTCTATATGATTATGTGTGTATGCCACAAAGTTTCATGTTTTAAGTTATGACTATTGGGATTACATTTCACTACTATGATTCATCCCATGATATGAAATTATTATTTCTTTTGCAAGTTGAGATTTCCAAAAGTTATGTTCTTATGTATATGATGTGATTGATATTTCTTTTGTTTACCCTTAATGATCATTTGAGCTCACCCTTTTGTATGTTTTCTTTCCCCAGGTCAGGTAGAAGGTTATTAAGTAATATATGCCAAAAGGGACTATAGATATGATGAAATAAATGGGAGACATTGTAGATGATTTATGAACCAGTTGTTTATGATTCCCAGTTTCTAAAGACACTATACCTATACAGTCCTTTCCTGTTTTTGTTATATGTTGTAATAAGCGTGCTTTAATTCTGAAGTAATAACAATGTATGTAAAGTATGGGTCATTATAAAAGGACTTACGAAAATAGTCTCCCACAAATGAAAGATTATCGCTTTATCCACACTTCTCTAGTCATCATACAGAATGATTACTGTTCTATTAGCCTATGTTAATACAAAACTCATAAAATCTTTTTCATTTGGACCACTAGGAATATCATCATCATCAAAATCAATGAGTATCCTCTGATCCCGCGTATGGTCAAGTGCTAATTTTGGTAAACATGTGCACCCACGTTTACCAACCTTTGAACTCTTTTTCATAATAGGAGCACATGAGGAAGATTGGGGAACATCAAGAAGGGCATGTGAATGTTCCTCCCTAGGGGTATTATCAATATGCTCATCTATAGAATCATGTGGTTGATAACTGAATGATCTTCCGTTATCCTTCAAATAAAAAAACAAACATTAGTTCAAAAATATACAAATTCAAATATTTTAATACTACTGTAATCATAAAATAGAAAAGTTTACTATGTTAAATAATAGTAAACATTGTTAATATAGTAATCATGTTAAGCAATGGTAAAGATGGGAAAGATGGTAAAGATGGTAAACATGGTAAACATGGTAATCATGGTAAACATAGTAAACCTGGTAAACATGGTAAATTAATTGTCACTAAACAAAAATAACAGATATATAATTCATGCAATGGTTAACATGATAAGGTAAACTAAACAATCTTAAAACAAACAAAAACTTATACTTATTTTGTTTTAATACAAGTTTTAATAAAGAAAAAACTTACAATATCTAACATTTTATGAAAAAAGTAAATGTAAATTAGAAATAAACATATGTTACCTGTAATTTTAGGAATGTACAAATGGATTGTTTTCCCAAATTCCTTCATCGTGATCGTTCCTTATGGCACAAACCATGTCTTCAACATGCTCATCATTATGTTCTGTTAATCTTTCCAAAGAAGTATGAATCTCACATAAATCAAAATCTTTATCATGTTCATCCTCACCAACATATTGTTTTTTCCCTTTGAAAACAACAACCCACTGCATATATGATTGATCTACTACATAGAAATTTTTTTCATGTGTTTCCATTATAAAAGAATCAGCTGTGTCTTTCAATCTATTCAGATTAACAAGTGTCATTCCAAATTCATCATGTCTGACACTGTTATTACCGATAAACCATTTACAGTTAAAAACAGGAACTTTAATTTTAAAGTAATCAACCTCCCATATGGCTTCAATCACAACATAATATGCACTTGAGGTAGAAATTGTGTTTTTGTTCTTAGCACTCGAAAAATGAATCTCTTCTACAAACACCAATACACCACTATTCTGAACTGCACTTTTATTTTCCCGAGATTTAGTATGAAATGTATAGCCATTAATGTCATAATGGGACCATGTTATCACATTTAAACATGGACCACCCACTGTCCATTTTAATGTCTCTAATACATCTGATCTACCAAGCAAGGTCTTTTTAAACCATGATAGAAATGTTTTGTTGTGCTCATTCAAAATCCACATTTCTTTCTTCTATAGATGACATTGTTTCAACTCATTAATATGCAATGTGATATACGGTTGAGAATCAGCTATGTTATTCAAGATGTATGATTCTAACTTCTTTATCAATTCAGCTGACAATGATTTGACTTTCAATCCATGAATCCCCTTTCCCTCATTATTAACTCGTTCATGGCGAGATGGAGGCAAACCTATGTGTTGTACCACATCCAAGTAGCTCGTACAAAAATCTTCTACGTCCTCAGAAATATACATTTCAATAATGGAGGCTTCAGGTCGATATATATTTTTAACATACCCCTTTAATATTTTCATATATCTTTCAATAGGATACATCCAATGAAGATATACAGGTCCACAAAGCTTTATTTCTCAAACCATATGAATCATTAAATGCACCATTATATCAAAAAAAGATGGAGAAAAATAAATTTCCAATTGAAAAAGTATAAAAATAGCATCCTTTTCTAAAATGTTCAAAGCATTCACATCAATCACCATGTTATCAATTGAATTGAAAAAATTACACAAATTCATTATAGTCTTTCAAACATGGATGGGCAATATTCCATGAAATGCAACTGGTATAATTTGTTGCATCATGATGTGAAAATCATGTGATTTCATACCTATCAACTTCAAGTCCTTCAATGAGACAAAAAATTTTATATTTGAAGAATAACCTTGAGGCACTTTGATATCATGAAGACACTAAAAAAAAGTTAATTTCTCCCACTTTGATAATGTATGACAAGCCGGGGGAAGAAATGCTAATCTTCCTTTAGGAGTGGGAGCTAACTCCAAACGTATTCCCAATGATAGTAAGTCTAATATTGCATTTAACCCATCTTTTTTCTTTCCTTTAATATCTAACAAAGTTCTAATAAAAAATCACAGATATTCTTCTCCACGTGCTTGACATCAATATTATGTTTATCTTCATGATACCTCCAATATGGAAGCTCAAAAAATATTGATCTTTTCTTCCAAATATGTCTATCATTACCAGATTTATGAGTCTTTCCCAATGTCACATCATGGTTTTCCACCCTCTCAAAATACAGATCAGGGGATAAATGTTTTGGAGTAGTATCAAATTCTTGTGAGCCATTGAATGCCTTTTTTAGCCTTCTATAAGGGTGATCCATAGGAAAAAACGTTCGATGACCAATGTACACTGTTTTCCTTCCATGATACAATTGACAATATGATGTCTGTTGTTCGCAAATTGGACATGCTTTGTGCCCCTTAACACTGTATCCAGCCAAATTTCCATACGATCCGAAGTCATTTATAGTGAACAGAAGCACTACATGGAGTTGAAAATATTCCATTTTATAAGAATCATAAACCATAAACCATCATCCCATAACAGTTTCAAATCATCAATCAACAGTGACAAGTAAACATCAATATCATTTCCAGTTTGCTTTCGACCAAGGATCATTATACTCAACATGACATATTTGCACTTCATACAAACATTAGGAGAGAGGTTGTAAATTACCAATAAAATAGGCCATGAACTATGTGTTCTACTGAGGGTTCGGTATGGATTAATTCCATCTGTGCACAACCCTAGTATGAGATTTCTAATTTCATTTCCAAATGTAGAATACTGCTCATCAATTTTCTTCCATTGTGGACTATCAGGCGGATGACATATTTTTCCATCACATACTCACTCATCATCATTCCATCTTAACCTTTTTGCAACATGTGAATTAGAAAATAAACATTTGAAATGATGAATTATAGGATGATACCAAAATACCTTTGAAGGGATCTTTGTAATCTCCACATCAGCCTATGATTTTTCTATCACCTTATACCGTGATGTCCCTCATTTAGGACACTCTGACAGAAATTCATATTCTTCTTATATATAATGCAGTCATTCGGAAAGGCTTGAATTTTCTTGTTTCCAAATCCCATCGGGCAAAATATTTTCATTGCCTTATAATGTGAATCTTGAAGATCTTTATCTTTTGGAAGAATGTATTTCATCAATTGTAGCAGCACTGTAAAACATCAGTCACTCCATCCATGTTTCGCCTTCAGGTTAATCAATATTAACACCGTCGAAAAAACCGTAAAATCAGCACAACCAGGATATAACTGTTTTTCAACATCACCATATAGACGTACAACTGTCAGTTCTATCTCCATTTGTTCTGCTACAATATCGCGAATTATTTCGTAAATTCCATCAGAGTTACCATCTTGCGAATCATCATCATCAGTGACATTCCGTCTAGTTTCACCATACCAAATCCAAGGGCTGTAACTCGGATTAAAATCATGACAAATCAGATGATCTTTTATCTCTATACATTTCAACTTCTTCAAATTCAAACATTTCAGGCATGGACAGAAAAAAATGTCACTACCTGGAACATTTTGTTTAGCTAATTCCAAAAAGGCATCAACACCTTCCTCATATTAATTGCTTCTCCGATGTGCCGTAATCCAACTTCGACTCATTATTACCTATAATAAATATCAAAATTATATATATTTTTATGATAAGACAAATATATGTTTATATGAAAAAAACATAATTTTAATGTAAAACAATTTTGAAATATAAAACAAATCTATGCATATTTAAAAAAATATACTTGAATATTATTTTACAAATAAAATATAGTTAGATATAACAGTTTTAAATTCCATTTAATCAATGAAAACCATGGGTCCTACAATGGTTAATAGAAAATTAGAGAAAATGGTGTAAACCTGAGAATCAAATCAAATTTAAAATAAAAATTCAGATGGAGAAAATCACAATGTAAAGCCAATCATCACTGCACCATCATCATGTCATAATCTAAAAAACTACAATGCATTAGTCAATCCCAACTGACACTTATCCCCCACCCCCTTGGACACCCCCTGGACACCACCACCCCCTTGGACACCCCCACCCCCTGGACACCACCCCCACCCCCTTGGACACCCCATGGACACCACCACACCCTTGGACAGCCCCCACCCGTCCTAGACACCCCCACCCCTTGGATATCTCCCCACCCCTCTAGACAGCACCCCCACCCCTCTTGCACAACACCCCCCACTCCCAACCCCCCTTGGACACTACCCTAGACAGCCCCCTCCCGTCTAGATAGCACCCCCACCACTCCTGGACACCACGTCCACCCCTACCCCCTTGGACACCGCCCTGGACCCCCCTCCCCCAACCCTCTAGACAGCCCCCCCCCCACCCCCACACCATGGACATCCCCCCCACCCCTCTAGACAGCACCCCCACCCCTCATGGACACCACCACCCCTTAACCCCATGGACACCCCAAACCCTCTGGACACCCCCCCCCCTCCGGAAAACCCCCAAAACCCTCTAGACAGGCCCCCACTCCCTTGGAAAGTCCCCCCCACCCCCTTGGACACCCCCTGGACACCCAACAACTCTCTGGACAACCCCCACCCCTCTAGACAGCACCCCCTCCCCTCCTAGACACCATCCCCACCCCTACCCCCTTGGAAACCCCCTGGACATCCCCCACCCCTCTAGATAGCACCCCCACACCTCCTGGACAGCACCCTGACCCCCTACCTCCTTGGACACCCCCTAGACACCCCCAACCCTCAAGACAGCCCCCACCCCCCCTGACAACCCCCAAACCCTCCAGACAACCCCCCACCCACCCAACCCCGTGGACACCCCCTAGACACCCCAACCCTCTGGACAGCCCCCACCCCCTGGATAGCCCCCACCCCTCTAGACAACAACCCCCACCCCTCCTGGAGACCATCCCCACCCCCTACCCCCTTGGACAACCCCCTGGAAACCCCAACCCTCTGGACAACCCCCCCCCCCCCCCAGAACCATGGGATTTTAACCTCAAGCTACTACTTTTGGCATATCTAGAGATTTTAACCACAAGCTACTAGTTTTGGTATCATTCCATTATTCAAAATGAGAACCATGAATTTTATCTCCTACTAGTCTAAAATTATCTATTGTTCAATGAATCGGATTTTAATAGCATATGAAGACTTATAATTTTCCACGAAAATAAGCGACATAAATAGATTATGGAACAAGAAAAAGTGATTCCCAAAATAGAAACAACCAAGGATGCAAAACAAACATTCCACCATGAATAACCATATATATACTTATAAAATAAATCACACTGGTACACGGAATGGGTTTTTTACAATGGTTTACATATAAATTGTAGTAATATAGGTGAATGATATCATTAGTTGTCAATGACAACAAAAATTACCATTAATGTCGGGAATTCGCGAAACAAAAACAAACGAAATAAAAGTAGGTGAGGCTTACGTGAATATTGCGAGTTGATCTAATAGATCTGGGGATAATAAATAAGATGATGATGATAAAATGAGGTAAGAGGGTTTGAAATCGAAGAATCTTACCTAGTTTAAAGAAAAAAAATCACAAAACGTAAATATAGACTATCCGGGAAAAAATGAATGATATAAAGTTGTGGGAGGATTAACGTAGTGTTGTGAGTTGAGATGATAGATCCAAGGAGAGTATAGATGATAAACGATTATGGTAAAACGAGGTTAACACAACGAGATCGACGAGTTGATTAGGCTTTTCCGCACGAGAGAGACGAGTCGCTGGACTGTCGATCAAAAAATCATAAATTAAAATCCATGGGGTGTGTTAATTTTTTAAATTTTTTATAATGTCGGTTAATTAATAACCGACATTATAAACTAGTTTTATTAAATTGATAACTTCAGTTATTATAATAACCAACGTCATAAATGTATTAGATACGGCTTTTTTTACAATGGTTATTTTATAACCAATGTAAAAAAATCTGCATGTTGGATTTTTACATGTGTTATAGAATAACCGACATAAAAAATACATTAGAAATCACCGGTTTTTATGTCGGTTATAATATAACTAACGTAAAAAATTCTGCGGGTCGCCTTTTTTACATCGGTTATCAAATAACTGACGTCAAAAAGGCCTCAAATGACACTTTTTTTACGTCGGTTATTTTATAACCGACGTAAAAAATTCTTAGATACCTCGTTTTTTACATCGGTTATTTGATAACTGACGTTAAAAATACCGTGCTTTTGTTTTTTACGTCGGTTATAAATTACCCGACATAAAAAATGAACGCGCACAATTTTTAATGACAGTTATTAAAATAACTGACTTTAAAAATTTACTCTCCGCATTTTCTACGCAGGTTATAAAATAATAGACGTAAAAAACCATGTATCACATATTATCACGTCGTTTATATATACCCGACGTAAAAAAGGTGACGTTAAAAACGTTCTCTGCACTAGTGTGAGGAGATACGTGTTTGACCCTTCACACATCATCGACCATGGGAAGCTAGATATCTATGACAGGTGAATTTCACAGGGGTTCCAGTAGAGATTGAGGTTCGACAAAAGTGGGTCCTACAATGATGGTCGATTCCTCTAGTGCACATTCTCTTGTAGCATGGGAGCCTCTAGGAGAGCACATGGGTGCGGAAGGCTCAGATGCATGCTCAGTACCCCCTTTTTGTTTCCCTAGTGTGTGTTGTATCTTTATGGGGACGTAAAGCCCTGAGGTGGTAGTAATGTAAAGACCCATAAATTTCAAGGATTTTTTTTATTAATTTCTTTGGAATTTTATGACTCCGCAATTTCTGAAGACCCTAATTCTGAGACCGATGCGCCCGGAATCAGTTTCTGAAGTTTTGTTCAGGTACGTTCAGTAAACGTACGTGTGGGTTTCTATATCTTTTGAACAGGTTCTCAAAATGGAAATCTGAGGAAACCAATGAACACGCAGCTCCGGTATTGGCATAAGGGGACTGTTACCGTAGTTGTGTTTTATGTAGGTTCGAAGTTATATTTTGGAGTTTAATCTAAAATTAAATAAAAATTGTGTTGCAAACAATTTTATTTTGAGTGTTGGTTATATCCTACAAGGGGGAGGTTGTTGGTGGGGCCCACACCCACATAACCTCCCATGAGAAGATATTTGTGAGGTGGGGCCCACATGAACCCCCAACCTTACAACTCCCTTAAACTCCCCTTAAATCTCCCCTTCATTAATTTGACAACTCCCCCTTAACTCCTAAACTCTCCACCTCCCCTCATTTATTATAGTGGAGCCTCTCCACCTCCCACCCAAGAATGTTCCACCACACACTAAATTAATGAGCAATAAATTTAATGGATCTTCTATTTTTTTAAATGTATGTGTGGGAATAAAATAATATCCAAGCTATTATTTTGAGAGTTGGTGCTTTTTGTCTTTGTGGAAATCTAATTAGAAGGAGGAGAAGAGGGAGAGTCTTCTTCTAATGAAGAATGGATTTCTTACTCAATGAAGAAATCTCTAAGATTCATAGAACGTGAAGTTTCCAACAAAACTTCTTCTTCGGGTGAACTCTGATGAACGATGCTCAATTTGGGATCAGAGAAACTTTGCGGGAGCGACGAACGCCAACGATCATCGACAGCTTCATCTCCTCCCTTGCGACGACGTCAACGAACCAACATTCGACTTTTCGCAATATCCATAATGAATGGAGAACCTTGATGTAGGGGGATTTTTTATATTTTATATATGTTATTTATACCCTCAATAATGGATGTTTAATTGGTTGGATGATTATTTGAATAACTAACGTGGTGGGTACGGACTAATGAACAAGTCCGAACACATAGCCGTATCGTTCTTGTTGCGCGGAATGTTTGGTGAAAAAGAAACGGGAATGAAATGATGAATTGGATTTTTCGCAGTGGATTTTGGGTTTCGATATGGCCGACGGCACATAAGGAAGCTAAAATGGACCACCGGAATGACTCCGTTGGCCTGTGATATTTTGTGGAGGCACGGGTCACTGGCGCGGCGGCAACCGCCGGCCGTCTAGAGGCAGCAGTGTCCTAGCGCACTGCCGGTGGAAGTCCACAGCGACAATGGCCGCAGAGGAGGTTGAGAGAATCCCACGGTCGTGTGGGATCCAGGAAGGGGATGCGACACCAGCAGGTGCCACCAGTTGCAATTAATGGGGCCCCCCCTGTACCGCGCAATGTGCTCAGCCAGCTGGCCGAGCCAGCCCCCCCCCCCCCCCCCCGGACAGGCCGGGCCGTGCCAGCCAGGCTGGGATAGACATGGACCTGGGTCGGGTCATCCCAGTTCGGGCCGGCCCAGGGTGGGTGCGGCCGGGTCAGACCAGGCCCAGACCCCTCTTTTCGGACTATTTCGGTCATTCACCCCTATCATGAGCTACGGACCTCCGATCAATAGAATGTCAATTGCGTAGGCATCCTTGGATCGAGACGGTCGTTTCGTTATATTACATTCAAGGTTTTGACGAAGTTTTGGTATGACTGGGTTGGTTCGAACCCGAAACCAACCGGGCCCTCGGAGCGGAAATGCTTATAACTTAAGGATTGGAAGTCCGATTGATGTGCCATCAATTATGTTGGATTAATTATTATGAGACAGTTTTTTTGGAATAATCCATTTTATTTTTGGACGCAGTTGGAGTACGGTTGGGTTGGTTTAGTTTAGAAACCAACCGGGCCCCTAGAACGAAAAAAGAAAATAACTCTCAAACCGGACGTCCGTTTGACGAACCATAAACGGTGCTGGTAATCTCTTTGAGAAATGGTTCCTTTGAGTATAACTCATGGGAGTTCAGGGTACAATTGAGATATGGTGTGGTTGGTTCGTACATGAAACCGACCGGGCCCCCGAGATGAAAAGGCTAATAACTGACAGACCGGGCTTCCGATTGACGCGCCATCTGTTGCATTGAGACCCCGATGATGAGGCGGTCCATTGTGATACTTCTACATGAGACTTCGTGACACTTGGAGTATCGATCAGTAGCGTGTGGAGTGGATCCTCCTAGAGACGAGTATACGGAGTGCGGAGACCTAGTAGCAGTAGACCTGACGATTTCTTGACCGATTCGACTTGGAGTGATTCGACTAGACTAGTGGATAGAGCGCCTAGTTTGGTGGAAGATCCATAGTGGATGGATCGAATGGTTTGGCAGCAGGATTGCGGTACTCACCAGGAGGAGTACCTCTAACGGCTATTTGGGGGAGCGCCCGGTTTGGCGGCAGACCCACAGCGGAGTAGTGCCTGGTTTGGCAGCAGACCTGCGGTACTCGATAGGAGGAGTACCTCAGCAGTCTGAGGTTAGTGAGTAGCGCCTCAGAGTCGCGACCGGGCCACTGTACTTGAAAGAGGAGGAGTTATCAAGTAGTTGTGGTTTAGATAATGAAAATATTTGTTTGAGCTGAGTCAATGACCTTTGTCTTTTCCTCATGATTGAGATGGGTTACGTGATAACTTAGGTATATGTATGGGAATATACCTAAGTAATAGTTATCTGTTGAGATCATTCTTTGTGGAAATCCTTGTTGGATTTAGTGAGACCTTGACGGTCTTGGGGTCTCTACTGAGTAGCTTTATACTCACCCCTGCACGGGCTATGCCCACACCTCATTGTGTTGGATGCAGACAACAGACAGCGCTGACATAGACAAAGTGTACGAGGATTGGACGATACCCAGTATTGGACACTCGGTGTGACGGTTCCCAGAGGTGGAACTCATGACGAGTCTGTACCCAGAGGAGATGGATGGATGTGGAGTGCTGAGGAGGACATATGTACCTACACTTCAGGTAGGAACCCGGAGGACGATCCAGGAGCTGCTTCCATCTTCCAGCTGTTTGTCTTTTCAGTTGTACTTTCTTTCAGTTGTAGCTGTACCTTTCTATTGGTCTTTTATTTCCGGCCCCTTAGTATTTTTAGTACACTTGTTATACTACTTTACTTAGTGTTTTCTTTTTCTTGATCTCTATTTGTGTGTGTTTACGTTTTGTAAAGGCAATGCCTTCCTAGTTATAGGGAATTAAACCTTTGGTGCTGGTCGGAAACCCCTGGCCTATGGAATGCGGGCTTGGGGTAGTCACGATGCGGGTCCTGGGGGATGAGTCATGACATAACCACCCATGTCCTATTCTGATAGCATCAGATATAAAACATTATCCAAAACCTTAGAGGTTTAAAATGGACCTCCAATCACACAATGAAAAAACTATATAATTATATATATTCTATATAAACATATAAACATTCATATTATCATCAAATATTAATTAACTCATGAAAAAATGGGTTTCATTATTATTCCTCAAAAAACGTGAGGATCATATATCTAAACAAAGAAGGATTATGGAATCATTAATCCAAATTCTAAATAGTTATTAATGATTATTAATATATATTTATATAAATTAAAAAAACATCATAAAATCATTAAAAAAATTCATTGGTAAATAACAAGAAATATCCCCCACATAGAATAAATTATAATTTTAAATAAAATAATTTATAACACAATGGTAATATAGATCATATAACAAAATCATATAAACATATAAAAAATGCTTCTTAAAAAATAAATTAACATGATAAGAAAATGATTTCATTTCTAAATCATTTGAAAAAATATTCCTTTCAGACTTTTGTAAAGAATGTAAAAGTTATTAGAAAATGACACATACATAAAATGTTAAAAAGACTCCACTCAAATTTTTTAATAAATTTATTTTTAAAAAATATCAAATAATTTCATATAAAAAAATCTATTAATAAAAATAAGGAATATGAACAAGGATGAGTATGGTTCTTGGAAAAATTGAAGATCTAATACTAGTTTCATTTATAAACATCACTTTGGGTAAATTATGGGCCAATTTAATGTAAAATGGTTGGAGGAAATGTATAAAAAATGAAAAAATATAGTATATGAAAATAGAGGGCATCATAAATATAAATATTATACAATTTTCTGATAGGAATTTTTTTTCATTATAATCCCAAAATCAAATAGTTATTAGAAAGAAAACCCATATAACATTAGTAACCTTTATGTCAAAAGACCTTGAAAGAAAGATTATAATATGACGATGAACATCCGATCAATGACATGGAATTCATGGTAAAATAATATTTTAGGTATAATACACATCATAATATGAAATAATATATTGAATAAAGATGATATATCAATGTAAAAAATTCACATGATAAAAAGAATAAAATTTTGTAATATATGAATTAAAAAACATAGAAGAAATATTATAAAATCAAATCATTTATTAAATTATTGAAAATACCTTTTTGATAATATAATTAAATAGGTCAATGAATACAATATATCATAGTTGAATATATGTATAACATTAAAGAAAGGCTCAATGAAGCTAATTTGAGATTATAACCAATACCTTTACTCCTAAATTCAATGAAATCACATCAACCTCATATTTAATAAACATAACCATATAGATCACAAAGGTCAAAACATTATTCTTGTATTTTTATTTTTTTACTCTAGAATTATATTAATTCAATACAAACATATTAGTTAGTAATTTTTATTTTTATCATATGATGTTATTAATTTTTATCGTTGTCATACAAATTTATTAGTTATTATTTCAATCATCAATATTTGATAAATAATTAATCAATAACTGATTAATCAAGTAAAATGAAAATTTATGTTCCAATTATTTATTCAATTCATGTTTATATAATTAATACTATTTGTATGGCTTTCAAGATCATAAATCCATTACGAGTAAGTTTTGGGTAATTTATAGATAACAATATGTTACTACATAATAAAAATTATTCTTATTTACTTCAACCCAAAATAATATTATTCGTGAAATAAATTAGACTCTAATTTCAAATATCAATAGTATTAATTTTTTGATACATATTCTTGATAAAAGGGATTATATTGGTATAATAACATTGTAGAATTATATTTATAAAATTTTTATATATTAAGGTAGTTAAAAAATATGGTGAAGTTTATTTACATACATTGATGGATTCTCACCTTCTTGGTAAAGAATTTCTAAGAATGAAGAAGTAAAACATATTTATTGAAAAAAGGATACTAGAAATATATGAAGATTATAGGGGAAAAAATTGAATGATATTAAATATATATTATATGTAAATGATTATTTTTAATTGGTATATGAGATCTCATATTATAGGTGAAAATGAGTAACATTTTCTTGATAACGTATGTTAGAGGAAGGGAATGATGGAATCACAAGAGTGTAATGTGATTTAGGTGAGAAATATTTTCGATAAATTTATTTTTAATACGACACCAATAAAAGGTCATCAATAATTCTTAAATAACCATTTTAATAAAATAAATTATCATTGATAATTTACCTCTTTTTAGAACCTTTTTATATAGTTTAATTAAATATATTGGAAATTATATTTTTACTAAATATATATGTCGACCCCTATTTCCGAAAATTGATGAGGTGACCCTAAATTTTGACTCTATTTAATTCAATTAAATTTATATATTTATGAAAAAAATAACGTTTATTTTAAAATAGACGAAATGTAGATTTTTTTTGTAGAAAAATATATTTTTAAATATTAATCATTTTTATTCTTATTTCCCATCAGTTTCAAATTAAATTAGTATTAATATATTTTTTATATATAAATATTAAATTATTTTCACCATTTATAATATATCAATTTACTTTTTTTAGATAAAAATACATCATTTATAAAACAATTATTTGAAAATGACCATTTTACATTTACAATGGTAACAAAAATTTAACCAAATAACTTATTTTTTTTTCTAAAAATAAAATTTAACATAATATCTTATTTCAAAATAATGATTCAAAATATGAATTTTATTTGATTGGATTATATTTATGAAGTTGATAAAAAATAATTCTAATACTAAAATATAGAAAACAAAACAAAATTTCATGGGAAATATATTTTTTTACATAAAGAAAATTTAATATAATTATTATATATTTAATAATCGTTATATTATTATTATTTTATGATTTTATAAACAAATGACATTAATATTATTCTTATGCAGTTATTTTTTCTTTATTATGTCCAAAATATTTCATGTATAGATAAATAACTCTTTAATAAAATATGAGTTTTTAATATTAATTGATTTTATCATCATTTAAAACAAGTTGGTTATAATATTATGAATTATAATTTATATATATATATATAGAAAAAATTTATTTTAATATTATAAATTTCACACTTGTGGCTTTTAAATAAAAATATATCATATATAATAAAATAATATTTTTTAAATAATTTTTTGATTTGTTCATGAATAATTAAATTAATATTTAATATTATTACACAATACTTTATTTAATTTTATTTATTTAATATTCCAATTAGTCATTTTTATCAATCCATTTTATTTAAATCATTCAATAAAATAAATAATTTTAATAAAATTAAAAATTTTATCAAAAAATTATCTTTAAATTGATGGTTTTTTTCACAAATAAATTAGTATCCTTTACATTCATACAAAAAATTTATTTTAATTAAATTATTTATAATGAAAAATTATCTACTTAAACATTAGATATATTAACTATATAACTATAATTCCAAATATAACATTTTTACTGGTGTTGTAATTAATGGATATATGCCCCTTTTATAATGTCCATATAATATATTTATTACCCTATTAATTCCTCTAAACTTATTCCATTTTTTCATCATATTTTAAAATTCTCATTCCCATAGTTTTAATTTTCATTTTACAACATATTTTCTACTTTTATTATGTTTTTTATCACCATACGTTTAATTATACTAATGGAGATTCTCAAGGGAAAATATGATAGAAAGGATTTATGGGTTGTAATGATATTATTATTTTCTATTTATTGTTCACTTTTAATATATACAGTTTTAAGGGATTTAATCATTTATGGTATGTAATACTTATTTTCATATAATTTTTTTTCAATGATCCATTATTATTGAGAAAACTGTTGTTAAATTTATTCCTTTCTCTAATGAATTATTTTCTACCCAAATTAAATTACTATAAAATAATAGAAAAAATATTTTATAATGATAAAAATATATATTAAATATAGAATGTGTTTCCTAAAACCTAGGGTGATATAATTGTTATATGGATTATAGAAATTGACACAATTATAAATTTATTGTATAATGCGTGAACATATTTTCAATTGATGAAGAGTATAAAATATTTTTAATTCCATTAAAAAAACTAGTACCTAATAATATAAAAATATAATATTTTTCAATTTTTATTTTGGGAATGTAATTTTTTAATTAATAATAATGAGGATATACATATTGTGATGAATTGGAGTGAAAATGTGTTCTCTACATTTCTTAATGATCCACGGATATAAACGTTTCTGGTATATATTCATGTAACACTTAAATTCATGTTATTTTAAATCCTCTTATATTACATGGATTAAAAAAACACGACTAATAGATTGTGGGATATTTTTATACCTTTTGAAGTGCATAATTTTTTACCGATGAAGATAACTATAGTTTGTATCGATGTTTTAAATTTCCTCACACAGATTTTTGAGAAGACATGAAACCAAATTAATGTGGATAAAAAATAATATATAATTAAAGAAGAACATTTTCTTTTGAAATTTTTTATTTCCTCATCATTTTTAATGTAATAATTCATTTAACATTGTAATTGTTTGAGAAAATTATAGCTAGGGGAAACATGCATTATCATTAGTTGTATCCCATAGCGAGGTACTTCATTTTAATTTAATAAAAATTATTGATTCTTTATTTTCCTTATAGATACATAAAATATTTATTCTTATTTTTATTACTCTTCCTAAATAAGTATTTTAGTCATGTAATTTCTTATATAATATATAGTGTTTTATCGAAATTTTATATTTATAAGATTTACCTATGCTAATATTTATGAACATTTATTTTAAGGTATTATGATTTTATAGATAAGTGATCCAAATAAATGAGTCATGATAATGATAATAAATATAATGCTTAAGAGAATAATAAATCATCATTTAATAAAATTTTAGCTCAATAAGTCAAAAAAGTCTACTCATTTTCATTGATATATTTTTAGTTATGGAACAAAAAAAAATATTCTATTAAATATAATTATTTTTTATTTATATATCTATGTTTAATAGGATTAAATTAGAAGTGTCATTATGAGTTAAACATAGAATGAAGAAGACGAAAATAAATGGTTAGGAAAAAAATTATTGACCAATTTTCATGCTGTATAAGTTTTTATTGTAATATATAATATATTGATAATTATCTAGTGTAGTTGAAAATCATTTATATCAATTTCAATATATAACTAATACCATGATTTAAGTTAATCGATTAGAATATTTTAAGTACTTAGCACAAGGTACATCAATGAATAATAATTGATTCAATTCCTATTATATTGGTAGAATTATGTTTTATACTATCTATTGAGAATATGTTATAAATTAATAGAATAAGGGAATAGTTATAGTTTCATATCAAGGTTTCTGTGGAAATTCAGTTGATATTAAAGTGTTAAATGATTATTGAAAATTTCTAATTGAATTATTCATGTTCGATTGTATCAATATTAATAAATGAATAAGGAAAGAAACATTACAATATACTGATATAAACATCCCTTGGTTGATCAATATTAGGGATCATGAATAATATAATCCATTTATTTTAAATACCCATGAAAATGGTATATTTTATTGATGATATAGTAAATGATGGGAGGCATTTAATTTTCCACTTGAAACTTAGGTGGATGATGTATAGGGGTGATGAATGTGAATAATTTTTTGACATTAAAAACTAATAATTGTTTAATATTATTTTTTTTCCCTAATGATATTGAAATTTTTGTCCCGTGAGGGGGTTGATGAAAAAGAAAATGCATTAATGTTAATTATAGAGGCTAATATTAATATAGCGGATGAAGAAGGTAATGATTATAATATGTATACATTATTTTTTAAAATTTAATTACATAAGTATGAATGATATTAATTTCAAATATTGTAATTTTTTATTTAAATGTAATTTTATTTACCATTGAATTTGTTAAAATTCAAAATGCGAGGTATATTATTTATAGTATAACTAAATACATATAAATTTTTTAATTTTTTATTAAAATGTATATTTCATTAAATTAAAAGGTTAACTGATATTTTTATAGAAAGACCATGCTATATAAGATTTAGAGATATTAGTCACTCAATTGTTAATGTTATTCACTCTACACCATCAATGAATAGTATATTGATAATAATGGGGAGATGTTATACTCCTGTTACTCATAATACCACATCATTTTTAAAAATTCATTATATTCATACCTTATATAGTGCACTGAACACACAAGATTTCCATTCTACCACTACTAAATAGGGGTTTCTTCATCACATAATTCTTTTATTTACTAGTATTTTTCCACTCTTTAATCCATAAGACATTGTAGAAGATAATTTTTTATAAGAATATTTTTATTTCATAGAGTAACACATCTGTTATTTAATGTAAACTGTATTAAATTTAATTGTATGAATAGGTGATAGACAAATTATATAGTAAAAATATATTATGTATTGATAATGTTGAAAGGTAAAAAATATATAAAAGTTAATATCATGGTGTCCATTCCTTGTGGGTTCTTTAATATGATTCTATAGAAGTTGTACTAACCACTATGTGGACTAATTTCATCATCATGATGTAACGGTTCGTCATCTTTAACATGGTATAAAAAAATTCAAACATTATAATCAATAGAATTTTCAACAATGGTTATAGAAAATATTACTTCTAAATATACAATGGATATTTTTCTAATAAATTACAAAATTTAAACAATAAATTATAACTGTTGTGATTTTTTAAGATAATAGTGAATAAAAATAATGCACCATTTATTTCCTAGTAGGAGAATCTGCTTTTAGGTACATTATCATTGTAAAATTCACACAATAATTAATATTGGAAAAAATTATTAGTAGATAAAACATAATATTCATTGACATTTCATGATGTAAAATCAAAGAATCCGACTCAAATGTTGTCTTGTGGAAAGGAAACTATTAATATGATATTAATTGAAAATTGAGGGAAAAATTTAATAATATTTTATATATAAAAACTTTTCATCATGGATAGTTAACTAGAAATGGGTTGATAAATAAAATTATTGGAGAAAATATTTTTTTTACAGAATCACATAAATTCTACTCAATAAGAAATACATGAAATAAATAATGATAACTATGTTTTTCTTAAACTGAAGTTCATTATACTGAACAAATAAATGTATAATATCTAATAGAAACTTTTTTATATGTTAATACAATATTGACATTCCATAAACTGTAATATGATATTGTAAATAAATTTTACATATTAATATAAATAAAACATATTATTTACATTTAAATTGATGTAATGATAGAAAGAATTATAATTTGTAATGAATTAAAAGGTTTTTATAAATGTAAAATGCATGTGAAAATGTATAATGAAATTATCTTTTAGAAATTCCATTTTATGTCATCTCCAAATAGCCCCCTTGCACCAATTCGAGAACTTTTATAGTGGGAAATATGTTTTGGCATTCACATCCACCAAGATCATCTTAGACTATTTAGTATCAAAATGAAAATTCAAAAATTAGATCACTCATAAATAAGTAAAATCATATCTTATTATATGATGTTTAATGTGGGTACTACATTGGAAAAGATGTCAAAATTATCCTTGATTTGGCTGAAATAAAATCACACAATATGTTAATTGTTTGCAGTATAATGTTCTCCTATTTGGTTGCATGGGAATGCCAAAATTTCAAATATTAAATGAAAACCAAAATAAATAAATTAATCCATTAATTTTATCTTCTTCCAAAAAAATATGTGAAAAAAATTAAAACTCAGTATTTTTTCTTCTCATTTATTTTACATAGATCATTGTTGATTGAATCAGTCAATACAATGAAGAAGAAAAAGTAACAAAGTGAATTCTGATACAACCCAAAAAAACACAAATCAAAATTTTAGGTTTGAAAAGAAAGAAAAGTCTATATATGGTTTGGTATGGAATGTGAAATGACAGCAAAGTAATTTGCATGAATTAAAAAACATGATTATAGTTATAAATATGTTAAATGGATTAGTAAATATGAAATGGTGAAACATATCATGTTTTCTATATATATTCATAAATTATGGTTAAATAATGTAAAGATTATCAAAAATTTTTATTTTTAATATTCTAAAAAATAATCTATTGAAATAAAAGGCCCAATGATTACATTTATAAAAATATTAACACTTATCAAGGGTTCCTAGAAAATTATACAATATTATATTATTACACTTATTGTGGATTTAATAAAATCCTAATTATAAGATCATAAGATTGATTATAGAAATTATAATATTATGATAATTTTAAAACTATATATAATGAGAAAAACATTTTCAAGCTGATTGTAGAAACATTTTAATCATTATAGATGTACTAAACAATGAAAATTGTCAAATATGTATGAGATTTGATTAATTTTACAAATATATATGTAAAAAATGATTTAAAATAAATAATAGGAAATTTATAGATCCATATATTGTTAAATCAGTATAATGGAAAATTGAATGAATCTTTACATCAAATCTATGTAAATTATAATATGGGAAAAAAATTTAAAAAATAAATGTAGAAGCATTATGTATCAATAAAGGTGTAATAATATATGAAATTGTTAAAAATGTAAATTATTTCATTAACTTTATCAACCTATGCGTAAAAAATGGTTCACTAAAAATTAATAATAATTCTTTGAATCTGTACTGTTTTCAATATGTACGATCTCAGAAACAAATATTAAAATAGAGTATATTTTGATATATGTAAGGCATATGTTTATATTTTTATTCATTTGAGTAAATATTCTTACTTATTAATTAATATAATAATTAAATGAATGAATCAATTGAATAATGTGTAACTTCTACATTGCCCAACATGCCAGAATCAAGAACTAAAAAATATTGCACTCCATCCAAACTGTGGAAAATATTGTGGAAGTAACCATAATGTTGGTACATACAATAATAATGATTGATGGAAATTATTATTATATATTATGATATCATAAATTCTTGTTGATGATTTAATAAAAAATTATGATTATTATGATTGAATTTGTATGTTTCAATATCCTTGAAAACCAATTATAAAATATAACCAATGATGTAATGGAAAAAAAGTTAAAATCTAGTAATCAAAAAAAACAAGAGTATGCATATGATTATAAAAAAAATATTGTAGAAAAATAAAACAACTAAAAAGTTTGGTAATAAAATACACTAAAAATAAAATAATTATTTATTTCAAAGATCTATGTAACCATAGGATTATCAGGTCACTAAATCATAGAGATTAGAGAACTAGATCTTGGTCATTTTTCATCACCGATAAAGATAATATTTAACCAAGAGGGTAACAATTAGAGAAGACTCTTTTCATGTTTATCATATGATAAACAAGGAATTAAATAGTTTGGAAATACCCATATAATAACATTGATAATGAATGGTGTGATTGTGAGGTTATTGGTCAGAGGATGGGTGTACAAAATTACAGAATGACATTGAGCATATGAGATTTGGTATTGAAAATAATATAATTGTAGAAGTTAAAAATATATAATATATTAGGCAATTATGAAATAAATAAATTCCAATTTTTTTGGGAAAATAAATGACTTCTGGAAGGGGATACAATTTATTGGATCCATGAGGGAGGAGATCTATGATCTATGAGGTAGAGGATATGTTAAGGAGCTCAATAGGGGTTATTTTGGAGGTGGATCTAAAAATTGAGATGAGAAAAATGGGGAGAGCTGATAGAGGTAGGGTGGCAGGGATATAGATTTGGGAAAGAGGAGGTGGTGATGTGGGGATGCATATGCTAGAAGGTGGAGACTGAGAGGAGGGGTGGTAGGAAGGCGAGGAGGAGGCGATGATTGAGTGAGGTTGGGAGGAGGAGAGGATGTGGAAGCTATAAGGGGAGACTTGAAGGAGGCTAGAAAGATGAGGTGGGGGAGGCGGTGATAGGGGATATGAAAAGTGAATGACTGTGATTGGAAGTAGAGGATAAAAGTTAAAAGCGGGTTTGTGGGGTAGTGTAAAAAAAGACAGGGGAATGGGAAATGATGAGGGGTTTAAGGAAAGTACCACATGGAATATTAGCTAAATGTTTTAGTTTAGATAATAGATTTTGGTATAATTTTTAGTTTTACTCAAGTTATTTCACTCATAAGTGTGCGTTATATGGATGGTGTTGGGTAATTATGAGCATTATATATAATGAAACACTCTATTTGTCAAATAATTACATAGTTACTATTAATAGGGTTTTCCCATGTCATTAATATCATTATAAAATTAAATTTGAAAACATTAATTACTTAAATACATATATTAATTAAAAAATTTATATTATAAAAACATAACAATAATAATCAATTAGAGATAAACATTAACACTTAATATGTTTGTAATTTCATCAATGTTATGATACGTTACATATTTGATGCATGCATGGATCTTACAGAGGATACATTATGTCTTTATAGGTAGATTTAATCGTAGTTAACATGTGACGAGTCACCCTTCCCTATTACATATTTGTATTGGGGGCATATTACATTTTCATGTATAAATGAGTTAGTTGATTTGTAATAAAAAATTTTATCATAATTTTGTATTCATATAAGATTAACTTATCACTAACTAATAATACTATAATTAACTACAGATTTATTCTATTATATATATAGATTCTATTGCATTTAGTTTTTTAGATAAAATTTCATTTTCACGGACTATAAAAATAAAGAAATTAAATGAAAATATTTCATGTGGAGGTTATGTAATGAATTAAATGAAACATCTTTTCCTATGTTGTAGATGTATGATAAGGTCCTAAAAGGAATGTCTAGGGATAATTGGAATTTATTTATTGAATGTAGAATCAAATCATGAATTTTCTCACATATTTTTGGATTTATAGAAATGTTTTTCTAATATATATAGTTTTTGTGACCTATAATATTTTTAGTTGCTTTCTCTATAATATAAGAATTGTAAAGGGAAACAAGTAATTACCCAAAAAAGTGGGTTATTCTTTTTTCTCAGAAATTAGAAGGAATTGTTTTATTTTTTTTCTTAAAATATATATTTTTTACACTTATAGTAATTTTTTTATAAAAGTGTTAGTTATATACAAATTCAATACAGAGAAGAAGGTTTTCTGTTATGTTGGATAGAAGAAGGAGTGCTTTTATATCCAAAAAAATAGATCAATTACATTTAATTAAATATAGAAATAATATTGGGGTAGTCATTTAAATATTTTATTTTATATTATTAAATTACATTATAATTTTTATTATTTAATTTTAAATGAAAACATAATGAACTGTTGGACATATTCTTTGTATTATCTGCCTTAGTATTTGAATAGGATTTTATTTCATGAGTTTTAAAGGAAGAGTATTTTTTTGAGGGGAGGGGAATAGAGTGTGGTCTATCTGTATTAGGGTTTATTGGTGTGTCACATATATCATTTTCAATGACATTAGGTATAATGGAGTTTATAGGCTTCAATGATATTGACTCATATAAGTGTATTCATTAAAGGATACTATTAATATAGGAACTATTCCTAATAAATAACATATTTTAGTGACTTTAGACTATAATTAATTTTATTTTCTCATATTTAATTTTGATAATTTAAAATAATTGTGTCATAAATCATAAAAAATAAACCCATACATTACAAGTGTACACTTTTACTTAGTTTCAATTTTTTCACAATGTAAAACATTTTAAATAAAACATAAATTCTTTTCCTGAAAAAATATATGAAATAAACTGAACTTAATCTCTTCTATGTTTTTACATATCCTTAAGACACAATGAAAAACATTTTAAAAATGGGGTATGAGAATAAAAACCATAGCAATAAAAAAGAAAAGAACAAATTTGTTATTATAGTGAAAAAATAAAAAACTATGAAAGATATACCATTAACTCAATGTTTATGGATCAAATGAAATAAATCATTTTGAATTGAAAAAACCAAATAAGTTTTGCTCAGATAATATAATTAAAACCTATATAAAACAAAATAATACCAATTTTTGGAATCTTAGAGCATCCCATTCATAACCCCTTTCAATCCCATTTAATAAATTTCTAGATCCCAAATAAATCAATAGGGAAAAAACATTATTAAATCAACCCTTGATGCCAAAATATAAAATGTAAATTACATAACTCATTAGAGTTATATCTAGGTGCACCCGTAGTATAATATATAATAGTCTCACCCAGATCTATATGGGTGTACACAATATATAATTTATATAAGGCTCACTTGTAAAATATAATGGGGCTCAACCCTTTGTATAAGCAGTAAAGGTATAACCCATTTTAAAGTACCATAAAATTTTTTGATGCTTGTTATTTTCCTATATAAAACCATTAAAATACACTTTTAACACCTTATAAAAAACACATTTGGATATCAAAATACCCTCTTCTTTTAAAAATAAATTTTTAAAACATAAAAACTATGCACATAATAAAGAAATTTTTTTTATTGAAAATAAATACAGAAAACTATAAATTAAAATTGAAATAATTGAGTTTCCAAAATGGTAGGAAATTCCATTCATGATTTATATGTTTCAAAATAAATACCTAATTGACTTTTGTATAAAGATTTAAAAGGGGAACTTAAAAGATGGATTTAAACAATAATCCCTTACCTTGAGTCTAAATCATCACACATGTTATTTATCTTCATAAATAATAAAATTGTCTTTATTTTTTAAAATATTAATAACCTATTTCATGTTTAATATCCATTTTATTTTATTTATTAACATTTCATATATAATAACATAATTGTTTATGTTTATGTTGGACGTTTGGAGGATGTTTTGTTTATATGTCCATAATGACTTTGGTTAGTAAAATATTTATCAATGCCTTAATTATTTAATAATATAAATAATAATAATAATAATAATAGGGTAATAATAAATTTATACATCATTAATACATTTAAAATCAATTATGAATTATGATTATGAAAAATATTCTACATTACAATCAAGGAGAAAGTAGTCTGTACGTACTCATGAGTAACCTCTCCATTTTTCAAATGGTAATTATTAAAACAAAGTAATTATTATTTTACCTTTTCATAATAAAATTTATATAATTAATATTATATTAATACTTTAAATATACTTATATATAATATTAATTGATGGGATGATGAAAAAGGAGTCACATCACGTCGTGGAGATGGTAGTCCACACATACACATGAATGACAATATCATGATTGAGTAAATAAAAATGTTAAAAGGTAAATGGTATATCATAATATCATAATGATACATATTTCATGAATATAATATATTAACATTAACTCCATCATTATAATCCATCCATTAGAGATATTGATGGAAAATATATTACCTTAGTTCCTGAGGTGGTTGTCCACTATAGACATGAATGATCATTTCCTATCCCATTTGATGAAGGGTGAGATGGATATAGTTTCTAGAATTAGAATAAACAAAAATAATAAATTTTATGATACTAATTTAAATATATATTAATGGTTATGGAATATTTGGATGAGGAAGACGAAATAAAATAGAACAACAGGATTAAAAATGTTATATCTTCTTCAGAACACTTCCTTTTCTTAATACCGTAAGACTACTAAGGATTGTGTTATTAACTATATAAATTTTCAAAGGGACCTTTAATGATAATTGTTTGATATTATCAAACATATAATAATATATTTTAAAAATATAATATTTTTTGTAATTTTATTTCTTTTAATAAAATATTATTTATTATAAAATGTTATTAATGTCAATTTTGAAAAATATTCCACAATTTGATTATAATAATATCTATACAAGAAGTAAAATTATAAAAAAATATTTTAATATATACCAAACAAGTTATTTAATCTAAAAATTTCTTATATCATATTAATTTTCAATAATTATATTATTTTTAATATTTGTAATAAAATTTATCTTATTTTTTTTCTAAGTTTAATCAATACTACATCAAAATTGTGTAAATATTAAAGGTAATTATTTATTCACTAAATACTAAAAATAAATTATTTTGATGAAAAAATATCTCTTAGATATGATGTTATTATTTATAACTAATCATATGCTTTGGTTGTCCTATTGTTAACAAATTTTTTATTAAAAAATGACTATAACATTATTGACTTATCTTTAAATAAAATATTATAAAAATTGTAATGTCATCAAAATGGTCCAAAAATGCCATATAACTAAATAATAAATCCGTATGGATGAAATGTACTTATAAAATTAACTTATTTATACTGTAAGGGTAATTTTATTTCCATTATCATTTTTTTAATGACTTTAATTATCTAACTTACCTTTTACCGTGGTAACAAAAATTACTGAGGAATATTATTTATATGAAAAAATAAAAGTGAAATATTTACATAATTTGGACCAAATAATTTCAAATATAGAATATCTTTTTAAAAATTCTATATATATATGTTATATAATTTAATTTAAAATCAAATTTACAAGACATGATAAAAAATGATTTTTCAAAAAAAATCCCTTTTCTAAATATAAAAAATTTTATACTAAATTAAATCATAAAACTCAATTCAAAACCATAATAGGATAATTTCAATGAAATACTTAAAATTTTAATCTAATAAAAAATATTATTTGACTTTAAAAATACATAAATAAATATAGGTTTCAATAACTATTCAGTATTTATTACCATTAATTAAAAATAAAATACTTTCAAAAACTTATGAAAAATTTAAAATAAGATAATTGTTTCATAATGAATTGAAAAATGAAATTCAATTTTTCATATAAAATTTCAATAATTTATAAAAAATTAAAATAATATTCAATCATATAAAGAAATAAAACGAATTTTTGAAGAAAATATAATTTTAAAGAATAGAATGTCTACTAAAAATTGAGTGCTTATTTGAAAAGAGTTAATTAATACATAAAAAATTAGTATAAACATTATATGTTATATAATGTGGTAATTAATAACCATTCCCACTAATTTTATGGCTATTTTATAACAATCACATTTAAATGATAATAATTTGTTGTTTGTTTAAGATCCATATTACAGATTTTGTATTCTATCAAACATATTATTTTATTATTTACAAAATATTTTGAAAATAAAATTTCCCCCATTTGAGAATATATTTAACCAAAAACTTATAGACCCCTGATGTTATCCAAAACTCTTAAGATAATATCCCATTAAGATATTCAAATATCTAAATATGTTTTAATATTTGGATGATACCAACTCTAAGTACCCAACCATAAACATTACATATTCAATTTACATTATACCATAATTCACATTATTTTACAAAATATATTTTAGGTTTATAGTTTTATAGAACTATTTCATCACTCACACATAACAAACCTATATATTACATATATAAACCCCGCATTTTCATACATTACTATAACATCATTTTAAGGATAAAAAACGAAATAGTATTACACATAAAGGATACAAAGGTTTAGTATCTTGGGAAAACTATGACAATACATAACAATTACAACATCACGCATAAACATTCATTTAAATTATTCTTCTCTTGATTCATATTGGAACTTGAATTATCCTTAGTAAATATACTCACCTAAGGATATAACTCAAAACGGGTGAGCTAAAAGACTTGTAAGAGAATAGATAAGAACTATATGTCATGGAGTGAGAATAATCATTATATAGGAAAAAAATCACGAACAAGAGAGGAATAATTAATAAAAGACTTGAAATGTGGCAACGCATAAAAATGAAACATCATGTCTTAGTGGTTAACTACCACACATACATGTTAAAAAAGATAACATCTTGTTCTCACATAATTTCACATTATCTCATGTGATTAATTACATTACACAATGCATTGGACCTCTGTATAATTCTAGTCACACCCATCACATTGAAACATTCATATTGCGGTATATAATTCAGGGTGCACCCATCACATCATAACATTATCATTTATCATTCATGACCTAGTGAACATATATAAAAAATAAACCTAACTAACCCCTGAAAAATAATGGTTTTCATCTCATATGAACTCATTCATAAACATTGGGTTCCCAAAAGAATGAGGTAATAACATACTTGTTACAAGAACTGTTAACCTTGAATGAGATTTAAAATGTGTGTACAAAAAAGGAGAGTTCTATTGGAATTATTATTGACCTATCCACAAGTTAAAAACATTTATATCCCTTAAAAGTAATGAAACATAAGGAAAAATAATTTTAATGGAGTAACCATAACAAAAAAGGAGTGAAAGAGGGAGAACCCAAAGGATGAAAGTTGGGTTCGATAATTTTCCCCTTACCTTATTTCTGAACGCTTACTTCGATTTAATGTCCTGTATAACCACATTAGATTTATTAATTAACAATTACAGAACCTTTTTAGCACCAATATATTTTATTATGGTTTCATTAAGTTATTCTATGTTCCTTTGGATGATTTATACATTTTAAAAACATTGTTCTAGAATGTTTGTTTTTAGGGTTTCTCTTGAGCGGTACACTTGTAATCATAATTTGATGTTTGGGTGGAACATGGGTAAATATCCCAAATAGATATTAAATATTATAAATTATCTTCCAGGTGATTAAATGATCTTATAATTTATTATATTATATACCATGTATATTAATCATTATATAAGAATTAAATGATGATTTTTTGAGTAAATTTGGGTATTTGTTTGACCACAATGAACTTGTTTTGATTAATCATTAGTAATATGTACATAAGTTAGTTCCCAAACATTAAATAGAACATAATACATATAAAATATTCTGGTTCATACATCAAATTTTTTTAATGATCATATCTAAAAGTAGAAATGAAAAAAAAACATGTCGTTCTTGAAGGTGATAGATTAACACTTTATGGACAACGTTTTATTTTATAAAATAAAAGGAAAAGGTGAAGGGGATTGGACGGTATAATATACCACTAGTATAATAAAATTTCAGTATATGTATGATACTTGATTTACCATACCATGTGGATGAATATATGTTGGGAGAGAATTATAAAAGAACTTGAAATTGAAAATAAATTAAAGGAAAGAGGAAGAGAAATTACCTCTTGAATCCTCCTCTTGAGATCCTCTTTAAGGGACATAGGCTTGGTCTTTTGATGAGACCATAGGCTCTTGGATGTGTGGGAGGGGATAAGGAAGATTCTTGAGTATATTTTAGACAATTCTTGAAGATTTATTGGTGTGGTTTGGAAAGGGGAGGGAGAGGGGTTATTTATACATGAGGAGGGAGGTGTTTTTAGAATAAAATATGAAATAAAATAATATATCAAATGTTAGACTTGTAATAGTATTTTTGACATCATAAATCACATAATAATATAGTATAATTCTTTTTAGACTCTAAATATTCTTTATAAATCTAGTTAATTAAATTATTAAAATGAAAGTGAAAGAAAGAGGAAAAGATACTTTTAGGAATCACCTTTGGACATTAGGATTTGGAAAGTTTTTTTAGGTTTGGGAATTGATTTTATTGAATTTTAAGGAACCATTTATGAAATTAAATATAATTTGGGAAAATCTAAGTTATATAATGTTTATTTCATCATTAAATTATGAATGATGCAATTTAGGATACATCGGTTATGTGAAAAACTAAAATTTTACTATTCACTCAAAAATTGGTGTATTTTAGAAAAATCCCAAAAATTCGCCAAAACCATTTTTTTACAAGTAAAATCCAAAAATTAATTCCATTTTTCAAAAAATAATTTTCCAAAAATATTTATTTTAATATTTCATTAAAAACATAATTTATTATCAAAAACCAGTTTTAAAACATTCAGTTACACACTCTAAAATATAGGTATATCATACTCTAAAATAGAATATTATTTATATATTATCATATGTATAGTTACTATTCAATAGGGTATATCAATATTCATTAGGGTATGTTACTATTCATAATTGTAGGTTACTATTTACCAAAAATTATTTTTTTTCTTATTGGACTCAAAATAACATACTAATTACAACTGTGTATGATAGATTTTTTAAATTTCAAACACAGAATTGAAAAACATAGGTTTAGAGGAAACTTATCACTTATAAGTTCATTATGTTGTCTTTTCATGTATTTTTGTGACATATTTATAAGATGGTAATTTCCATTGAAAAACATTGGGTTGTTACATTCTTCCCCCCTTATGAAATTTCACACTCAAAATTTCACATTACACAAATAGGTGAGGGTACTTCTCCTTCATTGCCTCCTCTGGTTCCCATTTATCTTCTTCAAATTTATGGTTCTTCCACAACACTTTGACAAGGTGGGTTGTCTATTTGCATATAATTTTATCTCTCTGGTCCAAAATCTCTACTCGGTTCTCCTCGTGAGAGAGATCATCTCCCAGCAATACCACCCCTGAGTTCGGTACAAGTGTGAGATCGGGTGTGTACATTCTCAGGAGTGATATGTGAAACACATCATGAACTTGAGCCACATTTAATGGAAGTTCAATATTATAGGACATGACTCCTATGCGGTCAAGGATCTCAAAGGGGCTAATGTACATTGGGCTTAACTTTCTTTTTTTTTCAAATCACATGACTCTCTTCCATGGTGATATTCTAAGGAAGGATTTGTCTCCAACTTCGAACTCGATGTCCCTTTGATGGTTGTATAAATAGATCTTTTTCTGAATTTGATTATCATTGATGTGTTTGTTAATAACATGAACCTTATCTATCATCTCTTACACAAGATCGGGTCCAAGTAGCTTTCTATCTTCATCTTCATGCCAACATGTTGTTGTTCTACATTGCATTTCATACAGAGATTCATATAGATCCATCTGAATACTCGAGTGGAAGTTATTTTGGTATGAGAAATCAACCAATGGGAGATGCTGATCCCATCCTCCATTGAATTATACAGAGCAAGCTTGTAGAATATCATCAAGCGTCTGAATAGTCCTTTTAGATTGGCCAGCAGTTTGGGGGTGATTGGTCGTGCTAAAATTTAATTTAGTACTCAAAGCATGTTGAAGACTCCTCTAAAATTTAGATGTGATCCTTGGATCATGATCAAATAAAATCGAGAGTGGAACAACATGCAGTATAACCACATACTTCACATATATCCATGCATGTTTTTCAAGAGGGGCATCTTCCTAAATAGTGATAAAGTGGTCGATCTTGGTGAGTCATTAAAACACAACCCATATCGTATTATTTCCCTTCGACATCTTTGGGAGAACCATGAAAAAGTCCATAGTAATATTATCCCATTTCCACATGGTTATAGAAAATAGTTGCATCATCACTTTGTACATTTGTCACTCTGATTTGACTTGATGACATACCAAGCACCTTGAGATATATTCTATGATCTCCTTTTTCATGTTATCCCACCAAAAGTGTTCTTGGAGATCACGACACATCTTTGTACTCCCAGTATAGATAGATAATGTTGAGCAATGTGCATTTTCCAATAGCTCTTTATTTATCCATGGTTATGAAGGAATTCAAAGTCACGTTCCAAATAGAATCACACCATCATCTTCAATATGGAACTCTAGCAGCTTCCCTTCAATTAATGCATTCACCCTATTTTGTATCTCCACATCATCCTTTTTTTATTCTTTATTCCTCTCTTAGATTGATGGTTGTGCAATCATTTGGCCAAGGTAAGATGTATCCCTTACCCTTATGATTTCTAAATCCATTATTTGCATATCCATGAAGATAGGGTCTCTCTCAATCCATAACATGGATAGAGTAGCAGGTTCTTTTCTTCTTAGAGCATCATCTACCTTGTTCTCCTTTTTAGGATGATAGTGAATAGAGAAGTAATAATACTTGATTATATTTAACCATCTCCTTTAACACATGTTGAGCTCCATTTGTGAGAATATATACTTTAGGCTCTTGTGGCCATTGTATATGTCATACTTCTCACCATAAAGGTAGTGCTGTAATATTTTCAAGGAAAAATTCACAGCTGCCAGCTCTAGATCATACGTTAGGTAGTTCTATTTATGGGTCTTCAACTGTCGTGAGGTGTAGGCTATCACATTATCATTTTGCATGTGTACACAACTCAAGCCTTTATTTGAATCATCATTGTATATCACAACAATTTCTCCACTTTTCAGTAGTGTGAGTATAGGTGCAATGATCCACCTTCTCTTTATCTCCTTGAAGCTCCCCTCACATTCTTCATTCCAGAGATATTTTACCCCTTTCATTGTTAACTTAGTTAGTGGGCTTGACAATCGTGGAAAATTTCTCACAAAATGTTGGTATTACCCAGCTAATCCAGGAAAACAACGGATTTCTGTGACATAAGAGGGCCTGGGACATTCACCAATTTCCTTTGTTTTTGAAGGGTCCACATAAATTCCTTCACTTGTGATCAAATGTCCCAAGAACGTGGCTTGATTCACCCAAAAGTCACACTTTCTGAATATGGAATACTACTTTTCCTTTCTCAATATCACCAAAAGATGTATTAAATGTTCTTCTTATTCCACCTTTCTCTTGGATTAGATGTGAATATCATCAATAAAAACTACAACAAATTTGTCAAGATAATGTCAAAAAACTCTATTCATCTAATCCATGATGATTTTAGGGGAATTAGTATGTCCTAAGGGAAGAAATAGAAAATCATAGTGCCCATACCTTTTACAAAAGGCAGTCTTCTGAATATCCTCCTTCATCACCATTAGCTAATGATATCCAAAATGATGATCCGCCAATGAGAATTATTGAGACCCTCTTAACTGGTCTAACAAGTCGCTAATACTTGGAATAAGATACTTGTTCTTCATGGTTATCTTTTTGAATTATTGATAATTAATACAAAACCACATTTTTACATCCTTCTTCATCACAAAGAGAATTGGTGCACCCCAAGGTGATGCACTAGGGAGTATTAACTCTTTTATAGATGATCTCACAGCTTCTTATTTAACTCTTATAGTTCAATAGGAGCCAACCTATAGGGACACTTTGGGATAGGATTCGCACTGGGTATGATTTATATTGAGAACTCTACCTCATGATCTGGGGGAATTCTAGGTAACTCATCTGGAAATAAGTCACCATATTCCCTCATGATCCGAATTTCCGCAAGTTTGGATCTTTCCTTTGACCCAACCATTTGGGAGAGGTGTACTTCGTCATTGGAAATCAGCACCAACACAAATGAAGGATTTTTTAAAGGGTATTCATGATCTTCCTGGTATTTTTAGAGGAGCATGTGATGGTTTGGAATATGAAAATATTTTTCCTTTTCCTGATAGTTGATATGTGCTCTATATAACGAGAGACAATACATTCCCATTATAGTGTCAAATACCACCAAGGGAAGTATTACGAGATTCGCTGGAAGAATCTTCCCACATATGACAACAAGAGAAGTGTCAAACACTTGGGTTTAAATGATTTCCCCACTAGGTGTTTTACAAATATCCCTACATCAAGGATTCATGGATTTGATTCTATAGCTCTAGAAAACTTACAATATATAAAGGAATTCATAGAACCAAAATCAAATAATATTTTTCTATTCCTGAGTGAAAATGAAGTGTACCTTGTATGAATTCATTATATTTCTCCTCTTCCGTAGTAGTTATGGAATAATCCCTCCCATATTCCTTTGGCTTACATGGCTGATGACACCGATAACCTTCAAGATCTCAAGTTTTAGTGAAGTGTCTTGCATAGTTCCTAAGCTCCCTGTAGTTTTAGCATTGAACCATGGGTGGTTCTCAATTTTCTTCTACCACATTGTCCATATTTTTCATGTCTTCTTGACACTCTTTATCAAGGTGCCCTTATTTACCACACTTGAAGCACCTCCTCATCCCATTGAGGCAGTTCCCATGGGGAATCATTCCACATATTTTGGCATGTGGGTTGTTGAGTCTTCTTCCCACCATTGTCGATAGATCCACCAGCTTGAAACTCCATATTTTGTTTCTTATCACCATAGTCGATGGACCATTCTCTAAACTCCACCTCCAATTTGAGAGCACACCAATCAACGTCTTCATGACTACCAAAATCCTGAATTTAAAGATCGTTTCAAGGTGTGGTATTAATCCACTAAATAATTTATCAATTTTTCTATCATTGTTGATAAAAAACCGAATAATACCTTGAAAGCCTTGTGAAATTCACTTCATAGGTTGTGAGAGATTCTATATATTTTTTATTGAGATCTATAAATTCTCTCTCCATATTCATGTGAAGATTTATTGGGAAATACCTGTTAAGAAACATTATCTTAAAGACTTCCCATTCCATCTCTTCAATTTCCTCCCAGGGCTTGGTGTTGTTAATCAAATCCCACCATTGATCAGCCTCTACATATAGACTATAAATGACTAGAGTCACCTTTTCCATATTAGAATCGTGAAGCACAAAAAAAGATATTCTCTATGGAGTTGACCCACTGATCTTCAAATAGTAGAACATATGATCCACTAAACATCAGTGGTCATTGCCTCATAAAACATTCGATGTCCAGTTTCTCCTTATTTGGTGAAGGATGGTGTTCTACATTATTATGGTTACTATTCATAACCTTATATATTTGGGTAAGAATATCCAAAAAGTTTTTAACTCCACCTATTAAATTATTGGGGATGTCATTCATGAAATCATTTCATTGTCCCTCACATGAGGTTTTAGACTAGTTTCCCTGGGTTCCCACCATTTTCTAAAATAGAAATGGTTAAACAAAACATAAGTCAAAAAGTCATGAACAAATTATACTAAAATCATATATTATGGTATCCCTATGTAATGATTCTTGTGTGATTATTTGTACTTAGTCTCATGCTAGAGGTTTTCTCCAGAGTTCACTAATCCTAATTCTCAAATTAACCTATCCTTTCCTGTGATACCAACTATAGAGATCCCAAATCTTCATACATTACTATTACATCACTTTAAGGACAAAAACATAATATTATAACACATAAAGGATCCAAAGGTTTAATATAATGGGAAAACTATGACCATACATAATAATTACCACATCAAGAATAAAAATTCATTTAATTCATTCTTCCCTAGATTCTTATTAGATCTTGAATTCTCCTTAGTACATATAGTCACCTAATGATAATAAATCAAAAGGGGTGAGCTAAAATCCCAATGTGAGAATAGATAAGAACTATATATCATGGAGTGGTCTTAATCATAACATAGGAAAATTAACATGAACATGAGAGGAATCATTAATAAAATACATGAAATGTGGCAATGTATAAAAATGAAACATCATCTCTTAGTGGATAACTACCACACATACTTGTGAAGAAAGATAGCATCTTGTTCACACATAATTTCACATTAAATCATGAGATTAATCACTTTAACTAATTCACCAGAGCTCTGTATAATTATGGGTGTACCCACCACATTTAAACATTCATACTTTGATATATAATTCCAGGCGCACCCATCACATCATAACATTATCATTTATCATGCATGACACAATGAAAATATGTAAAAATGGAACATAAATAACTTATGAAAAGAAATGGGTTTTATCTCATATGAACTCATTTATGAACATTTGGTTCCCAAAATAAATATGGAATACCATACATGTTACAAGAATCATCAACCATGAATACGAAGTAAAAGGTGTGTTTTAAAAGAAGTGTTCTTTTGGAAAAAAATTTATTTGAAATAACCACCAGTGAAAAACATTTATATCATACAAAAGGGAAGGAAAATATAAACACATTATTTTTAAGGAGTAACCATATCAAAAAAAGTAGTGAAAGAGGGATAATTCGAAGGATGAATGTTGGGTTCGAGAATTTTCTCCTTACCTTATATCTGAATGCTTCCTTCACATTAATTTCCTGTATAATCACATTAGATTAATTAATTAAAAGTTCCATAACCTTGTGTACATGAATATGATTTTTTATGGTTTCATTAAATTATTTTATGTTCTTTTGGATGAGTTATATAGTTTAAAAGCATTGTTCCAGAAGGTTTGTTTTTTGGTTTTTGTTGAGCGGTTCACTTGTATCCATAAATTGAAGCTCAGTTAGAACATGGGTAAAAATCCAGAACTGATATTACATATTATTAATTATATTCTATGATTTTAAATGATCTTATAATTTATTATATTATATACCATGTGTATGAATCAGTATAAATGAATTAAATTATGATTGTTTGAGTTAATTTGGGCGGTTTTTTAGACCACGATAAACTTGTTTTGATTAATAGTTTAGTAATATGAACATAAGTTAGTTACATCACATTAAATATGACATAGTACATATAAAATATTCTATTTCAACAATAAAAATCTTTTCATGAAATGATATTAAAGAATAAATGGAAAAGGAAAACATGTCGTTCTTGATGTTGATAGATTAACACCTTACGGACAACGTTTTCTTTTATAAAATAAAAGGAAAAGAAGAAGGGGGTGGAGGGTATAATATCCCATTAGTATAATAAAATTACAGTATATGTATGATAATATAGTTAACATAACATGTGGATGAATATAGCTGGGAGAGAATAATAAAATAACTTGAAATTGAAAGGAAAATAAATAAAAGAGGAAGAAAAATTACCTCTTGAATCCCCCTCTTGAGATCCTCTTTAAGGGACTTAGGCTTGGTATTTTGATGAGACTAGAAGCTAATAGAAATGGGGGAGGGGCTATGAACGATGATTAGGAAGATTTTAGATAATTATAGAAGCTAGTGAGGTGTGGTTTTGGAAGGGAGGGAGAGGGGTTATTTATACATGTAGAGGGAGGTGTTTTTAGAATAAAATATTAAATAAAATAATATATCAAATGTTAGACCTGTAATAGTACTTTTTGAAATCATAGTCATATATTAATATAATATAATTTGTTTTAGTCTTTAAATCATCTTTATAATTATAATTCATTAATTTATTAAAGGGAATGTGAAAGAAAGAGAAAAACATACTTTAAGGAATCACCTTTTGACTTTAGGATTAGGAAAATTCATTTTGGGTTTGGAAAATGAGTTTATTGTATTTTGAGGAACCATTTAGGAAATTAAATATAATTTGGCTGATCTAATCTTCTTTAATGTTTATGTCATCATTAAATATTGAATGATGAAATTTAGGATACACCAGTTTTTTGAAAAACTGTATTGTTTACTATTCACCTGAAAATTGAAGTATTTCATAAATATCCCAAAAATTCACCGTAACCATTTTTCAACGTGTGTAATCCAAAAATAGTCCATTTTTCAAAAATAAATTTCTAAAAATTAATATTTTAATATAAAATTAAAATCATAATTTATTACCAAAAACCAGTTTTAAAACATTCATTTACTTATTCTCAATATAGGTATATCATACTTTCAACTTGAATATTATTTATATATTATCATAGGTAAGGTTACTATTTAGTAGGATATATCAGTATTCATAAAGGTATGTTACTATTAATAAGTGTAGGTTACTATTCAACAAAAATAATATTTTTCTTATTAGAATCCAAATAACGTACTGATTGCAACTGTGTGTGTCAAATTTTTGAAATTCAAAACACATAAGTGACAAAATTATGTTTAAAAGACACTTATCACTTAGTAGTTCATTATGTTGTGTTTTCATGTGATTTTGTGACATATTTATAAGAAGGGAATTTCTATTGAAAAACATTGGGTCGTTACATTACAAGTGGGAACTTTTACTCAATATCCATTTTTGAAAATATAAAACATTTAAGATAAAAAATGAATTATTTATTAGAGAAAATATTAAAAAATTTCAATTTGATCTCATAATTATTTTTATAATGAATTTAAAAACCCTGAAAAAACATTTCCGAAATGTGTAATGAGCCAAAAAGCATAGTAAGGGAAATAAAAATAAGAAATATTTTAGTCCAGTATAAAGGCTGAAAACCCATGACATTTTTAACTTTATCTCAATGTTTTTTAGAGAATGAAATAAATTATTTCTACATAAAAATCACAATTTCTTTTCAAATTAATTGATTAAAACCCATATATGTAGAATTGAAACCATTTTATAAAAATATAGAGAATATCATTGATTACCCATTTTAAATCTGTGTCAAAAATAACTAGAGCACAATTAATTTTTTTGGTGAAAACCTTCAGTAAAAAATTCATTCTAACCTCAGATGACAAGGTAAATGGCCAAATGAATTGGAGATCTATCTTGGTACACCCATAATATCTGCTAAAAATATAACATTCCAAGAATTTAAGCTTATTCTACTTTTAAATTAAATCTTAATAAATAGATTGTTTTCTAATTTAAAACAAAAAATGTGTAATTTAACATAGACATAAATAATTTTCCACAATCAAATTATATTTAGATTATAAATTACGATAAAATCTAAAAACTATAAAATATTACTTTTATTTTCCAAGAAATTATGTTTTTGTAAATGAATATTTTAATGTGAATATTTTTATATATTTTTATCCTATAAATAAATATAATCTTTGAAATCGAGATGAAAAATATTTTAAATTTGTATACTTTATTATTATAATTTTTTATTATAAATTATTATTAAAATAATTAATTTATTAGTTGATAATTTTATAAATAATTATATAATACCATTTATGTAAAAATTAATAATTAACCAAGTAAATATTATTTTGATATGAAAATATTTAATGTGTACATTTGGGGGTATATGTACATAATATATTTTTTGAAAAAATTTACTTTTTTATAAAAAATGAAAGCGTATATTAATTATTTTAAAATAAATTTATTTTAATATGGAAATTTCTTTGTTTGCCTAATATTATGTTAATAATATCATTACCTTTAATTTATATTCCTCATTTATGCACTAATAATACATTAAATTAATAAAATATTAATTTAAAAAAATTATAATATACAATATAAAAGTGTTAACGTTAATTATAATTGGTATAAATATTTTATTTTTAAATTTTAACAAATAATATATATGTCACAATTTTTATAAGAATTTACTTATTACAAATTAATATATACATGCAATTAAATTTTTATGTAATTATATTTCATAAAATAATATAATTTTAATAATGTAATTTGAAAAAACTATCCATTCATGAGCCCTCAAAGGACAGACCTCAACCACAGAATCGACAAGGGCTCAACCTTGTGGGAGGTAAATCAACCATGTGGACCCAAGGAGGCAATATGATCAATATTATATGATTATGAAATAATGTCATGGGAATGAATAATGTGTCATAAAGAGCACATGGGTCAGTGGGAAATTTCATGGGTCAGTAAGATGTTGAATCCTGAGAGAAAATCCAGAATTACTCACATATTCTGATCAGATAGGATAACTTAGTTAAATTGAAGTTCTCAATACAACTGTTTTCAAATGTGGGATAGTATCATCTGAGTCACTATTCACATGTTTAAAAATGAACATTAAGATCATGGTCAATTAATCCGTTCATCCTCAACCACTTTATCATTCATGGAGTTATCTTCCTCTCAGGCTAACCATTGTTCATCCTTTCTTTCCTCAACATGTTAATCCAGATCCACCACCATCTTAATAATTATAGCCACCTTACCTCTCCATCCACCATAAGACACCACATGATGGGTTTAACTAGAAATAGTGAACCTTGTTTCATTACATCAAATATTAATTTTTTATCGTGAAAAATTCCTAGACATGGTCTTATTTCATTGGTATTTGGCATATATCAAACATCTACCTCCAGCAGCAAGCCTTGCCTTCCAAAGGAAGGTTAGAAAGGATTAAAAAATAAAATATGTATATATTTAATCAATTTGATATAATTTATGACTATATATATGTAATACCCATATACACTAGAATTTCTATTATTTATCTTATTTTAGACTCGATCTTTATGAACATTCATTCTTAGAATTTTATTTTATAATATATGTATTGTATTATTGTCAACGGATTCCCCATTCAAATATTAAAATTTCATTTTCAAGACTAAGTCCCACATAAGAAAGGAATGTATCTAAACCACTCAAAATATATATAATCATATATAGAGATCTCCCATGAGTTGTTGGGAAGCCCCTACCCAAGCTCCCCTCTTATTCAGTTATTTGTAATTTCTCTTCCATGTTCGGTATTATATAATCAAATTTCTAATCTGGTTCTGGTTTTTTAGTTTCAAGTAAGTGAAATGTTATTTTAAAAAAAAATATTCCATGTATATATTTCAGAAATATTTTTCATATTTTTTTGGAAAACTCTTCTTTTATAAGGGCATGGACATTTAAAATTACTATTTTTATATATTTTTAAGAACTATTCTATTTCAATAATTTCAAAACAATTTGTTTTTGATTTCATGTGTTATATATAATCCCTTTTCATTAAAGGGGATATTATGAAATTAATTTATCTCAATAAAACTTATTCCATGTATTCTAAATCCATTTTTTGTAGGGGAATTTTTTTTCTGATTATTTTTTAAAAAAACTAGTATTTTATCTCAGGTAATTACATTAAAACACACCTTTTAAAAATAAATTTCAGAAAATTTTATTATTAGTTTCATAATTCAATGGTTGATTTAAAATGATAAAAATTTATAATTTTATGTTATTTTATTTCATTAAAAGTATTTAAATATTTCAAATGGATTTAAATTTTTTTATCTGATGCATAAAATGTCATTTAAAATGTATAGATGTTGTAGATATGTATATGTACGACCATAAACTATGAATGTAACCAATAAATCAATTGCTTTTTTATTATGTCGGGATTTGGATTCTCTATATCCATGGATTTATTTTTTATAGATGTATATATATGGCCTCATATTTATAAATACATATTTATTGTGATATTTTTAAAATATATACTCAAAAACTCTAGTGAAAAAAGGGTCATGCTCAAAATATTATATGAAAAAATTCATCGCATAGACTATGTTAATATGATTATGAATTTTGAAATTAACTAAAACCTCCATGATAGGGTTGTACATAAACATCCTTAATTGTTCAAAGAAAACACATGGTTTTTTCTTTTAGTCTTAAAATGTATTTTTTTTTGAAAAAACACAATATTATTTTATTAAAGAAAATATTTCCAAATATATACAAAGGATGTTTATTTTGAAATTAAAGCAGTTTTTTATAAAGATATTTTTTTTCAATGTATTTCTAACTATATTTTGTTATTTATATTTTCAAAATCCTAGTTTTATATATTATTCAAATATTAATTATTTGTTGTAAAAAATTAATTTCAATGGAATGTTTTCAAAGGAATGTTTTCAAATGAAATTTTAATAGTATTTATAAAATTATTTTCATTGGTTTTTAAAACCAAATAATAGGAATTTTAATTCTCTCCCAATGATTTAAAATGTTTTTTATTGGCTCATTAGAAGTTACAATGGAGTTTATTCCCATTAAGAAGCTAGCACGAGTGAAGGAAAAAAAATTCTACATTTTATTCGTTTTAAATTTTTTTATGTTGTAATTTTCTACATTTTCCTCCAAAACCTAGATTGGAAGCTATCCTTATTCATTTTAATGGATTTTAAATTCTATGTTTCATTATTTAATAAAAAATATATTTCATTCCTTTTCATAGGATATAGAACTATGGTTCTTAGGCTATTACAAAAACAAGTTCACATGGTGTTATCCGAGGCACCCATCATATAATATGTATTAGCCTCAACCTTGATCTATATTAAGGATCAATCCTTCGTATATGTTGTACAGGGAACACCCATTTTACATATATTTCACAATTACCATATAAATTTTTTAAGCTATTTAATAACAAAACCTATTCACACTCTTTTAGACCCATATGAAAAGAACATTTGGATATCAAAATATCCTTTTTTATAAATAAATTTTTAAAATATGTATAATTTCACACGTAATAAATAAAACATTTTTTTTGAAAATAAACATGTAAAAATTTGAAGGAAAAATTAAATCATTGATGTTTAATAATGGTGGGATATTCTATTTGGGTTTTATATGTTAAACTGAATCATACCTTTTGTCTTTAATAAAAGTAATTAAAGGGGAACTTGAAATTATTATTTTCAAACAGATCCCCTTACCTTGAGTATGACTCATCACATATTTTCACTATATTAATAAATATTTAACTTATATTAAATATTTAGTATCATTAAATTTTTTTAATTTTATTATTTTTTTATTTTATTCACTACCATGTCATATATAATAACTTAATTATTTATGTTTATGCAGGTTTTTTGGTTGATATTTAGTTTATAAGTCCAAAATGACTTTGGTAGGATGAATATGGTCAAATATTTTATTATAACATAATCAATAGAATAATTATCAAATTTTTTTTTAATTTTTATACACCGACCATACTTTTAAATTCAATCAGAAAATATGGTTAAGAAAAATGCACTACACTACAATCATGGAGATGAGAGTTCGTACGTACGTCTAAGTAACATTTCCAATTTTCAATGATCATTTTCGAAAGAAGGTAGGTATTAATTTATATTTATATAATAATTATAATATCATAAATATAATATTAGTTCTTTAAATATACATATATATATCATCTGGGTGACCTGTTGTTGAAAAGAAAATCACATCACTTCTTGGAGGTGGTAGTCCACACCTATGTATGAACAAAGTTATTATTTGTTAGTGTATATAGTGTAAAGAAAAAAAATTATCTATTCACAGTGATAAATATTTAATGAATATCATATCTAATTATAAATTACATCATTATAATGTAGACATGAGAGACAGTATTTTAAAATGAATTACATCATTTCACGAGGCTATAGTCTGCCATATACACGAACAATCGTTTTATTTACTATTTGATTGAACTAGAATTGGATATAGAATTTAAAATTGCATATCACCATCTATGTATAATTAAGATATTGTTGTTGTTTTATAGTTAGGGTTAATTAATATTTTAGGAGTTTGAATAAGAAATAAAACAGAAACACTCAATCCAAAATGATAGAAATTCTTCAGACAACCTCTTTTACTTAACACCATAAGATAACTTTGGTTGCTTTTGTAACATATATAATTACCTATAATTAGGGTAGGTATTATATTATGTTATTTGGGTAGGTATTTTTAGATCCAAATTTGTTTTGATATGGGAAATAATGTTAATAAGAGAATCCCTTCTATAAGATAGGGGTGGGGAAATCATGTAATTTAACAAAATATAAAATAAATATAAATTAATTCTTTAGTATAAATAACTCAAAAGTGATTTTTTTCAAATATATGTGGAGTATGCATCAACATATTCCAATGAAATAATTTTTTAGATTGGTTTTGAACATTGTTTACCAATATCTTTTGATTTTAATCCCCCATCAACCCTATATAATCATACAATGGAAACATGGTTTTTTACACATTGTGGGTAATGATAGTTAATATAAATAGAAAAAATCCCATAAATAGACATATATTAATATTATAAATCATATCCTGATAATATGGATGAATATAATATATTTAGTTTTTTTATATTATTTAATGAAATATTATTTATTATAAAATATTATTATTGTTATTTTTTAGAACTATTCATTGAATTGATTATAATAACATAAATAAAAGAAGAAAAATTAATTTTTTAACATATAAATGAAATATAATTATCATATTTTAAATTATATTATTAAATTAATTATCTCTAATGATAGTAATTTTACAATTTTTTATAAAATTTATTTTATTTTTCTATTAACTGAATAAGATTTTCATCAACACTGTATAAATATTAAAGCTAATATTTATTCACTAAAAATTAAAAATAAATTATCTTAATTAATAAAAGTATTTAAGATAAAATTTCATATTTATAACATAAAATAATCTTTGGTTATCTATATGATTAAAATATTATTCTTATTAAAACAATGAGTGAAATTTTTGACTTTTCTATAAATAAAATATTAAAAAAGTCATAATCTCATTATAGTGGTAAAAAAATTACATATAACTAAATCATGGATGATAAGGAGAGAAATTAAATCATCCAATAAAATTATGGAAAATTTTTGTGTCATTTTAGTCCTTCTCATTTTTTTCTTGACATTGATTGCCTAATTTACTCGTTAACGTGGTAACAAAAATTACTAAAAGAATATTCATATTCACCAAAAATAAAATGTATATATTTAAAAAATTTGGGTCCACTGATTCAAAATATGGAATCCATTTTACAACCTCTAAAACATATAATTTATAAGATTTAATTTAATATTTTTCTAACAAGATACAATAAAAATTGTTTTTTAGAAAACTGTCATTTTCTAAATATATAATATTTTCAAACTAAATTAAATTTTAAAATTCATTTTAAAAAATATATGATCATTTTACAGGATGAAATGGAAATTTAAAAATAATTGAAAATATAATATTACTTTATAGATATTTAAATAAAAATACATGTTTCAATTATAAATTTGTATTTTCAATATTCAATAATAAATAATTTTTTCTAAAATTATAAAAACATCAACCAAAGATACTTTTGACATTATGAATTAAAAAATTATGTTAATTATTTCAACTAAATCATCTAAAATTCTTATAATTACATATAATATTCACTCATAAAAATCAAGAAAACCCATTTTCTGAAAAAAAACATATTTCTAATAAAAAAGAAATTACTGAAAATCGAGTGCTTATTTAAAAAATAATAATTAACACATTACGAAAGAGTGAAAAAATTATATATTTTATAATGTAGTTATTACAATTAATTTCCTCCAATTTAACGGGTATGTTATAATAGTCACATTTAGATAATAAAAACACACTGTTCATTTAATCTTGGTTTTAGTAACTTATACGATATCATGTATACACATTATTTAAATAAACTTGGGATATTAAATATAAATTCCAATATTTCTATATTAAATAATATGTTTATTAGTTTCCAATATTTGGGAGTGTATTATATTTTGTGTTTCAGGGTATGACTTATAGAATTCGTAATGAATTTACCACACTAATAAATAATTTATGAGTAGTAAATTTCATAAATTTACACTTAAATTATATAGTTTTTTTATTTTAATCATAATATAATTTTTTTTATTTTCCTCCAACACACACGCATAACACCATAGATAAGTTTTTAGGGAATACATAGTGAATAATTATAATAATCGTTATGGCATTCAATAAATATTTGTGAAAAATATACATATAAGACATTTTAGGAGATAATTTATTAGGTAACAATAATTTAAAATATAATATAATACTTGTATCTTTTGATGAAATTTTTTATACTCCTTATCCCATGTAATATGTTTTATTCAAATTCTTTAATATGTGTTTCTAGATTAACTCTAAAGTGTTTCTAGCAATTAAAAATTACTGAAAAATATAGAATTAAAAATTCATTTAATTGGTTCGGTGATTTGTAATATGTGCTTTCATTGAGATTTCAATATGGTTTTTCAAAAAGATTATAAATATTGGATTATTCTATAATATGTTTTTTCAAATTGAGTATAAATAGTTTTACTCCTTATCTTTGGTGTGTTTTATACCCTAATTTATAATTTATAAATTTGAGGTAGGTTTGTGATTATAATGTAATTTATTTATGTGTGTAAATATTGAATTCAACATATTATTTAGATTGGTTAACCTCTATTTTTGTTTGAAAGTAATTTGGTTTTATTGTTATAGGGTTGAGTTCCAATCTAACTATCATTTTCCAAAAGCACTGTCATTATCAATTTTGACACTATTTTTTTATCTATTTAATAATTAAATAAATTTTATAAAATATTTTTTGAATATTTTCATAACTAATGTGTAGTTAAAGATTAAAAATATTGGAAATAATTGTTGGAAGTGGGCTAGAAGTTGATGAATTGAAATCCCTCTCTTTGGAGAGTTAAAGGGATTCTTTGTAGTAAATAATTTTTATATTTATGTGTTTTAATAATTATTCTATAATTAAATAATAATTATTGATAGTACTATGATGATATATTAATTTTTAGTAATATATTTTCATTTCATATATATTTATTTGTTATATAGATATTGTTGAAAAAAATTTCTACAATAGTATAATGGCTGAATATATTTTATATATACTAGTTATAAATATTTTAACTGCAATATGGAGTGGAAGAGAAATGTTATATTTTTGAAATATTTTATGATATATATCTATAGTTAGTGGTACTTTTAACAGCCAATACCTATTTTATGGAACTTTTATCTTCGTCTTCTCATAAATAGTGGTTTAAACCACGACCAACTATTGCACATACCAATATATATGACCTTATTTAGCATTCATTTTCTAAACTAAAAATAATTTTATTAGTATAAGTTTAATAACCACTATTCAACATCGAAAAATATTACTTAATATTTGATATAAATACTTTTGTTAATTAATTCAAAAAATTAAGAATCATTTTCTATAACTTCCACAGATCAAGTAAATATTCAAATAAGTAATGTTTTCATGATGATTCTAAAAAATATATAGGAAAAAATTATAACTTCAATGGAATAAACAATTAATTAACAATTAGATAAGGTTTGTATGAACAACTGAAAAATGATATAACAATGGTAAAAATGTCTTGTAATCATAAAAAATATTTTTAATAGTCCTATTTTCTATAGTGAATGAAATATGTATACCCAAAGATACAAAAAATTTCCTCCCAAATTAACCTCATAGAATGAATCATTTAATCTTATATAGGGAATTTGTTATGACCCTCCTTCTCCAGGATGAGGGAAGGGATAAAAAACTGCCATACCCTTCCTTCCTCAAGTTCAACTAGAGATAATGACCCATGAGTCCCGCCTTCAATAAGCCCTAGACTGGCAACTAACACCAAGGTTATAGAATCACATGTAATATGGAATGAATTACCATTTTATTTAGTAGGATGGGGAGATGCGATGGTAAAAACTCAAAAAACTACAAAACTGAAGGTATGAGTGAATCGAAAACCCATTCCCGTATGCATGTTCAAAGATAAACCTATACAAGTGTAAGAAAATCCAAAGGGAATCTACCACAAGAAAGAAAAAACAATGGAAATTGTCCAGAAGTTTGATCTAGTACGGTCCCACATAGTCCATGAAGTCCTCCTAGAAACCTGAAAGCAGTTTTATATATGTAGCATGAGTATACATGTATACATAGTAGGGAAAACCAAAAGCTCTTGTGAATAAGTGGGAGGAATTATAATGCACTATGATAAAGTATAGGTAACCAAAACACCTAGCAAGGAAACTATTCACCGAGCCTTACCAAGTCGCACTCCCAAAATAACACAAGTCATGTAAGTAATAGTAATTACACATTGATAATTGGGTACCCCGAACCACTTTCCCACTAGTTAATGAAGACATCCTATGCATTAGACCTCCCTAACCATTTTCACTGCAGTCCCAATGCCGCCCCAATAACAACTATATGGGCCACCACAACCACGTATCCTACCCGCAGACTCTGGGGCCAACACAACCACACATCCAGCCCATAGACATCTGTGATACCAAAACCATACATAACCTTTCTCATAGACACTTGGGTAAGAACAACTACTGCTATGCTTGAAGACACCTTGGCCCCATCCTTAAGACACTTGAGAAGCAAACCTACCCACATACACCTTGGCCAACCACCACAACATTCCATGGTCGAAGATTATTAAGCTAAAAAATGGACCTTAGGCCATCACAACCTTCCCGAATAGGGTTGGGATACTAGAAAGAGGGAGAACAATAGAGCTAATAACCATCCACTTAATAGTATGTTAGAACAAATACCATCTCCCATGAAATGGGGGTGTTGGGCATGAAATGATCAACTTGGGTGAGGTGAGAATAAGAAAAACAAAAACTAAATTTATATGTACTGGTAAACAAGAAATCATCCCAACCTAAGGGTTCCAAAACCATTCCAAACAAAAACACACTCATTACTATTAATTCATAGAAAAGCACAATAACTACAATTAGAGAAAAAATCATTCTTGGAAAAACATTACACATTGAAACCATTATAGTTTTCATATTTATGTGATTCCATTTAAATAATTATCCACTATAGGGAAACTAACACGCATATCCACATGCCAAGGAAGAAAAATCATCCAATTAGTAATTTTAGAATTCACACCCAGTTCTCTGGTAAAGTCATAACAACAAAAGGGGTCTGTGAGGTCCCTCAAAGTACTGGAACCAAAATAATCTCCTACATAAGACCCCACAGGGACCCAAATACACAAACTAACAATTTCACAATAGGGGATCCCATCCCCATCCATTTCACATCACATGCATGAAGCAGAATAACAATACATATCACCACAACAGAGCTAGGGAGTTTTCAAATTTTAAAAACACCATTCATTAAGTTGCTCTTTTCTATTTGGATAAATGGGGTGATCACACAAGTATTCTTGTTCATTGATAATCCATTTATTCAACCAAATTTATGTGATTAACCAATTTCTAAGGTATATCCATTCAATAACTATATCCAAAAAATATAGGCTCATTAGTGCGCAAAAAGGACCACCAATAATGACAATTTTTTATGGACATAAGACCAAATAATTCACAACATATAAGAAAAGTTAGAAGAGTAAATAAAAATCATAAAACACACCCCTTAATTCCTTATGTTATGGTTTCATCCATCCCCAAATGAACATTATCGTACCCACCCCGCATGATACACTGTAAATAGAGACAATGGAAAATCATACTTATATTATCAATGACTGAACTTTTCACCTCGTACTATGAACTAGGGTTGAGTGACTTACAGAGGAAGAAATCCAAGGATATAAAGAGTGGGTTAGAAGGGCTCCATCACGGGTGGCCAACTTCCCTCTATAAGAGGGACTCCAACGCACAAAGAAAAGGAAAAGAGACCAGGGAAGAAGAAGATATTGGGTGATAAAAGTTCAGATACTGGAGTTATGGGATATGAAATCTTGAACGGATTTAAAGGAGGATCGTGGTTTCACAACGTGATTGTATGGTTACACAAAATAAAATTAATTGTTATTCAATAATTCTGATCATAGATGTAGAGATAATAGTTTTGAGTTAATGGTATTCCTTTAAATATAGGAAAACACATAATAGGGGTGGAACTGGAATTTATGGTAAAAAGGGGTGACACAAAGGAAAAATACTCAAGTTTTGGTAACACAAGGTTTTTAAAATTAATTGGGGTTTAAACCATTTTACACAGGATTTAAAATAACATTGAAATGGTATCAAAACACTTTTAAGTCAAAAGATATGTTATGGGAGTAGAACTAGAAAAAGTATAAAACTAGAAAAAAGATAAGTGTGGCACACCATTTGTTGAGACACCATAATAGTTCCACCCTCATGGTTCCATCGATTTGGTGAACACCACAATTGGTGCCACTATTTTGGCATGTGACCATGACTGTGTGACTGCTACGCTGCCACCATCACAGTGTTTCCATAATCGGGGCCACCATTTCAGTGGAACCATATAATGGAACCATATTTTTAGAAAACATCATAATGAGTCAATGATGGTCCCCAAGAAAATACAAACACTTTAAATTTGGAAAATTAATGGACTAGGAGGGTATGATCCATTACATCAGATACCCCTCAAACTATTCATTTCCTTGAGAATCAAAGAGTAAACCCAAGGAAAAGAGAGGGGTTTGAACAACCACCTCATAAGATTCCTCTCAGTAGTAAACCTCCTTGACATATAGGAACACCTCTACCTCATAATGATCAACATTAGAGGCACTACCGCTCCCCTACCTTAATAATTCACAAAAAAAATGTAATGTTCATACCATCTAGTCCTGTGGAGTAGGGATTCCCTTCCTCCATGTCATGATACTATCCTCTTTGTGGGGCACTAACTCGCCAACATGGGCTTATTTACAACACCTTAATGAGTCTTGATTAGTGATTAGGTCCTCCCATCCCCACATTTAAGACTCGACACATTTAGAGACAAGGGAAACAAACCATTTCATAGTTAACAAGGTCAAGAATTACATCACAGTCAAGAACAAAACAACGTAGAACCAAACTCAATACAGCTATGGGTACTCAGTGCACATCTATGCCTCCTGTTCTAGGTACACTCCTCAAGGACTTCATTCCTCTATAAAACATGTAACAAGGGAATGGTTCATCCACAAATCAATTTCTCCCCATGATCTTGGATCCTCATTGGTCACTCTATTAATGTCTTTTCGTCCTTGATATCCAGCTTTCCCTAGTCGGTGACTTTCACATCATTTTGTAGATACTGACAGAGTTAAGACACATGGAAGACATCACGAACCATCAGGAAAGATGGTTTTTGATCCCGCTAATAAGACACTTCACCCACCCACTTCTACACCTCGAAGGGTCCAACAAACATGGGAGAAAGGTGATTTCCCCTGTCGAACCCCATTTTCTACGTAGAGGGGAGACCTTCAAGAACATGTGGCCCCCAAAATCAAAATCCACGGGGATCCTCCCATGATCGACTTGTGACTTCTTCTGGTCCGGATCTTCCTTCAACCAATCCTGTACAAGACAAACCTTCTTTACCATGCCCTGTACCAACTATGGGCCATGAACCCCTACTTCCCCGACCTCTGACCAACACATGGGTGAGCAACACGGTCTCTCGTACAAGGCTTTGAATAGAGAATTCCAATGGTAGATTGATATCTATTTTTGTAGGAAAACCCTCCCATAGGCAAATGTCACACCAACGTTCCCCGGAAGTCCAAAACACATTCCCATATCATATCTTCCAATGTAAGGATGGTCTGCTCCATCTTCCCATCTGTCTTGGGGTGGAAAGAAGTGTTGAGGCCTAGATGGGTTTCAAAATCATGTTACAATCCCTTCCAGATCCATGAGGTAAACCATGTATCCCGATTCGATACTACGGACTATAGGACTCCAGGAAACTACTCCACCTTGTCCATGTACCTCTGTGCTGAGGTATCCACCGCACTCGACTCCTTGATTGTAAGGAAGTGGGTTGATTTCGTTAGCCAATCCACCACTACCCAGATAACATCACATCCTCCTTGAACCCTAGGTAGTCCTATGTTAAAATCCATCAAGATTTTATCCCACTTCATCTCAAGGAAATATAAATTCTGAAATAGACCGCCTAGAACACGGTGCTTAGCCTTCACTGGTTGACACACATAGCACATTTCCACGAACCCCTCCACTGCACGTTTCACCCCGGTCCACCAAAACCAAATCCTTAATATTCAGTACATCATGGAAACATGTGGTTGTTCCTCCAGGGGGAGTTGTGGAACTCAACAAGAACTTTCTCGTCAATTTCCACCAAGATGAATAACTTTCAATGAAATAAAATCTGATTTTTTCTGTCTCTCTTCCATTCTTCTAGATCATTTCCTTGGATATCATGATCGTGCATCACTTCAGGCTATATTTACCCCCACTGAGACTCTTATACCTAGTGCAATAGAGTGGACTACACTATCATTTTGAACAGATAACCTCTTCTTTATTCCACCCTTTCATAAAGGTGTAGGCATCAAACTCCTCCATTGATTTCCAAGCATCTGCTTATTCTTGAACTATATCCTTCTATGAATTCTTTCTCAAGGAATCTTCCACCACATTACCCTTTCATGAGGTGTAAGAAATCTCGAAGTCATAGTCCTGAATAAATTCCATCCACCCCCATTGCTGTAAGTTCAGGTCCCACTGGGAGAAGATATACCTCATGCTCTTATGATCCTAAAAGAAAACGAAGCATTCCCCAATGAGGTAATGCCACCACAAATTCAATATGAACATGACCGTTTCTTGCTCCATATTGTGGGTGTTATAGTTATTATCATGGGAACATAACTTCCTATACCTATAAAAGATCTCCCCTAGTAGTTGCATTAGAACAAACCTCAATCCTAGGCCAGAATCATCGTAGAACACTTCATATTCTACCCCTTATTCTCGCACCCTCAGCACTAGGGCACAAAACAAATTCCCTTTTAGATAGATGAAGGCATCATGGAACTTCACACTCTAAACAAAAGCCTGGTCTTTATTGGTCAAGCCTGTCAAATGTGCTGCAACCTAGGAGAAGTTGGGAACGAATATCCAGTAGTAACCCACTAGACCTAGGAAACTACAATACTCTTCCATGTTCTTGGGTGTTTCCCAAGAAACAACCGCTTAGACCTTTAACGGCTCCAATAATATTCCCTGTTTGAACACCATGTGTCCAAGGAAGTGCACCCCTTTGTCTAGAACATGAACTTGGACAACTTCTCGTAGATATGGTGCTGTTGAAGGACCTCTAAAACCATCCTCAGATGCTCGGAATGATCCTCCAATGATCTTGAGTATATCAAGATGTTTTTAATAAACATGACTATGAACCAGTCTATATATTCCCAGAAGACAATGTTCTTGAGCCCCATTAACCTAGCTGGTGTGCTTGTAATGAAGAATGACCTAACCACAAACTCAAAGTTCCCCTATCTTTACTTGAAGGTAGTCTTATATATCTGACCCTACTTCACCCTCAACTAGTGATTTCATGACCATAGTTTGATCTTGTAAAATCATACTTCCCCCTTCAGCTGATCAAAATGGTTGTCGATCCTCATGAGGGGGTAATAGTTCTTGACCGTCAACTGGTTCAGCCTCCGGTAGTAAATACAGATCCTGACACCACCATCTTCCTTCCTTGAGAACAAGACTGGATCACCCCATGGTGATGTACTCGGTCGAACAAAACCCTTCTTCATAAGATTTTCAATATGAATCTATAACTCCCGCTACTCAAAAGGCATCATCTGATATGGAGCCATCAAAATCAGATATGAACTAGGTTATAAGTGTATCCCAAACTCAACACCATGTTGAGGGGAAAGAGTCACCACCTCTCCAGGGAATAAGTCCATGAACACACTTATGATAATCGGGATATCCTTTATCATTGTATCTACCAACTCCACTAACAACTGAGTTAATAACGAAATAAGGGGATCCACTCAATAGATTCCCTTTTGGAAACCCCACTTGCTGATGAAAATCACATGTCGTCTACCTATATCTAAAAGAATGACCATTCTTCAAAAGTAGTTTATAATGGAATGACATAGAGAAAACTCAATTAATGACTAAAATGACATCATACGGCTACATCTCTAGCAAAAGAAGGTCCCCACAAGAATTATGTGCCCCAAAATCAGTCGGAATCCCTAGAAAACATAATAAGATGGTCTGACCTTCGACTGGCGTACTAAAAACTAGGGTCACATGACATATCTGTAAATTTAGACCTATAGCTTAAGATATAATGGGTGAAACAAAGTAGTTTAAAGATCTTGAATCTAATAATGTGTAGGAAAGAGTTCTAAACAAGATGATCGTACCTCGAACTAATTTTGGACCTACCGGAACTACTACCTATACGGCATATAACTACCCATGACCAGCTTCTTTACCCCTTGGATGTCAGCCGCCTCCCCAACCACACCCTGTTTGAGGTATTTATGACGTTCTCTGAGGTCAGCCTCCTCCTCCAATGTTTTCTCTCGGAGGAGCGAGAGCTCGATGTCCCTGCTACTGCAATTGAAAGGGCCTAGCTTGAACTACTACTGCTGAGGTGGGCCCTGAACTGTCCACCCCCACTGTAATATACTAAGTCTGGGCACTAATTCCGAAGGTTCCCACAACTGCCACAAATGAAGCATCTTGGTCCTGGGCCCGCAAAGAAAGGGAATGAATTGGGAGATCAAAACTGAATTGCTGGGGCCTGCTCCCCACTAACCGAAACCTAGATGGCCATGATGTTGGAGGCCTTCTACTGACAACCTTCCCATTTGATGAGCCCTATTTTCTCCCCTCTTGTAGCACACCTCCCAGTGTGGGAACTCTCTCCACCACTTCATCCTTCTTCTAGACATCCATGTATGTCAGTATTGTGAAGGTAGTAACAACTTACTGTGGAGAAGGTCAGAGTGCCTCCCCTAAATGTCTCACCTGAGACTCCTATTCTGAAAAGAGGTCTGGAGAAAAACAAAGGAGATCCTTAAACATGATCCCTAGCCCCCTCAATGACATACTCCCCTTTTGAAGGGAGAGTATGTCCTACCTCTTCCCATCCTTCATCGTAGAAGAAGGGAATTAAACCAGGAACTCCTTCTCATAGTCAAACAACAAAATCTCATTGTCCATCCTCTCTCCAAGGCAGAGCATCCACCACGGGCATGTTACTCCCCTAATCTAACAGACTACCAATAAAACCCTATACTCAGCCGAAGCCCAGATCAAGCATAAAGCTATCACTAACTCTTCGATCCCACTTTGGATCTCTATATCCAAGATAATACTTTTATACTTTCCAAGGGTCTGCCACTGAAAGGCACAAAGTGACTTCTGCCACTGATCACCCTCCTCCTATTGATCAGTCCTCCACAGATCATGTAGATCAGTATCCTGGTCCTCGATCACCGGCACTACTCGTGGTCATCGTCTGGGTGCCATAGCTCTTAGGTGAACAAGGAATTCCTAAGTCCGAGTAGTGTATAATATTTATTTTAAATTTTCTTAAGCTTTTTATTTATTTAAATTCAAATAAAACACACAAAACCAAGTAATTATGATGCATGTACCATTCCTAGGGTCTCTATCCTACAATCAGTGTAGCCTCACAAGGTCATTCTGTAGGTCTAGATTTGTTTCATGGAATCACGGGGGGCCTTAAAATCCTATGTCATAGCTAGTCTTCACTGGCCTATTTTGTGCACCAATATTTCCTAAAACTGTTTCCCTACCATCCCATGCAATCCTTACTATGCCTAACCCTAAGCTCTATCATATCTCTCAACTTACCTTTGATACTATTCTATCATGACCCACCTTCACCAAGATGAGGTAAGGGATAGAAAACTACCAGAACCTTTCTTCTTTAAGATGAAGGAGAAATAAAGACCCTTGAGTCTCGCCTTTAATAGGCACCAAAGTAGATTCTAGCACAAAGGGTATATAATAACATATAACATGGAAAGAATTAACCTTTTTTATTTGGTAGGATTGGAAGATACGATGGTAAAGAAACACTAAACTCCAAAGTTAAAGGTAAAAGTTAATCCAAAACCCATTCCCATATGCATGTTCAATAATAAATCCATACAAGTACATGAAAAATCCAAAGTGAATGTACCAAAAGAAAGAATACATCAATGAAAACTGTCCTAATGTCCAAGACAGTATATTCCCTCATAGTCCCTAATGTCCTCCTAGAAACCTCAATGTAGTTTTATATACATAGGGGGAGTATACAAGAATAATCAGTAGGGAATAACAAAACCTCTCATGCACAAGTGGGGAGACATTCTAATGCCCCATCAGAAAAAAGAGGTTACCAAAACACCTAGAAAAAAACTATTCAACCATCCTTACCAAGGAAGACTCCCAAAATAATTCAAGTCAAGTAAGTAATAGTATTAGCCCATCGATATTTGGGAACCCAACACCACATTCCCACTAGTTATTAAAGAAAACCCATGTGTGAGACCCCCAAGCCATTTTTACTAAAGTACCACTGCCACACCAACAAAAACATTATGGGAAACCACAACCATGTATCCTGTCCAGAGAAACCTGGGCCACCAAAACCACACATCCTACCCATAGAAACCTGGGCCACCATAACCATATGTAACCATTCCCATAGACACCTAGGCCAAAACAACTACTGCCACACCCGAAGACACCTGGGCCTCATTCTGAAGACACATGGGAATCAAACCTTCCAGCACACACCGGGTCCATCCACCACAATATTCCCTGCATAAAGAGCCTTGGGCTAAAAATTGGACCTGAGGCCATGACATCCTTCCCAAAGAGTCTTTGTTTACTTGAGAAAGGGATCTGAAAGGATCTAACAACCACCCACCCAATATGATGTTGGGAAAACACCCTCCCCCATGAAATGTGGGTGTTCAACATGAAGTTCTCTACATGGGTGGGGTACAAATAAGAAACACAAAAATAAATTTATACATATATGTAATCACAAATTTATCCCAAACTAAGGGTCCCAAAGCCATTTCATATGCAAATACCTTCATTACTATTAATTCATAAAAAAGCACAACATCCACAACTAGAGCCCAATTCATTTCTAGAAAATAATTCCCCATTGAGCCCATTCATGTTATCATATTCAAGTGACTCCATTTAAATAATTATTCACTACTAGGAAAATAACAGGCATATCCACAAAACAAAGAATGAGAAATAGTCAAAAAGTAATCTAAGTATTCACTCCTGGTTCTCTGGTAAAGTGAAAACAACAAAAGGGCTCTCTGAGGTCCCTCGGAGTATTGGAAGCAAACCAAGGACTAACATACCACCCACATGACCCAAAATCCACAAACCAAAAATTTCACAATAGGGGATACCATCCCCATCCATTTCACCTAACAAGAATCATGATGAATGACAATAAATATCACCAGAACATAGTAAGGGAGTTTCCAGATTTTAAACATACCATTCATTAAGTTCCTCCTTTCCGTCTGGTGAATTGGGATGATCACACTTGGATTGTTATACATTGGTAATCTATTTAATCAACTGGGTTTATGTGGTTAACTAGTTTCCATGTTATATCCATTCAATCATAGGATTATCCAGAAACCATTGGTTCATTAGTGAAAAATAGAGTACCACTAATACTTACAATTTTTTGTTGACATAAGTCTGTATAATTCACAACATATAAGAAAAGATAAAAGAGTACATCAGCTCCATGAAACATTCCCCTTGATTCATTAAAAACAATTTATTATCTTCATTATTGTATTGAGTCATCCATCCCCAAAAGAATAGTATCATACCCAACCCACATTATACATAGAAAGGTGAGACGAAGGAAAAACATACATGGATGATCAATGAACGAAGTGATCTCCTTGTTCCCAAAACTAGTGTGGCATGACATGCAGAGGAATAACTCCAATGAGTTAAATAGTGGATAAAAAGGGATCCACCACGGGCACAGAACTCATCTTTAGAAGAGGGACTCTGACGCACCATAAAAAGGAAAAGAGACTGAAGAAGAAGAAGATCTCGGGTGATAAAAGTTCAGATTCTAGAGTTACGAGATATGAAATCTTGAATAGATTTAAAGGCATACTGTAGATTAACCATGAGATTGGATGGTTACAGATGATGGAATTAATTGTTATTCAATAATTCTTATCGAAGAGGTTGAAATAATGGTTTTGATTTAAATTTTTTCGTTTAAATAGAGGTAAAATAATAACAGGGGTGGAATTGGAATGTACAAGAAAAAAGAGTGACACTGAGGAAAATGCCACAAATAGTGGTAACCCAAGGGTCACCTAATTAATGGGTGTTTAAAAAATATTTTACTGAAATTAATAGTTCTTTGGAAGGGTATTAAAACACTTTTACACCAAAAGGTACATTATGGGAGTGTAACTGGAAAATGTCTAAAACTAGAAAAAAGGGTGGGGCACCGTTTGGTGAGACACCGTAACGGTGCCACTAGTTAGGTGGAACACCGTAAGCGGTTCCACCAATTCTGTGTGCGATCGAGACAATGTGACAACTATAGTTCTATTGTCACGGTGTTTCTGTGACCGATGCCACCATTTTTGTGGAACCAATTAGTGGAATTGAGTTTTTGGTAAACTCTTTAATGAGTCACTAATGGTCCCCAGGATACCCTGAACACAAAAAATTTGGAAATGTAATGGTCCAAGAGGGTCAGAGACATTACATAATGGCATACAATACATACAGCCAATGAAAAATAAAATACTAAACCATTAAATTATAAGCCATTCATATTCCACCCTTTTGATATAAGTGAAGACATCATATTCTTCCTCTTTGATTCCATATAGAAATGCATGAATTTTTTATTTCAATAATATCACTATCATCTTACCTATAAAAGACACATTATTTTTTATCTATAAAACATTTCAACAAAAATCTAAAAAGTATAGATAAAAATTCACAACTTTATAAAACACCATGAAAAAAAGTAGTAATATTTAAGACCATATTCTTGACCAATCTGTTTTTTATTTTTTCTTCTCAATTTAGAACCATTCATACTCAAATCATATTGACCTTACCCAAAGACAAATACTATAAATTCTCATCAAATTTTCATTGATCTGAATATATATTTCTAATATTATATTAATAACATATAATTACTAAAAATCATAGGAAATAATAATATTTACTCTTATATTAATAATTATTTATTATCTTTAGCATTTAAAAATTCTATGAATCCTCCCACCATCCCCTCAAAATATATATTATTTCTCGAAAAATATAAAATATTATGAAACAAAATTATATTTATTTTAATAAAAAATAAAAGACTTTTCATCAAATATCTATCTAATATTTACCAAGATAAAGCTTCCAGTGATTCCAAATTTCATAAATATACTTAAAAATCCCTAAAACATTATAAAATTATCATATAAAATTACAATACTTGTCTTATATTTTTATTATTTTTTATAGATAGAAAAAATATATTTGCTATTATATCTAGATCATTATCCCTAAAATACATAATAAGAATTAATAAAGTAAAATATGAATAAATTTTTCATTTTTAAATAACCACTAAATTAGCAATGATTATTTATTTCTTACATAAATATTATTAATCTAATTTAAAACATTTATTCCCAACACCACTTTACTATGTTATAGATTGGATGTTCTTTTTGAAATTTTAAACTATCTAACATTTACATCATATAAATGGTTCAACATGTGAACCATGTGATAATGTTATTGAATCATAAAATAACATATTTATACAATAAAGTTTATTTTTTATTAATAATACTATATAATTTTTTATCCAAAATAGAAAAAAACATTTCATCCCTGTACAAAATCAATTGTTCAAATACTCAAAAACTCTAAATAAAATCCATCATTCATGTTAATTTATATCATACATTTTCCTTCATGGGTATAATTATTTCCCACCATATCAAAATGTATATCTATAAATTGTTTCACAAATATTATATTCATTTTTATTCCCAAGATATGGAATCTCCATGTTTTTACAACATTCTATTTTATTTGTAATGGAATATTTCTAATGTAAAAGGTTTCTATAATTAATATATTATCATCCTTTTAGGAACCCAACTATTGATTTTGAATAATTATTCGTTCCTCTTTAATACATAATTTTTTTCCATTTATTATTAATCTTATTCTTTATCACCTTATGACTCGTGTTTTTATCCTTATATTTCACACTACTATAATGGAGTTTGTAATAGAGTCTCCCATATGCTTCTCTACATCCCATAACATTTTGAGGTTGTCATGTTACCGATTTTAATTTTATTCATTCTATAATTGGTGATGAATTGATGAAATATCCATGAAAATGATTGAAAGATAAAATAATTAACTATATGAATCCTCATAGGTAATTCCATCCTTTTCAAATCTTTTAGGTACGCAATGATATTGATTAGATGATTAGAAACCGATGCTCCCAGTGACATCTTATACTGAAATAATGCATTTGAAAAATCATAATTCCAATTACTTTTTTTTACAAATAACTAAAAAGATCTATATTATCATATTAATTTTATAAATTTAAATATATAAAAATAAATATAATCATTAAAAAATAACTACAGTCCCTCTTACACTTACTATAGGAATTTTTTTCTATTTACCTAGATTCATTGGTACATGCCTTTTTTGTCGTTTCTACTCATAAACATATAATTTTTCATGAAACATGAGGAAAATAATAAATTTATAATATGAATCATAAAATATATATTTTAATATGTTTTACAATTTTTAAATAGGTCACTTGAAAAGATTTTATGAACTAGTATTTTGGTCCCTTTAAAACTATAATATAAAAATTTATCGATTGAGTATCATGTTTGAAAAATGTAGTCAGAAAATAAATGTGACGAATATAATTTAAAAAAATGATAAACACTATGTAATATATATTTCTAGAATAATATCCCTATTTCACTTTGATTTGGTTCTATATTGATGTAACTGTCATTGTATATCTATTTATAAAGATAATCATACCAATAATATCATATTTAACTCTTGGATAGTTGATTAAATAAAAACATGATAAAAATCATCTAATGAATTATCCCAAATCAATTACTATATTAACATAATGGATAATTTCACTAATACATGTGTGACCCAAGTCCCAAATCAATTACTATATTAACATAATGGATAATTTCACTAATACATGTGTGACCCAAGTCCTATGTTTAGATGTAAGCACATTACTACTGTAGTTAGTTTCACCCTTTATTCCTTGCACAAGATATTCTAGAACATAAATATTTAGATGACGGAGTTATAGATGAGTGTTTAATTTGGATGGAATTATATATCTTGATAATTGATAAAGGTTTAAATTATCTTACAATTTAATACAATCATTCCATGAAATCCCCATATATATGTTTACCTTTTTATAATTTTTTATACATATCATTATTTTAAACAGTTTATCATGTTACATTATTTTAAATATATAACTATTATAAAAAAGTAATTTTTTTGTTACCAAGAGTCACTAAAAATATTTTATAATATTAAAATAGATATCATAACATAACTAGACCAATTAATGACTGGTGACCCAATCAGTGTCACCTTTTGATATAAGTTCTACCTCCTCACATGCCAGAGCCTTTTGGTTATTAGAGAGGGTCTAGTAATTCTATTTTGGATGAATATTCCTTCAATATCACAATATATAATAAAATGTAAATTACTAAACATCAATAAAAAAATTATAATGAAAGTATATATAGGTAATTATAATAGGAATCTAACCATAAGAAATAACCTCTCTATACTTTATCAAATTCAGACAAGATGGAATATAGTCATACATTAATGAAAGGGCACCCCATGGATAGGTCATATAGAATATATAAATTAAATACAAAGTATATAAAATTTAGATACTGAACTATTATTGAAAACACCATAGACTCATCTTTATAACCATATTGAGATTCCTAATCTCGTTAACATGTACTCTACGATCACCCATAACCTACATGTCAACCATAAGGTATATATATGAATAAAGGTTATTATAAACTGTGTAATAATAAAACTCATCATGAAACAAAAAATAGAGTCCCAAATATAAACTACTAAATTACATTATACATGTACTAAATAAAATATAGTTGTAAACCTCACAAGCATACCCCAGTTACACCATGGGTACTCAAGAAGTCATCAAAATTGTAAACTCATTACTTATTTGAATAGTGTTTAAATGAGATGATGCGCCCATAGGTCAATCATATGATGAGATTGAATGATTCATCATGAAACATTACAACAATTTAGGTGAATACGTTATCACTAATACCATCCCTAGGGTGAATAATGTATGAATGAAAAACATCCTATTTTTTGAATGATGTATTACTGAATCATAATCCATATGTAGATGATCTACCCCCTAAATAATCTCCCAGATGAATGATCTATCATGGAAATATAATCCCTAGGGGAAATGTCATAACATTTAATCCCAGTCCTCAAGAAAATGATATACCTATGTATATAATACCATAATGTGAAGGATCTTTCACGAAATATTAATCCCCATATAAATTATTTATCATTGTATATAATCTCCCAAGGTGAATGACCCGTCAATGAATCACAATACTTATATTAATGACATATTACTATATATAATCACTCATGGGGAATTATTCATCACCATATCAAAATTCCCATATGAATAACCTATCACCATATGTAATTTCCCTAGGTAAATGTTACATCATCAAATCACAATATCATAGGTTAATGATGAATCAAATGGGGAATAATTTATCACCAAACAAGACAATAGTTTAATGTTTAAAAACTAAAAAAAATATTCCAAGATGAATGATATATCACTAGTAACACACACAAGGTGAATTAATCATAAAAAATATATATAATTAAACTATTTACAACTATACTATTGAATAAAACATAGAATATACTAGCTATGGTGAATGAGTTATCACTATTGACATTGGTCATGGTAATCCAATTCATCAATAGGTTCCCCAAACAAGTTATATAGTGTTCCTACTACCAATGAACAAATCCTAACATTTAAGAGACACAAATTTAGATACAAAACCATCACCTGACTTGCAGGATTAAGGATGTAAATGGAAGTCATCATATTAAGTCCCATTTCAAAGGTGAAATCACCCATTAGAATAACAAATATATGAAATCACATCATCATGTTACAAACAAGGATGACTATTAGGGCTCATGACCCATGTTAGGGACAAGGATACTGCTCATATATTCATTCCCTAAGTATAAAGTATTTATCCCTAGGAATTGGTCTAATTAGTGACCAAAAGGACATATATAATGATTAAGGTTACTATTATGATCTAGATAGTATATATAAATCCTTTAAAAATTAAGGAATAAATTTTTTTCCATACCATCACATTATTACAAACCAAACTATGCACACATCCCATGTGACCAATACTAGATAATCCATAGGCTCAACCCTATCCACCTCTGTTAATCAAAATCACATATCAAGAAAAACCTACCAAGGTATCTAGATCCATCACTCTTTGTCAGACCACTCAGTGGGCTATATCCCACTTCAATGACGCTCTCATGTACAAAAAATAAGAATCAGTATCAAAATAACGGGCACATAACACCTATAATTTCTCAAATATCAAAATAAATTCCCTATAATTACCTCACATTGGAGAACTCACTCGCGTGTCTATCTCCGTTCACTCATTCCCACTCATCCATTATTATAGCCCATATAATTTACACATAACTATATATAAGAGTATTATTAGACACCACATACCTCAATAATGGAGTTATATCTCCAAAAACACACTCGAGCCCTGAAAAATAAGTTTATCTAAACCCAAATCAACAATTTAATACTTCCATGAGTCCCTAACTATATAAAATATAAATTATATGTAATTATACAGACATAAAATTAATTTTCATAATTAATATAAAACAAATTAATTTAGGAATAATTGAATACAACTATCTTAATGATCATACTCATATAAACCTCATGGAATGAGGTGTCACTCACTCCCAACATTCACCTATGTCCACTGCTGACCAAAATCCCTGACATTCGATACCAAATCTACAAAAAATTAATTTAAATTCTATATAAAACTAAATAACAACTAGTTATGTTTCTAACCTCAAATGAAATAATATATATCAACATTTTTTTTGTATTCATAGAGCCTCCTCTAATATCCACTAATATAATCCCACTCAAACAGACACAATTCCACCATGTTATAGAAGAATCACTGAATTATATAATCCCAATCTCACTAAATTATAAGAATAATGGAATGATGACCAATAAAGATAGAAAAATCAAGGAACATACCTCAATATATGGGTAGAAACACCAGTAATCAAAAAATATTAATAGAGTATAAAAGATAGGGATAAAATGAGGAGGTGGTATCTCCACCTTTTTATTGATTATCTAAAAAAGAACTGTTACACCCCATGATTTTTCCTATATATACTTCCCTCAAATATAAAGTGTTCAAAATCTTTTACCACATGCAACAAAAAACTAGAACATGTTGTGGCATATTAGATTATGATTTTTATGAATATCATAAGAATAATAATACCTATATTAAATAAAAACATTACTCAAATAAAATATCTTACATTTAGGGAATACATAATTATTATAATTTAATATTAAAAAGGATTTTTTTTCTCAAACAAATTTTTTTTCTAATAAATTTATTTACATCATTAATAAAATAAATTTTAAAATTTTAAAATATGATTATAAATTAAATAATATATAATAATTCTTTAAAAAATAAATTGATATGAAATAACACCAAGAACACATAAACTAACATGTCTCAATAGAATCATATTTTATTTATATTTTTTAATATCATTTATAAAAAAAAATTATAAAAAATTATATTTTAATTCCTAAATTTAATTTGATTTTTGAACAAAACATGATAAATTATCTTGTGATGAATTTTTCATATTTTTCTAATAATATTGGCCTTTTGGTTAATAGTGAAAAATATTATTTTTATAATTACCATAGTGTTCTTGAATCAATTATGATCTATGCCTCACATAATGATTTTATAAAATATTTTTCTTGGCCATAAATAATTTTAGGTGCTGTAATTATTCATAAAAAATACACTTTCAATTATAAAAAACTCACGTATAACATTTTGAATTTTATGTAATCTTTTATTTTAATAAAAACTATTTTCTCTTTTACTTTTAATTATAATTTAAAAATTTATAATTATGGTTTTACATTATTTTAAATCCACATGAATATTAATTGAATAATGATAAAAAAATAAATCCCATTTAAATCAATACACTTCATTATTGTTTCCCAAACATAAATTTTCTTCTTAAAAAAATTACTTTTTTTATAAACATGTTTTTATGTGTTACTTTGGAGAATGTTGAAATTATTTTTAAAAAAAATTATTAAATATATTTGGTAAAATAACTTTTATATATATTTTCAATTAGGTCTAAATTATGTAGTAAAATAAATTTTATATTCAGTCATTAAAAGTAAATTACATAGGTCATAATTACTTTCTATAGTAATAAAAAAAAATTTAAATGTAGAAAATCCAATATTAAAAGAAATAAGAAGATGTTTGAAAAAATTAAAAAAAATATTTTTTGGGTTATTTTCCTCAACCCATTATCCCATCGATTATTGTACTTATTGAAACCATTGGACCCTATGATAGTGACTTTACCTTTTATATATTTCAAAAATGCCACTCCTTATACTTGTAAAAGAATATTTCACCACTCGACTTCTCCTCACTTCAAAATCCACATTGTTCATCCAAAAACATTCCATAATTCATCCTCTAAATTACTAAAAACATCCTAGTGTTTATTTTGATCTCCAAATACAACCCATCAAAGGATAAACCATTTTTATAAAGGTTTTTTTCTAAAATAGAAAGGTAAAACATCCAAATTACTATATTTCCATTTTAATTCATTTGATTCCATTTCAACATCATTAAGATATATTTTAACAATTATTTTATAATTATATCAAAATTTCTAATATGAAATATTAAATCACTATCAATAAATACAAAAATTCTGATAAGGGTTTTTATATTAATTTTCATTATATTAAAAATACATTATTTTAATGAATATAACTTCATTTAAATGGTGTTATACAACCTATTGAATTTACAATCTCATTATCTATATTTTATTCACAATATTTGATCTTAAAATTTCACGCTATCTCTTCCAAGGTATTTTTAGTAAAATGATTCTTAAGACTTAAGGGTTTTATCTTGACATTACTTCTTTTCCCCGTAATAATTATTACTCTTTTATTATGGTTGTATAATATTGTTTTATTTTATTCAATAATTATATTATAACTACTTTATTATTCTTTTATATGAAATATCATTTAATTATTTCATCCATTATAAAATATATGGATGTTAAGAATAATTACAATCCTCTTAAAATAAAATCATTCTCCTCTATATCCATATTGAATATTATTACCAATGTTATACTCCCTTGATTTGATGTAAAAATATATTTTAATTTTTTGGAATATAAAAATTTGTATTTACCATTTCTCAATGGAAATATTTTCACTCTTTTTATGATTCAGGTTTTTTATAATGGTATTTTTAAAATGGTAAAAATTATTTCACATTAAAAACTATAAATATATTTTAATCCACATTACATTTGAAATAAAATTATATCTTTTTTAGAGTTCCATTATTTATTATTATTTTTAAAATTGAATATTTTAAATGTTTACACTTTACTAATTTGAAAAGTATATTTGAATGTCATTAATAACTTCTTTTTTTACAACTATGTTCAATACATTTTCTGTAAAATATTTTATAGTTCTTTTCAATGTAATAATTATTATTATTTAAAAATATACATTAAGATTTTTTCATATTATTTCCCAAATTAAATTAACTTTAATTGTTTTTGAATAAAAATGGAAATATTTTTTAAATTATTTTTGAAAAGTAAATGTATTATTTTTAAAAGTAATTTTTTTTAAAAATTTTTTTATAAAAGAATAATTTAGGGATTTTATATCTTATAAAAGAATATTTTTTAAAACATATTTATTTTATAAAATTCGTTTTCTAAAATAAATTTTTGGTTTTTAAAGATTGTTTTTAAATTATTTATGAAGATATTTTTTTTAAATTAATTTTTTGAGTATTATATATGTATTTCAAAAGGGATAAATCATATTAATATTTATTGTGATTTATCTAATTATATTTTAATAGTATTTTCATATATGTCAATATCCTTTTATATTCCCATTATTTAACTAATGGAAATGTTCATATAATACTAACCACTTTATTTTTATAGATGTCTTATGAAATGTTCTATTGAAGTTCTCATGATGCCCATCACTCTTCCCTAGGATTATTATGTGATGATAGAAAATGATTTTTTATGATATAATGGAACACATATGTTTTTTTATTATGATATGGTTAGTACCCCTATATCCTTCTAAATTATTCTGAGATTATTTATATCTCATTAGAAAAAGGGAAATTATTTAAGATTCTTGATCCACAAAGGGAAATAGATAGTGAATCCTAATCTTCCATGAAAAATATGTATTGACACCTGACCCCTTTGGAAGACATGTTGTGATGCTCAATACACTGTTTTATGATAACTTTTATCATATTTGTCCCACATTCTATTATTTCTAAATTTTATCATGTTATAAATGATTGTGTATTATGATCCATTTTCTATATCAGTTTTTTATAATGTTATGATTATGGATCATCATTATGCTCCCATACCCACAATATTATATTTTTCCCACTTGTAATCATTATTAATTATCTATTGTATTCACATTGCTGGAAATATGATTTCACCCCTCTTTTATGTTTATATTTTTTAGTTTATAAAGAGGGGATTTATGTATGAGATATCTAAAAGGTGGTTTATAGATATATGAATACGTAAAAATGTACAAGAATATTTTAAAATAAGTAACTTATATAGAAGATCCTCAAAATCATTGAACATTAAATTCATTTTATTGTGCGATTATTTTGAGATATTGTTCTTAATTTGGGTAAATGATATAAAAAGATGTGTTTATCTTTTATAATCTCAATTGTTATTAAATCCAGTGTTTAATGAAAATGTTTTAGCATTGGTTTTGTGATTGTGGGTCTAGGGTCCCTCAAGAACATCATAGAGTTGATTGTTTAATACAGGATGGTAAATTAATACTTCCTCCATATTTTAATAAATATAAAATAGTGTGTAATAGGGTACTTATTTTACATATATCAACCACAAGTCCCCCACCATAGAAATGGTGTGTGGAATGGAACACATAGTGGCCCAATATAGGGGTACCCTATTTAGAGCATATACTGGGTACATGTGCCACTTAACCAAGTACATATGGGCTTACTATAATCACCAACTTTCAATTTTAAACTCTTAAACAGTTTAAACTTGTCACAATTCTCTTATACCAATGACACTATATCATAATAATCATTTAATAAATTTATAAAAATATCTATAAATAATACTACTCTATCTGAATTATGATATTAAAATAATCACTTTTTTTATATATACTTAGAGCCAATGATTTCGTAATACCACTGGTAAGTATTGGTGTAGGTCACTATAAGATCCCCACCATAATAATTATCATACCATGAATATATCTGGGACCATATCTTAATAACCACTTTAGTCACAATGTTTTATACATGACCTATTTCAAATATCGATTCAATTATGGTCATGATGATACCCTAGTCAAAGAAAATAAACTACCCAAAATTGAGATAGATCTTTCTAGTCACCAAAATACATGTTGGACACCCCTTTAAAGACATTATTTAATTAGTATTTCATGATATTTTTTGAAATGTAGAAATTGATACCCATTTTTATTCACTATCACTAATGAATTCATCAACCCATGAACCTATACACTATCTAATTTCACAAAAACCACAATGATAGCCCATTTTAGTGGAATTTAAAATTTTATAATTCATAAAACCATACACCAATAGTTGAAGACACAGATATAACAGAGTCTTTAGCTGATCAAAACAAAACAAAATATTATCCCAAATATTTTTAGCATAAAGAAAAATAACACACCAAAGACTATAATCATAACACACATCCTCCCCTCTTCAATAAAATGACATCATAATCCTCAAGAAGAAGTGAAATTCCTCCAACTTGATAAAACTATTACTCCATTTTTTAAATAATTCCAATTCATTTCATTAAAACATAATTTATGATTTATACCCACAGTTTATTAAATATAATAAATTTATAAAATCCTCCATGATCGATAAACATGCCTTGGTATTTTCTAAATACCATCCATAAGGGCCACATGGTCTCCTTCCTCAAACTATAAGGGCCTCCATCTCCAGCCAACATATGGATTCTGATGGATCTGTGTGTTTTTCATCCACTCCTAGATTACCAACACCTTCTCTATAGTCACCTTCCCCATATAAAGAACCTTGAGTGTTGACTCTCCAGGGTCAGTAAAACAAAGTGGTGACCTTCATGGTTTCTTGTACAAGTCCTAAAAAGGTTCCTTATCAATAGTTAAATGGTAGATATTATTGTATGCATACTATACCATAGGTTTTTGATGCTCCAAAATATGGAAAAAGTAATGTATGTAAGCATGAAGCATGTCCTCCATAACCTGAATGGTCTTCTCAGTCTGTCCATCCGTATTTAGGTGAACAACCATGCTCAAGCCCAATTGAGTCCCAAAAACCTCTTGAAATCCCTTCCAAAATCGAGATGTGAATCTGGCATCATGATATGAAATGATCATCAATGATACTCAATGGAGTTGAACTATCTTCTACATGTAGATTCATACCAATCTCTCTACTGAACCCTTATAATAGATAGGTCAGAAGTGGACCGACTTGGTGAGTCAATCAATGATCACCCAGATGGCATCGTTTCATCTAGACGTTCATAGTAAAATCATCCTGAAGTCCATCAATATATCATCCAACATCAACTATGGAACCTCAATGGGTTGGGTCAATACCATTGAAACCTAGTGCTAATCCTTCCCTTTCTAAAAAGGGATGAATCTAGAAACAAACTATGCCACTTCATTCTTCATCATCGACAACTGAAAATAATGTTCCAGGTCCTGGTATATCTTCACCACACTTGTATGTACCGCCAATGGGGGTGTATGGAAATCCTCCAAGACCTCATCCAGTAAGGCCACTGGTACCCTTGTGCGTCCTTTGAAAATAATGACATGCTCCCAACATTTCAAATATCCATTAAGGTCATTCCCTATGGATATCTGAGTACGTATGGTCTCACAGTCGATATCCCCAAGTTTCACCACCCTGAATTGTTGTAAGAGTAGATGGGTGAAAACCATTGAAAAGAGTTAAGATGATCCATCTATATCCACAAATGATATATACAATGTGACTAATTTTTCTGATGCCTCACTCAGCAACTATAAGATGGATCTCCTAGTGAGAGCATGGGCAAAATTTTTCCCCATCCCCATAGTAAAGAAAATAACAATGTAATAGTCCTAGAGGATCTCAAGCTATCTCCTCTATCTCAAGATCTCATCCTTATAATAGAAGATATACTTGGTACTCTTTTGGTTGGTTTAGATGACAAACCAATAACCCATAAGCTATTGTTACACCATCTTCAATGAAAATACTATCACTTCTAGCTCAAGTCCATGGGTCATGTAGTTATTCTCCTTTTGTCTCAAGAGGAATGAACCAATGGGATTCACTTCTTTCTCCAGCATCTAGACACAAACAAGCTGGTTCCCTAGTGAATCGTAGAACAGTACATAGATGCCACCCTTCTCTAGTAATCTCAATAGGGTAGCAGTCATCAATACGATCTTGTTAATGAGTCCCATGAACACAATTGGGGAATAATTTATGAAAAAAAGAATCACCAAGTACTCATAGTTTCCACACCAACACTAAAAATCCGTCTTTAGTACATCCTCATCCCATACCCATAGTTAGTGATAGCCTAATCTAAAGTCAATATTCTAGAACCACCTTGATCCTTTAAGCTGATTGAATATGATTTCAATATTATGTAGTGGATGCCTTTTCTTCACAGTCATCTGGTTCAAGCACGGTAAGTCCACACATAACCTCAAACTAAATTCTATCTTTCCAGAAAAAAGTACTGGGGCTATATAGGGTGAATTACTAGGTCTCATGAAGCCATTCCTCTTTAGGTCCTCCAATTGATCCTTCATCTCAATAAGCTCTATGAAATCCATCCGTTATGTAGGTGTATAAATCGGTGATGTCATAAGGTATAGATCTATGTAGAAGTCTACCTTAATATATGGAGGTAATCTAGGAACATTATTGTGAAAGATGTCCAAATACTCTTCTACCACGACAAAAAACCGAGGACTCCCATAATCTACTACACTGAGGGTGAGGCTACCCAACTGATGAGTAATTGGCTACACCCTCATATGAGTAAGTCCGTCCTGCACTACATGCATCTTCTTTTAACCAATAATGGAAAAATTGGTTCCATCACCATAGTCACACCATACTCTGTGCCTAGAATAGTCAATTATAGAATGAATTGTGGATTACCATTATATTACAAGAATGACATCGTAATTCCTTAACGCCATAACCAAGAGATCCCAACAGAAACCCTTTCCTCTAAGAGTAAGGACACACTACCAATACTAGTGTGTGATCATGGAATCCCCTCCTGTAGGAGTCTCTAAGAATATGAGATCAGTAAATGGTTCAAACAAAATCTATGAACCCCAAAAAAGGTCCATGGAAGGAAATGAATAATTGGAAACCTAGGTATATTAAGTGTATATTGGGTGGAAAATAAACACATCATACCTCTACTCATCGATGGCGTCTCGGGTTTATTAGACTATATTGCAAAAAATTGTCCTCATCCCTTCCCACTAGCTCCCATAGCATGGAGGGGACCACCTGGGGTGGTGGAGGTTATAGGTCAAACCTCCACCCACATCCTACTGCCCCACCTGATCCTACTCTACATCTGCCAACCTATGGACCACCATGCTTCTATCTTTTCTTATACCTTTGTGGTCCATCGACTGCCCCTTAATCAGTTGTATGTTGATTCAGGAAATCTCGTTCCAAATTCCCCTAACCGATGCATGTGTAACACCACCTATCACTGGGCTTACCTAAGAATCCCTGGGAGCCCTGTAACACTAACCCAGTATCCTGAGGTCATCTCTAAAAATTCATGAACCACTTGGGTCCCTACGACTTTCTCCAGCTACCTACTGCCAATGTCTCAGCCACGTGGTTACTAATAGTATCTCCAACTGCAGATGTCTGCTCCACATGAAATATATCTACTAGTAGATATATTTCTAGTACCTCAACAAATGTAGGAATAATAAGGGATATCATGGATTCCCTGATCTATTGACATAGCCCATGCTTGAAGGTATGTGCCTTGAAGAATGGGTCTTGAACCATATTCATGGAGTAGCGAGAGAGGTAAGTAAACAACATTGTGTATTCCACAATAGTCTAACTTGCTTATTATAGATGAAGGAGCTCCTTAATGCACACTATCAAGAAATATCCCTCAGGGCTTGTGATATGACACCCCCAAGCCCACCTCCCAAAGTCCAAGGGTGGGTGACTAGTGTTGAAGGGGTCAACCAGTAAGTGGGATACATTTGAATGAGTACTTGTACACACTCACATGCAACCACGTCCCATGAAAATTGTAAACGAGGATATTCATGTTACTAAATGACCACTGAATTTAAAGGTACAACTGAAAGTAAATGGGCCAGAATACAAACCCAATAAAAGACAACTACAAGAAGTGAAAGGACAATATTTTTAGAAATTCATCCGTTAAAACCCCCACCTAATGGGTAAGTGTATAGTGGCTACTGGTAGCCATATAAGTATGCCCTGCCTACCTGGAATCACTGGGAACCTTCGGGTCCTAGGACACCAAGTACTCTGTCAAGGTAGTGATTGCCTGCATGAGACACAACATGTGCGGGTAAAAGCCCGTGCATGGGTGAGTAAAAAATTACTCAGTAGGGACCCTAAAACCATCAATGAATGAAAAAAAATTCCTAAAGAAAACCACAAAGCATGATCATGAAGAATGAAAAGTCACACCACTTAAAATATAGATTTCAAATGAATACTAACATTCATTTTATAGAACACATTGGGCTGTTGGAGAACTCATCCTCAATGAGTATAGTGGGCCTACTGGGTCCCATAGAGCCTCTTACCACTAACCTCAGACTGTTGTGGTACTCATCCCTGATGAGTACCATAGATTTTTAGGGTCACACAGATCCACTCCCCACTATTTGTATGCCAGGTCACACAGAGCTGCTCCCACCTTGGATAAACTAAGGTAAATCTCATGTCGAGTACCATAGGTCTACTGTGTCACAAATAATTTCTCCCCAAAGTGGGCCTAACTGTTCACATAGATCTTCTTCCTAATGGGCCATTGTATCTGATCCACATAGGGTCTCTTTCATCAGTATTCAGGTCTCTTACAACCACAGGGTTTCCGAACATAATGCACTTGATTCTGGGTGAACCTCTCCTCATGCCATTTTTCATATTAAATACTTGATGAAATCCTCCATATAGTATTAAAAATAATCCACCTCATCTTTAGAGTTTCAATGCATTAAATGTATCATCAATTAGACACCTAATTTTTATGTTATTGGAATTTTTGTAAACATGGGCCAGTTGCATCTCAACACGGTCTGACCTGGTTGGGCCGACCCGACCAACCCTGTCCAGAGGGACCACATGACCCAATTTAGTTCAACCAACCCAACCCAACCTGGTCCAGGTCTAGGTTTTCCTGGTCCGGCATGACCATTGGGTCAGGCCCATTGGGCCTCACTGGAGCTTGCACAGTTTGACCAGGGGGTCCAGTCCGTTGGGTCGCCTAGTGACCTAGTCTCATCCAGCCCAGTTGTATGGGGAGGGTTCGACCCTTAGGCCGCAGGTCTGGTCTTCAGGGCATGGTTCTTGACCTACCTAATTCGCCTCTAGTGGACTGGATTTCTTCATCCCAGAAACGTTGTGTTTCAGGGGTACTGTCACACGTTCGGCCAAACCTGACCACCCAAATTACACATGTGGGTAGAGGAACGTGTTCCCCATGAATAAGTGGATTGCAACTATATGCCAGTCCCCTGACGTGGCCCACAGCTGTTGGTCAGTTCCCTCTACCAGCTGTCGGCCCGGCTAGCAGCTCCTGCCGCTTCTTTGTAGCCTGAGCCAATTGTAGATGATGCCTTCAGCGCACCATTACGCCATGCTGCGACTCCCCCCTGACTGTAGCCAATGATGACACACTGATAGGTTATTCCGTAGACCATAGGGTCCACTCTGGTTGTCCGTTCTTCATGTTGTTTGTGCCTTCGGCCTCTATGGGGTTATTCCTTCATTGTTAAGACCTCAAAATCCTCTTGCCTCTATTTCGAAAGTTTGGCCACAAAGTATGAACATGGAAGAGGGGCCCGAGTTTTGTTCATGTAGGCTTGTGCCCTACGCATTAGATGTTTAAAAAATGGGGATGTTTGGGGTTTGAGGTCTAGGATTATAATAATTAAAACCATTCATGATGCAAAAAAACTTGAAAGGAGCACCCTCCCACATTAATTAGCAACCTGAGAATATAACTTTTTGTGGGGTGATCCGCATTCATCATTTTATAATGAATAATGGGAAAAGATAATCCAAAACAAAAATAACCCCTATCTCATTGGATTTCATCGTTGAAGTGATCCGTCCATAGGGATTCATGTTCTTTTTCCATTCGACACTCTTTGGTCCCATTCTTTGAAGTGCATTGACGTTTTTGGCGATTCTTTGGCATTATTTATTAATCATTGGAGAGAATTATCACTATAGGTTTGTTAGAGGAACAATATCCTTTGATCCTAATTTCTCCAATGTGTTAAACGATTAAAAAATAACACATCACATCGTTTCTATTTTGTTGCGCCGTTGCGTCGTTAGGCTGTTTGATTTTGAGAACAACATATCAATTACTCTTCATTTAACACATCATTACATATAAAATTTACGATCCATTTACAAGTTTAATTTACTGTGACTCGTTGTTTCATTTTAACCACACCGCAGCACCACTGTGCCCCCACCCAACGGTTGGAAAATATAAACAAAATAACTTTTTATGTAATTTTAATTTTTTTCACGAAAATTATGAAAATTAAAATATCTTCTCAGCCCTTTCCAGTAAATTGTAGGTCTATTCAAGGGGAATCTTGCCATTCTGAGTTCAATGGTGCCATCATATTTTCAATCCAGGCACCGATTTAGATGTTTCCAAAACAATGAATGTGTTCTGTTATAATTAATTTAAAAAAACATAAAAACTATCTTTCACCCTCAACTAGCACCAGTCAAGGTTAATTCCTACATAAGGAGAAAATTTCATTATGAACTTAACGGTGGTATCTAATTTTTAATCTGAGTTAATTTTTGTGAGTTATAAATATTCAAAAATAAAATAACTTTTATTTAAATTATTTTATTTACCATCAAGTCCCAAAAACCAAATTTCATAGCTGGACCACACTGACTGATGCTAGGATCCACCTAAGGGAATCATACCCTCATATACTCAATGGTACTCTCAGATTTCCAATAAATGTTACCATCTATGAGTTATAAGGATTTGAAAATAAAATAACACTATTAAATTATTTTATTTACATCGAAAACAAACTTTCCACTTTTGAACCGCATCGGTCAATGTTAGGATCTGCCTAAGAAAAGAATACACTAAAATTCTCAAATTTGGTCTTAGATTTTCAATCTGATGTTCCGTTAATGAGTTATATGTATTTGAAAAATAATGCAATCTTATTTAATAATTATATTTACAATTATTTCATTTTCAGGTTTTCTCACTAGAGGCCTACACCAACTAAACATAAGTCACACCTAGGGTAAACCTGCCATCATGAATGCAACAATGCCCTCATATTTTTCAGTTGGGTCCCCATTTATGTGTTATTGCACTTTTTCATAAAAACAAGTGACACATGCTATTTAAAACTTATCATTTTTCAACAGAACATTAAGGGCACTCCAGGCCTCGGAATCATACGTTGGTTCAACACATGGTCTCAAAATAATTCTATATAATTATAAAAATATGGAATTTCAATAAATTACATTACTCTCCCATTTTGGGATTCACATCCTTGTAATACAAAACTAGGATAAAATGGGGGTAATGAGCACAAATATGAGCCTCTTGCTCCCATGTTCACTTCTGGATATTCTTATACCGCCATCGAACGTGCATTAGAGGAATCGACTATCCATAAAGGACCTATTTTTATCGGTCCTTTTTCTCCACATGGAACTCCACAACCATCTCCCCATCATCAATGTCTAGCTCGCCCCAATCGATGATGAAAGATGGAACATGCATGTACCTCCTTAGCTGCAACATGTGGAAAACACCGTGCACCTGATGAATCATTGGGGGGGAGCTAGGTAGTACGCCTCCTCTCCAACTCTGATAATAATCTTGAAAGGTCTGTTGAGCCTTGAAGATAGCTTACCACCCCGACCAAATCTTCTCAATACCTATTGGGGTGATAAATGATAGAAAACATGGTCTTGCTTCTCGAACTCCATGGGCCTCCCTCTCCTATCAGCATATGATTTTTTTCATATTTTGTGCATTCCTCATCTTCTCTTGAATGATCTACACCTTCTCAATGTTAGCCCGTTCCAACTCTGAACCCATGAGTGATGACTCCCCCTAGCCTTTCCATCATAGAGGATATCTTCATGGCCACCAATACAAGGCCTCAAATGGTGTCATGACAATGGTGGAGTGATAACTGTTGTATAAATACTCCACTTGTGGCAGGTGGTACCCACAACTGAAAAAAAAAATTAAGGACACCAACACAAAGAATGTCCTCTAAGGTATGTATGGTCTATTCTTTATGACCATCTCTCTCAGGGTGAAATGTTTTGACCAAGTGAAGATATGTCCTGAATGCATCCTACAATCCCTTCCATATCGAAGATGTGAAGTGATCATCATGATATAAGATGATCGTCAAGGGAACCCTATTAACCCGCACTATCTCATAGACATAAAGGCATCCCAATCACCCTACCATGTTTCCATTAATAAAATAATGGACTACTTTGAAGTCATATACCTTGAGAAACACAATCCATCATCTCTATTGGAACTGCTGAAAAGCCTACCAGCACCTTTCCATCGATGGAAAAGGCTACCCCCTATTAACTGATAGATTTCCACATCAACCCTTTGGTAGTGGGTACTCATTCTAGATGACCAATTGGTTATGGTTTGGGAAATCCATACATAACCTCGAGCATCGGGTCTTACTAAGCCCTTTCTATAAAAGTCCCCCACCTATGCCCGCTTCTCGTGAATCTCTACGAAAGACATATGATATCCTAATGTCGATATCAGTGCCATGTCAAGGTGTATAATGATATAAAATTACATCTCCCTGTGTGGAGGTAATCCTGGAAACATATTTTTAAAGGACATTCCCACACTCTTCCACTACTATTGGGAACTTAACACTAAAGATAACCACTACCATGTGGGTAATGTTGTCCTACTCATGAGGGATCAGATACACCATCTTATGAATGTGTTTATTTCGTACTGTCTAGGTTTCCCATTTCACTAACTAAGGAAAACACCATTCCAGTTCTACGGATATACAACATCCTTTTTTCTAAAACAATTAATATGAGCAAGAACTATGGATGACTAGTCCATACACAAACTATCATTGTAAGGCATCTATTATTCCACTAAGAGGTACCGACTGAGACTCTCGCCTTAAGGGTTAGATCCCACCATCATCATAAGTGTGATTATTGAGTCTCCTCCCATAGGTATGTCTAGACTTAAGGATTACGTTAATTTTTTTAACTAGAAACTCTAGGTATTAAACATGATTTGTTATAATAATGAATGATTATCACCTGTGTCTATTAATACGACCACCAATAGAAGACACATATTGTACCTCGAATCATTCTGGGATCCCTTGGGTCATACTCTTTGACCAAATGCATCTACTCCATTCCCCTATCCTCCATATAAATTTTTACATGTTACAAAAACCACCCCATGAGTCCTGATCTATAGATACCTCGCCTTGGGACATAATCTCAGAACATATCACATGTTCAAGTATTTTCAACTGACATTGGATACCTGATTTCCCACTACGGACATCCACTGGCTATTTCTTCTTAGCCAAAGGACATCCAACCAGAAGGGTTATCTGTAGTTCCCTAGAATAATTAGTAATTCAGAGAGGAAAAACATCAGATCTGATTTCCATAAACACACCTTTCTCAGGGGTATGAGCCCTTAAGTAGTGGTCGTATCATATTCATCCAGTACATTGAAAAGTCTGTATGCCTCAATGAATACTCATCTACCATCATGTCATCCTGCCAACGCTATAGAAGCTCTTGGGTGCACATATCCCTTTGATTTCATGGAAAGATACCTTTCTCTGGGAAAGGTTCTCATGCTTTGACCACAAAATAGTCACCTCACCATAAGATCAAGTAATCTAAACCCTTCCATCACCTTTCTAAGACACGTAGAAGGCTCACTTCCAGGACCACTATCTAATCTAATGGTTTCCTGACCAAGAAAAAAACACGGCAGACACCTAAATCTAATCGTTAGTCACCTGTGATTTTGGCATGCCATGGAACCTCAGGGGTCTCTATAGCTGAAACTCATGAAGTGCGCTATGCCCACACATCTCATCTGCCGGTACTATGAGTACCATGTGCAACACTATAGGTGGTGGTATTGTTGGTACACCACCTGGTGATGATATCTCTGGTATGAGCCATTGTACCCATTTTATCACCCCATAGATCATTCTTATGACCATGTAGTGAAATACTATCTGGATGTCTATGTGGATGCATATTGAAACAAAATAATATGTATAATGATCAATAGATTATACCTGCTGAGAAGAATTTATTTCAAGAAGGACATGAGGAAACACTCAATTCCTATATGATGCATACATCCCACATTTTTATATATAAAGCAGAAAAGGATAATTCATTGTCATTGTGTATGGATACACCAACCACCAGACCAACACTAGAATCCCTGAATCTGAATGTTGAACCCAAAACAGTTCAAACTATTGAAAAAAAACAAAACAACAGACTCCCAGTCACTGGGGAAGAACCAAACACCTCTGATACATTATTATCACAATCTGTCCCCCAGGGCCTGTGTTGTGACTCCCCCAAGCCCACCTTCTGAAGGCCATGGGTTGGAGACTAGCACCAAAGGCAATAACTTGAAAGTGGGAGGAATTTTATTTAGTACTTGTACACATGCACATATAACCACATCTCAAGAAAACTAGAAAAGAGAACATGCATGTTACTAAAAAAACTAGTGAATGTAAAGGTACAACTAAAAGTAAATGTGCCATAATAAAAACCCAAAAAACAAAACATCAACAAGAGAATGTACAAGATCAAAAGAATGTTGTCTTCTGAAAAACCCACCTGATGAGTAAGTGTAGAGTAGCATCTAGAATAAGTATATGTATGAACTTATTCATAGTCTCACTAGGCACCACTAGGTCATGGGCCTCCAAGTTTTCCATCAAGGTGGCATTCATCTCCACTAAACCCTAAAAGTGTGGGTGAATCTCGTGACGGGGTGAGTAACACACTACTCGGTAGGGGCCCCGAAACCAACAATGAATGAACACAAAGAATCCATGAAGAAACCACAAATCATGATCAAGAAGCAAGAAAACTCAAAACATGTATAATATAGAGTAAGAATGTAGACAATCAGTAATTTCAAAGAGCACCTTGGGATATTGGAGAACTCCTTATCAATGAGTATAGTGGGCCTATCAGGTCACCTTGAGAAGCATCCCACAAACCTTGGACTAATGTGGTACTCATACCAAATTCGTAATGTGGATTTTCTAGGTCAGAGAGATCCACTATCCACTTTGGGAATGCTAGGTCACATAGAGCCGCTTACCACCTTGGCCATATAGAGGTACACCTCCTATAGAGTAAAGTGGGTCAACCAGGCCAGACAAAGTCGCACCGCACCATGGGCCTTCCTGGTCACACAGAGCTTCTTCCTACTAGGCCATCTTAGATGATCCACATATGGTGTCTTGTCAACAGTTTTCTGGTCTCAGCCAACTGTAGGGTTTCGGCACATAGTGCACTTCATTCTAGGAGAACAGATCCTAAATACATTAATTGTGTTTCAAAATAATTTAAATCCCCTACATATTATACGAAAATATCCTCCTTATCAGGAGGGTTCCAATGCTGCAAACGACTCATCAATCAGACATCCAGTTTGTATGTTATTGGTGTTTTAGTAAATAGGGGTCATTTGCCTCTTGGCCCAGTCTAGCCCGGTCAGACTAACCATGACTACTATCTCGAGCGTACTGTCGTGGTGCTTCGCTACCCCACCAGCATCCGCTGCTGACGTTGGGTTTCTGGAAGGTCATTCTGCATACCACTTAGTCTTCTTCGGTGATTCATTCTTCGCGTCATCTATGCCTCTAGCCTCTGTGGTGTTCTTCCTCCTCTTCTAAGGACTCAAAATCCTCTTGTTTCCATTTCAAACATTCTTCATGAATAATGCACAAGGAGAAGGGGCTAGGGCCTTTTTTGGGTCGGTGTGTTCGCTACAAGTTATAAGTTTAGAAACAAGGGGGATATTTGGTGTTTGAGGTCCCATAATACAAAAATAAAAATTATTACTGATGCAAAAACCCTTGAACGGAGCACCCAAACACATTGAGGAACAATTTTCATATCAACCTATTTGTGGTTTGATCCACATTCTTCATTTTAAAATGAAGAACATGAAAAGATAATCCACAACAATAATAACTGCTACCTTGTTGGAGTTCTTTATTGATGTGATCTGTCTACAAGGATTGATATTCCATTTGCATTCGAAACACTCTAGAACCATGCTTTTAATTGTGTTGATGTTGCAGGAAATTAACTGGATTTCTTCATTAATTATTGGAGAGAATTATATTTGTAATTTATTTAGAGGAATTCCACCATTTGATACTGATTTTTCAAACTCATTAACCCTTAAAAAACATCTCAACGTTTCTATTACACTGCATCATCATGTTGTTATGCCTTTTCATTTATGAAAAAGTGTATCTGTTATGCTTCATTTAATGCGTCGTTATGTTGATCATTTAAGATCTATTATTGAGTTTCATTTAACGCGGTTCAGCATCTCTTTGTTAGCACACCACAGTGCCACCGTGCCACCCCAAAATGGTTTGAAAAAACAAATAAAATTAAATTTTGTGTTATTTTTTATTAAAAAGTCAGAAAATTAACTTTTTTGGTAGAATTTAGGTCTTTTATAAGAGAATACCACCGTTATAAGTTCAATAGTGGCCTCATATTCTTAATCCGTACTATCATTTAGATGTTTCCAAAACTGCACAGGAATGCCTTTTAAGTCTCTTAAAACACTCAAAAACAATCTTTCACCCTTGACTCATGTCGGTCGAAGTTATGTCCGTCTTGAGGAGAAACTTTCACTAAAAAGTTAGTGGTTGTGTCAAAATTTTAATCTGAGTAATGTTTTTTGAGTTATAACAATCTAAAAATAAAATAACTATTATTTAAATTATTTTATTTACAGTCACGTCCCAAAAACCAACATTCTTAGCTGGCCAACGCCGGTCGATGTTAGTATCTTATTAAGGGAAGCATACCCTCAAAAAATCAATGGTACTCTCAAATTTCCAATCTGAGTTACCGTTTATGAGTTATTAGTATTTGAAAATATAGGAACTTTATTTGATTGTTTTATTAACGTCCAAAAACTACTTTCCACTATTGACCTTTGCTAGCCAATGTTAGCCTCTTGTTAAGGATAACATACCCTCACGATCTCAATGGTGGTCTTATATTTTCAATATGAGTCACCGTTCATTAGTTATAAGCATTATAATAATAATAAAAAATTATTTAATAATTTTATTTATGACTATGCAATTTCCAAATGTTCTCACTAGGGGCCTGCTCAGACTAAACTTAAGTCATGCCTAGGGTAAACCCACCATCTTGAATGCTACATAGACCTCATATTTTTTATCTGGGAACCCGTTTAAGAGTTATTCCAATTATTCAGGAAAATATTTGACATTCACTATTTAAAACATAAAATTTTCTGACAGATCATTTCAGGAACTTCGAGCCTTGAAATCTCACTTCGCCTCAACACCTGTTATCGAAATAATTACATATGATTAAAAACAATTACATGGATGTTATGGGAAATTACAAACACTGATTGCAATGTAGCTAGAAAGAGAACCTCCTTGAGTAGACTATTGAAGTCTACCCAAGAGAGAGTCACCTCATCATGTTTCTCAGTCACTAAGCTCCACTATTTTCAGGATGATCCCTAGAGAAGACTCACTTCTAGGGATGACATCAAGTCGAAAGGCATCCTCATAAAGAGGATGATACATGTGACTGGCTCCAGCTAATCCTCATCTACATGTGGGTCTGTCTCACCCTGAAACATAAGATTTTTCTTCCTCTGGAACTCATTTAACACTCTTATCTTGCATGCATCTTCAATCAGTAGTGATGGTAGTAACTAATACTCAATGGGTCGTGGTATATTATTTACAACACCTAGAGGTAATTTTTTTACATGGAGTATCTTTAGTTTATGCCCCTATACTGATCCCTTTCCTTTAGTTGGATTATCCTTGTAATCACACAATATAATTCGGGTTGGCTGTCTTCATGGAGGCATCCTGAAATAGAATAAGATATACCATGGTCAATAGATTATATCTGGTGAGATGAATAAAAAAGGACATGAGAACACACCCAAATCCAATATGATTCTTGTCCCATTATTTTCCCTGAAACCAGTTTTTTCATGTACTAATTCGAAGAGAATAATTCATAGTCTTGGTTTATGGATACGTCAACTACTACACCAACACTATATTCCTTGTCCTAAAACCCGATCTCAAAACACTTAACATTGTTCCCCTGAACCAACCTCACAAAGTATTGTTTTTAATTAGAACTGACCCTCCTCGGGCTACACTCTGTCACAACCCATCCTAGAGGGCCCGTGTTGTGACAACCTCATTCTCTCCTTCAGTAGGCCAGGGGATGGTGACTAGCACCATGTAGTCATATCACATAAATGATAGTTATTTTACTAAGTATTTGTAAACACACACACACACACACATCCCCAGACCCAAAATGATGAAATGTAGAAACACCAAGTAAATAGTGAAAGCATACACTAAGATCCCAACCACAAATATTGATAGTAGGAAATGGGAAAGTAAATCGGGCTTGAATACAGGCCCACCAAAAGAAAGAGTATATAAAAGTAAAAGTACAAGTCCATAAAAATAGTTCACTGAAAACCCTACCTTAAGTGTAGGTGTAGGATAGCTGTCTGAAGTCGTAGGAGCACAACACATCTATTTGATATCTCTAAGAACAACTTGGTCACGGTCCACCCCGGACTCCATCAAAGTATTGATCATCTGTACAAGAAATGACACATGGGGGAAAAATATTGTAGGTTGAGTAAAAAAATATTCTGTAGGAAACCCTAAAACCACAAATGAATACAACTAAGAAATACATGAAATATACCATAAAAGAAATACATTAAGTACAATCATATCTATATAAGAATATGTCTGTAATAAATATACGATGGATATGCAGATATAATTACATATAGCCACAATTTAAAGAGGAAATTTACAACGAATCACTTCCATTTAATTCAGCTTGAGGTGCACTCACTCCATTATAACTCACCGCTCAAGATATGATATCTTTGGATACCTTCATGAAGAGGTCATACTAATTTGCACTCTTCCAACAGAGAAATACACTGGTTGAAGTACATAATAAATAGAGAGGGGTTCCATACCAGATAATACCAATAACCCAAACTATATTATCCCACAACATACAGGATATTTCATAAAGAATACCTAAAACCCAATCGATATGTATCATAATTTAGGGTATTATTCTCAGAGAATACAAACAAACCTATCGATATTGATCATAATGTAGCGAATCCTTCATAGATAATACCAATAACCCTATTATTATGGCCCACTAGATGGAGGACTAATGAAATATGGTGGGAGGTCACATTATTTCCCAAAATAATACATTAGGGGTAATAGAGGATCACTATAGTACCAAAAAGGGACACCAGGACTCTATCTGGGACTGAACCTTTGAAGGGTACTAAAATTTAGTGTTGTGGATGTAATACCGTAATATACACTTGAGGAAAGAACCGAGGGAATATATCCACCTATATTGGTCTGAGCTAAAAAAACCCACCAAGCCATATCAAAAGAACTGCCTCATTTCAAGGTTCCCAAGTCCACAGATGGCTTGATAAACAAACCTTCCATTTGAATGTTATGAATTTTTTAGTGAAAAAGTCAAACTTGAGTCTGACATGACCCTCCAGACTTGGCATAAACCATCGGTTGACCCAAGTCGGTTCGGTAGGGTCTAGCATGAACTAGCATGACCCGCTGGGCTCTGCCCGAACCCACCTGGCTCATAGGGCTCTGACTGAACTACCATGGCTCGTAGCCTACTGGCGTGAACTGACTCCCCATGGTCCAGCAAACGATGTTGGTTTGTTTTCTGCACTGCACGTGGTCCACCCTAACTATGTGCCTCTTGTTTACCTTATGGATAAACCACTACTATGGGCTCCTCTAACAAGAAATTGATCTACGTTCCACCTATCCTCCGCATATGCAGCATCCCCTTGTCACGTCCCCTGATCAACATTGCACCCTCCAGCTGCAACATGCTACGCCTACTGCATTCTAACTATCGCCAGATTCCTCGTCAGATGCCCTGATAGATAGCCATCCACTTGGACTAGCACCCTTGACCTGTCCCACCTCTAAGGAACCACTTGGAGTCAGCACCTCTGGAGGCTGCCACCTTGTTCGGTCATGCACCACTACCCAGGACAAATCGTGCCACCCCTACCGTCGCTCATTCATTGTTCCATCAAGTGTTCAGATACTTGATCTTGGAATGTTGCATCATGAATCATGGGTGGAATGGTAGATTTTTCACATAGGGGATTCAAAGACATGAAGAATACAAAGAACACATGAAGAACACAAGAGATTGAGGGTAGAGAAGAAATGCACATGAATACACAATGAAGATGAGAGATTGAGGTAAGAGAATAAATTCAAATGAACAATTGATAAACCGATCCTGGCCCTTTATTGTGACAGTCTATGTTTATTCTTGTTATAAGTAAGAACAAAGAAGGATTGAAATCTCATATATCTATCTCCAATTTAAATTCCCATAGGCATAACACCCATCCCACATGTGATCAAGCCACATATAATCCTATTTGTGGGGTTGTCTAGGTTTTTCATCAAATTTTAGAACAGTGAACAAATCATAGATAAAAAACCCTTTCAAGAGTTTGGATTGATTGTTGATGAAGGGCGAAGTTGCGTCGTCATTGTTTGTGGATCTGTCGATCGTTGATCATTGTCCTGGTCTCTAATCTGCCATCACTATTGAGAGAACTTACTTCACTTTATCTCATGGGAATTCTAGGGTTATGATGATATCCCTATATCCCTAAAAAATCTAATATAAGGAAAATTAGTCACTGCATAGAAACAAAATAGTTTGATTAAATATGTTATTATCAATACGACCAAAACATAACTTTCACAGCATAACCATTCTAGTTGATGTTAGGCCCCACCTAAGGGGAATTTACTATTTTGAATGAAATGGTGCCATTATATTTTTGATTTGGGAACTAATTTTTATGATATTATAATTTTAAAGAAAAATAACCCATTCTCTTTATTAAAAAAACTAATCATTTTCATTGATTTGTTCTGGACACACTGGGCCTCAGAATCACATACCATCTTAGTGCCTGGTCTCAGAATTTTCTCAATTAAATTATAAAAATAAAACTGTAGAAAATAAAAATCATTATATCCATTTAGTATAGAAATTTTATTCTTTATAGTGGTGTCCATACATGAGCTAGACATGTATTCCCAAGGGAATTTCTTAGTCACTAAGAGCATGTAATTCCATTTCAAAGACTCAGTTTCCAATGAGGGTACCCAAAAATTGAACATGGTCCTTGTATACTAGTGTATTACCATAAAAATTCCATAGGATCCCTTCACTATCATCTGGATATTAGGATTCCTTGGATATATTCCTTGGATCCATCTGATGTATTTGGACACATGGGTCCATGGATTCCCTCCACTATTCCCACTCATGCATATCCCATGTTTACATTGGCCAGGATCCTTTATTGTGGTTGGAATTATTTACAATTAATTCCTTGATATGTGCCCATTGGATTACACTTAGAACCCTTTATTCTAGGATACATGTTATTACCCTAAGCTGGCTCATCCCATGAGGCTGAGGTTCCTCAGTTATTACCTTGGATCCTATTCATTGTTATTATCATTGTAGGATTCCTTGATTATATCCAGGATTCTCGTTTTACATTACTATCATGATATGATGTTAGTTCTGGTTACACCTAATGCGGATTATCGACATAAAGGGAACTTATATGAAATAATTAAATGTTCTCATGTTTATAGACATTAACAGCTAAGGCTAAAGAAATTATTGGCCATATTTATAGAATTTATTTATATTTATATATACATTTACATTATATCATCTTATATTCACAGGATGGATTGTATAGATTTCTTTTGTGGTGGCCTACTGATATTTTTATCACCCACTATTCTTGTTGTCATTGGTACCTGAGAGAATTATTTGTATTCTAGTGTTGATAAGGGGAATGATCATACTTTGGAAATTTGGTCTTGATTTCTTTCTTAGGGTAGATCTTGGTAGAATATTATTGTGCTAGTTCTAGAGATGTTGGATTGTTTTTGTTTTCTTTTTGATACTTTTATATACCATGTATGTACTACTTCAATGAATAATTATTTATAGTTTTTAGAGACATGATCTAAAATATATAATCTTTGTTAGATGATTCAATTTCATCCTATCAGTAGGTTATTATTATTTGGATGATTAATTCTGTTTTACACTCTTCGTTCATTGATATGATGATTCCTCAATTTAAACTATTACCTTATATCACCTATTCTCTACTATAAAATGAAGACATAGTTTCCCCATAGAAACAAAAAATTCCCACTATAGAATTCAGAAGCCTCTATCATAGAAGGAGGGGTGCATGAGTACACGTGTGCCAGCTTTATGAGGAACCTCTGAGTGTCACTCAGGTAGGGTGTCATAAAGTGGTATCAAAGGTTTCTTTTCATACATTATTATTTTGAGACAATAGACATGATATTTGGAATGCTTCATAATATGACCATAAGTCATTCTTCGGAGTAGCCAACCCCCATTTGGGGTAAATACCATGTTTCCAGAATTAAGGAATCTTGTTATGAATTTTTCAAATTATTATTGATATAATTTTACCAATGGGTGATTCACATGGATTGTGGTGTTTATTATGATTTATTGATAGTTTATAAATATCCCATCATGTCTAGGGAATGGAATAATAAATCATGCATCATTATAAGTATAAAGAATTTACATTACAGGAATAAGCCATTCCCATTAGGTCCTTGTATGAATTTCCTATTTTGATTGTGATTGTTGAATGATCCATGGTTGTTTGTATATATGACTGTTCTGCTAACATATCCTATAGTTTATGGAGAATTTTTATATAATGTTTCTGCATCTATCTAATGCATGATTTCATGTATAAATTGATGGTGGAATATTAAATAGAATGTTTTTACCCATGTTATCTATGTTCTTTTGGTTATATAAGATGCTCTTTAACTTTAGTTGTGTTAGTTATAGTTCTAATTAATGAGGTGTATGTGCCCTCATGGATTGGAATGAGTGATTTACAATGTCTATCCATCATATATTAGCTGTTAAATTTAGATAGAAAATGTAGACACTGTAAAATTGAAAATTATTGGGTGTCAATTTTAATGATAAGGTGTATGGGCCCATATTACCAAGGAACAAGGAACCATTAATTAAACCTTCATATATATATATATATATATATATAATAAAATACAAACTAAAAATGAAAATATTATCATATAATATTAAATGGAGTTAGTAAATGAATATACAAAGTTCTATTGTCCCTTTTCCTACTAGATACACTTTAATTTAAATCCAAATGCTTTCCAATACAGGTCATCTAATTGGGTGGTTGAGTTGTTACTAGGGTAGTGATCCATTATATAAGTGATATTTTTTATGGTTCTTCTATCTTTTTTCAAAATTTTATATGAGTCATGTTCTTGGAAATTTTAGAGCAATGCCACCATGACATCCTCACATCATCCACTAGGAAGCTGACGATGATAACACTCCATAGTTGGTGGGACCTGAGCCACTAGTATCATTATCAGTTGTGACACACGAGGTACATACTATTATACCTGTACTAGTTAATGATTCTTAGATTCATGAGGGTTTTCCATGTCTGATGTAGCCTATGTAATATGTTCCACGACCTGAGCCTACTATGGATGATCTAACTTGTGATTTCAGCGACAACAACATCCTATGTTTTTGAGGGATGATCATCCATAGGATGCTAAAACTTGTGTGAAGGAAACTCTATTTATTTTTATGCATCTAGAGAATCCTCTATAGTGGATGTCCAGGAACTCCACAAATATGATATGTGATTTATCCAAGCACTGGTGGGATGTGATTACATAGGCTGGTCTTCATTATGGAATGGTCTTGGATAACTTCTAGACAGTCTTCTATGAGTATGTATTTCTGTAAAAAACAAGAGATAATCTATCTAGATAGTTCATCCACTTGGAGTAGGGTTCCATTTCCATCATGGAATATTCAGTGCATTTTACAGATTTTCATCACTTCACATACTTCTAGTTGGGTATGAGCTATCACATGATAGACATTTCTAAGATGATATTAATTATTCCATCCATAACCATGTGAATAGGTTTCACCTACCAAGCATTTTTTAGAACTTTAACTAATCAGTTATTAATAAGTGCAACTTAGGGGATAGTTATTGTACAGGGAATAAAGTTTAGGGCTAGGGAAGGGTTGTAATATTTTCGGTAGCAAGAAGTGTAGACATGTAGTTTCTAATTAGAGTAGTGGAAGCCTGAATTCTCCTACCGGTACATCGGTTGTTTTCCCTATGTGTGGATGATAGTTGGATCTAAAGCCTATATGTGATTGAGATTCTATAGAATTTCATTCTTATGGCCATATAGGAAATATTTAGATATTTTTTCATACCTTTGCAACTTATTACAATAGAAGAGGATCCGAACTGGATCCATATTTAGAGGTATAATAATCTAAACTAAATTAGGTGGGGGAGTTCGAGTATCACTGAAATAAAATTTTGAGGATGGGGTCATTTTTGTAGTTAAAAATTTACGGATCATCCCCAACAATAGAGAGGAATTTCTCTCGGTAGTCAATCTATAGTAGAGGCTCATGTATCAGGATAGTTTTATGACATACTATCGATACACTAGGATCAAAGTGTAGGATTATCTACATTATAAGGTATTATTTTAGCTTCCTCAACTATTCTATCTTCTTTATTCGATACAAGTGATTTACACAATTTTATCTTATTATTGACCATGGTATTCTCAGGATAAAAATAAAGTAATTATCTGATGTGATGACCTTGTACACCCTATTGGGTGTGTGGTATGAGGAAATATTCCAATTCATGGGAAACCCCTTTTATGTGTGTAGTTACCCATTCTTATGACATCTCTATGTTATCCAAAATAAAGGATTCAATTTCATTCTTGGGATGGATTGGTTGGTTCTATAACATTCCTATATGGATTTTTATCTCTGTAGGGTGTCTTTTACATAACCAAATAATATATGTAATCGTTACAAGGGTGAGTGGTATGTCTAGGCCAATAGATCTTTATCATATAATAATGGTCTTGGTTATGTGACTACCCATATTCATAGTCTTTTCATGGAGGACCATGGAATAGATATGATTTTTCTCCATTAGTAGATCATTTCATGGAAATCTTTACAGTTGATTTTTTTCTTAACTGTTAAGAGAGAGGTAGAGTTTAAAATTGAGCTCATTCCAAGATTATCTCCAGTTTCCATTCCTCCAAAACAATATGGCACAAACTGAGATATATGAGATCAAGTTTTAGTTAGAGGATCTGAAGTCTAAAGTTTTTATCCAACCCAGAACTTCTTTTTTGGGTTCACCCATGATTTTCACTAGGAAGGAATATGGGACCCTTCATTTTTTCATGGATTAATGATAATTTAACCAACATTCAATTTAGAACCAATATCCATTACTTTGAATAGATAATATCTCTTAGTACATCTGAGGAGATGGGGTATTATGAAAGATCAAACTAATTTTACGCTATCATCATGTGCTAGTCCATCATTCATGAATACCTAAAATATATTTTCTTAGAAGGCATGGTCTGTATGGGTACCTCCTTATGTTTTTTGGTATTAATAATGCACATAAAATTTTCAAGTACATGATGAATATGTGTTTCCCCCCATATCATTATTCTTTTTTTTATTATTTTGGGAATATCTCTTGGTGTATTATCATATTGGTAGTGACCATGATAATCATTTTGATATCATTTTGTGTAGACTGAGTGATCATAATATATATGAAAATCTTGTTATGTGAAACTTATATATAAAAAAAGATCACTTCTTGGGTCATATTATCTCAGATTTATGAGTATTCGTTGACCTAGAGAAGGTGAGTGTTGTGGTTTCAAGGTTGAATCAAAAGAATGTGTTTGATATATGGAGTTACCTAGGGATATTTGGATATTAATGTTGTTTTATAGAAGAATTATCATAGCTTTTTTCACCACTAACTGGTATTACAAAAAGGGTGTGAAGTTATTGTGTTCAGAAGAATTTGATAACGCCCTTAAGGAGATGAAATAAAGTATTACCTTGACACCTATTTATATTCCTCTAGATCATATAAGAGTCTATATAGTTCTTTGCGATGCATTAAGAATATTTCTAGGTGAAATGATAATTCAGGAGGATAAATTCATTTGATACGGATATCAAGATTTACGGCCTCATGAGAGAAATTAACTAATACTTGACATCAAGAGAGAATTTGTTGTCCATGCCTTATATTGCTGGATAAAATATCTGTTTTGTGAGTTATTTTTCATATATACAGACTAGAAGTGCCTAAAATATATCTTTACGCGACATTAATTAAATTTCATATAGTGAAGATGAGTATAATAACTTCATTTCATTGATTTGGGGCTTTCTTATATCCATGAAATGGGTAATGTGGTAGTGGATACGTTGAGTCAGAAAGTTGAGGAACAAGACCTATCAAAAGCAAGCAATGAATGTAATTGTATGAACCTCCTTTTTGAACTACATATAGAGTATTAGGATAGTTAAAATCAATATTCTCTCAGAACCTTGACAGTTATCTCTTCACTCCTTGATAGGGTGAAGAGCCGGTAGTTCTCATATCCTGATGTATTGGTTCTCTATGATAGTATTTTAGTTGAGGATCCACCTCTGTATTGGCATATAGATGAAGAAGAAATCCTTCATATATATGGATGTGTCTTGGTTCTTACAGATATGAGAGTGGAAATAATTTCAGAGTCCTACTCTTTTCAATGGGTAGTTCATCTTGGAATCTTCATGATGTATAGATATATTCAATTCCATTATCGGTGTCCTAGGATGAAACATCAAATATTAGATTTTATCAGTAGGTTTTCCACCTATCAGTAAGTAATGTAAGAGAACCAAAATCTGGATGGATTTTTATTACCACATTCTATCTTATAATGTAAGTGGTCAGAAATTTCTATAAACTTTGTAGTCATCATACTAAGGTATTCTCAAGGCAGAGACACAATTTGGGTAGTTGTGGATCAACTAAAAAAGTACCCCACTTCCTTTCTATCAAGGGTACTTTCACAGTTGACGAGTTGGGAAGACTATATATTCATGAGATTACTTGATAACTCAGGATCCCTCATAATATCATTTTAGATAGGTATGATCATTTCACATTGATTTTCATCGAGATGTTGTACAAATATTTGAGTGCATATGTGCATCCAAAACCATCTTTTCACCCTCAGACCATTTGCTATTTCGAATAGGTGATACATGTGTTAGAGGAAATGATTCAAACACTTGTCCCCGATTTTAAAAGATCTTGGGAGAATCATATCCTCATCATCATGTTATCCTTTAATAATAGATTTCAGGTTACAATTCATATAGATAATTATGAGGCTGTGTATGGTAGGTCGTTCCACTCACCCTTATGCTGGTTAGAGGTAGGAGATGCTCCACTACTAGGTCAATGTATTGTGCATTAGACTTCATAGCAGTATTTTCCAATTAGGATTTTTTTCCACTTAGAAGTATATACAGAAATCTAATATTTATCATAATCAAGTACCTCTGATGTTCGATCTTGAGGATCTTGTTTTCCTAGGTCTATCACCGAGCCTAGGAATCGAAGAATTTAGAGGCAAGGGAAGATGTTGCCTTATTATGTAAGGACATTTGAGATTATTGATTGGGTTGAACAAGTATAATATCAGTTTCTATTATCTCTTAGGTACTATTACTTGCAAGTGTCTTCTACATTTCCCTGCTCTTCCATTATCATGTTGACATATCTCATAGTTTTGATCCCATGTAATTTGAGTTAGATGTTGATGGTTTATTTGAGGAGTATCATATACACATCATTTCTTGGATCATGAAAGATCTCTAAGGATGGTCTTTACCTTTATTATGGGTTTTATGGAATCAAGGTTTGTTATAGTGAATGAATTGGGGGAGGGAGGCTAATGTACATGCTCAATGGCTAGAGCTGCTCTTAGATGATGTTTTTACACCCTTGCATGGTGAAATCTGTGATGAGTTATTTTAAAGGGGGAAGACTATAGGAACCCTATTTTCAATGAGGTATCTATCCTTAAATTTTCATTATAATTCCTTTTTAGGTCTAATAATGATTTTTAATGAGTTAATAGGGGTTTGAAAGGGTGTACAGGGCTTGTTAGGATCATAAACCCCGTCCAGTTGAAAAAACAACTAGGTCACATGGTTAATAAAAACAATGAGAACCATCCAAATTGGTATCCCATAACTATGTAAGGAATCTCAAATGGTAGAAATAGGCCACAAAATTTGAGAATCCATGATTATAGGGGCACAAACCCATGTTAAATGTCTATAGTTCTTAGAATATTCAAACTGCATAGTTTTTGAATTGTTTATCAAACCATATGGGGTCCCCCATGAGGTACTGACATGCAGATGGTTGGTGTACGACTTTTCTAGCCATGTGGAAAAACTATATTCCATCTTGAAAATATGGTGAAATGACTAGAATTCCCCAAATTTATATTTATCTCACCTCACCTCATGTTTCTTTTTTCTGGAATATATGAAAACCCTTATTCTCCCTTTTTGAGCTCCCAAACCACATTTCCATATATTTTGATCTTCATTCTTCTTATAATCTCAGATTGGATGATTTTGTGTCTCTTTAGATTACTCGAGGTGATCTCAAAAATCTATAGTATGCTTTCGTTGTTTATATTTCACTTAATAAGTACTTTTTCTATGTAGGATCATATGCACTATTTTTATGGAGTTGATACATTATTACATTTTATTCTGATCTAGGAAAAACTAAGGGCTGATACTGGATGGGGAGAGTACTATATGATCTAGGTATGTCGTCTATGACTCATCCCTCAAGTATCACCATTTTGAAAACTGTCATCATTGTGCACATGAAGATTTCTTTTGATGTTTCCTATTATTTTGACTTACATTATTTTAATCATCATAATCATATCTAGAGACCCTTTTATACATGATAAATGTGTTGTTTGAGGTTTATACCATGATTTATTCCGCCCCATGTATGGGGATTCCTTTATTACTTCTTGGTGACCCATTTGGGTCTATCCACACCATCGTTTTAGTGTTCTCTGAATCGACCTTTATAATGGTATGTGTTTTAATTAAATGAATGACTTATTAATTATTATTTAATGTTTTTTGTCACATTAACTTTATATTGTAAGTGTTAAAATTAATAAATGAACCATTAAATTATTAATTTGAAATAAAATTTATATATATCGCTTGGCCAAATTAATCACAACCAAATTACATATGGTTCCATTTTGTTAGCCTGCATTTTTATGCTTATGAATGGAAAAGGAATAAACCTAATAATTGAATATATAAATAATCAATAAATGGTTTCATATTCTAAATATCCTTTCCACATAGTATGAATGTTAATGTAATAAACCTATTAAATTATTAGAAGGCATGATTAATAAGTGGATTTAGTTTAAGAATGAATTGAATATATAAGGTGCCTATTGCATATGGACCTTTTATTATTTGTAAGTGTGGTCAGAATTGAGCCAGAATTGGACCAGAGGTAATACCTTGAGAACTTAGAGGATTCCATTCTGATTCAAGGAGCTAATTTTGAAGGGAGATACCCACCATGGAACATGGTCCTTGTCTACTAGTAGATGCCCGACAGGATTTCATTGGATCCCTTCATTATCACTTATATATTAGGATTGCTTGGATACACTTGTGGGATCCATATTTATATACATATACAAATGGAACCACGGATTCAACCTATTATGACCATTTAGGAATATACCATGTTTACCATGGTTGAGATTCTCAGACACTGTTAGAATTATTTTCTCTAGAATGCCTTGGGAAATGACGCTTATATTACATTCAAACCCCATCAATTCAGAATGCATGTTATTACATTGATTTTGATTGACCCCTGATGTCATGTATGCCTTGGTTATTACCTTAGATACTCTTTATTATTATTCTCCTTAGAGGATTCCATGTTTATACCTAAGACCATCCTTTATTTTTACTATCACTATATGATGTCAATTCTGGTGAAACCTCATGTGACTTATCGATATAAAATGAATATTAATGAATTATTTAAATGATCTCATGTTTATCCGGTTTACTAGATAAGGCTAAATTAGTTGGTCTTTATCATTATTTAATTTATTTTAATTTTTATATTATTTCACATTATTTCTATTCAAATTCATAGAATGGATTGTATAGACATCATTGGTGGTGGATTACTAATATTTATCTCACACACTATCTGGGATTCCATTAGTATCTAGGTAGATTACATGTATTTAGGTGTTGATAAGGGGAATTATACTACTTTGGAATAATGATCTTGATTTCTTTCATAGGATGGATCTTGGTAGTAGATAACTGGTCCTGTACTCAAGAGGTTGGAATGTTTTCTGTTTATTTTTGATACTTTTGTATAGAATTTATTTCCTAATTCCAAGTAAAACTGTTTCTATTTTTGTAGCTAAATTCCATGAAATACATCATATTTTTTATATGATTCAGTCTCATGTTATGATTTGGTTACTATATCTTGGACATTTCTTCATATTTTTCATTGTTTAATCATTAATATCATGCTTATTCTATTTCATATATTATTATATATCAGTTGTGATGCACTCTAACATGATGGAATAGTCTCCCCAAAAACACAACCTAGGAACTCACTTCTAGTCCGAAGCCTTTGGAATATGTGGAGGCATACTTGAGGTTATGTGGTCCACCAATTTAGGGCACCCTTGAGTGGTAATTGGGTCTTGACATCACAGTAAAACACTATATCATGATCTATCATGTATTATTCCCTTTAAAAATCCTATATTCCTAAAATTATTTAATATATTAGTTTTATAATATAAAATTGACCATACTAACCTGATTTTTTAATTCATCACATAAAAATTATCCTGGCATGATTTTTTGAACTTTTTTTCAAAAGTATGAGTTTTAGTTGAATATATAGTTTTCATAAAACATTAAATTATTATAGAGTTATCATTGTATATAAATAAACTAGATGTTTATAAAAAAATTTAATTAATAATATGTGAATTTATGGAATATTAATGTGGATTTTAAATTATACATTGAATTTATAACCCCCCCCCCACCGTCAAAAGTTTTTGTAACTATTAGAAAGTTACATTAATAAAAAAATTACTTTCGGTATTTTCCATAAAAAAAATATTTTCAATAGAGATTTTATTGTGGATTAACATTAATTTCTCTTAAAAATTACTTTTTTAATAATAAATCCATTTATGTCATTAATTACAGTACCCAAGATAATTTAATATTATATACAAATTTAAAAATAAAAAATTTTATTTCCCTAAAAACTATTTTTATACGATTAAGTGTATTTATTTTAGAGTAAACTTATCAAATCCTTAAAATTTTAATTTTATAAAATGATATTTAAATTTATGAAATAGAAGTATAAAATTTGATAAAATTTTCAATCGTAATATTTCTTATTTAAATTAATTAATATGGTTACAAATTAATTACCAAGGTAAAAGAAAAAGGGGTATGTTGTGATTGACCTTGTCTTAAGCTATATAAATTTAAAAAACAAGCCTGGAAGTGAATAGTTCATATTTTTCTCAACCAAGAAAATTTTCACCGAATTGATTTTCATATTTTTGGCATCGAGAACTTGAAATGAACCATTTATTCTTAAAAAATGTAAATGTGTTTAAAAAAGTTCCATTACATTCACTTATAAAAATATACCACTTCCACCATTCAAATATAGACATCATCATAGAATTAAAACATAAAACAATGCCTTTTTGATTTCCTAAAAACCCTATCCCATGGGTATAATCCCTTTATCACCCAAATTTATCCTAAAACCATCAAATTTAATAGTATTTCCAAGAAAAATTTATACCCCCAATGTGAGAATTATCAATTAATTTGTCTTATTCTTATGTTTCATCTTAAAAATCTATTCTATTAACTCTAATGTAATGATATTATAATCATTTATAGAATTTAATGTTATTTTTTTATTGTTACTATTTTTATTTATTCATATACGGAACCCATTAATGGAAAAAATCCATTTTTCATTTCTTGTGCAGACTAAGGCCTCCACGACCTAACATGTTTAATTTTCCATCACTATATTTACAAGATGATCTAAGGACTGTATTAAATGATAAATATTATTTTTATGATATCATTCTGGTTATGGTATAAACAATTCAAAAAAATATTAATAATATGATTATAAAATGATCATCATTAATTTAATCGTTTAAAATACGCGTATTAAGAAGATAATCTTATATTCGAATTTTTTAATTTTTTGATAACTATTACATATAATTATAATAATTTGAAATTTTTATATTTCACACTAACATACACTAAATAATACAATTACACTTATTTTATAATTATTTTACCCTAAACCCCCTCAAATTGATTCATTATGTCTAGGTGTGATCATGTTTGGGTTAGTATAACCTTATAATTGAATAATAATATAAATTTATATCATGGATAACTATGAAATATCATTATTAGTTTTATAAAATATAAAAATGTGTATAATTATTTTATTAATCTAGACTTATTATATCAATATTTAATTCATCAATTAATGAAACACATCATGTTCGTCAAAAATCACCAAAACATGATTATCATCAAATTCATCTTGAGTGATAAGGTATAAAAACACTAATAAGTTTAAGTTGAACAATTATATGTTATTATAAATAATTTATATAAATAAAATTAATTTCCTAGTAGAAATATACTTTCGAAGAAGGTTGAATACAAACACAACAATTATTAAAATTGTACAAATAATCAAAAAAAGAATGACCGATGTAGAAAATATGAATAATTTATATAGTGAATGACTATTTATGTTGAGTATGAATGAAAATAGATATTATTATGTTTATTAATTAGTTAATCATGATAAATATTTTTTTGGTAATGGAGCTTATAGTATGTTCTAGTATGTATTGACAGGAGGTAAGGGTCTCCCATCCCAAATTATTCTCTTTGATAAAAAATCCATATTATGAACCTAATTTACATTTTGTGGTGTATATACTAACTATTTTAGATTTTATATCATGAAATACATTTTTAATGGTACTTTAAGATCATTTTTAAGAAATTTATTTCAATATTTTATCATTCTATTACAACCCAAACCGTATGTGGGATTTTTTCCTTCTCAATTTTCTTTCAGTGTGACTCATGCAATATTCACCACCAATTTCCATGGGTGTGGTTAATAAAATAATATTTAATAATTTAAAAATTTTAATCATTAAATTTAATGGATTTAAATATTTATATTTTTTCCAAACTATATATTATTTTGATTTAACTATTACAAAAACGTTGTAAAACTCTATATTTTCTATTGAGAAAAACCATCCGATTTTTTTGTAAAATACATGTATTTGTATTTTGTTTGAATATAAATAAATTTATGGATACTAGAAAGTGTATACAGTTTTTGATAATATGTAATTATGTTTAATCTCACTAAAATGGTTTGATTGATCATTGAATCAATTATCACCCTCATTCATGATAAATGATATGAATACAACACACTTGGCTAGAAAATCCAATATGATATGCACTGGAAAGTTCTTATGACCATTATGAACCATGATGGTGGGTTTATCCAACCATTTCCATAATATATTTCCAATTAAAGATATGAAATCCAATTTCAACATTTTCTAGATAACCTATTACATTATAAGTACCCTATACACTATATTTTATTGATAAGTCTGCATTATGTTACAATAATGATACCCTATGGCTTCCAAGTGGATTCAGGTATGTTCTTATAGACATCCAAATTATTCTATTTAATGGGTACGTATTTGATTTCATTATCTATTATTATATGGATAGAAATGTTTAATTTATTATTATGCCCCTTAGGGAATGGTATGAATGTTCATGATGACCCTCATGGTGAATCCATTGTACTTAATTAAGTAATAGGTGGGGCCTAGAAATATATATCACCTAGATGAATTTAATGGTATGATAAGATAAATGAGGATGGGTTCATCACAAGATTATAAGTTGACTTGACAAAATTCCTTGATAGCATGTTTGGGATTTCAAACATTATGCATTTTATCAGTATGAGATCAATGATTATTGTTATTAATATTTTTAATTTTTTCAATGATATAAAATTTACTCAGTTTTAGTTTGTTATATCTTAATGACTTTCATTTATTATTTTCTTATCATTTATTTCATGTTTATAATATGTGATCATTAATTGTATGTTACACCTTACTAATCATATGAGCTCACCCTTATTTTTTTCATTTTCCCAGTAAACCTTGATGATGAATATGTATAATTTTAAAACTATATGATGTAAGGAATAATCAAGTTATATAAATATTTTCATTTTATATTTATTTTATTCAATTGTATTTTATTAATTTATCATGTCTTTTAAGACTATAGATATTCAATCCTTATGTAACTCTAGTAATTTGAAAAAATAATTTAATATAACCACTCTATTTTGGTTTCTAGAATCTTTGATTTTACATTTAGAATCATTAGATGTTTATTATTAACCTCGGAGATGATTTTTAGTGTAATAATATTAAATGGAACAAGTTCTTTGAAGAACCCTCAACATTTATCGTGAACAGTCTAGAAATTAAAAGAGGAATTGTGGTTTATAAATCAATGTTATGAACTAATTATGTGTATGAAATTATAGAAAGATAGATACTAATAGGAGGAATGAGAAAAATATCCACACCTATATTCAATACATGGATTTTCAATATAAAATTTTAATGAAGTTGGAGTAAATACTAATAAGTTCATAACTATATTAGTGTAGTTGTCCTAGGTTGTGAAAAATAATATTTCTCACATAGAACATTTGATTGATCCAAAACATTGTACAATTATGCTGCATCACCTCATGCAACAAAATCCTCCTACATTTATTAGAACTAATAATCCCTTACCATTTGGTAAATTGATCAAGTACCTATAGAATATCTTTCACAATTTGGACGTAGAGAAAAAGGAATATGTCATCATGGAAGTCTATCATCTACTAGGAGATGTTGACCAATGATGGAACATAATTCAAAAACTTAAATAAGAAAATGTTACTAACTATATATAATATAGAACATTTAATGAGATATTCTATGAAAAATACAACCTTTAGTAATAAATAAGTGAAATAGAATGGTGTTTCTTAAATCATTGACCAAAGGAGAAATATTTGGGTGATTATGAGGCAAAATTTGGTCGGTTTTCTAGGGACCCTAATGACTATGTATGTAGACTAATAAATATTTGTTGTTTTTTGATGAATTTTAACTAATTCATCAAAGGTTGTTTTCATCTCAGGACATATAATCACATTTGGATATAGTATAATGAACTATTAGGAAAAAATGATTTATCTATGATGTATATATTCAATTGATATCAAGAGAAGAAGAGGTCAAAATAGAATCATGGGAAAAAATAAAACTAAGGGGAATAATGGAATGATGTGATTTACCACATGTTATAAATACAATAATAAATAGCATGGGTCTTTCAAAAATGGAACATGAGTTTGTTATAAGTGAAGAGAAGAAGGCCATAATGCTCACTAATTCAAGGATAGGGAAGAATATATTGATGTTTAATTATTTATCTTCTGGGATATGGGAAATTATTCAAACCAATAAAAAAAATTCAAATTTAATTTACCATAAAAAGGGTAAGGGGTAAAGGAAAACATTTTGAGATTACCATATCCAATGTGGAAGTTCCTAAGGATGTAGTGGGAGGCACTTTGATCATTTCATAAAAATTAGCTAATGTTTCTTTATTCTATATATTCACACTCTATTATATCTTCCATATCTCTTATAAACAATAGGTACATCCCTATAATTATATTAAGGAAGTATTCAATAAGACTATAATTGGATATCTTTTTGTTACACCTATATGTCAGAAAGTTCTAAATACGATGCATGAGAATACCCTATATTCAAATTTGGTTATCATACATATGGTTAACATTGATATGATCCTTGTTAAGGATTTCCTTTAAAATTAAAATTATTTTTCCCAAGATAAGGGGTTACAATTTATCAATATGGGGTAGAATATATTTTCTTTTGGGGGGAAAATCATCATCTAAATCATGTTTACTATTATAAACCATAGAAACGTGGCCTAAACCAAAACTACCGCAAGTATGCCCCTAATAGGCCTGGGGATTGTGACAAGCCATGAGTAGGAATATCACACACATGGGAGGAATTATCTTAATGTTCGTATACACACACACATTCCCAAGAACATACAATTCTAAAAAGTAAAACAACTCAAACTAATGCATGGATACATGTAAAATTCCACAATAAGAGTAATAAAATAATTTACAGAAAGTATTAATGGGTCTAAATATAAGCCCAATCAAAAACAATAGAGATTCAAACATGTTCAATTGATGGGGACTAATATCAAATGAAATCACCCAAAAAACAGCTTGGTCTATCTAGTTCAAGATAAGATCCACTATCTCCCTTTCCTCCTAAGAACCCATAAAATGTGTCTTCATCTACATTATACATGACACCTGTATCTAGAGACCATCTAGGGTGATTATAAAATTACCCAATAATACTACCTAAAAATAATTAACACATAGAATAAGTATTGTTTATCTCATAATAGGGATATAAAAATCAATAAAAAACCCCATATAAACTCCAGAACGACACCATGCCTCCAGGAGGTCTCATCTAAATTTCTATCCACAAGATTATCCTCAAAGATAGTAGGAAAGTATTTTTATGGTAGAACCCACTCCACTAGATATGCTACCATCCGAGACACTCATCTATGAGTTATTGATCATTATTTCACACCAATGAAATCTTACTGGTCTCTAATGACCTTGACACATAGATAAGAGATCATACACACGAACGCTTGGGAAACTAAAAATACAACCTTGATCAACCCACTATGTAGGGGATCATATGAAAATAACACCATGAAACCTACTGAAAGATACTGTTATACTGTGGATAAATTCCTACGTAAAACAGGTCACACTGATTCCAAAAACCCCAGCTAGGGTATAATATGTAATGATAGTGGATCACCATCTAGTCTCAAAGGGGGACACAAAAATATCTATATAAAATTTATCCTCCAATGGGATCACAATAAAACTACATGTATGTAGTGTTTCACTATACCCCTGTGGATATAGACTAAGGGAACAAATTCAACTAATAATATTCGAAACTCAAAAATTAAGGGCTTTAAAAAATCCCATAGGGGGTACATGGAATGTACTAGGGAGTATACAAAATGTCTATCCTACCCATGGTCTACCTATCTGTCACTACCTCACAAAAAATGTAATCATCAAAATAAAGAGTGTGTAAGTAAGTATATAATATGTTTAGAGGACTTATGTAGCCTTTATAGTGATTTCTATCTATTCATGTGTTCTTCTATCCTAGCCAGTGTACAATCCCATGTACACCTAGTTGTGCCCATGTACACCTGGGTTTGTCTTTGTAACTCAACTTGTTTATGGTCACATACCCTCTAAGTCATAGAATGATCTACTAGAATAATTCACACGATGAGCAACACATTTCATGTGACATGTGATATTTTTCTGTCGGTGAGAAACCTCTTGTTGCTTAGATGGTAACCCACGTCCTGTATCTCCAGATTTTATGTTGTGTAATGTTCGATATTCTATGACACAAAAATATATTTTACATAGCCACCAACATGATTAAATTAGGGGTATTAGAAATCCTGGGGTCATCTTACCCCTAACATCACTGATGGATGGGATCCAAGCTCTGATCTTCTCGTAAATAAAACATTGAGTCATGACATCACTACATCGTGTTTCCATCACACATTTTAACTAGTAGAAATGAGATCCTCCATAAATAATCCTCCTTTAGTCAACCTATGATCATACTACATTTTTTCCACAGCTCAATCACACCATCTATTGTGAACCGCACTCATGGTATTGATTTTTTGTGCTAAATAATGGTCACACAATAATCATATTCCCCGTATTCATCGAACCATGAGCCAAATAAATTACCCATTATGAACATGAAAAGAAACAAGGTTGAAATACACGAACTAAAAACATGAGTTATTAACTTTAGTCATTTTTTAATTTAGTCTCAATCCATTCTCAAATAATTACATGAAAAAAGAGGGAAATAATCAACAAAAATGAAATCTTCCATAAATAAAATCAACCATTGAAGCATAAATAAATTACTGTTCATATAATTTATTTTCATTTACCCAAGATATAAAACTAGATGGATTTACAAAAAAATACCAACCAAGTGTTTTTATTGATCACTAATAAGAAATGGCCATGTGTTTCTTTCATTGACGAGATCCATAAACTCAAATAGTGTAATGATTATCGATGTCAATATGATCCATAGATGTTCACCAAGAATTATCTACTCCAATAGTGATCTAGATATCCATGATTAACCTGCTAACCATAAGGTCCCCTCATAACCATATATTAATAGAGTAAAATAGATCACTATGTCAACATAATAAAATATATTGAATAATTTAGTTTATTATTTATGCCTGCAACAACATTTTACCAGTTATCTGACACCCATAACGATTATGTTCTACCTAGGGTAAATCCCATTGCCAGAAAAAATCGTGGAATCATATTTTTTATTCGAGCCACTATTTAAGAGTTTTTCAATTTTTAGGATAATTTTTGAATATTTATATTAATATTTTTAATGTTTTTAAAATGATAATTTCCCACTCATCAGGCCTCAAAATTTCTTGTCATCTCAATGATTGGCCTTGAAATTAATCCAAATAATACTCTAGATTAATAAATGAAAATTTTATATTCATTACATTCTCCCCACGATAGATATTTCCATGAAAAATTTGAAAAACCTAATCAAAATGATGGGGGTACAGAAAACACATCTGGGTTTCCATCTCCCTAGTTCAATCTTGATGATTTTCATGCTTCAACCAGATACACACTAGGGGAATCGATCTTCTATGAAGGACACACTCCTTCCGATTCTTGATCTCCCCTAGGTACCTAGTAAAGGTAGCCCCATCCTCAATGTCTAGGCTATACTAGCTGATAACATCTGATGGGTCCTGTACATACCTCCTCAAAAATGAAATGTGGAAGACATCATGTATTGTTCAATCGTTAGAGGTAGTGGTATGTGAAACAACACATCACTAACTCCACACTGTATCAACAAATGTATAATGAATCACAAAATCATATTTATTCCCTAACTAAATCTCTATAATCAACATTGAGGATAAACCCTCTGGAACACATGCTCTCCCTCGTTGAAGTCTAGAGGCCTCCATCGTTTGTCTCCATATGAAATATAATGGATCAATGATGTCCTCATTTGATCTGATATTATCTACACCTTCTTAGTCATAACTAAGACCATTTCTATTTCCATGATTGATTACACTCCTAGAACACTCAAAAAATGTGGTGAACTATAGAGTCACCCATAAAAGGCCTCTAATGGTTCCACATAAATTGTAAAATGGTAGATAATATAGTATGAAAACTACACCAAGGGTATATGTTTGTCCAAAATAAGAATGAAATCCAAAATTAAATCCCACAGAATGTCATCCATGACTAAATCGTTCACTCAGTCCGGGCTCAGTATGGGGGTTAAACATCATGCCTAATTACAAATAATTCCCAAAGGCCTCCTATAATACTATCCATAATCATTATTTGAAGAAAGAAACATGGAATAAAATTATCATTGAGGAACTATAGGGATACATAATACACCCTACACATAGAAGTGTCCCAATAACTCTTTTGAACTCAACTCTCAAATATCTCGGAAGGGGGATGGCATTGTGAGTTGGTCTATGATCACAAAGATGGAATCAATATCCCATGGTAATACCTGGTAAACTTATCATAATTTACATCAATATCCCATCACACTTCAACTATTAAACTTTGGGGGGTCGATCTGAACTCTTAGAACCTGGTTCTCAACTATCACTAACTAACAAGTGAGGCATCAAGAGAAAAACTCAACAACACAACTCTTCATGAATGACCCCAAAACTAACATCATTGGTCCCGATACATCTTTTAAACAAGTGTATGTACTACACAAGGGTATTTATGAAACCCCCTCATAAACTTTTCTTATAATGTAATAGGTAAAATTTTACGTTCTCTGAAAAGGATATCATTCTTCCCTATACCATAAAATCCTTCAGGTTCACACCCAGTGGATATCTAAGTATGTTTGTCTCATAGTGGGTATATATATGTAGAAATTATCTAACATATTGTAAAATTAGTGGGATAACAACCATTGGTATTATTTAAGAAGAAAAATATGTGTTCACTAAGGGAAACTACAATGAGTATAACTTCACTGACACCTTTATTAACAATTGAAAAAATATCTCCGGATGAGATCATTTAAAAAAACCTTCCAATTCCTAGGTCAATAGAAAATATTAATGTCCTCATTCTGGAGGAACTCCATATATCACCTATATATCATGTTATGATTCTTTTGAGGGAATATTTACTTGAGACTCTTATGGTTATAGTATATGATAAACCACTCGCCCAAAAGGTAGTGTCTCCAAATCATCTAGGTAAAGACAACCACTGCTTGATCAAGATCATGTTTCATGTAGTTAAACTCAATAGGTCCAACACCCCATAACCCAAGGTAATAAATTATTACCTTTTCATTATGATAAAAAATTTCTCATCCCTAAGGCATCACAAAAATCTATATATTCAATACCCTCCTCCATCAATTTCAAGATGGGGGGCGGTACTCCGAAACCTCTAGCTAAGATTACGAAAAAATACCAGAACATTTCAATACAAATGAATGTATTATACATTTATGTAAAAAAATATAAGGGGTACTATAAATATGAAGAAATAGGGTAAAAACCTCTCATAGTACCCTTCCAACCGAAGGAAATGTTCCGGCTCAGTTAAACTCTTGGATGGCTTCTAATTTTTCACCACTATATCCGTCTCTAGGGCCACTACCACTCATTTATTTTATATGATGTGTGCTAGTATGTGGAACTATCGAATCCAAAAGTAAAACATTGAGTGATTACTATAATGATTATGATCTTAGAGTGTGTCCAAGTCTATTCATAAGTGTCCCTTGTGCTTCCACTCAGATGACAAATAGAGTAGGATGTCATCGACGAATTCAACCATAACGTGGTCTAAGAAAGGGTGAAAAATCAAGCTTATAATTCCTTTGAAAATAGCTAGTACATTTATCAGGTCGAAAGTAATTACCATGTACACATAGTTTCCATACATAAATATGAATATTCCCATCTATATATCCTAATCTCATACTCACATCTTGTGATAACCTAACTTAAGGTGAATCTTAGAGAAACATCAAACCCCTCTCAAATAATCTAATAATTTCTCAATACTCCATAGTGGATACTTATTCTTCATGGTCACCTCGTTCATTAATTGGTAATCCACACAAAACCTGAATCTCTCAATAAACATCTCTAGGAAAAACATTGGGTTTGCCAAGGGAGAAACACAAGGCTGCACAAATCCCAATCTCTACAAGCCCTCAAAATGTTCCCTCAGCTCAAGAAACTCTACATGATATATTAAATATGTTATTGTAGATATCAAGAACATTATGCGGTGTATGTAAATGTAGATGTCTATCTATAAATGGGTCTGTAATACTAAAATGTTCTCATAAAAACATCCAAATAAATTCTACCACTACAAGGAACTAGTATCAAATATGATACACTACTCCATGATTCATTCTATCCCACTAGTTAGTATTCGACAACACTCTCCCATTCTTGAGCCCATCCGAATACACTAGGGTTTCCTTCTCACCCAAAAAGGAAAACCTCATCACATAACTATAGAAACACCATATCTTCCACCTAAAATTTTTAATTAGGACATTACTTGTTGATATACAGTCCATACCTATAATGATACTATAAAGCCTCATCACTATTGTAAAGAGATCCCAAATGAATCTCCCATATTCAAGAGTCATATAGCACTATCAAAAGATTTGTGAAATCACTGATTCACCACCTTTTGTAGTCTACAACTATAAGGATTGATCCAAAGGCTCAAATAGAATCACCATGTCTTAAAATAGAAAATTACAAAGAATGGAATGACTCTCACCTATGTCTATCACTCCCACAATTACAGTAAAAAAGTAATAGATCTTACTTCATATCATCACTAGAGCCTCAAGGTAATAATTACCCATATCGTAAATCTATAATTGTCCCTAAACACTAGTTCCCTAAGCCGATCATTGACCAAAAGGGAGTGGTGGTAGTAATAGGTCAAACATCTGATCACCTCTCGCTGCACTACCTTCCCCTATACCACATCCACTATCATACTAAGCTCAGTGATCTTATCTCTATCTATTCCAAGGAGGTACCATTACCATCTCCTCACCTGCTATAGGACAGTTTGGGAAATCCCATGAAATATGTCACTGACCATTTTTGGAGAAAAATTTCCTCTCCCTCAACTGATTAGACCTATCATGAGATCCCTACACCACTCAGCATCTATCCTGGGATCATCTCTTGATGAATATTCCATGCTTGTATCCTAGCAATTTCCATCAGCTATGTTTCACTAGGATTTTAGCTCATAGGTACCCACTAAAATCACCCATTATCGGAAACTACTCTTCCAGGAATCTCTCCAATACTAAGTCATGATCAAGAACAACAACATGTGGGGAATTCAATGAAATATCATTGAATCTCTAATAGCCCATCATAATCAATACTCAAAGGTTCATCCTCTAATGAATGGTTATCTCACCATATACCTTGAGTACTATGATAGATAATCTAGCCTCACAGAATACACCACCTAGATCATTCATCCATGTTGTAGATGCAGAAACTCTTAGACACACACTAATCACAATGTGGTTGGATAATACTTATCCTTGAAGAGTTAATCGAAGCCTAACTAGGAGTAGGCTATCTCATTCTGTGACTGAGTCTCTAGAATCCAACATCACACAGAATATTCTTAATAAATTATCATCCTAAGAACTTACATATAATCTATAAGTATCCTCAGATGGTGGAAAACTTAAGGGACTTCCTCTAACAAGTCCTCACCCACCTAAGGGATCTGGCTCAACCCAAAACCATGGATTTCATGGCCTCTGAAACTCATGTTGTTCACATATCCTATCTGAATCATTATATAATAATATCAACACTAACTTCTTCTCAACAGGTAGTGGTATAGATGGTAATTCATCCAGAGGTACTATATCCGGTACTATATGTTATAATCATGAATAATCACTTAAAATATCTTCCTTGTGATGACACAATGGAATATTCTCTTGATATCCTCATGAAGGGATCCTAAAGTAAACAAAAAGTACCACTGTAAAAGAGTATATCCACGAAGATGAGTGATTATGGTCACAGAAAACAAAAACAACTTATATATGATTCATTTCCTAATGATTTCCCTATAACTAATATCTATATGTATCGAGTCAAAAGTTAGGTGATTTGAGACCTGGTGTATAGATAAATCGGATGAAACACCATTACCAGACTCCCTAGTCTAGCATAAAAACATGATACACATAACATTGTTACTATGAAACCCAAACCCTTGTCACATACTACAGTCTTATTCTAGAACTAACTTTTTGGAAACACTATGTCATCACCCGACACGACAGAGCCCGAACTGTGATTACCCTAAGCCCGCCACTAATATTATAGTGGATGGAAAACACTGATGAGTACAAATATCACACATATGTGATACATTAGCCTAATCTACCTATTCACATGAACACATATCCATGATATATTAAATGTACAAAAAACGAAACAAATGCATCGATACATCTATAATACCCCAATCGGAGTATGAAAATAATGTATAAAAAGTGATAATGGGTCCATATAAAAGCCCAACCAAAAACTAAAGAGAGTCAAACCTACATATAAGATAGGGAATACTATCAATCTAAACCACTAAGAGAACACCTCATTCTATCTATCTTATGTTATTCTCCAGCAAATCCATCCACTCTCAGGACAACATAAAATGGGTCATCATCTGCATAATACATGACATGTGTGGGAAGATCCCATATAGGGGTGACTATAACAATACACAGTACGATGCCCTCAAAAAACTATAAACAAATAGAATCATTAATATTAGTCTCATAATAAGGATATATAAATCAAATAAAATCCTTAGATATACTCTTTAAGAAAATCATGCCTCCAGTAATTCTCAAAAAAACTACCAGCCATAAGAGTCATCTATATGATTATATGAAATTATTATTCTAAGAGAACCAACTCCACAAGACATGATATCATCAGAGGTAATCCTCCAAGAGGTCATGATCATTTTGAGCCACCCACACAATATTACTAGCATCATAAGACCATGATAATCGGGTAGGGAATCACACTGAGGACCCTTGGGTGACACCATAGACCTAATATGGATCAATCCTATATATTGGGGATCATTTTACAATGAATTTTTTGAACCCCACTATAATTGTCTCCTAGATGGGGGTTCAATGCCTTGGTCGAGTAGGTCATGATGATTCTATTAATAAAAACTAGGGTATAAGAATGAATGATAGAGGATCACACTCTGGTCTCACGAAGGGAAACCAAAAACTATATTTGAGACTCCCCTTGCATAGGGGATCATAATCCACTATTATAGAAATAATGTCATAATGTACCAGTAATGGTACAAAGTGAATAAATCTAGGGCTCCAAACACCCAGAATGGTGTAAATGGTCCTTCTAGAAAACCCATGTCCTTCCTGTGTGTCATTGACTCACACAACATGTAACCCATAAAATACATTGTGTGTAAGTAAATATACAAAAATTATAGTTGTATGAAAAAACCCTACTCAATACATCTATCTATTCCCATGTATTTATGGATGTTCTCACGTACCAACTACTGTACACCAGCATATACCCATGTTCACATGGCTATGGTTGTGTGCCCCAACTAACCTGTACCTGTGTACCAATACGTGCATAACTGGTTCTGTCCATGTATCCCGACCTTCCCATACCTTTGAACCCTTTTAGTAATTATCCAAGCCATTAGAATTGTTCACATGTCATGTGATAGGTGTCATACAGAATGTGGTTTTTTCATTCTATGGAATCCCTAGTTCCAAATAAAGGGTCCCACATGGCATGCATCTCCAGATTACATGTTGTGTAATGTGAGATTTTCCATAACCCATGGATTACCTCCACATCACCCATTCCACTACTTTCACCATAATTCTAGCTAGTAAATAATGTTTAGGAGGTTGTATTACTCCTTTAATCTCTAATTGAGGGGGCTCAAGCTCAAATCTGATTATAAATGAGTTTTCGAGTCATGTCATCACCACACCATGCCACTAATACATGTTCAACAGGGTGAAATGGGATCCACCAATCACAATCCTCATCAAGTATACCTATAATCATCCACCATAATTCCCACACATCAAATTCACTCAAAATATTGATCTAGATCAACAATATTGATATGTTGCACTGAAGAACAATCATGTAATGATCATATACACTATATTCATTGAACTATGGACCAATGAAATTTCTCTCACTGAAAACATGAAGAAAAATCGGATAATTAAACAAACCAAAAACATGAAGAAATAAACATGGTATTTTTTCATTCATCATCAATCTGTTGTCAATGTAATAGATGAATGAAGAGGGAAAACTAGTGAACAAATAAATACACTTTATATAATATCAAACATTGATGGGAGAATAAATTCATGTTCATGGAATTTATCTGCGTTCAACATGGATAAATAAGAGGATGGAATCAGAAAATTATAAATCCTTTATGGGTTTTTTATCAGTTATTTAAGATGAAATATCATGTTTTTTCTTCATTGACAAGATCCAATAACTTCAATGGAAAATTAACCTGGATGTTGATCCAATCTTACAACTTTCATCAAGAATTATATCCTCTAATGGCGCACAGATCTCCACAATTATGTGAAAAACACATAGATATAATCATAGCCATATATTTATAGTAAAAACTAGGTAACATCATTAAAAAATAAAATAAATTTATTTATTCAGTTATTTTATTATTAACACATTTGATGTCTTCTAAACAAAAAACTAATGCTAAAGGAGATTAGGTTGTGTATATGGTAAATGACACATATTTAACTCAATGGTGGCCTCAAATTTCAAATAAAATTATCCACTATAGAGTTATTTTACTTTTCCAGGAAAACAATTAAAGTATGATTATAAATTTTTTAATTTTTTTGAATATTAATTCTGGACTCATCAGGCCTTAAAATATTCCACCTTTTAGTGTCTAAAACCAAAATTAATCCATAATATATTATATTATAATACATCGGAAAACCAGAGTTGTTAAATGTAAATACTACAATAGTATCTCTCATTAATGAAATTTTGGGTCGAGGGGATGATCAATTGTAATATATGGATGAGAAAATATCCTAAGAAAAGAGGATATACCCTTGGTAAACAAAATAATTTATATTTTTTCAAAGTAATTACCTAGTCGTCCATGAGAGTATAAATTTGAGATTTAAATTTAAATCATTATTATTGATAAAGATATATCTAAAAATCCTTACACAATTGAACCAGTGGAGTTTGTGGTATTAAAGAAATAGTTTCATTAGTGGTGTTATAAGGGATTTATATGTCCTAGTGTTTCACAATGGAGAGCCTCTATTTTATTTTTGAAAGAATTATGGGCCTATGAAGTTGTGCATCAATTATGAATAGAACAATTCTATTACATTAAAGAATAAATATCATTTTCCCCTAATTGATGATTTATTTGATTATCATTGAAAGGATCCCACTATTTTTCAAAGTTCCATATTTTCTCTGGTTAATATCAACTTAGGATGAATATGTTTAATACACCAAAAATTCACTTTCAAACTAATTATGGAAATGATGAGTTTATTTTAACGACTATTGGATTGATAAATGCATCTTAAATATTTATGTATTTGATGAATAAATAATTTAAGGAGTATCTTGATAACATTTTCATGGTATTCATTGATGGTATTTTGATATAATCTAATAGTTATAATCATCACGATATTTATCCAAAAATAATTTTGTTGACCCTCAAAATAAGAGAATTATATGGGTTGTATAGTAAGTTTGAATTTTGGAAGAATGAAAAATTATTTTCATGGCCATATTGTCCCTATAGATAGAATATATATTGAACCTTAAAAGAACTTTTTTTCATATAATTTCCTAAAATGATGAACATAATATGGATATGAAGGTTCGTGGGTTTAGTGGGTTACTATAAGTTGTTTCACCATTATTTCACATAGTTAACCAACCCTTGAATCATGAAAAAAAAATGATGGGATTAAAATAAAATAGTTATGGTAATGTGAGTAATATTTTGCTTATATAATAAAAGTACTAACTAATATTCTAGTTTTGAATATACTATCATGTTAAAATTGAATTATAATCTATAGCTCTTCTTTAAAGGAAAGATGTAGTTTTTTCTTTATACTAAATAATTTTGTGATTTATTTTTTCTCAAAACAAATGAAAATACATGAATAGAAATATCCCAATTATTTCCTATTGATGGTATCTATAATAGATTCTTCAAAGAGATATACACACTAACTCTTTGGTGAAATATAAGAGATATATATGAAAAAAAAGAGTTTGATGTAAAATGTATCTCATAAGGATCTCAACATTAGGAAAAGAAGAAGGTTTTAACAACTAAAGGACTATGATTTCATGATATACTTACACTATAAGAAGGAAAACAATGTGGATGGTTCATTCGTGAGGATAGAAAATGGAGTTATTACCATGTTGAGGAATAATAATGATCACATTTATATATTTCTACTAAATATAAATATGGTGATTTATAGGAAATGGGAGCCACCATAACATTTATAAGAAACTATTAACTCATCCTTAATTTAAAGGATATAGAAGTCCCAGTAGGGTGATAAGTACATAAAACTAATTATTAAAGTATTTAATGAAACTAAATTGAAATATATAATAAAAAAGGATGGAGTGTTGATGTTTGGGATGATGTTATGTGTTCCATCCAAACTAGTGTTGAAGAGGGAATGCATAGATGGAAAACAAAACTCAAATTTACCTATACATCATCTTAGTGTAGATATATATAATGATTGACAATAAAATATCTTGTGGGATGGAATTAAGTGAGGAAATTAAATCTAAGTATATAGATTCTTAATACTCCAAAAAATAAAGTCTAAAAGACAATATCTGAAAGGAATCACAAAACCACTTCTTATACTTATTTGGAAGTGGGAAAATGTAACAATGGACTTCTTAATTAGAGTGACAAAGACTCAAAGGAAGAATAATGTTATAAGGGTCACCATTGACCATCTTAATAAGTATTATAATTTCTTAGGGAAATGATAATATCTTCCCAGTTGTCACCATTTTGGGCTCTATATAAAGGAAATATTAAGGAATCATGGGGAACCTCTATAAATTGTATTTGTTCATGAGCATATGATTACAAAATAACCCCACAAGAGTCTGTAATGGTAAGTCAAAACTAAGATTCATTATCAACCGCATATTATAATCAATTTGATGAGATACATGAAAGTATTTTTTATATTTTATTAGAAATAATTATACCATGTTCTCATGACTTCCAAGGTATATAGGATCAGTATTTATCTTCTATTGAATTTTAATACATTTACAGTTTCCACTTGAGTGTCTATATGGTGCCATACAAAGCCTTGTATAGAAATATGTGTCAAACATGATCTTATTGGGAAGTAGTAGTAAAATTAATGATGATTTTCCAACATCATATGGAGGATACAACTGTTAAATTACAAATTATTCATGACCAAAATAAATCATCCCAAAGTAGATAAAGTAGATATGTTGATAATTGAATGAAATACATGGATTTTCATGTTGGAGGTCATGTATTCTTGAAGGTTTAACCATGATATAGATTTATATGATTTGGTAAAAATTGGATGCTAATAATTAATTACATTGGGCCTTTTGATATACTAAATAAAATTGGTGTTATATCTTACAGATAGGTTATTCTACCTAACCTATCCAAAGTACATGATGCGTTCTATTTTTTATTATTGAGGAATTACAAGACATATCCAATACATGTTCTCGAATTTATGTGAATATATTTGTATCGTTAATTGTCCTATAATGAGGAGCCTATCTATATTCATGATACCAAAGATGAAATATTATTGGAATCAGAAAACTCATTTTTCGAAATTCAATTAAATAAATAAAACAATAGAAGAGGCAAATTGGGTGCCAAAAGAGTCTATAAGGAATGATTTTCCATAATTTTTCAATATATAATATATACCCAATTTTCAAAGGAAATTTTATTTAATTAGAGAAGAATGTATCACCCTAGACTCTAATGACGAAGGTAAACAACATATCCTAAACTATCACACGGCCTTCCCCGAAAAGATTCTTTTTTTCATTTACTTATTTAATATATTTATTTAAGAATTTTAAATTGAAAAAACTATCTTCATTTTTTAATCCATCATATTGAAATTAAAAAACAATGAGTTTTTTACCTTTTTTTGGAAAATATTAGTTTCTCATCGAAAATAGGTTCTTCAGAAAAAAATATAATTTGTATGAATTTTTAATTATATAAGATTGTGATATAAGTCTTTAAAACCAATTAAATATTTGAATATAAATTTAAGGAATGAAGATATGGATATTAAATATTATTGAAATTTTTAGATATTATGTCCAATGTTTTTATAACTAATTAAAATGTTACATTAATAAATTTTTTTTTTTTTTCATCTATAAATCTATTATTTTAAATTGAGCCACAGTTTTGAATTAATATAATAGACTCATAACCTTATTTAGTTTTATAGTAAATGAATTTATATCATTAAACTGAATATCCATGATAATTCTCAATTATATATAAATTTAAATGTTAGAAATGATTGTTCTCTAAAAATAGTATTTACTTGATTAAAGTTATAAATTTTAAAAAATTCTAATAATTATTAATTTTAACTAATAGCATGATTTCAAAAATGTAATTTTAATGTATAAAATTAGGTGAAGGTTTATTTCTTAATCTTTTTAATTAAAATTAATTACTGTGGTAAAAAATTATTTACCACATAAAATATAAAAGGGATAATTTTTGTTTAACCTAGTGTAAATCCATAATAAATTTCAAAATATTTCTTGAACTAGATGGTTGAGTTCTATATCAAGAAATACATTTTTCTTCCTGATTATTTTCTATTTTGAAACTAATATACATTGATAAGGACATTTCATTATTAAAATAATTAATTGTGTTTCCAAAAGTGCCCCTTACTTTAACTTATAAACTCATTCCATATCCACACATAAATGATACACTTAAAGATCGAAATACTAATAAAAATAAAATAATTATACTTTCCATATAACCTTTTCCATTTAATTATTCCATGGTCACTCATATTTAGCTAAATTTTATCAAATTCAAGGATATTTACAAGTAAAACTCAAGTCCCTAGCATGATTATTATCAACTACTTAGTTCTATTCAAAACTCTCATAATTGAAAATTATTCTATACAATATAATAGACTGTTATAATTATAATTTGTGAATTATAAATTTACTATATTATTATTATTATTATTATTTTTTCATATACTACACCCACTTAAAAATGCCATTTGTGCAGTGTGAAGACTTCTAAATCTACCATGTAATGTGTTTAATTTTTCTTCACCACCTTACTAGGAAAGATAAAATAATGGTATTAAAATATAAATATGATTTTTATTATATCATTAATGTTATGTTATGACATCTTTGAAGACTTTTTAATTGTATGAGTATCAAACTATAATTGTTAATTTAATCATTTTAAATAACCTTACTAAGTGGACAATCTTTTATTCAAATTGTGTAATGTTTTTATGTCCATTAAATATTATTTTTATTCCATAAAATTATGATATATCACAATAATAAAAAATAACTAAAATTAGTATTATTTTATTATAATTAAATTACAACATAAACACCTCATTATTAGCCATTAAGTCCTGGTATGTTCATGTTTAAGTCATCTTGACCACCTAATTAAACCATATTATGAATTTATACCATGATTGATTACGGGATAAAATTATTTATACAATATGAAACAAATTATTATTATTTTTTCATGGAATTTTTTATCTGTATTTAATTCATCAATTAATGATACACCCTTAATTTATCAAAAATTACAAAAAACATTCTTACGAGTGGTGCATAAATTTCTATGGAATATTTTTAAAATATTATTCATGAAAGGTTAGTGATTTAAATAATTATATTTTTATCTAAACCTCATGTTCTTTTGACTCAATTGTTACTAAAACCGTTGTAAAAATCAATCTTTTCCATAGTGGAAAAAAATCGAATGTTTTAGTAAAGTAAAAGTATGTGTAGTTTCCTTAAAAATACATCCCCATATAGATACTTGTAATTGGATGTTGTAATTTCCTAATTCTACCTAGTGGATACCACTGGGAAAAGTATTGAATGGTCATTAACTCAATCATCATCCTAGTGCATGATGAATTGTCCCATGATTACACAGCTAAATAGAAACTACTAGGGGATATGATTCGTAATGTTCACACGCTCTTTATGACCATTAATGGAGAGTTTTCAATATTATTTAATTGGAATACTACCAATAAATGATATATAATACAATGAAAATATTATCAGGATATCCCAACATATTTTAAGAAATATATCCTCTATATTTCATTAATAAGTGTACTTAATATTACTTTGATAATACCCCACAACTTCAAATTTAACTATTGGATGATTCTATATACATCCACATTATTCTATTGAATGGGGATGTACCTGATTTACATATTTATCATTATATGGTTAGAAATGTTTTATTCAGTATTATTTCCATAGGTAATGGTTTGAATGGTCTTGATGAATCATCTTCTGAATGCATTGTATTTAATAATGTGACAGGTGGGGACATAAATCATATAGCCCCTCAGAGAATTGATAGGCCTCATGAGAAAATACATGTAGGGTTTTTTTTGTATACCAATACCCATGATAAAATTGTTTCATGGTATAAGGCCTAGATATCATGTTTTGGATGTCCATCTTTATATATTCTATCAAATTGAGATTAATGATTATTATTATATATGTTTAAATTTATTTTCACGTAAATAGAATGAAATCTATTTTAATTGATTATGGATTTATTAATTTATTCTCTCCATATAGCTTTTTTCATTTTTATGTTCTATATTATTCCACTATATTCCACTCCTTACTAAGCATCTAGGATCACCATAATTAGATTTTATTTCTATATGAAAATAATAGGAATAATATGTTTATTTTTTAATGATTATATATAAGGTATAATCATTTTATCATAATATGTTCATTTTGTATCAATTTTTTTGAATTTATAAATATTTTATTCAAATAATTTTAAATTGTATAAAAATTATGTAAAATTTTAACTTTGGTATCAAAAATTAAATATAACTACTAGCTCTGGATTTTTGGAGTCTTGGATGTTACAGGCACTAATTTAAAATCATTTATAAGCCCAAAATTGTTATCGACAAAATCTTTGAGACCTCAACTTCATTAATTATCAATTCAATCAATTATAAAAAAGTATAATTAATTATAATAAGAAATATATATTTAATACCTTTTGATATAATCATATAACACTCATCAGGTTGAATATAGTTTCCCAAACCCCTTGAAATGGGGTACATTTCACTCTTAACACAGCCTTGAGTCCACAACTGACTGAAAAATATTACATTTAACAAAACATAAACAATAATTTTATTCAATTTTTGTGGAAAATCTATGAATAATTATATTAGTATATGAAATTTAGATAAATTATACACAACCATATGTATTCATCAACCGAGTGCATATTATAAAATATTTAGTTGTAAGATATATTAAATTGGATAAATTTCACTATTCAAGGGTGGACTAACCTTAAAATATATAATAAAAATAAAAAATTGTAATATCGAGATAATGACATGGGAATAGTTAAACGTGAGAAAATATTCACGATTTATTAACCAAAACATATCTCGCTTACATGGATCAATGGAAGATGAATAAAATGGAGAGAATTAAGTGGGGTTGATCTTTTTTTATATTCCTTATATTGATATGTTTTTGGGGATATAAGGGTATTATGACACTTATAGTTAACATTTTAAGTTATTAGAAACCCAAAAATAAAAAAATACATATGTAAAAAACATGAAACCATGTAATTGTATAAAATGATGGAACTCTATAAGTGTACATTAAATTTAAGTTATTACTACTTTTTATTTTTTGTATGTCAGATAATGACAATAATAAAGGTAAAAAAAGACAACCCTCCTCTATTTTGAATGAAATATTTAAACCAAATCAATAGATGCTTGAGTAGGATCCTCTCATATCACATGATATGTTTATATCTCACTCAGGAAAATGAGTCGATAGACAGATAACACATGAGAATTAGTAAGAAATATTGGTAGGGAAAAGAAAAAATACTATATCGACAATACCAGTCTCTTATATACAGGCCGCATGACATTATGGATCCCTTTATAATTTTTAATGATTTGTTATGAAGCATTATAGTAATGCGTACACTTATGAATTATTTATAAATTACAACCAAATCAATTCCCACTCATTTAATCTCATGAAATTCTAAATATAATGAATACATAAATATAGGATTTACCAACATTAATAAATAACATTAAATGCTATGTGAAGGCAATAGAGATCTATATTTTATCCTTATATCAAAAGTAATTGTTTACCTAGGATTCATGTTGGAAAAAAGTATGCCACACCATATGATATCATGTATCATCACATATAAAATAATCACCACCCATGAAATGTATAATGGTATAGGAAATATCAAACAAATGTTAATGTATCATACACTTTGTTTCATTTCATATTATATTATATCATATATATTACCATGTGAAACCATATCCAAAAATCATTTTTTATTTCATTCAAAAGTCTTTTTAAAATGTTTCATTAATTTCAACATTTATCACATCATATCTAATACCTTATGAATACCCATATTATCTTATATTGTAATATATTTAAAAAATATTTAGATTAGTACTCCATGTCAAAATGAATACCCATTCTGTCAACAATGATGAGTGACCCCACAATTATTTATAACATTGAAAATAAATAAGAATTACTAAATAAATAAATGAAAACAAGGAGTGGTCTCTAGAAAATAATTTGGGTTACTCAAGATGCAAAGGATATGGAATGATCTATATTACAAACATGTATCTCTATACTCATGTCCCTGAGAAAGATCATATAAAAGTATGAATTTTCATAAGATCATTTTAAATGTTATTGATTAAAATTGGGACACAGTGTATATTAACTACATATATCCTACACATATGTTATCGATTCTTTGAGAATAGGCTAACCATGTTAAGGGATACATCATAAGTAATTCATATTTATATATGATCATTTCATGTTCACCCCCACCTCACCCAATTGATAATCACATCAAATTTACAATACATGTATGAACATAAACTTCCTCAGTCAATATCTATTTATGGGCCATATGTTTTACTCATCATTTCATATGAAAAATAAAATCTTCGTTAATGGACAACTGAATAAATTATCTACAACATACACAACCAACCAAGATTAGTTTTTCCTGATGGAATACGCATGAAATGTATCAATATATAGAGGTTTTGATTCTTGGTATCTTACCACTTATAGGATTTGGGGACTCTAAATATGAACCATATAACCATGATATACAATGTATGTAGTATATAACACTAATGTGTTATACTTAAAAGGGAAATCTAGAACACAATACATATGTTGTGCCACATGAGAAAATTTCATGTCCTCATACAATAATTTAACTCTTTCTACCAAAAAAACTTCTTCGTTATGTATAAAAAGGAATGATGAACATGAGTTAGTGATAAAAAATTAGATTACATTGAGAGTTCAATTATTATATAACTTAACAATACATATATTTGTTTTTATGTATATGAATCTAAGATGAAAGAATGAAAATTTGGTTATTATAATTTTGATATTATTATACATTATACATTCTTAAAATATTTAAATAATTACAGGAATGAGATAGGAAATAAAAAAACATAAGTCAACCATAAATAAAATCAACTATCAATGCATGAATCTATTCTAGTTCAAGGAATTAATCCAATTTGAACTAATATAAAGAAATACATGGAATCAAACAAATAAAAAAACATACATTGAGTTTGGATAGATCCCTGATGAAGAATAGTCCTATGTTTCAATCATTGGTGAGATCCACAAACATTTATGGGAAAATGATCATCCATCACAATTTGATTCAATGACATTTTCCAAGAATTATCTACTCCATTGGTCCTGTAGATCTCCATGGATAAGTATATAACCCCAAGATCTCATAATAACCATATATATTTATATAGGAAAAAATATACCTATGTCAATATAATTAAAAAATATATAAATTTATTTTATTATTTAACCCCATGAAATATTTTAACAAAACTTCCGATGCCAAAAAATATTATGTCACATCTAGGGTAAAGCTAAAATTCTAGAAAATAATAGCGGCCTCATATTTCCAATGTGAGCCTCTATAAATTATTTATTGAATATTTTATGGAAAATTATTCAGAATTGATATTAATATTTTTAATATTTTTCAAATATTAATTTCCCACACACAGGTCCTTGAAATCCCATGTCATTTTATCTCCTCACAAAAAAATTAATCCATATAATATTATAAAGTAATATATACAATAATTAGTGTCATTAAATTTTCTGAACCATAAGACATTTCATTCAGAAAAGAGAAAAAAAACTCAAAATGATGAGGGTATTGACTGCACATCTGGGTCTCCCACTCCTAGGTGCTCTCTTAAAGATTCTCATGATTCTATTAGACATAAACCTAGGAAAAAAATATACAATGAAGGATTCCCTCATGTCGATCATCAATCTACACTAGGTACTACTAAATGGTTGTGACATCCTCAATGTATAGCACCCACTAGTTGATAATATATGATGGGTCTTGCACACACCTTCATAGTTGTGATACATTGAAGACCTATGTACCCAGTCAATATGTAGAGGTAGATATCAGAGTTAAATCACTTCTCTATCTCTATGAATTATCTATATAGGTAAAATAAATCATGGAGATATATTTACACCAAAGTAAAATTACTATAATATATATTGAGGTGAGATCCTCTGGAACACATGGTGTCCCTCCTCAATCTCTATAGGCCCCCATCAACAATTTTTATATGAAATTTAATGACACTGTGAAGTCCCCATCTGATCTTGGGTGATCTGTACCTTTTTAGACGTAACTTAAACCAATTCTACTCCCTGGAGTGTTGACTCTCCTTGATCATTGTAACAAAGTGGTGACCTGCATGGTCACCCCTAAAATTCCATGAATGGTGACACATATATAGGGGAATCGTATATATTGTAGTACATAGAATCCATTAGGTGTAGGTGATATTCCCAATAATGGATAAAATCTAACATGAAATCCCACAACATTCCCTTCATGACCTAAATGGTCCACTCTGTATGGCCATTGGTTTGGGGGTGAAACATCATGACCAAAATCTACTAAGTCTCAAAATCCTCCTATAATCCTCTTAATAATCATGACATGAAGCAATAATAATGTTTTGTAATTACTTTTTAGGGAATTGTATGGATTAGGACTATCACCAACACATACCAGCAACCAAAGATCTCTACTGAAATCAACTCTCGAATAACCTAGAACATGTCCAACATGGTGACTTAGTCTATTATCACAAATATGTAATCATGTCTCTTGGATTTCTATGGTAAAGCCATCCCATATTCGACAAATGTATCATCCCAGTGCCACTCTAGAACATCACGGGGGTTTTCTAAGCTTACTGGGACATGTTGTTCATCCATTACTTACTGACTAGTGAGGCATAAAGACACAAACTCTACAAAACAACTATTCGTTAATGTCAACAAAAACTATTTTCAAAGGCCCTCATAAAGTTTTTCAACACATAGATGTACTACCAAATGGGATGTATAAAAATCCCTGATCACCTCATCCTGAAATGCCACTAGTATCATTTTTCATCATCTAACATGTATAATTTTTTCCCTTATATCAAAAAAACCAAGTTACATCCAATGGATATTGAGTACATTTGTTCTCATAGTCAGTTTCTCCCTGATGAGTTTCACTAACATGATATAAAAGTTTTGTGGAAAAAAACACTAAAATAATCTGTGAAGAACCATTATTGTACACTATTCAAAATTTCAATGATGATAACTTCACCAACACCTCGACCAAAAACTGAGAAAAATATCTCATTTTGAGAGAATTTTCCAACACATACCCTTTCCTAGGATAATATACAGTCTAAATGTCATAATATAATGAAACAGTCTTAACATATATATAACATACAAAAAAACATAGAATAATTAAAACCTTACACAAATAGAAACGAAAATGCTGTATTAGTTTAGTGCATTTTGAAACATGGAAACATAAACACTGGTACATAAGTGATCTACATTATCACCAAATCAGTTCTTTATGTCTAGAATCCTACTTATAAAAATCATACGTAATAAGTATCTTCATAAAATGGGGAAGTAATCATAATAATGGGTGAGATCAGATGTTCAGTAAGGGTACACACGAGAGACATGAAAGCATAAGCCTGAGAATGATGGTATGAGAATGTCATCATATTATTAAAATATCAATCACTCCATATCGAAGATCATAAACATGATTCATGGAATAAATTATGGATTTTCATAACTCACAAATGATAAGTAAATATATTACATAATACATAAAATAATAAAATAGGAATAAGACATGGAATGTTCAAATACATAAACATGTGATATCATTCCCTATAAGTCAAGATGTATTTTTAGAACTTATCAAGGAACTTATTTGGAAATTCACCTACTAAGAGGGACACACCCCAATCTTAGTCATAGTCCTTTCCTTATATTGGATCAGGTTTCCCCATCCTCTCATAGTGGTTCGGGTTTTCCCATCTTTTATGTTTCCTGTAACTACACCTACTGGATGGGATACACCAACATCCCTATTCAAAGTCCATTCCTTACAAAGGATTGGGTTTCCCAATCTTCCCATAGTGGATCAAGCCCATGTACTTGATTACCATCATTATCTCATTAAATATAATTCATTACTTAATGAATTTTATGTAGATATATGTCTAACCCATCTCATAATAAAATCATCCATACATGTTCCACAAGATAATAATACATTCATCATATCATGACCCATAAAATATGGGTTTTATAAAAAGCTTATCATATTTCCCTAAAACTAAATGGGTGTTATAAACATGTAATTATATATTAACCTATAGAAAATGATCGATTTCATAATCATTTCATCCAAGCATAACCCGTGAAGAGAAGAATGTTTCACAAGCCTAAAACCCATAGATGAGAAATAGGTTTCATAAATATCATGCCATAAAAACATAAACCATTTAGAGAAATAGTATGAATGGAACAGTTAAATAATTTCCACGAATGGAATGAGTAACTCCAATGGATTCTATCTTAGATATAAAATTAATTTGAAATATATTTTAAAAACTTTTCTTCAAGAAAATATCATTTCTTCTTTGAAAAAAGTTCATTAAAACATAAAATCCATTTAAAAACTTTTTAATTAAAATAAACATTATTAATTATAATTAAATATTAGAAAATGTTTTGGAAAAGCTTTTCAATGAAAATATATAAGCATACCATGATTTTTTTCAAAACCATTTTCCTTGAAAAATTATAAAGGAATCATGAAAAAATTTAAAAATAATTCTTTGAAAATAATTTGAAAACTTATAAATAAATATTCAAAATGTATTGAAAACCTTTTTAGTTAAGATATTATTAAAGAAAATTTATTTTATTGAAAACCATTATTCCTTGAAAATGAAAAATAATATTGAAATCATTTTGATAACCTTTCCCCTTAAAAGCTTATAAAATAATCCTAAAATATTATTGATTTTTTTTCTAGAAAAAAATTAACAAAATTAATTTCTAGAATATAAGGAAAAAATTTCATTAAAAAATATATTTTTAATATTGTAAAGGAATCTTTAATGGAATTACTGTCCTAACGACAAGTATATTCATACACGGTAAACATTTGTTTTGCATTATAAAATGTTTAGAAAATTGGATTGACTAAAAAAGGACAAAAGATTACTTTTTTAAAAGCCTTTTGTTTAAATTTTAAAACATGGGTAAAAATATATTTTAAATATCATAGGATAAAAGTAGAATATTTTTGGAATCCTTTTAGAGAATAATGTTTTGAAGGAATGCAGATTTCCGACCGAAGGGGGAGGTACAATTGGACTTTCCTAAAAACCTTTTCTTCGTTATAATAAATAAAAAAGAGTGGAAAATTGTACTATATCATTAATATATCATAAAAAAAATGTTTATAAAAAACATTATGAATTTTCTTGAGATATGGATCATAATATTTCATCAACAGAAGCATAATCATAAACAATACCGAAAAAAATTGATTATTTCAATAAACTCTTACAAAATGGTAACTTGGGATCATACTCTACATTTAAGAATATAAAATTAAATAAAGCATAAAATATATTTAAAATAATTATATTGATGATATTTCATGTCAAATACATCTTGAATAAATATTTTAGGTTCATAAAAAAACATATGTCTCAAAGAAGGAAAATAGAGACAAAACTATCTTAATGATTTTGTAACTTTTGAAACATAAACCTCATGGGATAAATATAATAAAATAGACATTTAAATACCCATAAATTTAAGTATAATAGTCATATAATACACATGTAGTATATAAACCACACAAAATATGTGAGTGGTGAATAGGGCATGTATCTCATGAAATAAAAAGTGATATGAAATTCCCTTACCTTATATATTGACTCTTTTTAGACTCATTCAAACATAGTTTTTAAGATTTAATTTTATTATAAATAAATGACAGACCTCTATTAATATATCTAATACCATATATTATTTTATTATGACTTTATATTACCTTATTATTATCATTTCTATGTTAAGGTTTCACTTTGCGTAATATTGAATTTTTTTCACATGTGTCTTAATTTGTTGTATCCTTGGTCCTTATACTTATATAATGATCTCCATAATTTAATAAATTATATAAATATAATTTATATTAATTATATTTTTATTATAACAATCTATAGAATATAAGTGTGAGGATGGAATACACTGTTCATGGAGATGGTAGACCGTATGAAGAAATGATTGATGTTTCTGTATTATTATCATATTAGAAGAATGAAATAAAAATATATTACTGTATATATTTATATAATAACATTAAGGTATAATTATTATTTATATATATATTATAAGTTCACTAAACACATCCTTAATAAATTCCAAATAGAGTGTGAAGGAATCACATCATTGGAGGGGGCGGTAGTCCACACTTACAGAAATGAAATTATAATTTTTACACAAGATGTAAATCATAAAGTTATGTACTATATAAAAATTAAAGAAGAATTAATAAAATAAAATATAATATATATAATATATATTATATATAAATATAGTTTCCATCTTAATTTCCTCTATGAGAGGTGATAAATTAAAAATGAACAATCATCGTTTCGAGAGGTAGTAGTTCACCGTACACGTAAATGATATGTTCCTTACCAATTAGATGGAAGTGTGTGTAATTGAAGATAGAAATATTATCATAAAAACATTACAGTACAATTAATATACTATTTTTGTTATTAAATTCTTGAATAATAATATTTTAGGAATTGGAGATTGGAAAATAAAATAAAGGATCTTGTGGAGGGATGTTACCTCTTTTTTGGGTAACACCTTTTGGTTTTCACCAAAGGGATTACATGGATTTCATTCTTAAAAATGGATGATTAAAGGAGTACTTAAAGGATTTTTGTAAGTGTATTGGTCAATTATTTTCTTAACCTAATTGGTTTGATTGCCATGTGGATGTGGGGGATGTGCTGGCATTTTATAGGGAAGGGAGGTGACACACTTGAATTTTTTTTAAACATGTTAGGTGTACCCATGTTTTTACCTAAACCAAGTGATCAAAAACCAGTAAAAATAAATAATTTATGATTTATGGATGAAATATATCTATAAAATGGTTTTTTTAAAAGTTTATAGGTCATTTATACCGTTAATTATAAGGTTTAGTCTATAGTTAAGATTAATTTTTCATTAATCGATGTAATTAATTTTAATTACCTTCACTAATATTATTGGTCAAAAATAATTAAAACATTTTAAAAATGAAAAATTATTTTGATTGAAAATTGTTATTCCATTTTTTTAAATTCAAATCACATAATTGGTTGAAATTAATTTAAAATTAATCATGCATACGGGACGACAAAGCGAGTTTTCAAAGTAAAACCCTCTAAATGATTGCTAAAATTTTAGAGTCAATTTCATAGTGAAATTGATTCTAATGATCTAAAATGTATTATTTGATAAGAATATGATCTTATTAAACATTAAAAATTATTTATAAAATAATTTATCATTATAAATAAATTATATGAAAACCAATTTGAATTAAATTTTAATATTTTTTACTATTCCTTAAAAATGAACCTTCAGTGAAATATTTTTTTTGCCATTACATAATTTTTTTGTCTGTTTTCAAAACATGAAATGTATTTCTACATATATTATCTATAAACGTTTCAAAAATTATATTTAAAATATGTTCACTTTTAAAATGTGGTAAAATGCTTTAATGAAAATATAGTATTTTATGCCTAAAATTGGGTTGGTTTTTATCTTAAGACTATAATGTCCATTGGATGAATATAAAAAATATTTGATTGAATAATATATATATATATATATATAACATTAATATCACTCAATATTTGTATCTAATTTAATTTATTATAGAAAAATAGCTCAAAGGGCATAAAAATAATAATATTTTTTCCTTTATATTCAATTTGTTTTCATATTCATTTTAAATTAATTTGTAACCAATGAAGTCATTTTATAGTTTTTTAAACCATGGATTTTTATATGTTTGTTAACCCTTTTAAAAATAGATAATTTAATATGTAGTTTATATTAAATAATATTTTAATAATATTTCAGTATATTAAATAATAATATTATTAATAATATATGATATTTTGGAAACACTTAGTCTTGGGTGTTATTAAAGAAAACATGGAAAGTAAATATAGTGTGTAATGTGTGCTAACCTTAGTGTTATGAGTAGAGAAAGTTATTAATTATGTTAAGTGTGGTTCATAATAAATTAGAGTCTTTTATATTGAATGAAAAACACTATGATTTAACATAGAGAAATTATGTTTAGAGTTACATGAAATGATAAATGTCAAAAAGAAAAATTTAATTTCAAAAAAATATTTTATAAAATATCTGTGTGGTACACATAGTTTTGGAGGAACTCTATCCATCATCTCTATCTCATGATAATATCCTTCATAGAGAAGATATACTTGATACTCTTATAGTTAGAGTTGATGATAAAACACTCTCCTATAGAGAAATGTCTTCACATCTAATGGGTGATGACTACCACTTCTAGCTCAAATTCATGAGTCTTAAAGTTCTTCTCTTATGGTATCAACTCCCTAGAATCATAAAAAATATCTAATTTCTTAAATCATAATAAAAAAATTTAATATCCGGAAGGAATCAAAATAAACTACGTACTCAACACCCACCTTGATTGACCTCAATATGGGGATGCTCTTCTACATCTAACTAAACTCATGAAAACACTATTAGAACATTCATGTTCATATGAAAAGATTCCCCTATCAGGTCAAAGCTATCAAGGGTACTGTAACTAAGATTAAATTAGGTAATAACCTTTTTTAGTAACCTTTAAACCAAAGAAAACTATCCCCCAATATAGCCCACTTGGGTGGATCCTAATCAAAAATAGTTTCAACATTCATATGATCCACAATCACTCCTTTAATTGATTTGATTTATCCCATGAAGAAAACCTCTCAAATTAAAAAATAATAGTGTGGATAATTTCTATAGTATTGGTTATCTCATAGTGTGTCTAGGACTATCCTTAGGTGTCTCTCATGATCCACCTAAGACACCAAGTACACTAGGATGTCATCTATGAAGACCACCACAACCCAGTCTAGGAAAGGATGAAAGATCTGGATCATGAGTCTCATTAAAATAAATGGTTTATTAATCATTCTAAATGGGATAACTATGTACTCACAGTTACCATAAAAATATCTAAATGTCATCTTCGGTATATCGTCATCTTATAATCACAAATTTTGATAGCCTAATTTGAGTTCAATCATCGAGAACCATTGAACCCCACTCAATTAATCAGAGAGGACATCAATCCCCAGTAGTGAACTTATATTATTTATGATCAACTAGTTCCAGCATCATTAATCCACACATATCTTCATGATATCTTTCAGATTATTGGTGAAAAACATTGGGGAAGTCCAGTGGGAAACACAAGGCCACACAAAACCCTTTATCAGCAAGACCTCCAACTACACCATCATCCCTAGAAGCTCTGTGTGAGCTATCCTATATGATAGTGTAGATATTTGGGTAATACTATGGTTTATGCCAATGCATAAGTATATTTATCAATAGGGATATAATAATTGAATTTTCTTTTTTAAACATTCTCATACTGTACCACTACCATAGGGAATTGGTATCAGATAACATCCACAACTCTATGATTCATTTTAGAAAACTGGTGAGTAATTATCTACACTCTCCCATGCATGATCCCACACTACACTTCCAGGGTTGCATTAACACCAAAAAAGGAAAACCTTATCCCATCACCACCGACACAGTTCATTCTAAAAATAAATAGTAAATCATGACATGATATGTGTATAGACAGTCTACAGCAAAGATGATTAAATAAGGCATCATCACTATTTAAAAAATTTCCCTATTTGATGATATCACCTCCATGAATAATATCACACTATCAAAAAATGTTTAAAATCAGTAATTCACCTCCCATCAGAGTCTCCAAGTGAAAGGGTCAATCTAAATGATCAACGAGAATCACTATATCCCAAAACAGAGTGGTGGAAATAAAGGAATGTCTCTCATAAGTGTATATCAGTTGATAAAGTATTGTTGAAAAGTAACATATCATAACTCATATCATTCATGGTGCCTTAGAAACATTCTCTCCCAAAGCCTAAAACTTGCCTCATCCCTTAACACCAGCTCCTAGATCCTTGCAAGGACCATTTGGGGTTGGTGGTGGAAATTGATCAAACATCCAATCACCACTTACTACTCTACCTTCCCCTCTACCACATCCACTTCCCTGCAGACCTCCATGATCTAGTATCTATATCTTTAGGGGGGGTCCCTTAACTATCTCATGATTAGCTATGATACATATTTTATAATCCCATGCAATATTTCTATGACCCTCATAGGAGAAACACAACCACTCCCTCATCTCGTTTGAGCCATCTAGAGAACCCTTATCCACTGATCATCTAACATGGGATTATCTCTTGAAGTGTATTCCATTCTTGGATCCCACCGATCACCATCATCTACCTACTACCTAGGTCCCATCTCCTTGATCCTCACTACCATCATCCACAATCTACTTTTACTCTTATAAGAATCTCTCTACTTCTAAGGCCCTCTCAAGAATTCTATAATATGTGGGAGTGCAATGACATATCACTGAAGATATGATATCTTGGTGTAGTTTGTTTTAAAAGGTTCATGCTCTGAAGAAAAAATCAATGACCATAGTCAGGTTGTACCATGAGAGATAATCAAACAACACTAAATACATCACCATGGTCATACCTCCATACTATATATGAAGAAGCTCTTAGATGCACAATGATCTAAATGTGATAGGAAAAAATTCTCCTTGAAGAGACACTCAAAGTGTGAACTAGAGATAGTTGTCTCATCTTGGGACTATGTCTATAGGATCCACCATTTCCCCAAATATCCCTAATGAAATCTCACTTTGATAACTTCAATCTAATCTGAAGGTGTCTTGAACATATGGATAACATGAGTAATTTCATCTAGTCAGTCCTCATCCACCTGAGGGCCTGGTTCACCCCAAAACCCTAGAGGTATCTTCCTTTGGATCTCATGTAGCGCACTTATTCTACATGAATCATTAGTCGATAGAATTAACACTTTATTTTTCTCAGTGGGTGGTGGGTTTTCTGGTAAAACATCCAAAGGAACCATCTCTATTACTAGATCCTATACTTAAGCCTCATCACTATGAGGATAGAACTTGTGAACACATAGTGTAATCCTTTCTGAATTTATTTGTGAAGGTATCCAAAAATAGAAATTATGAACTCTTGTAAAAGAGAATATCTAGGGAGCTTAATGAACAAGTTTGTGGAAACTATATCAAATTACAATACAAGTTAATTACTAAGGATTTCCCTAAAACTAATTTATACATGTATTGACTCCAAAGGTAGTGATCCGAGTCTTTGTGCATGGATACATTGGTTGAACCACCAACACAAGACTCCCTATAATTGAATATGAACTCGATACACATAACATTGTTACCATGAAACACAAACCAATATCACATACTCAATTCCTATAGCTTAACTTACTTCTCCAATATTGATCTATCATGACCTGACCTAGTGGGGCTCAGACTATGACTACCACAATCCCACCTTCAATATGCCAGGGTATGTAAACCAGTTTCATGTAGGAATATCACATATATTAGAGGAATTATTCTATGAACCAATAAAAATGAGCACATATCCAAGCCCATATAATGTTGAAATGTGTATTCACTAAAACCAATGCATTTAAAGATATTTAATCCCGCAATCAGAGTATAAATGTAATTTATAGAAAGTGATAATGTTGAAAAATAGTGGATCAAAATAAATATAGAGAGTCCATCCATATCAAAATATTAGGACCACTATAAAATGAAATCACTTGGAAAACAAATTGATCTATCTATCTCATTCTAAGATCGACCAACTCCCTATCCTCCTAGGATAGTATCAAATGGGTCATCATTTTCATAAGGAATAACATGTGTGGGTAGATCCCACAAGGGATAGATTATAACAGTACACAATAAAAAAACATGAAAATTCTAAAAACATAGAATCAAGAATAGCAATATTATACAAAATATATAAAACAAATTAAAAAACACAAATATAATTAGAAGGGACATCATACCTCCAAGAATTCTAAATAAAACTACCAACCCCATGATTTTAAAAAATTCATTTAATAAATTATCATTCTGGAAGAACTTACTCAATGAGCCAAGGTATCATCAAAGATACTCATCCAATAGTTCTTGGTCATTCGGAGCCTCCCAAAAAATCCCATTGGTCTCTTAATACCTAATTACATAGATATGGGATCAAACATTGTACCAATTGCTTAAACCAAAAACCCAATCTAAATTAATATTTTATGTAAGGGGTCATATGCCAATGATTATTCGATCCCTACTAAAATAGTCTTCTAGGTGGGGTCAATTCTCGGGTCAAGAATGTCACATTGATTCCATGAATCCCACATAGGGTATATGATGGAATGATAGAGGATCACACTCCGATAGCACATAGGGACACTTGAAACTATACATGAGACTAATCTTCCATAGGGGGTCACAATTATTTTTGTAGATGTAATTCCATATTTTACCACTGAGGGGATGAACCAAGGGAACAAAATCTAATATAAATGGTAAAAAATGTTGAAATAAAGGTCTCCAAACCCCCTCAAAGGGGTACACAGTGTGTCTAGCCAACCCTTGGTATTCTCATGTGTCAGTGACTCACAGAACATGTAACCCTTAAAATACAAAACATACAAGTAAGTATACATGGAATGTTGAGTTTTTTCGGAACCCAACATATGCCGTATATCTATGAATATTTACCAATATATGTGTTCTTGTACTAACCATTGTACACCTGGAAGTTCCCATATTCACTTTTCCATGTCCATGTGTCCAAACCATCTCGTTCATGTGTACCAACCAGTGCATACATGGCCTCATCCATGTACACTTGGGTGTGTCTATATAACGCAGCCTTAGCATGCCTATGTACCTTATGAGATATGGGTTAGTCCACCAGAACTATTCAAATGTTAGGTGAAAGATTTAACATAACATGTGTTGTTTTTCTCTGTGTGCAAACAATAGTTTCACACATATGGTCCCACATGGAAAGAATCTTGGTATTACACGCTATGTAATGTAGCATTTTCTAGAACCCATGGATCCTCTCCACATCAACGATGCCACATCTTCATCATTAGTGATATCTAGGTTGTCATGGATCTGAGGTCATCTGACCCAATCGATCACCGATTGATGGGATCTGGGATCTGATCTGATCGTAAATGCACCACTGAGCCATGTTGTCACTGTATCGCACTATCATCATGAAATTAGTGAGGATACATTGGATCCTCTAATAATGATTCCCCACTATTATACCTCTTATAATCCTACATTATTGAAACAAATCAATAAATACCTCAATTGTGAGTCCACCTTCAATATTGAATCTTTTCACTGATGAAAGGTCATGAAATTAACATATAATTTGTATTCGTAGAATCGTGTGATAATTAAATTATCCATGACAAAAATGTGAAGAAAGAGGGAAGAAATAAAAAAATAAAAAAATGGGGAATAAACCATGGATTTTTTTCATTCTAAATCAACCTATTATTAGTTAATTAGATTAATTGAGATGGAAATAATAAAAGAACAAATAAATCAACCATTAATAAAATCAACCATCGATACAAGGTTCAATTGTTGTATATGGAATTGATTCTCATTCTACCTAGATAACGAACATGATAGAGTCACATAAATAAAACATCTTACATGAAACATGGATCAATCATCAAATAATAATAGTCCTAAATTGTATTAATTGGAATGATCCATGAACTCAAATGGAACAATGATCCTCAATCTTAATCTGATTTGATAATGTTCATCAAGAATGTTCTCCTCTAATGTACCACTAGAACTCTAGGGTTATGTTTCCAAATATGATATTTGATCAGAACAATATATTAATAGTGGAAATTAGGTCACTGTTTCAGCATAATAAACAAAATAAATTTATTTATAGGATTTATTATTTATGCCCTCGATAGCTTCAAACTAAATGCATGATGCCGAAAAATATTATGGTTTTTCTAGGGTAGAGGCCACAATTTGGACTCAATATAGGCATTAGATTTCCAATACAAGTATCCTTTTTAGACTTATTAATACTTTTCAATAAAAATACAATCTCATGATAGTAATATTTTCATTATGTTTCAATTATTGATTATAGACTTACCAAGCCTCGGAATCTCACAATGTCTTAGCACATGGCACCAAAATTAATCCATAAAATATTCTATTAAAATACGTGGAAAAAATATATTCCTTACATATAGATCCTACCCCAGTGTCTCTCCTTAATAATATTTTTGGTAAAGTGGAAGTTAAATTGTAATCTATTGATGAGGAAGAAAGAATATTAAAAAAATATTACTTATGGTAATAAAAGTTATTTATATTTTTTCATAATAATTACCTAATCATCGACTAGAGCATAAATTTGAGTTATAAAATTGAAATAATTATTATTCATAGACCTATATCTAAAAACTATTACATAGTAGAATTAGTAGAAATTGTGGTATTGAAGAAATAATTTCATGAGTGGATGGATAAGGTTTTTACACATCCAAGTGTTTCACCATGGGGATACTGTGTTTTATTTATGAAAAAGAAAGATGGGTCCATGAAATTTTTCATAAAGTATATGGATACCAATTCCATTAATATAAATAATAAGTATCCATTTTCATGTGTGGATGAATTATTTTATCAATATTAAGGAACCAAATAATTTTAAAATATTTATATTTTCTCTTATTATAATCAACTAAAGGAGAATAAGATTAATATACCAGAGTTGAAATTTCAAACAATGTATGGACATTATGAATTCATGGTAATTCCATTTAGATTGACTAATACTACTTATAATTTTATTAATATGAGGAATAGATTATATTCAGATTATATTTCTAACATTGTGGTTATATCCATTGATGATATCAGGATATAGTCTAAGAGTTATGAATATCATGAGATTAAACTATAAATAATTCTGGAGACATTTAGTAAAATGGGTTTACATAGGAAGTATATTATGTGTGAATTTTGGATCAATGAATATTATTTTCTTGTCCATATTGTCCCCATGGATGGAATATATATTGAATATTCAAAAAAATGGTGGTCAATGAATATCCTACAATGATGACCACAATCATGATTTGAAGCTTTTTGTGTTTAGTAGGTCACTATCTCTGATTTGACCTTGATGTCACCTGGTTAGCCCAATCCATAGTATTGTTAAAACATATAGGGGTTAAATTCACATTTTCAAGGGAATGTGAGTATTGTTTTGAAGATAAAAAAAATAAGAGACTAATTAATATACTGTTTTTAACTCTACTATCATATACAAAATGAATTATAATTTATAGTGATGCATCAATTGAAGGGCTTATTTTTTTCCTTATATGTAATAATTTTTTGATTTACTTTGTATCAAGAAAATTTTAAATATATGAAAAGAATTATCCAAATAATTTCTTCTATAGGTGTCCATAATATATGATTGAAAATACAGATTCACTAACAATATTAAGAATACTAAAATATATATACAAATAATAATAGTTTGAATTATGATGCATCTCATAAGGAGATGAACATGTGAAAAAAGAAGAATGTTTAAACTACTCAAGGACTATGATTACATGATACACTTACAACATAGGAAGGAAAATAAGGTGGTTGGTACATTATGTAGGGGATACCATGGAGTTTGAACTTGATGAGGATGAAAAAGTATCACATATATAGATATCTATTAAATATGTTAATGCTAATTTCTAGGAAATCAGAGTCACTATTCCTTTTTTATGAAATTGTAAAACCATACATTCTTGAATGGATATAAAATTCCCAATAAAAGGATAAGTACATAAAAAAAGAATATTAATGTAGTAAATAATGGTATATTTAAATATATTATCAATTGATATGGAGTGTTGATTTTTTGGAAGATGTTATATGTGCAATCAACAAAATTGTTGAATATAGGATGACTGGATGATTCATATATATAAAATTTATCTATACATCCTGGTAGTATAATGATGTATAAGGATTCAAGATATCATTTGTTGTGGGATGACATGAAGTGGAAATTTTCAAACAAATTATCTATATACTTAGTATACCGACAGTAAATGTATGAATGGGAAATTTAGAATAGAGTCATGCAACCTCTTCCTATAATGGTATGGAAGTGAAAAAAATTTATGATGGAATTTTTCATTGGAATCACAATGACTACAAGGATGTACAATGTTATATGGACCAACAATGATCATCTTTCCATGTCTGATAATTTCTTAGATATAAGATATGATCTTCCCCTGGAGAACATATCCTGGATGTATATCAATGAAATCGTAAGGCTTCATGGGTAACCTCTGTCAATTGTATTTGATCATGATCCTCAGTACAAATAAAAATTAATGAAGTGTATTTAATGAGATCTCAACATTGAGATACATTTGTGCACCTACTATTATCCTTATCCTAATGGGTGATATAAATTGATTATCTAGAAATTATAAGACATACTGATATGATGTTATCCTGACCTCCAAGGTATGTGGGATTACTATTAAAAATTTTGAAATATTTATACAATTATAGTTTCAAATTGAGCATCTATATTTCACAATAACAATCCTTGTATGGAAATTTTTTTCATACATGATACTATTGGGATGGAGTAGTAGAAATAAAAATCTATGGACTAGAGCAGGTGGAGCAATCAGTTGTTAATGTATATTCTAATCATGATTACATTTAAGCATCCCAAGGATGAAAAAATAGATATATTGATAATATAATGAATGAAATGTATTTTCTTGTTGGAGTGAATGTATTCTTGAAGGGTTCATAATGGAAATGAGTTATATGATTTGGTAAAAAGTGGAAGTTAATTCGTATTTACATTGGACCCTTTGAAATAATTTAAAAAATTGGTGTTTCAGCTTACAGTTTGGATAATACACCAATCCTATTTAAAGTAAAGTATGATTTACATGTTTTATTATTATTGAAATATAAGATAGATACAATTAATCTACTCACAAATAAGGGAATGGAGTTTGAGGCTGACTTGTCTTATAAGGAGGAGTTTATCTAGATTCATGAAACCAAAGAAAATATAATTTTTAGAATTAGAGAACTCATTTGCTGAAATTCCTTTCACAAAATCAAAAACTAGAATATGAAACATGGGTTCTTGTAGAATATATATGGAAGGTGTTTCCACATTTGTCAATGTCTAATATATACCAACATTTCAATGGAAGTTTTATTTAATGTGGGAGAATGTGTCACCCAATACTCTACTATGGAATGTGAACGCCATATCTTGAACAACCATATATTGTTCCCTTTAAATGTCATTATTTCATTTACTTAATTAATAGATTAATTTAATAATTTTCAATAAAAAATATCATCATTTTTTAATTCATCGTATCATAATCATCCATGTATGATTGTTTTATCTATTTTATAAAACAGTCCGTTTCTAGTCGAAAACACTTTTTTAATGAAACATATAATTTTTACAATATTTAATATATAATAATTGGTTATATGTTTTTAAAACCAATTAATTATTTAAATATCAATTTATGTAACAAAAATATCGATTTTAAATATTCTTTAGATTTATAAATCTTATTCCCAATGTATTTAAACATATGAAAATGTTACTTTAATATAAAAGTATTTTTTTTATTCTCAAAATAATGTATTATCAATTGGGATTTAGTTTTTTATTACTATTGAATGATCATAACCATTATTTGTTTTATAATAATCAATTTATATCATTAAATAAATATCATTTAAACTTTAAAAAGTAGTTGTCTCTAAAAATAGTTTTTACACGATTAGGTTAATTCATTTTAAAATAAACATCTAAATCATTAGAAATTTTAATTGATAAAATTATATTGAAAATATTATTTAGATGTATCAAATTTGGTAAAATATTTATTTGGAATATTTGTAATAAAAATTCATTACAATGGTCAATATTTTACTACTATGGTAAAAGTAAAAGGGGTAAATTATATTTACCCTTGTTTAAATATAAAAAATTAAAAAATTACAATGAATTGAATGTTTGATTTTTGGATCCAGAAACGAATCTTTACCTTACATTTTTTTTAATTCTGAAACCTTGATACCTAGAAAATATTATTGTATTATTAAAAGATTTAAAGGTATTTTAAAATTTTATGCTTAGTTTCACTAATTAGAACATGACACTCAAAAAACATTCAATGATACAATTAAACATTTAATTAATCATTAAAATTCTAAAATTTTTATCTCTATATAGCCCTATTCCTCTATAATAATACCCTAGTCACTCATATTTAGATTATTTACATTAAATTATACAAGGCTTCCATGGAAAACTCAAATCCATGTAGTGATTATTATCAAGTACATAGTTTTCTTCTTAATTATCAACATTAGAATTTATTCAAATGATAGAAATATATTATTATTATTATAATTTATGAACTTTAATTTTAATATATTATTAGTATTATCATTATTTATTCATATACCACATCACTTTTTAAAAGTTTACTATTATTTGTGCATTGTGAAGACTACCGCCTATACGTTGTAATGTGTTTTGTTTTATTTTTCTACTTCACTATAAAGGATAAAAAAATGGTATTAAAAGATAAATATGATTTTTATTTCATAATTATGGTTATATAAGGAAACATTTGAGGACCAATTGATGACATGATTAACAAACGATCATCATTAATTTAATCATTTTAAATAATCATACTAGAGGAAATTATTTTATTTGAATTGTGTAATGTTTTCATACCCATTAATTATTATTTCCTTAAATAAAATTATTATAAATAACACTAATAAAAACAAAATAATATTATTATACTTTTTGTATTATTAATTTACAACATAACCACCTCATAATCACTCATTAAGTTATGGTATATTCACATTTATGTCATCTTAACCACCTTATTCAGCAACACTATGAATTTATATCATAAATGAACATGGGAACATAAATATTGATATAATATGAAATAAATGTATAGATAATTTCTTCATGAAATGTTATATTAATATTTAATTTTTCAATTAAGGAAACACCCTTTATTCATCCAAAATCACCAAAACATACTTATAATCGACTTTATCTTCATGGATTAATTCTAAAGACAATCATGAAATTAATTTAAAACATCATAATGTTTTATAAATCATCCCTAATTGTTGCATTAATGATGTATTAATTATATTCTTCTGAACATGAATGAATTCCAACCACATTATTATGAAACTTGTATAAATGATACAAAATATATTCACTTATATATAAAATGAAAATAATTATCGTTTATAGTGACTATTTATAAATATTATGAATGATTATGGATATGATTTGGGTTATAAATTAAGTTATTAATATATCAATGTTTTTATATTAGATTTTAATGTTATTTTTTGGATTTGGGGACAATAGGTAAGGGTTTTCTTTCTCAAATATCTCTCTTTGAGACATATTTTTTATTATGAACATAATTTCTACTATGTCGTGTATACAAATTCTATTATAGATGTTATATAATGAAATCCCATTTTATAGTTATTTTATATTCAATTTTTATCACTATTCTTAAGTTGTTCATAATATATTGTTATAGAATCCATAAGTGGGGGTTTCCTTCTCAATTTCCATTATTTGGGACTCTAGTTATATTCACCAACTATTTCCATTTGTGTGGTGAAAACAGTTCCATGGAGGAACTTCAAAATAATATTCATGAAATTTAAATGATTTAGATAAATATATTTTTATTGCTCCCTCATATTTTTTGATTCATGTATTACCAATACTATTGTAAAACACTATCTTATTTATAGTGGAAAACCATCCATATTTTCAGTAAGGTAAATGTATTTGTAGTTTCCTAGAAAATACTTCCCTATGTAGAAGCTCGAATGTAGTTGTGGTAATGTCATCGAACCCAATATGTGTAATCACACTAAAAATTTATGAATGATCATGAACTCAATCATCATCCTAGTGTATGATGAATGTGCCCATGATTTCACACCTCAATATATACTTCATGGGGACATGATATGGAATGGTTACATCCTAATTATGAATATTGATGACGGATTTTTCTTACCATGGAATAAGAATCCTACCAATTTAAGATTTATAATATTATTGCAATATTCCTAGGATAGCTCAACATATTTTAATTTCCATGTTCATTTTATTTCTTTAATAAGGGTACATAATATTACATTGATTATATCAAATGGATTTATTGTTGACAAGGTGATGATCTACTAATAATTTACATAATTCTATTCAATAGAGAATTATTAGAAGCCCTTATTTCTCATTATTGGGTTAGAAAGGGTTTATTCTGTAATTTGTTTATTATGGAATGGTTTGAATGGTCATGATAAATCTTCTGATGAATTCATTGTACTTAATTAGTTGATGGGCACGGAAATGAATTATATATATGAGAAATAATTGATAATCCTTATGATACAATACATGTTGTGTTTTGGTTTATAGCTATTCCCATGGTAAGAATGTTTCTTGGAACAAGGCCTTGATTGAATATTTGGGGTGTCTAAGAACCCAGATATTCATTTTAAATATGGATCTTTATTTCAAGTTTTTTTGAGGAAAAAAGAAAAAATAAAAAAATTAAGCACACGTCATGTACTTATGTATACACAATGTGTACCTAGGTACCACATACCACCACATACTTTCCGTGTAACAGCTGAGTACATGGGCATGTAGGTGACCTAGAAGACCGATTATGGCAGGGACAGGTTAAGGGTACTACATGACGTGTACCATTAATTAACACATCATGTAGTTTTCTTTTTTATTTGAAAATTCAGAGTAGGGTCACGTATCTTCCTCGGATACACCTTTTTCTCCCTATGGTTAGTACATGAGAGTGACAAAATTCCAAAGAACATTTAACCCCTTCTGATTCTCCATCTGAGATCCAATCGAAACACCTTCAGGTGCTTTGGGATCCCACCAGCGAGTTCTGAATTCCCTTAGAGCGTTTATTCATGATTCCTGCTCCCTTGTGAGTTATCCAAGGTTGAAAATCCTTTACCCTTTTGTAGATATACTCTTCTATATAACGATTCAAGGGTCGATGTTTATGAATATTTAATATAATAAATCAAGGTAGGTGGTTTCTACCTTTCGATGTTTGTCATTGGATTATATATGCTAAAGTGTCACATAACCATAATATGGGTAATGATTAATTTTTAATTTAACCCTATTTATTACCTATTATGGTTTTATTGATTGATAATGTGTTGTTTCTTAGGAATACGGTTACATACTTTGTTTTGGGACACACCATGGGTGTGTTTTCCATAGTTTGACTGTTTATGGTTGTTTGGTCTAGAATTCCAATGTGGCGTACCTTGTTTTCCATTCATTGGTTGATTAGGATGGAGTTAATTGACTTTATTAATTTTATGTGATATCCTTTTTAAGGATATCCATGTATAAGTTATATATTACATGGGAATCTTTGTTATTATATGCATGATATTTTTCCAATGGACCATTACAGCCTTAGACTAAGAAAACTATGGTGGTATCCATTTTTATTTATAAAGGACCACGAAATCCTTGGTGTAGACATTGAAAATGGGGTATTGACTATGAGATCTAGTCCAGAGGTTGTTTCTGATTTATTTATTCTATGCAGACCCAGGGTGTATTTACTGTGATAGCTACCTGGAGGTCGTTTATAATTCATTGATGCCAGGTTTACCCATGGGTATTGACTGTGAGAGCTACCCTGGTGGTATTTTGTAAATTATTGGTGCTATATTGAACTAAATGAGTTAGGATTTTAGATTATTCCCATAAGGTTTTTTGGGAATGATTTTATGATTCTGATGAGTCTTCCAAGACAATGCACAAACTTGGCCTCAATCTTACATGATTTTTTAGATGGTCTTCTGAGACATCCATTTTGTTACATACATGGGGGAAAATATTAGGCTAGATCCCATGGTTTACATGATTCCACAAATTGAATAATAAATTTTAATAAATTTAATTGAAAATTTAAAGATTGTTTAATTTTGAGTACTTCATAGTTTATTGATTCATTTCTACATATTAGATGATATATATATTCAATGAAAGTTAGGTACATATAGTTTGGTGGTTTCCTAATAAGATTCATATCGCACCCTATTTGGGTTATCCATTTGGAACCAAAAAGATTATATGGTTTCATGTATAAATAAGGGGAACCGCCCTTCCACATCAGGTACATGATTGTTGTTGGAGATAAAGAGAATTTAACCAAGATGAGGTGTTCTATGCTATTAGAGTTTTCTACTTTTCTGTACATCGGTTTTAGTATTGTATTTATAGTATTGTGACTTGTTTTTCTATTTTTCTAGAGACATGTTACAAGAATAATTTATATATGCTCATGTAGTTATATAACTATCAGTATTCTGTTGTTTACTTTTATTTTATGGTATTACTACTTCTGATATTATTTACTATTTGATTTCTACTATGTATACTCTTCCAATGAGAGAATAGTTTCTCCATTATCACATCATGGCTCTCGATTCTTGTCATTATCCCTTGGATTTTGAGGAAATACGCTTCTGGTCATTTGACCAACCGGGTTCGAGGCACTAGTTGAGTGGATTTTGTATCCAAGATGTTAAAAAGTGGTATAAAAAAAGGTTATCTTATACTTTCAAATATTATTTGGAGCCTATAGACTAGATAAAATGGAATAGGTAGTTGGTAATGAGCTGTTCCTGGAGTAGCTAACCCGTGTACAGGGAAAATAAATGTTACCTTAAATATTGGATTTTTTTGGTTTTCCAATTATTATTGTTGATTTGATTTCATTATTGGGTGATTCACTTATTTTGTGTTGTTATGATTTTCATCATTTTTTTTCTACTTCTACTACAACTCAAGGAGATGAGGGTATTCTATCTTATCCATTTTATAGGTACTTTCTTGAGATCACATTTCTTTCATTCTTATCATACCATTATGATGCATTACTAATTGGATGATTTTGTGATAGATTTTTGTGGTATATATGCATGTTTTTTTATAGATACTGTGATATAATACATACAATTTTTGATAGGGTATTGGTATATGTAATGTTTCATTTGGATGGACACCAAGATTGGTCTGTGAGGTCTTAAGGGCCTACTTGGATTGGAATTTGATGGATCATGTTTGAACATTAATTCAATTATGTAACGATATGACATGAATAAAGATTCCAAACTTTTATTCACAATGATAATGGGATCTCACATATTGGAACATTTCATGCCTTGGTAAAATATAATGTTTTAAGGGTTCCAATGATGTTAAAGAGGCTTACAATCAAAAAACCTAAACAACACAACGTGTGATGTTATAAACGCAAGCCATGAGTTCTTCTTTTATGGAAGAAACGAATTTTTTAAGTACACACCATGTACAGTATATACACTCCGTGTAGTTTTTGACTGTGTGAATGACTATGTGATCAGACACACAGATTTGATAAATTTTTGGTAGACCACATTGTGTACAAGAATTTCACATCGTACTATAAATACCATGTGTTTGGTCGTATGAATAACAACATAGGTCGATGAAACATAGTTTGGAAACACCATGTCTAGATTTTACACACCATGTAGAAATTAGTAGTGTGTCATGTCATGTGACCAGCAACACATGTGGATAGACAATAAGTGGTACACACATTGTCTAAGGTGAACACGCAATGTAGTGTTACACATGGAGAGAAGCATATAGTTTTAGCTGTGTAGAAGAATTTGGGCATGATCGACTATTCAAGTACATACCTTGTATCAGGAGGAACACTCTGTGAGTATGGGGTGTTACATGACTAAGTTGGATTGGGAACATGCCTATTTTAAAGGATTAATGGAACACACCATGTAGTGGTTCTACACGCATGTAACCCTCTTTTGTAATACATGAATTCTTTATTCTCCTATTAAATTCTTTCACTTATATATAGCAGTCCTTGATAATTGTAAATTGTGGTGTGCTCTTGAACATGAAGAGTCATGCTAAGAACACTTCCTTCGGTTGTATGCCAGGATCAGGGCTATGATCAAAAAATGAAAATGGTAGATCCGTGACTACTAGTAGATCCTCCCAACATTCCCATATTGACAGCAGCTATTATTCCAGACGTAGGTATTGATTCATAGTTCTATAAAGGATTTTTTTGGATGAATTATACTTTTTAGGGAGCACCACACACTACCCCATCTATGGAAGTGATGGCACAGGTGTTCTAGAAATATCATCCTCCCCCCGTTTCATTGGATGGAGGACCACATGTTGTAGAGTCATGGTTGGAGGCCATTCCTTTTATCATTGAGAATATGGAGAAACCTCTAGAGAGGTGGGTGAAGCTCATGACATACATGCTATGTGATTCTAGCATGAGATGGTGGGATGTTATCTCATAAGAGGAAAATCATTAAGATATGTCTTGGAAGAGTTTTAGAGGAATATATATGATTTCTTCTACCCTGAGACATTAAGGGATGACCGAGCATGGGAGTTCATGCACATGGAAGAGGGTGTTATTTTAGTGAAGGATTATACTTCATGCTTTATAGAGATTTAGTTCTTCACACCTATTATGGGAGGTGATGAGTTATCTTTGGCTAGACGATTTGAGGATGGTCTCAGGTATGAAATCTGATCGTAGGTGAATGTTTTCAGGATGACTTAGGTAACTACTATAGTAAACGAAGCCCTGATTATCGAGCATAATATGAGAGGGTATGGAGATATGAGCTAGGGCGGTTTAGCTTCCAGGGCTAGTACTCCTTCTATAGATTTAAGGAATCATCGTAGGGTGATCTCATGCAATGTAACTTTTGGTATCCAAGTGAGGTGCTACCGGTGTGGCAAGAGTGGGCACATGAGACCTCAGTTCCCGAGAAACCCAATTGAGTGTCGATCATGCATCAAGAAGGATTATCTTCAACATTTTTTATTTTTTTCTCACCAGATGTGAGTGAGAGCGGTTGGTTATGACTCCATGTTAATGAGAAAGACCATCATTTTCTCATTAGTCAGGGAACTAGAGTTGTTCAGGCAATTCATGTTGAGAGGGTGGTCTTGAACGGGGTAGCCGGACAAGAAGTTTCCCACGATAGTAGGGTGGAGAAGCTCAGGGTATCTAGGTAGGTCGTAGGGCCACAATATAGGTCATACATTTTCGATGGAGTAGAAATAGCATGATAAGGATCCGAGTCCCTCTACGGTTAGAGGTACTATTCTAGTTTCCTCGGTTTTAGCTTCTACTCTTTTTGATACAAGAGATTCCCATAGTTTCATATATGTCGCCATTGTGGAGATCATTGGGCTTTGTATATTTAGTTATGTTTAATTTTTTAAGGTAGAAACATCATTGGGAATTAGGATGGCTAGAGCACATCAATGAAAGGAGTTCCCTATTGAGGTTGGTTAGTGTCATTTCTTGCGGGACCTCTATTTCTTTGAGATGATAAACTTCGATGTCATTCTTGGAATGGACTGGTTAATCTTCTTTCAGGTCTTTTTCGACTAATATCACCACTAGGTGAGTTTCACATCACCATAGGATGAGTATTTTCTACCCAAGGGAGAATGGTATATACAACCAAGTAGTGTTGGACCCAAACATCATGGGTTAGGAGTAATTATAGCCTAGATTGCTAGTTAAAATCTGGATCACCAAGGGACTTCATGGGTAGAATTTCATACTGTGGTGGAGCATTTAAGAGATTTCTTTATAAGGGAATTTTTAGGTTTAACTCTAGAAAGAGTGGTATATTAATTTATTGAGCTTATTCCAAGAGAGGAACCAATGTCCATTACTCTGTATCGAATGGCTACACCAGAGTTACAGGTGCTCAAGAAGCAGTTTGAGGAGTTTTAGGAAATGGGATTCAACCAACCCAAAACTTCTCCTTAGGGTTCGCCAATCATTTTTTGAGAAGAAGTAGGATGGTACCCTCAGACATAGTGTGGATTAATGGAAGCTGAACTAGTTGATGGTAAAGAACCGATATCCCTTTCCAAGGATTGATGATCTCTTTAATCAGCTTCAAGGAGCCCAATTGATCCTGAATATTGACTTGAGATATGATTATACTTAGTTATGCATTAGACCACCAAATATTTATCTTATATGTTTACTGAGCCAGTATGGTTTATACAGGTTTTTTGTTTTTTCATTCAGTCTCATGAAGGCACCAACAATTTTCATGGAACTAATGAACTGAGTGTTACATCCTTAAAGGAACCCTTTTTTGGTAGGCTTCATGGAAAATATATAGCTATTCAATCACACTCGGCTTGACCCTAACATCCATCTTGTTATCATATAGATTACACTGAGAAAGCATCAATTATATGATAACCTCTCAAAATGCCACTTTTGATAGACCAATTCACTTCTTGGGTCATGTCATTTCACATATAGGAGTATCAGTAGACATATGGAATGTGAGGGTAGTAGTTTCACGGGAAAATCAAAAGAATAAATTTGAGGTACAATGTTTTCAGGGGATAGTTGGTTATACATGATATTCAATCATGAATTTTTACACATAACAACACCATAGAATGGTCTGGATAAGATTTTTACAAAGTAATTGTGGACATATTTCTGTGATTTAGCCATTCAAGAGACAAAAGGATGATTAACAGTAGCACTGATACTGATTTTAACAGAGCTGGGAAGGAGATACACTGTTTACTGTGATGCAACATGTATCAAGATGCGAGAATTGCTTATATAGGGTGAAGGATTAATTGTATACAAGTCTTGGTAGTTGAGGACACATGAGAGTAATTAATCGATGCACAATCTCGAGTTGGTTGTAGTTGTTCATGTTTTATGCTGTTGGAGACACTATCTTTTGGGGGATAATTTTGTGGTATACATTGAAAAAAAAAGCCCAAAGTATATCTCTACTCAGCATGATTTCAATTTGAGATAGAAAAGGTGGGTTGATTACCTTCAGTATTTTGATTTTGAGATTTCCTACATGCCTGAAAAGGGAAAAATAGTGGCTGATGCACTGAGCAAGAGGACTCAGATAGAAGTTTTTGAGGACGCCAATAGTGAGTGGTATATTATGGCTCTGTTATATGTGATTTATTTGGAGGTTCTTGAAAAATAGAGGTAGATTTTTCTTTCTTCTTTACACATTAACTCTACTTTACTGAATCAAGTGTGAACAAGGAATGTATATGATTTTGAAGTCCTAGTCCTACATGAGAGTGTTTCAGGAGAGGAACCTACTCTGGGGTGGACCGTATGTGAGGATGTGGTTTTTCCATTTTCATGGGTGTGTATGGGTTTCAGTAAACATACACGATGAGATTTTTCAATATTTTCATGCCCTATCATAGGCAGTTCATCCTAGGGTCACCAAGATGTATCAATATCTACTTCATTAGTACTGGTGGATGATAATGAATAAGGGTGTTGTTGGTTTTGTCATGAGATGTTCCACCTATCAGCAGATGATGGCATACCATCAACGACTAGTCTGGTTGTTACAACAGTTACCCATTTCCAAGTTGTAGTGAAATGATGTCACAATGGAATTCATGATAGGTTTACCATGGTCTCCTTGAAAGAACGATGCAGTTTGGGTTATTATCGACATGCTCACGATGGTTTCACACATCCTATAGATTGGAGAAACCTTCATTGTGAATGGGATTTCAAGGTTGTACATCTGTGACATTGTACTTTATCGTGGGGTTCTGATCTCTATCATTTCAAAAATAGATTATGGGTTTACTTCTCTTGACTAGCAGGAGATACAAAGGTATTTGGGTACACAAGTAATTTTGAGTACAACATAACATCCCAAAACTGATGGCTAGTCCAAGCACATGATAAAGGTATTGGAAGACTTGATTCGACCACACTCCCTAGATTCTGGGGCCTCTTGGGAGAGACATAGACCCCTAGTAGATTTTTACTACACCAATAGTTTTCAAGAGACAATTCAGATGTCGCCTTTTGATGCTTTATATGTTATGCCATGTCGATCACCCCTGTATTGGCTGGAAACAGGAGAGTAAGCTATGTTGGGACCTCATCTAGTCTAGGATACAATAGAAGAGGTGGAGTTTATTCGGAATAGGATGGTTTTTGCACAGTCACACCATAAATCTTTTCCTGTTAGACGAAGATATACGCTAGAGTTCAAGGTCGGAGATAATGTTTTCCTGCATGTCATGCCAAGGATGGGACATAGGAGGAATAATAGATAAGGGAATCATTCACCGAGATACATTGGGCCATTTCAGGTTTTGGGGAATTATTCCAGTTTCCTATTTCTTTCAGCTACCTTAGAGGTGTCGGGCTATGCATGAAATATTTCATGATTCTCAGCTATGACATTACATTTCAGTCATTTACCATGTTTTTTAACCTGAGGAGGTTGATTTGTAGGTGGATGCATCCATCAAGGAGTTACCTATTTGAATTTTGGATCATAAAATAATATTTATACGGGGTCGGTCTGTTCATATGGTACATGTGATATGGTAGAACAAGCCAGTACAAGATGAGACTTGGGAGATGGAGGCCGACGTACAATCCAAAAAATTTAGATTTGTTCATAGTTTCTTCTTCCTCACCTTTGGAAGTTAAATTTAGTGACGAGTTATTTATGGGTGGGATGTTTGTAATAACCTAGATCTTCATTTCTTGTATGGATCTTGATTTTGGGTTTTTTTGAGGAATAAAGAATAAATGTTATTTTTCTAAGTACATGCAGTGTACTTATGAGAACAGGCCATGTACCCGGGTACTGTATACTGCTACGTACTTTCCATCTAATGGCAGAGTACATGGCCATGTTGGTGTCTTGGAAGACCACTTAAGGTGGGTGCTAGTTAAGGGTTCTACAAGTCATGTAACATTATTGAACATGCAGTGTAGTTTTATTTTTAATTTGATAAATCATAGTAGGGTAATTCTTCATCTTTAGAAACACATAATTCTCCCCATGGTTCACACAAGAGAGTGAAAAAACACCAAATAAATTCAAACCCCACCCGATTCTCCATCCATGATCTGATCGAGACACTGTCAGGTGCGTTGGAATACCACCTGTGAGTTCTTAATTCCACTATATCCTTATTCCTTATTACTCCCTTATTGTGTGTTATCCAATATTGAACCTTTTTACATTTTTATAAAACATTTTCATTATGTTCCAATTCAAGGGCTAACATTCAATAATATTGATCGTACGTCCTCAAGGTAGGAGGTTTTTACTTTTCATTGTTTATATTTTGATTATATATGATAAAGTGTCTCATACCCATGATTTTGGAAATGATTGATTTGGAATTTAACCATGTTTATTCCGTATCATATATTTATTTATTTCTAAAGGTTTGTTTCTTAGGCGTAAGGCCATATACCTTGTTACGGTCCACCCAAGTGGTGTCTTTTCCCTTGTTTAATTAATAATTGTCGTCTGGTTCGGAATTCATATTAGGTGTACCTTTTTTTCATGCCTTGGTTGATTAGGATGTAGTTGATTGAGTATATAAATTTAATGTGATATGCTTGTGAATGTTATCCATGTAGTAGTTATAGATTACATATGTTGCCTTATTATGATATGTGTGTTGTTTTTCTAATGGACCGTGAGATCATTGGACTAAGAAAATTGTGGGGGTTTCAATGTTTATTAACACGGGACCATGAGAGCCTGGGTGTAGACATTGACCCAAGGGTATTGACAATGAGATCAACTTATGAGTTTGTTTATGATTTATTTATGATATGTTAACCCATGGGGTATTGACTATGAGAACAACCTGGAGGTCGTTTATGATTCATTAATGTCATGTTGACCGAAGGGTATTGACTGCGAGAGATCCACAGGTGGTCATTTGTATATGATTTTTTTATATTAAACCCAAGGGCTAGAATACGAGAGATTTCTCAAAAGTTTTTTTATTAATGATTTAATTATTGTGCCGAGTCTGTCAAGCCAAAGCACAAGCTTGGAATTGGTATTACACGATTTTTTAACTGGTCTTATAAGATATCTATTTTGTTACTTACACAAGGGATATAGATCATAGTCTATATCCCAAGGTTTACATGAGTCAATATATTGAATAATAAATGTTAATCAATATAATTAAAAACTGTAGGATTTTTTAGTTTTGAGTACTTCCTAGTTTATTGCTTAATTTATTCTTATTGACTGCTATATATATTCACTAACAGTTAGACACATATCTTTTGGTGGCTTCCTACTAGGATTTGTCCCAAACCTTGTTTGGGTCATTATTTTGTACCCAACTAGATTATATGGTTGTAGGTATAGATAAGATCAAGTGCCCTTCCTCGTCAGGTACTTGATTATTGTTGGAGATGGTGTGTATAAGAGCATTATGATGCTTGCGATGCTATTGGAGTTTACTTATTTTCTACACATTTGTTTTAGATTTTTATTTCTAGCATTGTGACTTGTTTGGTTTCTTTTCTAGACACATGTGACATGCGTCATTTATATATTCTCTAGTTATTATATTACTATTGGTCATCCACTGTTTACATTGATTATACAGTATTACTACTTTAGCTGTTAATTACTATTTTCTTTCTGCTATATATACTCTACTAATGAGGGAATAGTTTCACCATTATCACACTGTCGACCTCACTTCTAGTTGGTAGCCTCTGGCCTTTGTGGAAATAAACATGAGGTCATGTGACCAACTAGGTTCTAAGAACCAGTTGAGTGGCTTCTTGATCTGGGACATTATAGGGTATCCATCATTATTTATTCAACTAGTTTGAGACCAATGATTATTTCTCTCCCTGATTTAATTTATTTGAATGAATATATCCTGAAATCAGTTTCAATTGATTATGGATTCATGTTATTCACTAATTTTTTCTATATAACTTTGTGCACATTTATGTTCTGTTGTATTCCAAAATATTGCACTCCTTATGAATCTTTTGAGCTGACCCATATTTTTTCATTCCCCTAGGAAATTTAGATGAGGATTATGCTTAATTTTTATGGATTATATAGAAGGTAAAATCATTTTCTCACAATATTTTCATTTTGTATTTTATTTTTTAGAATGATTTGTTTTAATGTATCTTGTTTCTAAAGGAAACTATACTTTTTGATCATTCAGGAGCTTTTGTACATTGTGTCAATAATTTAATATAACAACCATCTCTAGTTTTCTTGTGTTAGGTATGTTATAATCATTGATTCAAAAGAAATTATAATAAAAAACATGTCACTGACCAAATCTATAAGACCCCATCTTCTTTAAGTATCAATAATAATTATTTATAATTACATATAATTATTTATCATTATTAATATTTAATTAATTCCTTTAGTTATAATCAAATAAAACTCATCTGGTGGCATATCCTTTACCAAACCTCATGACATGGGGTTTAGTTTACTCTGGAAACACCACCATGGCCATTTTTGACCAACAAATATGACATTGAACCACAAATAAACAATAATTTAATACTATTTTTATGTATAAACAAAGAATAAATATAGTATTATCGTAAATCTATATAAATGATACATAAAAATACGTATTCCTCATCCTAGATCATATTCCAATATCTAATGTTGGAATCTATTTTAAATTGATGAAATTTCACCATTCTCTGGTGGAATCACCATCAAATAACTAATAAAATTATCAAAAAATTAAAATTGAATATGTATATCCAAACATGGGAATAGAGAAAAGTGTGAAAACCTCCTAGACTGATTGAAAAAATACACGGTTTATATGGATTAATGGAGGATGATGAATAGGGAGAAAAGAAGGATGTGTGGATACATTTTTACATCATTTAGATAGATATATTTGTTATGATTATAAAGGTATTATGAAAGATATAATTAACATTTCGAATGATTATAACCCATGAAATAAAAAAATCCATCAGTAAAAAACTTGAAACCATGTAATTTTATAAAATTATGAAACTATATATGTGTACCTTACACAAGTGTTATTATTAATCATTCTTTACTGTATACTTTATAATGATGACCCTACAGGTAGAAAAAAGACATCCCTCCTCTATGGTGTAAAAAACGTTTAAACCAAATCACTAGACGCTCTAGTAGGATCCTATCATATCACATGATATTTAATATATCACTCAGCAAAGGGTTATGAACATGGATAACACATTGAAATTAGTAGAATGATTAGTAGGTAAATGAAAAAACAACATCTCGATGGATCTAGTCTCTTATATATTGGACTTCATACATTATTGAGCCTTGTAATATTTCCAATGATATGTTATGAAGCGTTAGAACAGATAACATAGTTATGAAATACTTATAAGATAAAACTAAATCAATTTCCAGTAATAACATCACATGAAATTCTTCATATAATGATAACAAAAATATAGAATTTACCATCATTTGTATTTAACCTTCACTCATTCGAAAATGTGGTAAAAACCCATATTGTATCCCAATATCAAAGGAATGATATACCAATGATATATGTTTCATAAAAGGATGTCATAAAATATGATATCACATATCATATTATATGAAATAACCATCATACATTATATGAATCAGGGTATAGGGAATCCTCATCTAATTCTAACATCTCATACACTTTGTTCCATTTTATATAATATTATATCATATATAATTACATTTGAAACAATATCTAAAAATCATTTTGGATATCATCCAAAAAACTTTTGATAATATATCATTAATTTTAATTTGTATTACGTCAAATTAAATTCCATATAAATACCCATATGATTCTATTTTATATTAACTCTAAAAAACATATAAATATTCTCTGAGTCAAACTGAATACCCATTCTGTAAACCATGATGAGTGACCCCACAAACATTTATAAAATATAAAATAATCAAGAATTATAAATTATAAAAATGTATACAATTTGTGGTCTCTCAAAAATAAATAGGGCTACTCAAGATAAAATTTTATCTAGAATAATATCCATTACAAAAATATATCTATATACTCATTTCCATGAGAAACATCATATGAAATAATGAATTACCATATTATACTTTTTCAATTAATTGAGAAAAATAGGGACTTGGAGTATATTAATCCCACATATACTACTGACATGTAATTCAATCTTTTAGTAAAGGATGACCATGTAAATGAATAAATCATAATTAATTTGGATTTATAAATGAGCATGTCACTTTCCTCCCCACCTGATAGATAATAAAATCATACATAATATCTATGTATGACCATACACTTCCTCATTCAATCTCAATAGAGGGAAAATATGTCTTATAAATAATAGGAGAGGACAAATTCAATCTCTATTAAGTCCTAACTAACTAAATGATCGACAACATACCCAACCTACGATGATTATTTTTCCATAATAATTCTGTAAGAAAGGTACCAATTTTTAAAGGATATCATTATAGGTATCTCACGAGCATCTAGTCGTGGGGATTCAATATATGAATCATACAACCATATTATAGAATTTACATAGTATATAAAACTCCACATGGTATAACTAATTGGAAATATAGCACATATGAGCTGTTTTGTGCCTCATGATATTATTTCATATATTGATACTAGAATTACACTCTTTCCACAGAAAAATATTCTCCGTTATATATAATATTTCATGATGAACACTAGTCAGTGATTAAAAATTATATGAAATTGTTATGTCAATTATTATTTTACTTTATGATACATATATTTTTATAATGTATATGAAGGTAACATGAAATATTAATAATTTGGATATTAAATTTTTTATATCATGATACATTCTATATTATTAAATTATTTTAATAAAAATTAAAAAATCATAGATATGTTCATGTATAACATATAATATATGATATTCCACTAGAACACCCATATTTTTTTACAGCATGGGTTTGTTTACTCATTAAATCATTACGTAATTCCAAACACATCACAATGTGACCATATAATAAAACCTTCACTCTAAAATAATTAGTGAGTAAAATATATGAATCTATTTAGTTTTATTAATGGTGAAACCTAGAAATAATATTTCTGATGTTCATTTCCTTGAATATATTCAAACTAATTAAATCTATAACATCAAATGATATGATGTTAATAATCTCTATTAACTACATTATTTATAAGTAACTCAACATCACTCTTGGAACCCTTTACATCAAACCATTCAATAGAAATATTTTGGTAACTATATATATATTTAAATCTTTAATTTAACAACACATCCAAAAATCATTTTGGCATATTAAGTGGAATCCTCTTTATATTATGACTAGTTTAATATTTTTTTTTGGAATTTGAATTTTTATAAATGTAAATGTAACACTAGAAGATTTTAAATTGTATTTTACATTAATACATTACATGTTTGATAGAGTGTGATACACACAAAAACTATAGAAAACAAATATGGACTACCATTCAATCTCACATCGGACCCAATTTTCCATAAGGCCATAAGGTCATTCCCAATTCCCATAGGATAGAAACTAGTGCCTTAGAATCACAAGAATCCATTCAGAAATTTTTCTCCTAAATTAAGTATAAAAATATAGTGGAACAATTACATATATGAAACAAAAATAGTTAAACATGATAAATTGATTATAAACAAATACACTTATTGAACCCATTTTCATAAACATAATCATAAACCATAAATAGAATAAAATGTCTCGGAATAACATATAGAACACTAAAGAAATATAAAAAACTATCACCTCACACAATATGAGACTGAAACAATGTCCATGAATCCTCTTTTTTATTACCACCCCCAACTCACCTCACACAAGCTTCATGGAATGAAATCATAATCATAATGAATCCTAGAAACCTAAAAGACATATGAATGAGCTAAAAAGACCAATAGGTCACCCCAACCTACTAAGACTATACAATTCATTTAATAAAGTGATTCATAATTTATTTTTGAAAATAAACTATTATTTATTATTTAAAAATATAACATATTAAAAAGCGAAAAAAATTCCACGATAAATTTTTAAAATGACCATTTGGATTTAATGAAATAAACTTACACGTAAAAAATTTTCCACAAAAAAAATTATTTTAAAAAACACCAATTTACATTTTCCAAAATAATAATTTTTTTTATTTTAATTAAATAGTAATATTATAATGATTTAAACAAACAATTCCTTATTTAAAAAATTTAAATATATAATTTAATGACCAAAAAAAATTTACATTCCAAATATGTTTTTAAAATATATTTTTAAAATTTTTTTCCAAATAAAATTACCCAACAAACACTACTATATCATAATAAAACATGTTTCATATATCATAAGTAACATAAGAAAATAAACAAGAAATGGTGTCATAATAATAATGTCAATGGGAAGTGATAAAAATATTAATTAGATCAAAATCCCCTAAATCTACACCCAATTGAGAAATCGAATAGTTCATAGGATCCACCAGGGTTCTTTAACATAAGATGCATCAAACATTTTAACTGTTTTCCACTTGTGTATCATCTATTGGCCTATAATGATGTCCAAACCACATGTTATTAAAATCTTCTATATAAGAATCATTATGATTACACACCCTTCTATCCTATGTTCCTAGCATTAATAGAGGGTCACTAGAGGCATGTGATCCAACTAGTGAAATTGTATTAGAACTCTAATTTAGTACCCAGGTTCCTATGAAAAATTAATATGTGAGGTTAAAAAATATTCATTCCAATAAAAACATTCAAGGAACATGGAATGGAAAACCCTCACCCCCCAACACCATCATAGAAAATAGACCCGTATATATCTTTGAACCATGACATAAAAAATTTAATTCCCACATACGGGGAGAGGTAAGTATCTCATAATAGATAACAACCCTAATAAGGGGTTAATAAATAAAATTGACAATCAATGGGAGTTCGTCACAGCAATCATTTTAAACAATGGTTTTAATAAGGTGTTTATCATAAATCATTGTAGATAATTCTAACCCATTTCACATTTCATAAAACATATTATTATAAATTTAGTATAAAACTATGGAAATCACCCAATCCATTTATGAAAATTTCAAATCTAACCTTAAAACATGGTTCTTCATCTTTGAAATCCAAAATATTTCCAACGGTCTACCATTTCCATCAACCACACTTTTAAAGATCCATTTAAGCGGTTCTCTCAGGCAGTGAATGACAGAATCAATTCAATTCATCATTTTAAGTTCATAAAAGAACATTTTTAAAATCATTTAGAAGAAAACGCCTCACTTTTAGATGAAGTAATATTTAAATCAAATATTACACTCATTTAAAGCAAAATCTGAATTAAAATACAACACGATATATGAAAATCATTTCAAACTCCCCAATAGGATTTTAAAAAAACATAAAAAAAATATTCCATTTAAAACATGAATTCCTGGAATTTAAAAGAGATAAAATTTATTAAATGATAAAAACATAATGAAATTTTTTTAACCCGTCAATAGAATATAAGATATATTCATACTATCAATAAAAAATAATTTAAAAAAAACAAAAACACATTAAATTTAAATGTGAAACAATCACATAGAAACAATGACATTAAAGTGGTTAATTTTTATTCAAATCCAATTTGAAATTAACCCATTTAACATTGAGCGCCCAAATGTGGATAGAGATGACATCTATATAATCTAGTATCCAAAAACCTACATTATGTCAGAAAATCCCTAAAATCATCTAGAAGTGACCTATTTTTCATGAGGGAAACCATATCAGTGAGGAAAGGGTGATGGAAGAGGAAGAGATGGAAGGTGAGGCATATTGTCCTCTAACCCTCTTGGAAATCACCAAATGAACGACATGAATGAATAAGAAAAGTTATCAGAACTCTGACTTGGACCCGAAGGGGTTGGTCGACAGTAATTATGACGAAGAGGGTTGAAATATTATTAATTCAAAGAGATCATTTTTGGGAATTCCTAAAATTCTATAACTTGGGAAAGATGCATATTTTTATAAACCATATTCTAAATATTCGATGGTCTTTACTTAGGCCAATAGCACTCCCCATTTTTTTGGGGAGCTACACATGGTTTGACAAATAGTGAAGATGCGACGTAAAACAGTTCTAGAGCCCCAATAGTTTCATCTATAGGGGCTCTACACATTTTCTCATAAACATGAGGTTAAACCATGTTACAACCACAAATCTTTTGAAAATTCATAATTACAGCCTGAACACTACCAGAACCAAGAATGATCTATGATGAGATGAAATAGATAAAATTATTTTCTATAGTGACATGTGGTGGTCACAATCCTCCCCAGCATTCCAATTTCATCCCCCATAATGATCATGGTCAAAAAAGGGATAGAGAAAACAAAATACCAAAAGATGACCTAATCGAAAGAACTTCTCAACCTAATTTTACCCTTAATCAAACAAATGATATCTTATATACCGATCTAAATGATCAATAACAATATTTCCAAATATCTCGAAGTATCACTGAATTATGAACCTCAAACATAATGTTATAATAAACAAGGGAGATATAACAAGTTCTCGCCACCATTTAGAATTCCTATTACATAATGGAACCAATGAAAACTACCATGATATACATCCTAGAACAACAAACAAACCACAAGAGAAACACACAATCAAACTAGAGGAACATCCAATCACAAATAAAGGAATAATAAACAGATGAATTAAAAAAAATATGATTCAAATTCAGGTAACAACACACATGGATAGCCTAGTGTCAAAACTAAATCTCCCCCACTCAATACATTCCAAACGTCACAAGACAAACATTGGTCAGTATACCATCTCGGTTGGAAGATCAAACACCCTAGCTACCCAACTATGCAGCTAAGGATGTTTTAAATTCCCAACAAATGAGAACCTCAAATAATTATAACATTTAATGAATGAAAAAAACACTCATGGGATGTTCAAATAATAAATAAGGAATAATAAAATTAACATCATAGTCAACAAAAAAAATCTGCCCATAAGGGTAATATCAAAAAAATATTTGTTCCATAAAATTACATTTAAATATATCCATAATAAAGATCTCATATAGGAACCATCAATGGTGTATAAATAAAAACAACTGAAGTTATAAAGGCTCAACATAGATAAAATAGAGGAAATAAATGGTCCCAAAAATAAAACAACCCATAAAATTATTAAACTCAAGACCTCTATGAAAACATTTATTTCAACCATATGAATATGAGCCCAAATAAAATGAATAGAGTAAAATTATAGGTGAGATATTAGAGGTGGGATTATAATCTGATGGATCACCATACTAGAATCAAAGAATAGTTCTTTTTATCCCATATGAAGGAACCATTACATCAAGAATTATTTCCTCCTATTTATACTCCTCACTCAAAAGGATACTATCCTTACAAATTAATTTAATTAATACATTTACCACCACTACATTCCTATATTTCTAAAATTTTATTTGAAAGGCATCATTCACCACCTTGTTAAAGCATTTTGGGAAATATACATTTATATCTAGACCAAAATCTATGTGAAACCACCTATGATGAAATAAACTATATGAAAATTGTTGACAAAAATCCATAATGAAAATATTACCAATTATAAAATTTTGTGGTTGACACCCTCAGGGATTAATCACTCTGCTGAAGTCTCATAAGATTAAGTTATCCATCTCCTTTCAAATAAATAGTAATAAACCATTAGGTAAACACCATCTTAAAAAACTCTCAGTACATAGCATTACACAACTGAGAAAGTACCATAGACTCTCACAAGACTCAGTTAAAACAGAAAAGTTATCTCACCAAATATCTTAAATGGGAATATTCATGTTTCCCAATAGAATTTTGGATAACCTCAATATCATCCCACCAGTTCATGGCTTCCACATATCCTTGATCAATACTGAATATATGTGGTTGTTAATTAAATATGTCTGAGATAGTGTTCTAGAACAAGGAAGGATCCATGTCAACCATTCCACTCTGAGTTTCGGTAGATTCATGGACTAAAAAAACTCATTTGATCATTATAGGTGGCATAAAAACACAGAAAATTACATGATAATATTTAATCCTTGCACCAAACCTTAAAAAAATGAACCAATATTATATAAGGGATCATATTCAAGAAAAAAAATCAACTATGAAGTCACATAACATTCACACCAAGAAAAAGAGTATTTTATTTTTAAATAACCAACCATTACCATGGAATTTTTAGATCACCATTCACCAAGGTGTACTGTTTAAACTAATCCAACTCAATATTTAAAACCTAAATAATTTTTTTTTGAAAAGACAACAATCAAGAAAATAATTTCATAAGAAATACTTTCAAAATAATGTTCCATTTTTTAGACCAATTCATCAACTGAATAATCATCGAATCTCACATTCTATTTTAAAAACACCATCAAAACTTATTTCAAAAATAAGACACATTTTTAACCTGAAATGATTTTGAAACACCCATTTTAAATCAATTTTATTCATGAATACCTGGGGAATAAAATTTTAAACATCCCATTTTCAAACACCACAAATAAATAACCCATTGTCTATAACATTTAATGATAATTAAAAGAATCCCATTATCCAATTTCTTTATAAAAATAGTTTTTTAAATAAATATTTCTCAAAATCCCTTAATTTTATAGAATAATTCTGTAGAAAAAATTGAAATAAAAACATTACACAATATTTTAATAAATATTGATGAGAACCAAATCTGAATAGCATCAAACTAATATTCAATCCATCTCCAACATGTGATAATAAAATTAGGTGAAAAATAAACCAGGGGGAGTCAAAATAGCACAACTAGGAAAGAAAAATTATTTCACATCGTTTGGACACATTGGTTTGGAAATAATTTGAAAACTCAACCCCATGAACTAAGAAGGGATAACCTTAATTACATGGACTGTACATGGCTTCCAAAGTATTGTGAGTGAACATTGAAGCTCATGTTCTCCACCCTTTTCACTATGAAACAAAAGAACAACTTATATTATCACCTATATTATCAAATTGGATCAAAATACCAATGATTCACCTCAAAACCTATACAAAAATTGAAAATACATCTTAAATTTAACAATAAATACTCATTATTTCATAAAATCTTGATGATTGGGGTGAGAATGAGTGATTTAAGACTCTTTCCAACCTTACCTATCATGCTTTGAAAACCTTATTCTCATTTATAATCATAAATCTTCCAATAAAAAGAGATACTCATGAATCTTGGTCTCTTAGAAAGAAAATATTATTTCTACTAGTACCATTGTGTAGTGAAAATCCCAGGATTTAATCCAACCAAACACTTGAACTTGTATTCTACAACTCTTTAAAGGAGTTCTTGATCCCCACTAGTTGGAAAATGTTTCATGGGAATTAATGGAATCCATTTGGGAATGATTTAACCTATTTAAGAGATAAAAAAATGGTTACAAATTAATATAAAAGAACCCAAAATAATTAATCATTCCTATCAAGTCCTAACCAACTACACTAATCCAACCCATTTTCATAGAGACAAGAGTCATCAATAAATAGAATAATACAACATGAGATAATATATAAAATTGTAAAACAAATAAAAAACAACACAATTCGATCTTGAAACCATCTTCATACACCTTTGGTTTCTTATCACCACCCAACTTACCCATGTTTGACTTGAATAAAAATTATTATTTTTATTATAAAACACTTTTAAAGGGAAAAGTGAGAAACCACATACATCCAAATCAGACTATCAGATGGAACCATCCCAGAAAGTGTGCCAACAATAATCCTTCACCAACATAGGACCCCTCAGCAAGTAGTCCCGTGAAAACACACAGGCATAGAACCGATGACGAATCCATACCCTCTCATGAATCCAATCCAAGAGACCTGTACCGATGAAGACTTAATGACTTAATCCCATTCTAGATCTATTCCAAGTAGCATGATGTAAAATAATATATACATAAAAAAATCTGATTAATAGGTGACCCAAAGTAACCAAAACTCACACAACCCATTCAGTCACACAAACCACCCAAAACCACCAGCTTCAACAAAATCGCTAACAAGATATTTATTATTACCCAAATCTGTTTCCCTAAACAGTTTCCATGTTATAGACGATAACTTTAAGTATTCTTCTTCCAATATTTTCTTCTCAAAAACAGATACTAATTGATCCCAAGACTGAATGTACTCCTTAACATTGATCTTTCAATGGTTGAAACCCCCTACCAAAATTGAGTCATAATTGTCAATCCAAGAATATTTTCCCCTATTAAGGGACACCCCTAAAGACCTCTCTATAATTTTATTATAATCCTCATTAGTAGCGTTGAGCAATAGGACATGTTCTATCATTTATTATTTAGAGCATAAAAGTAGAACCAAGGACTGACAATCATGCTCCCCAATCCTCAGATGGATGAAAGACTCCACAACCATCCTCTTGTGACTCATCTTATTTGTTGGGCGAGTCTTCAGAGGAGGAGGTAGTGAGGAGTAGTCTTTCCTCCCCTTACTCCTCCTGTAATCCCTAATTCTCTTCTGGCTTAGAGCCTCATTAGTAGAGTGGTCATCTACACTCCCATTGGGAACCACCACAGCGACCCCGTCTCCCTCACCTGGAATAGAAAAATATGAACTCAAAAAATCCTCTGAAAGGCCTTCAATCCTATTTCTCAATGAAATTGATCTCGGTCTCCCTTCCATAAAACCTCTGTTTGGAACATCCCCATCCATATAAGACCCCTAACTTCCCACCCATGTTGTCCTTGAGGAATGAAAACTGCATCTATATGAAATCCTAGAACTAGAAAGATATAGGCATGAGAAAAAAATCCTCATAGTTAACCAAAACCTAAGGAATCTATGTAATTCATTTCATAAGTAAATTCATATTCACTAGTTTAAGAATAAATTATTAGGTAATATTTTCGAAGATAACTTATGAAAAAACAAAAAAAATTGACGATAAGTTATCAAAATGTCAAATTTGTTTTTGTGATCTACAATAGTATTATTTGAAATAATTTCCACTGGCCCAGTCCATTTCCAAACCATAAACCTATTATAATTTCTTAAAAAATCATTTCTTTTTTTAAAATTTAAATATAACTTTGAAAAAATATAAATTACTAAATCCATATGTTAATTAAAACACCCATTTTGAAATATTCTTAAAAACCTACAAAAGATTTATTAAATAGAAAACAAGTTTTCAAATACATTTTAAAACACATTTCTAATGAAAATTTCCCATCGCATATAGTTCAAGAATAATGAAGAAAGAAGTATATATCATAATTCATTTAAAATTACCAAAAATTAATTACTGATCTATAATATGATAAAGGGGAAGTGACACAATCAGGAACTAGTTCAAAATCACCAATATCAATAACCAATTGAGAAATAAAATTTAACATGGAATATACCCTAGATCAAAATCCCAAGGCACATTTAACCCATTAAGAGTTTACATCTCACGAACCAGTTTCCATCTAATACTAATGTCCAAAGCACATGTTATCTTAATATCCCCTACAAGCATTGTTTAAATGAAACCCCTTTTAACCCATGTTTATGGCATGACTGTAGGTCAAATAGCAGTTGTTAAACCAACAAACGCAATAGGATTATATGTCCCTCATATTACACAGGTTCCCATGACCAATAAAAATTTGAGTAGAAATAACATCCAAACCAAGACTAACATGTATGGAATATAAAATTCTCCCCAATATACTCATGATGGAGAAAAATATATATCTCATTCATACATAAAATAAAAAAGGACATTTCTAAACATGGGGACCAATGTGAATCTCATATGAGTAAACAACCCTCAAAGGGATTAAAAAATCAAAGAGGATATCATAGGGTTTCCGTCATGATTTTTGAAACCAATGTACCAATTTTCATTTATCATTTAACAAGCCTCATAATTATATGCCCTTTCAAATATACTAAAATAAAATATATAAATTTCTTATAAAATCATTGAAATAGAAGACATCAATTAGAAAATTTGAAACCCACCCTAAACACGTGGGTAATATTCTTCAAAATCCATAACAAGGTAAAAGAAATTACAGTTACTACAAACACATTTTTAAATAACCATTATGTTTTTTATCATAATGGTTAAACCAAACACTAAATTCAAATAACCAATTTAAATCTAGAAGAATACCTATTAATAAATCGTTTTGAGGCGAACACCTCACATTAAAATGATACTCTCTTTAAAACACAGTTTTCAATAATTGAAAACCAACACCAGATTAAAAATCAATATGAATCAGGAAACCCATTTCAATGAGTTCATTAGATATTTGAAAAAATATATGAATAATAATTCATTACAATTAAAACACAAAAAACATAATTTAAAAGAGAAACCCTTTATGCCAAGCTCAGAACATTATAAAAATGATTTAAAACATGATAAGGATATCGAATATATTAATAATTTTAATAATATATAATTTATAAATCCCCATAATACATTATATTTAAAAATTTATTTAATTTCATGGAAACACCAACATTAAAGCGGTGAAAATTAAGTAGAATCCGATCAGAACTCATCACCTTCAAAGGAAAGAAACGAAACTGAGATATGTAAAACACATAAAAAATATAGAAACCAAATTTCTAACATAATTTCCACTCATAATTCTAAAATGATCCAAAAGTGTTCTTGATGGAACACGTAGATATTTTTATTAAACATTTCCCTTTAAATAAATTTAACTCTTTAATAGCTTTTGTTTCACACAATCGTGACTTTAAAAAAAAATGATACACTATTAGTGTACAATGAACATTATAACCGAACCACTAATTTTTTAGTAATAAATATGAATAAATAAATTATGAAATAATTATAAATCAATATTAAGATATCAGTAAGTGAATAAAAAATGATCTCACAGTTTTTAGTAAAATCACTTTATTCTTCAAAAATATGTTTTCTTTAAAAATTCATTTAACTTATTTTTATTTTTAGAAGCTATTGAAAATGGATTGTATAATATAAATATTATTTTTTAATTCACCTTGTTAAAACTAAATTAAAATTTCTTTTTTTATAATGTTTTGAAAATATTTATTGAATAGTGAAAATACTATTATTTATTGAAAACAGATATTTTTTGAAAGAATTTAAACAAAAAAAGAATATATCAGATAATTTTTTGAAATTTAATTATTTAATTTTGGTTTAATATTCTAGTTATTTTTTAAGTGTATTTTATTAAAAAAATTCTTATAATTCTTTTTAAAGGGCATTTTTCTGGGAAAAAAAATTTCATGGCATTTTACCGATTTTATTTTAAATTAAATTCTATAATGTGTTTGTTTAGAAATTTGAGAATATGGAAAAAAAATATTGATTCATATTGTCCAAATTTAGTAAATACGTCCCTTTTATTTCTGTCTAATACGAATAGAAATCTTGGTAAATATTTTTACCAAGGAAAATGGAGAAATTAGTAATTTTGGTAAAAACATATATCGACACTAAAATAACCATAACACATTCCCAAATTTTATTCGATGAATAAAATTAGACTCTTAAAAAATAAATATCTAAATTATGTATTTTAATGGTTAAGATCCCATGGAAATGACATATATAACATTTAAATCAAAGAAAGTCACAAAATGTCACTTTATTTGCCTTTTATATCTCTTCTTTTCCCACATGGGGAAAACGATATGTTATGAACAAATATAACTATACAATTTTAACTAATAATAATATTTTGATGATTTATGTCTATTTTTAACTTTTTGGGTTACTTAGTTGAGATTATTTTATTTATAAAATCTTATTTAACAAAAAATTTAAAGATATCACATTCATGTTTTAAATAATATAATATTTATAATATAAGGTAAACCAAAAGAAATATTTGAAAATAAATAATAATATTTAATATAGAATATTTATATCATAATCGAATTTTATTTTTAATTTTTTGTTAAAAAATAAATATATTGAATAATTACACAACATTGTTGCATTAATTACTTTATTAATGGAAATATTTATTAAATGTTACAACAAATCTTACAATAAATATAATTTTAAATAATTAATTGGATAAAAAATCACTTTATATGTCCTTGACATCATAGGGATATAATAAGATAATTGGTTCTAAGTAATCTTTTTATACTGATATTTTTTGAAATCAAAGTATTGAATAGTGTCAATTTGAGACTAATTATATTTTATCAACATAATATTTTATTTAATTATATAAAAATCATAAAAAACATAAAAAACAAAAAAATAATTATAATATTGTCTAAAATGTTATTAATGTTTCATTTATGGACTAATTCATATCACATAGGTAAAAAATTACAACCATTTAATATTTAAATATTTATTACCTTAGTTAAAATTAAAATTGGATAACATAGGGTTAATCAAAATGATAAGAATTAAAATAACACAAAAACATGTATAAAATATATTGGTTGATGATAAAACAACTATTCCTTATATTAAATTTTAATACATGTTCTTTTGAAGTTTTTTATATTGAATTTATTATAAATTAATATTTTTTTAAATTTAAAAAATGCCCCTCACATCAATTTTAAAAGAGGACATTATCGCTCACTGATTTACATAACATTGTTCATTAATTCTTCACCAAAACCTTATAAATTTTCACATAAAGTTTTGTGTACACATTCTGGATTTTTCTTCTTCTCAAAATACCAACCCTATTATTCCTAAGAGGAGATCTAAAGGATGTTCTCCAAGGAAGAGGTAATTATCTTTACCAACTCTTCCAAGAATATATCTTCTTATACATCTTCTTCTTGTGTTGTTGAAATTGTAATGTAAAAAATAGATCATCACCTATATAATTATATGTTATTATTATTAGTTAACAACCATATTACACCTTCTATCCACCCTATAATTAAACAAAAGTACCACATGTGCATACGTATGGATTCCCATCCCCACACCATGGCATAACAGGTCAATCATCACTACATCAAATAGATGTGTATAATGATGAAAAAAAGAGATATATATAATAATTATAACATTATATTTGTTATGGATAAAAATATATACCATCTACATTATCACCCTTTTACCATTAATGAAATGATATAATCACTCGTGCGTACATACGACTTACCATGTCAATGACACAATGCAACTCATCTACCATATTAAACATTAAATAATTATTTTATAAATGTATCTAATGAATAAATATTATATATATAATCATAACATAATTATTTAAATTTTATACATATATCCTACAAAATGAATTAGGATTGATATGAGAAAACATTCATAGGAAAATGATGTAATTAACACTCAAATGAAAAGTAATAATGAAATATTATTAACGAATGGGTGATTATATGATCATATATGATATAATAAATATAAATATGGATATGGAATAATTTAATATCATTAATTAAGTCATTATACATGTGTTTGAAATATATATAAAGGAAATAAGACCTAAGGTAATGGTTAAATTCATAATCGAATTTTTGACTCGATGGTTTATATATAAGTATCTACTAGTGAATATTTATCTTCTTTGTACATGTATCTTAATTTTTTTTAAAATATTTTCAATATTATTATATAATTGTTTAAAGTTATTTTTTACGATTGGTAAATTTTTACAAATTGTTTTGAATGTAATATTTTTATCATTTTCCACACTAGGTACTTTGTCACTTTTATAAAGAATGTATGAAGGGAATGATTTTCTACTTTTATGACATGAATATATTTTTATAATTTCATCAACCCTTAATTACTTGAATATTTACATACATGATTTAATGTTTATTTTCAATGAAAATGTTTTCTTTTAAAATTATATGGCTTTTTAGAAAAAAATGTTTTCAAAAAAGAAATGATATTTTCCTCAAGAATTATTTTCAACTAATATCTCAAAATTATGTTCAATTTATCATTACTTTAATAGATATTACATATGATTTTCTGGGTACATTTTCATGGATAATATCCATATTATTTATATTTTTATTTTATTTTTATGATGGAATGATATTTATGAGACGCATTTTATTCCATGGTTTATGTTATGATTGAATGATGTTTATGAAACCTAATTATTTTTATGGGTTTTGAATAAATTTATTTCCATGTGGAACACATATATATGGTTATAATTGTGTGATTGTTAGGACCTATATATCTCTATAATGTGTTGGATAATGATTTATATCTCATTAGAAAGTCATGATTAAAATAGGAAATTATATCAGTTCAATAATACAATAACGGAATGGGAAGTAAACTCGGTTTAGTAACACATGGTTAGAATGAGGAGTGATCCCGGTTTAGAAATAAATATTTTCTGATATGATGGTATGGGTACTGAGAATTGAAAAATATTGAAATTATTTTCTATTCTTATGTGTATTCCACAATTTAATGTCTTCTCTAATGGTTCCCTTGAAATGTGTTCTTTATAAACGTTTACGATTTATCACATGACATGATATTATGATATTTCATATGAAAGATATAATTTAAAATGGTTTGATTATGGTCTTATGTATCATGATTAGGATATGATTGATATCTCTCTTGTTTACCCTTACCAAGCATCTAAGCTCCACATTTATTAGGTTTTTTTCCGTGGATATGTAGAAGGTTATTAAGTAATATGTGTAGAAAGAGCTTCTAATTAGTATGAAATATGTAATAGAATATGTAGATATTTTAATAATGATTAGTTTATATTTCCCAGTTTTCAAGGAAACTAAAACAATATAGTTCTATCATGATTTTTTATGTTATGTAATGAATATCATTTTATTTTCATGTAATATATATGTATGAATAGGATGAGATTTTATAGTTGGTATCAAAAAAATTTTAGTTATCATTTAAATACGAGGATGGTAATACCATAGTAAGAGCACTATGGATACATCTATGTATAGGATAAAATCATATAGTTTTGGTAATGATCATGAATAACCTCTTATTAAATCTATTGTATTCTCAATTGAATAATTATATGTAATTTCCCCTAGTTATATGGTTTTCCAATTATGATTAGTGTTACTCATGGTATATATATATTTTTGGTTTTATTCAATGGTGAGAACCAGAATCAAACACTTTAATTATTAATATGATGGAAAACAAAAATATTTTTCTCATGAGAAAATGAATGTTATGGGAGTTGGAATGAAAATAATTATTTTATGCTCACAGAAATTTCATAATCTATAAAACATTCAAGACATCTAAATGAGAAAATAAGTGAAAACAATTATGTTGATTCCTTTATGAGAATGTTTCCAAATTATTTTAGTTGATATTCTGATCTACCAGAGGCTGAAAAAAGGATTAGTAAAACTAAAAATATATTTTCAGTTCCCCAATTATTAGAACATCTGAAATTCATCATGGAAATATATAGTTTGGAATGTGAAGTGAATAAATGGTAGAATATTACCAGAATATGTGGAAATGATATGAAATTTTTCAAATGGAATGAAACATGTTCATGAACTTCTTTTTCAATAAGAAAGTTTCTCATATTAGTTACAAGAAGACAGAGAAGGAGTTCCGTGAGTTTAATAAAATAGTTGATAAATCTACCCATACCTATGAGTAATTTTTTTTATACTTGAAAGGTACACTTTTATAATTTTACATCAACCTAAGAGTAAGGTTAATTGATTCTTAAGTGACTTAAAACCAATTCTATGAAAATGACTTCAATATCTATGAGGAAATAATTTATTTTGATATCATGATGGAGATGGTGATTGAATTCACCCATCAATCTTATGGGTTTGATAAGACGAGAAAAATTAATTCAACAGAAAAATAAATTACCATAGTGAAAAGAAAATAAGAATTTATTTATACTCACAGTAAAGAATGAAACATGAAGGAAATTTTATTTAGGGGAATAGTAAATGTTTAATATCTGGGAAATAAGGTAATAAATTAATTGACAAAATAGGTGATGGTAAAATGATAGCTAATGATGAAAATAGAGAAAAAGATACACAAAACAAATCCCCCACACCTCAATGTTATAAGTGAAATAAAAAAATGGAATTATTCTAATCAGTGACCTAATATTAGGGTTATTAACGATGAAAAATATTGGTAACTTTATAAGACAAATGAAAAAGTAATATCACATGTGATCACTATAAGTAATGTAGAGTAATAAAATGAAGTGGAAAAAGGCACACTTACAATCCACTCTAAAACATATATTGTTTTATTTGATTTATTATTTAACCAATTTTTATTAATAAATAATGTTATAAGGGTATCATTGTATTACCTAAATAATTATATATTTAGTTTTATTTGAAAAGTCATAATGGATCAATAGTTGCAACAAAAGTTTATAATTTTATCCTGTTGAAATTAGTGGGAATGTGTTTCGTACAAATATTATGATTCTTTATTTAGTTAAAAATGATGTGATTATTGGCATGAATTTAATTTCACTAAATTGATCACATATCAATTTTTAATAAAGGGAATCCACAGTTCATATTCCTAATGAATCAATAACCACATATTAATACAAGGATTAATAAGAACATGTTGTGAAAATTGAATACAACTTGTGGGTTTCAATCCCTATCAAGGAAGGTTATCTATCATTTATGATTTGGGAGAATCTCAAAATTATGGATAAAACACTTTTATGATATTTTTTTGATGTGTTTTTTAATTAATTTCTAGTTATTACACTAAATCATTATGTTTATTGTTCAATAGAACTCAAACTAGAAGCTCTTCCAATTTCAAAGAATCCTTATAGAATGACCCCAATTTAATTGTAGGAATTGGATAAGAAAAACCAATAGAATGTTGAAAATGGAATCATAATCCAAAGTATATCACCTTGGCATGAACTTGTTGTGTTTTTTATAAAGATAGATAGATCAATTAGACTTTTAGTTGAGTATCAAGAACTTAACTGGATCATTATCAAGAATAAAATATCATCTCCCCCATATTGATGATTTATTTTACCAACTGTGTAGTGCTCAATACTTTTCCATGATTGATATTAATTATGTATAGCATCAATTAATGGTCAAGAAGGATGATTTATCATTATGAAATTTCATACAAGGTATGGAAATTATTAATTTATAGTGATTCCTTTTGGTCTTACTAATTCCCCATCCACCTTCTTGAATTTAATAAATAGAGTCTTTTGAGACTATCTTGATCAGTTTATCATAGTCTTTATAGATGATATTATTTTATATTTTAAGGAAAATCAATAACATTTACATCACATGAAGATTGTGTTGAAGAACTTGGGAAATGATAATCTTCATGAAAAAATTAGAAAGTGTGAATTTTGGCTTCAGAAATTTCTATTTTTTGGTCACATAATCTCAATAAAGGAGATATTTTTGGATCCAACAAATATTTAAGTTGTCAAACATTGTCCTTTACTAGTACATATTAATATATATCTAATTTATTCTTCCTTTTTATGGTTATTAAAAACATTTTCTATCTATTATCTAATACACACACTATGTTAACTACAAAATAAGTTAATTTCATATTGATGGAGGAGTGTGAAGAGAATTATAAGGAACTGAAGAAAATGTTAGTTCATCCATATATGATCACAGTACCCTATAGTGAATAATTGTTAGTTATCTATAGTTATGAATCCATGAATGGAATATGATGTTTTCAAATGAAAATTGATATTGTTATAGCATATGCCTCACAGTAATTGAAAATACAAGATCAAGATTAACCAACTCCTGCTTTGGTGTTATATATGGTAATATTTGAGTTAATGATATAGAAGAATTATATTTATGAATAACAGTGTGATATAATTATTGATGATAAATGTGTAAAGTATATTTTTAATCAAAAGGAACTGAATATGCTATAAACAGGTGGTTGAGGTTGATTAAATATTACGAATACCTACCACATTACCACCTTGGGAAAGTGAACAAAGAGGCATATGCTCTGAGTCAAAAGGTTTATGAATTCATATCTATGATGTGGATAAAAAAGACCAAATATTTATGGATTTTAAGAATTTGTATTTGGAAATCATAAAGGAATGGAGGAAATTTTATTTTCACACATTAACGTTCAACCATATATACACGTAAAGATTAAAGAGTCATAGAAGGAATATGTAGAGCTGCAAAATATGGTGATAAATGTTCATGAGTTAAAAAATTATTATGATGGAATAATAAAGTTCATGAATCATATTTATAGTCCTCCCACACTAGGATAAATGATGGATTGGTTAGATGATGCTAATAGTTCACCATTATTTATCCATCCTGGAAGCACAATGATGTATAAGGACCTGGAAGATTATTTCTAGTGGGATGGCATGAAGATATATATTTATTTGAATGATTCTTGATTTGTTGTTTTTCAAAATGTTAAGGATGATAAAAAAACTACAATGGGATGTTTCAACCATTACACATTCCAAAATGGAAATTGTAAAACATCACCATGGGCTCTGTCATCAGACTTCCCAAATAATCTTAAATTCCATAATGATATTTTGGTTATATTTGATCACCTCAAGAAGTCAGAACACTTAACTGATGATAGATAAGATTAATATATTGAATGTATTTACAAAATATATATTAAGTAAGTTGTAAGTTTGAATGGAGTACAAATTTTTATTATATCATATCGAGATCCAAGGATTTATTCAATGTTCTGGAGAAGTCGTCAACATGATTTTGATAAAAAGATAATTTTAGATACTACCTATAATCCTTAGATAGATTTTCAGTCTGATAGGGCAATTAAAACTCTAGAATACATCTTTATAGGTTTAATTATATATTTCAAATGTGGTTGGGATTGACATGTACATTTGGTAGAGTTGTCATACAATAATAGCTTTGAATCTAGTATTTAGATGGATACTTATGAATACATCTATGATAAAAAGTGTATAACTCCAACATTATGGGATGATGTTGGGGAAATAAAGTTATTGGGGCCTGATCTAGTTGAGTAGATGAAAGAGACGATTAGATAAATCAAACAACAAAAAATATAAGATAAATTTAGACAAAACATTTATGCCAGCAATCGATGAATAGACCTAGAATTTGAAATTTATGATAAAGAATTTCTATGAATATCTACATGTAAGAGAGTAATAATGTTTAAAAAAGAGCCCAATATAATACCCAGTTATATCAGTCCTATTAAAATTATTGAATTCCTTTGGAGGTTTCTTGTAGATTGGAACTTCCACTAAATATCTCTAAAATTCTTACATGTTATATGTATCTTTCAAAGAAATTACATGCATGATCCATCACAAGTAATAAACTCAAAATCCATACAAATAGAGAATGACCATTCTTATTATGATAAACTAATTTGGATTCATGATTCTAGATATAATGTTCTATAAAACAATACCACTCAATTGTTTAATGTTTTATAGGGAACCACCGATTTAGAGAACCTACATGGGAATATGAGGATGCAATGATGTAAATTAGTCTTAATAGTTTTGTATAAGAGTGAAAAAATTTGAGGGAAATTTTCAATTTAGGGGGGGGGGGTAGAATGTTACACCCAGATATTTTCAATAAATATTTCTCTTTAAATAATTCTAACTCTTAAATAGCTTGGGTTGCATGCAATCGTCAGTTTAAACGAACCACAAGACATTATTAGTAAAAAATAACCATTATAAACTAGCTATTATTTTGGTGGGAATAAATATGAATAACTAATTAATTAAATAAGTATAAATCTATTTGAATATATTATTACTTTCTTAAAAATGATCACACATCTTTTAGTAAAATCACTTTATTCTTCAAAAATATACTTTTATTAAAAATGTGTTTATTTTATTATTATTTTTATAAGTTTTAAAACATTAACTCGATATTATAAATTTCCTTTTAGAATTCATAATTTTGAAATTATGTTAATTTTTTTATAATTTTCTGAAAAAATTTAAGGACTAGTGAAAATACTAATTTTTATTGAAAATTGTATTTTTCTTTTAAAGTCATTAAAAGGGAACATTTTGTTTTAAAGCCGCTCCAGTGACCTGCCGCCGCTACAGTGCCCACTGTTGCTACAGTGCCACTACTACTACAATACCCTGTGCCCAATGGGTTTTGAACCCTCATTTTTCATGTAGGATTATGGGTTGCTTACCAATAAACCAAAAGATTTATTTTCTTTGATTTAATAATAAATGAGGCTTCAGACTGAACCGTTAAAAAAATAAAAATTTATTATGAAAACTTTTCATGTTTTAAGTAATATAACATTTCTAATATAGGGTTACCCAAAATATATATTTGAATAAAAATTTTACAATGAAATATATAATATTTATATTAATCATAGTATTTTATTTTAAATTTTGAGTAAAAAATAATTATATTAAATAATAACACAACATTGGTCCAATAATAATTTTATTAATGAAAATATTAATTTAATGTTATTGCAAATATTAAAATAAAAATAATATGAAATAATTAACTTTATCAATGAATTGTATCAATTAAATTTACCTATTAGGTATGTAATAAAATAATTTTTTTGAAAAGATAACTTTTTATGTTTTTTATTTAGACATCCATGTAATGAATTGTGTCAAAATGATAGTAATGATATTTTATAAAAAAAATATTTTATTAAATTATTTATTAATAATTAGACATATTTTTAATACTAAATAATTATTATATGGTCTAAATTTTTTTAATTGAATCATTTGTGGTCTAATTGATATCATATAAGTAAAAAATACTACATTTTAATGTTGAAAACGTTATTACCATAATTAAAATTAAAATAGGTTAAATAAGGGTTAATTAGTATGATAATTTATAAATAATAAAAAAATCATCTTTAATATATTTGTTGATTATATAAAAACATTATCCTTTCTTATATTTGAATACATGTTATTTTAGAGGTATTTTTATTATGGTTTAATTTATTCTTAATTAATATTTTAGAAATTTCAGTTGCGCCCATAACCTCAATTATAAAAGGAAACCTCCTCCCTCACATATTTTCATAAAATTGAGTAATAATTATCGACCATACCCTTACAATTTCAATTATAAATATACTTATCGACATTATATAAGCTCCATCCTTCTCAAAGACCAACCCTACTGTACGTATGTTGGAATCTAAGGGAATATCACCAAAGAAAAGGTAAACATCTTCACCAACTCTTCGAAGATTATTTAATCTTTTACTTCCTATTTATATGTTTTCCCATTATAAGTTTATATATTTAGTATAACCTATATTATTATATATTATTATTATTATGGAATAACCATATTCCACCTTTTATCCTTCTTATGAAAGAAAAAAAGTACCACACTTGCATACATACGAATTAATGTCTCCACACCACTGTGCAATATATTTTTTACCACTACATTACCTAGATGGGTATAATAATGGAATTAATAGATAGATATAATAATTATAACATGATATTGAATCAAGAAGAAAAAATATAACATCCAATTCTATATCCTTTTACCATCAATGGATTTATACAGTTGCTCTTGCATATGTATTATCATCCATATTAACGACATGATGCAATTTATTTTCCATAATAACCCTTAAGAATTTAAAATATAAATGTATATAATTAATAAAAATTACATATATTACTAAAATATAATTATATAAATGATGTAACTCTAACCTATGAATAATAATTTAAACTTATATGAAAAATCTTGGAAAGGAAAATGAAGTAGTTAACACATGAAATAAGAGGAACAAGAAAATATTAATAACAAAATAGGTGATAATATGATCATATAGGATATAATAACTATTATAATGGATCTTTAATAAGATTATAAAACTATTTTATCAATGATATAGTATTTTCAAATAAGTATGATGGAAATCAGAACTAAGTTACGGTATAAATTCATAATCTAATTTTATTTGTGATTGTTTATATTTATGTATCTGCTGGGGAATATTTATCTTCAATGTCAATGTTTCTTAAAAATGTTTTACCAAATTATTCATACTCATATTATATATTTTTTTAATTATTTTTATCCTATTTCTTAATTTTTACTAAATTTTTGGAAATGAATATTTTTGTCATTTTCCAAGTAAGGTACATTGTGAATTTTTTGAAAAGGTACAAAAGTAACGTTTTTTACATATAATGTATGAAATGATTTTTAATAATTCATGATTCCTTAATTCGTTTAATATTACCTTAAAATATTAAAAGGTTGCATTCAAATAAATGATTTATATTGAAAATGGATGATGTTTTAAGAAAATAAAATGTCTTCAAAGAAGAATGTGTGTTTTTCTCATGAATTATTTTCAAGTGATCTCAAAATAAAATTCTATTCATGATACCATTATTTGATTTTACTTATGATTTATTGGGGATATTTTTCAATGATATTATCCCTAATAATTCAATTTTTGTTTTATGTTCATTAATGAATGATATTTATGAAACCCAATTATTTTTTATGAGTTATGTTATGTTGTAATGATGTTTATGAAAACTATTCATATTATTGGGTCTGATATGATTTATGATCTTCGGGAACACATATGTAAAATATTCATTATGTGAGGGGTGGGACCTATATCTCCCAAAAATTAAATGGTTAATGTTTTATATGTCATGATATAAACATTAACAAAATTATAAATGTTCTTCATTCAGAAATAAATGACAATAAGGAGAAGTAAACCGAGTTCAATAACATAGGGCTGGAATGGGTAGTGGATCAGGTTTAGTAAGGGATGTTTTACACTATTATGGCCTTGTATGTGAGCCTTGACTAATGTGGAAATGATTTTCTATGATAATGTGTATTAAAAAAAATTCATGTCTTATGGAATGATCTCATGAAATTTGTTCTTTGTGATCTTAAAAGATTTATCTCATGATATGATATCTCGATATTTGATATGCAGGATATAATTTTGAAGTATTTTTCTTACATTATTATTTATCATGATTATGATATGATTGAAATATCCCTTTTTTATCCTCAGTGATCGTATGAGCTCACCATTTTTTATGTTTCTTTTCCAAGGATATGAAGGATGATATTAAGTAAAATGTGTCAAAAGTGGTTATAATTATAAAGGAATAACTGGGAGATGATGTTGATGTTTTATGCACTAGTTGATTATGTTTTTTAGTTTTTCAAAGACACTAAACTGATATAGTTCTAGCATGGGTTTTTATCTTCTGTAATGAATAATTGTATATTTTGTTGTATTGACTATGTGAAAAAATAATGGGCCAATATATTTTTTTCTCATAGATGAAATAAAATCCATGAGAAAATATAGATTGAAAGGGAAAGATCCAAATAGAGAATTATTTACATAAATAATTCTTGGAAACCACCAAATGAATTCCATCATTCAAGAGGTAGGGAGGTTGGAACTCCTCCATAGATCCCAAGGGGGTGGCCAACATGACTGGGGAAGAAGAGGGGTGACACCCCTCTTAATATGAAGAGGTAAATTTGGAAAATTTATAAAATTTTCACACCATAAAAAGAATCAAATTTTTTGAAACCATGCGCCAACCATTATCTTTGATATACCCATGAAAAAATCACTTACAAAATTTATAGGGTGCTCCACATTGATTTTCAAACAATGAAAATGTTGGAAACAATTGTTCTGTCACCATGACATGATCCTCTACATTGGAACTACATGGTTACTTATAGTGGTGTGGATAAACTGTGGTACCCCCTAAATCCTAAAATACCTAAAAAGTTTAGTTTGATAATAACCAGAACCTTAAATGACCCAAGATAAGATAAATTAGAATAAATTAATATATATAGTGGAATGTTGGTTTCACGACACAAAACAATAAAAAACAAAATAACAATTTAGAATCGTTAAAATGTTTCTATAGAATTGGTTGATAAAAACATATTTTACAAGATAATAAAAAATGGATAAAATAAAAACAATGGTCATTGTCCATTCTATAGAGTTTCAAAAATATATAACTATAGATAAAATAATATTATGATCGGTTTATTATTTGAAATTTAACCATTCTAAAAATATAATTATTATGTTTTTTTATGTGAATAAATATATTATGGACGAATTATTTTTTTATATGAATAATATAATGAAAGAAATTTCAGTAATAACGCATAAGAAATTAAAAATAGTCATATGAAAAGTTACTATTTTTTAAAAGTTATTTTTATATGAAAAATGATTTTATTATATTTAAATAGTTATAAATAAAAGAAAAATTCTAAAATATTTTAATTTTAATAAGGAAAATATAATTATTTTTTATTTTCATCAATTTAAAATCAGATTTAAATGAATTTTTATGATTTCTATGAAATATTGAATTTTTTGGTTAATTGTGAGAAAATATAGTTTTTTACATGAAATGAAAATTCTATGGGTATTTAATTATAAAATATAGAAATATATGTTTATAAACCCATTTAATTTTATAAATATCTATTTAAAGAATAAAATTATATATTATTATTAAATAATAATTTTTATATTAACATTTTGGGGTCTTAAATAATATTTTAAATAAGAATAATTTTCGGTATTCTCTTATAATAATATATCATTTTCTTAAAATACTTTTTTTGGATTTATTTGAAAAGAATTTTTTTAAATTTTTTAAAATAAAGTAATATTTATCATGAAAATTAAGAACGATGAAAATTTTATCCTACACAATAAATTTATCTTAAAATTTTTTTTCTAGAAAGATGTTTTTACATATTACATGTGCTAATGTTAAAAATAAGTTTTCTTACCCATAAAATTTACTATAGAAATATTTATTTAATATTATTAATTATTAGGTTCATTTTATTTAAAATGAACTATATTAATTTTTTCATAAAAATTAAATTACTTATTTCAAAATTAGTTTCTATGGTAAAATCAACAATGATAAAAGTGAAAATTTCTTGAGTAAATGAATTAAAAAAAGTTTCAAAAATATTAAAAAAATGAATGGTTATGGTATTATATACGTTGTCTTGTCACCCACTCCTTATTTTCACTTTTATATCCTTATAAAAATGTGAAACATGTGATATCATTATATTATGTTTGGATATTTACAAAATATTTATTTTCTCCACTTATAAAAGGCGACTCTCCCCACCCCTTTAATAATGTACTAGAAAATATGCATTCCTTCAAAAACTATGATATTTTTCATTTTCATATAACCATATTCCTTTTATATGATCCTATTTTCAATATATAATGGAATAATACCACAATTTACAAGTAGTCATCCAAAGGAAATGACATGTCCTCAACAAGAGAAATATTCTTTTCTAACTTATTTTATTTTCATTATTACTTTCCCAAATATAATTTTATAATTCAAAAATAATTATTGAAGAATTTTATGAAGATGTTTTTATTAAATCATGTGAATAACAGTTAACTACATATCATGTAACATCCTTGACCACTGATCCACTAAACGAGTTCCTTGGATTGGGACACCACACGATATTAGGTCCACCTCCCCATTCACTAGAGGCCTCTATCCAACAACGATGGTCTAAATGATTACATGGGGAGACTATACCCTATTTACCAAAGTCATCCAAAATACATTATATATAGAAATAGAGGAATCATTTAAACAATAAAAACATATCCTCATTTCATTTCCCATAACTGGACATAATCCTACATCATAAAAGTAAATATGTTATGTCATGTCATACAGTTCCATCTGTCATAAAACACAAAATAAAGAAAAAATAAATAATCCACATAATGGGTCCCAAATCCAAGCCTAGATACCACATCCACGAACATCTCGAACCCAAATTGACCATATATAAGAGTCCATTTTCCCTTGTCCTGACATGAAACCCTGAAGCCTTCTCAAGTATACAGTGGTTACTCGATTAGGGTGTGAGTTGAACTCAATTGGCCACCACCAATGGTGTCGACATAATATAAAGTATAAAAAATGTGTATGAAGAAGTATAAAAACAAAAAGGGAAACAACTAAATAAAAATATTCATAAATTAATCCATATATAAATTTACCACTTTTAAAATTTGTTACAAACATTTCCCATACTCATCACATACACATCAATTTATACTGGTCAATAAAACAACCCAAAAGTGTAGTGTTCCCTAAATAACAAGGGAAGCCATTTTATAAGCCAATATAATTAACATACCTTGGAACATAAATCTTATTAAATTAAATCTCATTGGTGTTTCAGTCTATGTGTATAACACATGCATTTGATACAGGCCTAGGGCCTTGGTCCAACACTTTAATCCATGTAGTACATCAATGGGCCAAGAGAATCTATCTTTCCAACTCGTGGGGGGAACCATAATCGAATACCCCATAATACAATTTATCACTGTGTATATGATTCTTTAACCCTAAACCATTTTCCATTAACAAAAAAAATCTCATTTAGCACATTTACCATTGAACTTTCATAACTCATTTACACACATGTCAATTGAAAATAATAACCAAACTTTCATTGGTCCCATTTACTAGCCTTATCCCACTACCACATATATAATTACAATTCATAACTCTTTTAACCCATGATCCTCTTATATTCCTTGACCCATTTACACACATGATATATCATGTAATAATATTTTATCACATTCAAAATATACTAAACTCCCACTTATACCATGTAAAACAATACACACAATCATCACTAATTCTGTTTCATAGTTCATGTCAACATGCATACAAAAATCATTATGGGTTCCATATTATTAACTAATTAGTTCCCTATTTTACACCCCAATTACCATGTTCAAAGGAAATACACACCCCATGGATGGCCCTTAGTCCCATATGTTAATCCTCAATGCATTCTATGGGATTTATGAGGTGTTCAACTAATTTTTTAAACCATCAATTTAACATTTCTACAATGTTAAACCAAACAAACATCACATCGATAAAACCAGACAACCACATATGCACAATAATAGTTATTCCAGACTATGAGATAAATTTATAGACCACCTACCTGTTTTCCATAAATGAATGCTCACATAACAATGGACTTTGAATTGAACTCAATCAACCCTCAATACCTTAAACTACAGTTTGTGAAAAAAGAGGGTTTAATGGATTTATAAGAATATGCGATATTATAAAAGAACTAATCTAGAAAAGTAAGAAAGTGGAGTTTTAGACTCACCTAGAGACTCAATCTAGACCCTATGATATGCTAATTGGCATAGAAATGGGGGAGATCATTCCCTGGGATTTTAAGAAGGCCTCATCTCACCACTATTTCATCTAGATGAATAACAAGGAATAAATTCAGGCGAGAAAACATAAATCTCGAGGGGGATAAATGGTAAATTTTTTTCATTTGAACATGGAACACAGTTTTACGTCATGGTCGACCAAACCATGTACTATCCATGTTATACCCTTTTTCGAAGAGGGGGCAATGTCACATGGTCTTTTGGGAAACCAGAACTGTTTGAAAAACTATTCGTTGGCTCTACAGAATAGTTCTATCTAAACCCACACTGTTTGGCCTCCCCCTTACATAGTATCATAAACCCTATACCCTAAAACTAGGATAACACAGTTAGGGGGCACCGTTACTTCGAACCGTGTAATAACCATGTAAAATCCACTTTATGGACACTTTGTACACTCTCTCATGTTCTGAACCCTTAAAACACCATTGATATTCCTAATACCCTCAATAAAAATTATATTAACCCAAATTAAATTGATTTACACCAATAATATAAACAGGAACACACCTTTCTGAAGTCCAGGATCATAACTTCTCCCCACATTCAAATGGATCATCATCAAGAGAAACTCCAAAGAATCACTATGCTTCCAAATAAAGGGGATCATGCCACCAAGACTTCATATCTATCTCCCTCTCCCAAGTATGTTCATGAACACTACTATACATCCATAATACTCTAACTAGAGGAACAATATTTCCCCACAATACTTTGTCACTATTATTTATCATATTAATTGGATTCTACTTAAAGAACTCATTATCCCCAATATCTACATCATCAACATTGATCAAATGATAGTTGTCATGGTAATACTATCAATGATGCAATACATGAAAACCATGATGTATGCCACTATAACACCATTTAAGATACAGTAAATATTCCATCGGTCCGATCCTCTACAAAATCCCAAATGGCCCCACATTTTTAGGTGACAAATTTATGTGTTTTAGAATCTCATGGTGACCCAACCTTGGAAACACATGAATGAACACACGATCACCCAATATAAACACAATGGATAGAATATGTTGATCCGAATATGAATTTTTTCCAATACGAGTGGTAGAAACTAATTTTTTATGTAGTTTAACCAACTCCAACATCACCTACCCAAGACTCAGTCCCTACAACACAAATTACACTTCCTTTATCAATCATAATAGTGATCTACATGTCCTTACATAGAGTTTCTCATATAGTTTCATATTAATTGTACCCCGGTAACTATTATTATAGGAGAACTCAACAAGTGCCAAGTGTTTCCCCCATGATTCTCCAAATTCAATGACACATTCCCTTAACATGTCCTCTAGTATCCAAATGGTATTCAGCATCAGCTTGTCTATATTTGGGTGGAAATCATTAAAAAAACCTTGTCATAGAGAACCTTTTTTAGATCCTACCAACAACACATAGTAAATGGTGAATCATGATACAAAACTATATTTCGTTCTACCCCATGTAACTGTACTATCTCTCAATCATGTAAATTAATGGACTGGTCCATGGTGAAGGTATGTCATATCAAAAATAAATGTTCCACCTTGTTCAACTGCTCCACAACCAACCATATCTCATTGTTATTATAATGTATTATAGGGTGACCAAACAAAAAATCCATTGTCACACCATTCAGCATTCATTACAAAATGGGGAAATTCTTCTTCAAACCACCGAGTCTTCGATTCTTGTATTTCACCTAATGGTAGGTGTAACATCAGGTATTGAAACTTATAACCAATTTCTTCATTCCAAGACACTAATAATTTTTATGATGATCTCAATTTTTCTTGTTAAACTAGGACAAACTTCCCAATTCAAAGTGTGGAACTCATTCATCAGCTCCTAAAGAAAACATGTAAGTATAACCACAGAACCAAAAAATTTAAACAATCTCACCATCATCAACTGTTCAATCCTAAGGTGACTCCCCACCTTTATGAATTTTCCTCTAAGACAAAACTCTCTATATAATCATACTTCATCTCCTTGATCTAGATAGAATGTCTGAAATTTACTAATAAGGATGAAAGGTTCATATTTCAATGGCCCTCCCAATCCTCTATGTGCATTTCAAAAAAAAGGCCATTATATTCCACTCTGAAATGGATTCCTATTCTTTCTAAATATTATTTTCCAACTAAAAAAATATGAAAAAATCTTTCCATTCCCTGATGTATAAACAATATCAATATCAAAACATTTCATGTACTCTAACCATCGTCACATCCTATTATTCAGATCATGTTGGGAGATGATGTACTTAAGGATTTAATGATCGGTATACAGAATAATCCTTTCTTGCAATATGTAATTTAAAAAACACTTTATATCATAAACCACCTTAGAAAACTCAATTTCATGGATTCATTAATTCTATTTATGTTGACTCAATTGTCATGACTCATATTCTATGACACTCTGTCAATATATCATCACTACTCCAAGCCCAAAACTTGATGTGATAAAAAATATGGTATACTCCTTACCTAGAGTGGGTAGGATTATAATTGGTGTAGTATTAAACCACATTGTGAACTTATGGAAAGCTTTTTCTCGTTCCTTGGGCCATTCAAATTTGATTCGCTTCTTGGTAAATCCCAACAGTGGTTCTTCCAGATCAGAAAATACTTTGATGAACCTTCAGTAAAATCTCACTAGACATAAAACTTCATTAATAAAGAAAATATTGGGATTATCCTAAGATAAAAATGATTTCAATTTCTCTAGGCCCATTTACACTTCTTCCTTAGTTATTATGTTACCCAATATATAAAATTGATTGAAATAGAATTGAATCTTTGATATCGTCGCATATAGCCTATTTTCTCTTAGTGTACTCAAGATGATGTCATGTAGTTTGAAATTATCATCAAGAGTGTTAGAGTAGACCAATATATCATAAAAACAATTATAAACTGGTATATGTATGGGAAAAATATTTGGTTCATTAAGGTCATAAATAATTAATGCACATTCATTAACCTGAAAAAAATTACAATCAACTCATACAAACCATAAAAACTTCTAATACCCATACTCAATATATTAGATAGTCTCAACATTATATGATGATAACCTAACCATAGATCAATCTTGGAGAAAATAGAATCACCCCATAACTAGTTAAAAAGGTATTTGATTTGTAGAAGAGGTAATTGATTCTTTACTGTCATCTAATTTAGCTTTTGATAATGGACACAGAATTGCAACATCCTATCATCTTCCTTTGAATAAAAAATTATATTTCTCCAAGGTGATGTACTTGAGTGAAAAATGTAGAGACCTGACCTTGGAAGCCTATAGTTTGTGTCTACTACCAACACATTGTCTTGATTATAACAAATAAATTCTCAATAGATCAATGGTTTTAGTAGTCTTGATAAACAAGAGACATACACGAGTCTTGTATTAAAAATAAATAAACTAATAAAAATATATTTTATTTTCTTTCTAGGATAAATTAATTACATATATGATATCCTTACATATTTTTCTTAGTAATCTTTGTGGAATCTTGGGGATAGAAAAAAATAAATGTGAGCTCAAATGCTCAGTAAGGGTCAGGTATAATTTATGTAATAATGAATCAATGATAATAGTTAATATGAATGTGTAAATAATTAAATACACATACCATGTAATCAAAAAAACTGAGTGGATAAACAACATTTAAAGGTAAAAACAAAAAACATGTTTCATTCAAATAACTAGATAACGCGTAATCAAAAGTGAATCAAAATAAATCAAACACATCCCATTTAATCATTGAACAGTGAATAAAATGCAGCCCTAGATATGTCAAAATAATCTCATGGATAAATATTAACTAAATTAAAATTAAGTCAATGCATAATTATTGGAAATCATGTCTGAGTCACATGAAAACTTATACTATCAAGACCTTTCACAAGATGGTTTAAAACAATTGGTATAATCAATTTTAATATGCACAACTAATTTTCCTTGTGGGAACCTATTGATGCATCAAGAGGCTATATGAGGTATGGTCCCCACTCATCACAATGTATCAAAATAATTCCGCATATTGTGTAATAGATTTAATTAATAAAAAACCAATCCTTATCAAATATCTATATTGAATAATGAATATGGATTTATAAATATTTCCTCAGATACTCAAATAACAATCAAAGTAAACACTGTATATAAAAATGATATATGCAAAAGGATAAAAACATATCCATGATAAATGATGTTGATAATTATGGTAAATTCAATGTTTTAGGATCATAGGAAATTGAATATTTCAAGGTGACTAATAAAGGAATCAAGTAAGATAATGTCATTACTATACTTGGTATAATCAATCATTAACCATACATAAGATGAATAAGGATGGTATCAATAAAACATATCCCAAGTGGAGTAAAAATAAAAGGTTGTTTTTTATTGATGAATTGAAATAATATAAAAATATATTTTCAAAACATCTTGTAAGAAAATAAAAATTTTGTTCTAAAAATAAATTTTATGAAGCCCATTATTTGATAATATCTTTTCAATAATATTTTTCATAAAAATTTTCCTTTTAAACTTGAAATGTATACTTCATAGAAATTATGCTGGATAAATCTTTATAATACCATACAAGGAAAAACGAACATTCCATTTTCAAGGATAAATGTTAAGAGAAGTACCTTATTTAAAAAATCATAAAAATATTCTTTTAAAAAAACTGTAAAATTAAAATGGTTAAAAAATTATTTATTAAATATTTTTATAAATGTTACAATATTTTTGAAAACCTTTTTATAAAATTTGTTTTATAAAAAATGGTTCTCCGGGAAAATAGAAAAATGAAGTCAGTATTTCATGAAAACATCTTCTAAAGAATTATTAGTACATCATAGTGGGAAAACGAAACTATTTGTATAAAAAGGTTATTAATATCTATATAAAAATAAAATTAATTGATTTATTAAATATTTATCCAAAAAATTTCTCTAACAAAAAATTGAGTGTAAATAATCTCAAATGAAATGTTATTGTGATGTAAACCCTTGAAAGGAAAATAAAATTAATGTTAGAATAAATTGATAAATATATTATCTACATCAAATGTGAATAAACATAAAACAGCTTGAAATACTCTAATATATAGATAAATGTGAATGAACAAATAATCATACAATACTAAAAAAAATGAGCTAGTAATATTACCCAATGAAAAGAAAGAGTGTTATAATGTTCATTTCCATTTGGTAACACATAATTCAAAACCCCTTTGGTGAAATAATTTAATTTAAAACTCAAAATATTCTGAATAATTAGTGAATCATTATATTATAATTCAATTTGGTAGTATATACCCATATAAGATAAATTAGGTTCCCAACAATAAAATATGTCTCAAAGAATGGAAATTGAGACGAACTCCCTTACTATTTGTTAACATTTAAATTGTAAACCCCATGAAAGAAAAAATTTAAATGAAACTATAAATATCATAAATATAAAATTAGTAATGATAAAAAAGAAAATATGAGAATCTTATACATCACAAAACTGAAATAAGTGGTGGAAATGGTGTGTGGATCACAGATAGAAAAGTGAGATAAAAATCCCTTACCTTTTTTTACATTCAGAAAATTGACCTGTAAACTAATGTATAATGGTATTATAAAAGTTACTAACATATAAAATAATGATAATTATATTTATAATATCATATATTAACTTCTTATAGAATTTTATTACCCATTTATTCAAAATCTATCATCATTTTTACTCTTTCAGGTGTTAATTGCCTAGTTTTCTAGGAATGTTTTTACTATTATTCATATTAAATTGGTCATGATTTCATTACCTCAAAACTATAAAAAATGATTTAGTTATCATATATATATATATTAGATATTTATAATAATAGATAGTGTTTGTATATATTTAATGAAATGAACCATTCATGGAGATAGTAGGTTGAACTTAGGAATGAACACTACTTTCATTTATTTGTTGAATTTAAAAGAATAAAAATGTAAATGATATATATATATAATAATTCTATTATCATCTCTATTTCATATATTTTACATAGGTTTAATAAAACCATCCTTTATGAATTCCATGTATTTCATGAAAAAATAAAACATCTTTGTGGAGGTGGTTCTCCACACTTCCACCAAAGATGTTATCACATTTCCACAAAATGGATAACATCATGGGTTTTTTATATAATGATTAAAAAAGGATATAGAAATAACAAATATCATATATATCATATATAAATAATATTTCCATCTTAATTCCCAACCATGAGAGGTGGTAAAGGAAAAATAAATGAATCGTCTTGGGAGATCGTAGTTCATCGTACACATAAATGGTAAGTTTATTATCCATTTGACAGATGTGTGTGTGTAATTGTAGTTAGAACTCATAGAATAAAACAATAACATTATATTTATTATAGTATTTTTATTTTATAATTATAGAATAATAAGTGTTTAGGGGTGGATAATTAAAATAAAAAAAAGAACTTGAAAAAGGATGTTACCTCTTATTCGAGAAACTCATTTTGGATGTAACCAATGGTCTTCCATGGTTGACTTTCTACTAAAGGTGAGATCTCTAGATTTATTTTAGTTATATTTGGATTTTATTTTAGAAAATTTTTTGCAATAAAATTTACTTTATATGATTTAATTAGAGGGAAAGATGACTGCTTTTTTATAGTGGGGGAGGAGTGGTTGTCTTGTTAATTTTTGAAAAGCATATACCATCGACATATTTACTATGAAAAGTGGAACCAATAATGCAAAATATTATATAAAAGTGATTATAGGTTATATATAGTTACATAAATGGACTTTGGAAATGTTTCTAGTTCATTTAGGCTCTTATGATTATGGTATAGTCCCTTGTTATGCTAATTTTCTTCTCCACCGCTATAATTAATTTTATATAATTTCAATAATAGTTTTGGTCAAAAAATATATTGAACATATTATAAAATATAAATTATTATAATTACAAATATAGAATCTATTTTTCTAAATTAAAATAAAATATTTGATAGTAAATAATTTAAATTTAATCCCACTGATGGGATGACAAAGCAGGATTTTAATGAAAAAATGTTCAAAAGTTTGTAATGTTTTTATATCCAATGTAAAAGTGAAATTGAATACAATGAACTAAATTTAATTAAACAATCTACAATTAATATATTTAAACTTTAAAACCAATCAAAAACATAATTTATCCTTATAAATAATTTAGACAAAAATAATTTTTTGAATTAAAATTCAGTATTTTTAAAAATTTATTAAAATTTGAAACCTCAATGAAAAATACCCAAAATTAACCCAAAAAATCGTTATTCATCAGGATCAAAACCAAAAGTTCACCATATTAAATTTTTAATCTCATGATATAGAACTCTCATGGATTAGAAGCATGGTTAAAATTTGATTTTATCTTTAGCGAGGTTTGCTATATCAAGATTTTTTAGTGGCTATTCGAGAGCCCAAGAAGAACATGAGAAAGATATCGAATTATGGAAAGGGAGTGGGTTTTTATCATTTATTTCATGGTCACCCCATCAATCAACATATATGGTTTTTTTGGAAGTCTCATCTATTTGGAGATTCTGGTGATATTTCAGATCAACATATAACTGATAAGATCAATTTAACCAATCAAAATATTTATGTTTCTTTTGTCTATGAAAAATGCGACCCTTAATCCATAGAAGAGCTCTAGAATAAAAACAACTTGTTTCAACAAGGGGACATATAATAGTTTGTGGGGGCTATTTTAATGCCAGTACTGACCCCTCTGAAAATAAGGGAGTGGACCATTTTGAAGGAAACCTGGAAAGGAGTTCAATTCCTTAATTTATTTTATTGGTGTGAGGGACTTGGTATTCATAGATGATAAGTTTACATGGTGAAATAATTAAAAATGTCTTAGATGCACTTGGTATCACTTGAACTAGTTATTAAAAAACCGAATAGTGATCTCCATCTTCTAGATATATTTTTTTACTCACCAGTTTCATGCTATTTCTGACAACTCTCCCATTGTAATTCTCCTAGAGTCAGGGGAAGAGAATAGGAATCACTTTGTGTTCTCCAGAAGATGGACTTCAGATTGTTCCTTCCTGTAGGATTTTATATCCACTTGTTCTCAACCATTTAAATCCCCACAATGGATTGACCTTCAAAATAAGCTAAGAAGGCTGAGGGAGTCCCTTTCTTCCTGGGTTGGTAGGTGTTATCCATTGCAGCAATATCAGGATTCTCTCAAACAATAAATTGAGAAGATCGAGAATGGTCTAGAAGAAGGATTGAGTGATTAACTCTTTAGAGCCATTATTCACAAGCATAATCTTCTTGAGGATTTGCTTCTCTCTCAAGAGCAGTAAGAAATGGAGCAATCCATAGAACTTTGGCTTCAAGTTGGAAACAGGAACATAGGTGACTATCATGCTTTCATGAAAGAATGAAAATTTATTAGGTAGCCAAATATCATGCGTCAAGATGGGCTATTCATTAATGAAATGGATGTTACTGGAGGTATGGATGAAGCCCTCTTTAAATCTCTATTAGCGAGTCTTAAGCCTTTGATGCAGGATGGTTACCCAAGTGGTCATTACCATCCTTTTGATAATACCCCGAGAGTGGTTTCGTAGGCCCACCATCTCTTCATAGAATCCATTACAGTGGAGAACAAAATTTGGGAGGTAGTGGAACATCTTAGACCTGAGAGAACTCCTAGCTAGACGGTTTCCCCAGATCCTTCTACATGGCTTGTTAGAGAATAGTGAAAGAGGATATTATTGATGTCGTGCATGATTTTTTCTGAGGTTGTAACTTCCCATTGGTGGGTAGTGAGACTTCCCTAGTTCTCATTCTGAAATTCAAGGACCCTTCATATATTATGTAATATCAGCCTATAAGTATGTGTAATTTTTCTTAGATAATTCTAGCCAGTGGGATTAATTGAAGACATGGTATTCATCTCCCGCTCAAGATCATTGAAGAACATCATGGTTTTTTGAATGGTAGGACCATCCTTGGTTATATATTTTTTTACCATAAAATTTTTGACAATATTAATAGGAAATCTCAAGCATCGAATTTGTCCATAAAACTGGATTTGGAGAAATCTTAGAAAAAGCATTAGTGGGCATTCATAATCCAGTTTTTAAGATGCATGGGATTCTCTTAAAAGTCAACTAATATCATGTTTAGATATTTTAGCACATCGTGGTTTTATATTTTCATTATGATAAGAAGGAAAGGGTTCTTTAAATCTATCCATGATCTTAGACAATGTGACCCACTCCCGGAAAGTTTTTTTATCATGGCTCAAGATGCTTTGAGTAGATTCATTAGAACCAAAATTCAACAGTGTACCATTCAACCTTACGACTGATGTTTTTGTTTTTAGAACATATCCCACCTAATTTTGGCCGATGATATGGTCATTTTCATTAATGGAAATTCTAGATCTATTCAGGTTATCATTTGAAACCAAGAGTAATAATTCAGATGGAGTGGGATACTCATCAATGGAGATAAAAGTACTCACTACATATCGAGGCTTTGCTCAGAGAGAAGTGATTGCAACATTGAATCCTACTTTGGTATCAACATAAGGACCCTACCAATGGACTACTTAGGAGCCCCCATTATATCGAGGAGGCATCGTATCAAGAACCTATAAAAATTGGTGGGAAAAAACTATGCCCAGATCAATAATTGAAAAAACGGTTTCCTCTCGTTTAGGGGGAGGATCAAACTTTTTAAAAACATGCTTACCTATATCCCAATGCATATCATATCCTTTCTCAAGGTCCCAAATACAGTCTTAAATAATATTTATAGTATCATGATTGGATTCATTTGGGGCTCACATTTGTAGGGACATTTCCATTGAGCCTCTTGGAATAGAATGACTCTTCCCATAGATGATGGTGGTATTAGACTTCATAGTGATAATGTAATGATGAAATACCTCTACGTGAGGATATCTTGGGAGGCAGTAGAAGGTTACACTCTATGGGAAAAGGTCATCAGGGAGATGTATGGGAATATCCTGGAGATTTCTAGTAGAAAATGTTATTATATATTGAGAACTATCCAAATCTATATTCCGTGCCTTTGAAATCATTTGAGATTGATCATCAGATGTGGAGACATTAAATTATAGAATGATAATTGGTTGTACGATTTTTTAGGCTTCAGTGGTTATCCAACTACCAACATTACTTTCAAACATGCTAGTGGGAATCCAACCATTATTCAAGAAGTACTTGAAGAAGAGCAGATCCACGTGTTTCATCATATTAAGCTCTCAGACGAACCAGACATCTATGTTTTGAAGGCCACTTCCTCTGGATCCTATTCTGTTAATTCCAATAGGTCTATTTTCATGTATCCCCACACTCATGATCTATGGTGAAAAAAACGTTGGTGCAAGCAGATTTCTACGAAGTTCAATTTTCTCATCTAGGCGATACATCATAATGACATTACTATAAATGAAAAGATATTATAGAGACCCGAAACTTGACATACATGGACATTACATTACTTTTGCGGAATACTTAGTACATAACAAAAACACACACATAAGGATCGTAATAGTTTAGTGTCTTTGCAAACTCGGAATATAATCTTCTAATCGTGGTAAAAGATCTTCAACATCTCCCATAAAGATCTTCTTTTTTTACCTAAAACCTTTCTTTTTGTCCTGGGGAAAAGAAAACATAAAAGGGTGAGCTCAAATGCTCAGTAAGGGTAAACAAAAGAAATATCAATCACATCATTTTCATAAGAACATAACATTTTTCAAATCTTAACCTGCAAAAGAGAGCATAATTTCATAATATGGGATAAATCATAGTAGTGAAATGAAATCCCAATAATCATAACTTAAAACATGAAACATTGTGGCATACACACATAATCATAGAGAATCATGTCTTATTAGTCAAGACTCATTTCCAAGATATCTTAGTGGACAAAGTCCATTTCTGAACCGAGTCACCCTCGTTTCAGTCCTGTTTCATTGAACCGGTATAACCTACCATTCCAGCCATTTCTATCTCATGAGATATAAAATTTTTACCCAATGCATTGGAGGGAGATATAGGTCCCACCCATCTCATAATGATACCATTCTTATGTGTGCCAAAAAATCATAAACCATACATCATAGCATAACCCATGTAATAAAAATGTGATTCTTAAACATCATGACATCATAAAACAATTCATATAAGATAAAGGAATTCATAAAAATAATTCCATCACAACATAATAAAATCAATGTAATAATAGGGATAAAAACAGAACCCTATATTATCTTAGATGGAAAATAATTTTGATAAAACACTTGAACTCCATTCTTGAGGAAAATATCCTTTCTACTTCAAAAACATTTTCCTTTCTTAACATGTCATACAATTTTAAACTAAAAGAAGTTGATTAAAAATAAACTTGAAAACTTGAAAATGAAGCTTCTTGTAAATAATGTTTTAAAATCCATTCATGCCGTATAAGTTAAAAAACATTCTTCTCGTACTTTTGTCGGAAAAGTCAAAAAGTACCTCGTACGAGAAATAACAAAAGATTCCTTTCATATCTTTTACTAAAAACTCACCGAGGGTAAAATTGGATATAAAAAATTGTAGGTGGATGCAAATAATATTACATATTGAGAAAACATGGATTTGGATGATAAAATACACCCAAGTAAATACTAAAGTATAAACAATCTCTGATAAAAATGAGATTGTGATATTTCCCTTACCTTAGGTCCGATTTGCCTCGTAAGTGTCCGAAACTCCTGTATAATGATTTAAATAATGTTATTGACTTATTCCAGAATCATAATAACTGTTATGATATCATATATGGTTCACTTATGACTTTATATTACCTGTTCTTTTGTAAATTCCATGTTAAAGAGCGTTTTGGGTAAAATTGTTTCATTTGTCATCCGTGTTTTGACTTGTAATTATTAATATGATTACTTAGATAATGATTACTTAATTCCAGAATATAAAATTTGATTTATATATAATATATATTCATAATATACATATATATAATAAATCAATAAATGGAACGAAATACACCGTTCATGGAGACGGTATGTCGTACGTACGCATGAACGCTGTTTTCTTTCCCTTATTGAGTTGAATAGAATTAAGTAGATGACATAAATATATATACACATAAATTCAGAATCATTATTATGACATATATTTCATCATTACTTATTATATATACTTTATAATCATTCATGAATGGTTAAAGTGGAGAATGAATGTCATCGCGTCGTGGAGACGGTAGTCCGTACGTACGCACGAGCGATGATATCATTCTCATGATCGTGGGACTATATTGGAGTGTATGTATACTATTTCAGAATCAATATCACATTAAAATAATCATATATAGTTATTATTTACACCATTATACCCATCCAAGTAAGGTGGTGGTGGAAAATAGATTACACCACGGCGTGGAGACGATATTCCGTACGTACGCACACGCGGTGATTTCCTTTTTCCGTAGGATGGATAGAAGGATAATTAGAGTTGTTTCATATTTATAATAACATATAAGTATATAATAAATACTGATGTTATTACTTTATCATGAAACAACTAAATAAGAAGAAGTTGAAGAAGAAAGAAATTGACAAAGATCGGTAATGGATATTACCTCTTTTTTGACGCGCCTTTTCATAACCTCCACTTAAAGAACTAAGGATGGTCTTTGAAGAATACCAGGACCTCTATGATGATACTAGGGAAGTGGAGAAGAGATTTTGGAAGGGGTTTTCCGAGCATGAATGCTCAAATTGGTGTGAGGAGGAGAGGGAGGAGGTGCCCTTTTATAAGGGAGGAGAGGGGCACCTTAGGAAAATCTCAAAATATTATTTTATCTTAAGGTCAAATTAGGTTTATAATGGTTCCAAAGGGTCTTATTTCGAAGATAAAGTGGGGATGGGTCGAAATACCTTCATCAAATAGGATTTAGAAAAGTTTAGGTTATTATTTTAATCTTATCAATTAGATTTAACTCTAAGTTAAATAATTTAACTTTTACCGTGCCTTTTTGTTTTCTTACACTATATGGTTAATAAACTTACCATAACAAGCCAAACTAACCCCAAGTTGTTTATTATTAATATATCTATCTTTATCTAAGTCATTTTTCTGAACCTTATATTTTTAGGAATTAAATAACAATTAATAATATAATATTTGTTTTAAAAACTATTTTATGTCAATTTTACACTACTTAGTAATTGATTTTTGTGAAACTCATAAAAGAATGATTAGTTCGAAAAAGGATAATTAAATAAATACTAACATTTCATATTAACCTAGAAAATTATTGTAATTCATAAAAAGTCTCAAATTACATTTATTTGGGTATTTATAACATCAATTATGTCAATATTTCATTAATAAGATATTTACTGCATCATCATTGTGTCATAAATAAATTAACCTATATAAAGTCTAAAAATTACAAATAAAATATCATTATGTAGGAAATAATTTTATCTTTCTAATGAATATTTATAGTCTAATTTATCTTATGTATAAACCCATATTAAAAATGATTTACTTATTAAACTTTGATTTTAACTATTTTAACCCTTCTTTAAATAAATTAATAATAAATGTCCTAATCTAATCCAAGTGGGCCTAAATGGTCATATTTTATTCCTAAGGTTGTTTTTGGTCGAATTAAACTTGTCCAATAGAATTAGGACATGTGTTAGGGTAATAATAATATCTTTTTTACCCTTAATTACCCTATTTACTTTTAACCGTGGTAAAAAAAAGTAAAAAGTTACTATTCACCAAAAATTATTTTTATTTCATTGAACCACATTTTAGTCCTTGATATTAACCGTGTCTCTCGGATTTTCGAAATTTCACTCACAGAAGCTGTAAAATTAGGTTTTATGAAAAATTCAGTTTTTTAACTACCACTTAGTGGTTTCAATATTCATCAAAAAATGAAAGTTTCTAGAAAAATAACAAAAATTAGATCTAAGATATATTTGATATTATGAATTCAAAAATGATGTCTATTTTATCAACTTCAAAAAATATAAGTTGCATTAATTAATTTAAAAATTAATTCCCGTCGTCAAAACAAATAGAGTGTTCTTAAGAGATTATAACTATCAAAAGATTGACACTTGTTTATGACTAGTTTAAATGTGAAATTAAATCCAATGACCAACATTGTATTAAATTGAAAAAATATATTCTAAATATACTTTAAAACAACTCAAATTAATAATTTATCACTATTAATTATTTCGATAAAAAAAGTTGTTTTTAATTATAATTTAGTAATTTTCACTATTCATCAGAATATGAAAGTTATCCGAAAAGTACCAAAATTTCACATTAGGCTAAATTCGACAATCCAAATCCAAAAATGAAGTCCATTTTGAGAGATAAAATTTCTAAAATTTTAAAAGGTTGTTATTACTATTCATAACGGCTAGTTTTAATAATATTTTAATAGCATATCGTTGTTTAGTGAAACTCGGTATTGCGTACTACACACGCTATCAAGGAAGGTCGCGATTGCGTGTAATGCAAGGCAAGTCAAGGATGCATGTTGAGCAAGCTCCTTTTGGTGTAGCGTACAACAAATGACATTAATAAAATTAAAAAGAATATTTTTTTATAAAATCTCGGACTGTTACATTCTACCCCCCTTAAAATGAATTTCGCCCTCGAAATTCGTCGCGGTTATAAATGGTTTACTACTTTAAAGTTTCTTTAATATAAACCCACATTGTAAAAAGGAATACAAAAACTTGGCTTTAAAAACTAAAGTATGAAATGTAACGATTACCCAAATAAACTAATCACTGGGTTTCCACATAGGTGAAAATATGGATATGGAAGAGAAATCAAACGATCATGTTCTGATGGAGAGTGGTAGAGAACATGGATATAAAAAAGCCAGCAATCACAAAGCCATAAATTTGTGACGATCTGAGGTACCATCTGATTCATCAGATATAAGAGCACTAGGAAAACATTTTTGGTTCTCAATATCATTTCCCTAAAGTTGAAGAAATTGGAATTAGAAGAAATACTTTCGTGATTTTGGTATAGTCTCACTGTTGGTCGTTCTTTGGACAATTTCCACTTCATATCTTAAAGAAATGAAGTTGAATTTGTCATTCGTGATGTGTTAGTAGATCATGTGATAGAATGATGGGTCATTCCATCTATCTCAAACAAAAGGATATAAAAGTTATCAAAAAAATATATAAGTCCATCTATAGTGAGATTAATCATATTTGGTTCCTAAAATGGACTTATACTTCATATATCATACTGCTTAATATAATAAAACTAGTTTCTACTAAACAGGGACTTCCTGTAGGCTAGTGGTAGGTGATAAAGCCCAGTCGCACTTCGGTTGTGGGTTCGATTCCCACGGCCTTGTCCGACGTGATGGGCTGTCGCCCGTCCTGTAGGGTGTCCTTTTTCTAAAACTATATTACTATAACATCCCATAAACAATATCGAAAAAACTTCTATCCTTAAACAATACTAACTTATGTCCAACACAATCCATTCCAATCTTTAGGCTTATCCATAATTCTGCATTCTTCTCTCATAATATAGTGAAAACGATTACCAGAGATTTAATACCATCGTTGATCCCCATATATCATAAGATTTCTCTTGTTGGTCACATTCCAAACATACAAAGGCCTTAATCATATATTCTCTTGAATACCCATTGAACCTTAGTGAAAACATGAATGCAGTTAAAAGTTAACACTTTCCACATACCAAAATCCTCAAAATTCTATATACTCAAACCATGATATCACTTAGTCCTTATATCAATCATGAGCTCAGGAATACTTTCAAACATTTCATTTTCTCCTTATCCCTTCATTATGCGCATATCATCTACTTTCCAAAATATTTGAATCACTTTTCATGGTTAACGGTACCTTAAAATTATTGAAAACCACAATAGACCAATACATAAATATTTCAATACACCATAAAAGTACCTCAACAACATTATTCTTGAATACCAATACATAAACACTTCAGTCCATCCACTTCAATGATTGTCCTGGAATTAGTCCTTCCTTGATTTAGAAGTAACTTTTTAGGTCAGGGCATTGAGTTGGGTAATGCCCATGTTCTCCAAAAATAAGAAATTGAACTCCATAATAGTCTGTCAATCTATGACCTTTTATCCACATAGATAAAATCAGTCCCTCCATTTGAGATATTCCTCAAGGTTCTTCTTCCATTCTTTAGAAATCTCAATCTTCCTTTCTTTATGCTCCTCAACATGCGAACATGCATAATAGTTTATCTTCATCTTCTTTGATGAATTAGGCATACCACTAAATTTCACCTGGTTAATCATATATCGCGATGACTGATTCGGCATAATCACAATATCTTTCTCTCTAGTAAATACACAATTTTTTTTTCTCATAGTCACCAATTTGTCCATTGGATTCAATGTTAACAGAATTCCTTCTAGTTCCCTCCATTAACTAAAACACAAAAAGAATCTTGTGAGAGGAAAAAATCATGCTAGAGAAAACAACATAGTAAAGGGGGAGTACCCTCAATATCTAACATCTTAGGTTAAATTATAATATCATTAGCGCAATTCTAGGACTATAACCTATACATATACTTAACCTTAGAGACATCCCTAGACATACCATAGAAATATCTCTAGGGATCTCACTAACGTTTTCGCATCCTAGTTTCCAAAGGTTGACTAAACCTTTCCTCTGATACCAACTGTAGAGACCCGAAGCTTGACGTACATGGACATTACATTACTTTTTCGGAATACATAGTACACAACAAAACCACACACACAAGGATCGTAATAGTTTAGTGTCTTTGGAAACTCGGAATATAATCTTCTAATCGTGGTGAAAGATCTTCAACATCTCCCATAAAGATCTTCTTTTTTTTCCTAAAACCTTTCTTTTTATCCTAGGGAAAAGAAAACATAAAAGGGTGAGCTCAAATGATAATTAAGGGTAAACAAAAGAAATATCAATCACATCATTTTCATAAGAACATAACATTTTGGAAATCTTAACCTGCAAAAGAGAGCATAATTTCATAACATGGGATAAATCATAGTAGTGAAATGAAATCCCAATAATCATAAATTAAAACATGAAACTTTTTGGCATACACACATAATCATAGAGAGTCATGTCTTATTAGTCAAGACTCATTGCCAAGACTATCTTAGTGGACAAAGTCCATTTCTGAACCGAGTCACCCTCATTTCAGTCCTGTTTCACTGAACTGGTATAACCTACCATTCTAGCCATGTATATCTCATGAGATATAAAATCCTTACCCAATTCATTGGAGGGAGATATAGGTCCCACCCATCTCATAATGATACCATTCTTATGTGTGCCACAAAATCATAAACCATACATCATAGCATAACCCATGTAATAAAAATGGGATTCTTAAACATCGTGACATCATAAAACAATTCATATAAGATAAAGTAATTCATAAAAATATTTCCATCACAACATAATCAAATCAATGTAATAATAGGTATAAAAACATAACCCTATATTATCATAGATGGAAAATAATTTTGATAAAACACTTGAACTCCATTCTTGAGGAAAATATCCTTTCTACTTCAAAAACATTTTCCTTTCTTAACATGTCATACAATTTTAAACCAAAAGAAGTTGATTAAAAATAAACTTGAAAACTTGAAAAGGAAGCTTCTTGTAAATAATTTTTTAAAAATCCATTCATGCCGTATAAGTTAAAAAAACATTCTTCTCGTACTTTTGTCGGAAAAGTCAAAAAGTACCTCGTACGAGAAACAACAAAAGATTCCTTTCATATCTTTTACTAAAAACTCACCGAAGGGTAAAATTGGATATAAAAAATTTTAGGTGGATGGAAATAATATTACATATTGAGGAAACATGGATTTGGATGGTAAAATACACCCCAGTAAATACTAAAGTATAAACAATCTCGGATAAAAATGAGATTGTGATATTTCCCTTACCTTAGGTCCGATTTTCCTCGTAAGTGTCTGAACCTCCTGTATAATGATTTAAATAATGTTATTGACTTATTCCATAATTATACTCATTGTTATGATATCATATATGATTCACTTATCACTTTATATTACCCGTTCATTTGTAAATTCCATGTTAAAGAGCGTTTTGGGTAAAATTGTTTCATTTGTCATCCGTGTTTTGACTTGTAATTATTCATATGATTACATAGATCATGATTACATAATTACAGAATAAAAACATGATTTATATATAATATATATTCATAATATACATATATATAATAAATCAGTACATGGAAAGAAATACATCGTTCATGGAGACGGTAGGTCGTACGTACGCAAGAACGCTGTTTTCTTTTCCTTATTGAGTTGAATAGAATTAAGTAGATGACATACATATATATACATATAAATACAGAATCATTATTATGTCATATATTTCTTGATTACTTATTATATATACTTTATAATCATTCATGAATGGTTAAAGTGGAGAATGAATCCCATCGCGTCGTGGAGACGGTAGTCCGTACGTACACACGAGCGATGATATCATTCTCATGATCGTGGGACTGTATTGGAGTGTATGTATACTATTTAAGAATAAATATCACATTAAAATAATCATATATAGTTATTATTTACACCATTATACCCATCCAAGTAAGGTGGTGGTGGAAAATAAATTACACCACGGCGTGGAGACGGAATTCCGTACGTACGCACGCACGGTGATTTCCTTTTTCCATAGGATGGATAGAAGGTTAATTAGAGTTGTTTAATATTTATAATAACATATCAGTATATAAGTAATACTGATGTTATTACTTTATCATGAAAAAACTAAAGAATAAGAAGTTGAAGAAGAAAGAAATTGAAAAAGATCGGTAATGGATATTACCTCTTTTTGATGCGCCTTTTCTTAACCTCCACTTAAAGAACTGAGGATGGTATTTGAAGAATACCAGGACCTCTAGAATGATACTAGGGAAGTGGAGAAGAGATTTTGGCAGGGTTTGGCCGAACTTGAATGCTCAAATTGGTGTGAGGAGGAGAGGGAGGAGGTGCCCTTTTATAAGGGAGGAGAGGGGCACCTTAGGAAAATGTCAAAATATTATTTTATATTAAGGTCAAATTCGGTTTATAATGGTTCAAAAGGGTATAATTTCGAATATAAAGTGAGGATGGGTCTAAATAATCTCATCCAATAGGATTTATACAAGTTTAGGTTATTATTTTAACCTTATCAATTAGATTTAACTCTAAGTTAAATAATTTAACTTTTACCGTGTCTTTTTGTTTGTTTTACACTATATGGTTAATAAACTTACCATAAAAATCCAAAAGAACCCCAAGTTGTTTATTATTAATATATATATCCTTATATAATTCATGTCTCCGATCCTTATATTTTTAGGAATTAAATAACAATTAATAATATAATATTTGTTTTAAAAACTAATTTATGTCAATTTTGATACTATTTAGTAATTGATTTTTGTGAAACTCATAACAGAATTATTAGTTCGAAATAAGTTAATTAAATCAATACTAACATGTCATATGATCCTAGAAAATTAGTGGAATTCATAAAAAGTCTCAAATTACATTTATTTGGTTATTTATAACATCAATTATATCAATATTTCATTAATAAGATATTTACTGCATCATCCTTGTGTCATAAATAAATTAAATTATTTAAAGTCTAAAAATTAAAAATAAAATATAATTATGTATGAAATTATTTTATCATTCTAATGAATATTTATAGTCTAATTTATCATATGTATAACCCCATTTTAAAAATGGTTTACTTATTAAACTTTGATTTTAACTATTTTAACCCTTCTTTAAATAAATTAATACTAAATGTCCTAATCTAATCCAAGTGAGCCTAAATGGTCATATATGTTTCCTAAGGTTGTTTTTGGTCGAATTAAATTTTTCCAATAGAATTAAGACATGTGTTAGGGTAATAATAATATCATTTTTACCCTTAATTACCCTATTTACTTTTAACCGTGGTAAAAAAAAGTAAAAAAGTACTATTCACCAAAAATTATTTTCATCTCATTGAACCACATTTAGTCCTTGATATTAACCGTGTCTCTCGGATTTTCGAAATTCCACTCACAAAAGCGGTAAAATTAAGTTTTATGAAAAATTCAGTTTTTTAACTACCACTTAGTGGTTTCACTATTCATCAAAAAATGAAAGTTTCCAGAAAAATACCAAAAATTAGATCTAAGCTATATTTGATATTATGAATTCAAAAATGATGTCTATTTTATCAAATTAAAAACATATCAGTTGCATTAATTAATTTAAAAATTAATTCTCGTCGTCAAAACAAATAGCGTGTTCTTAAGAGATAATAACTACCAAAAGATTGACACTTGTTTATGACTGGTTTAAATGTGAAATTACATCCAATGACCAAAATTGTATTAAATTGTAAAAATATATTCTAAATATACTTTAAAACCACTCAAATTAATAATTTATCACTATTAATTATTTCGATTAAAAAAGTTTTTTTTAATTATAATTTAGTAATTTTCACTATTCATCAGAATATGAAAGTTATCCGAAAAGTACCAAAATTTCACCTTAGGCTAAATTTGACACTCCGAATCCAAAAATGAAGTCCATTTTGAGAGCTAAAATTTATAAAATTTTAAAAGGTGGTTATTACTATTCATAACGGCTAGTTTTAATAATATTTTAATAGCATATCGTTGTTTAGTGAAACTCGGTATTGCGTACTACACACGCTATCGAGGAAGGTCGTGATTGCGTGTAATTCAAGGCAAGTCAAGGATGCGTGTTGAGAAATCTCATTTTGTTGTAGCATACAACACAAGACATTAATGAAATTAAAAAGAATATTTTTTTTATAAAATCTCGGGCTGTTACAGATATGATGGAAAGGGATTTGAATTGTCTCCAAATGATTATGTTTCCAGCTTCCCAGTTTCGAGTCTTCCAAACACATATTTTTCTAGAGTGATTGGGCATGCACAATTTGAGATGTAGTGGGAGACTTAACTAATTTGTTGTCTCCTATCTATCAGCGTGACTCATTTCTGTAGAGGTTGTTCTAGGGCATGGGAAAAACCAATCAGATATGAATGAAAGAGAGATACATATCTAGGATTGCTATTGGTGTATAAGGTATGTGAATAAAAGATAAAGATTTGAAGGTGGGGCATGCACTAAGGAAGTTCTTGTTTTTAGAAAGAAGTGGATGATCGTTGTTCTAGGTGTTCTTATAAAAAAATTGGAGGAGGCTTCATCATTTTGGTAGATGATTAGATATAGATAATCATCCCATACAGGTAAATGTTTGGTGCCTAAGGGCTGATGGGTCTGCTAGAGACCCCATTTTGAAGGGATGAAACTAAACTCAAATGGGTCTTCTGCTATGGGTATCGGGAGGGTCAGAGGGTTTATTACTAATCCAAGGGAATGATCGGTCCCTACTTTCAGTGCAAGGTTTGGAAGAAGAGACTCTCTTTAGGTGGAGGCATAGTCTCTACTCAAAGGGATCCATCTATGCATTTATTCACACATACCTCTCTTAATGATTGAAACCAATTCCAAAATTATGTATGATAATCTTACTGATAATAGGGCAACTCAGAGGACTATCTCATACCATATCAGTCGATGAAGGAAACTCATTTTCAACAACACAAGACTATTGCATACATAGCGTGATGGAAATAAGGTATCAGACTTGTTTCTTCTTCATTCACCCACAACGAAGATCTTGTTTCTTTATCTAGATTGGGATCCTTGCCTCTAGAATGCGCTAGCTCTCTCTAAGGTGACACAATTGGACTCCATTTTTACAAGCCCCCTAGAGAGAGTCCTCTCCTTGTTTCCATGTGTTGTGTCCACTACTATGTTTATGCTTTTAATTTTCTTCCGGAAGTTCATCTTTCGTTATTAATAAAAAATTTTGTTCGATGTGAATTCATAAGGTATGTGTAAAACAAAAATAATCATATATTATTCTTATCAAATCTGTTAGATGAATGTAAAAAATATTTATTTTTAATAAATAAAATATATATTTTATTAGTACCACAAAATAAATATATGTAATACAATTTAATTAGATATAACATCATTAAAGGCATAAAAAATTATTCTATAAAAACATGACCTTTATATTTAGTTGTTTTTTATAATCATTTCAAATTAATTGTTAACCGATTAATCTATTCATATTTTTATAAACCATAATTTATAAAAAAAATTTAAAAAAAATTCATAACTTCTAATTTAATTTCTTGGTTATTTCATATTATATTAAATGTTAATATAATAATAACATATTCTTTTTCACTAAAACTCATTCTTTTGTGTAACACAAGCCACTGAAAATGCATGTTGTTGTGTGGGATGAATGATAACTCGGTATCACATGAATTTGAAGATATATCATAGATTTATTTTATATATAATAGTAAATATATTATAAAGTCTCAAGATATTATATTCCATTACATTATGGGTGTTTTGTATCATACATGATATCAAATATAGTGTTTTTAATATAGTGTTTCTTGGCATTACAAAAAAAAATGTATTTTTGAACTCATCCAACTTAGTCTTATTTTCTTTAAGTTCTTCTGGATCCATCATGTTTGGTATAATAGACTCTAGATCAACTTCGAGAATCAAATAAATCATAAACTCATCCTTTCTACGAGGTGGAAACCCTTAGATGTCATCATTAAATTCATCATCAAACCAATGAACCATAATAAGAAAAATAGAAGATCTACTTCCCCATCACCGTGCACAAGAAATTCCTCTATGGATATGATCTCACCCAAGTACTATGAAACTGGACCTGTATGATGTGCCAGGATATCCCATTCCACATGATGTAAATAAGAGTCACCCTCTAGGGACATGAATTTTACCCTATTCCATTAGAAATCAATATGGGCTTGGTAAAACGGTATCCAATACATACATATAATCAGATCAAAACTGGACACATCAAGAATAATCATTCCCATTAGAAACAATACCCACGATCCTCAAGATAACACTCCTTACATTTTTAGATATTTTCTTCTTTTAGTCCTTATAGTGTATCAATAGATATAACCCCACACATATGCTCAAATACTAGACCAAAATCATTCACTAACTGTGAGGATATTAAATAATTTGAGGCACCATAATAAAAAAAATATAAAGCATGGAAGCTAAAAGATTTGTACTATTAACAGTTGATGTACATGCCTTTCCACTAAATAGTGTAGGAAAAAATATATTAATCAAACATTCCCATCTACCCTAGGCTCCAACCTGAGTCTATGGTGCCCCACTACCCTCTTGAAAGGGCCATCCATTCCTAAGGAACCACATTCACCACCCCATCTAGTTAAACCAGTAGGAATCCAAATGCCAGCCTAGTATAGGTTAGTGGACCCCCTTATCAAACTCTACATCTATATTGAACCTCAATCACTACCCACCTACTAGGGTTTACTAAAAACCCTATAAATATGATCCATTATACCATATGCTTGTCACTAAACTGGTGGTCAGGGAAACCGGCCGATCATGTGCCCCGCCCTATCACACTGATAGATGAACACCCGATCACTACCCTGAGAGGTTAAACCTATACCTTGGCTACTCGATCCTCCACCACCCTAGTGAGAACCATAAAAAATATTCTCTTTAGTATCATTAGACACACGACTGGACAACCTAAATGGAACCAAATGTTCACCACCTGTAGTTTCCTTCAGGTTCCCATAAAAAATAATGGTATAATCCACCACCTAAAAACCATATTTATGTAGAAAATATTTAAATTGGACTTTATTTCATGCTTATGTCGATACTAATTTTTTTATTACTACATTATACCTTTCTTATTCTAGAGTGAATCATTTAAAATAAGTTAAATGGATAATATAATCCATTACTGACATATTCCCCTAAATTTGACATATATAATCATCCTCCTTCTCCTAAATCAATATCTATGGATATAAATTACCTATAAATCCTTTTTGAAATACTTCCACAACTGCCATATTCCAACAAAATCTAGGACAGGATATTCATGCAGTGCCTCACAAGCCCTTGTAACATATATATCTCCAACTTGAATCATTTCTTTGGAGGAGTCTCTATGTGCTCCACAATCAGCTAGATGGACTCTATCCAGAACTCGGATACCTCATGTTCCCCTCTTTGGTAAATGTTCAAGGGTGATGTAACTAAAACTCTCCAGTGATATCAAATACACCTAGAGTATCCCACCATGGGTCTCGCTCCATCATCTATATAAAATGGGTGATGTTCTTACAAAACTGTTCTTCCCCTCTATCACCCTAGTCAAATTGGGTATATTTCACTAGTATAGGAGGAGTGTTCTCGGTGATATCCTCATGTATCCCAACATTCACATGTCATGGGGGTGTAATTTCTCTCAAATGAAAAATACACTTCTCAAAACACATAACATAAATATTCCATAGTTTACACAAAAGAAGGATATGTACTAGACACAAACAACCAATCCCACATATAGTATCCCATTGGATATGATCAGAACACTACCACAACCCTAAACAATCCCTAGAATGTTCCATGGTCAAATTATTTTAAATAATATAAAAAAACACAAATTTCATTAAACACTCTATTTAACCATTCACATTCATCAACATAAATATTTTTCATTTTAGATCAATTTTATTATTTTCAACTCAACCCAACACAATGCAATTTTAAACAATTTACAACAATACATTAGTCACCAACTTAATTATTATATTTTATTCCTACATTTTCAATATTTCATCATCTACAATAGGACCAACTTCTTCCAATCGTAAAGAAGTTGAAAATCAGTTTTCTTTTCTGCAAACATAATGTTTTCCCCTAGGTGTGATTATTATGATGCATGTAACGTATACCATTATGTTATTAAAGTGATCCATGTGTATACAAGCTTCATTAAATGTCTTTAAATGATTAAAATGTTAGGAAACAATCACATCACACAAAAAGTGAAAGACCCATGGTGAAACACCATCCAACCGTAACAAAGAAACATCATGAACAACAATCCTACCCTAAGTACTTGGGTTTTTTCTCATACATTGGTATGCAACTACCATGATTGAACTTTTTGAGAACTTCTAACACATTATAGTCTCACATATACCATAAAAATTATAAGAAAATATAAAATATAAATATCATTGATACCACATTATAACATCCTCAACCTAGGATCCACTAAACTGGTGCCCTAAGACGGGTATCTGCATGACCTCAAGCGCGCCTCCCTATACACTAGACTTTTTTTAGATATTAGTATGGGTCTAGATTATTTTTTTGGGAATAACATACCCTAATTACTAGATTAATCCACATTAGATAAAAAATAAAAATAAATAAAATAAGTAAATTATAAACATGCATCATCATTTCATTTCCCAAAACTAGGTTTAATCCCACAATTTTTTTTAAATATTCTATGTTCTGTAATATTGTTCCATGGGTCATGGAAACCCAAAATAAATAAAAACTAAACAATCACCCAAACTTTTCATGACTCTATGTCTATACCCCTCATCTATGAATATCCCAAAACCAAATAAACCATAAAGAATAGGGCCATTTCCTTTGTCCTGTTCTACAACCATGATGTTTTCATGGGTACCCAATGAGGGCCTGAGTAGGGTCTGAGTACAATTTAGTAGGCTAACACAAATGGTTTTTACAAAATATCATGTTCAACAATGATGTATTCATAATTACAACAACAAAAAGTTAAGAAACTAAATAAAAAGTTCCATCAAATAATAAAAATTTAAATTTACAACATTCACTATTTTTCCAAACTATGGCCATTTAACTCAAATCCACTTTTGACTATGTTGGTCAACAAAAAAAGACCAAAGGGCCGAGTTCCCAAAATTAAAAGGGAATCCGTTTTTGGAACCAATTTTCTTAACATACCTTAGAGCACTAGACTAGGTAAACTTCATAACATTGGGTCCCAGTCTAGGTGCATAATGCTTTCATATGTTAGGGTCCTAAGGGATCATCCTGACACCCTAACCCATGAAATACATTAGTGGGGATAGAGTATTAGTCTAGATAACCCCTAGGAGGAGACTTAGTCTGACACCCAATACTACAATTTATCCAAGTTCACACGCTTCTTTAACTATAACCCATTTACCAATCACAAACATGTATCATTGAACAAATTTACAATTGACATTTCATAACTCATTAACACATAATTCATTAGAAAATCATAACCCAATTATCACATATTCCATTTATATTCCCTTACCACTACCACATATATCATTATAACCCATAACTCAATTAAATCGTGTTCCAATATAGGTCATAACCCATTTAAATGAATGATATATAATTTTATAATCATTTATCACATTCATATTATAATGAACTAACCCTTATACAATTTAAAACAATAGAAAAAATCATCATTAACCTCGTTTCATTGTTCACATCACCATTTCAACATAATAATTATGGTCCCTGTCTTATTATATCATTATTTCCTTATTTAACACCCAAATTTCCATGTTCAATGGCGATACACTCCCCATGGGTGGTCTTTAGTTTGTTATATTCAAACTAAAAGCATTTTATGAGAATTATGAGGGGTTAAATTAACCATTTAGAAAATAAATTTAATATTTCTACTCTGGAAAACCAACCAGAAAGCACAACAACACAAGTGAACAACCACATACACACAATAATTGGGTGTCAAGACTATGGTATAATATTTTATAATACCTAGCCTAATTATGTAGATGAATTTCTATCAACCTAGTTCATTGATACAAACTCAAACACCCTTCAAATCTTGAACCTAGAATCTTTTAGAAAAGAATATTTTATGGATTTTAAAGAAGAATAGTGATTCTACTACACCAAATCTATAAAAAAAGAAGATATAAAAGTGTTAGACACACTCAAATCATTGATATGAACCTAAAAACACTAAAAATTACTTATTTACAAGGGATATCAATCCTTTAAATGTTTATGAAGGTTTAGCTCCCCACTCTTGCTAATGGAGGAAGAATGAGGAAGAAATTAGGGTGACAAAACATAATGATCGTGGGGGAGGGATGGTATAATCTACCCATTTAAATGATGAATTGGGGTTACCCTAACATTTTTACAAAATGTGTTCCTACCATGTGCCACCCTCTGTCAATAGGGGGACATGACTCACAGTCTCATGGGAAGCCTCCATTGTTTAAGAAACCGTGCGGTGACCATGCACAATGGATCTTTCCAAAAATACATGGTTTAGCCTCCCCCTTTAATAGTTTCGTATAATGTGTACCCTACAACCATGAAATCATGGTTAAGGTTCACAGTTACTAAGAACCATGGTCCAACCATGCAACATACACCAGATTTCCATTTTCACCACTCTCATCTGCCCCAAACACCATAAATTCCACCCGAGACTCATCATACCCCTGAAAAACATTTTTTTAACTAAATTAAATAGATTTTAAAAAAAACAACTACCAAAAAATATATCCATTATGTATAAGACCTTATATTTCATCTTCTATATTATGAAAAATGAAATAATCATTCGTGCATTGGTGAACTATTTCCTTTATGATTAGATGACTTACATATTTCATCATCACCTCTATCAGCTATTTACAAGGGTGAAATTGAATAATTTTTGTGAATTATATAATATATTTAAGATTACAAAGATAAAAATTAAAAATCATCCTTCTTTCCATCTCATTCATTGAGAAATGAAATTGTAAATAGTGTGTTGAATGAACTATAACCTTGATAAAGTAACATATCACATTTTTTATCTACTTTAATTATTATTTATCAAATCCAAAGAAAAATTGATTAAAAACCATAAAACTATCTAATTAATATCATTATTATTTTGTAATAATGTTATTATTCTTAATAGAATCCACTTTCATAATCATAATTATCCATTAAATATGTCATGTTCATGTTTCGCTCTGTCTAACCAGTTACTAGAATATGTCTATGAAATAATATCACTTATTTAAATGAGAAAATAATTACTAATAATATATCATATAAATAAGAAAATAAAAATTCTATATTTTTTGGAATGATACCATTAATTTTAAACTCATTAATTATGATACCAATATTAGTTCTTGAATAAATCCCTTAAACATACTCATCGCTAATATAATATTTAAGGATCAGCATAAAAACACCCACAAAATTAAATTATAACATTATAAATAAATATATAACATTACATATAGTACCCTTTATATTGTAGTAATTATTAAATTTTGTAAAATAATTAACAAGAATAATTTTTTAACAATACTAGTTCAAAATTAAATGTATTACTCACACATGATATTAAAAATAGATAAAAACTATCTAATATATATTTATATATAATTATAAATGATGTTTATAAAAAGTTATAATTATGATAATGGTTTTTAAATGGGAGATTATGGTAGTTATTGTTTTATATAGGGGATCAGAGTGCATCTCAACTTAGAAGGAATTAAGGTAGGGGTTTGTGTTAACTAAATTTTCTTATAATTAGTTACAAACATTCTCATTAGACTATAGTTTTTAACTGTTCATCACCTTATAACTATTGAATAAATTATATTATATTTCCACTTTATTTATTTGGGAAAATTAATTCATCATTATAAAATCATTATTAAATTATTCGTTCCTTAAAGATTATGTATCTTGTATGCAGTTAGTTGTTTAAAATATTTTTTCATGAGACATATTTCTTATTATACACTCTGTTTTCATTTTAAGGTGTATCTACTACCCCATAAATATATTTTATTTCTATCCTGTCAATAATCATGATATTTATATTTTCATTTTGTGATCATATTCTTGAAGGTATTTGGATTCAAAATTTTCTAATGTCATAACGAATTTCTTATCTCAGGTATTGGTTCAAAAGCCACTATTATCAAAAGGGACATCTCCCCTAATGTTCGACCCCTCGATACATATTTATTATTATACACCATTGTTATTTTTTATGATTTATCTAATAAAAATTTAATATATTACTCAATCTCTTCTCATTATTCAGTTGATTTGATGATTCATTTCAAATTACAACCTTCCAAAGGATTTTTTACAATGCCCATTAATAATCTATCTCTATTTTGAATCCCATTATACATTTAAAATATTTTTAATCAAGTTTCATTTTTTATCATGTATTCAAGAACCTTGTTCCATAATTTATAATATATTTTTCATTTAATTATATTTTCATTTCACATGATCCTCTCATGAATTTTTGATTCTAAGGTTACAATTAAAGTTGTTAGAGTTAGTTCCCAAGAATAGAATTCTATGTATTTTATGTTTAACTGAATCCCCATTATTTAATATTAATAAAATAGTTATCACATCATTATTGTTCTTCTACAAGACATAGTATGTGATAATTTCCAATGAGTATATGTCAAAATGAATGGTCAGAGAAGTTCCCCTCTATGATTAGAACACATAACTACCACCAAAATTTCTTAAATATATGTTCTATGGGAAGATGAAATCATTTTATAGACAGAAATGATATAATATATCAGCGTTGTAGACTCATATGTCATTAAGTATTTTTATTATGTTTTATACCCTTATAAATTCCCAATGTAGAAGAGTGTGAAAATGTGGCCCGATAGTATGTAATTCACATTCTACGTGTCATTATATCTATTAATATAAATATGCATGTATTGATCCTTAGAATTTAATATTTTTATTAATGGATATTATGTGTTCTGTATGTTGATATATTGATGAAAAACATGTATAAATATGTTTATAGTGAATTATGATACATTGGGTGCATCAAGGGTAATATATCATTACTTAATAGATCGAGAAAATATTTGTATATTCTATTCATCAATGAAAGATGACACATCATGGCCTTTTATGGAAATGATACAACCAAAATTAATGTATTTTCATGGTATTAATTAGAAAAGTTAAATATCTATAAATTCAATGAGTTATATGTCAATAACCTAGGTTGATGGAACTATTATGTAACCTTCTTGATTAGGGATATTATGATAAAGGGATTATTATACATAGTAAGTGTCTCTGTGTGGTTTTAGGATGTTTCAACACAAAATTCTTTCTCAATGGATTCACTGGTGTGATTTTAAATTATATCCAAGGACATTTTTCTTCTTCTCAAAATTCCACCAATAAAGAGGTCTATAGGGTAACACATTAAGTGAATCTAAAATCTCAATTAAATGGTATTATTATTTATTATTTAAAATGTTTAATAAATGTTATTCTTATATGTGGTTTAATGATAATTCATGTTTTCCTAAAAATTTATATTCCATCACTTGTTATTCAAGATAATATTTTCAGGGAAAAATATTTAATAAATATTTATTTTCTATTTAGTAAATATAATATTTATTTATTTATTGTGAAATTATGCAGTGATATTTATTTATTAAATATATAGTCATTATCAAATACTGATAAATATTATGGAGGAATGGAGAGATGATTTTATTGGTTTGGTGAGAAATAATATATATTAAACAATTTTTATGTAAATAATATTTAATTAATTCATATGTTTTGTGAATTACATTAAAATTATAATATTATTAATTTTAGGCATCGGGTCCCATAGAGATTAAATAAATAAAAACCGAATATGTGAAATTATTATTTTCTTACCATAGATATATTTCGACACAATTCTTTTATGTCTTATTGGGTTTTAATTTTTTTACACAATAACATTTATAGAATTATCTTAACGCCTTAAACAGGTCACTCTATAAGAATACTCCCAATAATAGCAAGATATCATCCTCTTCTATGACTCTCGATTCTAGAGATATCAAATAGATTCATTCTTTAAAATATTTTTAAGTTGATCAAAGGTGAAAAATGCAAAAGATATGATAAAAAAAACTAGAAATAAGATATTCTTATATGTGAATTAAGATGTTTGAGGATCAAGTGTGGATCATCGCTGGAGGGAATACACACATGATTACCACAATACGGTGGTGGAACAACATAAGGAAATTGTAGGATTTATCAATAGAGAAGGAATTATTTGAAATTGAATTATTTAACTATATAAATTAATTTTAAATAATATGTGATGATCCTATGTTTGGTTTCTGGGTTTTCATAAAAATTAATCTATGATTCAGTTATGTTTATCCAAATGTTTATCATCAATTTTTATCTTGGATTGATGATTGATTGTAATAGAAAATAATTTTGGTGATACCCCATCCAAAACATTCATTATGCCTAAAAGAAAAATGTGGTATGCGAGTGGTCTCAAAATTTATTATAATTATTAAATGATCATTTACTGATTTATAGATTTATCATAAGTTTTAGATTTTGTATTAATCATTCTCTAATACAAATCTTGTGAACAAATCTTCTTCCCCTTCATTCTCAAGGATATAATTTAATTGATTAATTATGTGAGCTAATAAAATTCTAGGAATTCATCTATAGGTTCAGATAATTTTGGATTGGAATAACAAGAGTACATGACATGTACCCACTGGTACGCATTATGTACCTGTGTTCACTTCAGTAAGGAAATTCCAAAATATATTTCGAATTAATTAACACTATCTAAATTTATTACAAGTACAGTATATTTAATGACACCATGTATTGACCAGGACATCCTAGAATGCAGTTAGTTGGAATATATGGCATGTAACATCCATACCCAACATGTATTCATTTATTCAACAATAGGCTAAATATTTTCCTTCACATCCTAAATGAATGGTGATCATATAACATAGAGATCACATAAGATTTATCCCATGTAAAAACTATCTACCATATTAATTTCTGTGGTATTATTACATGTTGATTCCCTAGTCCTGATCCATGAAAAAATGAGAAATTTACACATTATGTAGTCGTATTTTACATTCATTGTATGTTATAAAATGATGTGTATTGAAAAAATTATATATTACACTTCTTTAACCTTTTCAGAATGTGTCCCCTGTGCCATTAATTTGACTATATACAAGACATGTGATGATATATATATATATATATAAAATTTATAAATTGTAAAGACCCGGAAATTTCAAGGAAATTTTTTTTCTTAATTTTCATTGGGATTTTACAAGAACGCAGTTTCTGACGGCGCCTGATTCCGAGGCCCGGTGTGCCCAGAATCATTTTCCGAAGTTTGGCTCGGGTACGTTCAGTGAACGAACGAGCGGGAATTTCTATCTTTTGAACCGGTGCTCAGAATCAAATTCTAAGGGCACCGATGGAACCGCAGCGCCGGTTTTTTCTTAGGAACACCTGTTCCGCAGTTGCATTTTATCGAGTTTAGAAGTTAGTTTTTGGGGGTTTTTAATTAAACTGAATAAAAATATGTGTTTGCCATATTTTTATTTGAAGTGTTAGTTAGAACCTCCAAGGGGAGGTTAGTGGATGGGGCCCACCCGCACATAACCTCCCTTGGGTGGATGTTAAAAGGTGGGGCCCACATGAGTATTAAACCCCCATAACCCCCTTAACTCTTGAACTCTCCATTTATGTGGATGAAACTCTCTCACATTAAATGAGTCTCTCCACCTCCCTCTCATTAAATTTGACAACTTGAGATATTTAATTATGTGAGTTAATTTAAATTTCAAACTCCTGAAATTCATAAGCTTTGTTGTGTTAATAAAACAAGCTAAGAACTTATTTAATTTGGGTTGGAGTTTAGTTTATTGGGAGCCTTTGGAGAAAAAGCTTTGGAAATCCTGAGTTTCTTCTTTCTCTACGACGAAGAACACGAAGAACGTCTCTTCCGCCACTGAAGCACGACGACGCCATATTCTTCATCATTCTTCAACTGAGGCATGGAAAGGGAAGAGATTCCCATGACATCTCCAACGACCTTCATTCGCGTCAAAGGAGAAGACGTCGCCCGCGAAGAACGTCGTCAACGACGACGTCACCTCCGAACGCTCGTCCACCAACGATGAATACCCTTCTTCCTTTCTGAAGCATCAGCGTGAGAATTGGGAGTGTGTGACAAACATGAAAATCGAGGAATCGATATCTGCCCTTTTACCAAGATCGTCAACAAACGACAATTATGAGGTAGGGAATTTAAATTGTGATTGTTGCTAAACCCTCATTTACTCCCTTGATTTTTATTCTTCGTGAATATGTCCAACTACTATCGTTTAACGAGAGGGGGCCGGTCTTCATAAACACGGCCGACCCACCTCCTTTTTCCATGTTGGATTTCTTTGTGGTTTGGTATGGGAAGGCGTGGTTTCGTCGCACCACGCGGAATCATGGGACAAGGAAATGTGCGGTTCCGTCGTGCCGCATCGTGAAAAACAAACAAAGGCACGATACCGTCGCGCCGCGTCGGAGAAACCCGAAGACATCCGCAGATGGAGTCGGGCCACGGCGAAGGGGCGCGGCGCCAACGCGGCGCGCCTGAGAACCATGAAGACGGCGCGTTTTTTTAATTGACGTGCGGATTGACGAGCGACGACATAACGGGGCCGAAAAGTATTTTTGAAGCTTGTGCAGTAAAGTACGAGACCCGAGATGAACACCGGCTCAGACGGTTTTGAAAACGGACCACCGGAGCAACTCCGGTGGCCCGCGGAAACACCCGGAGGTGCGGGTCGCCGGCGCGGCGTCGCCGGCGACCGGAGGCGGCGGCGCCCAAGCACGCCGCCAGAAGAATTGGCGGTGGCGGTTGCACTGACGCCCTCAACTAACGGCGAGGGGCGGGCCGTGCGTGTAGAGACCCCTATCTTGACGTACAAGGACATTAAATTACTTTTGCGGAATACTTATTACATTAAAAAAACACACACACAAGGACCGTAATAGTTTAGTGTCTTTGGAAACACAGAACATAATCTTATAAACATGGTGAAAGATCTTCAACATCTCCCATAAAGATCTTCCCTTTTTTTCTTACCTAAAACCTTTCTTTATATCCTGGGGAAAAGAAAACATAAAAGGGTGAGCTCAAATGCTCAGTAAGGGTAAACAAAAGAAATATCAATCACATCATATGCATAAGAACATAACATTTTGGAAATCCTAACCTGCAAAAGAGAGCATAATTTCATAACATGGGATAAATCATAGTATTGAAATCTAATCCCAATAATCATAAAATAAAACATGAAACTTTGTGGCATACACACATAATCATAGAGAATCATTTCTTATTAGTCAAGACTCATTTCCAAGACTATCTTAGTGGACAAAGTCCCTTTCTTAACTGAGTCACCCTCGTTTCAGTCCTGTTTCACTGAACCGGTATAACCTACCGTTCTAGCCATGTCTATCTCATGAGATATAAAATCTTTACCCAATGCATTGGAGGGAGACATAGGTCCCACTCATCTCATAATGATACCATTTTTATGTGTGCCACAAAATCATAAATCATACATCATTGCATAACCCATGTAATACAAATGGGAATCTTAAACATCAAGACATCATAAAAGAATTCATATAAGATAAAGGAATTCATAAAAATTATTCCATCACAACATAATCAAATCAATGCAATAATAGGGAAAAAATAGAACCCTTTATTATCTTAGATGGAAAGTAATTTTGATAAAACACTTGAACTCCATTCTTGAGGAAAATATCCTTTCTTCTTCAAAAACATTTTTCTATTCAAAACATGTCATACAACTTTAAACTAAAAGAAGTTTGATTAAAAATAAACTTGAAAACTTGTAAAGTATGCTTCTTGGAAATAATGTTTTAAAAATCCATTCATGTCGTATATGTTAAAAAAAACATTCTTCATACTTTTTTCGGAAAAGTCAAAAAGTACCTCGTATGAAAAACGACAAAAGATACCATTCATATCTTTTACTAAAAACTCACCGAAGGGTAAAATTGGATTTAAACAATAGTAGTTGGATGGAAACAATATTACATATTGAGGAAACATGGATGTGGATGATAAAATACACCCTAGTAAATACCAAAGTATAAACAATCTCGGATAAAATGAGATTGTGATATTTTCCCTTACCTTATGTCTGATATGCTTTGTATGTATCTGAACCTCCTGTATAATGATTTAAATAATGTCATTAACTTATTACAGAATCATATTCATTGTTATGATATCATATATGGTTCACTTATGACATTATATTACACGTTCTTTTGTAAATTCCATGTTAAAGAAGCGTTTTCGGTAAAATCGTTTCATTTATCATAGGTGTTTGGACTTGTTGTTCTTGACATTATTATTACTTATATCATGATTTACTTACATCCAGAATATAAAACATGATTTATATATCATATATATTCAGTATATATGTATATATAATAGATAGATAAATGAAATGAAACACACCGTTCATGGAGACGGTAGTCCGTACGTACGCATGAACGTTGTTTTCCTTTCCTTATTTTCTTGAATGGAAGTAAGTAGATAAAATACATATATATATACATAAATCCAGTAGATTTACCATGCCATATATTTCATTATTATTCATTATATATACTTTATAATCATTCTGGAATGGTTAACATGGATAGTGAATCTCATCGCGTTGTGGAGACGGTAGTCCGTACGTAGGCACGAGCGATGATATCGTTCCCATGGTCGTGGAATTGTGTTTAAGTGTATATATACTATTTAAGTATCAATATCAATTCATAATAATCATATATATTTACTCATTACACCATTATACCCATCCAATTAAGGTGGTGGCTGAAAATAGATTACACCACGGCGTGGAGACGGTATTCCGTAGGTACGCACGCGCGGTGATTTCCTTTTTCCGTAGGACGGATAGAAGGTTAATTAGAGTTGTTTCATATTTATAATAACATATAAGTATATAAGAAATACTGATGTTATTAATTTACCATGAAACAACTAAAGAAGAAGAAGTTGAAGAAGAAAGAAATTGAAAAAGATCGGTAATGGATATTACCTCTTTTTGATGCGCCTTCAGTTAACCTCCACTTAAAGAACAAAGGATGGTCTTTGAAGAAGACCAGGACCTCTAGGATGATACTAGGGAAGTGGAGAAGAGAGTTTCTCAGGGTTTGGCCGAGCTTTAATGATCAAATTGGTGTGAGGAGGATAGGGAGGAGGTGCCCTTTTATAAGGGAGGAGAGGGGCACCTTAGGAAAATCTCAAAATATTATTTTATATTAAGGTCAAATTCGGTTTATAATGGTTCCAAAGGGTCTTATTTCGAAGATAAAGTGGGGATGGGTCGAAATCCTCTCATCAAATAGGATTTAGAAAAGTTTAGGTTATTATTTTAACCTTATCAATTAGATTTAACTTTTACCGTGTCTTTTTGTTTTATTACACTATATGGTTAATAGACTTACCATAACAAGCCAAAAGAACCCCAAGTTGTTTATTATTAATATATATATCCTTATCTATGTCATTTGGCCGAAACATATATTTTTAGAAAATTAAATAACAATTAATAATATAATATTTGTTTTAAAAACTAATTAATGTCAATTTTGACACTATTTGGTACATGATTTTTATGAAATTCATAACAGAACGATAAGTTCTAACCAAGTTACTTATATCAACAATAACATGTCATATTAACCGATAAAATTAATGTAAGTAATAAAAAGTCTCAAATTACATTTTTTTTGGGCATTTATAACATCAATTATGTCAATATTTCATTAATAAGACAATTACTGCATCATCTTTGTGTCATAATAAATGATAATTATTTAATCCCTAAAAATTCTAAATAAATTCATATGATGTATATTATTGTATTAGATTTATGGAGACTATTCATATTCGACGTTTCATGATGTTTATCACTAAAGTAAAATTATTATACTTATAATATTTAAGAAAGTGAAATGTTGTCACATTCTTTGGTTTTGATAATAATTAAATTATTTTCATGGAAAAAAGTCCGTAAAATGAATCTAATCCGACCCGTAGGTTATATGGGTATACTTTTAGCCATTCAATAGGATTTTTCCAAGTGTTAGGGTAATTTTATAATCTTATATTTACCCTTAATTACCCGATTTACCTTTAACTATAGTAAATAAAATTTACCGTAGTTACTATTCACAGTGGCCAAAAAAAAAGTAGCTTATTAACATAATTTGGACCCACTTATTTCAAATATGGAATCCATTTTTCCAAATTCAATACAAAAAAGATGTAGAAATTAAATTAAATTTAATCATTTTGTCGAAAGAAAACGGGTTTTTCTTTAAAACATTGCAAAAGATTGAATTGATTTAACCTACGAATTCAAGGTAAAATCAATGCTAATGACATACATTATATTAAATGGTAATAATATATTCTATTTATACTTTAAAACCATTCAATATTATAATTTAACCACATAATATATTACATTGAAAAAAGTTGTTTTTAATTAAAATATAGCGTGTTTTTACTATTCATTAAAATATGAAAGTTATCGAAAAAATATAAAAACTTTATCTAATGTAAATTTTTATATCCTGATTCAAAAGAAGAATTTTATTTTGTCAAATTGAACTTATAAACATGTCAAAAACTAGATTTAATGTGGGTGCACCATCAAAAGGCGGCAAAACTGCATTTTTTTAAAAATACTTATTTTACCCGAAAAAATCTATTTTGTTCTTATAAAATGTTCTAGAAATATGTAAGATGAATAATAATGTTATAAAATTAAAAATTTAGTTAACACTATTCATAAAAGCTGGTTTTAATAATATTTTAATAGCATATCGTTGTTTAGTGAAAGTCGGTATTGCGGAATACACACGCTATCGAGGAAGGTCGTGATTGCGTGTAATGCAAGGCAAGTCAAGGATGCGTGTTGTGCAAGGTTATTTTGGTGTAGCGTACAACACAAGACATTAATGAAATTAACAAGAATATTTTTCATAAAATCTCGGGGTGTTACATTCTACCCCCCTTAAAATGAATTTCTCCCTCGAAATTCGTCGGGGTTATAAATGGTTTACTACTCGAAAGTTTCTTTAATAGAAACCCACATCATAAAAAGGAACACAAAAACCAATCTTTAAAAACAAAAGTATGAAACGTAACGGTAACCCAAATAAACTAATCACTGGGTTTCCACATAGGTGAAAATATGGATATGGAAGAGAAATCTAACCATCATGTTCTAATGGAGAGTGGTAGAGAACATGGCTATAGAAAAGCCAGAAATCACAAAGCCATAAATTTGTGATGATCTAGGGTACCATCTGATTCATCATACATAAGGGCACTAGGACAACATTTTTGGTTTTCAAGATCGTTTCCCTAAAGTTGATGAAATTGGAAATAGAAGAAATACTTTCGTGATTTCGGTATAGTCTCACCGTTGTTCGTTCTTTGGACCATTTCCACTTCATATCTTAAAGAAATGAAGTTGAATTTTTCATTCGTGATGTGTTAGAAGATCATGTGATAGAATGATGGGTCATTTCATCTGTCTCAAACAAAAGGTTAGAAAAGTTATCAAAAAATACATAATTCCATATATAGTGAGATTAATGATATATGGTTCCTAAAATGGACTTATACTTCATATATCATACTTCTTAATATAATAAAACTAGTATCTACTAAATAGGGACTTCCTGTAGGCCAGTGGTAGGTGATAAAGTCCAGTCGTACTTCGGTTGTGGGTTCGATTCCCACGGCCTTGTCCGACGTGATGGGCTGTCGCCCATCCTGCAGGTTTTCCTTTTTCGAAAACTATATTACTATAACATCCCATCAATAATATCGAAAAACTTTTATCCTTAAACAATACTAACTTATTTCCAACATAATCCATTCCAATCTTTAGGCTTATCCATAATGCTGCAGTCCACTCTCATAATATAGTGAAAATGATGACCAATGATTTAATACCATCGTTGATCCCCATATATCATAAGATATGTCTTGTTGGTCACATTCCAAACATTCAATGGCCTTAATCTTGTATTCTCTTGAATACCCATTGAACCTTAGTGAAAACATGAATGCAGTTAAAAGTTAACACTTTCCACATACCAAAATCCTCAAAATTCTATATACTCAAACCAGGATATCACTTAGTCCTTATATCAATCATGAGCTCATGAATACTCTTAATCATTTCATTTTCTCGTTTTCCCTTCATTATGCGCATATCATATTATTTCCAAAAATATCTCAATCACTTTGAATACCACATTAGACTAATACATAAATATTCCAATACTCCATGATACAAAATTATTTTGGAATCCCATTGCATAAACACTTAATTATTCCACCACATCGTTGTCATATTCAACATCACCAATAGTGATCGCATGTGACTTCCCTTTTTTCCTTTGCCTTAAGCGGTTGCTCATGTCGATCATCACTAACCCTTGGATTAGGGTATTTATTGGCATAATGTCCCATCTCCTTGCACTTGAAACATTGAAGTATAGTAGGTTCATTCTGTGTATCCCTTCCATTGTTTGCATCATTTGACATCTTCTTCCCATCATTGCGGCATTTAAATGCCCGATGACCTTCCTTTCCACATTTGAAACATTTACTTGTCCCTTTAAGACAATCTCCACCATGATTCATTCCACTCTTTGAGCATAAGGAAACATTCATATTCTTTTCACCATTATTCTGAGATTTCTCCTTGAACTCCATCTTTCGTTTCTTGTCAAAACCATGATATGGATATGTAACACCAACTTCCATTTCTACCTTGATAGCATAACGAACAATTTCTTCATAGCTACTGAAGTCTCTTATAGATAATTCCCTTAGAAGACTTGGTTTTAAGCCACTGAAAAATCGATAAACTTTACTTTCAGGTTGGATGATAATGCCAGATGCATACCTTGCAAGTCTTGTAAAATTCGCTTCGTATATACCAACAGATTCATCATCCTTCTGCTTCAGCTCAAGAAACTCCTTTTCCATCTTTGTTTGAAGAATACGAGGGAAGTACTTACTGAAAAACAAGTTCTTGAACTCGTCCCATTCCATGGACTCAATTTTATCTCTTGGCCTCATATTCTTGATAAGATTCCAGCATTGATCAGCTTCACCTTCCAAACGATATACTGCTAAGATGAATTTATCATGTTCAAAACATTGAAGAACTGAAAATATCTTTTTAGTGGTACTGATCCATTGTTCAGCAACAAGTGGATCGGATGACCCACTGAAAGAAGGTGGACGTTTCCTCATGAAGGACTCAATAGAATATTGTTCCCTTCTCTGCTCATTTGGAAGTCCAGAATGATTCATAGCTTGTGTAAGTATAGAAATAAGATTTTGCACTCCATCTCCCATAACATTTGTTTGTTCAGGAGGAAAATCATTGCATTGTCCATTGCATTGATCAACACAGTTCCTTCGGGTTCCAGCCATCGTCTAAAACCCAAAAAGAATAGTGTGAGAGGCAAAAATCATGCTAGGGAAAACAACATAATAAAAGGTGGATTACCCTCAATATCTAACATCTTAGGATTAATTCTATGATTGTTACCGTAATTCTATGACTATAACCTATATGTATATTTATCCTTAGGTACATCCCTAGACATACCTTAGAATTATCTCTAGGGATCTCACTAAAGTTCTCGCATCCTAGTTTCCAAAGGTTGACTAAACCTTTCCTCTGATACCAACTGTAGAGACCCGTATCTTGACGTACAAGGACATTACATTACTTTTGCGGAATACTTATTACATAACAAAAACACACACATAAGGACCGTAATAGTTGAGTGTCTTTGGAAACTCGTAATGTAATCTTCTAATCATGGTGAAAGATCTTCAACATCACCCATAAAGATCTTCCCTTTTTTTCTTACATAAAACCTTTCTTTATATCCTGGGGAAAAGAAAACATAAAAGGGTGAGCTCAAATGCTAAGTAAGGGTAAACAAAAGAAATATAAATCACATCATATTCATAAGAACATAACATTTTGGAAATCCTAACATGCAAAAGAGAGCATAATTTCATAACATGGGATAAATAATAGTAGTGAAATCTAATCCCAATAATCATAACATAAAACATGAAACTTTGTGGCATACAGACATAATCATAGAGAATCATTTCTTATTAGTCAAGACTCATTGCCAAGACTATCTTAGTGGACAATGTCCCTTTCTGAACCGAGTCACCCTCGTTTCTGTCCTGTTTCACTGAACCGGTATAACCTACCGTTCCAGCCATGTCTATCTCATGAGATATAAAATCTTTACCCAATGCATTGGAGGGAGATATAGGTCCCACCCATCTCATAATGATACCATTCTTATGTATGCCACAAAATCATAAATCATACATCATTGCATAACCCATGTAATACAAATGGGAATCTTAAACATCATGACATCATAAAACAATTCATATAAGATAAAGGAATTCATAAAAATAATTCCATCACAACATAATCAAATCAATGTAATAATAGGGATAAAAACATAACCCTTTATTATCTTAGATGGAAAATTATTTTGATAAAACACTTGAACTCCATTCTTGAGGAAAATATCCTTTCTTCTTCAAAAACAAAATTCCTTTCTTAACATGTCAAGCAACATTAAACTAAAAGAATTTTGATTGAAAATAAACTTGAAAACTTTTAAATGATGCTTCTTGGAAATAATGTTTTAAAAATCCACTCATGTCGTATGAGTTAAAAAAACATTATTCATACTTTTGTCGGAAAAGTCAAAAAGTTCCTCGTATGAAAAACGACAAAAGATTCCTTTCATATCTTTTACTAAAAACTCACCGAAGGGTAAAATTGGATTTAAACAATAATAGGTGGATGGAAACAATATTACATTTTGAGGAAACATGGATGTGGATGATAAAATACACCACAGTAAATACCAAAGTATAAACAATCTCGGATAAAATGAGATTGTGATATTTTCCCTTACCTTATGTCCGATATGCTCTGTACGTATCCGAACCTCCTATATAATGATTTAAATAATGTCATTAACTTATTATAGAATCATATTCATTGTTATGATATCATATATGGTTCACTTATGACTTTATATTACCCGTTCTTTTGTAAATTCCATGTTAAAGAAGCGTTTTGGGTAAAATCATTTCATTTATCGTAGGTGTTTGGACTTGTTGTTATTGACATTATTATTACTTATATCATGATTTACTTACTTACAGAATATAAAACATGATTTATATATCATATATATTCAGTATATATGTATATATAATAGATATATAAATGAAATGAAACACACCATTCATGGAGACGGTAGTCCGTACGTACGCATGAACGTTGTTTCCTTTCCTTATTGTCTTGAATGGAAGTAAGTAGATGACATACATATATATATACATAAATAAATTAGGTTTATCATGTCATATATTTCATTATTATTCATTATATATACTTTATAATCATTCTGGAATGGTTAACATGGATAATGAATCTCATCGCATCGTGGAGACGGTAGTCCGTACGTACGCACAAGCAATGATATCATTCCCATGGTCGTGGAATTGTGTTGAAGTGTATGTATACTATTTCAGTATCAATATCAGTTCATAATAATCATATATAGTTACTCATTACACCATTATACCCATACAATTAAGGTGGTGGCAGAAAATAGATTACACCACGGCGTGGAGAAGGTATTCTGTACGTACGCACGCGCGGTGATTTCCTTTTTCCGTAGGATGGATAGAAGGTTAATTAGAGTTATTTCATATTTATAATAACATATCAGTATATAAGAAATACTTATGTCATTACTTTACCATGAAACAACTAAAGAAGAAGAAGTTGAGGAAGAAAGAAATTGAAAAAGATCGGTAATGGATATTACCTCTTTTTGACGCGCCTTTACTTTACCTCCACTTAAAGAACTAAGGATGGACTTTGAAGAAGACCAGGACCTCTAGGATGATACTAGGGAAGTGGAGAAGAGATTTTGACAGGGGTTGGCCAAGCTTGAATGCTCCAATTGGTGTGAGGAGGAGAGGGAGGAGGTGCCCTTTTATAAGGGAGGAGAGGGGCACCTTAGGAAAATCTCAAAATATTATTTTATATTACGGTCAAATTCGGTTTATAATGGTTCAAAAGGGTCTTATTTCGAACATAAAGTGGGGATGGGTCTAAATCCTTTCATCCAATAGGATTTAGAAAAGTTTAGGTTATTATTTTAACCTTATCAATTATATTTAACTCTAAGTTAAATAATTTAACTTTTACCGTGTCTTTTTGTTTTCTTACACTATATGGTTAATAAACTTACCATAACAAGCCAAAAGAACCCCAAGTTGTTTATTATTAATATACCTATCCTTATCTAAGTCATTTGGCCGAAACGTATATTTTTAGGAAATTAAATAACAATTAGTAATATAATATTTGTTTTAAAAACTAATTTATGTCAATTTTGACACTATTTGGTACATGATTTTTATAAAATTCATAACAGAATGATAAGATCGAACCATGTTACTTATATCAACAATAACATGTCATATTAACCTAGAAAATTAATTTAAGTCATAAAAAGTCTCAAATTACGTTTATTTGGGCATTTATAACATCAATTATGTCAATATTTCCTTAATAAGACAATTACTGCATCATCTTTGTGTCATAATAAATGATAATTATTTAATCCCTAAAAATTATAAATAAATTCCTATGATGTAGATAATTTTATTAGCTTTCTAGAGACTATTCATGTTCAAAGTTTCATTAGTTTATCACTAAATTAAAATTATTATACTTACAAAATTTAAGAAAGTGACATGTTGTCACATTCTTTGGTTTTAATAATAATCAAATTATTTTCATGGAAAAAAGTCCACAAAATGAATCTAATCCGACCCTTAGGTTATATGGGTCCATTTTTAGCCATCCCATAGGATTTTTACAAGTGTTAGGGTAATTTTATAATCTTATATTTACCCTTAATTACCCGATTTACCTTTAACTATAGTAAATAAAATTTACCGTAGTTACTATTCACAATGCCCAAAAATTAAAAGTAGCTTATTAACATAATTTGGACCCACTGATTCGAAATATGGAATCCATTTTTCCAAATTCAATACACAAAAAATTCAGAAATTAAATTAAAATTAATCCCGTCGTCGAAAGAAAACATATTTTTCTTTAAAACATTGCAAAAGATTGAATTGATTTAATCTAAGAATTCAAGGTAAAATCAATGCTAATGACATAAATTATATTAAATGGTAAAAATATATTCTATTTATACTTTAAAACCAAACAATATTATAATTTAACCACATAATATATTATGATGAAAAAAGTTGTTTTTTATTAAAATATAGCGTGTTTTTACTATTCATTAAAATATGAAAGTTATCGAAAAAATATCAAAACATTATCTAATGTAAATTTTTATATCCTGATTCAAAAGAAGAATTTTATTTTGTCAAATTGAACTTATAAACATGTCAAAAACTAGAATCAAAGTGGGTGCGCCATCAAAAGGCGGCAAAACTGTATTTTTTGAAAAATACTTATTTTACCCGAAAAAATTTATTTTGTTCTTATACAATGTTCTAGAAATGTGTAGGATGAATAATAATTTTATAAAATTCAAAATTTAGTTAACACTATTCATAACGGCTAGTTTTAATAAATATTTTAATAGCATATCGTTGTTTAGTGAAACTCGGTATTGCGGACTACACACGCTATCGAGAAAGGTCGTGATTGCGTGTAATGCAAGGCAAGTCAAGGATGCGTGTTGTGCAAGCTTCTTTTGGTGTAGCGTACAACACAAGACATTAATGAAATTAAAAAGAACATTTTTTATAAATTCTCGGGGTGTTACAACGCGTACCCCCCGCTCCCCGACTTCGGCTCGGCCACGCCGAGCCGCGGCTGGCCGGTTGGGCCGGACCGAGCTGGCCGGGCCGGGTCCAGTCGGGTCGGACCCGGTTCGGGCCGACCCAGGGGGGGTAGGGCCGGGTCGGTCCGGGCCCAGACCCCCCGATTTCGGACCACTTTCAGTCAAATGCCCATATCTTGGGCTACGGACCTCCGATCGACGCGCCATCAGCGACGACGCGATCCTTGGAACGAGACGGTCATTTCGGTATATTACACTCAAGGTTTCGGAGAACTTTGGGATCGGCCGGGTTGGTTCGTACACGAAACCAACAGGGCCCTCAGAGCGAAAATGCTTATATCTTGAGCTCCGGACGTCCGAATGATGTGCCATCGACTTTGATGGATTCCTCTAAGTGAGACGGATATTTTGGCTTACTCCACTCGAGGTTTGGTTGTCGTCGGAGTGCGGTCGGGTTGGTTCGCTCACGAAATCCAACCGGGCCCCTGGAATAAAAAAGCCAATAACTCACAGACCGGGCGTCCAATTGACGCACCGTCTGTCTCTTTGAATTTTTGTTGATGAGACGGAACTTTTGGCATACTTAGCCCATGTTTTGGATACAGTTGGATAGTGGCCGAGTTGGATTGTACCTGAAATCCAACCCGGCCCCTGGAACGGGAAAGCTGATATCTTTCAGACAGGACATCCATTTGACGAACCGTCAGCAGTGTTGATGATCACGTTGAAAAACGGTCCCTATGAGTATACCCTATGAGAGTTCGGGATACAGTTGAGATACGGCCAGGATTGGTTCGCTCACGAAACCAACCGGGCCCCCGGGACGAAACGACTAGTAACTCACAGACCGGGCGTCCGATTGACGTGCCGTCTGTTGCGTTGAGACTCCTATGATGAGGCGGTCCTTTGAGATACTTCTTCATGGGACATTGAGATACTTGGAGTATTGACCTGTAGCTCGTGGAGCGGACCCTACCAGAGACGAGCGTGCGGAGTACGGAGACCGTGTAGCCGACTAAGACCTGACGACTACTTGACCGACTCGAATTGGAGTGATTCGACTAGACCAGGGGACGGAGCACTACTTTGTGAGTTGAAAACCCATGGCAGACGGAGCATTACCTGTGTGACAGTGCAGACTCGCGGTACTCGTCCAGAGAGTACCTCAGCAGGCTACTAGGGGGTGTGCACTACTGTGTATGGGTGACATACCTCGGTGGGAAGCACTACTGTGTCTGGGTGGCTGACCCGCGGTACTCGACAGGAGGAGTACCTCAGCAGTCTTAGGTTAGTGAGCAGTACCTCGGAGTCGTGACAGGACCACTGTACACTCCAGAAACGGAGCTCTTCAGCAGTTACGGTTTTGATAATGAAAATCCTGTTTTGAGCTGAGACTTTTGACCTTTGTGTTACCTCATGATTGAGATGGGTCACTTGATAACTTAGGTATATGTATGGGCATATACCTGGGTAGTGGTTATCCGTTGATTTCATGATCCTTGTGTTTCCTCATGATTGAGATGGGTTATTTGATAACTTAGGTATATGTATGGGCATATACCTAAGTAGAGGTTATCTGTTGAGATCTTCTTTGTGGTTAAACTTGTTGGTTTTAGTGATACCATGAGGGTCTCGGGGTCCCTACTAAGTATCGTTATACTCACCCGTACACGGGCTATGCCCGCACCTCATTGTGTTGGTTGCAGACGACGGGCAGTGCTGACGGAGGCTGAGTGTTCGAGGATTGGACGGTACCCGGAGGTGGATTACACGACGAGTCAGTACCCGGAGGTGGACTACACGATGAGTCAGTATCCGGAGGTGGACTTCGCGATGAGACGAAACACAGAGGAGGTCGACGGGCGAGAGTGTTGAGGAGTTACGCTATCTGTACCTACCCTTCAGGTAGGATCCGTGGTGGACGATCCAGGAGCTGCACTGTCTGTACCTACCCTTTAGGTAGGATCTAAGGAGGACGACCCAAGATTCGCTTTCGTTCTTCCAGCTGTTGTCCATTTCTGTTGTACTTGTTCAGTTGTATTTGTACTTCCATTTGGGTTTGTATTCTGGCCCATTTACTTTTCAGCACTTTTTTTTACTTAGCGTTTTTCTTCCACTTGTACTCTGTGGTGTTTTGTTTAATTTTATAAAGGCAATGCCTTCCCAGTTATCGGGATTTACGCCTTTGGTGCTAGAAGGCATCCCCTGGCCTATGGAAGGCGGGCTTGGGGTAGTCACGACACGGGCCCCGAGGACGGGTGGTGACAAATTGGTATCAAAGAATTCGGTTCTACCACAGAACTTATAACTCTGATATTTTCTTTCTGTGAAGCAATAGTGTTAAGGGTACCGAGTGTGGTCTTCAGTTCAGGGAGTCCAGTGTTGGTGCGGGTGGCCGATGTATCCATACACCAGGACCCTGACAACCGAATTCCAACTTTGTGCACGAAAACACTGATTGCATGTGTATTTTCCAGAAGTTTTATTTAAATATTAGCTAAAACCAGGTCATCTCACCTGGTATAATCATTTGACCGTGTCACATAGTTTCTTTCAGGATGACTTTTCTTGGACGACCAGCTAGAGCCTAGAGGGATGTGCGTGCTGACAGCCTGTCAAGCGACGAGGCTTCGGTACAGGGCCCTCTTGCAGTTGAGGTACTAGCGGAGGCACCCGCGGTACTACCATACGTTGGGCCACCGATGCCACCATCCCTAGCAGTAGGTGATGCACGCCACTTCAGTGCACTTCATGAGTTCCACCGCCAGAGGCCACCCAGGTTCCGGGGAGAGACGGACCCACTGGCGGCTGAGGTTTGGCTGGAGGCTATGGTGAGAGTCTTCAAGCTAGTGGGGATGCCGGCAAACATCATGGTGATATTTTCTTCCAGCCTCCTGCAGGCAGCAGCAGGTAGGTGGTGGAGCCACTTGTTTCAGTTTTGCGATGGGATGACCTTCGCATGGGAAGACATCGAGACCTTCTTCAGGGTGGAGTTTGTGCCAGTAGCTCTACACCCCGAGCGTCTATGGGAGGTTCTGCCTTTGCCGCGTGTTTTTCGATCAGTAGCCGAGTCATCTGTGGGCAGTAGACAGATGATGCAGAGGTCCAGAAGGACCAGACCAGTAGTTGGACGATCTCGGGTTTTAGGACCGGTGGTGCGGGGCACCCGGGGTGGGGTCAGATCCCGGCATGCCAGAAATAGACAGTGTTACTCATGCGGTGGGAAGGGTCACCTGGCACGTGACTGTCCGACTCCTCGTACAGTTGATCCGCAGGTGTTGGAGGAGCCACCAAGGTTGAAGCAGCGACGAGTGCTTGAGCAACAACTGAGCAGTGGACAAGGCAGTAGAGCTCTGGGAGTAGGTAGACAGGAGCGGAACTAGTGGATACGTTCCTTGTACTTCTAGTTCCATTTTTCTATTGTTTTCGTGTCTTTGTACTATGAGCTGCAATAATAAAAAGACACTTATATTTGTTTTCTTTCCTATCCTTTTGTTTGGTTGATACTGTGTGGTCCTGGTTAAAATGTTGACTTGACCCTCACTTTTTAGATTTCTACTGGAGGAGACCTAGTGACCTCACACTGATGCCGACAGTGTGACTTGACCCTTGGAGGCGAGAGTGATAGTTGGATCTCTTAGTAGTTACGTCGAGGCCTTACGACATCATCCATGTCATGAATGCATCATTCATGTCAGGATTGACTGTATTAGGCAATGGGAGTGGTTCATCCAAGGGATGAGACCGAGTTTCTATTTTCGGCATGGGAGAAATTTTACCAGCTCTTTCAGATCTTATGCAAAGAAGGTACAGATCATCCAGGAGCGGATGAAGACTGCACAGTGCAGTAAGAAACAGGAAACTGACTCCAGTATTAGAGACTCGAGCGTGTTAAATGTTATAGAAGAGGAAGCTTAAAGGAGATATGAGTCTACGAAGCAGCAGACGTGGAGGCAGAGCTAGGAGAGCAGCATGAGGTGGTGTACATCATAACATACTACAACCACCCGCCTTAGTTATCCCCGCCAGGCTCAAGGAGCTGGAGGGCGGAGGAAGAGTGCGGCTGGATGTGGTCAAGGAGTGTGACCCAATGGATCTAGAAATGATTCAAGGGACAATCTGTGTCCACAACTGGCTGCTGTAGTAACAGACGTCGATATGAATCATTCCTTGCTTTCACAAATCTTGTTCCAGAGCTAGAGTTTCCGGTAAGCCGTGAACATGACCCTCACGTCTGGAGAAACCTTGGGAGGAGACTCGATAATCCCACTTACGCCGACGGTGTGGTCAGACCCTCGAGGGGAGAGTTTCGGTTGGAATCTCTTGGTGGCAGCGTCAAGGCCTTACGACGTTAGTCTGAGTATGGAATGGGCAATAACTGTTCATACTGAAATTGACGGTTTTAGGCAAACGTCAGGATGGGTTTTCCTTGGTCGGCGAAAAGGAATCCCCAGACAGAACAGGACAAACTCTTTCACAGGAGGGTGCGGCCGATCACACTTGAGTTAGAAAACCTTACCCTCGTGGAAACAATCGTGTTGAGTTCCAGTTCTAATATGAATTGGAGACCTCTAGAGTTCGATGATGATGATCACGTCCTTATAAGGGTCTCACCTCGTCGAGGTTTACGGAGATGTGGCCAAGGCGTCAAGTTAACTCTGAGGTTCAACGGACCTTTCTAGGTCCACAGCTGGGTAGGCGAGGTGGTTTACTGCTTGACCCATCCACCTCAGTTGCACCAGGTGCACGAAGACTTCCACGTATCTCAACTGAAGAGATACGTGCTCGACCCTTCGCATATCATCGACCATGAAGAGCTGGACAATGGCGATGAGGTGTTTTTCACGGAAGTTCTAGTGGCGATCGAGGATCGATAGGAGCGGATCCTACGAGGATGATCGATTCCTCGGGTGCGCTTTCTTTGGCAGTACTGAACCTCCAGGTAAGCACATGGGAGCGGAAGGCTCAGGGCGTGTTCAATAACTCTTTTGTGACCCTAGTTTGTGTTAAAGCTTTATGGGGATGTAAAGCCCCGAGGTGGGAGTAATGTAAAGACCTGGAAATTTCAAGGAAATTTTTTTTCTTAATTTTCTTTGGGATTTTACAAGAACGCAGTTTCTGACGGCGCCTGATTCCGAGGCCCAGTGTGCCCGAAATCATTTTCCAAAGTTTGGCTCGGGTGCGTTCAGTGAACGAACGAGCGGGAATTTCTATCTTTTGAACCGGTGCTCGGAATCAAATTCTTAGGGCACCGATGGAACCACATCGCCGGTTTTTGCTTAGGAACACCTGTTCCACAGTTGCGTTTTATCGAGTTGGGAAGTTAGTTTTTGGGGGTTTTTAATTAAACTGAATAAAAATATGTGTTTGCCATATTTTTATTTGAAGTGGTAGTTAGAACCTCCAAGGGGAGGTTAGTGGAGGGGCCCACCCATACATAACCTCCCTTGGGTGGATGTTATAAGGTGGGGCCCACATGAGTATCAAACCCCTTAACCCCCTTAACTCTTGAACTCTCCATTTATGTGGATGAAGCTCTCTCACATTAAATGAGTCTCTCCACCTCCCTGTCATTAAATTTGAAAACTTGAGATATTTAATTATGTGAGTTAATTTAAATTTCAAACTCTTGAAATTCATATGCTTTGTTGTGTTAATAAAAAAAGTTAAGAACTTATTTTATTTGGGTTGGAGTTTAGTTGATTTGGAGCCTTTGGAGAAAAAGCTTAGGAAATCCTTAGTTTCTTCTTTCTCTACGATGAAGAACACAAAGAACGTCTCTTCCTCCACTGAAGCACGACGACACAATCTTCTTCATCGTTCTTCAACTGAGGCAAGGAAAGGGAAGCGATGCCCATGAAATCTCCAACGACCTTCATCCGTGTCAAAGGAGAAGATGTCGCCCGCGAAGAACGTCGTCAACGACGACGTCACCTCCGAACGCTCGTCCACCAACGACGAGTACCCTTCTTCCTTTCTGACGCATGAGCGTGAGAATTGGGAGTGTGTGATGAACACGACAATTGAGGAATAGATATCCGCCCTTTTTCCGAGATCGTCAACAAACGACAATTACGAGGTACGGAATTTAAATTATGATTGTTGGTGAACCCTCGTTTACTCCCTTGATTTTTATTCTTCGTGAATATGTCCAACTGTTATCGTTTAACGAGAGGGGGCCGGTCCGCACAAACACGGCCGACCCACCTCCTTTTTCCATGTTGGATTTCTTTGGGGTTTGGTACGGGAAGGCGTGGTGTCGTCGCACCACGCGGAATCATGCGACAAGGAAATGCGTGGCGCCGTCACGCCGCGTCGTGATAAACAAACAAAGGCACGATACCGTCACGCCGTGTCAGAGAAACCCGAAGACATCCGCGGATGGAGTCGGGCCACGGCGAAGGGGCGCGGCGCCAACGCGTCGCACCGGAGAACCACGAACACGGCGTGTTTTGTTAATTGACGTGCGGATTGAAGAGCGACGACATAACGGGGCCGCAAAGTATTTTTGAAGCTTGCGCAGTAAAGTACGAGACCCGAGATGAACACCGGCTCAGACGGTTTTGAAAACGGACCACCGGAGCAACTCCGGTGGCCCGCGGAATCACCCAAAGGCGCGGGTCACTGGCGCGGCGTCGCCGGCGTCCGGAGGCGGCAGCCGGATCCGTCGGGCCGCCAGGCAGCGGCGGTGCCCGAGCGCGCCGCCGGAAGAAATGGCGGCGGCGGTTGGGCCGCCGCCCTCAACTAACGGCGAGGGTCGGGCCGCGCGCACCCCCGCTCCCCGACATCGGCTCGGCCACGCCGAGACGGGTCCAATCGGGTCAGACCCGGTTCGGGACGACCCAGGGGGGGTCGGGCCGGGTCGGTCCGGGCCCAGACCCCCCGATTTCGGACCACTTTTAGTCAAATTCCCATATCTTGTGCTACGGACCTCCGATCGACGCGCCATCTACGGCGACACGATCCTTGGAACAAGACCGTCGTTTCGGTATATTACACTCAACGTTTCGGAGAACTTTGGGTTCGGCCGTGTTGGTTCGTACACGAAACCAACCGGGCCCTCGGAGCGGAAAGGCTTATATCTTGAGCTCCGGATGTCCGAATGACATGACGTCGACTTTGATGGATTCCACTAAGTGAGACGGATCTTTTGGCTTACTCTGCTCGAGGTTTGGATGCCGTCGGAGTGCGGTCAGGTTGGTTCGCTCACGAAATCCAACCGGGCCCCTAGAACAAAAAAGCCAATAACTCACAGACCGGGCGTCCGATTGACGCGCCGTCTGTCTCGTTGAATTCCTGTTGATGAGACGGATCTTTTGGCATACTTCGCCCGAGTTTTGGATACAGTTGGATAGTGGCCGGGTTGGATTGTACCCGAAATCCAACCGGGCCCCTGGAACAGGAAAGCAGATATCTTTTAGACAGGACGTCCATTTGATGAACCGTCAGCGGCGTTGATGATCACGTTGAGAAACGGTCCCTATGAGTATACCCTATGAGAGTTCGAGGTACATTTGAGATACGACCGGAATTGGTTCGCTCATGAAACCAACCGGGCCCCTGGGACGAAAAGGCTAGTATCTCACAGATCGGGCGTCCGATTGACGCGCCGTCTGTTGCGTTGAGACCCCTATGATGAGGCAGTCCTTTGAGATACTTCTTCGTGGGAATTTGAGATAATTGTAGTATCGAACTGTAGCTCGTGGAGTGGACCCTCCTGGAGATGAGCGTGCAGAGTACGGAGACTGTATAGCCGACTGAAACCTGACGACTGCTTGACCCACTCGACTTGGAGTGAGTCGACTAGCCCAGTGGATGGAGCACTAATTTGTGAGGTGCAGACCCATGGCGGACGGAGCACTACCTGTGTGACAGTGCAGACCCACGGTACTCGTCCGGAGAGTACCTCGGCAGGCTACTAGGAGGTGTGAACTACTGTGTTTGGGTGACGCACCTCGGCGGTAAGCACTACTGTGTCTAGGTGGCTGACCCGCGGTACTCGACAGGAGGAGTACCTCAGTAGTCTTAGGTTAGTGAGCAGTACCTCGGAGTCGTGACAGGACCAATGTACACTCCAGAGATGGAGCTCTTCAGCAGTTACGATTTCGATAATAAAAATCCTGGTTTGAGCTGAGACTTTTGACCTTTGTGTTACCTCATGATTGAGATGGGTCACTTGATAACTTAGGTATATGTATGGGCATATACCTGGGTAGTGGTTATCCGTTGATTTCATGATCCTTCTGTTTCCTCATGATTGAGATGGGTTACTTGATAACTTAGGTATATGTATGGTCATATACATACGTAGAGGTAATCTGTTGAGATCTACATTGTGGTTAACCTTGTTGGTTTTAGTGAGACCTTGAGGGTCTCGGGGTCCCTACTGATTATCTTTATACTCACCCCTGCACGGGCTACGCCCGCACCTCGTTGTGTTGGTTGCAGACGACGGGCAGTGCTGACGGAGGCCGAGTGTTCGAGGATTGGACGGTACCCGGAGGTGGATTACACGACGAGTCAGAACCCGGAGGTGGACTACACGATGAGTCAGTATCAGGAGGTGGACTTCGCGACGAGACGACACATGGAGGAGGTCGACGGGCGAGAGTGTTGAGGAGCTACGCTATCTATACCTACCCTTCAGGTAGGATCTGTGGTGGACGATCCAGGAGCTGCACTGTCTATACCTACCCTTCAGGTAGGATCCGAGGAGGACGACCCAAGAGCCTCTTCCGTTCTTCCAGCTGTTGCCTTTTTCTGTTGTGCTTTTTCAGTTGTAGTTGTACTTCCATTTGGGTTTGTATTCTGGCCCATTTACTTTTCAGCACTTTTTTGTACTTAGTTTTTTTCTTCCGCTTGTACTCTGTGGTGTTTTGTTTAATTTTATAAAGGCAATGCCTTCCCAGTTATCGGGATTTACGCCTTTGGTGCTAGTCGCCAGCCCCTGGCCTATGGAAGGCGGGCTTGGGGTAGTCACGGCACGGGCCCCGAGGACGGGTCGTGACAAATTGGTATCAAAGAAGTCGGTTCTACCGCAGAACTTATAACTCTGATATTTTCTTTCTGTGAAGAAATAGTGTTAAGGGTACCGAGTGTGGTCATCAGTTCAGGGAGTCTAGTGTTTGTGCGGGCGGCCGACGTATCCATACACCAGGACCCTGACAACTGAATTCCAACTTTGTGCACGAAAACACTGATTGCATGTGTGTTTTCCAGAAGTTTTATTTAAATATCAGCTCAAACTAGGTCAGCTCACTAGGTATAATCGTTTGACCATGTCACGTTGTTTCTTTCAGGATGCCTTTTCTCGGACAACCAGCTAGAGCCCAGAGGGATGTGCGTGCTGACAGCCTGTCGAGTGACGAGGCTTCGGTACAGGGCCCTCTTGCAGTTGAGGCACCAGCGGTACTACCATACATTGGGCCACTGATGCCACCAGCCCCAGCAGTAGGCGATGCACGCCACTTGAGTACGCTGCACGAGTTCCTGCGCCAGAGGCCACCCAGGTTCTGGGGAGAGACGGACCCGCTTGCGGCTGAGGTTTGGCTGGAGGCTGTGGTGAGAGTCTTCAGGCTAGTGGGGACTCCGGCAGACTTCGTGGTGTTCTTTGCTGCCAGCCTCCTTCAGGCAGCAGCAGGCAGGTGGTGGAGCCAATTGTTTCAGTTTTGAGACGGGATGACCTTCGCATGGGAAGACTTCGAGACCTTCTTCAGGGTCCATTTTGTGCCAGTAGCTCTACACCCAGAGCGTGTACAGGAGCTTCTGCCTTTGCCGCGTGTTTTTTGATCAGTAGATGAGTCATATTTGGGCAGTAGACAGATGATGCAGAGGTCCAAGAGGACCAGAACAACAGTTGGACGATCTCAGGTTTTAGGACTAGTGGTGCGGGGCACCCGGGGTGGGGTCAGAGCCTGGCCTGCCAGAAACAGACAGCGTTACACATGCAGCGGGAAGGGTCACCTGGCACATGACTGTCTGAATCCTCATACAGTTGATCCGCAGGCATTGGAGGTGCCACCGAGTCATAAGCAGCGATGAGTGCTTGAGCAACATCCGAGCAGTGGACAAGGCAGTAGAGCTCCGGGAGCAAGTAGACAGGAGCAGAACTAGTGGATATGTTCCTTGTACTTCTAGTTCCATGTTGCTGTTGTTTTCGTGTATTTGTACTATGAGCTGCAATAATAAAAAGACACTTATCTTTGTTTGATTTCATGTCCTTTTGTTTGGTTGATACTGAGTGGTCCCGGTTAAAATGTTGACTTGACCCTCACGTTTGAGATTTCTACTGGAGGAGACCTAGTGACCTCACACTGATGCCGACAGTGTGACTCGACCCTTGGAGGCGAGAGAGATAGTTGGATCTCTTAGTAGTTACGTCGAGGCCTTACGACGTCATCCATGGCATGAATGCATTATTCATGTCAGGATTGACTGTATTAGGCAATGGGCGTGGTTTATCCTGGGGATGAGACTGAGTTTCTCTTTTCGGTAAAGGAGAAATTTTAGCAGCTCTTTCAGATCTTATGAAAAGAAGGTACAGATCATCCAGGAGCGGATGAAGACTGCACAGTGCAGTAAGAAACAGGAAACCGGCTCCAGTATTAGAGACTCGAGCGTGTTAAATGTTATAGAAGAGGAAGCTTAAAAGAGAGATGAGTCTGCGAAGCAGCAAACGTGGAGGCAGAGCTAGGAGAGCAGAATGAGGTGGTGTACATCTTAACATACTACAACCACCCACCTTAGTTATCCCTGCCAGGCTCAAGGAGCTGGAGGGCTGAGGAAGAGTGTGGCTACATGTGGTCAAGGAGTGTGACCCAATGGCTCTAGAAATGTTTCAAGGGACTGTCTGTGTCCACTAATGTCTATTGTAGTAACGGACGTCGATATGAATCATTCCTTGCTTTCACAAATCTTGTTCTAGACCTAGAGTTTCCAGTAAGCCGTGAACTTGACCCTCACTTCTGGAGATACCTTGGGAGGAGACTCGATAATCACAGTTACGCCGACGGTGTGGTCAGACCCTCGAGGCGAGAGTTTCGGTTGGAATCTCTTGGTGGCAGCGTCGAGGCCTTACGACGTTAGTTTGAGTATGGAATGGGCAATAACTGTTCATACTCAAATTGACGGTTCTAGGCAAACATCGGGATGAGTTTTCCTTGGTCGGCGAAAAGGAAACCCCAGGAAGTGCATGACAAACTTTTTCATAGGAGGGTGCGACCGATCACTCTTGAGTCGGAAAACCTTACCGTCATGGCAGCAGTCATTTTGAGTTCCAGTTCTAACAGGAATTGGAGACCTCTAGAGTTCGATGATGATGATCACGTCCTTATACGGGTCTCACCTCGTCGAGGTTTACGAAGATGTGGCCAAGGCGGCAAGTTAACTCTGAGGTTCAACGGACCTTTCTAGGTCCACAGCTGGGTAGGAGAGGTGGTTTACTGCTTGACCCATCCACCTCAGTTGCACCAGGTGCACGAAGACTTCCACGTATCTCAACTGAAGAGATATGTGCTCGACCCTTCGCATATCATCGACCATGAGGAGCTGGATGATGGCGATGAGGTGTTTTTCATGGAGGTTCTAGTGGGGATCGAGGATCGACAGGAGAGGATCCTACAAGGACGATCGATTCCTCGGGTGCACTTTCATTGGCAGTACGGAACCTCTAGGTAAGCACATGGGAGCGGAAGGCTCAGGTGCGTGTTCAATAACGCTTTTGTGACCCTAGTTTGTGTTGAAGCTTTACGAGGACGTAAAGACCTGAGGTGGGAGTAATGTAATGACTCGGAAATTTCACGGAAATTTTTTTCCTTAATTTTCTTTGGGATTTTACAAGAACGCTGTTTCTGACGGCACCTGATTCCGAGGCCCGGTGTGCCCGGAAACATTTTCCGAAGTTTGGCTCGGGTACGTTCAGTGAACGAACGAGCGGGAATTTCTATCTTTTGAACCAATGCTCGGAATCAAATTTTGAGGGAACTGATGGAACCGCAGGGCCGGTTTTTTCTTAGGAACAACTGTTCCGCAGTTGCGTTTTATCGAGTTTGGAAGTTAGTTTTTGGGGGTTTTTAATTAAACTGAATAAAAATATGTGTTTCCCATATTTTTATTTGAAGTGGTAGTTAGAACCTCCAAGGGGAGGTTAGTGGAGGGGCCCACCCGCACATAACCTCCCTTGGGTGGATGTTATAAGTTGGGGCCCACATGATTATCAAACCCCCTTAACCCCCATAACTCGTGAACTCTCCATTTATGTGGATGAAACTCTCTCACATTAAATGAGTCTCTCCACCTCCCTCTCATTAAACTTGACAACTTGAGATATTTAATTATGTGAGTTAATTTAAATTTCAAACTCTTGAAATTCATAAGCTTTGTTGTGTTAGTAAAACAAGTTAATAACTTATTTTATTTGGGTTGGAGTTTAGTTGATCGGGAGCCTTTGGAGAAAAAGCTTAGGAAATCCTGAGTTTCTTCTTTCTCTACGACGAAGAACACGAAGAACGTCTCTTCCGCCACTGAAGCACAACGATGCCATCTTCTTCATCGTTCTTCAGCCGAGGCAAGGAAAGGGAAGCGATGCCCACAACATCTCCAACGACCTTCATCCGCGTCAAAGGAGAAGATGTCGCCCGCGAAGAACGTCGTCAATGAAGACGTCACCTCTGAACGCTCGTCCACCAACGACAAGTACCCTTCTTCCTTTCTGACGCATGAGCTAGAGAATTGGGGGTGTGTGATGAACACGACAATCGAGGAATCGATATCCACCCTTTTTCCGAGATCGTCAACAAATAACAATTATGAGGTAGGGAATTTAAATTGTGATTGTTGGTGAACCCTCATTTACTCCCTTGATTTTTATTCTTCATGAATATGTCCAATAGTTATCGTTTAATGAGAGGGGGCCAGTCCGCACAAACACGGCCGACCCACCTCCTTTTTCCATGTTGGATTTCTTTGTGGTTTGGTACGAGAAGGCGTGGTGTCGTCGCACCACGCGAAATCATGCGACAAAGAAATGCGTGGTGCCGTCGCGCCGCGTCGTGAAAAACAAACAAAGGCACGATACCATCACGCCACGTCGGAGAAACCCGAAGACATCCACGGATGGAGTTGGGCCACGCCGAAGGGGCGCGGAGCCAACGCGTCGCGCCGGAGAACCACGAAGACGGCGCGTTTTGTTAATTGACGTGCGGATTGACGAGAGACGACATAACAGGGCCGTAAAGTATTTTTGAAGCTTTCGCAGTAAAGTACGAGACCCGAGATGAACACCGGCTCAGACAGTTTTGAAAACGGACCACCGGAGCAACTCCGGTGGCCCGCGGAAACACCCGGAGGCGCGGTTCGTTGGCGTGGCATTGCATGCAACCGGAGGCGGCGGCGCCCGAGCACGCCGCCGGAAGAAATGGCGGCAGCGGTTGCGCCGCCGCCCTCAACTAACGGCGAGGGGCTGGTCGCGCGCACCCCCCGCTCCCCGACATCGGCTCGGCCACACCGAGCCGCGGCTGGCCGGTCGGGCCGGACCGAGCCGGCGGGGTCAGGCCGTGCCACCCGAGCCGGGCTGGGTCCAGTCGGGTCGGACTCGGTTCGGGCCGACCTAGGGGGGGGGTTGGGCCGGGTCGGTCCGGGCCCAGACCTCCCGATTTCGGACTACTTTCATTCAAATGCCCATATCTTGGGCTACGGACCTCCGATCGACGCGCCATCAACGGTGACGCGATCCTTGGAACGAGACGGTAGTTTTGGTATATTACACTCAAGGTTTCGGAGAACTTTGGGTTCGGCCGGGTTGGTTCGTACACGAAACCAACCGGGCCCTCAGAGCGGAAATGCTTATATCTTGAGCTCCGAACGTCCGAATGACGTGCCGTCGACTTTGATGGATTCCTCTAAGTGAGACAGATCTTTTGGTTTACTCTGCTCGAGGTTTGGATGCCATCGGAGTGCGGTCGGGTTGGTTCGCTCACGAAATCCAACCGGGCCCCTGGAACAAAAAAGCCAATAACTCACAGATCGGGCGTCCGATTGACGCGCCGTCTGTCTCGTTGAATTCCTATTGATGAGACGGAACATTTGGTATACTTCGCCCAAGTTTTGGATACAATTGGATAGTGGCCAGGTAGGATTGTACCCGAAATCCAATTGGGCCCCTGGAACGGGAAAGCTGATATCTTTCAGAAAGGATGTCCGTTTGACGAACCGTCAGCGGCGTTGATGATCATGTTGACAAATGGTCCCTATGAGTATACCCTATGAGAGTTAGGGGTACAGTTGAGATACGGCCGGGATTGGTTCGCTCACGAAACCAACTGGGCCCTTGGGATGAAAAGGCTAGTAACTCACAGACCGGGCGTCCGATTGACGCGCCGTCTGTTGCGTTGAGACCCCTATGACGAGGCGGTCCTTTGAGATACTTTTCTTGGGACTTTGAGATACTTAAAGTATCGACCTGTAGCTCGTGGAGCGGACCCTCCCGGAGACGAGCGTGCGGAGTACGGAGACCGTGTAGCCGACTGAGACCTGACGACTGCTTGATCGACTCGACTTGGAGTGAGTCGACTAGCCCAGTGGATGGAGCACTACTTTGTGAGGTGCAGACCCATGGAGGATGGAGCACTACCTGTGTGATAGTGCAGAGCTGCGGTACTCGTCCGGAGAGTAACTCAGCAGGCTACTAGGGGGTGTGCACTACTGTGTTTGGGTGACATACCTCGGCGGGAAGAACTACTATGTCTGGGTGGATGACCCGCGGTACTCAACTGGAGGATTACCTCAGTAGTCTTAGGTTAGTGAGCAGTACCTCGGAGTCGTGACAGGACCACTGTACACTCCAGAGACAGAGCTCTTCAGCAGTTACGGTTTCGATAATGAAAATCTTGGTTTGAGCTGAGACTTTTGATCGTTGTGTTACCTCATGATTGAGATGGGTCACTTGAAAACTTTGGTATATGTATGGGAATATACCTGGGTAGTGGTTATCCACTGATTTCATGATCCTTGTGTTTCCTCATGATTGAGATGGGTTACTTGATAACTTAGGTATATGTATGGTCATATACCTAAGTAGAGGTTATCTGTTGGGATCTTCTTTGTGGGTAACCTTGTTGGTTTTAGTGAGACCTTGAGTGTCTTGGGGTCCCTACTGAGTGTCGTTATACTCACCCCTGCACGGGCTATGCCCGAACCTCGTTGTGTTGGTTTCAGACGACGGGCAGTGCTGACGGAGGCTGAGTGTTTGAGGATTGGACGGTATCCAGAGGTGGATTACATGACAAGTCAGTACCCGGAGGTGGAATACACGACAAGTCAGTATCTGGAGGTGGACTTCGCGACGAGACAATACACGGAGGAGGTCTACGGGCGAGAGTGTTGAGGAGCTGCGCTATCTGTACCTACCCATCAGGTAGGATCCGTGGTGGACGATCCAGGAGCTGCACTGTCTATACCTACCCTTCAGGTAGGATACGAGGAGGACGACCCAAGAGCCGCTTCCGTTCTTCCAGTTGTTGTCTTGTTCTGTTGTACTTGTTCAGTTGTAGTTGTACTTCCATTTGGGTTTGTATTCTGGCCCATTTACTTTTCAGCACTTTTTTTGTACTTAGTGTTTTGCTTCCGCTGGTACTCTGTGGTGTTTTGTTTAATTTTATAAAGGCAATGCCTTCCCAGTTATTAGGATTTACCCCTTTGGTGCTAGTCGCCAGCCCCTGGCCTATGGAAGGCGGGCTTGGGGTAGTCACGGCACGGGCCCCGAGGACGGGTCGTGACATAAATAATATTAGTGTAATGTTCAAAAATACATATCATGTTTAAGTGGTAATATAGGCATTACCCTACACACTTTGAAACATAACATAGTACGAAAATTACATGTGTTCCATGTGTCATTTATTTGACAACATACCTGACATGAAATTATTGGATAATTTTTCACTACCAAAATCCACATATGTAAAAAATATATAAATATAAAACATTCCATTTATTCTAGAAAGATACTCACTATGTTTTCTCAATTTATATATTCTTTCCTAGAAATTTTTAAATAAATTTATTTTATTTTTTTAAAATTATAATGTATTATACTTTAAAAAATTTATATATGTGAATTATGATAATGAAATTGAGTAATTAAATAAGAAAGTTAATTGATTCAAGAAAAATTTATCTTAAATAAGAATGATTACAAATGAATGATATTTTCATTAAATTCATTATTAATCGTATGTATGTGGATGATCACGAGATAAGACTCGGCCATTCCATGTGATTGGTTAACTTATAATTTATTATTAAATTAAATTGATGGATTGTATTCATCCCCCATATCATTTTTTAATTTCTTATGTGACAACAATTTCATAATATATAAACCCCTTAACCAATTCTTTATTTCCCCTCACCTACATGTGTTTAAACTGTTAAGTAATGGATAGATCAAACAATTAATTCGAGGTGGTTAGTGTTTGGAGATGAGGTGAAACCAATCAAGGATGTACATAAGTAGAAAAGTGGAAACCTATAGGAAAAAAAATCATGGTTCATGGTATTTGTTCCCTTGGTCATGGGTAAGTTAATTATTCTCAAGATAAAGTAACAATTAGTAAAAGGCAATGATCATACCATTTTATCATTTTATTTCAATCGAGTATGATGGTTAATTTAATTATGGATTTTTTTCATGATCACATGAATTAATAAAAATTGAAGTTAGAAATAGATAAAATAAAAAATATGAAAAACTTATAAAATACATATAAAATCACATAATTAAATATACATAATATTGAAAATAATGTAATAACGATAAAATGGTATATTTTATCATAAATTTTATAAAACATAAATTATATATATTTAGTTCGTATAGCCATCCAATACATTTGTTAAGATAGATCCATAGTTCCATGTTCTTGATCGGCCTATGTATAGGTACTTTAAATTATAAAGGAATTATAATGTGATGTTTTAAATTATATTAACTTAGTTAACATGAAGGGTTGGTAGCCTATGCATGACATAGTGTAACTGAGAGGAAAAGGATGAGGAAATATAATTTATGGATTTTAGGATAACGAAGTCCCGTCAATAGATAATTGAACTATGAGTTAATGTTGTTGGTCATTTTAATTTAAACCTAAAACCATTAAAATAAATTTTTAGGCCCATTTTTGTGGTATGAGAAGGAAAAAATGGGTGGTTTCCACTAGATGTTCCAAGAAACAGGATGTTCTAAAGCCAACAGTGAGGGTAATTGATATTGGATAAAATAACGGGATATTAATATATATAATATATTATTTATTATCTCATTATTTCAGATAATATAATAAAAATTTGAATTCCTTATTTGTATAAATATTAATAAAAATTACGTCAAACATATAACTGTAATGAATATTTGAGAAGAATATCCTTATCACATAAACTAATTTAAATGAATTGGAAAGGATCTTGAGTGTTATCATGTGCCACATAAAAAATATATGTGATAAAAAACTAAATAACTAATTCTCATAGCCATGTGGCTAGTAGGAATGGGTTTCTCTCTAAGAGAAACATTAAAATAGTGCCACATATGTTAAAAACTTTGGGCTATCATCCATGAACATTGAGATTATATAGTAATATGACTACATTAATTCATATAACATGATGTATCACCACAGTGATCTCGATCAAGAGAATTTGAGACAAGGATGATAATAAATCATCAAAACCTTGGTTACATATGAACACATAGAGTCAGTTCCAGCTGAGATTCATGTAGTCTATATTATTTGATACGTTAATCACGTAGGTATCATGGGGAATTAATCTCCTTATGATTTTCGATCAATTATCACAATTTATTCTCCTCCCGATTTCTTCTTCAATTATTTTAATCATAATATGAGATACAAAAATAAGATTCTTTTAGAGGTCCTAATTATCATTATCCATGTAGACAAGGACATCGATCATGAAAAACAATTGGTTCATATAGTGAATAAGAAAAGAAAGCACAAGGAAAAGGGTTCTAAGACAAATAAACCTATAAATCTCCTAAGAAACATTATTTCAAGAATAAGAAGATCCAGGGGTAGAGAGAGGAAATGGAAGAAGTATATGTTTTAGGTGAAAAGCAGGGTTACTAGAATAGGAACCACCCTAAGAAGAAAGGGGAATCTAAATGTGATTTTTTTATCATGTATAATAATTAAATATCTACAAATTATATGTTAGATATATCTTATGGTTGTCAAATATATATCAAAATGTAAGAAACAGGTATATTTTGAAATATTTCTATAGGAGAGGTGGATTATCAAGCTAGAAACAATGAGATGATGAAATATCAATCCATTCGAGACAACAAACTTTCATTTCCCACAAGAATTATATTTTTTAATAGATTATAATTATGTATTGAATGTTACAAGAAACATTATTTCAATATCATTATTATTAATAAATGGTTTATTTGTGATTGGAAATAAATTTTTTCCTTTATAAATAAAACAAATTCTATGATATAGAATATTTAAATATTGGAATTTATGTATCGAATTCTGAAACCCAATTATTGGAAATTTGTAAAGAATAATATTCTTGGGATTGATATAATAACCAATATTGGTATCACTGTATTGGTCATGTAAATGAGAAGCATATGAAAATGCTCTATCATGCTTGTTTTTAAACTCTATTGTGATAAAAAACATCAAATATCTCATGATTTTTTATATGGAAGAATTAAAAAACCACCATTAAATGTATAGGCTGAAAGTTCTATTGATATTTTAGAATTGTTACCAACTAAGGGTTGAAGACCCTTTCCAGTAGAATTTAGAGGTGGATATTCACATTTTATAACTTTTAATATTGACATAATAATAAAGGGATATGTATACTTGATGAGGTATAATTTTGACTCAATTAATAATTTCAATGAATTAAAAAAAATTATGTAATGAATAAAAATAGAAATAATATGCAGAATAATTGATCCAATTTTGGTGTGGAATATCATATACAAGGGTTTATGAACATTCAATTAGATTTAGAGATTATTTGTCAACACATTCCAACATACACACCATATTGGAATGGTTTTTGTTAAAGGTGGAATCATACCTTTCATGTAACACCCCAAGAATTTAAAAAAAATTAATATAGAATGTAATTCACACAACACCGAGTCTCTAAAAAACAATTTTTTATTATATTCATTGACATAAGATATTTATGGCCTTGCTAAGTAACCTTATTTTTTCACTTTTTTGATTTTAATTTCGAAAAATGCACATACAACCTTGTGATCAGTAAGTCTTTTAGTGTCTAATAGGATCAACTTAATTTTTTTGGTGAACAGTAACACGAGACTTATGAATCGTAATGCACCCTTATGAATAGTAATTTAGCACTTATGAATAGTAACTTTACCCTTATTAATAGTAACATCATCCAAGAATTTATAAATAAAATTTAGTCAAATTATAAGTGAGAGTGAACGTTTAAAAGTTAATAATTAACTATTCGTATATTTTTGAGAAATAAATATTTAATTACAATTATAAATTAATAAATCGATTTGAAATAAAATTAATTTTTATAAAATTAACTTCTAAATAAATATTTTGTTTTTTATGATTTTAAGATAATTTTATGAGAGCTTAGTTATTTTTTGAAATTATTATAAAATCATTTTTAAATTTAAAATATGTGTTTTTCAAATAAATAGATATTTTACATAAAAATTAAATTTTGAATAATTAATAAATTATTTACATATAATGGAGTAATTTTTTTAATTCTACATGATTAAAAAATATTATGGAGAATATTTTGGATTTTTCTAAAATACCTGAATTTTTAGTGAATAGTAAAATATGATAAATGACCATAAATTCTAAATGCATGATTTATTGAGACATAGGTGATATCTATATTTTGTAAGCACACATTGCCCAAAATCATAATCAATTATTAATATTTATAGTCAATAGAATAATAACTACTTCATATTTTAATAAAAATAATAAAATAATGAATAATATAGTAAAAAATCACCACTCTCCTCCCCTATAAAAAACAACCTTAACTTCCTCTCTACTCACTCCTATAAGCCTTAACTATTCTCATATATTTTCCCATATACTCTTACCTAGTCCCTTCCCATGTATAAGAGATATTGGTCTTTCCAAAATTCAAAAACCCCTTACCTTAAGGAGATTCCCAAGGAGGTGTATTCATGATCTAAATTCTACTGCCTTCTTTTAATTTCATTTGATGTTCCTTTCTTTTATTATTCTCTCATCACCTCATCTGTTCAAATGATAATGATAAATCTAGTTTCATATATATAATTTAATTATATCATGTTATTAAAAGATCCATAATCAATATTCTAACTCTATCTATTTATCTCTCTTTTATTTTAGAAATTAAATCATCGCTCGGGAGGTGTCGATTTACGACATTCATGGATTATAACCTTTTATTCTTCAATTTTTTTATTCATGGACAGTAATTGAACAATTTTTATCATTGCAGTTGGTTCTAAATTTTTTATTATATCTTATTCAATGATTCTTCAAGCATCTGTTGTACATGATACAAAATAATAGAACAAAACTAGTTCATTGTGATCGGAAAACCACCGTAAAAATCTAAATGATAATCATGACATGAATTATCTTGTGAATCATTCTCATAACATGTAACCAAATGATATATTTAACCATTTATAATAATATATTTTAATTAATAATATTTAAATTCAATTCTATAGAATTATATCCATTCCACATGAACTTCTATACTCATATATAAGTTTACCGATCAGGAAAACAAAGGAAATGAATGCTCCTCAGTGATAAATTTGTATCTTATAATTCATCCAAATTAACATTAATGAACTTAATAAATTTATAAAAAATAAAATAGATATATATAAGGTTCTTAATTAATTAGTTAATGTATTTTATTTTATTATCAATGAAAATATGATTAGGTGAAGAACATGTTCGGACATAAGGTGAGGGTTTCCTCATCTCACTTCCATTTTTGTCAGACTTCCATTATTCACCCCTTATTTCTTATATGTGGTGTATTTATACTAAAGTTTTATATAAATATCATGAATATATTTATCCTTATGGTATTAAATGATTCATTTGATAATTATTAATTTTTGTTCATACTCTTTGATTGATTACAAAGTGGTAAGGGTTTTCTCATCTCACTTCCATTTTTGTGAGATATTCCTTATTCACCATTATTTCTTGTGATTGGTGTATGTATACAGACTACTGATGTATGATACCATGAATTTATTTATTTTAATGTTATTAAATATATAATTTTAAGATTATTTATTTGGCGGAATATAATTCGATTGATTACAAACTGGTAACGAATTCTACCCGAACCCCCATTTCTTCCATCAGTTTACCCATTATCTACCTTAACTCAAATTAAAATATCCATTTGTGTGTTTGTAATTTTTATAAAATTTTTTTATATGTTAAAAATCATATATAAAGATCATATTATCCTTCTTTTATAAGTATATACATGTTTTAAAATGGCTCCCTTCCCAATAATTCATGATAAATAAGCTTAATTTAAGAGAATTTCCTGAATTCTTACCCATTTCAAGTGAACTATATAATCTATTTTATTCGATCATTATTATTATAAAATCACATATTTTATCATGAAAATATATATTGGTTAATTTCTGTTTTTATGAAAACAAAAACTCCTTTTTTTTCTTTAAAATATCTAAAATATTTTCCTTAAACCATAGTAAAATGTGTTATTTCTAAGGTTTTTTAAAAACTATATTTACACGATTTCAATTCAATGGGACACAATTTATACCTCAAAAGTAATTTCATTTTCCTTAACTTTTTCTTTATAGGGATATATATTTTTACAATTTGATTTTATGACAAATACAAATGATTTTCAGAAATAACTCTTCTTTCAAATTTAAAAAGGATTTTTATAGTCCCACATTAACTATTATCACATATATGCCTTGTTCAACACATATTAATTTCATGTAGTTTAATTAATAAAATTTTTTATGTCATATCTAGAGTATCTTTATTATCATGTTGTTCTAAGGGATTATTATTTGAATGCTTCATGTAGTATGGGACACATTGGAATGTTTGATGATTATTTTTTCATGAAATATTCAATGGTATCATTTAAAAGTATCGTCATTATTGTCAACATTATTTTGTGGAATCATCAACTAAATTGATGTTTTTTCTATTATGATATCATATACCATATGTTCATGAAGGTTTTATGGTCAGTTTGACAGTGGATTTGATAATTCGATACCATTCTTGGGTTATAGTAGAAGTACTCACATTTTTATGGTAGTTTTCTCATATGAATGATTATGTGCCTATGTATATTTATTTTTATATGAGGAATGTATTATACTTAGTATGATACATATGAGGCCATATATAGCCTCTCTATGAATTGGTAGGTCTCATGAGACATACTAGTATGGATTTTTAACTATCTATGTACGGTCTTGTCACAAGTCCTTGAAAGTGTGGTTATGATGTCCATAATTATACACATGATCATTATGAAATTAATAATGGATAATCCATGTGATTATTGGACTACTATAATATCCATGGTTATGTTTAATTATGTAATTATTCATTCATCATTTATTCATTACTATCATTATCGAGTGTATTTTTAAAGGCATGTGTTTTTAGTTGTTCATAGTTCATAGTGATTATTTTTATGATAACATCCAATTTATTACATACAATTATAGAGAATTTGATATCATCCATTTCTTATTTTTTTAACATGGTTATGAAGAAGGAATACTTGTATAATATTTAACATATGTAGTTTATTTGATTTTATATTGTATCATTTTTTATTTTCTTTTCCCAATGTATTATGGGTATCATGAATGTTATTTGGTCACCCATTACTACTTAACTGATCGGTCCTTTGGGATTTGATTCATTATAATTATTCCAATGTAATAAAATAATGCACTATTTCTACGCCTATGGGGTCAGGGTGTAACATTTGGTATCAATGTAAGTTTAGCAGCAACCTTGGATACTATACTTAGAAAACACAGATTAGAGAATATATCATTAAGATAATATTTGAGGATAAGCATACAAGAACATCCTAGAATCCTGGTAAGTTAAATATTATGTATATTTTATAATAAAATGCATCCCTTTATAGATACTACAAGTGGAAATTGTTCTTGAATAGATGTACCTAGGATTAACAGCTCAGAAAAAAAGTTATAGGCTTGACTTAGGGTAACCTGGTACACGACAACGAGCCTTACTGTGCACCTAGGTTGAAACTACATTGGGATATGCTTAGGATAATTCACACTTTCCTTAAAATCCATTATTATGGATTAAAATATATAATAAAATTGAATAACCTAGATTAAACGTAATGCAGTTTAGGTTGAAAATATGTTTTCATGATATTCTTAAAATGATTATGCATTACTCACACAATATTTTCCGGTTTTAGTCAATGGATGGAACCATAAGGAATCATGTTTACACTAAACATGATGGATAAAGTGGTGATGATGAGAAACCAAATGGGATGTCAATATGAGTTAAAGGTATCATGTTCATGCCTAATCAGTTTATCCAAAATATCATTATAATCATATAACCTAACCAACTCCTCAACCAAACTGAGATGAAAAGAATATATGTTACTAATATCTATAGCGGTAGAGACCCTGGAGAATAAAAGTCTCTACTTCTTTCGTGAATGAAATTTGTAAGGAGACACCTAGATAAGTGTCTCCAATGAATATATAGATTCTTAATGTGTGGGAAGGATAAACATAAAGCAAAAAATTTCCTAGGAAAAATTATGAGTACAATATAAGGAAATAAAACCGATTCTAAGAATATATTTGTAGTTATTTTTATTTAATTGTAAGGGATCTAGTAATTAATCGAGATAAATCTATATTCTATAAGATAACCTCTATATCAATGAAGGCCCTATTTAGAAATAAACGTATAGAATATTTATGTATTTAGGTAGTATTGAAAATTGTGGTTTAAATAATATTTAGTTCTTCACCTTATTTTATGGATGCCCATCATTTTTATTTTGGAGGTTATATGTTTTTAGAAAAAGGACACCCCACAATCTTGGTGATAGCCCATCACATTTATATGTTTGTGATGATTGAACCCCCAAACAAAGGATTATAAGGGTGAATCTCCTACCACTATCCTATGTGTAGTCATGATTATCAAGAGTTTTTAAAAAAAATAATGGAAACATGTTAATTGGATTTTAGAGACTTTTTTTACAAATTAATAACTTTGGGACTAGAAAATGATTTAGTGGTTAAGCGAACAATGTCATTTTAGAAAGATTTCATAGTTTAGGGAATCCAATAAGTCATTGGTAAATAAATTATATTGAGGATTAAATATCGAATTGTATTTTGGAGTCAAATATGATTTTATTGCCGAAAAGTGGGGATCCAAGTTATTTAGTGAAATGGATAAAATATATTAGATATTATGTTATAGGGGAAATTAATGTTTTGGTATAAGATATTAAGGGGATTTGATTTCATTTGGATGTGTATATGATCAGATCCTTTTGATTTTGGGATCATAGTCGAGAATAATTTTTTTTGAAGAAAGACAGTGATTTGAAAAAAGATATATGTCGAACATCGATATTTACATTTTAATTTTTTATATTAATGATTTTTTGTATAATATAGTGATTTATAATTTTTTTAGGAATTATCTTATCTTATCCTAACCATTTTGGTTATGGTTAATAGATAATTATACATTTTTGGGATTTGTGATCCACTTATGTGGATTTAAATTCTTAAGGAGTAAAAAAATAATTCATATTGAACATTCAATTATAGGTATTAGGATTTAATTGGAAGTGGATCAAAACACAACCAATGAATGATATTATACTTATTACATGGAATGTAATCAAGTCTGTTTAATTTCCCTAGTTCTTATCTAGATAAGAAAGTAATCCCTTAATTCACTGAATAACATTTTTTTTGTAAAAATGTTATCCTTGTATTTTTTTAGTGAAATCAATATTTTTTTAGACAATCACATTATTTATGGCTTTATGAAAATTGAAATTATTTTGATCATGTTCTCTATCACTCTCCATCTGAAAATGATGGTTAAATGATTTTTTCAGGTACATATTTTCACTTCACACAAATGATACCCTATTGAAATTCATGGTTTTGTAGTAACCTATGTATTTTACTCTCACTATTATTAAGAGGATATATTATTAACTCTATTTTCTAAGTGGATTTCAAAAAAAATATACTTTTCATGTACCCGACATTAAATTGTGGAGGTAAATTTTAAATTATAAGGACACAATTTAGGGAAGTTGGGGATAATGTAACACCTTAAGAATACAAAAATAAATTTAATATATCATGTAATGCACACAAGAAAAATTATATAGAAAAAACATTTTTATTATAATTATTTACACAATATAGATATAAAAAATCCATGAAACATATTTTTCTCACACATATGATATGAATTTCTAAAAATTGACATACACCATTGGAATCAGTATGTTTTGTAGTGTCTACTAGGATAAACTTAATTTTTTAGTTAAAAGTTACTTGACACTTATGAATAGTAGTGTACCCTTATGAATATTAATTTTTCCCTTATGAATATTATCCTCACCCTTATGAATAGTTACCTCATCCATGAATGTAAAAATATAATTTAGGCACCTTATAAATTAGTGTAAATTTTTTAAAAAATAAAAATTAAGTGTTTGTATTTTTGTGTGTAATAAATATTTAATTACAATTTCAAATTTATAAATTTATTTCAAATACCATTCAATTTAATAAAATTTTTTCTTAAATAATTTTTTTGTCCTATTATTTTAGAAAAAAATATATTAGACCTTAGGTAATTTTTTAATGTATTATAAAATTAGTTTTTAATTTAAAATCTATATTTTTCAAGTAAAAAATTATTTTATTTAAAAATTAAATTTCACTTATTTAAAAAAATTATTTTGATAAAATGGATTCTATTTTTCAATTTTACAAATCAAAAATTGTTAGGGTGAGTTTTCGGTATTTTTCTAAAATAATGGAACTTTCAGTGAATACTAAAATACAATAATTAATGAGAAATGATAAATACATGATTTATTGAGTCAGAAGTGTGTATTTCTCATTTAAGTACACTTTGGTCAAACTCAAATTCACATATTAATATTTCTGGTCACAAGAAGAAACACTATATCCTTTCTTAAGAAAAATTATAAAATAATTTATAATATATTCATAAACCACCCCACTCCACTAAAAAAACAACCGCTCACTCCCTCCTCTCATCACTCCTCTATGTCTTGAGTCTTATCAATGTTTTAAAAAAATACTCTTCCATAGTCCTCCCCCACATCCATAAGCTATTGGCCTTCTAAAATACAAAAACCTCTTCTATTAAAGAGATTCCCATGGAGTTGTATTCAAGAGGTAAAATTCAATTCCTTTTTCTTTTAACTTCATTTCATGTTCCTTTATTTTATTAGATTCTCCTCACCTTCTCTATAGAAATAATAAGGGTAACTACAATATCATATTTATAATGAAATTATATCCTATTATTGGAAGAACCATCACCAATATCTGTACTCTATCTCTCTCTCTCCCTATATTTTATTTATAAAATGAAATAATCTTTCGAGATGTGTTGATTTACCACATTTGTGGATGATGAACTTCTGTTCTTAAATTTCATCATCAAGGCTGGCCATGAAAGAATTTTTATGGTTGAAAAATATTCTAAAATATGTATTATATATTATTTAATGATTCAAGAAACATAAAATTTACATGTTACTAAATAATAGAACAAAATTTGTTCGTTGTGATTGAAAAACCACCATAAAAATATAAGTGATTATCACTAAATGACATATCTAATGATTAATATTCATAACATGTAACCATATTATATATGTTTCCATTTATACTTACATATTTTCAATAATATATATATATATATATTCAATTCTGGATAGTTATATCAATTCCACGTGAACTTCTATACAAATATACAAGTATACCAATCATGAAAACCAAGCCAACAAACGCTCCAGAGCGACTCATTTATATATTATAACTCATACAATAGGCAATAAATGAACATAATAAATTTATAACAACTAAATTACATGTAGTTAGGGTTATAAATAAATAAATTAATAGATTTAATTTCATGATACATGATGTTAAGGTCAAACGAAAAACATGTTCATACATAAGGCAGGGGTTTCCTCATGTCACGTACATTTTTGTGAGATTTCCATTATTATTCAATTATTTCTAGTATGTGGTGCATATAAATTTTCATTTAATATATAATATATTTAATATATTTATCTTCATGGTATTGAATGATTATTTTTATAATTATTAACATTTTTTTCATACACATCGATTTATTACAATGTGGTAAGTGTTTTCCATCTCACTCTCGTTTTTTCGGAGATATTCCATATTCACCACAATTTATTTTTTATTGTGTATTTATACTACCAATCTCTTATAATATCATGAATATATTTATTTTAATGGTATTAAATGTATCATTTTGTGATTATCAGTTTTGTGGAATATGATTCTATTGATTACAAACTAGTAATGGATTCTACCCGAACCCCCATTTTTTCCTTCAGGTAACTCTTTATCTAAATTCACTCAAATGTAATGCATATATTTTTTTTATAATTATTAAAAAATAAATAAATAAGTTACAAATAAAATATCTAGATCATATTATCCTTATTTATGGTTGATATACATGTTTTAAAAAGGTTTTCTTCCCAATTCATCCCAATAAACAAACCTAATTAAAGGAAACTTCTCGAATTTTTACCCATTTTCATGTTTACTGTATAAAATATTTTAATCCATAACTTGTTTTTCTAAAATCAAATGTTTTATCATGAAAAACTATATCGGTTCATTTATGGTTATATGAAAACAAACATGACTCTTTTCATAAAAATATCTTTAATATTTTCCATAAACCAAAAAAAATGTTTTGTTGCTATAGTTTCTTACAAAAAAAATTAAATGATTTCACAACAATGGGATTGAATTTATTCCTAAAAAATAATTTTAACTTCCTTCCCTTTTTTCGGAGATATACTTGTTTAAAATATGATTTTATGAAAAATACACATGATTTTCAAAAATAAATCCTCTTTCTAACGTAAAAAAAGTATTTTTCACATCTAACTTTAACTATTATGAGATATATGCCATATTGACCACTTATTCCAAGCATGTGGTTTATGTACTAAATTTTGATATATCATATCAAGGGTCTTCGTATTCTCGTAGTGTTATAAATAATTATGATTTTAATGTATCAAGTGGTATGGGAATCTTTTAAATGTTTAAAGATTATTTACTCACAAAATTTTGAATGGAATCATTTAAAAATATCATCATCTTTGAAAACATAATTTTTTTAATATTGTACTTCATTGAGTTTCATCTATTATGATATCATATACCATATTTTGTTGAAGGCTTGATGATCTTTTTGACTTTGGATATTCTAATTTGATGCCATTCATGGGTTATAGTTGAAGTATGCACATTTTGTATACTAGTTTTTCAATATGATTGATTATGTTGTACATTTAAATAATTTTTCGTATGAGTTGTCTATTGGCATTAGTATGTGACAGGAGGGTTCTACTATTTTCCTTGATGCATCAGAAAGTCTCATGAGACATGCTATTCTATTTTTTTAACCATCTATGTATGGTCTTGTCATGAGGCCTTGAAAATATGGTTATGATGTCTATAAGTATGAATTAACTCATTATGAAACTCGTAATTGATATTTAATGTGATTATTATACTAGTATAATATCCATGGTTATGTTTTATTATATAATTATTCATCAATATTTTATTCCTACCATATCATGCTCAAGTGTATTTTTAACGGATGTGTTATTAGTTGTTCTCCTCTGATAGTGTTTACTTTTATGATAATTTACAATGTATTAATTACCCTTACAGAGCACTTGAGCTCACCAATTTTATATAATTCATTTTCCCAGGTTATGGAGAAGAAAAATTTAAATAATATTTAGAGGATTCAGTTTATTTCTTTTTATATTGTATAATGTCTTAATTTATTTTTCAAATGTATTATGGGTCTCATGAATGTTATCTTGTTTTCAATTATATTTAAACTAATCATCCCATCAGGATTTGGTTCTTTTTAATAATGAAAATTTAATAATATAATGAACTGAATCTTGGATTCTTCGTTCAGTGTGTTACATTTCCAGAAATAGTATGGTCGATGATGAGCCTTTCACATCTTCCATTATCTATTTTGTGTTTGCATTCCAAATTCTGGTATACACATTTAAACGAGTACCTATTAATGTTTAAAATGGAATTCATGTATAGAAAGATAATTTTTTGTCTTATTCACATCTATAAGGTTGAAAGTCATTTTTTAGGGAGATGATGGAAAAAATGAGAACCCAAAAATAAATTTTTTTTCCATTATAGGACATCCTAAGGAAACTAGGGGAAGCTACCTATACAACCCCTCAAAAAAGAAAGTGGATATCATTAGAAATGATTTATTTCATGAGTGGGAGCATATCCTAAAGAAGTATAGTTTGAGAAATCTTTATTTCAATTAATTTTTTGCGTGATATATATAATAGTCAATATAAGAACAAATTCCACATGTCCTAATAAATAAATTTGTTCTAAAAATAGAAATATTGTGTAAGAGTACTAGAGAGTTAAGTGAGAAAGATAGATATAGGTTATTAGTACCTAAATATTGTGGCATGTTATTGGTTGAAAATATTGGACCTCTCTAATAAATATAAGTAGTATAGAATTTAGAATCCTAAAAATGGAAGGAAATAGTGAATTCGAAAATCGAATCAATGTTTCGAAACCATTTTTGGGTTAGGTTGATATGCTAGTAGATGTAAAACCTATTGGGTGAAAAAAGGTATTAAAGAGAAATCTAGAAAATTAAGGTAATTTAGGTACCTATAACATAAGGCTAGTGGATAAATGGATTAAATAATATCAAGGAATTTAATAAAATTAAATATATTCTCTTATTAAAATTTTTAATCCATAAAAATTATAACTATTAAAGTGTCGTACCAAGACTATTAATTTTTTTAGTACATAAAATTATCTTTACCCAATAAGAAAATTTAAAAATATATAAACACAAACACACACATAGACACACACACACATATATATATATATATGATACTATCAGAAGGGTTTGTGACTCTAGGTGATTCCAAAAGGATATGCTTGTTATAGAGATACCTTTTTGGATTGATGAATGCATAAATGTAAAATAAAATTCAACATACAAATGATAAAATATATTTTTTAATTATGAATTAATTTGAGATATGAATTTAAAAACTATTTAATGGTATAATGCATTCATTATCCTAATTATATATATTTATGACATATTACTTATTAGGAATGATATACCAATTTTAATTTCTAGAAAGGAATATATAAACAAATAATTATCCATGAAATACATAGGTAACACATCCTATATTATAGGGATAAATATTATTCATGATATATCCAAAGTCATCAAGGACTATGTCAAGGTACATTAATTGAGTATATACTAAATAGATTTGGTTTGGAATCATCCAAGAGTGGATTGGTTCCAACATCACATGGTATAAATCATTCAATGAAAATTTATCCACATAAACAATATGGGAAAGGGATAATGAGTAAAATATCATATGATTTGAAAATTTGAATAATAATTTATGTCATTTTATATACTAGATGTCATATTTTACATTAATTGAGAATAGAAGCAAGATATTAAGCTGATTAAGGTGAAAAACAATGGTCTACTATTAAGGACATTCATAAATATATGAGAACGAAGGATATTTTCCTAGTAATGGAGTGGATGAGTAACAATTGATTAAGTGTAATATTTATTCTAGTTCTCAAATAGGCCATAATGATCAAATGTAACAATCAGGATATGTTTTTAGTCTCAACAGAGGAGTTGTGATATGGAAGAGATCAAAGAATATAGTTTTCATCGATTCCACATCAAATTATTTGTATATAGAGACTTGCTGGTAATCCAATGAATAAATTTTTATATGAAATCATTTATAGGAGATTGATTTAGTACCCAAAATTAAATAACATATCACATCATATATTGATAACACTACAATAGTAACTCTAGAAAAAATCCACAGTCACAACAAAAAATAATTTATATACACTTTTTGTATCTACATTTTAGGTATCTTTTGGATTGGTGAAGTTACAATAAGAATATTTTATATGGATGAAAACATAGTGGACATCCATGTGTAACAATAATGGTTGCACCATACGGTAGTATTGTATGTTACATTTTATGGCCACCGTGAGGGTTACAAAACATATGCCATCCCAGAAAGATAAAATATTAAGTATGTAAATCACCAAGATATCTAAATAGTTTTATTTATGTATTATATTTTTTATGTAATCTTATGTTTCCATAATAAAATTTTATGATACATTAAGGGTGAAAGGTATTTCTTGTGAAAATAATTTCATATTTGAATAAGTATTAATGGAATAACATTTTATTTCCTTATTTTTTTGTCCCATACTGATATTTTTGTGATCATCCCATGTTTCAAACTATTTTAAAAGGATAAAACATGTGTATGATAAAATAAGAATCAAATATTAATGTTTTTATGAATTCATGTTTTACTAAAAACTATTGTATTATGGATTAAATGGACACTATTTTAACTATTTCCATGTGCTATTCTTATGGGTTGTAATTTGTGTTTTATGACTTAATTATATATAAGTATATATTGAAAATATATTTGTGAATGAATGAAAATGAATTATATATTACATTACTAGATTATCAAATATTTAAATAAACTTGTTTACAAAAGGAGTGAATGTAAACTAATTTTTTTGCTTAAAATTAAATTTCTCTAAATATGGATTTCATAGAATTTTGATGCATTATTTTTAAAAAAAAATATCATCAAATGTTTTCATATTAATGTTCCAAAATTTAAAATATTTTTTGAATCATAATCTCTAAATTTTCTAATGAGGACACATTCAATGTTTGTCATAATGAATAATAAAAGTTGTAAAAAAAAATTTACCCTTATATGGGTGAAAATGGGTTTACTGGGGGGAGTGATTTACTAAGATTTAAGGGAAAAAATTAAACTTATTCATGTATAAATATTATTAGATAATTATTTCTGACTTTATATTATCATATATTCTAATTATTTTACATTTGGGGTCCTTCCACATGAAAATGAAATAATATTTTTTAATTTTGAAGTAATTTAATGTGTGACCCTCCCTTAGCTTATAAAAGAGAACCCATTATTCTTCTTTATTATAAATATTTGATCACCCTATATTAGATATAACTACCCAAAAAACATCTTAAATTCTATTCATTAATTTTATTTCTTTTTATATTACTCAATAACCATCCCCAAAAGGCTTATGGTGTATGGTGAATGTGGTCACTAAATAAGAGGTAAATGTTTTACCTGATTATTTGAAAGTTTATTTATTCTCATACTTCTTATAATTCAATTATGTCTATACTAAAACAATAAATATACATAATATACTGAAGTTTTATTACTTTTTTTACATATATTTTTATCCTCTTTTCCATCAAATAGTAAATGAAATTATATATTGAGTGTACGTGTGGACTTCCACCACCGTGAAGATATATGTATCATTTACACTAACTGTCTCACAACAATGAATTAAATGATGTATTATAAAAATATATAACATATTGATGACAAAATAATGATTCTGTAATGCTAAATTATTATATATCTTTCTTTAATTTTTTTATGGAAAACTAATTGTGTATCCATTCATATATTTAGACATCTATCTCCATGAATGATATAATTAATATTTCAATATATAACATTTACAGATGGATATAAATATGTATATAATTAATATATATGATATTTATATAATTATTAACATTTTTTAGATGATTAAAAAAGAATTAGTATCCAAGAACCATAAATAGTAAACTGTAAAATGCATAAAAATTAATGAGTTAACAACCAAGATGATATTGATAATGAGATATTGATAATGAATTGGTGTTACGATTTTACAAGTAAAAAATAATCTTGTACAATTATTGTTAATTGGGATTTGGTATAGACTTATAAGGAATTTACATTTATTATAAAGTAGGATAGGGTAAATCAAAACCATCTCAGACATGAGAAAAGTGTTTCTCATCTCAATTTTGATTCTATGAGACATATTCCATATCCCCTAATTATTTATTTATTTTTTTAATTTATGTACAATTTGATATGATATATATTGGATGTTTTTATATTTATGGTATTTAATGATTCATTTTATGTTATTAATTTCATTGGGGTTATGATTCAAATGTTACCAAAGTTAAATTGGTCTTATGTTACAATCTCAGTTTACACGAAGACTGATTATGGATTAATTTTTCCAGTGATTAAATTATTTGATCCATCAATATAAAATATTATTTATTTTATTATCTTTCAGAATAATGATTTTTTTTCAATGTTGTGAATTTTATTTTTTGTTATAATTATTACCGCACAAATGACTTTTATCGATGTTAGGAATTTTCTTTGTTTTTAATCTTACTTATCATGTTTCAATATATCATTTAAATTAAAATGTTTTTTTATAATATTCTATAGTGTTTTATATTTTTTTAAAGTTAGTGTAGAATAAAATTGGCATTTCTCTTAATACATGTTACAGTGATCATTCAACGATAATTTTACTTTTTTCAATATCCTTTCATGTTTCTTATGATTTAATATGGATACAATCCAATGTGACCATATTTATTATATATATTAATTATTTTTGAATAAGATGATGAAATATAGATGATATCAATTTTCATTTCCACATAATAAACTATAATGAATTGATATATGTTTTCATGATATTGTAGAATACATATGAATGGATTGTGTAACACCCCACGATTTCATAGTATGTAATCTCATTAAAGAAATTCAATAGCTTGCGCTACATGAAACACCAAGATCGAGCGCACCACAACTTAACAAACTAGCAATAAAAATAGTTATTAATAGTATTAATTGAATTTTCAATTTTATATACTCCATATAATTTTAAATTTCTTATTTTGTTTCAATTAGATATAATATAAGGATGAATTCTATCTTTCAGATAAAAGAATCAATTTAAAAAAAATGCAATTATACCGCTTATTTAATAGAGAAACCTTTTAAAAAACATATATGACAATTTTATATATTCAATTTAATGGAATTTAATTATTTTTTAGAATCATGACATAAAAATTTAGTTTGGATAAATTTTTGGTACTTTTCTTATAACTTTCATATTTTGATGATTAGTGAAAAATACTAAATTTTAATTGAAAACAACTATTTTAATAAAAATAATTTATAGTGATAAATTATGAATTTAAATAGTTTAAAATTATAATTAGATTATATTTATATAATTTAATTCAATTTTGGTCATTATAAGTAATTTCACATTTAAATTTGACATAAACACAGGTCAATCTTTTGATAGTTTTTTCTTTTTAAAAAAAAACCATTTTTGGTTTTGACAATGAGAATTAATTTTAAATTAATAAATGAAACTTCTATGTTTTGATTTTGGAAAATTAGACATCATTTTTAATTCATAATATCAAAATTAGCTTACGGTGAATATTTGGTATTTTTCTGGAAACTTTTGATTTTTGATTAATAGTGAGAAAACACTGCGTTATTGGTTAAAACCAAATTTTTATTTAAATAATTAGTTATATTATTGTAATTTATTTTAGGTCAAAATAGATACATAATACCTATATATTTTCAATGTAATTCATTGGATTCATTTTATAATATGTTTAGATATATAAAATTTTATCGAACATTTTACCGTCTTTTACCCACCTTCTAGGAGCATTTGCAATTTTGTATAAATGATAATTTTACCGCTTCTATGAGATGAATTTAAAAAATAAAAGAGACATGTTTAATATCAGAATTTAAACTGTTGTTCAATAAGATGAAAATATTTTTTGGGGAATTGTAACTTTTGACTTTTATTTACAACGGTTAAAAGTAAAAAGGGAAATTAAGGGTAAAAATGATATCATAATAACCATAACACATGTTCTAATTCTTTTGGATATTTATAATTAGACAAGAAAAACATTAGGAACAAAATATGATCCTCTTTGATCCACATGTATTATATTAAGAAATTTATTATTATTTTATTTAAAGAAGTCATAAAAGAGTTTAATTCAATGTTTAGTAACTAAAACATTTTTCATATAGGGTTATACATAATATAAATTAAATGATAAATATTAATTATGAATATAAAACTATTTCCTACATAATTATATTTTATTTATATTTTTTATACATTATATAATTTAAATTATTTTTGACTCAATGATGGCACAGTAATAACATTAATAATGAAACATTATAATAATTGATATTACCAATAACAAAATAAATAAAATTTTAGACTTTTGATTTATTTAAATAATTTTATAGTTTATTATGATATCTTATAATTTAACATATTAATTTATTTCAAAGTAATACAGTTATTAGGACTTTATGAAAAATCATTTATTAAATAATTTCAAAATTTACATAATTGAGTTTTCAAAAAAATTTCTATATTATTGGTTGATATAATATTCCTAAAAATATAATGTCAAGAAAAATGAACATAAAAATATTATATATGTAATTAAGTAACATATTGGGGTTCCTATGGATTCTTATTGTAACTTTATTAACAATATAATATCAAAATAGAAAAAGACAGGACAAATGTCAAACTATTTAACTAAGAGTTAAATATAAAAGATAAGGTTAATATGATGACCTCAACCTGTCTAAAACCTATTTGTTGAGAGTTTTTTGATCCCTCAACACCTTATAATATAAATAATTTATTTTGGAGCCATTATAAATAGAAAATTATTTTATTATAAAATAAAATTTCAAGCTTTTCCTAAAGGGACCCTCACCTCTCTTATAAAAGGGAAATTCCCCTTCTCTCAAGTTCACAACTTCATAGCCATTTTTCTCGTCCAAACCTTGCCCAAATATCCTCCCTACTTTCCTCCCTTAATCCTAGAGGCCTTCCTTTGGTCTGAAATCCATCCTCTGGATCCCTTTTGATCGAATCAAAAGGAAGAACCCGAAGAAGAGGTAAATATTTCATCACCTCTTTCAAGTTGTTTTCATCTTCCACATCATATTTCTTTGTTTACTCCAATATAAAATAGTAACCCAAGTATATTATATATACTATGATGTTATTATAAAAATTTTACAACCATATTCATTATTATATCCATCCTATTAATGAAAACGTCTCAATACGTGCATACGTAGGGATTACCGTCTGCAGGTCGTGGTGTAGTTTGTTATTCAAACACATCATTATTTTGATGGGTATAATAATGAGTATAATTGATATAAATAATAAATATAACAAGTTAATTATTCTATATATATGATATATCATCCAACTACATATAATTTCTCAATCAATATAATGATATTGTTTCCCGTGCATATGTATAGATTACCTTCTCCACGACGCGATAAGATTCATTTCCACGTTCATCATTCAATGATGATTATAAAATATATATCATAAATAAGTATTTAATATATTACATAATAAATATACTGGATATATATATATACATACATATATTTACTTACATATATCATATTCACTTAGTTCTGTTCAATACTATATGAAAACGGAAACAACATTTATGCGTACGTACACCCTACTGTCTCCATAAAAGTTGTTTTACATTTCATAAATATGTATATAATAAATATTTATATTCTAAATATATATGATATATAAATAATATTTTTTTTCTAGAAATATTTAAATCATTACCTAAGTGATACAATGAAGAGTATCAGGTTAAAACACACACGATAAAGAAAGGAATTATTACCTGAAATACTAATTTAACATGAAAATTATTATTAAATGGGTAGTATAACGTCCAAAATGAATCAGGTATGATATCATAAATATTAATATGGTTCTGTTATAATTTAATAACATACTATAGTCTTTATACAAGAGGTTAAAGGTACCCTTGACGAAAGAAAAGTTCAAAGCGAGGGTTAATTTCATAATCTATTTATTATTTGAGGTTCTTTTTATGCGAGTATCTAATGGGACATATTTATTATCCATGTACATGTTTCAAAAAATAGTTTTTAAAGGTATTTCTTTAAGTGTAATTTTTACTAAAACATCATTTTAAATGTTTTAATGGTTTACACTTCTAGACCTTTCTCATTAATGTTAATATATTCAGATTTTTTTATGGATTCATTTATAGGGACATGAATGTTTTAAAATGTTAATTCCTTTCAAAAGTTTCAATGTTTTATGAGACAATATGATTAAAAACTAGATTTTAAATAAATTCCTTTTTAAATTATGTTACACTTAAATTATTTCATGAAAAAGGGATACTTTCTCAAAGATTTTTACTAATCATTTTCAACAATGTCAACATCCATTATAGGATATTATTCTTGATTGAGGTTAATTTATTATGATACAAATCATCCATATTGCATTGAAGGTTTTGTGATATGTTTAACTGTGGATGAGTTATTTATATACCATTCATGGTTTATTGATAAATTATTGACATTTTGTGTGCTAGTTTTAATATGAATGTTAATGATTTGTTTAAACCTTTTAATATGAGGAATGAATTGGACTTAGTACGTGACATGTGGATCCCATTATAGATCCTTGATGCATCGGTAGGTCACATGAGGTAAACTAGTCTCTTGGCATAAGGCCTTAACAAAATCTTATTTGTAGTCTTGGAACTAGGCCTTGAGTATGTGGTTATGATGTCTGGAATTATGTGAAAGTGGCTATTGATATTGCATGTGATTATTCGACTAGTAGAATATCCATGCGAATATGTAAATTGCATCATTTTATTTTACTTTTTCCACATTATGATGAATTATAAGTGTAAAAAGAAATTTGTTTTAGTATAATACATTGCCTTAAATGTTTATACTTATTTATGAAAGTTTTCTCTATATTGTTATTCTTACTGAGCATCTGAGGTCACCCCTTTATATGATTTGTTTTTCCCAGGATGTGAATAAGTATTTTATGAATGATAAGCTCGGTTAAGCTAAGGGATTAATTGAGTTATCAAATGATCATTTCTGTTGTGTTTTATTTTCTAATGTGTAATGTAATGTTCATGTATGTAATCTATTTTACAAGACTGCTAAACTGATTGGTCTTTTAGGACTTGATTCCATGTAACCATGCTAATGTATTAAAATAATGCACCGACTCCCATAACTGTGGTCAGGGTGTTATGGTTTGTATCAGAGAAACTTTAGTAATATCCTTGGAACTAGATATAATTTATGGATTAGTATTGAAGAACTTTCTAGAATTTTGGTAATGTAGAGATTTTGTGAGTTTTCTAAGAAACACATCCCTGATGGGCCCGTAAGGGGCTCCACATCTCCGTCTCTCTCCCCTCGTCGCCGCCTCCTTCTGCCTAGGGTTTGTGCGGCGCCTTTCCTTCAGGTCGTGGCGGCGGTCTCTCGTTTGCAGTGGAGTCGGAGCCCTCTGGGATTGCGTGATGCGGACTCCGCCTCCTTTTCCTTCTCGCACAACGATTCCCTATCTCAGATATGGTTTCTTTGTTTGTGATGCTGGTCGACAGCTCCAGGATCTGCGGCTCGAGTGATGCCTCCTCTTCTCCAACCTGTGTTGGGCGTTTCGTCGCAACCCTGAGGTGCGGCTTGGATGGTGACGACGGGATCTTCTCTACAGCAACTCCGAGATCTGGTTTTGGTGATGTTTCTGGTTCCGTTCTTTCTGTCGTTTTGTTCATGAGGTGTTGGTGATGGTTTTGTGGTGGGTTGGTTGGTGATTACCAGTTGTTTTCTGGTCCGCGACACATTCGGTGGTGGGATGCGATCGATTGGAGGTTTCTTGTTCTGGTTTTGGTTTGTTGGTGTTAACTTGGGGAGCCGATGTTCAGTGAATGGTGTGTGGGTTGCGATTCTCCGGTTCTGAACTGGGATTATTGTCTCTGTTTTTGGTTAATTTTGTGGATCTTGGTGTTGTATTGACGCCAGAGGAGGTCTCACCGGTGACGATGGATGGTTATGTTGATGGGTGTGATGGTTGGGTGCGTATCGAGGGGGTGAGTGACTCGAGGAATTGAAAGGTGTGCGGTGACGGCGTGCGGATCGAGGAAAGCTGTATGGGTAATTGGTTTTGAAATTTGAATTTGTATTTGCACTGTATGATGCGGAGTGGTCTTTGGTTGCTGTGTCACGTTGTAAGGGGTACCGGCAACCCTTAAACCGGTTGTTTTTTCTCTTTTTTTCCTTTAATAAATTTGCGGGACCAGGCTTACGCCTGGTTCAGAATTTCCTGGTAAGAAACACATCCCTGACTGGAGACGTGTAGGTAGAGACGGCTCTGGCACAGATTTTCCTAGGGGTAAAACCCGAAAACACCGCTTTGATCTAGACTCGAAGGGGAACTGGTGCCCAACAATGGTTCTTACTACACTCTTGGATATGACACTCTAGAGGGATATGCTTACGATAATTCTTGTTTTATTTACAAACCATTATGAAGGGTTTATGAGTGTATACATCCTCAATGAAAAACATTTTATGATTATGGATTATATCCATGAACTGTCCAATTTATGTTAACTATTTTACATGTTTGGAATTATGAATTGCGATTCATAAACGAACCAAGTGTATGCCATTGTTTAGAAATGGCACCCAGTTGATGGAATGAGGCCTCCAACAATACACATTATCCAAAGAGTATGAAGGATCATTTCATTCATGGTATCAATCCAATAATTAGAAAAAATAGTCTCCCGCATATTATCATCATATGAAGAAATAATATCATGTGTTAATAAGATATGTAATTTTTTTTGAGTCTTATGGATTTAAAGGGAATTTTGAGAAGAAAAGGATGGTAGAGAGAAACAAGGATAAAGGGATTAAGGGAAAGAGGGATTTTACCATATGTAATAATTGTGGAAAGAATTACCTTGGTAAATTCATGATGGTAATGGGAGTTATTATAAGTTTGGAGAAAATGGACACCAATTACATGATTGAAAGGGTGAGAAAAAGGTTTCAAATGTACAATGCTTCATATGCAAGGATTTGAGACACTACATGAATCAATGTTCAAATCATCAATGTATATCCCAAATACTAATATTGGTTAATAATAAATTAATGATACTACAGAAGATGAAGATGAAAGATTAATAGGTCTTATGTTTTTATTAAGGTATTGTGTCATTTGATTAATGTATTAATGGTGTACGTGTTATAATAATTATAGTGTATATATCAATTGTACTGTAGTGCTATTTCAATAATGACTTTATATTAGTGGAACCAAGAAAATTGACTCAATAGAAAGATAAATTTCTTGGAAAATACATGGTTAAAGGAAAGAGAAAACATTAATATGGTCCTGATACAGAGGTATTAACTTTAGAATATGAGATAATTGATTTGGATAAATTATTTTAGATATTACATCCATCCGTGGTACTGGTTAATGGGTTGTTTTTTTCCATAATTTTTAGAGTTTACAACATTTCTGGATATAAGGTGTATATCCAGTATTATATAATGAATAAGGGAGCATGAAGGCAATCAATAGAGTTATATGATAATTTAGGGTGATACCATGTTTTAAAAGAATACATGATGAAGGTAGTCACTTATTATTACATGGAAAAAGGATCTTCATTGTGTTTACCTTCCTTATAAATTTTGGACCATATGTTTCAATAGAAGTATTTTGGATAAGTCTAATGGTTGGAATCGATTAAGTTTGACATTGGTTACTATTGTTAATTTTAAATCATTTCATGAGATTATTTTTGGATTTTCATGAAAAGGACAACCCGGAGTTCGGGTGACAACTCGTTACATCCGGAAAGGTCGTGAGACTTGATCCCGCAACCTAAAGGTGACAAGGGTGAATCACCTACCACTAGCCTATGTGATTTCCTATTCTGGGAACCGACTCACAATGGTTTGGGAACCGGCTCACAATGGTATTCTTGACTCAAGTGTTTTTAACAATCATTGTTTCTCGGAATCCGATTTTGACTTTTCTTGGTAGAAGTTTTTTAAAAAACCTTGGACTAAACCTTCTAGGATTACTCTCATTTGGCGCTTGGTGAACAATCATATCCCAACTAAGACTTTTCTCCAATCATTTGGAATTCCTCTCTATTCTAAATTCCCTCTTTGTCATCAACACCGAGAGGATATCAACCATCTATTTTTATCTTGTGCTGTGGCTTTTGCTATGTGGAATTTTAATGCTAACAACTTTTATTGCAGATGGACTTCTTCTGACAATATTCTCTTCCATCTAAAGCATTGTGTGGAGTTCGACTTCTCACCATAAGTCAAAATACTCTTACTATCTATTGTGGTGGAGCTCCTAAACATTATTTGGTATGAAAGAAATTCCATTATTCACAATAATCACTCGCCCAATATTATTGCAGGTTGTACGAGAATCTTGATTTCCATTAACGATGCTGCCTCGATCCATAAATCTAATTGGGACAACTCGATTGGCGACTTTGTGATCCTGCAACATCTAATGATTGAAGGCATTTTTCTCCAGCAAAAACGTTTTATTGAGGACTTCTAGAAAGCCCTGCTACCTGGATGGATCAAGATCAATGTGGATGGAGGTTCCAAAGGGAATACAGGCCCTGATGGTTGTGGAGAAATCTTCAGAGACATTAAAGGACACTGCCATGGTTTCTTCCCTTTCCCTGTTATTATGAATAAATTTTTTTAACCCAATTTATGATGTGGGTTTTCCACAAAGGTAATTTACTATTTTTAACCATTTATTATTGAAGAAAAATTTCAAATTCAGTGGACAAAATTTATTCAAGGATAGGATAATGTAGCACCCCAATATTTCATATTTTTTTATCTCAATAAAGTAATTCAATAGCTTGCGCTACACATAACTCCGAGATCGAGTGCAACACGACTTAACAAACATGACATTAAAAAATTAGTTACGAATAATATTAACTGAATTTTAAATTTTATAGACTCTATATAATTTTAAAATTCATATTTTGTGTCTCTTAGACATAATATACAGAAAATATGATTTTTCATATAAAAGAATTATTTTTAAAAAAAATTCAATTATACCGCTTATGTAATGGATAATCCTTTCAAATAAAAATATGTGAGACATTTATATACTTAATTTTATGGAATTGAATTCTTTTTTAGAATCGGTACATAAAAATTTATTTTTGAAAAATATTTGGGACTTTTTGGGAAACATTTATATTTTGATGAATAGTGAAAAATAATAAATTTTAATTGAAAACAACCTTTTCATTCCAAAACATTTATAGTGAGAAATTATGCATTTTATTGGTTTGTAAGTGTAATTATATTATATTTTTATCGTTTAATACAATTTTGGTCATTATACGTAATTTAACATTTTAATTTTACAAAAACACATGTCAATCTTTTGATAGTTTATACTTTTATAAAAAACTTGTTTTTTGGTTTTGGAAATGGGAATTAATTTTAAATTAATAAATGAATCTTCTATTATTTTTATTTATTAAAATATACTTCCATTTTAAATTCAGAATATCAAAATTATCTTTTTGTAAATTTTTGGTATTACATTGAAAACTTTTAGTTTTTGATTAATAATGAAAAAACAATGTGTTATTGGTTAAAAGAAACATTTTATTTAAATAATTAGTTATATTATTTTAATTTATTTTAGGTCAAAATAGATACATAATACCTATATACTTTCAACATAATTCATTGGAGTCATTCTATAATAAGTTTAAATATATAAAATTTTATCGAACATTTTACCGTCTTTTACCCACCTTCTAGGAGCATTTGCAAATTTGTATAAAACATAATTTTACCAATTTTGTGACTTGAATTTCAAAAATCAAAGTGCCATAGTTAATATTAGTAAGTAATATTTATTTCAATAAGATGAAAATAATTTTTGGTGAATTGTAACTTTTGTCTTTTATTTACCATAGTTAAAAGTAAATAGGGTAATGAAGGGTAAAATGATATCATAATTTCCCTACCCCGTGTATTAATTCAATTTTATAAGTATAATTCGACAAAAAAACCATAGTAATAAAATATGATCCTCTTTGGTCCACTTGTATTAGATTATGACATTTATTATTATTTTATTTAAAAAAGAGTTAAAAGAGTTAAATTCAATGTTTAATTACTAAACCATTTTTAATACAAGGTTATACATAATATAATTTCGAATATAAATATTAATTAGAAATATAAAAAAATTTCCTACATAATAATTTTATATTTACAATTTTTATACATTAAATAATTTAATTTATTTATAACACAATGATGATGCAGTAATTACCTTAATAATGAAATATTAGAATAATTAATATTAAAAATATCCAAATAAATGTAATTTGAGACTTTTGACGAATTAAAATAATTTTATAGGTTAATATGATATGTAAATATTAAAAATATTAATTTATTTCTATGTATTAATGTTTTTAGGACTTTAACAAAAATCATTTATTAAACTATGTCAAAATTGACGTAATTGGGTTTAAGAAAAACAATATTATTGGTTGATATAATATTTCTAAAACTATATCGTTCTTCCAAAAGACCTTAATAATATTTTATATGTCATTAATGAACTAATTAGGGTTCTATTTAATGTTATTGTATATTTATTAACCATTTAATATAAAAATACAAAGAGACGTGGTAAATGTCAAACTATTTAACTAAGAGGTAAATCAAAAAAATATGGTTAATATGATGAACTAAACATGTATAAAATATATTTTTAATGGTTTTCAACCCATCCCCACATTATCCTTTAAATAATTAATTTTGGATCCATTATAAACCAAAAATTATTTTATTATGAAACAATTTTTCATGCTTTTCCAAAAGTGACCCTCACCTCTCTTATAAATGGGAACTTTCCCTTCTCTCAAACTCACACATTCAATGCCATTTGTATCAGACAAACCCTACCAAAATATCCTACCAACATTCCTCCCTTCATCTTAGAGACCTTACTTTGGTCAGAAAGCCAACTTACAGATCCCTTTTGATCAAATCAAAAGGGTGAACCAGAAGAAGAGGTAAATATTTCATCACCTCTTTCATGTTCTTTTCTTCTTCCAATTCTTCTTTATTTGTTGTTTATATTCTAAAATAATAACTTCATTACATTAAATATACTTTGATGTTATTATAAAATTGTTACAATCATATTCATTATTCTATCCATCCTATAAATCACAATTTTTCCATACGTGTGTACTTATGGATTACCGTCTCCACGTCGTGGTGTAGTTTTTTATTCAAACGCATCATTGTTTTTATTGGTATAATAATGAGTATAAATGATATAAATATTAAATATAAAATTTTAATGATTATTTATAGATGATATATTATCCAATTATAGACAATTTCTCCATAAATATAATGATATTGTCGCTCGTGCGTACGTACGGATTACCACTTCCACAACGCAATGAGATTCATTTCCATGTTCACTATTAAACGATGATATTAAAATATATATAATTAATAAGAATTAAATATATGAAATAATAACTCTAATGATGAAATATATGTATATATATATATATTTAATTACATATATCTTATTCACTTAGTTCCATTCAGTAAGATATGAAAATGGAAACAGTGTTTATGCATACGTACAACCTACTGTCTCTATAAATGGTGTTTTCCATTTCATATATACGTCTATTATACATATTTATATTATAAATATTTATGATATATAAATCATGTTTTATATTCTGGAAGTATTTAAATAATGATCTAAATATCTCAATTAAGATTAACAAGTTAAAACACATACAATTAAGAAAATGATTATTACCCAAAATATTAATTTAACATGGAAATTATTATTAAATGGGTAGTATATAGTCATAAATGAATAATTTAGGATATAATAAATATTAAGATGGTTTTGGTATAATTTAATAACATACTAAGGTCTTTATACATGAGGTTAAACGTACCCTCGACTAAAGGAAAGTGCAAGGTAAGGGTTAATTTCACAATCTCTTTATTATATGAGGTTGTTTTTACATGAGTATCTACTAGAACATATTTATTGTCCATGTCCATGTTTCATAAAAGTGTTTCTAAAGGTATTATTTTTAAGGGACCATTTTATTAAAACATAATTTTAATTTTTTTAATTATTTATTAACTTAAACCTTTCTTATTAATGTTCTTGTTATCAAAATTGTTTTAAGGATTCATTTATAGGGACATGAATGATTTAAAAGGTTAATTCCTTTCAAAATTTTCAAACTGGTATGGAACTATTTTATTAAAAACTATATTTTAAATAAATTCCTTTATAAATTGTGTGACTTTTAAATAATTTCATGAAAAAGGGATATTTTTTCAAGGATTTTTATTGATCATTTTCAACTATGTCAACATCTTATTCGGGATATTATTCTTGATTGAGTTTGATTTATTATGATACAAATCCTCCATATTGTATTGAAGGTTTTGTGAAATGTTTGACTGTGGATATGTTATTTTTATACCATTAATGGTTTATAGATAAAATATTTACATTTCTTAAGATAGTTTTAATACGAATGATTATGTTATGTTTAAACCTTTTCATACGAAGAATGAATTAGACTTAGTAAGTGACAGGTGGATCCCACTATAGCTCCTAGTTGCATCAATATGTCTCATGAGAAAAACTAGTGTCTTGTCCCAAGGACTTGACAAAATCCTATTTTTATTATTCGCATAAGGCATGGAATATGTGGTTATGAAGTCTAGCATTATGAATTTCATCATTATGAATGTGGCTATTGATATTGCATGTGATTATTCGACTAGTGAAATATCTATTCTAATAAATAAATGGAATCATTTGATTTTACATTTTCCCTATTATACCAATGATTAAGTTTAAAAGGCTTTTGTATTAATCTGAAACATTGAATTAAATGTTTATTCTTATTTATAAAAGTTTCTGCTATATTTTATCCTTACTGAGCATCTGAGCTCACCCGTTTCTATTTTTTATTTTCCTAGGACGTGAAGAAGTATTTTATGATTGATAAGCAGGGTTATGATGAGGTATTAATGGTGTTCTCAAAGGATCATTTATGTTGTTTTTTATTTTATAATTTTTAATGTAATGTTAATGTATTTAATCTTTTTTCCAAGATATCTAAACTGATCGGTCATTTGGGACGTGATTCATTGAAATCAGGCCAATGAATTAACGTAATGCACTGACTCCCATAACTGGGGTTGGGGTGTTACAGATTTTGATTAAGTGATTGGCGGTTCTCTTAGATCCCTCCAAAATAGTTCTTAATGATGAATGAATATGAGATAAAAGGTTATATATAAGGTTATCCCAATCCAAAAATTGGGTGTGTGAGTGGGATTTATAAGATCAATAAGGGTACAAATGAGGTTATCTCAACCCCAAAGAAGGTACAATGATGGTTATCCCAAGCCTAACATATGACGAATGTATTGTTTGTAGCCTTGAAATATGATTTTTATAATTTTGATTATACCCCACTATTTTTATTTTACTCTTGAAATGTTTAAATACATATGGTATGATCTCATGATCATGATCTTTGATTCTTCTATGATTCATGTCTTATGAATGACCAAAGACTCATGAAATTATTATGAACTATAAATTATTGGGTACTATTTAAAAATATTTATCTTATATTCTCAAACCCTTATGACCATGTTAACATTAAATCTAATTATTTATTGATATCTCACATGTTTACCCCTACTAAGCTTATGTGCTCCCCCTTTCTTGTGTTTTCATTCCCCATTTTTTGAAAAAAGGTTTAACATAGGGTATTTTGAAGAAGTGTAGTATATGGGAAGAAAATCATGGTATATATCTAATATATTTTATAAAATAAGACGATTTTATATATAGTCTTCAAAGACACTAAAAATTTAAGGTTTTGGGTCGTACATTATTATGAGATTTATTTAATATTCATCTAAAATGATGTAATATTTGTGTATTAAATGCTTGTTTATCCTTAGTTTGTATCATAGTTGGGTGTAGTAATTTTTTAGATTACAATACGAAAACCTTCATGTGAACCCATAGGGTTAGATTATTTATTGGAGGACATACTATTTTATGATAAAGAAAAGAGAGTGGTTTTCCTTGAAAATAAGTTGATGTTGGGTATAATAATGAAGATATAGGAGTGGAACTGAAAAACATCTGTGTTACAACGTTGAAATGGGTGCATTGGGTATCGAATCAATTTTTATAAGTTTGCGTTGATTGGAAAAAATATTACAAATCTGGATAAAATCTCCTAGGCGATATGATTTGTTTAATTCACATTTTTTAGGTACCATTAAGAAATATATTGACAGAAAATGAAAAAACATTACATTGGTTAAACCTATGATTTTTTAGGTTGAAAATAATTTTTCTGGACTAATATATCCTATGAATTATTTTTTCATTAATGACCACTTTTATTAAAGATGCATTATAGTCTTTCTAACCATTATTTTATAGTTAAGGGACATAAGTTAGAACAATGAAGTTGAGGTGGTTAAAGGTACACTAGAAAATTGAATTATTCCAGTTTTTACAGGATATAATAATTACTTTATATTATTAAAAGACTATAAGAATGTTAATTCATATCACAAACAGTTAGATGAATAAATTGAATTGAAAAATCCAAATCGTATGATGATCACATCTAATGTTATTGATACTTCTCTGATTGATGTTTGTAGGAATGTTCTCCCGAAAAATAATATTATTCAACCTTTAGTTGGGTTTTATGTGATATTGGAAATATATTATCTATCTTTATATAGATATTATATCAATTTCCAAGAAATAGAAGCCACATTTCATTGTTGGAATCAACCTATGATCATTTATCAGTTCAAGGATAAATACGATATTTTAATGGATTTTACATCCATTTTATGGGTCCCTATTCCAATTAATATGTCGCATTTATATCAAATAGTGGGAAAGAAATTCAATTATATGGGTAATCAAATTTTTCAATTATATGCAGATGTATTTCTAGAAGACATGTACAGTCTCTCCTCAAATCATAAAGTTGATTTTTCAATATAACTTATACTAATTGATTCAAAAATTTCAAATAAACGTTATAGAATATACCTAATTTATTTTGAGAAATTAAAGAATAAACCCCATGAAAATATTTATAAAGGATTCATTCATCCAATTGCATCAATATGAGGTGAACTTATTATGTATGTTAGGAAGAAAGAGGAATCAATGGGGCTTTGAATTGATTATCTGGAATGTAACAATATCAAAATCAAGAATAATTTCCATCTACTCTATATTGATGGTTACATAGATAAACAATGAGGATATAATTTTTTTACTATATTTATCTTCGATTTATATATCATCAATTCATGGTAAAAACTGAGGATATACACATGAAAACATTTTAGATGAGTTATGAACACTATGAATATATCTTGATTCTATTTGGAAAAACTAATTACCCCACCATCTTCATGGTTTTAATGAATAGATTCTTAGAATTTTCTAGATTGTAACATTCATGGAAAATTTGTTAACTAATGAGGTTATATAAGTATATCCTTCTAAGATAGAATTCATTAAATATTGGACCATACCAACCATTATGACTATGATCCATAGTTTTCTAGAATTGTTTGGATATTATTGGTGTGTTATTAAGAATTTATAATTACTATCTTGTCTAGTCACTAAGTTGACATGAAATAGATTTATCTTCCAATACAATGAGTAATGCGAATAAAATTTTAAGGAGATGAAGACAAGGTTCGGCAGTGCACAAGTACACACAATACACTATAGTAGGAAAAAGTTTAACACCTCAATATTTTATGACATGTATCCTCTTATATAAATTTAATTCATTTTATATCTTAAATTACAGAAAAAATTATTTCCTATAGTATTATCATATAAAATCACATAGAATACAAAACCAATGTTATTAATGAATAATGAATGAAATTAGAGGTTTTTTCTCTAAATTAAGGTTTATATATTAATGATTTAGTAACTTGACCTTTGGAATTGTAATGTGAGCCTTATAAATATGAATTCAACAAATATAATAGTAACCTCATCTATGGAAGTATAAATAAAATTTAGGCATATTCTAAATTAAAATATGATATAATTATATCATAATATAAGTAAATAAAAATTTTGAAAATGATTAACTATTTGTTTGTATATTTATCAAACATAAATATTTAATTACAATTTCATAATTAATATAATAGTAGCACAATAGCAACAACATAAACTGTTGCAGCAGGATGTCACTATAGTGGCGGCATGGTACTGTAGTGGTAATAGGGTACTATAGCAGCGATATGGTACTGTGTGGTAATATTGAAGGTGGGTACTATAGTAGTACTTTTCACTGAATGGGATTTGGGCCAAATATTTGGGCATACGGGCCATGTAGTGGGATAAATTCCCAATGGGCCTTTGGGCTCTGTAATGGGTCTCCCTTTAACCAGTTAAAAGATGTATTTTCTTTGATTTAATAATAAATGACGCTTTGGCCCCAACATTTTAAAAATATAATCTTTTAAAAAAATTATTTTTAAAAATTAGAATCATAAATTAATATTATTTTATATTATTATGATAATATAATATTATGAGACCATAATTAATTATTCAAACTATTAAAAAATCAGTTATAATTTTAAATTTTTTATTTTCATGTAAATGAAAATTTTAATTAAATATTTAATTTCACATATTTAGAAAAAAATTCCATTAAATGGATTTTATTTTGAAATTCTACACATTAAAAAATAATTAGGGTGAATTGTTGGCATTTTTCAAAAATAATTGAATTTTTTATGAATATTGAAATATTTTAATTTACTACATAAGATAAATACATGAAATATTGAGTCATTGATGGTTTATGGCTGATGTAAGCAAGAAATATCAAAATATAATTCATTATTTTAATATATTTAGTGATAATTATCAATATATTGAATGTCTTGAGGGAAAATATTAAACAAATGAATAAAATAATGAGAAAACCCTAACCTCATCCACTATAAATACCACCCTCACCACCTCTTCTCCTAACACCTATTAATAATTAAATCATTTACAATTAGAACAAAATAGTATTCCCAATTCCCATACCAATTCCCAAGAGACTTTATCCTAACAAAAATACCATTCTCAAGACCCTTAAAGAGGTTCTCAAGGAGAAGAAATTGAAGAGATAAAATACACTTTCATTTTCCTTTATTTTCTTTTCAATTTCATATATTTTTTATCCTTCACTAACAAGTCTATACAAAAAATAATGATAACTACAATATCTTATATATGTAGAAATTTTATTTTGTTAGTAGAAAATCAATAATAAATCTTCTTATTTTATCGGTTTTAGTCTAAAAATAAAAATATCATTCGTGTTGTGTCTATTTACAACCACTGTGGAATATGCATTTTCATTTTACATTTTCTCCATCAAGGATAGTCCTAAAACATTTATTATGAATAAATTACCTTTTATTATACATATTATAAGTCTTATAATGGTTTATAACCTGTATATATACATAATATTAATTAATAAAACTAAAAAAGTTTGTGATAATAAAAAATTCACTAAAACAAACTAACCATCATCATTATTGTTTTATCTAATAAACCTTCATAATATATTGAAAGAAATTATATAAGAGAAAATTTGATATTGTATAAGTTCATTAAAAACATATAATTTCAAGTCAGGAGAATTAATCTCATTTTACATGAACTTCCATACTTGTATACAAATGAACCAATCATGAAAAACAAGGAAATGAACACTCCTGATTGACAGAGTTGAATATTATAACTCATAAAAAATTATATAAATGAATATAATAAAATTATAAGAAATAAAATAATTGTATAAGAGGTTATGAATTAAATTGTTAATGAATCTAATTTAATTATACATTAAATTAAATAAAAATGCAGAACAACTTCATACATAAGATAAGGGATTCTCCCTGAACCTCTATTTTTCCTTCAGGTTAAGCATTCTACATCATTACCCCAATATAATTTTTAAGTATTATTATTCACACATCCTAAAATCTATGTTTATTTTTCTAATATATTTTTCTATCTCAATTATTATTTCCTTGCTGGGAAATAAATGTATAATAAGGATTTCTTTTTAATGCCTCTTGATAAGAAAACTCGATTAATGAGAACTTCCCAATTTCTTAAACATATTCAAGTACCTTCCATAATATTTTTCACAAAACAAATATTTTTCAAAAATAATTTTTTTTCCGTGAAAAAAAATCTTTGTTCATTTATAGTTTTATATAAACAATTATTCACTTCTTTAATAAAGGTTCCTTAACAATTTCCATTATCTACACTAAAGAGGCTCATTTATAATGTTTCTTAAACACTAATTTTACATGTTTTCACTCTATTTAGACAAAAATTTCATGAAATATTTTTATTAACCACCATGAATCTACAATTATGATTTAAATACATTCATTCAAGGAATCAATTATGATATTCACTTTGGTTAGGACTCATTCGCCACTTATTCCTTATTTATGGTGTGTGTATACTTCTCTTTAATTTGTGATCACCATTCATCAAATGTTTCATTAAATGTTTATATTTATAGTATCATGGATATTATTATTGTATTATCGATGTAAATTTTTTACATTTCTTGTTTTTATTGTATGATGTTTTAATTGGGGAAATATTGAAGAATTTGTATCCTCCACACAATATAGTTATTCTCAAAATGTATATTTTTCATGAATTAAATCTATGAATGAATACTTTTTAGACATGAAGTAAAAGGTGGGGCTCATTTATAGATAGACCCTCATTGCATCGACATCTCTCATGATGTAAAATAGTTTGATACAAACCCATCATGTTGTTTCCATGTAGAATCTGATGGGTGTTTTCCCACCGACAGAAACCATCATGACGGTGTAATGGTTCATTTTCCAGATAAATTACATAAATTTATTAAAAATTCTCTTCAATCAGTATTAAGTTATTAAATCCCAATTAATTATCACTATGATAAAATATAAAGATGCATTTCAATTATTAGTTTATTGATGGAATGTGTTTTTAATCTATTAAACTTTCTATAACGCTTATGCCTTATTGTATTTGTTTCACTTATTATTTATTCTTTCATCCCTTTATGATAGTTTGAGCTTACCCTTTTATATTTTTCATTTCCAAGATTTTGAAGATGAAATATTTGAATAACAGGAAATAAGAAGTTTATTTTCTTTTTTATGTTAAAATTTTAGTTTACAATGTAATTAAGGAACCATTTACATATCTACTCTCTCAAAGACTACTAAACATGCCAATTATTAGTGATGTGATATCTTGTATCAATGAAATTTTCATTAAATTACCACTGAATCATAGATGTTGGGGCCTATGTTATTACCATTGGTTTTAGAGAATGTTTAGTAGAAACATTGGGAATTATATTTTAAATAAACATAAGAATTATAATAAATCCTTGTAGTGATTTTTTTGGCTTAATACTCATGATGATTATGAACCGACTTATTGAGTGACATTATTTAGTGATGGATCCTAATTAAAGTAAAAGAGTAAATACTCATTGAAAATGTTAGTATTTCCATACTATGAATGTCAACACATTTATTGCTTTATCTAAGCATATCACGTCCTTATTAGGAAAAAATATATAGGTTATATTAAATAAACATACTACACTGAAATTGCATCATTTCATGGAAAAAATGCATTATCTGTTAAGGGGAATACTAATCTAATGGTAGAAACGTAGGGGTTAAAATCATTTTTAAATATATTTCTTGCATTTGGATGCAATGAAAATGAAAATTTAGTACTAGAAATATATTTCATCAAGTAAGAGTCTGATCAATGATGGTATTTGGTCAATAATACTAAAGAGGAAGACAAAATATAATACATTAAATGAAGAACATTTAAAGAATATTTCTTCCACAAATATTTCCCATATGAGAAATGAACTGAAATAAAGAGAAATTTATTTGGCTTAAATCAAAGGGAATAAGTGAGAGTTTCAGATTATGATTCTACCTCCACAATACTATCAAAGAATATCATTTATTGCTTATTTGATTCAGATGACAAGTCTAATCGTTTATTTTATGTTCTTAAGCCAAGCCGCCAAAGGGATGCTAATTCTTAAACATTTTCATCATATGATGAAATAATATTATGTTCTATAAAAAAAGAAGGTATATTCTAGATATTATATATTAAATGGAAATCATTTGATGAAGTGGTGTTTTTTTAACCATGGAAATTGTAAATCATCAAAGAAGAAGAAAGTAATCAAGTAATTTCCTTAATGTGGAAATATTGGAAAGAATGATCATGGTAAATTCATTAAAGGAATGGGAGGTTTATATTTGTGCGGAGAAAAGGATTATATTGATAATTATTGTAAGGTTTTCAAAAAAATAAATGATGATCGATGATTTAATTGTATGGAATTTGAGAATTATTCAAATTATTATCCCAAGCATTAGGGGAATCTGCCACAGAAGAGGCCAACGGGAGATAGACAAGCTTATGAGATCACTATAGCTAAATTAGAAGTATTTAATGATGTTTTGGTAGGTACATTAATCCTATATTTCAATATATACAATGATTAATATGATTCTCGATCATTTAAGTCATTAACATCTATCTGATTTTCCATGAAAATTAGATATTTCCCTTTTTCTAAATATGAGAGTTGTAATTAAAAACCCCTCAGAGAAGTGTCATTGCAACAAAAATGTGTTATTTAGTTCCTATTATGGTATATAAACATTAGTTATATGTTGAAATTAACATCATACCATTTTTTGATTTTGATATAATCCTTGGAATGGACAGGATTTCGAAATATGATGTGAGAATTTATTACAAGAAGACTGAAATTATGATTTGTGGGGAATATATAAAACCCATTATCATTAGAGAAGAAACTTCATCATATTATTATTATCTAGATCTACCCCCAATATCTCTACTAAATTAAGTTCATAGGGAAGAAGATAAAACAATATATAGGGATGAGGAAAGTTATCATAAAATTAATGATGTACAAATTATGCAGGAATACATTTATGTTTTTCTAGAGGAATTACCCAGGCACCCCTAGAGTATGAAGTTGAATTTAATATTGATATAATACTTGATGCAATACCAATATCAAAGACTCATATAATGGAAGCTATATAATTAGTGGATATGATAAAAAAACTATAGAATTTGAGTAATAAGTGATTTATTCTCCCTAGCATTTCTGCAAGGGGATCCCATGTTCCCTTTGTAAATAAGAAAGATAGAACCTTGAGGCTATGCATTTAATATGGATAAATAGATTCTATTATAATAATGAACATGTATCCTCAATCCCGCATTTATGAATCGTTTTTTCAAATTGAAATATATCATAATTTGTCAAATATTGACCTTCGTTCTAGGTATCATCAGTTGTGAGTAATGAATGAATATATTCTGAATAGAATCTTCTAGATGAGGTATAGTCATTAGGAGTTCACAATAATTCAATTTAGACTGACTAATTCACCCAATGTTTTCATGGATCTAATTAATGGATTATTCAAGTAATATTTTCATGACGTTTTTGGTATTTATTGACGATATATTTGTGTACTAAAAATCTATGAGGACTAGGAGAACCACTTGATTATATTTTAGAGGCTCTTTTAATGAAAGTGTTATGTGGTAAATTTTGAATGTGTGATTTCTGGAATCATAAAATTTCTTATCTAGGATGTATTTTATCAAAATATTGAATCATAGTTGGTATTGTAAATAAAAATTAATTCCATGAGTGGCCTATGATAATGTACATAACTGAGGTACATAGATTCATTGGTTTAATAAGTTAATATAATAGTTTTTCATAATTTTTCCTATCTTTCTAACCCATTAACCAAGCTTACAAATAAAGGTGTCATGTTCATATAGGCAAAATAATGTGTAGAATTATTTGAATAATTAAAGATAATATTAGTCAATTATTTTTTTTGACTCTTCCATCAGTAAATGATGGGTTAGTTATATACAGTGATGTTTCAAGAAAGGATTTGGTTGTTTCCTAATGAGAAATGATAATTTTATTTCATATTCATCATGTAAGTTCTAGTAATATATAAAACATTATCCAACTCATGATATTAAGTTTACATCCATAATCATTTCTCTGAATATATGGAGACACTATCAGTATGGTGAAATATGACATATATATATAGATCAAAATATTTTAAAAAAAATATTTAGATAGAATGAATTCCATATAAGGAAATAGAAATGGATTTAATTACTAAAATATTGTGATTTCATAATACACTACCATAAATAAAATGATAATGAGGTTGCTGATGCATTATGTAAGAAATATAATAGAATTATAACCCAAATAGAAATTAATAATGACCATATATTCATAGATTTAATAAATAAGGATATTGGTATTGTTGAGGAAATAAAAACACCAATCCCTTTTTAAATGATTTCTATACCATCATTACTGTATAAGATAAATATATCTCAATCTGATAATGATAATTTTCAAAATAAAATTAAATTTATTAATGATGGAATATTAGATGACATTGTGTTTGAGGATGGAATTATGAAAATTTAAAAGAGGTTATGTGTTCTATCAATACCTGATCTAAAAAAGGGAAAAATTAAATGATTATCAATTATAAAATATCTCTATTCAAGATGGTAGTGTCAATATTTATTGTGGTCTGAAAGAATATTTTGGGTGGAGTAACCTGAAGTGAGAAATTGCGGACTATGTTTCACGGTGTCGATTTTTTCATCAAAAAATGGCTATGATATAGAATCCTAGAGGATTCATACAACATTTTATTATTGAAATGTTGAATTGGGAAGACATTATGTTAGGCATTGTTATCAGACTACCAAGGACACCTATATATAAAAATGAAGGGTGATTTTTGACCACCTTACAAAACTGTCACATTAACTTTCTATAAGAGAATATTAACCACATGAGAACCTAAAAAGACTCTATTTTATTGAAGTTGTAACAATTAATGGTGAACCTCTATATATTTTTTCTAATCTATATCCTCAATTTACATGAATATTATGGAATAGTCTTCAAATGGCTTGGGACACTAAACCGCATTTTTATACTACTTATCCCCATCAAACCGACAGACAGTCTGAAAGGAAAATTCAATCATTGGAAGAAATATTGAGATTATGATGCTTGAACTTAAAGGTATATGGAAATATTTTTTAGCTTTGGTGGAATTTTTTTACCATAATAGTTTCAATTCATGTATTCAAATTGCCCCATATGAAGTATTATATTGATAGATATGTCAAACTCCAACTTGTTGGGATGTAGTTGGTGATAGGAAACTTATTGGCCCAAAACATATTTAAAATTAAATGATAATAGTAAAGACTATTCAGGATCATATTAATGTATATAAAACTATTTAAAATAGTTATGATGATAACCAGAGAAAGGATTTAGATTTTCATTTGGGAGATTATGTCTTTTTAAAAGTATCTCTATAGTGGAGTCTCATCTAGATAGGTAAGAAATGAAAATTGAACTCTATGTACATCAAACCTTTTGAAATTTGGGAATGAATTGGTGTTGTAGAATACCTATTATAAATGCTACCATGTATCTCAAAAGATCATGATCTTTTACACATATCATTATTAAATATGTACATGCTAGACACATAACATGTACGAAACTATGAACAAATTTAATTGGAACATGGTTTGTCTTACTATGTAGAGCCTATTGTGAATCTTGTTATAAGGGAGAATGTATTGTTAATTTAGAAGAATATAATTATAAAGGTTCTTTGGAACCTAAATATGTTACAAAGAACAAAAACCCAGTTCGATTTAGATGGAAATATTCAAGAAAAAATTTGAGAGCAAATTTTATAAATCATGAACGATTATAACCCCTAAGATTCGATGGTATGTATCCATTTAAATAAATTCAATTCATTTTATATAATATAATTCACGAAAAAATAATTTTATACAGTATAAATAACATAAAATCACATAGTATATAGAAAAAATTCTAAATGAATAATGAATTTAATAAGAGGGGGTTTCTAGAAATTATAGAACATATATTAGTGAAATAGAAAACTAAATGATGGAATAGTAATTCAATCCATTGGAATTTTTTTAATCAAATACAATAGTAACATTAACAATGAAATTATAAATAAAATTTTGATTCTTATAAATGAAAATATGATATAATCATGTCATAGTATAAGTAAATAAATATTTTTAAAATGATAAATTAAGTGTTGGTATTTTCAAATAACATGAATGTTTATTTAAAATTTTATAATTAATATAATGATTTAAAATATAATATAATTTAATAAAATATAATCATAAATAAATATATATTTTTATTATTATTATAATATAATTTAATGATACCTTAATTAAATTATCAATGTGTTATCAAATAAGTTATAACTTAAGAATTGGTATTTTTCCACTGAATAATAATTTTAATAAAAAATTCAATTACTGATAAATATATAAATATATTCACAAAATTTAGTTCAATTTTTAATTATACATGTCAATAAATGGGTGGTTTGAATTTTATGGATTTTCCTAAAAAAATTTAATTTTTGATGAATAGTGAAATAAGATAATTTGTGGTATAAGCTAAATAAATGTGGCATTGAGTAACGAATGTTTTATAGATGATTTAAGCCCATAATATCGAATTATGAATAATTATTTTAATTTATTTATGTATAATCATCAAATAATTCATAGTCTTGAGGAATAAAAAAATCTAACAAATAAAATAATGAGAAAACACCCATCTCATCATGTATGAATACCACCCTCACCACCCATTATCCCCACAAATCGTAAACCTTGATGTTGTAAAATTATTTCCCTATCATCTTCCCAAGTCTCTTCCCCACCTTCAAAATCCTTTTTTTCTCACATGAATACCAATCCCAATCCCTATAATGATGTTCCCAAGGAGAATAAATTCAAGATGTAAAATCCTCTTTCATTTTAGATTATTTTCTTTTCAATTTCTTTTATTTTCTTATCCTCCACTCACCTCCTCTATCAAAACATCCCTGATCACTCCATTATATTATATATACATATATTTTTTTAATGGATAACCCATCATACATACCCTTATACTCTCCCTTTTATTCTAAAAATGAAAATATCACCTCTAACGTGCCAATCTACCACCATCATGGATGATGAATTTTAATTTTCCATTAATGCCTTAAAGGCTGGAAATAAAAAAATTATTTTCATTAAATAATATTTTATTAATCATATTATATGTAATATTATTATTTTTAACCAATAAATATACAAATAATTAATTTATAAAACAAAACATGTTAATGAAAATCAAATATTCACTAACATAAACTAACATTCATCATTAATGTTTTATATAATTTATAATTATCATATAAAAAAGATATATAAGTCCATTTAATATTTTTTAGTTCATTCATAATATATAATTTTAATTCTAGAGATCTAATCACATTTTACTTGAACTTCCATACAAGAATACAAGTGAACCAATCCGGAAAACCAAGGAAAATAACACTCTTGAATGAAAAAATTTAATATTATAACTCCTCAAAGAACCATAAATGATCTTAATAAATCCATACATAATAAAATAAATGTTTTATATATTATTAATTAAATTTTTATTGAATATAATTTCATTATCTAGGACATTAATTGAATGTGCATAATTCTTTTAGACATAAGGTAAGTGATTCTCCACAAACCTCCATTTTTCGTTTGGGTTACAAATTCTCTCTATTTACCCAAATGAAATTATTAATTTTTCTAATTTACTATTTTTTCGTAATGTGTGTATAATACAAATATATTTACTTTGCTCAATAATTCATTCCTTGATGGAAAATACATATTCTATAATGATTCCATTTCAATTCCTACTGATAAGTAAGCTCGATTAAAGAGAAATTCACAATTTCTTACCCATTTTCATATACCATGCGTAATATATTTTAATCTAAAAATATGTATCTATAAACTATCATTTTATCATGAAAACTTATATTTTATATTTTATATTTTATTCAAATAGTTTTTCTCTTTTCCGTTTTAAATTTTCGTTAATGTTTTTCTTATACCTCAGTAAAGGGGCTCATTTCAAAATTTTCTTAAACACTCCATTTACATGTTTTCACATCAGTTGGAATTTTTTTTGATTATATAAACCCATTTTAAACTATAAATGTACAATAATGATTTAAATCCATTATTTCATGGACTCTATTTTGATATTCCCTTTGGTTATACCTCATTCGCCACTTATTCCTTGATTTTGGTATATGTATACATCCTTTTCATTTGTGATCATCATTCATTGAAAATTTAGTTAAATATTTATATATATATTATCATAGATAAAATTATTTTATTATCCATGTTTTATTTTTAAATATGGTTTTTTCTTTCAATTTTTTTTAATTGGGAAACTATTTATGAATATGTATCCTCTACTCAATACAGACATTTTGATAATTCATATTGTTCATGAATTGAATCCATGTATGAATAATGATTTGGAATTGTAATGAAAAGTGTGGACTAGTTATAGATATCCCTTGGACGCATCGATGCGTCTAATGTGACTAAATAGTTTTGCAAAAACCCTTTTTTATTGTTTCTAAGAAGTATCAGATGGGTTTCTCCCTAGAAAATTAAATAATCTTGGTGGGATAAAAGTTCATGTACCTGGTACATGATTATCATTGGTTACTAACTATATTCATTTATCATTATTTTATTAATTTCCCTTATATTTTATGTTTGAAAAATTTTATGGATTCATTTTTCATTCTAATTTTTTTGATGGAAGGTGTTTTTTAATTATTTACCTTATTATAATGATTATTCATTATTGAATTTGATTCAGTTGTTATTGACTCATGAAACCCGTACTGGGAATTTTTTCTCAACATTTTATTTTATTTTATTTTCACGAGTTGTGATTATGAAATATTTCAATAAGTGATAATAAGTTCTTTATTTTATTTTGTTATGTTCTATTTTTAATTTCTAATGTAATAAAGGAACCATGTATATATTTAATATCTCCAAGAATACTAAATTTATTGATCATTTATGATGTGATCACTTGTATCTACACCAGTATAATAAAATGACCAATGGCTCTGGTATACTAGGGTTTGAGTTGTTACAAATAATTTTTAATTCATAGGGATGTACTAAATAATGGGTGAGGATGTGTTCTTAGGTTGAAAATTATGGTGATAACCTTTAGCTATATCTAATTAATAGGTAATGAGAAAAATTACCTAAAACACGTTTTAGAGTTATATGTTGTAATTTTTAAATTTAATATACAGTCATAATTGATAATATATTATAATCTGTCTATATATTACCACCTGATGATGTAGTAAAAGGTGGATGACCCTTTTTGTTGAAAAAAATCCTGAAATCATATCTATGTTGAGAACAAAAAATATCTAATATTTTTTATTTCAATGAATAAGCCAAGAACTTTTGAAGGAGGGATGGAAATATTATCTTCCTCAAATGAGTTGTTTAACCTAATATCTATGTGATTATTAATGTTTTTTAGAAATATTATATAGATCTATAAAATAATGTGTGATATGTTCATGAGTTCAACCTTGATTTTGATGGAATGATAATGTTTAAGAATAGATTTGTGTCCCTATTATAGCATAATTAAAAAAGATTAAGTTGGATGAATGTCATTGCTAATAATTCTCTATTCATCATAAAATTATGAAGACATATAGAGCTAGTAAACATCATTTTTTGGTGAGATATTATGGAATATGTATCTCCATTATTGAAATGACAACAATTTAAGGCTGATTAAAAGAATACCAATGGGGTGTTTATAATTTTACCCAACCCTCTATAGTAATGGAAAAGTGTCACCAGGGATTTCTTCATAACAATCCACATGTAAAGAAAAAAAATGAAAAATTAACTTATATTGAACATTAATGTCATTATTTATCTAATACGTCTCAAAACAATATTGTATAAACTGCTCAAAAAAAGGATATCCCAACAGTTTTAAACCACTGGGATAGGCTGGGAAAGCATTGGTAAATGTTATACCAATGGTTTTCTAAACCGTTGTGGGGTAAGGCATGAAGTTATCTCTATACCAAAGTTTACCGAGTAACCATTGGTATAGAGAAATAAAAAATATGATATCCCTATGGTTTAAAGAAAATTATTGTATTAGAGAATTACCAACTATTTGTAACCATTGGAAAATATTAAATCTAGAACCTAAACCAACTGTTTATAAAATATTGAAATATAGGTTTACCAATTGTTTTCTAATAATTTTCGGTATACATAATGTTGTAAATCTGCACCAATGGTTTGTGAACCATTGGTATAGTGTTTTACCAAAGGTTTAACTAAACTGTTGGTGTAGATGAATGTTTCCAGCTCTATACCAACACTTATGAACTGTTGGCATAGAGTGCTCCAAAATTCAACAATAGACTACCCTCTTGCCTCCCCTCGGCAATGTACAAAATTCAACAACCACCTCCTCCCCTCTTCCTCCCCCTTTGCAATATACATAATTCAACACCTGAAAATACAACTTAGACAATACAAAATTATTATAAAACAACTGAAAATACATACTTTAAAAAAACAATCATGCCCACAATACCATGCACAAAATTCAAAAAACACTCTTGGATACAATATACAGAATCACACTAAAAGAAAAACACAAACACTTGAAAATATCCAACACCCTTGGAACTATCTTCCTATAATTATGGGCTCTATCTCCTCCATTTATATCCTTTATATGATTTCTATAAATTGAAAGTGAACTAATTACTATTATGTTTGAACCTAAATGATGTGGGTTGTAACTGCATCGAGATCCACTTATCAAGTATTACTAAGTTGGGTAATAATAATCTAGTTCATTTCATTGAAATTTATCTTATTCATGTTTCATTTGTTGGTAGTGACTCAATGGTTCATCTTAAAACCAGGAATGAGTTTTTGGAGTGGAAAATTCACATGTGTTTTTCATTGATAATGTACGATGGAACTAAATAGAAATGGAAATTCCATTACAGTTATATAATCTTTTCCCATATAATGATTCCTATAGTGGAGAGTTCTGCGATTCATTAGGAGGAATCAGTTTTGGACACTATGGTGTGTTTATTTGAACTATTTCAGTGATTCTAGTATCATATTTGGGTGATAGTGAAAATTTGGTTCATCTTCTGGTGTTCATTATTAGGGTCATACTAAAATGTGTGATGGGAATTTTGAAAATATAAAGATTCATAGGTTTTCAATTTTTATTCAATCATGAACTATAGACCAATATTTATAAGTGATAATGATGTTGATCAAGAGTTATGATTCATGTGACACAAAAACATCTCAAGGGAGGTAGCCACTTTGGTGGGGACATAGTAATATCCCACTTCATTTCTATTTAATATTTCCTAGGTAAAATTGATGCTCACTTTTCTAAATAGTTTGTTTTGAGGACTAGAAATTAGAGTATTTTTTTTGATTGTTTGAGTATCCCCAAAATGGAGTTTCGGGATAGAGAAAAATGCTCAAGTTATAACCCATAGGTTCAGGAGTTCATTAGATGGGTATACATGGGACCATCATTTTTGAAATATGTTTTCATATTTCACTAACATCATGAATAGTGTATTTAATACATGATGTAGATTATTTTGGTGGCTTAAAATGTTTAAATATGTAAAGATAGTTTTAGTGATTAGAATTTTAATTTTGATGTTATAATGATATTAGTCATATCATAAAATAGGAAAAATTCTTTTTTATTAATTTAATAGAGCGCATTGGCCCTATGTTTCTTTGAGTGAATTGTATTCACCTATGAGGGATTATCTGGAGCCTCCCTCACTAATTTAACATTCAATTCAGAAAATTTTGGGCGTGATTCAGAAATTACAAAGGTAATGATATTCTCCACTCATCTATATTCACTATTATTTACCATTTGTTTCTGATTTTCTGTGTTTCTGTTTTAGGTATTTTTTATGATTCTCCTATGTATCAATGAATGAAAAAATTATGGTGTTTTCACACATCCTAGATAGAGGATAAAATGATATGAGATCTGTATGATATCAAAAATCATTTTGGTGAATGCATGTTACCTAGTTTAACACTTTTAGAATTTACAAATAATTTAATTAGATTGGACAATGTCTTCTTTTCTACTGATAGGTGGTTTCCCTAGATAAAATTTAGGATCATTCTACAAACCATTAATAGATTGTTTGTCGTAGTTTTATCTATGAATCGGAAAATAGTAATTCATTCTAAAATTAATCCATTTTACATATAATGTGAGTTTCCTTGTAAACAATTAATTTACAATAATTTATTTATAATGAATTAATTTGGATAACTTGGGAATGAATAGGTCCCCTTGGTTATTGATGGTGACCCAATAGACATGGGTGACATGGAAAAATTGATGTTATTTTCTGGGATGGGTGTTGTATTTATTTGATTTGTGGAAGGTCTTACCATTATCCCACCCCCTCCCCACCTGCACACCCCCCTAACCACCTACACCCCCCACACCACCTATAAACTCCCCTCCCCCTCCCCACCTACATATCCCCCATCCATTCCCCACCCACAATAACCTCCCCCTTAATATACCACCAACCGGCATATCCCCCCCCCCCCAATTGTGCACCCCCCTCACCTGCAAATCCCCCCACCCATGTGCACAACCCCCACTCTCCTCCTCACACCCAATTTCTTCCCTTGCATAGTCCCATCCCCCATACACACACCCTCCCCCACATATCACTGCCCCCAACACACCTGCACCCCCCCTCCCCACCTTCACACCCTCACTCCCCACCTCACCCCTAGTCGCCTCCCCATACATAGAACCCTCCCCCTTGCACTCCCCTTCCCCACCTACACATCCCCCCTGGATAGCCCACCTCCCCCTTTCACCCCCTCCCCCACCTACACACCCCCACCTGTACACCCCTCCCCACCTTCAGACACCCTCCCCACCGACACAACCCACCCCACCCCCTCCCCACCTGCCTATGAAATTTAAAAAATCCCAAACCCACTAACATTAATAAATAACTATGTTATTTTATATAATGAAAATACCAAAGTTACTAAAATTTTATAGGATGGAGCCTTCATTATATCAAAACATTCATTTTGAAATGAAAATATTAATATCAGATAAGAGTCATTAAATTCAAAACAAAACTCCCAAACATCATTATAAACCATTATATAATGAAACCAAACAAAAAACACATGTGTAAATCATAAAAAGCTGGAACCAATATTTCCTAATGTATTAAACATATACACAAAATATAGTTAATATTCAATACAATAATAAATGGGGAAAATGTGAAAGTCCATTTGGATAACTCCTCATATCATTCTTTCTCCATTAAATCCTCTATGATTAAGGTTGATTTTAGTGGTGTGAATATTGAATTTTTAGGCACGATACCTCCCTACCTCCCTCAATTTAAATCTCCCTCATCATCCCTTTGATTCAGTGGTTGTGGATTTAGTAACTATATAAACATTCCACTATAACATAGTGAAATAAGTAAAAGATGATGGGGGTTTTTTGTAGAATGATAGTGAAAGCATGAAAGTAATGAATACACAATGTTTATTAATTATTTAGATATATTAAACACCTCAAGTGACATATATTGGGTTGAATGTGATGATATCATTACTCTATCTGTAGGTTCAAAGGATTTCATTAGATAATTTATAAACATATGGATGTATTTTCATGTGAATGGACTAGGGAACAAGGGAATAGTGGTGAGTAAGGATCCTTGTATGACCTTCTATACATTGGGAATATTTTACCATGATGTAAAATATATGATTATCTCGATGGATGGGATTTCTTGATTGCAATGTAAAACATTGATTTAAGATACCAAATGGATTAAAAAATCTAACCTAATGGGGTTATAAATATTGTGAGGTGAAATGATATATATTTAAATCCATTGATACAATTACGTGTGAGGTATTTTGGTGATGTGACCTACATGAGGGTGACATATAAAAAAATAATTTATGATTAAGGTCTTAGGAGGAAAATATAGAATCATGAGGGCTAGTTTTCCTTGAGGGAAATGTGATAGTTAATAGGTTTAAATTTAATGATTGACAAATTAGTGGTAAGGTTATGTAGTGATTCCTAGAGTGTCATACTATGTGATAAAGTTACGATTAAAATAGAAACTGTTATGGTAGTAATTACGAAATCTAGATAAATGATATATTTGGCTACATGAAATTCATATTTATTGTAAATTATTACATGAATCTGGAAAATTATATATTTTACTAAAATTCAATCATAACCTCTCCAGAATATGTCCATCCAACCTCAAAAACACCTTCTAGGATCAATAAACAATATACCCTGATGTGTTCATGCAAACAAGATCGAGAAGATTCATAATTTATCAGCAAATCAAAATATTTTTGGTAAAAAATACAAAAACACAAAGTATTGAGTACAAAATGATCTATGGATGAGATTTGATAAAAAATGGTGTTTGATACTGTCAAGCATCAAAATACAATGAATCAGAGAAAGATGACTAAGATGTGGTATAATGAAAATGAATAATCTCTTGTTTTTCAACCAAGAGTTTGTGTGTACTTAAAAGAGAATTGTGAAATATCTTTATTCCCATGTAAAAAAGAAAATTCATAGAAGTTATACCTCCATATCATGTCATGTTTTATTATTTATAGATAAAGAAATAATGATAATGTGACCTACCTAATCACGCATATATTCAGTCACATTTAATCATAATATATCAAATGTCAGTAATATTAGTAATAAATGTAATAGATCAATCCGTCCCTCATCATTATCATTATCATCATAGTCATTATTAGCCTCATCCTCATCCTCATCCCTATCCGCATCATTTTCCCTTCCATCATCCCGAACCTCATCTTCTTTCTCCTTTTATCCATCCTCCTCACCCCCATCCTCCTCCTTAGCCGCCTCCTCACCATCGTCCTCGGCAACATCCTTGTCTTCAACCTCTTCCTTTCCATCATGTTTGTGCATGACCTCTTCCTTGCTAAGAACTATATCATCTTGAACACCACTAGAACTACCACGGTCTTCACTAAATATTGAATCAATTGATGAAATATATTCATTTCAAGAGTTTTTGTCCTCTAGAAGAAGTTCTGACCATAAAAGATTCATCAGTTTCATAAATTCAGTGTTTTCCCTAGATGACCATTATTCCACTTGTCTGGTTCTTTTTTCGTCCACTATTCTTGTTCACTAACCCATTCCAACATGGTAGAACTACAACTAGTACCTAAAGAAAGAAAATACTTCGTCCGAACTATACTCTTCCAAGGTCGGCAGTTTACTCTACCAGGGATCTAATCTCCCAACACCTGATGTATGTAATCATTTAGCCCAGAATTTTCAGGCTACTAGGAATCAAGGTCCTCTAAATAAGCCTGTTAGAAATATAAATATATTATTATGTAAAAAAATATATAATAAAATTTTAAATCATCAATGTAAAACTTATAATCTTCTATTTCATTGGTTCGTTAACCGTACTTCCATCGTTTTTCCTTCTAATCAAGAGAAATTGTTTTCTGCGAGGTACACATCCTTCAATATTCAACTCTTGCCTCAACAATCACGATTAATGTAGGAAACCCTAATTAAAAATAGTTTACTCATAAATAATTTCATAACGAAAGTTATATGAAAACATTGGAAACAAAATAATTAATGGAAGAAACAATAGAATGTGCATGTACTAATGAAAAATTATAAACAACTGTCATACCTGCTTCCTCTCATGACCTAACATTGTAGTAAGTCCCAATGTATAGTGGTATATTTTATCATCAATGTTTTTTTTATTTTTTCTGGGTGATTCATAAATAAAATTAAATGATAAAAAATATATTTTTAATAGAAAACCTGAAAATTTTAATTTAAATACCTCAAATTTGATTAATACCTTAATCATAATAGTCATCTAATGAGTAATAATTTTATGATTGTGTTCTATCAGACAATAATCCATAACAGGTACCTCCCCAAACTTTGCTCCAACACTATAATGTCATCCAATATATAACCTATGCTTATAGGTTCACCAATGATCACATAAATCCTTTAGACATGCTGAATGTGCACCCTAAACATCCGAGAAATTTAATAGTAGCTGACACCAAAATATTAATTCAAATAAATTAAAAAACAATATATTACATTAAATAAAACATATATTGTTACCTATATCTATGACCATGAATAATCATTAACTTTTCTTGGAAACTGTCTCCATGAGAGTGGGCCTATGGGAATGATGTTAGATTATTTAGCAAGCATCTCCAAAAAACTCTGACATTATTACCATATTTTTTCAATCATTTGATTCTCTTACATGTCATCCACCATCAACTACATGTAGTTTTTCCACACCGCACCCATCCGTGTATGCCCCCTCCTATTAAGAGATGTGACTGTTATGAATGAAAAACAAATATTACATAAATACATGTTATAATGAATTTAAATAATGGTATTTAAAATATTTAGGGTTCTATAAATATACCAGCGAAGGTTTAATAAATGGGCTCCACTGGATCCATAGAAACTAAAGTAACACCTTGTACAGGTGGAATGGGTCCCATTGTATGCTCTGTAGACTAAGACTATAGAGGAGCTAGAGTTAAAGAATATGGAATATATGATCTCATAGAGAAGGTAGTAGAAGTAAAATATGAGTGTATGGATGGATGGCCAAGTTTAACATATAGATGAGTAGTGGGAATCATCATCATATTTGGTATAAAAGGATGAGGAGGCTTAAATGAAAAGGGTGGTAAAAACATGGGATGCCTAAATATCTCTATTGTCCCTAAAAAACACTTGGATCAGAATGTGGGATAGATGGTATGTCAGTGTGAGGGGTGGGGTCTAATTGGGTACACTGACTTGATTTTCACTCTCTCGTACCACCCTCCCCCATACCACTGGAAAGGGTAATGGGACCACTACTAGGATGCTCATCAAATAATTGTTTCCTCAGTGGTGGAACATGCAAAAAAATTTAAAACAAAATTAATCACATGACATTAATTTTTATTTAAATATATATATTTGAAATAAAATACTCACAATAGGAACTAGTGGATGAACTCCCATATCATTCATGTTACTATTGTTGTTCCTCGCCCTATTTTCATCGTATCTCATCAATATTTGTTTCCTGCATTTAAAAACAAATATGGAAGTAATTATAAAATGATAAAAAATGTGTAACCCAAAAACAAAAATATATGAGAGGGTATAGGGGTATTCATGGGTTTTTGTGGTCAAGTAGCAATGGTCAATAAAGCATTGAAATGTTAAAGGGTGGGTCATAGAGTTATACTATTGTTATTCCTTGTCTATAAAAGATTTGAAATGTTCACCTCATTAGAAATGTTGGTTTCATAGGTTTAACTATAGTACAAGTCAGATAATTTTTTTTTTGAAATCAATATTAAATCAATTTGAATAGTACCAACCATAACATCCCAAACTAAGATAAACTAAAAAAATTGATAACATGGTTGGATGAAACTATATATTTCCCACAAAAACATTGGGTTCACAGTCAACTATAAAAAATTTTCTATTACACTCTTCATTAGTAATAAATGGATGGGATCTAATTGTAGTAGGAATGGTTTCAATTCCATCAATAGCATCATAAAGAACATGTCTTGGAATTACTTCAATAATGACACCACATTAAATTCAATTAAGATCTATGACATAAAAACCTATTTTTTCATTGATCCTAATACATATGGTTCATCACTAGAATTATTGTGAGTCATATCACTAACTCAAAATCCACAATCAATAGTAGTTGTGCCCTACATCATCTTCAAATCAGACCATTGACATTTCATCATCGTGAAACAACCATGAGAGTAATAATGATATCATATGTAATGTCCCAGATCAGGGTACCACTCAACGAGTGCCCTGAACCTGGTTGGTCACATGACCTCAACCACATTTCCCTAAATTCCAGAGGACACCGACTAGCACCGAGGGCCAAGGACTGATAGTGGGGAAACAATGCACTCATTTGTAAAAGTGTAGCGCAGTGGAATAAAATACATAAACAAACAATTGCGAAAACAGTAAACAATACCAATGCTAAAAAGGACACAACAGTGAAGTAAAAAAATGAACAAGAGTAATATATAATGATGAAATATGTCTCTAATTCTATGAATGTAGTCAAAACAGGATACACTTCAAACTAAAATAATACAATACAAGGGCCAAATACAGAAATGTAAAATAAAACAACATAGTAGGAACTCAGCGGCATCGCAAACCTAAGCTCGGTCACATGCTCTCCTAATCTGCTGCAACAATCAAGTACCTGTATAGGGACTCTTTCCCTTATCAACACCTACAGCAATATAATCGGTTTGTGGTGAATACATGACCCAAACAGGGTGTGAGAAATAAATCCCAATAGGCATCCACTAAAGGCCTATGCCCAACTGATATCGAAAATGTGCAACAACAGTGTGCAATAATAAACTGTTGTAAACTAGGAAGTACTAAAAAGCAACTATCTCTACCAGTTCGTTGACATTTCATTTATTAACAATTAAATTTAAGAAATCACCATAGTGAATGTTCTAATTAAACAGTGACCTCAGACATTCAAATCTTTACCCTCAGGCAAGCAGAAATGAAACCCTCAGGTAACTTCCCATAGGAATAATGAATATTACCCTCGGGAGTACAAGATAATAACCTCAGGAATGGAATAAACTGCACACATGCCTAAGAAAATTTACCCTCAGGTGAACCAAAACTCCCCACATGCTAAGAAAAACAATTCCCTTAGGTCAAATAGAACTCTTCCCTTAGGTACAAGTAACCGGGCTGAACCCAACGCATAAATAAGAAGTTTATATAAATTTTCTCTCAAGAGAACGCATAACATATTATAATCATGACATACCCTCGTGCATCCTGTCCAAATGGATAAACAGAGGAACGCACCCCTGGGGTGGTCCTAGATCTAAGCAGTGATCCAAAAAAATAGTTTTAACTTATCATTAGATTATCTATGCAATTATAGATATCTTTCATAAAATGCCTAATCCATACAACACCCCAGCCATGTGTTCATAGAACAACGATACACAAATTCAACTCAACAGTTGGAAATAAACATTAGACCACCTACCTCGATCTCACCTGATCGATATACATGAACAAAGCCTCTTGTAACACCCAAGAATGACATAGATCTGTGATGAAAATTTATTCATTAAAAAATAAATAACTTAACCTTGAGAAATAATTCATAAGAACGTCTTAAGGAGAAGGAAGATCTAACCCACATGGATCAAACAAGATCAACGACCGATGAAACTGATTCTCGACGTGTGATCGGGAGCCCCTCCAAGCTTCAGCCTCTCCTCCTGATCTCCAAACGCGTCCAATGCCTCCTCTACCGAATGAGGAAGCTAATGCTAGTTTTAAACAAAAAAAACTATACGACATGTACACTCAAGTACATGTCATGTACTTTTCATCATTTAATTGTTCCTCTAGAGGATACTTTTAACCACCACATTGTTCATCTGTCGACAAGAGTACAAGACGTGTATTCCTGATTACACGGCGTGTACTGTCGCTCTGATGGCGGCTGCTTCCACTACCATACTATTCACATGTCGACTGATTACACGGTGTGTAAATACCAAGTACACAACATGTAGTCAGTTTTTACACCTTTAATTGTCGACAAGCCTACACACCTTCTGTACTCATCCCATAATGACAAAGTACACAACGTGTTGAAAAGTACATGGTGTGTACCCATAAAATTTGGGATTTTCCCCACATTTCCTATTTTCTCAAAAACACTAAAATAAAAAGGAAAAGAAGAAACTCGTACCTCAAGAATAAGAACTGAGTTCTTACAAACCCCCCCCCCCCCCCCTTAATGAAATTTGACTCTAAATTTACCTTCCAAGGGTGGTGAAGATAAAGCACAGAACAACTCTATCCAATGAGCACGTACGTCAGTCTCCTACTCCCTGGTTTCATCCTGCACTTGTCCATGATGCCATATCACCCATACAAGAGGAACTGACCGGCCTCAGAGAACCTTCATTCTCCTATCAACAATACGAATTGGATTCTCCTCAAAAGATTCATCGGCTTGAAGCTCAACCTCCTCGGGATGAAAGGCGTTAGATGAGTCTGAGTGATAACTACGCAACTGAGATACATGGAAGAAGTCGTGCATGGCCTGGTACCTCTGTGGTAACTGAAACCGATAGAAAACTGGCCCAACTTCCTCCATATTATCAAATAACCCCACATACCTCGGTGAATGTTTACGCTGTCTCCAGATCTGCCTGTGTCCCAACCTCGGTAAAACACACAAGAAAACCTAATCCCTGACCACGAACTCTAAGGGTCATCTATGGTTATTATCATAAGATTTCTAATGATACTGTGCGATAGAAATCTATTTCTGAATCAACTAGACCTACTCTGAAGTCTCCTGCACAAGGCGTCGTCCCAGTAAAGCTGCCTCACCTTCCTCCAACCATCCCAAGGGTGATCAGCATGGCCTACCATATAGAGCCTCGTAAGGTGCCATCTCAATAGTTTCATGAAAACTAATATTGTAGCAAACTCTTCCAGGGGTATATTTTTTTACCAAAGATCCCCCAAAGTCTAGGATGCATGCACACTGCGTGTCCTCTAACACCAGTATCGTATGCTCTGACTGGCCATCAGTCTGAGGGTGGTAAGCTGTGATCAGAAGCACCTGTGTACCCAGTGCCCTCTGAAAAATCGTCCAAAAATGACACATAAAATGGGAATCCCTATCTGAAACTATATAATTAGGAACCCCATGAAGACATACTACCTCTCATATATACAACTTCCTGAGCTCATCATCACCGAAGGTCTCCTTGATCGTCAAAAATTCAGACACCTTCGTATGTCTGTCCACAACAACCCACACAACATCACTTCCGTGAGGTGACCTCAGAAACCCAGTCACAAAATCCCTCTGACATCATCCAATTTTCACTCTGGAATGGGTAACTGCTATAATAGTTTAGATGGCCTCTGATTCTCTGCCTTCACCTACTGACATGTAGAACATATTTAATCAAAACCAGCTATATCCCATTTCTTACCCGGCCAAAAATATTGACATCTCAAGTCATGGTACATTTTGGTATCTCTGGGATGCAGTACCCAAGATGAAGAATGAAACTCCCACATCATCTCCTCACGTATATCACCTGGAATCTACACTCGTCTACGGACACACAGTTTGTCGTCATTGCCTATCGTCCAATAAAGAGGAGGGTCCAAACTTTTCACAAACTCCCATAGAACTAGGCCTTCCAAATCTAATAGTTTTCCCATCTTCACTCTATCCAAGAGGGTAGAATTCACAGTTGAGGAAGAAAGATATGTTTTCCCCTAACTATCGTGCACCTCCAAATGCATCTTAGAGAACAAATCCATGAGCTTCCACTCAAAACTAGCCTCCTGCATTAACTATAACTGAGTAATCCTACTCAGTGCATCAGAAACTATGTTACCCTTACTAGGTGTATAGGTAAACTCAAAGTTGTAGGACTGAAGGTATTCAACCCTTCTTCACTATCTCGGATTCAGGTCACGCTTGGTAAAGATGTACTTGAGACATCTGTGGCCCATAAACACCACAAAATGTTCTCCCAAGAGATAATGTCTCCAACAGTGCAACCCATTAACAAATGCAGCCAACTAGAGATCATGTGTTGTGTAATTCCTCTCATATTACCTCAAATTTCAAGACCCATACCTAACTAGTCAATCTCTCTACATCAACACTGCTCTCATCCCCATACCTAATGCATCATACTAAACAGTATAGATATTCCCTTGCTCTAGAAGTATCAAGACTGGTGTCGATGTCAACCTTCCCTTCAACTCTTGAAAGGATATCTCGCATGATTCTGACCAAATGAACTCCATACCATTTTTAGTCAAACCCGTCAACGACGCTGCTATGCGGGAGATGTCCTGTATAAAGCGCCTTTAGTAACCAGCAAACCCCATGAATCTTCGTATATCAAACACGTTCTTAGGATGATCCCTAGAAACTACTAATCTCACCTTTTATGGGTCAAACACAACTCGCGACTCTGAGATGATATGATGCAGGAAGTGTATTTGGTCCATCAAAAAGTGGCACTTTGAGAGCATAAAATATAGCTGATTCTCTCTCAGTGAAATCAAAACGATCTCAAGATGTGTGGCATGGTCGTTTCATGTGTTAGAGTAAACGAAGATATCGTCCATGAAGACTACCAAAAAATAATCCAGATAAAGGTGGAACACCGAAATCATCAGATCCATGAAAACTGCTGGCACATTCGTGAGTCCGAACGACATGACCAAGTACTCGTATAGTCCATATCTACTCCGAAAAGTTGTAAACGGTATGTCTGATGGCCTAATGCGTAACTGATGATACCAGATCTCAAGTAAATCTTTGAGAACATTCATGCTCCCAGAATTTGATCAAAAAGATCATCAATCCTTGGCAAGGGATATCAGTTCTTGACCGTCAACCGGTTCAGCTTCTGATACCGTCCACATTTTTTGCAAACAAGACAGGAGAAACCCAAGAAGAAGTACTAGGTCAGATGAAACTCTTTTCCTGAAACTCCTCCAACTGATTTTTGAGCTCCTAAAACAATGGTGTAGCCATCCAATAAGGAGGAATAGACACTGGTGCTGTTTCTGGGACAAACTCAATAGATAAATCCACCTCTCGCTTTGGAGGAAGACCTGAAAAATCATTTGGGAAGACGTCCCTGAAACGATCAACTACTATAGCGAAATCCTTCTGACATGTTCTCTGGTCATACAAATATAAGCTCGCAATCTGGGATGTCACTCCACCTTGCACACGATGCCTGGGTCCAGCTTGGCTCGCATGGACATCCCACTCACCCTTGTATAGAAACTATATGCCCCTTGGTGACGTGAAACTCACCCTCTGATGATAGCAATCTACAAAGGCTCGAAAGGGTACCAAACAGTCAATTCCCAGGATGAAATCATAGCTTGTCATCTCTCTATGACATATAAGTCCCATAGAATGTGACACCCACTAACCTCTTGGGGAACTCTTTGCACTAACACACACCAGTCGTTCTTGTCCCCAATGGAGTGTCTAGAGACATAATATTAGAAGAAGAAGAAACACAGAGCTCAAGGCTCTCCACAACAGGAACAGATATAAAGATATGTGTAGAACCTGTATCTAAAAGTAGAGAAGACTAAGCAGAAGCAACTAGTATAGTACCTCTGACAGTAGAAGGTTTGGGATCCTGCTCCTGTTGGGTCTTTTGCACTGCATATGCATGCCTAGTGCCACGACCCTACGATACAACATGGTTACCTTGAGCCGACCCGCCCTGCTATATCTGTGAACCTGATGTCTGGATACCATTTCCATGACCACCTCCCCAGAATGAACGTTCTGGCATATTCCAATCTCCTAATTGGTAAGAAGCTTTTGGTCCTGCTCCTGCATGCGACTTCTGCACAGAACCCCTCTCACTAGCCACTAGTGGAAACACCCATAAAAAATAATGGAGATGACCCATCTTGCTGCAATCTCAGTAGTCCACTAGGTCACGTGGACACTTAGGTATCTTATGACCTTCTCTACTACAATGGTAGCAAATTACTTGGCCACTTGAAGTATTATTCTAGCTAGCACTACCACTGTGAGAGAAATCCATCTACCTATTCCTCTTACCAGTAGGAATAGTACCAAAAACTCTTGTCCAACCTCTATGCCCCGCACAACTAGCTTCCGGAAGGTTCCTCGTAGTAATCAGTGCCTATTTCACAATAGCATGCATGGTAGGAAACCTGGAAATGATTACCATCACTCAGATGTGACACCAAAGACCATCCTCAAAGCATCCGGCTCTCAACATCTCATCACCCACCAGAACAAGTGTAAAGAGATGAAGCTTGGTGAAGATGGAATAATAGTACATCATTGACATGGTGCCCTGCTGCAGATTCATGATATCTCAAGCTCGATCTACCCTCAGTGTCTTTGTGAAGATGAATTCATAGAAGGCTACCTGAAAATATTCCCACGCCATGTCTTGGTGATGCTAAGTCTGGGTGGTAAAATCCCACCATCTTTTGGCAGAATCACGCAGCATGTATCTAGAAAGCTTGACCCTCGTCCCCGTAGGAGTCTCAAGGTGCTTGAAAATAGTATGCAATGAATCCAGCCATGAATCTACAGCCTATGGTCTAACATCCCCTGAAAACATAGGCGGATGCTGCTGCTGGAAAATACGCGTCAGCTCTTCCATAGATGTGGTAGCCGACGGTGCTCCCTGGAATGTCTTCATGAACCACATAAAGCCTTCATGGAATTGGACATCTGTGCCTTCATCCGGTATAACGGTTTGTGCCACATCTGGGACTACTGGAGGATCTATCGGTAGCCCAGGGCCTACCGTCTTTGGCATATACTTGTTTCTGCTCTCCTGGAGAATAATGTGTGTTCATCTCGGGGGCATGACTCTACAAGGTCAAATACATGCCTTAGATTTAAGTTTATCAAGGACAAAAAACAAGGAGTTTAGGAAGGGAACATGAGAAAGAAAAAATTCAAGTTTTAAAAACAAGGCTACTTGGCATGTATATTAACTACATGGCGTTTTCCCTCAAGTCTTCCACATGGGCTTATACTCTACAAAAGCTGGTCATGTAACAACCCAAACACACGACGTGTTGTCCACCCACACTGCGTGTACTCGAATTGTCTTCCCCTGCCCGAGTCCCTCTACACGGTTTAGCCACACAGATCTTTATTGAACGAAACTACATGACATGTATAAGGTCTACACGGCATGTACTAGGTGAGCTTCACTGACCCGTGTTGCCCGCGACACGGTCCGGTACACAGCTCAAACTACACGGTGTGTTCCGAATGGACACAGCATGTACTACTTAAATTCCAACTGCATGTGTTGTTAGTGACACGGCCAGCTACATGGCTGAATCTACACAGCGTGTTACACCTACACATGGCATGTAAAAAACCCCATTTTCCCAGCAACATTATCATGTCCACACGGCCTCTCACCGGTCAAGACTACATGATGTGTCCCACAGGCACATGGTGTGTATAAGGTAGGGTTACACCGACCCATGCTGTTAGATACACGACCAGATTCCTAGGTTACACTACACATCATGTACAATCTATACATGACGTGTACTCTCAAGTTTCATTACCCCGAGTTTCAAGGCACAAGGCCTATGACACTGGTAGAATCTTCGTGGTGTGTATATATGGTACACGACATGTACTTTAAAATTTTTCATTTCATCCTGAATAGAAGAGATAATGGTGTGTAATCAAAACTATACAGCGTGTATTCTGGGTTTTTCTAGATAGTAAGCCTTAGAAACTACTCTGGATCCCAGAAAAACACTGAAATAACAACTATGTGAGAAATTCCTATCTGTGAGGGCCCACAATTTCCATGGATCAATGCTTGGAATCTTTTACATATTATAACAAAGAAAATAGTCAATGATCCACCAAATTCCGATCAATGAGGGGCCATAATCCTCAATAACCAAAGTTTGGAGTTCATTCTACAAAAACATACATTACAATACCCTATCAAATTGCAGGAATTTTATCAAGGCATTTATCACAACAACATTCATTACTAGTACAACATCTATCACAACAGCAAGCAATTACTAATGCACATACATGGCATAAAATTTATGCATGACATGTGATTCTAACATGTACATAAATGATGAAAGAAAGGGAATACCCTCACATCATCGGGTTGCAACTAAATAGAACCCAGTATCAAATTTGAACTACACACCACAAGTTCATCACCCAACAGTGAAAATCAAATCAACTATAAAATTGCAAAACCAGATAAATTGAAATTAAATGAGGTAGATTGGATTTTCCTTGTACATGGGTTATCTACTCCTGGAAATAGCTTATTACCAAATACCAATTCCATCATATCCCTGACTATAGGCTCCAAACATTAAGTCAAAGAAAAGAACCCCTTTGATACCACTTTGTAATGTTCTGGATCCGGGAGCCATGTAACGGGTGCCCCAAACCTGGTTGGTCACATGACCTCAAGCATATTTCCCTAAATGCTAGAGTCTTTCGACCAGTAGTGAGGGCCAAGGACTAATAGTGGGGAAACTATGCCTTCATTTTTCAATGTGTAGTGCAGCAGAATAAAATATATAAACATATAATAGCATAAACAATAAACAATACCAATGCTGAAAAGGACACAGTAGTGAAGTAAAGAAATGACATAAAGTCATATATAATGATGCAATATGCCCCTAAGTCTATGAATTTTGCCCATACATGATACACTCTAATCTAAAATAATACAATAAAAAGGAAAAAACAAAAATTTAAAATAATACAGCGCATTAGGAACTCAGTAGCATCGCAAGCCTAAACTCGGTCTCATGCTATCCTACTCCTCTACAACAATCAAGTACCCGTATAGGGACTCTTTCCTTTATGAACACCCGCATCAATATAATCTGTTTGGGCTGAAGACATGCCCCAAATGGGGTTTGAGAAATAAATTTCAGTAGACAACCACCAAAGGCCTGTGCCCAACTGATTGTGAAAATGTGCAACAACAGTATGCAAAAATAAAATGCAGTAAACTAGAAAGTACTCAAAAGAATCTATTTCTACCATTTCATTTCCACTTCATTAATTAAAATTTCAATTTAAGAAATCACCATAGTGAATTTTTTAAGTAAACTGTGTCTTCATACATACAAATCCTTACCTTCAGGCATGCAGAAACAAAACCCTCATGTAACTGCACATAGGCATAACAAATATTTCTCTCATGCATACGATATAATGACCTCAAGCATGGATGCAACATACCACAGGCATAAGAAATGTTACCATCAGGCTAACCTACAATACCCATAGGCTAAGAAAAACAATGCCCTCATGCTAATTAGAACACTGCCCTCAGGAGGAAGTAACTGGGCGAAGGCCAAAGCATAAAAAAGTATTTTATATAAATTTTCTCTCAACAGAACGCATTACACATTATAATAATGTCATAACTTCAGGTATCATGACCAAACAGCTAAATAGAGGAACGAACCCTTGGGGTTGTCTTGGATACAAGTAGTGAGCCCAAATGGTAGTTTTAATTTTAATTGGATTATCTATGCAATTCTGGATATCTTTCAGAAAAGGCCTCAGCCATACGACACCCCATCCATGGGTTCGTAGCACAATGTTACACAAATTCAATGTAATAGTTGGAAATAAACATCAGACCACCTACCTCGATCTCCCTTGATCGATATTTTCGAACGACTCCTCCCGTAACACCCGAGAAAGTTGTAGATCTGAGATAAACATTAATCCATTCAAACATAAATAACATACCCGAAGGAAAGAATTGATAAGAATGGATCAAGGAGAAAGAAGTTCTAACTCACAGTGTTCAAATAAGACCAACAACGGAAGAAACGGATTCCCGAAGTGTGATCGGGAGCTCCTCCAAGCTCCGACCACTCCTCCCAAGCTACAAACGCGTACAATGCCTCCTCTACCGAATGAGGAGGCTACTTCCCGTTTTAAGAGAAAAAACAAACTAAATGGCATGTACTCTAAAGTACGCATTGTGTACTTTTCATCATTTAATTGTTCCTCTGGAGAATACATGTCACCACCACACTGTTCATCTATCGACATGCGTACATGACATGTATTCTTGATTACACAGCATGTACTGTCGCTCCATTGGCGGCTGATTCCAATGCCTTACTATTCACCTGCCGACTGATTACACGACGTGTAAATTCTTTGTACCCGATGTGTAATCAGTTTTACACACTTCTTCACTGACAAGACTACATGCCTTGTGGACTCATCCCACATGGCCAAAGTACACGACGTGTGGAAAATTACAAAGCGTGTACCCATAAAATTTGGGATTTTCCCCACATTCCTTATTCTTTCAAGAACACTTAAAGAAAAAAGGAAAAAGAAGAAACTTGTACCTCAAGAATAAGAACTAGGTTCTTACATCATATTATTTTCTCAACGACTCCATAATAAGATATATTTTCAAAATGATGTCTAATATCCGATGCACTAGCATAGAAGTCTGTTGTGGTAGTTATCATAACACCCTTATGTTGTATTCTCAAGTTCATTTCTCATTCAGTGATAATAAATATGTACCCATTGATCACAATTGATTTACATTCACGAAACATGGAATAAGAAAAAAAGACAATGATCTTATATCCTCAGAAATAGAGTCTGCAGGAAAACTCAATAGATAAAATATAATCAATTATTAAATTTAATTAAATAATGATTTTATTTATTTGTTACAGCAATATTTATACCTTTAATTTCAACAAAGTAGAAAATTAATTATATGCATAGTATCTATCTTTCTTAAAGATAAATAATGATACTTTAAATTTATCATTTCATTATGTTCCCTATTAATAAAAATAAAAAGAGTTTAATAGATATGTAAAATTACATGAGAGGAAATAAGAAATACATATTCAATTTACTTACTTTATTTAGTCATCAAACAAATCACAGTTGAACAACACTGTGTGATGTGCCATCTCTCGCTCTTCAAGGATTAATTTTGTCAATGTATATGATTTGTAAATTAGTATTTTTTAAGGAAGTGATAGAAAACTACGTTTAAATTTATCATACTTTTTTTCTTAATTTCTGATTTTTCTATTCATTCTCTCAGTAAGATCACAAACATATATGGAGCATAAATCCACACATTCTTGAGCCATGTTACCATTAACAATTGAACCCTTGGGATGATTCCTTTTCCAGAAAAGAGATTTCAATGTGAACATATTTACCTCAGATGGACACATACAATGGAATTCAACAGGTCCTCCAAGAAGTATTTTGGTTGATAAATGGATAGTTAGACTCAACATGCATGTGAAAAATGAAGGGGGAGATATATTAACTAAAACACATAGAATTAATGGTGTCCATACCATCATTTTTTGCAAGAAATACATAGAAAAATTATTAGCACAAAGAAATCTAACCCAATAGAACAACCAAATAACTAACATCTTTATATTATAGGAAAAATTATGATTGATTTCTATCGGAATTATCTCACATAGAAGAATTGATAATCACGAGTCTTAAAATATTTCAAATTCAACTCTTTTTTGTCGACTTGTTTTGGTATATTGCTTGAATACCCATCAAGAACATTAATAGTTTCTATTACTTCCAAAAATTTATTTTTTCATCAATATTCATCACATAATAAGCATAGGGAAATTTCTACTTAATTTCCCTAATACACACTGGATGAAATTCTGGTCTAATTCCCTAATCCACCAAGTCACACTGAGATCATAAATTTGTTTTTCTTCCCTTGAAATTTCAATGAATCAAATGAAAAATTTCATATATATTCTTTTCAATGTGCATTACATATATGTAATGAAATAACAAATTGGTTGAACAAAACAACATCTAAAAGAAGATACTCCTCTTATTACAATTGTAACATATATCAATGGAAATATTCATTCTCTTTATACAATTCATTTGACCCTTCTCGAATCAAAAAATGAAATATTTCCATTCATTAAGCACATTAGTTCTAAACATAAATTGAGGTGGATCATCAGTATCCTTGGTATTGTCCAATATTTGAAGATTATTTCTATATGGATCGTTTCTTAGAAGGAATCCTTGATGTCCCCTAAAACTAAAACAATGGAGAAATTTTAGTCTTCTACATTGAGTATTCATCATACAAACAAGATGTGACAGGATTCCCTTTGTGCTCCATCTAGACATCATTTCATAATCTGGAAGGTCGTTGATCATCCATGTAAGTACATAAAAGATCTGAAATATGTCTTTCTATCATGCCTCATATGTGTGTACCCCCACATACTAAGGAAGTTTCAATTCATTTAATAAAGGTTTCATGTATACTTCAATTTAATTTCTAGGATCAGAAGAGCCATATACAAGTATACCCATGAATGTGAAATGTTTTTTCATAAACATCAATGGGGGAAGGTTATAAATTGGTATGAAAACTGGCCTTGTGCTATTTGATGTAAGTATTTTCCCACATGGATTAAAACCATAACCTGAAATAACCAACCTCACATTATGCACATCAACTACAAAATAAGGATATCAAGCAGCAAATCTATTCCCTGAAAATCCATCTCCAGGGTGAAATAACACTCTATTATTAATATTTATATCAGTATCATTCCATCCAATTTTAATTTATATTTCATTATTCCTGAAAATATTTTTGAATATAGGGATCAATGTAACATTCCACATTTATTTCTATAGCACCCAGGATGGTGTTCCATCAGCTTTTGGCTTCTAATATGATGTTCCACATTTGATACAATCATTTATTTTGGTGGTTTCCTCTTAGAATAAGTTGGAATATTTCTGGAAATCAGGAATTTTTTTTTTCCAATATCCAAGTTCTTCACCTAATTTCCATTTCATATAGAGGTTTGGGGGAATATATGCATCATTTGGAAGTAAGCCCATCAAGAAGGTAATAGTTCAATCGATGAACATTTTAGAAATCCCATACATTGTTTTCCCATGAAACAATATAATTAAATATTCAAGATTTATCATTTTACCTGTAACACCCCTAGATTTTATGAAAAATATTCTTTTAATTTCATTAATGTCTTGTTTTGTATTCTACACCAAGATTACTTTGCGCTATACGCAACATTGTATTAGCTTGCAGTATACGCAACACTATTCTTGGATCGTGTTACACACAATTTTGATAATAGTTATTCTACGCAACATTGAGTATATATATATATATATATTCAATGTATAAATGAAATATGGTTGGATTCTGTTATACGAAACAATGAAGGATTCTTTCACAACACGCAACCCTGACTTGGCTTGCATTACACGCAATCGCGACCTTCCTCGATAGCGTGTGTTGTACGCAATACCGGGTTTTAATAAACAATGTTATATTATTATAATATTGTCATGAACTAGCCGTTATGAATAGTATTAACTAAATTTTGAATTTTATAACATTATTATTCATCTTACACATTTCTAGAACATGGTATAAGAACAAAATAAATTTTTCGGGTAAAATAAGTATTTTTAAAAAAATGGAGTTTTGCCGCCTTTTGATGGCGCACCCACTTTAAATCTAGTTTTTGACATGTTTATAAGTTCAATTTGACAAAATATAATTCTTCTTTGGAATCAAGAAATAAAAATTTACTTTGGATAAATTTTTCATATTATTCTGGTAACTTTCACATTTTAATGAATAGTAAAAACGCGCTATATTTTAATTAAAAACAAATTTTTTCATCGTAATATCTTATGTGGTTAAATTATAATATTGAGTGGTTTTAAAGTATAAATAGAATATATTTTTACCATTTAATATAATTTATGTCATTATCATTGATTTTACCTTGAATTCGTAGGTTAAATCAATTCAATCTTTTGCAATGCTGTAAACAAAAACCCGTTTTTATTCGACAACGGGATTAATTTTAATTTAATTTATGCAACTTCTGTGTATTGAATTTTAAAAAATTGATTCCATATTTGGAATCAGTGGATTCAAATTATGTTAATAGGATACTTTTTATTTTTGGGAATTATGAATAATAACTACGGTAAATTTTATTTACCATAGTTAAAGGTAAATCGGGTAATTAAGGGTAAATATAATATTTTAAAATTACCCAAACAAATGTCAAAATCCTATTGGATGAGAGGATTTCGACCCATCACCACCTTATCCTTGAAATAAATCAATTTTGAGCTATTTAAAACCAAACTTGACTTTATAATAAAATAATATTTTTAGTTATTCCAAAGGTGCCCCTCTCCTCCCTTATAAAAGGGCACCTCCTCCCTCTCATACTCACACAACTTTGAGCCTTCAAGCTCGGCCAACCCCTGCCAAAATCTCTTCTCCACTTCCCTAGAAACATCCTAGAGGTTCTGGTCTTCCTCAAAGACCAATTTTAGTGCCCTAAGAGGAGGTCTCAAAGAGGCGCTTCAAAGAAGAGGTAATTTCCGTTACCAATTCTTTCACATTTATTTCTTATTCCACTTCTTCTTCTTAGGTTGTTTCATTATGAAGTAATAACATCAGTATCACTCATATACTGATATGTTATTATAAGTATGAAACAATCCTAATTCACCATCTATCCATCCTACGGAAAACGAAATCACCGCGCGTGCGTACGTACGGAATACCGTCTCCACGCCGTGGTGTAATCTGTTTTTCCACCAACACCTTACATAGATGGGTATTATGGTGTAAAGAATAACTATACATAGTTATTATAACATCATAATGATTCTGATATATTTTATCATCCACTCCAATTCAATTCAATAATTATGGAAATGATATCATTGCTCGTGCGTACGTACGGACTACCGTCTCCACGACGTGATGAGATTCAATCTCCATGTTAATCATTTAAGAATGATTATAAAGTATATATAGACAATAATAATGAAATATATGACATTATAAAGCTACTGGATTTATGTTTATATATATGTATGTCATCTACTTAATTCCACTCAATTCAATAAGGAAACGAAAACAGCGTTCATGCGTACGTACGACCTACCGTCTCCATGAACGGTGTATTTCTTTCCATTTATCGATCCATTATATATATGTATATTATGAATATATATTATATGTAAATCATGTTTTATATTCTATAATAAAGTAATAATGATCTAAGTAATAATATGAATAATTACAAGTTAAAACACGAACGACAAATGAGACGAATTTACCCAAAACGCTACTTTAACATGAATTTACAAAAGAACGGGTAATATAAAGTCATAAGTGAACCATATATGATATAATAACAATGAATATGATTCTGTAATAAGTCAATGACATTATTTAAATCATTATACTGGAGGTTCGGACACTTACGAAGCAAATCGGACCTAAGGTAAGGGAAATATCACAATCTCATTTCTATCCGAGATTGTTTTTACATTGGTATTTACTGGGGTGTATTTTATCATCCACATCCATGTTCCCTCAATATGTAATATTATTTCCATCCTTCTACAATAGTTTATATCCAATTTTACCCTTCGATGAGTTTTTTTGTAAAAGATATGAAAGGAATCTTTTGTCGTTTTTCGTACGAGGTACTTTTTGACTTTTCCGACAAAAGTACGAAGAATGTTTCTTTTTAACTTATACGACATGAATGGATTTTTAAAACATTATTTCCAAGAAGCTTCCTTTATGAGTTTTCATGTTTATTTTAAATAAAATTCTTTTAGTTTAAAATTTTAAGACATGTTAAGAAAGGAAAATGTTTTTGAAGTAGAAAGGATATTTTCCTCAAGAATTCATTTCAAGTGTTTTATCAAAATTATTTTCCATCTAAGATAATAAAGGGTTCTGTTTCTATACATATTTTTACATTTATTTGACTATGTTGTGATGGAATTATGTTTATGAATTCCTTTATCTTATATGAATGGTTTTATGATGTCATGTTGTTTAAGAATCCCATTTTTATTACATGGGTTACGCAATGATGTATGATTTATGATTTTGTGGCACACATAAGAATGGTATCATTATGAGATTGGTGGGACCTATATCTCCCTCCAATGCATTGGGTAATGATTTTATATCTCATGAGATAGACATGGATGAAATGGTAGGTTATACCGGTTCAGTGAAACAGGACTGAAACGAGGGTTACTCGATTCAGAAATGGACTTTGTCCACTAAGATAGTCTTGGCAATGAGTCTTGACTAATAAGATATGATTCTCTATGATTATGTGTGTATTCCACAAAGTTTAATGTTTTATGTTATGATTATTGTGATTACATTTCACTGCCATGATTTATCCCATGTTATGAAATTATGCTCTCTTTTGCAGGTTAAGATTTCCAAAATGTTAAGTTCTTATGAATATGATGTGATTGATATTTCTTTTGTTTACCCTTACTGAGCATTTGAGCTCACCCTTTTATGTTTTCTTTTCCCCAAGATATAAATAAAGGTTTTAGGTAAAAAAAAGGAAGATCTTTATGGGAGATGTTGAAGATCTTTCACCACGATTAGAATATTTTATTCCGAGTTTCCAAAGACACTAAACTATTACGGTCCTTGTGTGTGTGTTTTTGTAATGTACTAAGTATTCCGCAAAAATAATGTAATGTACATGTACGTCATGCTTCGGGTCTCTACAGTTGGTATCAGAGGAAAGGTTTAGTCAACCTTTGGAAACTGGGATGCGAGAACTTTAGTGAGATCCCTAGAGATATTTATAAGGTATGTCTAGGGATGTCCCTAAGGATAAGTATACATATGGGATACAGTCCTAGAACTACGGTAACGATCATAGAATTTAACCTAAGATGTTATATATTGAGGATACTCCATCTCTATTATGTTGTTTTCCCTAGCATGATTTTTGCCTCTCACACTATTTTTTTTTGGGTTTTAGAAAATGGCAGGAAACAAGACGATTCACGATAATGGAGGATATGATGGACAATGGAATGATATTCTTCATAATGAAATGGGATTTGGAAGTCCAAACATCATTATTATGGTGAATCAGCAATCTCATAATATGATCAATAAAGTAAAATTTGGTAAGTTTCCTGACTCGGCTAATAAGAGAAAGATGGAGTTTCATGATGATCATAGAGGAAAGAAAGTTCAATTTCCCCTATGTAAATCATGTGGGAAGAGGCATCAAGGAGAATGTTTCAAATGAACTGGAAGATGCTTTGGGTGTGGAAAAGAAGGACACAAAGCAAGTAAATGCAAAGGAAAAGGTCAGTTAACAACATGGATGAGGATAATGGTATTGCTACGACATCAACAATGGTTAAATGTTTTAAATGTGGAATGTACGGGCATTATTCAAACCAATTCCCTAAGGGAAAGACTCATGAAGATAATCAGTATGGTCATATGGGAAGTATTTATGTGGATGATGATGAAGAGACTACAAATGATATGTGAGATGAAAGAATTGTTGAAGCTCGGTCAATGGTTTAAGAATGTAGTGGAATGATTACATGTTTATCATGTGTAATGTTGTATAAGTAATCTCATGGTACTATGGAATAAAGAGTCATGTAAGGATTGTTACACTGTTGTCTGATTAATGTTACCAGTATCCATGAAAGGTTATTCAGATATTTTTGGAATGTAGATGATACGCGCATAATGAAGGGATAAGGAGAAAATTAAATGTTTGATAGTATTCATGAGCTCATGACTGATATAAGGAGAAGGTTATATCATGGTTTGAGTATATAGAATTTTTGGATTTTGGTATGTGGAAGGTGTTAACTTTTAACTGCATTCATGTTTTCACTAAGGTTCAATGGGTATTCAAGAGAATACATGATTAAGGCCTTTGAATGTTTGGAATGTGACCAAAAAGACATATCTTATGATATATGGGGATCAATGATGGTATTAAATCTCTGGTAATAATTTTCACTATATTATGAGAGTGGACTGCAGTATTATGGATAAGCCTAAAGATTGAAATGGATTATGTTGGACAAAAGTTAGTATTGGTTAAGGATAGAAGTTTTTTTCGATATTATTGATCGGATGTTATATTAATATAGTTTTTGATAAAGGACAACCTGCAGGATGGGCGACAGCACATCGCGTCGGACAAGGCTATGGGAATCGAACCCACAACCGAAGTGCGACTGGCCTTTATTGCCTACCACTGACTTACAGAAAGTCCCTGTTTAGTAGAAACTAGTTTTATTATATTAAGCAGTATGATATATGAAGTATAAGTCCATTTTAGGAAACATATTTGATTAATCTCACTTTATAATGACTTATGTATATTTAATAACTTTTGCTATCCTTTTGTTTGAGACAGATGGAATGACCTGTCATTCTATCACATGATCTGCTAACACTTCACGAATAACAAATTCAACTTCATTTATTTAAGAGATGAAGTAGAAATTGTTCAAGGCACGAACAACAGTGAGATTGTACCAAAATAAAGTAAGTATTTATTCTAATTCAAATTCTTCAACTTTAGGGAAACGACTTTGAAAACCAAAAATGTTGTCCTAGTGCTCTTATATCTGATTAATCGGATGGTACCTTAGATCGTCAAAAATTTATGGATTTGGGATTGTTGGCTTTTCCATAGACATGTTCTCTACCACTCTCTTTCAGAACATGATGGTTAGATTTCTCTTCCATATCCATATTTTCACCTATGGGGAAACCTAGTGATTAGTTTATTTGGGTAACCGTTACGTTTCATACTTTTTTTTAAAGACTGGTTTTGGTATTCTTTTTTAAGATGTGAGTTTTTATTAAAGAAACTTTCGAATAGTAAACCATTTATATCCCCGACGAATTTAGAGGGACAAATTCATTTTAAGGAGGGTAGAATGTAACACCCCTAGATTTTATGAAAAATATTCATTTAATTTCATTAATTTCTTGTGTTTTATTCTACACCCAGATTACTTTGCGCTATACGCAACACTGTATTAGCTTGCAGTATACGCAACACTATTCTTGGATCGTGTTACACACAATTTTGATAATAGTTATTCTACGCAACATTTAGTATATATATATATATATATATTCAATGTATAAATGAAATATGGTTGGATTCTGTTATACGAAACAACGAAGGATTCTTTCACAACACGCAACCCTGACTTGGCTTGCATTACACGCAAACGCGACCTTCCTCGATAGCGTGTGTTGTACGCAATACCGGGTTTTAATAAACAATGTTATATTATTATAATATTGTCATTAACTAGCCGTTATGAATAGTATTAACTAAATTTTGAATTTTATAACATTATTATTCATCTTACACATTTCTAGAACATGGTATAAGAACAAAATAAATTTTTCGGGTAAAATAAGTATTTTTCAAAAAATGCAGTTTTGCCGCCTTTTGATGGAGCACCCACTTTAAATCAAGTTTTTGACATGTTTATAAGTTCAATTTGACAAAATAAAATTCTTCTTTGGAATCAAGAAATAAAAATTTACTTTGGATAAATTTTTCATATTATTCTGGTAACTTTCACATTTTAATGAATAGTAAAAACACGCTATATTTTAATTAAAAACAACTTTTTTCATCGTAGTATCTTATGTGGTTAAATTATAATATTGAATGGTTTTAAAGTATAAATAGAATATATTTTTACCATTTAATATAATTTATGTCATTATCATTGATTTTACCTTGAATTCGTAGGTTAAATCAATTCAATCTTTTGCAATGTTTTAAACAAAAACCCGTTTTTATTCGACAACAGGATTAATTTTAATTTAATTTATGCAACTTCTGTGTATTGAATTTTAAAAAATGGATTCCATATTTGGAATCAGTGGGTCCAAATTATGTTAATAGGATACTTTTTATTTTTGGGAATTATGAATAATAACTACGGTAAATTTTATTTACCATAGTTAAAGGTAAATCAGGTAATTAAGGGTAAATATAATATTTTAAAATTACCCAAACAAATGTCAAAATCCTATTGGATGAGAGGATTTAGACCCATCCCCACCTTATCCTCGAAATAAAACAATTTGGAGCTATTTAAAATCGAACTTGACTTTATAATAAAATCATATTTTTTGTTATTCCAAAGGTGCCCCTCTCCTCCCTTATAAAAAGGCACCTCCTCCCTCTCTTCCTCACAAAACTTTGAGCCTTCAAGCTCGGCCAACCCCTGCCGAAATATCTTCTCCACTTCCCTAGAAACATCCTACAGGTTCTGGTCTTCCTCAAAGACCAATTTTAGTGCCCTAAGAGGAGGTCTCAAAGAGGCGCTTCAAAGAAGAGGAAATTTCCATTACCAATTATTTCACATTTATTTCTTCTTCCACTTCTTCTTCTTAGGTTGTTTCATTATGAAGTAATAACATCAGTATCACTCATATAATGATATGTTATTATAAGTATGAAACAATCCTAATTCACCATCTATCCATCCTACGGAAAACGAAATCACCGCACGTGCGTACGTACGGAATACCGTCTCCACGCCGTGGTGTAATCTGTTTCTCCACCAACACCTTACATAGATGGGTATTATGGTGTAAATAATAACTATACATGGTTATTATAACATCATAATGATTCTGATATATTTTATCATCCACTCCAATTCAATTCAATAATTATGGAAATGATATCATCGCTCGTGCGTACGTACGGACTACCGTCTCCACGACGCGATGAGATTCATTCTCCATGTTAACCATTTAAGAAAGATTATAAAGTATATATAAGCAATAATAATGAAATATATGACATTATAAAGCTACTGGATTTATGTGTATATATATGTATTTCATCTACTTAATTCCACTCAATTCAATAAGGAAACGAAAACAGCGTTCATGCGTACGTACGACCTACCGTCTCCATGAACGGTGTATTTATTTCCATTTATAGATCCATTATATATGTATATTCTGAATATATATTATATATAAATCATGTTTTATATTCTATAATAAAGTAATAGTTATCTAAGTAATCATATGAATAATTAAAAGTTAAAACACGAACGACAAATGAGACGATTTTACCCAAAACGCTACTTTAACATGAATTTACAAAAGAACGGGTAATATAAAGTCATAAGTGAACCATATATGATATAATAACAATGAATATGATTTTGTAATAAGTCAATGACATTATTTAAATCATTATATAGGAGGTTCGGACACTTACGAAGCAAATCAGACCTAAGGTAAGGGAAATATCACAATCTCATTTTTATCCGAGATTGTTTTTACTTTGGTATTTACTGGGGTGTATTTTATCATCCACATCCATGTTCCCTCAATATGTAATATTATTTCCATACTTCTACAATATTTTATATCCAATTTTACCCTTCGATGAGTTTTTTTGTAAAAGATATGAAAGGAATATTTTGTCGTTTTTCGTACGAGGTACTTTTTGACTTTTCTGAAAAAAGTACGAAGAATGTTTCTTTTTAACTTATACGACATGAATGTATTTTTAAAACATTATTTCCAAGAAGATTCCTTTATGAGTTTTCATGTTTATTTTTAATAAACTTCATTTAGTTTAAAATTTTAAGACATGTTTAGAAAGGAAAATTGTTTTGAAGTAGAAAGGATATTTTCCTCAAGAATTCATTTCAAGTGTTTTATCAAAATTATTTTCCATCTAAGATAATAAAGGGTTCTGTTTCTATACATATTTTTACAGTTATTTGACTATGTTGTGATGGAATTATGTTTATGAATTCCTTTATCTTATATGAATGGTTTTATGATGTCATGTTGTTTAAGAATCCCATTTTTATTACATGGGTAATGCAATGATGTATGATTTATGATTTTGTGGCACACATAAGAATGGTATCATTATGAGATGGGTTGGACCTACATCTCCCTCCAATGCATTGGGTAAAGATTTTATATCTCATGAGATAGACATGGCTGAAATGGTAGGTTATACCGGTTCAGTGAAACAGGACTGAAACGAGGGTTACTCGATTCAGAAATGGACTTTGTCCACTAAGATAGTCTTGGCAATGAGTCTTGACTAATAAGATATGATTCTCTATGATTATGTGTGTATGCCACAAAGTTTAATGTTTTAAGTTATGATTATTGTGATTACATTTCACTGCCATGATTTATCCCATGTTATGAAATTATGCTCTCTTTTGCAGGTTAAGATTTCCAAAATGTTATGTTCTTATGAATATGATGTGATTGATATTTCTTTTGTTTACCCTTACTGAGCATTTGAGCTCACCCTTTTATGTTTTCTTTTCCCCAGGATATAAATAAAGGTTTTAGGTAAAAAAAGGAAGATCTTTATGGGAGATGTTGAAGATCTTTCACCACGATTAAAATATTTTATTCTAAGTTTCCAAAGACACTAAACTATTACGGTCCTTGTGTGTGTGTTTTTGTAATGTACTAAGTATTCCGAAAAAATAATGTAATTTACATGTACGTCAAGCTTCGGGTCGTTACATTACCACACTAATGATGTACTAGATTCATCACATCATCAGTCAATGTGTTCATCTTATTAACATCGTCATTTTCATTAGATGCATCATGTGTGCCCTTATCGATTTCTTCATGGGTATACATCATTTCCTTCTCATGATGATGAATAAACCGAAACCGGTCATATATCAAATTCTTCAAATGAGTTATCTCATTTGGATCATCAACATTTTGATATTTTTTTCTCCCTATTGTAATACCACACATAATAGTTTCGTTGAAATACATATTTTGTTATATAGTAGCTAACTTCTTCATGGCTCAACCAAGGTCTTCTAACCCAATTACTACATTGGCAGGGTATGAGACCACTATATAATGCATTTTCAATTGAGAAATATTAAAATATCTCAAAATTGTTTTGAAAATTGGTTAACATCTGATCACTTTCATACATCCAAATTCTATACAGTCATTAAAAAAATGTAATCAATAATTTCATAAATTAAATTCAATAAGATTGATGTTCAATAGAAATTTTTTTCATCTAATTGAAAATGTTTACTATATAAAAAAATATAACCAAAACAATATGTAGATACATGTTGAAACCTAGAATTGGAAATTATTGAATTGTATCAACATCTATTTGAGACTATGTAAGAAAAAACAAAATTACACATAGTTGAATTTAGAAAACATGAAGTTTAGTTCCAATATATAATGTAGTCCTATCCACAGGATATTAACCCACTACTAAGAACATTTTTATAAAAAAAATTAACCATATCATGGATCACGTTTTACAAGAAATAACCACACACTAAGAAGTTCATGATACAACATGCCTCTATTATAGTTATTCATGTTAAAAATATATAAAAGGATGGAACATGGATTATCATATTAAACCCTTTTAATGAATAATATAACATATAAGTAAATTAACATAATCCACCAGAACAACTAAAATGAAAAATGAAACATAGAGGGTGAATAGTGTAATGTGTTTTTTCATTCAACTCAGTATTAGATCAACTTTTGATGATGAATAATCCTTTAATACATACCTCATATAAGATTAAATGATACAATAAATCATTCTCTTAGGTGTCATAATAAATCTCAGAATACAAAGTGTTATTTGGAGAAGTATGTGACATAGTTCCCTCATATGTTCCATACACCAATTTCATTTGAGGATTTATTTAATTTATTCTCAACTAATAGAAAATTATCCATTGGGAAATAATAATACTTAATTAATTATATTGATAATATAGTTTTAAAGTACTAAATGATATGATATTCATTAAATGGTATCATATTCATTAATCTTATTGACAATATTTTGGTGTAACATGAAATCCTAGCCACTATTGAATTTGAATTTATTGAAAAATAATAAAACTTAATTAAAACTCATGGTGTTACATACCAAATGAGTGTACACTCTCATATCACCGAAACACGCCACTAGTATTTTCTTCCAATGAGTCACATTCCATAAAACCTACGATCATTATACTAAAAAGCTGAAATTATTCCCATAAATTTCATGTTTATATAGAAAAAACATTCCTTGGTACTTAATTCTAAATAATACTAAATAATTACACTCATTTCATGGATTAATAAATGACCTCTAGTCCCTCAAGAATTACTAGAAAACCATAAAAAACATACACATTCTCTATCTATCCTAGATCCAACCATATAAGATCATAATCAACTATCTCATCAAAAAGAACACCCAAAACCAATAGGTCTTGTTATCTAATAAATTATTCCTTCTTCATATAATCATGATTCTTAAATTAATTCATGTAATTTAAATTAAAAGGATAGAAATAATTCTTCATTTCTTTACATTCATAGTCACAAGGGTATAGAAATAATCAACGTAAATCATTCCAATAATGAACTATCTTTTTATGATTAACTTTAATACATTAAATAATTACCAATCAATAAAATTATTAAATGAACCCACTAGTGTTAAAATACATCCATTGTACCAATATAATTTATTTACATCATTAGAGAACATCAAAAAATAATATCCACATATTCTTTCCTAAAAAACACTGTGATTTTTGTGGGTATAATTCCACTAACAAGTTATATAAGAAACCCATATAAAACTCATTATGGACCCTTTATATAAATAAACCCTATATCATTAGATAATATAGTAACACATAATAATATAAATGTCATGTGAATCCTAAATGCCACATATGATGAATTTATATAATCCTCATTCATGTATGGTCCAAGTGTCAAAACCACAAATTACAAAATCAAATCAGCACAACATACTTTAGTACATATCTCAACTGTAACCTTGATAATCAAGAAGTGAAATTACATAACCATAAACATATAATTAACACTAGAGAAGGGTTCATGACTCACCTGCTTCAGGACTATCACGAGTCCAACACATTCTCATCACCATATAATTACCCACAAAGAGTCAGAAAAATTAAACACTATAATATTGATTTGTAATTTTCAGAGTAATAAAAAAACAATTGAGTCCAAGTAGGTTCACAAAAACACCTCAGGTGAACCTCCACACACCTCAAATACTATCAAATAATAGTGAATAATTTTGTGCACTAGACCATGCTATTTTTTTTCATGAGATATATATCAGAGAGAAAATAATGTGTAGGAATGAACATCCTTGGTGAGTTCTATGATGGTTCTAGTCCTTTATTATGGGTGTCTTCCCAGGATAAAAATATAATATAATTTCCTTAAAAATTATTTATAAGTACCTATGAAAATTGTGATATGAATTCCTAACACAGATTTTTAATTTCAAAAAATACAGCCTTACATGTGTTTGCCCAGATCGCTTGATGGATTATGTTTAAATGATCATGTAAAAGAGTAAATGTTGGTTCTATCACCATTCACACATGAAAATGACACCAAAACCTATCTAGCGGTTCATTTAGAAGCACAACTTCATTGAACTATTTTTGTGAGGATATAATCATCTTAAAGTTAGAGTGCAATAATTCAATGACAACATTTAGGGTTGATTCATAATGCATGAGTATCTTGTCGTTTCTCTTAGGATAAAAAATTCTGTAACTATATTTATGTATAACCAATGAAATAATTTCAACAAACCTTAAAATTTAAAATATCCAATGATAAAATAACATTGGCTCATGTTGACCTCATTCATATAAAAACCACAACAAAACCATAACCAAACCCAAAAACTAAAAAACCACAACAAACAGAAAAATAAATTATAATAAACAAAAAACACTAAAAAATCACAACCGAAATTATTCCACAAAGATAAATAAAAAACACAACCTAAAATGAAATATTCTTGTGTTCATAAGTGATCATAATACACAGTATATTACAGAAAAATCGAATGAAAAAAGAATAACTGAAGGCAGATGTACCGATTTAATTTGGAAGAACAAAAATTTCTTGAATCAAATATATATGGTCAGTAGGAAAGTATAGTTACCACCCTCAAGATCTATTTGGTAACATTTTGAGAAAAAGGAATGATATAGAATGTGTTCTTGAGGGATTTTGTTCGTGCATTTTATATGGGTATTTTCTATCCCAATAGCTAACAAAAGCTATTGACAAAACTCACCACATACTACTCTATCCATGGTTTGATGAAACCATTGGTAAAAAAAATGTGGAAAAGATTATACCAACATCTATATAGAACTATTATTATAGTATCCTTTTCCTATTGGTTATTTTAAACTGTTAGAAAAATTTTGTTGGTATAGGTGGTATTTCCACCAGTGTGTTTCTTATTTTGGGAAAAAGAAAATGAAGTATGACGATTGATTCTAGGTTAGTGGTCGATATTATGAGAATATCAACGGTTCATTGAGTCCCTTAATGGGGCATAGAAATACTAGGTGTTATAACATTGGGAGAAAAGGACACTATTTCATGGACCATCTAGTTTTTCCCTAAAATTGTATCCTATCTAGAAACACAAGTCATCTAATGAAATTTTTTGAAAATGACTATCAGATGAACATAACAATTTTAGGCTATTGTATAGGTGGAGGAAAAAATAAGGAGGTGAATACCCTCAATTGTTGGTTAGTTGAGTGAATCATAAGCCTGTGGGCCATCATAGATTATTTTATGGGAATGTATATGTGTGTGATCAAGATCTTGATGATGACGGATAGGGATGTTTAATAGTTTTAGGTACGGTTCATATTTTTATTCACAATATATTTTATTGTTTTATATAGGTGTGTCTCATAAATTAGAATAATATTTCATGGGATTTTCCATGGGAGCCCAAATGCAAGATAAATCTATTTATATAGAATTTTTCCCTAATTAATCAATTATTGTCATATATTATGCCAAATCCAATGTCATCCAACTGGCATACATAAGCCCAATTGTGATGAAACACCCCAAAAAACCCTCTTTCCTAAAATGATTGGAGTTCCACTAGTGTCAAGTGAACCCTCTAGAGAAATATAAATATAGAACTCTATCTTAGTACCATGTTTCCAATGACCAATAAATAAGTGATGATGATGTATAAGTAAGCATGTATTAATACTAAGACATAATAAATAAACCTTCTTCACTTGCAACGCCGTAAAAATGAATATGCCAATATATCCTGACCATATATGGTTTAGATAATCATAATACCACATTGGTTGAGAAACAAACATCAGGTAGTCCCAAAAAAAACATAATAGGTAATCACCCCAATGGAATAACTAACATGTTTTTTCACAACCAAGCATATAAAAACAATGTTTCAAATAGGTATTTAATGCTAACATGTGGTTCAGAATCCAATGTGACTTTACTTTTAATAAAATATTACTTAAATAATTCTTTAAAAACTGATATAAAACTCACCAAAAAATTTAAAACATTTCAAAGCCACCACAAAAAACATGAATATTTATTTCTCAAATCATTATCCTTTCATAGATCATTCATTTTCCATCAAACTATTTTTTAAAAATCAATTAATTAATTAACTCAAAGGGAAAATGATGAACTCTTTTTAATAAAACATTTATAATTCACTAGAAAAATCATTTTCAAACATGTCAATTTCTACACCTCACATTAAATCAATTTCCTATTTAAAATATAGTTTTAATTCCATGAAAATCAAAATCTGATAAAATTATATCACACACCATTAAATCCATTTAAAATTCTATCTAATCATTACATATATCTATACATTCAATAAAAAATTTAAAAGATAATAACAAACATTTAATTAGAAATGAAATAATTTCATTGAAACACACAACATGAAGAGGTGAAAATTGACTTAAAACCATTAAAAACATTTCAAGTTCAAGGATGAGAACCCAAAGGGGAAATTGAATAAATATTGTAGTGAAACATAATGAAAAAGAAAAAATAAATGGGGTAAAAATATGTAAATTAGATACCGAATACTATGAAGAAGTGGAAGAGGTCACTTTTTTAGGAGAAATTGCAGATAGATCTTCAACTGGAAGAAGAATTCTTGTAGCTACGAAAATAGGAAAGGGAGGCTCATGGATTAGGAAAAATGTGGACAGATCTATATTCTAGAAGTATGATGGTCATACTAGGTATTTTGGGGTTTCTATCCAAATTTTTTTTAAAACTCATTGGGATAGATGAGATATAATACTGGGTTTTTAAACCTGTTGGTATACCCTTAAAAAATCCCAATGGTTTCATAAAACAGTTTGAAAAACCCAATCCTAACACTGATATACCAATGGTTTTATATAACCATTGGTAAAATCATTTATTAACATCCCTATATAAATGGTTTTATTGAACTGTAGTTATATGGAACCTATCCAACTATTTTTTAAAACAGTAGGGATATTTGTTTTTCTATAGCCCTAGTTTTCAGTAGGTATATCTCATAGATATTATAAGATCCCATTCTTTTATAGGGTCTTCTCGGGCACAAATTTAGGTATGTTTGGTTATATTTATGTACCTGGGTTTGTAGTTATGACGTGGGGTGTGTTTTGGTTGAGTTTTTTTGGGGAAAACAAGACTATGCATAACTGGAGCAGGAATAGGGTAAACCGTGCAGCTATCCTAGCTAACCATGTGCTTCCAAGAAGAGGGTGTTATACTTTGGGTGTCCAATTTCTTAAACCATGAACCCCTTCCCAAAAAAGCATTCCTACAGTTAAATTTCACCGAATAAATTTACTTTAGAAACCCCCAAACCCCTAGAACACCCTCATTTCATACTTGACTTAGGACATGATGTCTTTGGTTGATTATAGAGCTTTCCATAGGGGATCCAAGTCTGTTTGACAACCATTATTCAAGATTCAATGACCAATAGAAGATCCACTATTCCCTTGGGAAGTGGATACCATCCCAATCCTTCTTCCGAATATTCTTCAATCTTCTATTGGTATTTTTGTGGAGTTTAATATCCTATTATTTAGATATAAACCTTATTGGTGAGATCTATATCATGGTTTGTGGATCTAAATCAATATTGATTAGATAATTATATTTTTAACTTGTTTTAGGGAATATATTATGATTCCATATCAAAATTTTTGTGCGATATAGATTTTTGGGTTTTTTGTTCAGAGAACTTCTCTCAACGAATCAAGGTGTTGGTTTAATTTCTAAATCCTTTAGTCGTGAATTTTTCTCATAGATGAATGTTGTGGGATTTCTAAATTAGTTTAAAAACTTAGACCATTAATATAATTAATTAATATGGTTAATTGATTAATTTTGGATGAGGCGAAATTGTGTGATTTTTGGATTTTTAAATAATAAAATAAATTGTTAGAATTAATTTTGATGGATTTTAGATTTTTGAGTTGTTAAATTTGAATGATTAATTAGTGTAATTAATTAGTGAATTAATTATCATTGTAAATGATCTTGATATTGGTATAATTAAATGTTATGGTAATTATCAAGATGTTGTTTTTTTGCGATCAAGAATATTTAATTGGTTAATTAATTGTTTAATGTTGAGATTTTAATGGTGAATAGATTATATATTTATGCTATATGAAATTAATGATGTTAATTAGTTATTGAACTAATTAATGAACTTGATTAATTATTTCACAAATTAATAAATTGATGGGATTTTGGGCATTAGGTATGGTGTTATGGAGAAATGGGATTTTAGGTGGTAGACATGATGTTATAAACCAATGGGATTAAGGTGTTAGACTTGTAGTTCTGCACTTACAATAGATCTATTTATATTGTTGAGAACTCCGGTGTCAGACATGGAGTTCTTCTGAAATGATAAATAATAAAAAATTGGGTTTTAGCTGTTAGACAAGGCATTTTACACCTATGTTATCATTGGTGTAAGAAATAGCGTTCAACACTAATAGAATTTTGAGTGTAACAATCATGTTCTACACTAATAATACATTTGTATAAAAATTTTGAATTTAATGTGTGACAATATTCAAACATTATATTCTATTTATATTATAAATACTAAATGATAATTTGATAACTTTTCAATTATGTATTGTAAATATTTATGTAATAAAACAACATAAACTGGTTTCTGAATTGGATTTTTTAGACACCATTGGTGGTGGCCTGCTAATTCATACTCACACCTTATTCAGGCTGCCTAATCGGTTCCAAAATAGACTTTTTATTATAGGACAAGTTAAACAAAAATACCTTGGGTTGGATTGCTAATTTATGTTGGAGCTTGGATGAGGGAAAGAGACGCAGTTCAAGACACGCATCAGAGTTGTTTGTGTCTTTAATTTCATTTTCATTTTTGAAACATTGACACATACTTACATATAACATGTTTTCCCATTTAGTTGAGTATTTTATTTTATATTTATGATATATTGTGATACTGGTATTTTTCTTGTAAAATATTCTTCCACATTTGTTTATTTATTTAGGATGTTGTTTTAATTTGATAATAGAGGATATAGTCTCTACATCATGACTTATAATACCCTCGCATCAATTTGGATGCCTCTAGAATATTGGGAGGCAAGCATGAGGTCATGTGACTGACTACCTTGAGGCACTGTTGTGTGGAACCTGGGTCAGAACATCACACACTAAAATGTTTAGTGACTGAGATACTAGCTACCTAAATTTTTTATTTTCAAAAACATGTGAAAATTGATCCATAACCATTCACCTCTATAACATTTTATAGATAACTCACATAACATAATCTTCATCATAATATGTGTATTGGAAACATAAGAATGGAAGATCTAAAATTCTTATTTAGAGAAAAGACATATTATAATGTATTAGATCCTTAACATAAAGGTGAAAAAGATAAGGACATAAATATTTTCAAAAAAGATCGTAACATAATTTATGATAATTAGAAAACATGATAGAATAATATGATATCATAAAAATAAAATTTTTGAAGCATAAGAAATATAGAACGTCTCAAAACAAATATCATTAATCATAAAATATGTTACCATGAAATAAAAGTGAAGAATACAATAATATTAAATATTGAACAAGAAAATTTGGCATTACATTGAAACACATTGCATATTTTAAAATTAAAATAACACAAAAAACTACTCACTAATGTTTAATAACATTATAATAATAAAAATGTTTCCAAAATTGAAAAACATTAAAAGAATGAAAATCAATAATTATAGGAAAAATTGTGTGAGAAACCCCATTATTCGCACACCAAAGTGAATAAAATCATAATATCAATACAGAAAAATGTGAGCAAACCCATCCTTCCAATGGATATTAGAATAATCCCATTATATCCATGCCTGACTATACCATGAGATATATTCTTAAACTAATGAAATTGAGGGAAACATAGGACCACACCTATCATCATCCATACATATGTACGACAATTAAAATCAATCAAAATCATATCTTAAATAACCCATGGAAAAAATTGGTTACATAAAATTATCAAATAACATAATATTAATAAATTACAGGATATCAAAATCATATTTCAGAAAATGATTAGTAACATAATAACATATAGTGGATGATCGAATCATCTCATTTTTAGTGATAAACCAAGGAGAAAAATAGATGTGAAATGAGAAGGAATAAAAAACGTATTAATATTTTTCCACGAATATTATGTTTAAATTAATTTAAAAAGCATAATGTGTATGGGAAGTGAATATGTAAAAATAATATCATATAATGTTTTTTTTATAAATGATCAATGATAACACATAAAGGATTGAAAACATAGAAGTTAAAATACATTGAATTATTTTACAATGATAATAATATTTAACAATAGAGACATTAAAAGACGTGATGTTATAAAAATAGAATTTTTTATTATAATGAAAAAATTTAGTATAAAAAATAATTTTAATAATGGAATCATGAAAAATTCCTAAAAGGTATTAAAATAATTTTTTTTATGGATGATAAAAATATTTTTTTTTAAATTATGGGAAAACCTTTTGAAAATTTGAAATAACATTTTAAAAAATACAAATCAATAAAAGAATAGAATATAATTTATTTAAAAATAATTATGGGGAATTCTATTAATATTGGGGATAAAATAAATTTTAGTTTCCACTATTAAGTGAGAACATTATCGGTAAATAAAAATAAAGTATTAGAAGAAAATTCAAACGAAATTAATGGGAATAATGCTTAAAAAACATGTATTTAATGAAACATTAAAATAATAAATGAAGAATAATTTCATGTGAAATATTTATATATAAAATAACATGAATATGTATTATAAATTCACCATTGGTTATAATTGAGAAATCACAAAAGATAATTGACAATGATGACTGATTATGACCCAAAGAAGAGAATCCATTCATGAAAACCCATAAAACATTAAAATTTTTGATTAACAAGTAATTATAAACTTTAATGTCATATGTTTATATAAATAAAATGGATTAATTAAAATTTTATTTATAAATACATTCTTCTGTAGAATACCACAAAAATATGAGATTTTTGAAAAAAATTAAAACATGTCTCAATGAAGATAAGTTTAGATGAAAACCATTATAGTATTTCTATCATTTCAATAAAAACTACAAGAGAGAATGAACATAGAAAAAACATTTGAAATCCAGACATATAATTAAATAATTATGTAAAAAACAATTTGTAGTACTTATATTATTAAAAAAAATAAGGTGTATAGCATGAACATACCTCAAATAATTCAAATTTATTACCAAAAAACCTTGCTCATTTACTCACTTAGTGGAATTGGAAGTAATCACCTATAAAAAACAATATTATGATAATATAATATACTATTACAATATTAATAATTATTTATATTATACATTTAATTTTTAATCATTAACCACATTTATATTAGTTAATTTTTTTTATTTTTTTAAAATATCTAATGTTTATAGTTTTAAACATTGGTAGTAGTTTCGGAAGAGTGGCATATGTATTAATTACTATTCCAAATTACATAAATAATATCCCATTAATGTTTAATTAATGGATAAATTATAATTATTTATGAATTTTAATTTTATTATATGAGTACATTAATTTATATCCTAAAAGGTTAAATCGACAACAAGCATTTTTATATGATTTCAAATCAACAAAATATATTTTTATAATATATGAATTAAATATTGACATATAAATTACATAAAAAAAATAATAATTTGTTACATATTTATGATGTATTATAGAATAAATTTATTGTTTATAATCATCCATGACATTATTTAATATCATCATTCATGTATGTGGTCAAACTGGTATAAAAATGAACAAACTTTAACTAAATTGGTGGTTATGGATAAAAAGTGGTAATTTTAAAATAATTTTATTAAAGAAAAATAAGGATATTTTTTTATTTTTTATAATTTTTAATATGTACTTCAGATTTTTGGAAAATGAATGTAGAACTATATAAAAGGAAAAAAAATGATTCTCTGTGGATGTGGTAGTCCACACAATGCATGACTATATTTTCTATCACCCAACCAAATAGATGATTGGATGTGGGTAGTAATTGATCATTTAAGAATCATAAATACATTGTATAAATCATATTTATTCATAAATACCATCACCAATAACATCCATTATAAATGGTTATGATAAACTGAAAGTGTCAATTCATACAGTTGGGGATTAGTTCATACACACTAATGAAGATTATTGTTTATAATATTATATGGAAGATAAATATTAATAGTAGAACCCTTATCATAATAAAATATCAAAACACTAATTATTTGTTTTTATAATATGGTCAGTGTTGGTTTTTAATGGAATCAATTATAAATAAATGTTAATAATGATGTGTTACCAACATTGAGGCCTTGAACTTCCTCTTGATGAAGGCCTTCTATTTGAGGTAATTTGTTTAATGATTCATGAATAGAAGAAATAGGGAATTTCAATGAATTTAAGAATATGATATTATGGAATCAGTTAAAGGATATTTTTAAATAGATATGTAGTATTAAAAGGGTGGAAGTGATCACCATTTTATATGCGAGGAAGATGAAATTCCCCATGGAAATGAATTATAAGTAAGGGGTATGAATTGAATAGCTTGAAAGATAGGTGATTTACATTGGATAATTATGGAAGGATATTTTGGTATGAATTTAAAAAAAAAAATTTATATGGTATAAAGTTCAGGTTAATTTTCAAAAATTGTATGCACCATTTATTAGTCATTTAAACACATATTACTCTTAATTAATTATTTTATGATAATTATTTTACAAATAAATTTATAAGTACATTACTATTAACCAATTTTTGAAGAAATGATCTAAATTTTTCATCCATTTTACCAAATTAAATTTTTAAATAGGATAAAATTAAATTTTAAGTCAAAATATATATTTTTTTTACAAGCTCTGTTTTTTAGAAAAATATTGATTTAATGATTGTGTGTTCATAGTATTTTGTATCTATTATTAGCCATTAAATTAGTGTTAATTATTTTGAATATATGTTAAAAATTTTAATTATAGATTTATTATAAATTTTATTAATTTCATTTTAAAAATAATTAATATTATGAAATGTAATATTTGTTGAAAAATTATAAATTTATAAGGGTAACTAATATTTTACCAAGGTTTCATCATATATATGGGTAAATATAAGGTGAACCTCATTAGATGTTTCATTAATACTAATTATAAATATAAAATACATTTCATTTGGTTAAATTGGTGAAACTTAATTTTAAATTATTATTGTAAAATGTATTTATAACAATTTTGGAGAAAATATTTCATTGGTATTAAAACATATAATAAAGGTTTTTAATTAAAAATATTTTAAAAAAAAGTCATAAAAGAAATATATTGGTTCAAGGGAATGGTATCCTATGTTTTTTGTTATTATTATATATTAAAAGCCATTATATTATAAAAATATATATTTTTCACTACTCACCTAAAAATCAATTATTAAAAAATTACAACAATTAGTATTATGCTAATATGAACATTAGATGTCCTAAATTGATGTTAAATTTTTTAAATTAATAGAAAAAAATTATTAATTTTACTTTCAAATGAAATCATAAAATATCATGAAAATAGTTTTTATAGGGAATATTTTTTTGGTATAGTGTATATCATTCTAAAATTGTTGCAAATATCAAATATATAAAAATTGAGAAAAATATACATTTTATAAACTAAATTTTAAAGATAATTTTTTTAATATATTCTTAGCTAGAATAATTCTGATCATTTTTAAGATGAATTTTATTTAATTTTATTCTGATACATATTTATTCATTTAAATATAGTTCATTTTTCTATTACCATTGTTTATACTTGATAAAAATACCTTATGATGGTCTATATTGGTGTGGGTTTTTGTGTTGTATATGGATAAAACAATACGAAATAATATTTAAATAATAAATTTAAACATGGGTTATTAAATTCTACCTCTCTTATATAAATTTAATCCTTACAATTTAATTTGCATTTACTTTTAGGAATATCTAAATGTAGTGAAAATATTGGTACACCTTAAGATATGGACCTCAATACAATGGGGAATACTTGAAAACAATTATTTCCCATAATTATTCAAAGAAAATTTATCTCCTAACTTGGTATAATGGTCATTATGAATTATTATATTTTCTTATTAGATAACTCAATGTTTCTATTACATAAACTAATCGTCAATATTAATTTTTAATTTTTCCTTATTTTATATTTTAATGTGTAGTCAATGTGAAAATAACCGTTATTGTTTTCACAAATCCAATCAATTTTTTAGGAGAATATTATGATTTACATAAATATACTTCTAAATTTATAATAATCATACAACATTATTTTTTACATAAAATTAAAATTAATGTTGTTGGTGAAATAATGTTCATAGAAAACACCCCAGACACATTAAATTCAATCAAAAGAGAATAAATCCACTAATATGTAGTGGAGGTTATGTGAAACCTAATTACCTTTTTCATCATTATATATAATAACACTATATGTTTTTCCTTCTTCACTAGGTCTAGAAGGGTTTGTATTTCTAACATCCATGGTAATCCTTATATTAGTTAATCGGATTGTATAATGCATGAGTTTTCCATGTAGAATCTGGAATTATAAGTGATTACCTAGGATAATTTCTATATTCTTTTCACTTGTTAACTAAACATTTCACTTTACCTTGATAGTTTGATTCTCTATAGACTCCTTTACAATAACAAAACAATATTATAATGCCAATAAAAAAATACCCTTTATGATTCTTCCTATATATTCGATATATAGGTGGATGAATATCATTTCAATCATAATATTCATTTCCTAAAATATCATAATCCTAGATACTTCTCTTCTTTAGTGGACTTAGTATTTCTACTATGGTTAGATTTTTAATAATGTTTTATGATATTTTATTTTGAACAAAATAAGTATTATTTAGTTTATCTAGAATTATAACCGGTTTATTGAATAGGTAATCCATAAATTGTCCTTCAAAAAAAGGGTTAAATATATTTATTTTAGTTCTAGCCATCACTAAATCCAGAAGGGGTTAACATGAGTGAAAATTAAATAACAATATGGGGTATTATCATTGTCATAAAAGGAATTTTATCATAAAAACTATTATTCTTTTACATTACCATGTTGGAATATAGTTACTTTAGTTTGACCTATGTCAATATTATTTGAACAAAGTTACATTAAGTTGGGTTATAATATGTTTATCAGCTTTTAACCTCAAATAAATTGGATATCAATCAAGAATATTGATTTTTAAAGATCATGTGATAAAAAAAGAATATACCTTTTGAGTTTCTAACGAGTTGTTCAGTCTTAGGATCACTCACTGTGCAATAGGGTGATGACTAATTAAGTACTCAACCAACCCCATTCATTGTTATTACCCAATGATCCATTTGTTCAATTGTTTTATCCACAGTATAGTATCTGAATTGGAAATGATTTCTATAGAATAACATCTACTCAATGAATTGAAAATATTTTAGGAAAACATTATTTTCATAGACTAGTGTCTTCTATTTCTAGTGAGGTTCTCTAAAATAAATCTCAAAAAAACTAAAATATTCCCTAAAAATAACTAATACCTCCTTTTAAACCACCTATAGTGAACCATGCTAATCGTAACGTGGATATTACAGTAACCACACAAATTAAATAATACATTTCACAAATAGTTTCATAACCCAATAACTAAATGTTTTAGTGTTTTGGAGAGTGGGTATATAAAAATATAATTTTATTACACATATGAACATTTCTCCAGCACTTTTCACTAGGGAATAAAAATATAAGAGTGTTACAAGTTCAAATTATTAGAAAAAGAAAATACATATCATAAGGTATCAGATCATAAAGGTGTAGGAGAATAATAGAAACCCCTATATATATTAATAAAAGATAATAATACCTTGTATGATATTCAAAAAACACGATGGAGAAACATAAGAATATAAAAATATCATTAAAAAAGAATAAAAAATACGGCATGGCTCAAAAAACATATCAATAATCCTAAAACATGTGAGGAGGGAATAAAATTTATGAATACCTTAAAATTAATGTATGAACATGAGAATGTAGAATTTCATCGAAAATTGATGCATGTTTAAAAATTGACACCACCTGAAAAAAACATGGGAATGTGTAATAAAACTATGAAGAACATGAAAGCTTAGAATTACTTGATTTTTTAGAAAAAATGGATCATCCATAATTATAAATAACCCATGTGGGAAAACACATTACATCCACAACTATTGAATCAAACTCTTTTTGTCTACACCTAAATATTTGAGATAAAACATCACATCCATGAATATGTGAATGAACTAAATATTTCAATTACTAAATATTTCATGAGATATAATCTGAAACTTCTACATTTGATGGTGATATTGGAACCCACTAATCATCATCCACACCTATGTGTACCACTTAAAACAATCATCCTCATATCTTAAATAACTAATGTATAAAAGAATGGGCTTATTAAATCTATAAAAAATAAACTTAAGATATCATATGATATCAAAATATAATTTCAATAAAGCATTCATAGAATAATAAGATGTTGAGTATTATTAAAACATCACTCCATGATAGATATAATTTGGAAGAGAAAAGAAGTGAAAATAAAAAAATTTATTCAAAAATTATAAAACATTATTACAAAATTTGAAGTGAAAATTTAGTTTAAAACATTTTTGTGTAGGGAAGGTAAATAAATTTGGATATTAATATTACGTATTGTTCCCAATTAAATATCACTCAAAAGATATATGTTTCAATATGATTTAATGTGAACATACTTTAAATACTTTTACCCATAAAATAATTGTTAATTGTTTTTTAGAGTGAATAACCCAAGAGGGGGGTGGGGGTGGGTATAAATGTGTTCCCAATTAAAATTTATATTAAAAATATTTAAATAGAATCATCTAATTAAAATAAACTCATCCATTTAACCAAAATGTTAAATTAATAAATATTTTATTCTTTTAAAATATTTCTAAAAAAATTATTAGTGCTATATTAATGAAAAATTAAATTTACACCAACTTTTGAAATAAATTTTCTTATTCAAATACATATAGATACAATAGTTAATATTGAATATGAATGTATTTTTTATTTACAGTTTAAAAAATATAGACTGATAACATAAAATATAAAAAAATAAAGATGTATAATGGAATAAAGAAAGAGGTTCAATCTTAAGATAAGACCTAATCCCCTCCACCTAGAAATAACCCACTAATATGAAGGTTATATTAATATAATATGACCTACAACTAGGACAAGGTAAATAGAAAATAGCTAAGGACATTCCATGCCATGTTGGGACTTATTTCACAATAACCATAGGAAGAAAGAAACCACATGCCAAACAAGGACATATTCCAAAAACATATTTGGTACATAATCTAAAATATAGAGAAGAATATATCTTTTATATTCTATTTATATCCTAAGAGATAGTGTGTGCGATAAAGAAGAAAATAAGTACACCAATAAAAAATAAATGAAACAAAAATAAAGTGAAAGTATAAGGATGTAGATAAGATAATGATGCCTAGTTTGAAGTGCTTTGAATGCTTGAGTCTCCTAAGATGTATCATAGAGATGAGATTGAGCAATTTTACTGAAAATTGTAGTTAAATAGAGTGTCATAATCTATCATTGTTCTGACTATAGGGGAGTTTCTAAATATCAAATATGTTCTATTGTTCCATAGTTAAGTGTGGGTAAGATGAACCATGTAATCTCCTGAGAGATGACCCTCCCTTGATTCAATAAGCAATGTACACTTAACTCTAATACAACACACCATTATTTTAGCATGCAGGAGCATCCACTTTTAATTATAATAATTAATATCTACTAACTCTTCATACATAACTCCTATCATGTCCTTTAGTGATGCCTGAAATTTATTATAATATAATTATAAAATAAATAAATTCAGAAATTGTGTTAATAGAGTCATTGGGACCATTAAATTCAAAAATCCTATATTATTTACATTGAATCAAGAAGGAAGTCACTCATGTACGTTGGTAGATAATCTGGAGGTGATGCATCTTAGTAGTGATTAATCTCAGCGGTGACCTATCTCATTAGTGAATCATCTTAATAGTGACAAATTCTAAATGTAAACCCATCTCAATAGTGTCTCGTGTCAATGATGACTCATCTTAACAATGACTCATCAGATAGAAGGTCATGATATGGTAGGTAATGTTTCATGGTATGTCATCCAATGGTGAGACATTCATTACAGTGACTCTATTTCAGTTGTGATACATTCTCAATAATTTTTCATTCGAGGTAGTGAATCATTCTTTATGGTGACTCATCTTAAATGGGGATTCAATTACTGTTGTGAATCAGCTTCAACATTGACTCATTGTAAATGGAGATTCATTTATATAGTTGAGTAATGTCTAATGGTAGGTCTTTTGAATACTTATCCAAATTATCACCAGACAACCTTATATTATAAAATTATTTCATAAAATATAATACTATTAAAAACAAAATTATCTGGATTTTGTCATTATTTAAATAAGGTTTCCAACAATCTCATTCATTTTTATGATCAAAAATCATTAAATTTTTAATTATCATGTATAGAATATACGTTGTCAATATATAAATAGATTTATAAAATGTCATTACAAATTATGAAAACCATAAAAATCATATATGATATTTTGGTCATAAATGATAAATCATTAAAATAAAATATAAATAAATTAAAAAACACTATATAAGGAATGTTAAACAAAAATCAGAATTAAAAGATATGGTATAAATTAATATCATAAATGTAAATTGGAAATCACAAAAATATGTGTTACAGAAAATACATAATTCATTCTCACCCTATTTATATTATCAAAATGTGAGGCAAATAAGATGTAATTTGAAAATATACCAAAGGTGAATAATAAGAGACATCCCATTAAATACTAAAGTACTTATATGAAATACAAAAATAGATACAAAAATTCACACAAAATTCCCATTAAAAAAACATAATTTCAATGCTTCGCAACATAATAGCATGGTAGAACTGTAGTTTTTACCTTATTAGAGGCATAAGAAACCATTCTAGAGGACGAGGCTATGTTAACCATGGTAGATTCTATAAGGAATTTAGTGAGAGGGGGTGGATCTCAAATAATAATTGGCTAGAGTTATTGGAAAGCATCACTAGGAGTCATGTTGAAGGGATGGAACTACAAAAGTAAAGGTTAAGTGGGATCCTAGGTAATAGATGGTATAAACATCTCCAATTAAGCGGCATGATAGGATTAATGATTAATAAAAAGAATATATTCTTGAGCCACCACTACTGTCTAAGAGACATGGAGAAATGGCTTAATCAGATTGATGAATTCCATGACGATATTGCCTCTCTACTTCATGGCACTAAAAAAGTCCCTTTTCTCCTCAATTAACAAATTAAGCACTGGATTCGTCAAATTTAGTTGATTAAACATCACCTTAATGGCATGGGCAATAGGGGGAGTTTGTCAGTTCTCTATAAAGAACATGAAATGGGATTTTAGCTTATTATTTATATAGATACGAGAAATATAATACTTAATTTACTTTGTGATGGTTTCTCTATAATTTCATTGACCATTCATACATTTCATTAACATATTATACACATATTACATATTATGCTTAATTTTCCTCAAAACCCTCATGAGGGATATCTGAAACATCTCCTAAAATTGATTTATGATCATACTTACAAACAAATTTGACAAACTCAACATTCAATGTAGGAGGATCACAAAAACTAGAAGATACATAAGTCATATTTTTAAAATTCTCCAAAAAAGTATCTATACTAGTAGTAAAGAAGATCTCATCTCATACACTGTAGACAACAAGGTATCCATATCATTTTTATGCCTCATGTTCTTTATCTCTACTTATTGATTATTATGAAACATATTGGGATGGATGTGCTGAATCACATGATCAAAAAAGTATATATCATATCTCTCACTGAGATTTGTTACTGAATGAGGATGATTCTTTATAATCCCATTAAGTATAGAAATAATAATTTTTGTAAAATTTTTCATGTTATCTCAATTAACAACATCAATTGGAATAGAAACAACAACATGAAAAGAAACAAAAACATTTCATGTAGCAGCCTCTTGTTTATCAATACTAGTAAGAACATCTAAATAAAACCTCTAAAAAAATACTGAAACATATAATTTCTTATGAATGGATCCCTTAGGATCTAAATCCATTCGAACAAAGGCTACATGTCTACCATTATTTTATAGACATAAATCGTCAATATAAGAATCAAAATCATAATACCCCAGCACAAGTCACACAAACTGTATGAATCATTCAAATTCATCCCAAATTGTGAAACCTAACCTAATAAAAGACACATTTTTAGGATAAACATATTCTCCATTAGTATGGTCAAATAGGTTACTAACAAGGCTTGGTGATTCCTTCCCCTAAACAGATGCCCTCAACACTTCTCTAGATGTTTCATAAACATCTGGAAGAAGAATTGGTATCTTCTCAAACCTAAAATCAATAAATATTCTAGAGAAGTTACATGTTATATATTAATCTCATGGTCATTAGGCCTATCATGATCAGAACAATCTCCATATTGCACGAGTTTCAGCATTAGAGACCGCCCAGGTTCTGCGGGGAGACGGACCCTCAGGCAGCCGAGGATTGGCTGGAGGTAGTTGTTCGAGTTTTTAGGTTTGTGGGGACACCAGCTGACCTCATGGTGATCCTCGCAGTGAGCCTCCTCCACGCGGCAGTAGGAAGATGGTGGAGCTTGATGCTCCAGGTGCACGACGAGACATCACTCTTCTGGATGGACTTTGAGAGCCTCTTCCGCTTGGAGTTCGTCCCAGCCACCCTCTGTGCGGTGCTCATCCAGGAGCTTTTACAGCTGTGGCAGGGCAGCATGACGGTCGCCCAGTACTCGGTGAGATTTACCGACCTCTCGCGCTATTTGATGGGCATGGTACGAGACCCATTCTTCTGGGCCCGGACCTTCGAGTAGGGACTGAGGCATGAGATCAGTGCATAAATAATCTCCCCTAGAATTCCGACATAGGAAGGAGTACTGCCGCGAGATCTTCTCATAGAGAGCTTTCTTGCCGAGCCTATGCCAGCAGCGAGACCTACCACAGGGCAGCATGTAGCAGAGTCATCTACAGCTGGCAGTTGACGGATGTCACAGGGGTCCAGGTGGACCAGACCATCAGGGAGATGACCTCATGACACTGGCTTAGATGTGCGGGGCACAGGATGCAGAGCCAGCCTTCCGAGGAGCAAGCAGTGCTATGCATGCCACGGGCAGGACGACATGTCTTGTGACTGCCCGACCCGCTGTGCAGAGGAGCAGCAGACGGTTGAGGGGCCACCCAGGCAGAGGCAGAGGGTCGACCGTTGCGGTCCATCGAGAGCAGGCGGACGAGGCAAGGGAGCTGGCCGAGCAGCAGGTGGTGGGTGACGCTTTGAGGCTTTACCACCACCACAACCAGGAGGTCCACCCCGACCATAGGGAGATGGAGGGCAAGGACATGCTCAGCTTCAGGAAATAGAGGCCTACAACCACGGTCCGCTAGAGATGATTCGAGGTACGATCTGTGTCTACTTCACCCTTGCATCAATTCTTATAGACACAGAAGTGAGTCATTCCTTTATTGTCACTGCCCTTGTTCGGAGCTCGGAGATTCCTAAGGAGCCGTTGGCTCGATCCTGACGGCTAGAGACTCCTATGGGAGCAGAATCAACGATTACACACTAGTGCCGGAAGTGTGAGCATACTCTAGGAGGCGAGAGCTTTGGCTGGGATCTTCTTGTAGCGGCGTCGAGGACTTACGTCGTCCCCTTGGGCATGGATTGGTTATCCACAGTCCATGCTCAGATCGACTGTATTAGGTGCAAAGTGCGGTGTGTGCGCACCGATGGGAGCAGGTTCACCTTCACCGGCGAGAAGGGAGCCTTTGCAGTATAGGATGGACTCATGCAGAGGAGAGGACAGCCCCTCACTCATCAGTTGGGTAGCCGAATCCTAGTAGCAGTTGACATGCAGAGTCCTAATTTTCCTGTAGTTGTGGATTAGTATGCAGACGTTTTCCCTGACAATGTTCCAAGACTACCTCCTCGTAGAGAGGTAGACTTTTATATTGACCTGTACCCCGGGACAGCCCCGATATCAACACCAGCATATCGGATGGCCCCCGCCGAGCTTTGAGAGCTACGGGTACAGCTGGAGGACTTGTAGAGGAACGGATTTATCTGACCTAGTGATTCACCCTGGGCTTCCCCGATATTGTTTTCCAAGAAGGCAGAGAGGAGCCTGCGACTATGTGTCGATTACCGTCGCCTGAACCAAGTGACCGTGAGGAACAAGTATCCGCTACCGAGGACTGACGACCTCTTCAATCAGCTCATGGGAGCACGGTGGTTCTCAAAGATAGACCTTTTATCAGGCCATCATTAGCACAGAGTTAGAGACGAGTATGTGAAGAAGACGACCATCAGATGTGGGTATGGCCACTATGAGTTATTGGTTATTCCTTTCGGTGTAACCAATGCTCCAGCAGTGTTCATGAGTCTCATGAACATGATCTTTCAGTCATACCTTGATCGATTTGTCATGGTCTTCATCGATGAAATATTGATATACACGACCACTGAGGAGGAGCACGCCTACCACTTGCAGGTTGTACTAGACACACTCGGGGAGCACCAACTTTATCAAAAGCTCTCGAAGTGTCAGTTCTGGTTATGTGAGGTCCACTTCTTGGGACACGTCATCTCTGAGGCGGGAGTTGCGGTGGATTCTGCGATGATCGAGGATGTGCTAGCTTGGGATCCACCCAAGAGCATGACGGAGGTGCAGTGTTTCTTGGGTATAGCTGTGTACTATGGGATATTTGTGCCAGACTTCTCCAGAGTTGCTGCACCACTATCAGCTTTGAAGAAGATGGGGAAACCCTTCTTGTGGGTAGACAGATGTCATCAGATCTTCCAGGAGCTGAGACAGAGACTGACCAGTGCATCTATCTTGAGGATACTGGAGGAGGGAGTATGGTACGTAGTCTACTTTGATGCATCAGAGACTGGAATCGGGTGTGTCCTGATGCAGGTGCGGGCCGCGATCGGCTATGGATCGCGTCAGTTGAGGCAGAATGAGCAAAACTACGCTGCCCACGACCTGGTGTTTGTAGCAGTGGTCTTAGCTCTGATGATTTGGCGACACTATCTTATGGGCGAGCGCTTTACAGTCTACTCTAACCACCAGATTCTCAGGTACATCTTCTCACAGAAGGACCTGAATCTGAGACATTGGCGATGGCTCGATTTCCTCCAATATTATGACTTTTAGATAGTATATACTCTTGGGAAGGAGAATGTAGTTGCATATGCTCTCAGTAGGAGGACGGGTATCTAGCCACTCGGGGAGGCGACGGAGCAGCTAGCCGCTTTGCAGATATCCTTCGTGGATAGAGATGGAGCAGCCTTTCATCAGTCACTCATAGTCACTCCTCCACTACTGCAGCAGGTCAGAGAGGCACAACATGGGGATGCTGACTATGAGACGCTGTGTGCGAAGATATCCTCAGGACAGGAACCTGATGGATTCTCCATAGGAGGAGAGCACGATGTCCTTTTCAGAGAACGTACCATGGTACCAGCTTCTTTGTAGGAGGAGGTGCTGAGAGAGTTTCACACTTCCCCTTTATCGGTACATCCAGAAGTGGCGAAGATGTACCAGGATCTTAGACGACAGCACTGGTGGCTGGGTATAATGAAGGTTGTGGCAGAGTTCATTTCTTGATGCCTCACCTGCCAGCAGGTGAAGGTAGAGCACAAGGTACCAGCAGGCTTGGTACAACCCTTGGAGGTCCCGGAGTGGAAGTGGGAATAGATATCTATGGATTTCATGACTGGACTTCCATGTACTTCCAGAGGTCACTACTCCATTTGGGTGATTGTCGACCGACTCACCAAGTCGGCTCACTTCTTACCCATTAGAGAGAAGGGATCATTAGAGAGCTTGGGACGTCTCTACGTTCATGAGATTATACAGCTTCATGGTGTGCCATCATCTATCATCTCTGATCGAGATGCTCACATTACTTCCCGGCTTTGGAAGTGGTTGCAGGAGGCATTCGGGATGCAGCTACGTATGAGCACTGCCTTTCTCCCTCAGACGGATGGTCAGATGGAGAGAACCATTCAGACTCACGAGGACATGCTCCATGCATGTGTCCTAGAATTTGGTCGCAGCTGGGAGGACCTCCAACCCTTAGTGGAGTTCGCGTAAAACAACAGATACCACTCCACCATCGGGATGGTAACATACGAGGCATTGTATGGCCGACATTGCAGATCACATCTGTGCTAGACAGACCCTGGGGTGTCAGCACTTGTGGGACCGAAGATGGTCCAAGCCATGAAAGAGAAGGTCTAGGTCATCCAGGAGTGGATGAGGACTGCTCAGAGCCTGCAGAAGTCTTATACTGATAGGAGGCGGAGGCCACTAGAGTTCGAGGATGGCGATGACGTCTTCTTGCAGGTCTCACCTCGACGTGGATTAGGAATATTTCACCGAGGAGGAAAGTTTTCTCCACGCATCATCGGACCGTTACAGGTCTTCAGTAGGTTAGGAAAGGTGGACTATCGCCTGGCTCTACCACCTCAATTGCACCAGCTGCACAATGTCTTCCACATATCCTAGTTGAGGAGATACGTGCATGGACCGATGCAAATCATCGACCTTGGGGAGCTGGTCATTGACGATAGGGAGAACTTTTTCGGAGGTCCCCGTGGAGATCAAGGATCGATAGGAGCAGGTTCTACATGGGCGGTCGATTCCTTTAGTGCACATTATATGGCAGCACGAGAACCTCCAGGAGAGAACTTTGGAGCGAGAGGCTCAGATGCGTGCTCAGTACCCACATTTGTTCCCCTAGTTTATGATGTATCTTTACGGGGACGTAAATCCTTGAGGTGGGAGTAATGTAAAGACCCGTAAAATCCAAGGAAATTTTTTTCTTAATTTTCATTGGTATTTTACAAGAGCGCAGTTTCTGACGGCACCTGATTCCGAGGCCCGGTGTGCCCGGAATCAATTTCCAAAGTTTGGCTCGGGTATGTTCAGTGAACAAACGAGTGGGTTTTCCTAACATTTTAACTGGTGCTCGGAATTGAATTTCGAGGGAACCGATGGAATCGCAGCACCGATAATTGTTTAAGAACACCTTTTCCGGAGTTGCGTTTGCTCGGGTGAGGTTTTTAATTAGTTGGGTTAACTAAAGAATAAAAATAAAATCTTATGCTACAATTTTATTTTTATTCTAAGTAATGATACCCCAGGCATAGTGGTTGGAGTGGGACCCACTAATACCCTAACTCCTAGGTAGGATATTAGTGAGGTAGGGGCCACACGAGCCCCACCCCCTTTATTTCCTTTACCTCCCACGTGCATTTAATTATGTAACTCACTAGCACCGCCTCTTAAATACCAAGTCAACTATCGTGTTTAATTAATTATTAAACGCCTCATTAGTTAGTCAACACACGTTAATTAAACCGTGATCTGTTTTAGAATTTCAAAAACTGTTGGCATGAGAAATAAAATAAGGCAAAGCCTTATTTTATAATGTTGTTTCATTGTGCGAGAAAGATTTAAAGAGGAGATCCAATTCTTGGAATCCTCATCTTCCTCCTTGAAGAACGCGAAGAACACACCGTCGCTGACGAAGAACGTCAACCTCCGACGAAGGGCGACGAAGAATGCCGAACCCGCGGAGATCGACGACGCGACACCGTGTACTGCAATGCTAACGATTCTCTTCTCCGCGAAGCCTTTTTCTGCGATGTTCGTTCCCGTGATGAACCTTCATTCGACGACACCTTGAGGTAGGGGTTGTTTGTTTTTGCCAATGAATTTTCCTTTTCTGTTCATCGACTTCTTATTGGGCCGCCTGTTATCGTAATAACGGGAGGAGGTTAGACCGCACGAACACGACCGACCCTCCTCCCCCTTTTTTGGTTTTACTTGTTGCGGAATGAGCACATACGGTACGGTGCAACAACACCGCGTGGAAACAATGAATAACAGATGAAGAAGCACGGCACTGTCGCGTCACGCAGTTGCGGTGATTTGAAGGCTCCGCAGATTGTTTAATTGACAGCAGATCAACAGGCGATGATGAAGCGGGCCACAATGGCATTTGAATATCTTCTCAGTGAAGATAGTGTCCCGAGGGGACCATTGGCGAAGACGACATGTGAAACGGACCACCAGAGCGTGTCCGGTGGTCCGTAGAAGGCGGTAGTGGTGTGCCACGCCGGCGCGGCGGCACCGGCGATCGGTGGTGGTGGCACGCCGCCGGAGAAAACTGCCGCGGCTGAGCTGCGGCTGTGGGGGAAGAACCGGAATGGCTTCGTCCATTCTGGATTGGGTGGCGCGGCTTATGCCCTGCCAGTTCGTCAACCGTAGGGGGTTGTAACCCCCCCCCCCCCCCCCCCCGCACCCGCTGGCCACGCGGGCGCCACGCCAGCGCTAGGCCGGCCGGGCCAGGCTGTGCCCACCGGTATGGGCCGCACCCTTTTGGGCTGTACCTAGACCCGGGTCGGGTGGACCGGGTTCGGGTGGACCAAGGGGGGTATCAAGCTGGGTCGGACTGGGCCCGAACCCCCTATTTTAAGGCAGTTTTCGTTCAAACACCAATAACATGGGTTACGGACCACTGATCAATGCACCATTATTTGCCATACGATCCTTCTATTGAGACGGTAATTTCGGTATATTAGAGTCAAGGTTTCGGAAAACTTTGGGTACAGACGGGTTGGTTCGAACAAGAAACAAACCGGGCCCTTGGAGTAGAAACGCTTACAACATGAGCTCCGGACATCCGATTGATGTTTTGTCGACTTTGTTAGATTCTTATTAGTGAGACGGACCTTTTGTCTTAATCCGTTCGAGGTTTGGATGCAGTTGGAGTTCGGTCGTGTTGGTTTTGACTTAAAACTAACTGGGTCCCTGGAACGAAAAGGCCAATAACTCTCAGACCGGGCGTCCGATTGACGCGCCGTCTGTCACGTTGAATTCCTCTTGTCGAGAAAGGACTTTGAGATACATCAACTCCGGACTACGTGTCAGTTGATGTATCGACCCCTTGGCTTGTAGAGTGGACCCTCTCGGAATGAGCATGCTGTGTGCGGGAACCCTAGAGCTGGCTGCGACTGTGACGACCGTACTCAAATCCTATGTGGGTTCAATGGAAATGAAGACTACACTGAAATCTTATGTGGGTTTGGCAGCGATGAAGACCGTACTGAAATCCTATGTGGGTTTGACGGAGATGAAGAATTCATTGAAATCCTATGTGGGTTCGGCAGCGATGAAGACCGTACTAAAAGCCTATGCGGGTTCGACGAAGATGAAGACTGCACTGAAATCCTGTGTGGGTTCGGCAGCGATGAAGACCATACTAAATTCCTATATGGGTTCGAAGGCAACCACTACTGTTCTTGAATCCTATGTGGGACTGGCAGTGTGTGACTCTATTCTTGCTATCCTATGTGGGTCTAGCAGAGTAGCTAGTTTAGTATCCTACATCGATCCCAGCTTAGATGAATCAGAGGCTATATCAGATCATCTCTATCACCGAAGAGGTATACCTGTGTGAGCTGAGTCTTGACTTTCAATCATTAGGTTCGATATGACTGACTTTATTTCCTATGTAGATTGGGTTGTACTATCCTGTGTGGATTTGATCGAACTTGGGCTCGGGTGTTGGAGCCGAACTGGAATTGGTGACATAGGTATATGTATGGGCATATACCTAAGTAGTGTTGGATGTTACTTTGTGATTGTATCTTTCCTTTGTGGATTATCATTTCCAGATTCTAGGAGACCTTTGGGGGTCTCAGGGTCCCTACTGAGTAGTGTATACTCACCCCTGCACTGGCTATGCCCGCATCACGTTGTCTTGGATGCAGAGGACAGACAGTGCTGATCGAGGTTGAGGATTGTGGAGCAGTCAGTACCTAGAGGTGGACCACTGGGTGGGACGTACACGGAGCAGAAGGCTGGACCCAAGGAGCTGAGGTGGCTATCTGTACCCACCCTTCAGGTGGGACTTCCAGTGGACGGATCGACGTTGCTGTTTTACTTTCAATTGATGTAATTTCTTTCCAGTGTACATTACTTTCAGTTTGGCTTTGTATTCTAGCCCATTTAACTTCCCCACTTACTTTTGTACCCAGTTTTACTTAGTGTTTACTTCTGCTGGCTTACTCTGTGGTGTTTGTTTACATTATAAAGGCAATGCCTTCCCTTTTTTCGGAATTTATGCCTTGGTGCTAGTCACCAACACCTGGCCTATGGGAGGCGGGCTTGGGGTAGTCACGGTACGAGCCCCGAGGAAGGGTCGTGACAAAAAGATTGTAATTATATTTAATATCATCGAATGTAATTTAAAAAATATTAAAATATTCAAAAATATACTCATTTTTCATATATTGATCATTATGCGAATCTATATAATGATTTTAATTATATATTTTAGAGATACTAGGTATCATAGATATGTTTCTATGAATGAACATATTTTCAATATTAGGATTTTAGTCATGAGTTGAGTCTGAGTCACTGGAGTTTTCCATAGAGTAAATCCAAGTAAATTTAATTTCATTCTTATACATTATATCCTTATAATCATACTTTATTGTATATTTTAACCTAGAACAATAATACTTGAAATCTCCTTTTATTTTTCACACCTAATAGGTAATCTAATTTTAATTATCATCTCTTTTCTAGTATTTTTTTCTATTTACTCTATTTTTATATTTTACCATAAAAATCTATTTCATTAAAAATTAATTCTTCTTATAGAACTTCCTAAAACTTATGTGCACTTGGGCCATATCCTCATCACTCTCAGTTTGTGATTCCTTGTCACTGAATCTTTTAGCTTGATATTTTCTTTCATGTTTTGATATAATATTATTACATGATACTGAATTTCTCTTAGTAACATCCTCATCCTCATGATAAACTTAAAGATATTACTTATATATCATTATAACTCCAACCAATTACATTACCGGTAGTTTACTGATGTCTGAAGATTCTAATATTGAAATTGATGTTCCCTACCCACTTTCTAGAAGATACAATATTTGATCATTGTATAATACTGCATTTTTTGAGTGAACTCGTTTTATTCACTATCTCATTGAACCTAAGATTAATATAATAAATAGGCTCATCTGGTTTCATCATGAATATATCATATTTAATTGTTTATTTATTTAGTCTCATTTATTTTACATTACTTATTCATTTGTGATTAATATCTAATGCATCCCAAATTTCATTTGTAGTTTTATAAGAAGGTATACTATTAAAATATTCATCTCCTAAAGCAAAATAATGAGAATTTACGTATTTACAGTTATCTTTATTAGTTATTTTTTATCAAATTATTATTTAATTGTAGTAGTTATAGGAAATTATTATTTATCATCAATAACAGTTCATATTTCAAATCACCTAACTTTAATATTATTTTCTTTCTTGATTATCCATTGAGAATAGTTATTTCCATTAAATAAGTGTGGTATATTTGTAGAATAACTATATCATCTATTATAAATTTAAGGAACTAAATTTAGACATAACATAAATTTATAAACATTAAAACACAACTAAAATCAAAATTTTGAGTGATTTTGAAAACCTATCATAAACAATATTAATTAGAGTTGGTAACTAAAGAGGCATGGGAGTGAATTGAGTTCCCAATACAAATTTCTTTTAAAATAAGATTAAATAAAATACTCATATTAAATTAAAATATCAGAATTAATAAAAATAGTAGTTTAATATAATTTTGATAATAAAAATTGTCTCAAAGCTTGATTAGTGTTCAGCTAAAAAATGAAATGTACTTTCACATTAGAATTTTTTTTCATAATCCAACAAATATATAAATACTAGTAAGATTAATTATTAGGGTAGTTTTAGTTTACGTTTTTAAAAAAAAATACACTTCTAACCCATTAAATATAGAAAACAAGGGTTCACAGCGTAATAGAACAAGAGGTGTAGTCCCAAGACAAGACCTAATCCCATATACTTTGAAATAACCAACTTCCAAGATGATTATATAAATTGAATGTGATCCACAACATATATCGGGTAAACTAAAAATAGATATCAAGGTGTACATGGAACATAAGGACCACTTCTATAATAACTGTGGGATGAAAAAAACAAATTCAATGCATGGACCTACTCCACAATCATTGTGAGTATATATATAAAAATATAACGATTCAAATATATTATATCTTTTGGTTATAGAATCAAATATATTGTGTGTTGATAAATAATATAATCAACACACTACTCAAAAATTATTTAAACAAATACAAAGAGAAAGTATAAATATTTAGATAAGATGTTTTTTCTTGGTATGATATTCTATGAAAGCTTGAGTCTCCCCAGATGTAACTTGGATAGGATGCCAATCCATATTAATAAAAAATGGTTGTAAAATAGTGCATCAAAATATTTAATTATTCTATCTATAGGGAAGGTTTCAAATGTCCATTATGTTCTAATATTCCATATTTTATTATAGGTAATATGCACCATATAATCTATTGAGATATGATCCTATTATAGTTCATAAAGAAATTCACACTTAACACTAATACAATACACTCATTTCCAGCAAAGCGTAGAATCTTCATTTATAAATAATAATTTGGATATAAAGAATCGTTTTAATGAACATATGACGTAGAATTTAATGATTTCTTCAATATTTAAGAGTAGAATTATAAAATAAATCCTTCTATTAAATGGGTTATTATAGTCATTGGAAACATTAAATTAAAAAATATCAGAATAATGATGGTGAGTCAAGATGGAGGTGAATCATGTCTGGCAGTAGATCATCTAGTAGTGAACCAACTCAGTGATGACACATCTCAGTGATGACTTGTCTCATCAGTGACATCTCTCAATGGTGAATCATCTTAATGGAGGCTCATTTAATAGTAGGTGATCTGACGGTAGGTAATTTCTAGAGGTAGGTCATCTAGTGGTGAAGAATTCTTGGCAGTGACTCGTTTTATAGTGGGGAGACATTCTCAATGGTGAGTCATTTCTATTGGTGACTCATTCCTAAGGGTGACTCATCTAAAATGGTGACATGTGACTGGTGGAGGATTAACTTCAATGGTGACTCGTACTCAACCGTGAGTACTGTATGGCGGTGAGTAAACATTGATGGTAGGGTTTTTCAATACTTATACAAATTATCATAGTATATCCTTATATTAACAAATGCTATCATAAATCAGAAAAATATTTAAAAAAATATAATATTTTGTGATCATTAAAACAAGGGTGTAAACATTAATAATGTATTCATGAAAAGACGTGAATTTTATGATAATAATAAATAAACATTCATTGAAAATTTTTATTTTAAAATTGTAAAATTACTATATTTATCCCTAATGATATATAATGGTTATATAAAGAAAATTTGGACTCAATAATACAACTTTTTTTAACTAATAGAAAAACCATTTGATTATTTTGAAATAACCTTCTCCAAAAGATATATCATTAAAATGATAATTAAATATTTTTTAAAATAAATAAATAGAATAAATGGATCATTAAAGAAAAAAAATTTATCTTCCAAAATAAAAGGGAGATCATTGTTTAGAAGAAAAAAATCTTAACATGAATGTGAAATACATTAAATGTAATAAGAATTATACATAAAAAATATTCTTAATGAAATTTCAAAATTATTAAAGAAGAAGAATTTGGAATAAAAAATGATTTCCCTATTAAAAAAGGTATAAATAAATTATAAAATCTTATTAATTTATAATATATCAGTCGTGAGTGATAGTATACAAAAATGAGTTATTATAACCCAATGAATAGAATTGATTCACAAAAACCCCTTACAGTGTAAGAAATTTTTGAATCAAAATTCATTGGAAACCTGAAAATCATATACATCACTAAACACCATTTATTAAATCATGGATTATGTAAAAATAAGTCAATGAGATACATATATACCATAAAAATCATTAATTTTACGAAATATTAAAACATGTCTCAATGAAGAGATGTTGAGAAAAAAACCATTATGAACATTGTATCATTGGAATAAAAAACCAATGAGGGAATGAACATGGAAAAATAATTTCAAATAATTAAATATGTACAAAAATGATTCCAAATGAGAATTTTGTACCATTTACAGCATAAAAATGAATCATAATGTAGAACATGAACATGTATTAAGGGATTCGAAATTGAGACAAAGAAAATATTATATTTATTACTTGATTTCTTAACTCTAATCTAACATCATGAAAAAATATAAATATTTTTATATACCATTTTTGGACTATATTCATACCAAATATTTTTTATAATTTTAATTTAAAATCATTATTTATATGTATATTAGTTTTTTCTTCTATTTTCTCATATGAGGTGTTTATAGTTTTCATTGTTTGTAGTAGTTTCATAGAAAGAGTGTCATTGATCATTTTCATCCAAAGTTCATTATTAATTTTAAAATAATTATTTTATAATGAATGAATTGTAAGGATTTATTATGCATAAATTTTCAATCATGAGTACATTAATATTTATCTTAGAAGATGAAATCTACAACAAACATTTTTAGTGACTTTCAACCATCGAAGGTTGTTTTATTAATTAATTAGATAAATGTTGTTGTATAATTTTTATAAAAAAATAATTATATACATATTTATTTTATATTATACCATAAATTATTTTTTTATAATAATCCATTATATAATTTCATAACGTTATTTATATAGGTGGCCGGACTGATCCAAACATGAAGGCTCTTTAACATGATTATGATAATGGTTAAATTTTTTTATTATGATATAATATCTTTAAAAATAGTCAAAATGTTAATTTTTTTATTTTTCTATTATGATGAACTATATTTTATTTTATCTGGAAAAGAAATTAAAACCTAGAATATTTCAACATAGAGTCAGTAGTCTGCACAAAAGATTATTATCATTTTTGTTACACAAGGAAATAATTCATTGGAGTTGTATAGTATGTTAAAATTTTAGAATTATATATATATATATTGTACATCATATTTATTCTCTAATAGAATCATTAATACCATCCATGAGAATAGGTTATTAATAATGGAAGGTGTCGCTTCATGGATGCGTTATACCCCCCACACACAACAATGTCGATTATTGTTTTTCTTATTAGATAGATGAGAATAAGTCATTTTTAATCCTTTAATATAATAAATCTCAAAAAAATTATTATTTTTGGTAGTTATTATACTATGGTTATATTTTTTATAAGTTAATTAATAATAAATTAATGGTTAAAATGATGTGATGTCAATTTTCAGTCCTTAAACATCCACTTAGTGAAGGACATAGATTTGTGAGACAGAGGATAATTTTTCATGAACATGGTAATTATAGAATGTGAATGAAATGCAGGAGAGTATAAATGTGTAGTGTTTATAGAATATTTCTAAATTTAAATGGATTATTGAAAGGATATAATTGATCCCCCTTTTATTTGTTAGGATATGGACTTTTCTATTAAGAAAAATTTTAATTAACGTGTGATAATTGATAGAAATAAAAATTAGAGAGGATTGTTTCATATGACATGTAGGTAGTACATTTAAATCTAATAAATATTTCCTAGAAGGTATGATGGTCTTGTTAATTTAAGATAATTGGATCCACCTAGTCATTAAAAAAATATTACTCTTAATTAAATATTAATCATGTTATTTATTTTATTACTAAAATTTTAAGTAAATAATTACTATCAATTTTATTAATGTAGTATCATTATTTTGGAACCATTTATCCAAATTTAATTTCAAAATATAAAAAAATTACCTTTTAAATAAAAACATATAATGTGTTAAAAATAATATTTTTTAGAAAAATGTCATTTTAATCATTATTTTTTGTTTTTATTATTTTACTTTGGTATCAAATTAATCTAGTTTTAATTATTTTTGATATATTTTAGACATCATATAATAGATTTCATTTAAAATGGATTCATTAAATTTCTAAAATACACAATATTTAGAATATTATAATCTATAAAAAATAATAATTTCACAAGGGTAACAAGTATTTAGCAAATAAAAATTAATCATCAATCCTAACAATTATGTGACCCTAATTAGATAAAATTTCCCCAATAATTATCAATTTCAATATCATTTCATTTGATAAAATTGACATAACCTAATTTAAAATAATAATTTTTAAATCATTTAAAACAATTTTTAGAAGATACTGCTTATGTTTTCAAATATCCAATATAGGTTTGCAATTAAAACATAATATAATAAAATATATAATATTACATTAAAGTCATATGTTTTTTCAACAAATATTTTTCCAATGTTTTTTGCTACACTTATATATTAAAATTCATGGTATTTTCAAAAGCATTATTTTTCATTATTAACATAAAAATAAATGTTTTTAGAAAAGTTAAAAAAAAATTATTCTTAAGGTAATATGACCCTGCTAAATCCAAAAATTATGTTACTTTTTTAAAGTAACATACTAATATTTATAAATTTAACATTAATAATAAATCTCAAAATATCTTGAAAAAGAGTTTTTTATGAATAGTTTTTTTAGTATATTAAATTTTATACTAAAATTAGTTAATCATAAATATATCAAAGGTTAAAAAATATACATTTTATAACTTACATTTGAAGAAAAAAAATTTATTTTCTATGCTGTAATAATTGATCTTATTATTTAAGGAGAATTTATATTTTTTGTTCTTATAAATATATATTTTCATTTATATATATTTCATTATTCAGTTACGCCTTTTATGACAGATAATTCAATGATTTCATTATGATTTTATATGTTTGTTTAGTTTTTATTATTTCATTTTTAAAAAATCATGGAACATAATATTTATTTAAAAAAAACTCAGGTCGTTAGACCTAGATATGAGTGGGAATGATGTCATTTAGTTTTTAATCGACCTCCTTATGAAGTAAACACATTTCATTTATATCAGAGAAGGTTTATCTCACATTTTAAGCATGAAAAAATATATATTAAAAATGTGGTTTGGTTTGATAGGGTACCAAATTCTATTTTATCTGATCAACATCCATGGTTTACATCAATAATCTAGATACGTATTCAGAATGATTTGGATAGAAAGTAATGTTTCTGTATTATATATCATCCTCAGACAAATGGTATACCTATGATAACCACCATACCCAAGGGGATATTCCATTATATAATTCTATTGATTTAAAATGTGTTTCGGATTAACACCTCCTTGTTGGGAAATTATATTTAAAAATAGATTTTACATTAGCGTTATGATAGATACCTTTTAAACCCTTTACAGAAATAAGTGAATAAATCTAACATGCTAGTTTGAAGTAAGATAATTAAAGCTATTATAACCAAATATAGGTAAGGAAATTTAATAGAAAGTTAGAGCCATTTAATAGCACATGAAGTTATATTAAAGTCTACAAAAGAGTAATGAAAAAAAATCAATAGTGAGATATGGAATTAAAAGTTACTGAGAAAATATTCCTATGATTATATCTGTAGCTTAATGTAATGAGATTAAAAAATAAAAGAAATATGAGCTCTTGGTATATTTTCTTATTTCAGTGTCTTGGTGGAGTATGGAAACAGGATTATCGATTAACGCTTCTACCAAAACTCTATCATGTTCATGATGTTTTTCATGTATCTCTTTTGAGGATGTACATGCACAATTTATCACATGTAATAAACTAAAAGACTACACCACATGAGTATGATAATTCTTATGTAGTAAAATTAGTGGAAATTTTTAATCATAGATAGATTTTTTATAAAAAATAGAACTACTCACATTGAAAATGTTTTGCGGAGAAATCGTAAATTAGAGTAAGAACCATGGGAACTGATTTATGTGATGAAAAAGAATTATCCAAATGTTTTTACACCAAAGTGAGAGAATATCAACAGATAAATTAATATTAATAGGGGTATAATGGAACACCATTAAATTTTATTTATATTCCATTAAAAATGAATTTGAGGTAATAACATGAAACATAGAGTTTGAAAGATCCATGATTTTGGATTAGAGGGCTTGAATAGGATTATGAAAAATATAGAATATATTAACATATTTAATCATTAATTGAAATGTATCAAATAATTCTTATGAAATTATTATTACTTTGTTTTATAAAATCATTACATGATTATATTAAATAATTTTTGGAAAATTATAAATCATTTCATATCATGTATATTTTCATTTCAATCACCATTTAAAAGTATTTTTAATTTAATTTATTTTCAAATTATGAATAATCATTCATAAAATAGTTTTCTAATGGTTATGAATGAAGATAGAGTCATGTGGTAATAAAATGTGTTATTTTTAAAAAAAATGTTTTCATGAGGGGAAATAAATTTTATAGTAATAAATTAAATACATTACTATTGATTAGTAATTTTAATTGAATTATATAGAATATTAATTCAATAATATATTTTATAAATCATTAAGTTATTTTTTCTAATAATGGTTTGAATGTAAACTTAGTTTTTTTTCCTTAAAATTAATTTATCTATAAAAGGTTTTTGTTGTGTTATGTGTGTCGATTTATAAAAGTAAATAACAAAATTTACAAAAATTTAATTTGATAATATGGATTACATATTTAATTATTAATTCAAAATCTTTAATGAGTGTGGTTACAAATTTGGTAACAATTACTTATAGTATCACTAAAAATGTGTACCCTATTTAGGGTTAAAATAGGTTTACTAGTGGAAGGGTTAAACAGAGAGATAAAGGTAAAATTTCCATATAAACAGGAAAAAATCATAATGGATGAGTAATTTAAAACTTATATTATCTTAACTTCTATTTATTATTCAGTTTGTGTCATTTCCATAAGAAAGTGATTGTATATTATTAAATGCTTTTAAGTAATTTCATGTGTTCACATCTCCTCACGTAAAAAGGTCACCTCTTCTACTCCCTTAATTAAGAACATTGAGAAATCAAGATCATTGAAAACATTTTTTTAAAGGTAATGTCATGGTCAAATACCAAGACAAAATTTATTAATAAACAAAGAAGAGAACTACAAAAGTCTGAAAGATGGGATTTTATTACAATCTCTTTAATAAAAAGGAAGAAGATCAACTGGCAGATTGTCAAACCATGTATCTTCCTGATTGATACCTTTATTAGAAAGAGCATCAGCCACCATGTTTTCTTCCCGGTAGGAATGTGTGGAAATATACATAATTTCCCAATAATAGTCCAAACATCTCATCCAACGGGTTGTAAGAGTCTAGGAAAGGTGCAGCATGCCATTCCAAATTGATTGGATGATGGAAGTAGAGTCCCTTTCAATCCAAATGTCATTCCATCCCTTCCTTTGAACAAAATCTATAGCCTAGATCACCACCACCATCTCATATTCTAAAGAATTGGAACATTTGAAACCTCCATAGAAGCACCCATGACAGTGCCCAGATAATCCCTGCAGACAGCTCCAAACCCTACTGGACCCGGGTTCCCTTTTGAAGCTCCATGCACAATTATTTTGATCCACCCATGAATAGAGGCATTACCAAACACCTCAATTTATTTACGCAGTTTATTATAGAGGCTAAAAACCCAGAGACATCTGAGAATAACAAATTCATCAACAGAATTGTTACAATAAGTCTTTTTTAATCAAGGAAGCATCCCTGATAGCAATGAGAATTCTCGAATGACCTACATTGAGATTGAGTGAGTGCCTGTTATGTAAAATATCATTATGATCATACCATATAATGTGGAGGAGCTCAACAATAGCTGCAAGAAGAAGGTTCCTGATTTTATTTGAGGCATGGAGCTCTACAGAACATTTAAGATCAATAAGAATTGAATCAGAACAAATCCATTTGCAATCAAACATGTCAGTAATAAAATTCCAGAGAGAAGCAACTGTAGCACATTATAGGAAAATATTATTGGTATCCCCACTATGATGATGACACATATGACATTTAGAACAATTTTGGATGCCAAAGGTCTGAAGGCAAACCTCAATAGGAACACGATTATGGGAAATTATCCAAATAAGATTAAGTTTAGAGGGCATGATCCAATAATTATCAACATTTCTGATCCACCCAAAAAAGTTTTTCAGATGAAGAGAAAATAGGACTATATAAAGCCTTGGAATCCAAGATACCATAATGAGAATGTTCCCAAGCTAGGAAATCATCTTCATTAATTAAGATATAACTATCAACCATTTGTATAATAGACTCCGGGAGAATGTGACAATTGACATTCACATCCTCTTGAATAGGGAGATTTATGGAGTTAGGAGGGGAGTTTAGAGATAACATGGAGATCAGGGGGAGCCAGACCAGTTATCAAGACAGAAATTCAAAGAGGAATTTCTACTAACCAGCCATCTAGAGTTATGCATGATGTTGTGAAAAGAGACTCTGATGGAGGGCCAGATAGAGGAGCTAATATAAATCAAGTTACCTTTTATAATCTTGTCCAATAATCTTTTTCTAAAAAACTCAGTGGCATTATTATTTTGATTGATCAAATTCCAAGTGATATTGGATTGAAGCGCATCATTAAAAATCATTATATTCTTAATGTTGAGGACCCCCTTCTCTAATGTTTTGTAGCATGTAGACCAATGGATAGTGACAATATTTATCTCAGTAATGCTGCCAGACCAAACAATGTTTTTAAAGTAACCATTAATTCTTTTAATAAGAGAGGCAGGACATTTGTAAATCATTAGAGAGTAAATCATTTTGAAAATAATGGTACATTTGACAAGGAAAATCTTACCAGCCATGGAAAGAGATTTCCCCTTCCAGGAAGAGAGTTGATGAAGAATATGATCCACCACAGAAGAGAAATACACTACTTCAGGTCTGCCTCAGAATAAGGGAACACCAAAATAAGTAAAACGTAAGATACCTTCCATAAATCCAAGGCTTTCAATGATGTTGATTTTACGGTTGGCAGAGAAACCTTTTCCGAATAAGATAAAAGACTTGTTACAATTGACATGTTGACTTGAAACCTCCTCATAATGAGATAAAGCATTCTTAATATTCAGAATATTTCTTTTGCTTCCATTAATAAAGAGGATAATGTAATCCGCATATAGAATATTGGTCAGAGCATTAAGGCCTCAAGCTTCTTGGATCATTTTCGGCTTATTTTGATAAACCAAATTAAAGAGAAGTCTTCAAAGATAGTCTTCCGCAACGGAAAAAAGGATGGAAGATAAATGATCACCTTGTCGGAAACCCTTGGTGAATTTAAAATATCCATTAGCGGAGCCATTGACAAGGATAGAAATAGAAGAATATGTGAACAAATATTTAATCCTATTAATAAAAAACTCATTAAAACCAAATTATCGGAGAACATTGAAGATAAAGATCCAGTCAATAGTATCAAAGGAATTTCTAATGTCAAGCTTAATGGACACAATTCCTCCTATTGAATCTTTATTAATCACATTGGTATAGTCCGAGGAAAGGGAAATGAAATATTGAATGGATCTGTCGTTAATGAGGCCAAATTGGATCCAAGAAATAATTTTATTACAGAGAAGTGAGAGGCGACTAGCCAGGATCTTAGTAATAATTTTATAAAGATAGTTAATAAGAGAAATACGCCGGAATAAATGAATTTATGATTCATTTTCTACTTTATGAATCAAATTAAGGAATTGATAATTGAGACCATGAGGGAGGTTACCATGAAAAAATAAATTTTTTACAATATTACAAACATTATCATGGATAAAATCCCAATGATATTGATAAAAACTATTATTAAAACCATCTGGACTTGGTGCACTGTTAGGATTCAGATCAAAGATAGTAGCTTTAATTTCATGATCAAGAGGGGTTCTCGAAGCGAGTGATTGTCTTCCTCGCCAACAAGAGCATGAACAATATCAGGAATGAGACCTTTGTTAATGGTAGGACCATTAAAAATTTTCTCAAAATATGAGACAACATGATTATTAATGGCCATTTCAGTTTCCAAAATAATTTAAATATCATTGAGGAAAGAAAGAGGTCAACAGACTTTCCTAATTCGTTGCAAGGAATTATATAACTTGGAACTTCTATCCCTATTATTAAGCCATTTCGTTTTGAAGATTTGATTACGAATGTTATCATTGAGCACAAGAAAGGAATTATGTTTCAGGAAAATGTTGACTTCTTACTGGGGATCTAAAGAGAAGTCAACATTGGTGGCAGTGTTTTGAATTAGATCGAGGTCAGCCTCCATAGAGACAATGATCTTATCAATTTTTTTAGATTTATTCGCACACCAACTTTTGAGATTTTGTTTTCAAATTTTGAGTTTAATGACAGAGGAAAATGAATTAGAGTGTTGGCTCATGGAATACCAAATATTTTTTATGAGAGTGGAACGTCCAAGATTTGTAGACAAATCATTATTAAATTTGAAAGTTATATTGGGTTTTGGCCATTTAGGTAGGAGACTCAGAATAAATGGATTATGGTCCAAATTTAATTTAGGTAACGTAATACAGAAAATGGTGTCCCAAGCATCCAAAGAAGGAATACTCACAAAATCCCTATCAAGTTTACTAGACACAATCCTATTGTAGTGACGACAATACCATTTAAGCATAGCACCAGTCAGATTGACTTAAATTATATTACAGCCCACAAATTCAGCCTTAAATTATCTAGAAGCAATGTTAGAGTGAGTTGGAACAATTTTTACACTAGGTGAGAGAATAACATTAAAATATCCTATGAATAACCAAGGGTCGTGGATGGCAGGATCCATCACAAATAGGTCATGCCAAAGAGGTCGATGGTCCTAATATCTATTCTTGGCATAGAAGAATGAACAAAAAAATAAGCTGACCATCCAAATAAAATCACAAGTAAGCAGTTGATCATAAATATTGAATATTTTAATACTCTGCAAAGAACTATGATAAAATACCCAAAGGGAATCAATAAGGGTATCATTCTTGCAAGTACCTAGAAAAAATTAGCCCAAAGAATTAAAGTGCACGTATTGACTAGTAAAGAAAATTTTGGGATTAGCAATAGCCAAAAGTATTGGTTTATGATTTATGAAAGGTATTTTAAGAATAAAAATAGTTCCAGGGTTTGCCACACCCTGAAAGTTCCAAAAAACAATATCCATCAAGACATGGTATTGGAGTCAGTGCTCCGCTTCTTCTTTTTAGAGCCTTCCTAGCTATTCTTCCTCTTAGATCTTCTGAGAGTAGTGTCCATGGATGGGGAAGATTTCAAATCATGTTTACTCAATAAATCAACATCATTCTTATTATCATCAACATATTTAATAGAAACTAAGGCATGTTTTCCATATTTACTGTTAACCAGAGTATTCATAGGTGCATCACTTGTTGCTCCTATAATTTTTGGATAAGTAGATGTTTTGAGAAAATATACTATCCCATTAGATTTTATGCCTATTTTAGATTCTAGAGGAACCTCAGAAGAAGGCTGGGGAATATAGGCCACAACCAAACATGATTTCAAAACAGGAGAATCAGGTACTAGATTATAAGGCCCCGGACGTAAACCTTACTTAATATTGAATTAAATTAATAATTAACATTGAGGATCTTTTCAGGTTTAGAGTTTTAGAGAATTAGAACATAACTATTAAATCTCAAAAGATTTACAAAGTAGACACTTCTACTAAGTTTCCATAGAATAAAAAAAACTCTTAAAAAGAAACATGTCTAGTTCCATGTTTTATATAGCATGACTTTCCCTTGATCCCATCCTTGACCGTATTCCACATTAAGTCCTGTGAAAAACATTTCAAAGAACTTGGTGTGAGCATAAAAAGGTCAGTAAGGGATACACAAAGAATAAAAACTGTTATTTTATCAAAACAAAAAGTAAACCATGTATACCTTATCAAAGTAATACTTTTCACCTTTATGAAGTAGTAAAAACTCTTCACTGAATAAAATATCATTACTTACCTTTTTGTAACCAAAGGATTACCATAAAACCTATATAGAGAACACATAACATATATAAAGGTAACTTGGGACATAAACATACTTAAGTGGAATAACCATACGGTCGACTTCCACACATATCACTTAATGGAATATCCATACGACCAACTTCCATACCAAATTAATGGAATAGACATACGGCCGACTTCCATACCCAATGCATTCGAGGTTATAAAGTAACCACCCATCCTCGTATTCACAGCACCACCCGTCATATGGTTTATCACATAACCACCCGTCAAATGTCCAAGTACCATTATAAAATCATAAGACATAAAACAAATATAATGGAAAGAAAACATTTCCACACTTTGATCACAATATATCACATAAATATATTGACATAACAAATCCATTATAAAAACCATTTTCAATAAAAAAATACATAAAAGAGTATATGGTATTTATTTCATTTAAAAAAAACATTACGACTTGTTCACGAATCCATAGACCAAATAATACTCGCGGCGGTGGAAAAGGACGTTGTCACCGCGTACGTTAAAAGAAACATTATTTTTTGTTTTTTTATAAAATTATTTGTAGAAAAAGATTCCTTTTGTATAAAAGTAAAAGTCAAAGGGTTTTATACACCGTATAGAAGAAAGTTGTGTATAAAACAAAATATGCCTCAATGAAAGGAGATTGAGACGAAGTCCCTTACCTTGGGTCTGACTTGACTAGATCGTTCTTTAACGTCCTAAATAATAAACTTGAGTTAATTTCTATTTGCTTAAGAACCTTTTTCAAGTTCATTATTCCTTTTATATCACTAATTTCCATGTTATAAACATTATTTAATCATTTACGTTAATAATGTTTGTTTTGTCGATATTTTTTTCTTAAGTCGAAAGTGGACTTCTTATAATTACATGTTGTTCGTGTGGTCAAAGGATCATTATATGCAGAATGAATATCTTGATTTGGATATCATATATATCATATATTTCTAGCATATACATGTATTTATAATATCACAAAATCATTTAGAGGTAAGAAATGAAATGCACCGTTCATGGAGACGGTAAGCCGTACGTACGCATGAACACTACTTTCATTTCTCTATCATATTAATGGAATTAAATCTAAATGAGAGGTATGTATATTTTAATTCCAGAATTATATTAATCATTTAGATGTAACATACATCATATATATCCATTAAATATATATGTACTTATAATAGTACATTACATTTGGGGATAAGAAATGAAATGCACCGTTCATGGAGACGGTAAGCCGTACGTACGCATGAACGCTACTTTCATTTCTATCTCATACTTTAATGGAAAGAAATAATAATGATATAGAGGTATATTATAATTCCAATATAACATCATATATAACAACATTAAATCCATCTTTTATACGTCCCACGTATGTCATTAACGAATCACATCACTTTGAGGGGTTGGTAGTCCGCACTTCCTAAAATGAAGATATCGCGTATACCCATAATAGAAGCCATAAAGGTAAGCCACAAATGAAAAATACAGAAGCTTAAGTAAAACATAAACATATTATATATCATATATAAATATATTGACATCTTAATTTCCACCTTTGAAGGTGTTATATGAGTGTTGAACAATCATCGTTTCGTGAGGCAGAAATTCGCCATACACGGAAACAGTATGTTATTTAACCATTAGATGTAGGTGTGTGTAAGTGTAGCTCAAATATTTCTTATAAAAACATCCTATTATATTGAGGATACTAGTTTTTTTACAAAATAAACGAATAAAAAGATTTTAGGGGGTTGGATAAGAAAAATAAAACAAAAGGACTCAAAAGAAGACATTACCTTAAAATCGGGTAACTCCCTTTGGTTAGAGGTCAAAGGCTTCCTTGGGAAGACTTCTGCCCAAAGTGAGGCTTCAAGGAGTAATATAGGGAAGTGGAGAGACAAAGTGGTCATGGGTTGGCCGAGACAAAGGCTTTGGGAGTGTGGGTATGGAGGTAGAGGTGGGGGCCTTTTATAAGAGGAGAGGAGGGGCACTCTTGGAAAGTAAGGAAAAGCCACTTTATTTTAAAATTATATTAGGATTTAAGAGGTCCCACATTGATATATTTCGAGGATAAGGTGATGAGGGTTCAAAATACACTCATAAAATAGGTTTTGGACATGTTTAGGTCTTAGAATTTACATTATCTTTCCATTTTATTTAAATCCTTAAATAATGAGGTCATCGCTGCATCTTCATGATATCATAAATAATTTAATTTATTTAATGTCTAAAAATAATAATAAAAATACTATGATGTAGGGAATCTTTTTAGATTTCCAATGACTATTTATAGTATAACATATGAATTGTATAACCCAATGTAAAAATTGTTTTAGTAAAACATTTCATGTTTGTGTCATTTTTTACTTTAACATTAAATAAAAGTTATTTATGTCATTTCCCAACCAAAGTGGATCCATGTGGTCCCCAAGTTGACCCATGGATTGTCTTGGTCGGCCATGACACATACAATGAGGGTAGGACATTTTCCTAGGTCATTTCATTTTATTAAAACATTATTCTTACCTTAAACTACACTAATTACCTCTAATCGCGATTAAGAACTTAAGAGTTACTATTCACAAAAAATTATTTTAATCTCATTGAACCACATTTTACTTATTAAAGACAACCATGCATGTCGGATTTTTGAAATTCAAAACACAGAAGTGGTAAAATTTCATTTAAACGAAAAATCGGTTTTTATAAGTACCACTTAGTGGTTTCACTATTCATCAAAAAATTGAAGTTTTCAGAAAAATACCAAAAATTCACCCTGAGCTATATTTGATATTCCAAATTAAAAAATGAAGTCTATTTTACAAAATTAAAAACATATAAGTCACATTAATTAATTTAATAATTAATTCCCGCTGTCATGACAAATAGCGTGTTTTTATGAAACAATAAGTATCAAAAGATTAACACTAGTTTAAGTCCGATTTCAAAGTGAAATTAATTCCAACGACCACTATTGGATTTAATGGTAAAAATATTTTCTAATTTCACTTTAAAACCAATTAAAATGATAATCTAATCATATAAATAAATTAGATTAAATAGTGGTTTTGAATTAAAATACAACATTTTACACTATTCATTAAAAAATGAACTTTATCGGAAAGATACCAAAAATTTACACAAAGTATATTTTGATGTCCCGATTCTAAAGAAGGGTTATATTTGGTCCAATAGAATGTATAAGAGTGATCAAAACTATATTTAATGACGATTCGCCATCAAAAGGTGATAAGTAAACCCTTAGTGAAAATTAGGGTATAAATGCCTAAAATTGAATTCTTTCCGTATTTTAAGCCTTTATCTTTTATTGGATACATGTAAAAACATTTAAAAACATATATAATCATATTTTAGTTATTTATATCCATTCCTGCCAATACAATGGCTATGTGTTAACTACCATTTAAAATAATATTATTTTATTACTAGTGTGCAACGTAAGATTTCAATGAAACTCTTTGTTGCGTATCGGGTAAGCTATCGAACATAGAAACCCCTTTAAAGTAAAATTAATATTTAATTCGTAAATATTAATAAATATGAAAATGTTTTATTCATTATTTACCTGGGATGTTACATCCTTCCCCCCTTTTGGGAATTGCGTCCTCGCAATTTTATTCACTTAGAAAAATAAGTGGGGGTATTTATCCCTCAAAGCATTTTCAGATTCCCACATTGCCTCTTCAACCATATGGTTTTTCCATAAAACCATTACCTGGTAAATTACCTTATTTCGCAACACTTTCTCTCTTCGGTCAAGAATCTGGACTGGTTGTTCTTCATAAGATAGGTTCTCTTCCAGTTGAACTACCTCTAGGCTCAAAACATGAGATGAATCTGGCATATACTTTCTCTGCATCAAAACATGAAAAACATTGTGTACCTGAGATAAACTCGGAGGTAATGCCACTCTATATGCAACTGATCCAACTCTCTAGAATTTCATATGGTCCAATGAACCTTGGACTCAGCTTTCCTTTCATACCAAATCTCATCACACTTTTCCATGGAGAAACCTTGAGAAAAACATGATCACCTACCTCGGAAGATAGATCCTTCCTCCGGTTATCCACATAACTCTTCTTCCTGCTCTGAGCTGTTCTCATGTGTTTCTAAATCAACTGAACTTTTTCTACCATCTCTTCTACCAATTCTGGTCCCATCAGCTTCCTTTCACCCACTTCATCCCAAAATGCTGGAGATCGACACCACATCCCATATAATGCCTCAAATGGTTCCATCTGTATACTGGAATGAAAACTGTTATTATATGAAAACTCACCCAAAGAAAGATGTTGGTCCCAACTTCCCTGATAATCCATCGAACAAGCTTGTAGCATTTCCTCCAAGGCCTGAATTGTTCATTCTGACTGCCCATCTGATTGAGGATGAAAAGTTGTACTAAAATTTAATTCAGTACCCAACGATTTATGAAGGCCTTTCCAAAAGTTAGAAGTAAACCTGGGATCACGGTCAGATACAATGGAGATAGGAACTCCATGTAACCTGACTATATCTTTAAGATACAAACGGGAAAGTTGATCTAGGGAAAAAGTATCTCGTATATCAAGGAAATGAGCAGATTTAGTCAAGTGATCAACAATAACCTAGATTGCATTATTACCTCGAGATGTCCTCGGTAATCCCACAACACAGTCCATGGATATGTTTTCCCATTTCCACTCTAGAACTGGTAAAGGCTGAAGCATCTCTTTCATTAACTACCGCTCTGCTTTAACCTGCTGACAAGTCAAACACTTCACAGTAAAATAGGCAATATCCCTTTTCATTCCATCCCACCAGTAATACTCTCGCAGATCACTGTACATCTTAGTACTGCCAGGATGAACTGAAAACGGGGAACTATGAGTCTCACATAACAACTCATTCTTCAACTGTGAATCAAAAGGCACACATAATCTCTTCCCAAATCTCAAAACACAATCACTATCAATGTTGAATTTAGGAAACTTACCCTTCTGAACTAGCTCTACCTTTTTCTGCAACTCACTGTCTTCCCTCTGTGCTTGCTTAATTCTATCTGATAGGGATGATCTCACTGATACCTGAAACAAAACAGAAGAACTTCATGCACCAACAACTTCTATTCCAAATTTCATCAAATCAAAAACCAAAGGATCTTGTTCCAAACTTATCATGGTTAATGAAGCATTACTTTTTCGACTCAAAGCATCAGCCACTTTATTTGCTTTTCCTGGATGGTAGTGAATTGTACAATCATAATCCTTTATTAATTCCAGCCATCTCCTCTGTCTCATGTTCAATTCATTCTGAGTGAATATATACTTTAAACATTTGTGATCAGTATATATTTCACACTTTACTCTATACAAATGATTCCTCCAAATTTTTAAAGCAAAAACAACAGATGCTAATTCCAAATCATGTGTAGGGTAATTTATCTCATGAGCTTTCATCTAGCGTGGAGCATAAGCAATTACCTGATCATTCTGCATAAGGACACAACCAAGTCCCTTCAACGATGCATCACTGTATATAACAAACTCACCATTCCTAGAAGGAAGTGCCAAAACTGGAGCATTCACCAATATTCTTTTCAACTCCGGAAAACAATCATCACATTCTTTTGTCCAGATAAACTTAACACCCTTCTGAGTTATCTTAGTCATTGAACTAGATAACCGTGAAATTTTTTGAACAAACCTTCAGTAGTAACCTGCCAAACCAAGGAAACTACGGATCTCAGTTACATTTGTGGGTCTTGTCCATTCTTCAACAACTTTTGTTTTAGCAGGATCAATAGTTATGCCATCTTTTGAAACAATGTGACCCAGGAATGGAATTTGTTGTAACCAAAACTCATTGTTGATGAATTTTCCATATAGTTTCTTTTCTTTTAAGGTTTGAAAGATAACCCTTAAGTGACTTTCATGATCCTCTTTACTTTTAGAAAACACCACTATATCATCAATAAAAAAACAACCAACATTTTTCAACTGATTCAACTGATCCATCACTGCAGGAAACTGTTTAGTTCTGATTCTAACCATCTCAGGATACTAATTTGAAAGGTCATTTCCCTCTGTATGCCTTCCCAGAAAAGCTGTTATGTTTCCTCTATGAAAAACCATTCTTAACAAACATGTCTCAGATGAAGCAACAAGCTAATCTTTAAATGCTATATTATTTCAATCATATTATAATTTAACACTTTTCTAACTCCTAAAGTTGTCTAAACCGACCTCTGATACCAACTATAAGGCCCCGAACTTAAACCTTACTTAATATTGAATTAAACGAATAATTTACATTGAGGATCTTTTTAGGTTTAGAGTTTTAGAGAATTAGAACATAACTATTACATCTCAAAAGATTTACAAAGTAGACACTTCTACAAAGTTTCCATAGAATAAAAAAACTCTTAAAAAGAAACATGTCTAGTTCCATGTTTTATATAGCATGACTTTCCCTTGATCCCATCCTTGACCCTATTCCACATTAAGTCCTATGAAAAACATTTCAAAGAACATGGGGTGAGCATAAAAAGCTCAGTAAGGGATACACAAAGAATAAAAACTGTTAGTTTATCAAAACAAAAAGTAAACCATGTATACCATATCAAAGTAATACATTTCACCTTTATGAAGTAGTAAAAACTCTTCACTGAATAAAATATCATTACTTACCTTTTTGTGACCAAATGATTACCATAAAACCCATATAATGAACAAATAACATATATAAAGGTAACTTGGGACATAAACATACTTAAGTGGAATAACCATACGGTCGAATTCCACACATATCACTTAATGGAATAGCCATACGGCCAACTTCCATACAATCTTAATTGAATAGACATACGACCGACTTCCATACCCAATGTATTCGAGGTTATAACGTAACCACCCGTCCTGGTATTCACGGCACCACCCGTCATATGGTTCATCACGTAACCACCTGTCAAATGTCCAAGTACCATTATAAAATCATAATACATAAAACAAATATAATGGAATGAAAACATTTCCACACATTGATCACAATATATCACATAAATATATTGACATAACAAATCCATTATAAAAACCATTTTCAATACCAAAATACATAAAAGAGTATATGGTATTTATTTCATTTAAAAAAAACATTACGGCTTGTTCAGGAAGTTAAAGACCAAATAATACTCGCGGCGGCGGAAAAGGTCGTTGTCACCGCATACGTTAAAAGAAACATTCTTTTTTGTCGTTTTGTAAAACGCTTCGTAGAAAAAGATTCCTTTTGTATAAAAGTAAATGTCAAAGGGGTTTATACACCGTATAAAAGAGATTTGTGTATAAAATGAAATATTCCTCAATGAAAGGAGATTGAGATGAAGTCCCTTACCTCGGGTCCGACTTGACTCGGTCGTTATTTAACGTCCTGAATAATAAACTTGAGTTAATTTATATTAGCTTAAGAACCTTTTTCAAGTTCATTATTCCTTTTATATCACTAATTTCCATGTTATAAACATTATTTAATCATTTAAGTTAATAATGTTTGTTTTGTTGATATTTGGTTCTTAAGTCGAAAGTGGAGTTCTTATAATGACATGTTGTTCATGTGGTCAAAGGTTCTTTATATGCAGAATGAATTTACTGATTTTGATATCATATATATAATATATATCTAGAATATACATGTATTTATAATATCACATAATCATTTAGAGGTAGGAAATGAAATGCACCGTTGATGGAGACGGTAAGCCATACGTACGCATGAACGCTACTTTCATTTCTATGTCATGTTAATGGAATTAAAACTAAATGAGAGGTATGTATATTTTAATTCCGGAATTATATTAATCATTTAGATGTAACATACATCATATATATCCATTATATATATGTACTTATAATAGTTCATTACATTTGGGGATAAGAAATGAAATGCATTGTTCATGGAGACGGTAAGCCGTACGTACGCATGAATGCTACTTTCATTTCTATCTCATACATTAATGGAAAGAAATAATAATGATATAGAGGTATATTATAATTCCAGTATAACATCATTTATAATAACATTAAATCCATCCTTTATATTTCCCACGTATGGCATTAATGAATCACATCACTTTGAGGGGGCGGTAGTCCGCACTTCCTAAAATGAAGATACCACGTATACCCATAATGGAAGCCATAAAGGTATGCCAAAAATGAAAAATATAGAAGATTAAGTAAAACATAAACATATTATATATCATATATAAATATGGTTAAATTTTAATGGCCACCATTGAATGTGTTATATGAGTGTTGAACAATCATCGTTTCGTGAGGCAGAAATTCTCCATCCACGGAAACAGTATGTTCTTTAACCATTAGATGTATGTGTGTGTAAGTGTAGCTCAAATATTTCTTATAACAACATCCTAGTTTATTTAGTATACTGTAGTTGTGACAAAATAGAAGAATAAATAGAGTTTAGGGGGTTGGAGAAGCAAAATAAAACAAAAGGACTCAAAAGAAGACATTACCTTAAAATCGGGTAACTCCCTTTGGTTAGAGCTCAATGGCTTCCTTGGGAAGAATTCTGCCCAAAGTGAGGCTTCAAGGAGTAAGAGAGGGAAGTTGAGAGACAAAATGGGCAGGGGTGGGGCGAGGCAAAGGCTTTGGGAGTGTGGGTAAGGAGGTAGAGGTGGGGGCCTTTTATAAGAGGAGAGGAGGGGCACTCTTGGAAAGTAAGGAAAAGTCACTTTATTTTAAAATGATATTCGGATTTAGGAGGTCCCACATTGATATATTTCTATGATACGGTTATGAGGGTTCGAAATCCACTCATCCAATAGGTTTTGGACATGTTTAGTTCTTAGATTTTACATTATCTTTCCATTTTATTTAAATCGTTAAATAATGAGGTTATCGCTGCATCATCATGATGTCATAAATAATTTAATTTATTTAATGTCTAAAAATTATAAAAAAACTACTATGATGTAGGAAATCTTTTTAGCTTTCCAATGACTATTTATAGTCAAAAATATGACTTGGATAACCTCATGTAAATATTGTTTTAGTAAAACATTTCATGTTTGTGTCATTTTTTACTTTAACATTAAATAAAAGTTATTTATGTCATTTCCCAACCAAAGTGGCACCATGGGGTCCCCAAGTTGACCCATGGATTTTCTTGGTCGTCCATGACACATACAATGAGGGTAGGACATGTGTCTAGGTCATTTCATTTTATTAAAACATTATTCTTACCTTAAACTACACTAATTACCTCTAATCGCGATTAAGAACATAAGAGTTACTATTCCCCAAAAAATTATTTTAATCCCATTGAACCACATTTTACATCTTACTGAAAACCATGTATGTCGGATTTTTGAAATTCAAAACACAGAAGTGGTAAAATTTCATTTAAACGAAAAATCAGTTTTTTATAAGTACCACTTAGTGGTTTCACTATTCATCAAAAATTGAAGTTTTTCAGAAAAATACCAAAAATTCACCCTAAGCTATATTTGATATTCCAAATTCAAAAATGAAGTCTATTTTAAAAAATTCAAAACATATATGTCATATTAATTAATTTAATAATTAATTCCCGCTGTCATGACAAATAGCGTGTTTTTATGGAACAATAAGTATCTAAAGATTGACACTAGTTTAAGTCTGATTTCAAAGTGAAATTAATTTCAACGACCACTATTGGATTTAATGGTAAAAATATTTTCTAATTTCACTTTAAAACGACTTCAAATGATAATATAATCATATAAATAAATTAGATTAAAAAGAGGTTTGGAATTAAAATACAACATTTTATACTATTCATTAAAAAATGAACTTTATCGGAAAGATACCAAAAATTTACACAATGTAAATTTTGATGTCCCAATTCTAAATAAGGGTTATATTTGGTCCAATAGATTGTATAAGAGTGAAAAAAACTATATTTAATGATGTTTCGCCGTCAAAAGGTGATAAGTGAACCCTTAGTGAAAATTAGGGTATAAATGCCTAAAATTGAATTCTTTCCGTATTTTAAGCCTTTATCTTTTATTGGATAAATGTAAAAACATTTAAAAACATATATGATCATAATTTAGTTATTTATATCCATTCCCGCCAATACAACGACTATGTGTTAACTACCATTTAAAATAATATTATTTTATTACTAGTGTGCAACGTAAGATTTCAATGAAACTCTTTGTTGCGTATCGGGTACGCTATCGAACATTGCAACCCCTTTAAAGTAAAATTAATATTTAATTCGTGAATATTAATAAATATGAAAATTTTTTATTCATTATTTACCTGGGATATTACATAGATAGTTAGTACATGTACTCTCAAGCAAAGCCACTGGAGAAGCAGCTTTAGTAGGTACCAAAGATGAATCATTGGTAGTTCCTGCGTTGTTTTGAACGATAACTGAAGCAGTAGAAATTGATAGATCCAAAATCTTACCTGTTGAGTCGTAGACAAGAGATTGTATGGAAATATTAGTTGCCTCAGTAGCAGTTGAAGTACTCCCAATTTGCATCACCGAAGACTGACAAACATGCACCGGATCCCGAGGAGATTTGTCTAGCTCATTCTCACATGTGTCCAAAACGAGTCCTAGATCATTGAAATCATAATAATTAAAATTATTTTATTATATACCTTCAAAATTTATCTTCTTAGGCTTTCCCTAATACTATCCTAAAATGGATTATGGTGTATCCTAGAAGTCTCTCAAAGAAGAAGTAATAATCTTACCCAACTCTTTCATTCGTTTATTATTGTTCTATATTTTCCAAATCTATTGAAAAAGTACCAAATAGTATCTAAATATTAATAAATATAATGATATTTTATTATGATTCTGGGAAAGTATTTTTATACTTTTTTTCTTTCAAATTTGGAGTGGATGTAACACTCGTGCGTATATATGGACTACTAGTTCCACATATTGATATGAAAAATTTATTTAACCCCTTAAAATTAATGAATATAATGAGGTATTTAATAAATATATATAGTATTTATTATATAATAATTATTTTTAAAAATAAAATATTATTTATCTATTTTAAAAACTGTTTTTTAATACAAAACATCATTTATTTATATGTATAGACTACCATCACCATGAATAGATTAATTAATTTATCTATATTGTTCACTGTGGATGGTTTTGAATATGTATTTGAAGAATATATATGATATCTATTTAGTTATTTAAATTATATAAATTATTTAAGCATTATAAGTATTCAGTCACCGTAAGTTCTGAAACAAACTATATATAAAAAATGAACCAGTTACCACATAAAACAATGATGATAATGAGTTATTATTAATGAACCAATGATATTATGTTTTATGTAAATTATGTATGGGCTTATAAGAAGTAATTTGATTTTTTATTGAATTAAATTAATTTATTTTTTATTATATATGATGAATGAGTGATTATGAGTGACGTCAAATTTTAGTTATGAGTTTCTCATCTCGTTTTTTTTCTTGAGAAGAATTACATATTCACCACATATTTCATTAATACGGTGTATATAATTTATATATGAAATTATATAGAATTAATTTAATTATATTCAAGGTCTTTAAAAATTCATTTGATGTCATTTATTTCTTGGGGGTTATGATAAAAAAGGTACTGAATTAATAAAATTTTAATGTTACAATCTCTCTTTTTACAGTAATTATTTATGATTAAATTTGTAATGATGAAATTATACGATCTATATCTAGTAAATTTCATGTAATTTATTATCTAATAATTATTTCAATATATTACACATTTTCAATTCATTTTGTCCCTCAATGTTCTCATAGTACTGAAAGAATTTTTTTAATTTAAAACGACTTCATATATATTTTTGTTAGGAATATTTTACGTCATTTATTGTATTTAATTTTTACAGTTTCCAATAATATTATTAATATTATATAATTAATGAAGTCATGTTTATAAATATTTTATCTCATAAAAAGTTAAATAACAATCTTATTGTCCTTTTTCTAAATGAATTACTTTTTAACAAGTGTTTGTATAATATATTTGGATTAACCTTTAATATAGGAACTAATTCTCCCACATGTATGACTATATTTCCATTAAATGTTTCATTACATGTATCCATGGTTATTTTCAAATAATTTTTTCATAATATTCTATAAATTATCAATTTTAAATATGTGAATTTAAATGAATATGGAGTTTTACTAAAAAATGTTATTGTGATAATTTAAAGTCCTTTTATATATAAAATACTCTTATGATGTTTCTTATTATTTATTGGGGATACGATTTAATTTTAAAATAATTATTCATAATTATATGTTTATTGAATTTGAAGATAAAATCGTGTTGAAAACAAATTTATTTTCCATGATTAAAGCTATGATGATGTGATAAATGTTTTTTTATGATCTGGGGGCATATATACTATTAGGTTATGATTACATGATATTAGGCTATAATTTGGACTTCCATTGAACATGTATATTTTTAATTTTTATAATCTCAATGGGTAAAGGGGTGGTTGTCCAAATATATAAAGAGGGTACATGAGTGGTAGCCGAAGACCAAAAATGGTACATGGGTGGTTATCATATTCATAAAATAGGTACATAATTGGTTGTCCTAAGTCTATCATGTGATGAATGTCTTGGTGAGTTGACATAAAATATGATCTCTAGGATTACGATTATGACATATTTTTTATACACCACTCTAAGAATTGTTCTTATACGTATGAATAATATAATGGTATATGATCTTTAATTCTTCTATAATTCATGTCTTATGAACTGTTCTATCGATATGACATGATTATGAATTATGAATTTATGGGTATGATTTTAAAATATTAATAAATAATTTTGATACCTTTACTCTCATGTTATACATATAGATGATCACTGATCAATTTCACCCATAATTACCCTTATTATAAATATGATATCTCCCTTAATTTTGTTTCCATTCCCTATGTTTTAAATAAATTTTTAATGTAAATTATATTTTATAATTCAACTAAATGAGAATAAAATTGTTTTATATTTTCTGTGATCATTAATGAAATATTATTATTATTTATCTAGTCTTCAAAGACACTAAACCATTGGGGTTATGGGGTATGAATTTTATATATATATTAAATAATCAAATAAAAATTATTTAATATTTATGTATGATATGTTTGAGTATCCTCATATTTACTATCCTAGAAGGAATCTTGATCATTCCTAAAAGAACTACACTAACACAAAAAAGTTGGTTTATGTTTTTTCCTTGGAATGTTTTTTGAAACCCTTGGCTGGGTCTATTAGTTAAATATTCATATAGTGTTTTTATTTAAAATATATATTTTATAAGAATTATTTGAAACCAATTCTTATGACCTTTTATCTATTGTTAAATGAGTATGATTTTTAAGTTAAGGATAAATAATTAGTTAAAAATGTGGTTGTTGAACATTTTTATAGGTTATCCATAATCCCTGATTTTAAACTAAAATCTATAAATTCACCTTCTCGAATGAAAAACAATTCTTTTTAGTTAAATAGTCTTCTTGGATTGAAAACAATGGTGATTTTTTAACTAGATTATTCTTCCCCAAAAACCATTCACATAAACAGAGGAATAAATCCATTATTTAATTGTAATACTACTTTTATGATGACACATTAATTTTTAGGTGATTTGTTTATTTTATACTAATGAGATATATAGTTTAGATGGAAATTAATACAATTATTTATATTACACACACCTTATATTGGGGTGGACATCTTGTTGGTTAGAGGATTTATCAAAAGGTCATACTCACTGTTTTTCAAGAAATCTATTATTAAGGAGGCTAGGAGTCATATTGTCAGTTGTGGAAAGTATCAATGGAAAGTAAATCTATGTACAATTTAAGGGATACCAGAAGAGGAAATGTATATGGAATAATGTTTTTATGTGTGTGGAATAATAAATTATGGGACCTTTTCCATCATCTAATGTGAATGAGTACATTCATGATATTGTCAGCTATATAGCTAAATTATTTGATATAGTAGAAAATAAATAAAATGATACAAGTAGAATTGTCACAATTTTTAAGATGAATATATTTTATTGATATGGTGTTCCCATATAAATCATTACTGATAATGGAACACAGTTCATTAATTATATCATTAAATGTTTAATGGATAAATATGATTTTTATCGCAAAAATAGAACTAAATATAACCACAATCTAATAGGAATGCATAAATTTATAAAAGAGAGATAAATATATATTAAAAAAATATATTTTCTACTTCTAGTATTTATTAGTTGACAAATTTCAATAATTATTTGAGGTCTTAAAGGATGATAAAAATAATACGATAGGAATGCCTCCATATAGGTTTCTTTTTGTATGAAATTTAATATTATAGTTTAACATCAGCATAAATAATTTTTAGATATGAAAGCTTTGAATTGTAATAGTAAAAAATCATGTGAAATAATGTTTTAATAGTAGTGTGAGTTAAGAGGGATTGAAAGGTGATTTTATGAAATTGATTCATTTTATATGGAGAGAAAAAAGTCCTTGAATTATTCTATCATTGGAAATAGGTAATTCAAGATTGTACAAAGGGTTATGATTATCAATTATAGGCTTATACCATTTCTTACTAAACAATCTACCAAGGGATTTAGACCCTTCATTATTGTAAATGTAATAAAAAATAGAGCTGTAGTGATGGATAGAGTAGAGAATAGACCATTTTTAGTTAATGGAAGCTGAATAAAACACTATTATAAAGAATAATCAAAGAACTTAATGGATAAACCATTTATTAAAATTTTTACCTTCATAGTAGATAATTGTATGATAATTTATAATAATTCCATTTAGTCTAAAACTATTGGATATGCATAAATTCAGAGTGATAGTGCCCACATTTTTTATTGATATCTTATTTTAGTTCATGGAAATGTGAGTGTTATTCAATGTTCTTTTTTGAATTAAGAGTATAACTTTATAAAAATAGATGTTTAAATGTAAATGAATAAACATTATCTTTTCCAAAAAAAACTCCTCAGTGAACTAGCTCAAAAGACATGAAAATAAATCCATTGAAACTAGAGTAGAATTAAAAATAAAGACCAGATAATGGATATCTAAGATATTATACATTTTTTATGTTAGTAAATAAAATCCATTGTTAGATCATTAAGTTATTTTCACATTCATTGATAATATAAGTTATAATAAAGTGACCAATTATAAGAAATGAATATAATTAATTATGGTGAATATTAAACTAAGAAGAATAAGTGGTCATTTAACTTATAATAAAATCATTTCAATTGGATAAATAAAATTGAATGTTGATCTTTAGTTTGAGGACACTAGAAGATAATTATAATTGAAGTTTCTTATTTTTAATGTATTAATTACAGTTAAATTTCACCTTTGTTCTCTCTTCCAAATAAGTGATGAAATTAGATTGATGGTACAGAAATTATACTAATTCACTTATATGTTAGGACTTTTTATATATTGGATGAATATATACTTATCATATTTGTGTTTTATAAGTCCACATTTGTGGAATCTTTTAAATTGGTATATATTGATAAAGATTTCTTTAGGTAAGAAATAATGAATGAAATTGTTTCCCTTTATGATGAACTAATACATAATTTTGTCAATAAAATCTTCAGATTCAACTATGTTAAATGTTAATCCACACAATATAATGAATATAAATAGGTGTTTAATAGAAAACATTAGAAATTCATTACTAAGAACCATGAAGTGATTAAATATGAGCAACATTGGTGTGATGAAAGTATCACTCAGGATATTAGAGAACAATCACAACCATCATTTTTTGAGAAAATCTATTATAAAGAACAAAATATGGATTCAAATTTTAAATAACTAATTTCATATTGTTTGATAATTTTTATGATATTTCCTCATCTTTGGGTGAAGATTTGAATGTCTCTATGGCTGGGTAATATACTGGGATAAAATTTTAAATAAATCATGATAGTTTCCAATTTGAAACTAAATGTTTTATTTAAATATCTTATCATTATGTGTTTGAAAGTTTTCATGATAATTTATTAATTGTGTATATATAATTCACCTAATTTGTGTCATGAAGAGACATTAAAAGGTCTATTATGAGAGAAGAAATTTATTTCCTTAAGTGGGATTATTAATATTATTTTAATTTCTCATTGTTTTAGGATCACTTTCTAAAAACATTAAACTATTTATTCACGATTGTACATGTATTTATAAATTCTTGAGAACCACAATTGTGTGGGAGCACTAGGTTTTTGACTAGTTTTCATGGGGTGTTTTATAGGTTGTTGTATTTAATTAATGGTCATATTTTTGATACCCAAGGCATGGTAATATAAGTGGGAAACAACCTCAAATCTATGGTTTTTATATAATTCAAAAAAAATTAGTTGACAATAAAATTAATGTTCTTAAAAAAATATAATGAAGTATTCATAGAAAATAGTGAAGTCGCAATCAATAGTGAAACATTATTTTCAAAGGATCATGTAAGGAACATTAAGGATAATGACTAGATGTTGAATTTAAAAATAGAACTCAATGGGAGAAAACCCATCGTTTTCAATGTTTTCCATATTTTCAATGATCAAAAAATTCCCTGATTTTATTTTGAGAACCATTTATCTTATCCCAACTATCCCATTTACACTAAACCATTAATGGCATAATGTTTTATTCCTTGTAATTTTTTCATTATTTCAACTTTTGGATTATCAATTATAGTTTGTCATGATTATTAGTTTAATTTACATAATAAACTAAATCTAAGAAACATATTGAAACTAAAAATGTTGTAAAATTTAAGTGATCAATTATTGTACTAATAGGAAACCAACTATAAAGTGAGTATTCATTATAATGTCTTTCATATTTCCAGGAATTTTTAGTTTCTAAAATTAATTCCAACCATCTCGAATCAATTTTCTAATATATTTGTTGAGGTTGGGTACTAAGTGCATGGGAGATATATCTATTTTTTCATACATTGATTATTTGAACTATTATATAATTCATATAGTGTTGATGTTTCTTTGATATATTTGATTAAAAATATTTTGAATCAACTGGAAACAATGACTTAACACCATTGTAATTAATTTAATTTATTGAGAAATTATTAATTATTTTTTTCGGTGGCATTGTTTACTTGTTACATTGTCATACATGCTACAATTTTTGAGATATTTTGAAATATCAGGCTATTCTTCAATTGAGAAAAAGCATAAGTAATTTAAATTTTTTTTAGATAGGTTCTAAAGTTTTGGTTTTATATTGTATAAAGCCCATTGAGACCCATTATCATGTGTTTGGAAATGAAAAATTTCCAAATCTTTTGGAACTTGGAATTGTTTCATGTGTTCCCTTCTACATTAAGGTTCAAAATGAGAGATAATATTCATTTTTAACTATGGGGGAGAAGTCTTAAAATCTGAAAAATTATACATCTATATTTTACACATTAGAATTACATCAATATTTTTCAAACATAGATTCTTTTATTCATTCGTTTCTAATTTTATATGGTTGTTAATTTTTTTATTCTCTTTGGAACTATTTTTCTATTTGGTGGGATTAATAATCTCTAATATCTTATATATTTAAAAAATTAACATTATTTCAATTTTTTAATACACTGGTTTTCTTAAAATTTTTAAGATTTATTTTAATTTTAATTAGACTTCAACATCATGATTGTTTCTAAACTAATAAGGTCATCACTGAGTTGAGATAAAAATGTACTCTAAATACATGGTTTAGATTTTTATTCATTATACAAAAAATTGATGGATGAGTTAATTATTCATTGTTTTTAACTATTAAACCCACCCATTCATCCTTTTTATATAATTAATCTCTGATAATTATGTGTTCCATCCAACTGTGTAGAAATAGTGAAATTTGATGTAAAAATTGGATGCCAAAATAATTTTTTCAATCCTACCAAAATTCTGATATTAAATAATTATTTTAAAAATGAATACAACATTTTCCAATACATTTTATTTTGATAAGATGAATCATCCATCAATAAATTAGAAATAATCCATGGGGGGACATATCAATGAAAATAACCTCAATTTTTTTGAAAATATTTCAATTTTGAGACAAATTCACAACAAATGAATTTCACAAATTTATTTCATGAGGAAACGTAATTGACTCTGTTTTTGAAAATTTAAGTGGATTGATTTTGATAACATTTATTACCTCTATTTTGGATTTTTTTAATAATAAAATATTCATTAATTGAATAATTATTCAATATTTATTGTTTTTGTAATGAATATTATAATTATACCCTTTTTCAATTAATATTGGTTTTGTTATGTATAAATACGTAATTTTTAGTGGTTTTAATTTCAAAAAATTTTAAGAGATAATACATTAAATTATTTTTCTTAAACATTCATTGAACAATTTTTTAAATCGGTTTCAATGGTTTTTTCCATAATTTTTTTCATTCAATAATAATTTTTTTTAAATTTGAATATAATTTTTTCAATGAATAATTAATTATAATTATTAATATAGGAATATACTTGGATTAATTTTTTTTGTAGTTTTTTTTGTTTTTGTTTGTATTTATTTTTCATGTGGCATGTAGTTGATGATATTTTACCGCTTCCTTTTGATTAATTAAATGTGATTTATATTCCAATATGATTTTTAATTATAGAATTTATGAATTTTTATTACATGATATTAAAGTTGTTGATTCATTTTGTTTATTGATAATTTTGAGTGTTTTTGTTATTTAAAGATAAAATTTATTGAGCATTTTTTTCCAATAGTTTTTAAAAAAATATTTTTGATGATCATTCATTAAAAATATTTTTTATGTAAATTTTCTAATTGTATATATTTTAAAAAATAATTTTTTCATTTTACATTATTTTTTTAACATCATTTGTGAAACTTATTAAATTATTGAAATTTGTTGAGATGATGAATATCTATCATATTTTTTTCTATGTATTTATTGTATATACTAAATTGTGTTTGAAGAGAACATAAATAAATATACCATGAAAGAATGATTTTGTTCTTGAAAAAATATATATTATATTGATTTTCTATGCATTGAATATACAACGACCATATGTTGAAATTTTTCATTTTCCAGGACATTATCCAAGAAGAAAAGGAAGGATTGACTGAATGTTGAGAAATAAACTAACTACATGAAGGTAATTAGAGATTGTGAAATGAGATTCCACTGTTTGTCAGTCAACTACATGTTAATAAATTTAGAAGTCTGTGACTAAAAAAAAATATCAACCTATCATTCCTAATATTCCAGCTGACTACAGGTTCAAAAAAAAGACTGATAACATATGTAAATTTGAAAATATATTCCATCATTAAACCAGTAATAATGCAACTCAAAGATATATGATCTACCTCATGTGCCTATTTTTGATAGACCACATCAAATATTAATGTCTTTCTATACCCTTTACTAATCTAACATGATGTCACATTCAATTGACTAAACCATTCCATATTTCAACATGTAAATTCCATCTTCTAAGGATGAAAAATCAATAATTTAAATCCAAAATATAACAATTAGGTTTCTAGATGAAGATTATTTGAGCTCGATTGATTTAATTTTAGATGATAAATATTTTTGAGGGGGAGAAATCCATTTTTATTGGGAATTTATGATGATTTATTTTCTTCATCAAACTCTATTTAGAAAAAAATAACCTAGAGGATCATTATTTTATATATTGAATGATTCCATTGAGTTTTAGAACAAACTAGTTAGTGACGAAGCTGAATGATGTATTGATCCAAGAATTACCCATGCTGAGTAACAAAAGATACCAGAACTGGGTCATGAAAAATAGAACCCTAAATCTGATGATGATGATATAGACCACATTAATTTCATTCATCGACGATGCATTCATAGATAAGGAACATTATTCAGAACTCTCAAACAATGTTTCACTGATTATCATGTTATATTCCAAGATGGTAAAAATTTATTCACATGATAATTTTGTAGATTTTAGGTTTGTCAAAAAGGTTAGTGAGATTGAATGTATCTGATTGAATTGGGAATAAGATATAATATTACTAAATGTAGTATTCTTTACAAATTTTTTTAATAAATTGAATGGTGATGCTGAGGGAAAAATCAATGTTGAGTTCCAACAAACTAATAGAGAGGCTGGTGCATTTATCAATTGATGTAAATTTTAGACTAAGGTTTGTTCATGAACCCAATGAATTGGTTTTTTCGTTATATTTTTATTTTTACAGTTTTTGTGGATAATTCAAATCGATCTTGAAATAAGACAACTCTTGTCAGTTTTTTAGCATTACAGAATTGACACCCAAGTATTTTTTGTGTATGTGATTTCTTGTTGGGAATCCATGAGATGTACGCACCAACTACTCAATTGATTGTTGATGAGGATACAAATATTGTGAACATGGATACACATTCAAAGATATTACATAGTTCTAAGGATTCTACAATGGAACATGATTATTATATGATCGTTCTGAGTTTCTTTTCCAGGATACTAAATCTCTGCTAAGATTAAATGAAAATTATTTTCTAAAAGTAAAATCTTAATCAAATAAGGACAATATTATATATAAAATTTATTCCTTTTTTGGTGATAGATGTTTTTATTTGGGATTTAAACGTTTATTCTAGTTATTAATCTATCCATGAAATGATAACTCATGTTAAAGTGAGGTGTATCATGGTATCCTTTGTTTCACTCATCCCATATATGGTTATCACAAAAACATCCCAGGGATACATTAAGGTTGCTTCATTCTTGTGGAGGACATCTTTAACATATTATGAAAAATTGTAAGTCATTTATGTTTTTTGTTTTTATATGAAGATTTACATAGTCCAATTGAGAATTAGTTATTTTTCAGGAAATAGAATAGTAATTCAATGTAAGGGTACAATCTATTAATCTCTTATATTGGTCAGTAGTGGATTATAAAGTGAAATTGGTGTCCTAAATTCACAAATATAGGAATCAATGAATAAGATTTGGATGCTGAGGTTGGGAGATACAACGAAAACTTCTACAGTTTTCTAGAGAAGAATGAGATATTTCATCAATTAATGATCATATGGGTTCATTTCATTTCATTACAAGAGATTAACATAATAATAAGACATTTCACTAGTAGTTGGTATAGATCACTTGGGAGTGTATCATGTTGAGGAAGCTACCTTTTTGAAAATATTTTCTATAATCAATTTTAATACATAGATGGATTCAAATTTCAAAATATATTGATTTCTTGGTATATGGATCTCATTCTGAGAGATGAGAAATAAATCTATTCTCCCCCATTGTTCTCCCTTATTCTAATATAGGAGGTGATTTTTAAATAAAATGTTATTTATTATTATTCCTCTTAATATCCTGATCTTGATCCATTAGTGATTGAGGGATAATCCGTGATTACCTATCCACAAATTGAATCCTAACACTACGTGGAGATATGAGAATCATGTCTATCATTATTATTTTACTTCATCACCATAGTAGATTTTCACATCCATGAAATTTTTTAAATTTATTTTTCATTTAATTTCTATTATATATTTTTTTTTGTGGTTTCCCATGTATTTTTGGAGAATGGGGGGGTTTCATCATGATTTGGGCCAAACTGTAAGCTCCTTTCCAGATTGAAAAACAAAATTTTTTTCTTCTATAACTCCTTTGTTTTTAATTTTTTTTTACAGATCCCACTTTTCACTTGACCTCCCTTGGCATATTCAAACTTAAATATCCATTTAGACCACTTAGGAGTTGGGACATTCCATGAGCCCATTTCCTTTTTTTGAATATTTATTTCAAATATTATAAATTTTTTAATATTTTTTAGTGATTCACCTCCCACTCATGACAAGAAAACCTAGGGGCACCCTCATTTTTCATTTTTCATCTTTGAAGCTCATATTCATCATAGATTATGGCATAATTTCTCAAGGATTCTCAAATCACCCATATTTGAGAAGGTAATTTATTTCTTTCATAAATCATTCATTTTTCTCCCCCCCATTTATGTACCAACTCAACCTCATCAGCCTTATTAGAATATCCCTATCAATTTTTTCTTCATAGAGATTCAACTATCAGAGTATTTTGGGCAATTTATTCATAGATCCTTCAAATAAGGGGGTTTCATTCCTTCATCCTCCCATTTGATTAGGGTTTCTTCCATTTTCATGATGTTCATAATGTTCATAATGTAGGGATCCATAACTAGGGTTTATCTTGGTTTTATTTGTATAATATTGTGGTTTTATATTTGTTATATCTCATTTGTGGTTCCGTAGAGGTACGGTTGAACATTCACACAAGGATTTGGTGTTTTTGACATAATTGTCAGTGATTCCATGTGTAATCCCTACTATATGAGTTAGGCTTGAATGATTTATATTTTTAGAATAATAATACTTCATTTTTCTTACAGTAAAAAATATTTTTGTTGGAATTTGTTATGCAATTGATTTTTAAGAGTCATTTTTTTGTGTGAAACTGGGCGTTTTACATGTTCATTCCTTGTTGTACAATTTGGGGCTATTTTATAATTCATGGAAGAGTTTTATGAAAAGAAATTCTGATTAAAATTCTTGTTTTGGTGAAATACTAGTGTGTAATTTGGTTTCAAAGTGTCATTTTAGATCGATTTTAAGGTAAAAGTTTGGTTATATTCCTTGAAAATGTTTTATATAAATATTAAATGGTTTATTGAGTTAAATAAGTAGCTACTATTTTGGTTGTGTGTAGCTACTATTTTGGTTGTGTATGACCATAAATAGAATTTTTATCTGTAAATGGAATTTGGTAACATGTGTAAATTGTTTCAGCACAATGGTGGAAACCCAGGTATCTAGGTTTGAAGATTTGTACTAGAATTCTAGTGATCAAGAGTGCATTTTTCAATGTTTCAATTAGAAATTTGGACATCGACAAAATGATATAATATAATGATAATTATTTGGGGATACTAGGTTATAGGTATGTTCCATACTAGTTGCTCGTTCACGAGAATACATATTGTTATGGCGACTTTACCCTAAGATATGAGGTATATGGTGCCCGAAACTAACTAGTTCCTATGGATGTTCCCAAAATTATTTCTTGTTGACTCTTTAATTATTATCATTGGATTATGGTGTATTTTTATAGATAATTAAGTAGCATAAAAGTTTTATTGAAATTTTCTCATCCTTTGAAATCATCATTTGAAACAGTTTACTTTTAAAAGATTCATTATTTAGAATTTATTGCACCATTTATAGTTTGTTAGAAATTTGAAGGTATGTATCTTGTAATTATTACCATATGTATTATTTTGGGTGGTATAATATTGGGATTAGTTTCACACCCTATATACACCCTTAGGAGTATGTATACTTGATCATGTTAGACACTAGTAATGGAAAGGAATTGGGTGTTGGAAGTTCGGGTTTTTAGATTCCTTTATGGTGCGCTGTTATGGAGACAGATTGTGGGTGATGAGCCCTTGTCATGTGGTGTTCATTGGGTTGTTTATCTTAACCATTTATGTATCATTGGACCTCTTGCGTCATGTTCAGACCCATATATTTAGTTCTGTATTTTATTTACGACTTGTTTGGCACGATATTTAAGATTTGGTTTATTGGTTGTTTTTTGTGGTTAAATCATTCAAAACTCAGGTAAATCATTCCCATACCATTTTTATATACCCTAGAACCAATTAAATCCTATGATAATAGGGAATTACCTTTAGGAATTACCACAGACCAGGTTGGGTAATGGTTTTAATGGTGACCATATTTAGTTTTTCGAAAAATGGTATCAAAGACAAGTTGGTGTCTTGGGTAATAATATTATTTTGGGATGAGTTAGGCTAAGAAAGAGTTAGGACTATTCGGTATTGGATTTTTGGTCATGAGTAGGGTTACTATCCCAAAACATTGATGAAAAACCTTGAGTCACCAGGGTATGTCAGAATTATTTATTTGACTTCACTTCTAGGTTATATGTGTGGGCTGCAGACTGCACGTGGAAATCGAGTGGGGGTGAGGTAGTTCTTTATTTTATTATTGTAATGTGTTTGAATTATTTATATATGATTTTATTGAAGATGTTTTTTCAAAAAATTTAATGATTTTTTCTCTTGTGATTGTTGACTTTTGTAGCAACATGCCTCCCCGAAAAGCTCCCATGTAGCCATATGAGGATGCCTGAGAGAGTTCTCCCTCACTGCTTGATCAAAGGCTAATAGAGGATGTGGTTTAGGATGTCCATGTTCTTATATATGGACTAGATTTTGTTCCATATCATGTTACAGAATATGATACTGGTCTTAGGGAATGAAAATCCAAGAAGTTTCTGAAAAACAATCCTCATACTTTCTAGGGTAACACATAACTCCATAAAGTAGAGGATTTTCTCGAAAATATTTATTGCATTTTTTAGTTTCTGTACAAACCCACTGAGGTTAGATTGAAGTGTTCCCCACTTATTTTATAGGTTTCTAGAAATTGGTGGTGTTAATACATGATTCAATATAGGGAGCATGAACAGATGATCTGGAAGAACATCAAGGTTACCATTAATGACCAGTACTACCCTGATGTCTTGGAATATGCTAGATCCCATGATCTTATAGAGTTAGATAAGGGATAACATTTATTTATGGAGTATTCTAATAGTTTGGATATGTTGGTCCATTATGCTCTGAAAATGCAATTCATTGAGCAGATGGAGGCCTAGAAGTTTGAGAGGGGTTTGCAGTTAAAAATCAATTCTTATGTATTCATATATTAGATGAAATCCAATGAAGAGGTTGTTTATAGGAAATTTATGGTAGAGATAAACCATAATGAGAGGGTTGGTTAATCTGGGATGGTGTTAGTAATGGGAAGTGGTATCTCTTTTGAGAAGAAAATGAAGAAGGAGGAGTAGGGAAAGAAGGGTGGTGGAATCTTAGGTCAACATTCAAGGCGGTTTTCTTCAGTGGATTCTGATGCAAAGTACATTGTGTGCCACCAGTGTTCGAGTAAAGGGATCATCAGACTAGTATTCACATATCTTTTGAAGCTATTTTATTAGTGTCGATGTGTGGGACACCTTTAGAATTTTTGTAGGATGTCACATGTAACACCCGAGAATTTTATGTTATATAAATCATCAAAGGAATCTTTCACTTGCTTGGCTTTCTTTACACGAAATCACGACCTTCCTCGATAGCTTGCGTCATACGTAATACCGAGTTTCACTAAACAATGATATGCTATTAAAATATTATTAAAACTAGCCATTATGAATAGTAATAAACGCTTTTTGAAATTTTATAAATTTTATTTTTCAAAATGGACTTCATTTTTGGATTCGTAATATCGAAATTATCCTAGGGTGAAATTTTGGTATTTTTCTGAAAACTTTCAATTTTTGATGAATAGTGAAACCACTAAGTGGTAGTTAAAAAAATTGAATTTTTCATAAAACGTAATTTTACCGCTTCTGTGAGTGTAATTTCAAAAATTTGAGAGACATGGTTGATGTTAGTAAGTAAAATGTGGTTCAATAAGATGAAAATAATTTTTGGTGAATATTAACTTTTTACTTTTATTTACCACAGTTAAAAGTAAATAGGGCAATTAAGGGTAAAAATGATATTTTTATTACCCTAACACATGTCCTAATTCTATTGGACAAGTTTAATTCGACCAAAAATAATCTTAGGAATAAAATATGACCATTTAGGCCCACTTGGATTAGATTAGGACATTTATTATTAATTTATTTAAAGAAGGGTTAAAATAGTTAAAATCAACGTTTAATAAGTAGATCATTTTTAATATAGGGTTATACATAAGATAAATTCTACTATAAATATTCATTAGAACGCTAAAACGTTTTCCAACATAATTATATTTTATTTTTAATTTTTAGACGTTATATAATTTAATTTATTTATGACACCAATATGATGCAGTAATTATCTTATTAATGAAATATTGACATAATTGATGTTATAAATAACCAAATAAATATAATTTGAGACTTTTTATGAAGTACACTAATTTTCTAGATTATTATGACATGTTAGTATTGATTTAATTAAGTTTTTTTGAACTAATCATTCTGTTACGATTTTCTCAAAAATAAATTACTAAATTGTGTCAAAATTGACATAAAATAGTTTTTAAAACAAATATTATATTAGTAATTGTTATTTTATTCCTAAAAATCTAAGGTTCAGCCAAATGACTTAGATAAGGTTATATATATTAATTATAAACAACTTGGAGTTCGTTTGTCTGCTTATAGTAAGTTTATTAACCTTATAGTATAAGAACACAAGAAGACACGGTAAAAGTAAAATTATTTTACTTAATGTTAAATCTAAATGATAAGGTTAAAATAGGAACCTAAACATGTCTAAATTCTATTGTATGAGATGATTTCGACCCTTACCCACCTTATCTTCGAAATAAATCAATTTCGAGCTATTTAAATCCGAATTTGACTTTATAATAAAATAATAGTTTTAGTTATTCAAAGGTGCCCCTCTCCTCCCTTATAAAAGGGCACCTCCTCCCCCTCTTCCTCACACCACATTGAGCCTTCATGCTCGGCCAAACCCTGCCAATTTCTCCTCTCCACTTCCCTAGAAACATCCTAGATGTCCTGGTATTCTTCAAAGACCAATTTTAGTGCTCTAAAATAATATCTCAAAGAGGCGTTTCAAAGAAGAGGTAATGTCCGTTACCAATTCTTTCAACTTTATTTCTTCTTCCACTTCTATTTATTTAGTTGTTTCATTATGAAGTAATAACATCAGTATCACTAATATACTAATATGTTATTATAAGTTTGAAACAACCCTATTTCACCATCTATCCATCCTACGGAAAATGAAATCACTGCACGTGCGTACGTACGGAATACCGTCTCCACGCCGTGGTGTAATCTATTTTCCACCACCACCTTACTTGGATGGGTATAATGGTGTAAATAATGAATATATATGATTATTGTGAAGTTATAGTGATTCTGAAATAGTATACATACACTCCAATACAATTTCACGATCATAGGAACGATATCATCACTCGTGCGAACGTACGGAATACCGTCTCCACGATGTGATGCGACTCGTTCTACATGATCTTCATTGCATAATGATTATATAAATGAATTTAATGAATTAATATGATATATATTACAATAATACCATTATTTAAATGAGGTATATATAACCTAAAAATAAGGATAAGAATTTATTCGACAAAAGATGCATAAGAACTAAAGTAATAAACACCCGAATAAACAAGTAGTAATGAAATATTACTAATAAGAAGCTAAGAATATGACCATATATGATATCATAAAAATAATTATGATTCTGGAATAAGTCAATAACCTTATTTAAATTATTATACAAGAGGTTCGGACACTTACGAAGCAAATCAGACCTAAGGTAAGGGAAAATATCACAATCTCATTTTTATCCGAGATTGTTTATACTTCATAATTTACTGGGGAATATTTATCATCCATATCCATGTTTCCTCAATATGTAAAATTTATATCCTTATACACTAGTTTATATACAATTTTACCCTCCGGTGAGTTTTTAGTAAAAGATATGAAAGGAATCTTTTGTCGTTTTTCATACGAGGTACTTTTTGAATTTTTTGACAAAAGTACGAGAAGAATGTTTTTTTAACTTATATGGAATGAATGGATTTTTAAAACATTATTTCCAAGAAGATTCCATTAAAAGTTTTCATGTTTATTTTTAATCAACTTCTTTTAGTTGAAAATTTTATGACATGTTAAGAGAGGAAAAATGTTTTTGAAGTAGAAAGGATATCTTCCTCAAGAATAGAGTTTCAAGAGTTTTATCAAAATAATTTTCCATCTAAGATAATATAGGGTTCTGTTTTTATCCCTATTATTACATGGATTTGATTATGTTGTGATGGAAATATTTTTATGAATTCCTTTATCTTATATGAATTGTTTTATGATGTCACGATGTTTATGATTCCCATTTTTATTACATCGGTTATGCTATGATGTATGGTTTATGATTTTGTGGCACACATAAGAATGGTATCATTATGAGATGAGTGGGACCTATATCTCCCTCCAATGTATTGGGTAAAGATTTTATATCTTATGAGATAGAAATGGCTGGAACGCCATGTTAAACTGGTTAAGTGAAACAGGACTAAAACGGGGAGTGAACTCAGTTCAGAAATGGACTTTGTCCACTAAGATAGTCTTGGCAATGAGACTTGACTAATAAGAAATTATTCTCTATGATTATTTGTGTATTCCACAAAGTTTCATGTTTTAAGTTATGATTATTGGGATTACATTACACTACTATTATTTATCCCATGTTATGAAATTATTATTTCTTTTCCATGTTAAGATTTCCAAAAGTTATGTTCTTATGTATATGATGTGATTGATATTTCTTTTGTTTACCCTTATTGAGAATTTGAGCTCACCCTTTTGTATGTTTTCTTTCCCCAGGTCAGGAATAAGGTTATTATGTAAGATATGCCAAAAGGGACTATAGATATGATGAAATAAATGGGAGACAATGTAGATACTTTATGAACCAGTTGTTTATGTTTCCCAGTTTCTAAAGACACTATACCTATATGGTCCTTTCCTCGTTTTGTTATATGTTATAATAAGTGTGCTTCAATTCTGAAGTAATAACAATGTATGTAAAGTATGGGTCGTTATAGTTGGTATCATAGGAAAGGTAGAGTCAACCTTTGGAAACTAGGATGTGAAATCCTTAGTAAGAACCCTAAGGATAAGTCTAAGCATAGAACAAAATCTTAGTGTTTTAGAAATGGCCATGAATAACCTAGGAGAAGACCTTAAGTGTGAAATTTTATTCTTGATTATGTGGTTTTCCTATTATAATTAGTGTTTCTCACACTATTCTTCTTGGTTTTAGTCAATGGATGGAACCCGAAGGAACCGTGTTAATGAGGAATGCGACAGGCAATGCAATGATTGTCCCCCTAAGCAACCAAACATTATGAGAGATGGAATGAAAAATCTTGTATCCATGCTCACAGAACTTTCTCAAGCTATGAATCATGCCGGACTTCCAAACGAGAAAAGGAAGAGAAACATTCTTTTGAATACTTCATGAGACAACGTCCACCTTCATTCAGCGGGTCTACTGATCCATTAGTTGCTGAAGAATGGATTAATACTACTGAAAAGATATTTTCAGTTCTTCAAAGTTCTGAACATGATAAAGTCATCTTAGTAGTGTATCGTTTGGAAGGTGATGCTGATCAATGGTGGAATCTTATTAAGAATACGAGGCAAAGGGATGAAATTGAGTCCATGGAATGGGACGAGTTCAAGAACTTATTTTTCAATAAGTACTTCCCTCGAATTCTCTGAACAAAGATGGAGAAGGAGTTTGTTGAACTAAAGCAAAAGGATGGTGAATCTGTTGGTACCTATAAAGAAAATTTTACAAGACTTTCAAGGTACACTTCTGGTATTATTATCCAACCTGAGAGTAAGATCGATTGATTCTTTAGTGGCTTAAAACCAAGTCTTCGAAGGGCATTAGCCATAAGGGACATCAATAGCTACGAGGAAATCGTTCGATGTGCTCTCAAAGTCGAGATGGAGATTGGAGTAACCCATCAGTCATATGGGTTTGATAAGAAGTGGAAAATGGAATTCAAAGGAAAATCTAAAGAGAACACTGAAAAGAAGATGAGCTTTCCATTATTCTCAACGTGTGGAAAGAAACATAGAGGGAGTTGTCTTAAAGGGACACGTAAATGTTTCAAATGTGGAAAGGAAGGTCATAGGGAATTTTAATACTGCAATGATGGGAAGAAGAAGTCTAATGATGAAAACAAAGGAAGGGATACACAGAATGAACCTACCACACTTCAATGTTTCAAGTGAAAGGAGATGGGGAATTATGCCATTCAATGCCCGAATCCAAGGGTTGATGATGATGGTCGACGCAAACAAACTCTTAAGGCTAAAGACAATGGAAAGTCACATGCAATTTCTATCAGCGATGTGTAGTGCGATAACGATGTGGTAAAAGGTACACTTACCATCCACTCTGAAGTAGAAAATGTTTTATTTGATTCTGGATCCACCCACTCTTTTATTTCTGAAGAATTTTCTAAGGATATCACCATATTACCTCAACAATTAGATGTTGATTTAGCTGTGACAACCCCTAATGGCACAACAGTCGCATCAAAAGTTTATAATTCTTCTCTGATCAATGTTTGTGGGAAAGTGCTTCCTGCAAATCTTGTGATCCTTCCTATAGTGGAATTTGATGTGATTCTTGTTATGGATTGGATTTCTTTATATGGAGCTCATATAAATTTCCAAATAAGGGAAGTCACATTTCATATTCCAGATCAATCTATGATCTTCTATCAATGCAAGGATGAACATATCCTTCTAGTGGAAATTTCTTCCATATTATGGGTCTTGATTCCACTAAATGAAGGTTATTTATCTCGAATGGTTAGTGAGAAACTCACGATTAAGAATATGAACATTTTACAGGAGTTTGATGATGTCTTTATGGAGGAATTACCTGGTCTTCCACAAAAGTGTGAAGTTGAGTTTTCAATAGAACTCATATCGGGTGCTTTGCCTATTTCAAAGACACCTTATAGAATGGCCCCAATTGAGTTGCAGGAATTGAAGAAGAAACTCCAAGAGAATCTTGATAAGGGGTTCATACACCCTAGTGCGTCACCTTGGGGAGCACCGGTTCTGTTTGTTAAGAAGAAAGATGGATCAATGAGACTCTACATTGATTATCGAGAACTTAACAAGATCACTATCAAGAACAAATATCCTCTCCCACGCATTGATGACTTATTTGACCAACTACGCGGAGCTCAATACTTTTCTAAGATGGATCTTCGTTCAGGGTATCATCAATTAACGGTAAAAAGGAGGATATACCAAAGACGGCTTTCCGTACAAGTTATGGACACTATAAATTTATAGTGATGCCATTTGGTCTTACTAATGCCCCTGCTATCTTCATGGATCTGATGAATAGAGTCTTTAGATACTATCTTGATCAGTTTGTGGTAGTCTTTATAGACGATATTCTTATCCATTCAAAGAGAAAGGAAGAACATGAAGGTCACTTGAGAATTATATTGAAGACCCTGAGAAAGGATAAGCTTTATTCCAAATTTACCAAGTGTGAATTTTGGCTTCAAAAAGTTGCATTTTTGGGTCACATAATCTCAAAAGAGGGGATATTTGTGGATCCAGCAAAAACAGAGGTTATCGAAAGATGGTCGAGACTAACAATAGAAACTGAAATCCGAAGTTTTCTTGGTTTGGCTGGATATTATCGACGTTTTGTGAAAGTTCATGATTATCTAATCCACTGATCAAGTTGACTCGGAAAGGAGTTAAGTTTTTTTTGGACGTAGGAATGTGAAGAGAATTTCAAGGAGTTGAAAAGAAGGTTATGTAGTGCACATGTGCTCACAATGCCTTGTAGTGGAGAAAGGTTTGTGATCTACAGTGATCCATCCAAGAAGGGATTGGGGTGTGTTCTTAGGAAAAATGATATGGTGATAGATTTTGCCTCACGACAATTGATAATACATGAGAAAAATTACCCAACTCATGATTTGGAGTTAGCTGCGGTAATCTTGGCATTAAAGATTTGGAGGCATTATCTTTATGGAGAAAGGTGTGACATTTATAATGATCATAAAATTTTAAAGTATATTTTCACACAAAAGGAGCTGAAAATGAATCAAAGAATATGGTTGGAGATGATTAAGGATTACGACTGCTCAATCCATTACCACCCTGGGAAAGAAAACAAGGTGGCAGATGCATTAAGTCGACAAGACCATGCCAGTTTGTCCATGATGAGGATCACAAAAGATCCAATATTTATGGATTTACAAAGGATGGATCATGGAATTATAATGAAAGGGAAAAAATCATATCTTTCTCAAATGAATGTTCAACCATCTATACATGTGAAGATTAAAGAGGCACAGAAAGAAAATGTCGAGTTACAAAAGAAGGTGAGAAATGTTCCTGAATTCAACCTTGATTGTGATGTGATAATAAAGTTCAGGAATCGGGTTTGTGTTCCTCCCATCCCCGAATTAAAGAAGGAGCCGCTGGATGAGGCTCATAGTTCTTCATTCTCTTTTCATCCTGGAAGCACGAAGATGTATAGATACCTGAAAGAGTACTTCTGGTGGGATGGCATGAAAATAGATGTTGCTGAATATGTCTCTCGATGCTTGGTTTGTCAGCAAGTTAATGCTGAGAGACAGAAGTCTAAGGGGATATTACAACCATTACCCAGACCCGAATGGAAATGGGAAAACATCACTATGGACATTGTCACCGGACTTCCTGAAACATCCAAAGTCAATAATGCTATCTAGGTCATAGTTGATCATCTTACAAAGTCTGCGCACTTCATCGCTGTTAGAGAGGATTTCTCTCTGGATCAGCTTTCCAGGATATATGTGAAGGAAGTGGTAAGATTGCATGGAGTACCACTTTCTATTATATCTGATCGGGATTCGAGGTTTACCTCAATGTTCTGGCGAATTCTTCATTATACTCTGGATATAGAGTTGAGTTTTAGCACTGCTTATCATCCTCAGACAGACGTTCAGTGTGAGAGAACAATTCAAACTCTAGAAGATAAGTTGAGAGCTTGCTCTATGGATTTCAAAGGTTGTTGGGATCAACACCTACCTTTGGTGGAATTTTCTTATAATAATAGCTTTCACTCCAGTATTCAGATGGCTCCTTATGAAGCTCTCTATGGAAAGAAATGCAGGACTCCAACTCGCTGGGACGAAGATGGGGAAAGAAAGCTATTAGGACCTGATCTCATTGATGAAATGGTAGAAAAGGTCAGATCTATTCAACAACACATAAGAGCAGCTCAGAGTCGACAGAAAAGTTATGCCGAAAACCGAAGAAACGACCTAGAGTTTGATGTGGGTGATAAAGTGTTCTTATGAATATCTCCCTAGAAGAGGGTCATGAGATTTGGAAAGAAGGGGATGTTGAGCCCTAGATATATCGGTCCGTTCAAAATACTGGATCGTTTTGGGAAGGTAGCTTACCGATTGGTGCTTCCACCGAATCTCTCTCAAGTTCATGATGTGTTCCATGTATCTCTCCTGAGAAAGTACATACCTGATCCTTCACATTTACTTAGCTCAGAAGTTGTACCGTTGGAGCAAGATCTTTCATATGAAGAACAGCAGATAGAGATTCTGGATCGTAGCGAAAAAGTCCTACGAAACAAGACCACTCGCTTGGTGAAGGTTTTATGGAGGAACCACCAATTAGAAGAAGCTACATGGGAGCTTGAGGATATGATGAGGGAGAGGTATCCTCATCTGTTTGTTACAAAGTGACGAATTTCGAGGGCGAAATTCATTTTAAGGGGGTAGAATGTAATACCTGAGACTTTTATGTTATATAAATCATCAAAGGAATCTTTCACTTGCCTGGCTTTCTTTACACGAAATCGCGACCTTCCTCGATAGCTTGCGTCGTACGCAATATCGAGTTTCACTAAACAACGTTATGCTATTAAAATATTATTAAAACTAGCCGTTATGAATAGTAATAACCACTTTCTAAAATTTTATAAATTTTATTTTTCAAAATGGACTTCATTTTTGGATTCAGAATATCGAAATTAGCCTAGGGTGAAATTTTGGTATTTTTCTGAAAACTTTCAATTTTTGATGAATAGTGAAACCACTAAGTGGTAGTTAAAAAAACTGAATTTTTCATAAAACATAATTTTACCGCTTCTGTGAGTGGAATTTCAAAAATCCGAGAGACAAGGTTGATGTCTAAAAGTAAAATGTTGTTCAATGAGATGAAAATAATTTTTGGTGAATAGTAACTTTTTAATTTTATTTACCACGGTTAAAAGTAAATAGGGTAATTGAGGGTAAAAATGATATTATTATTACCCTAGAACATGTCCTAATTCTATTGGACAAGTTTAATTCGACCAAAAACAATCTTAAGAATAAAATATGACCATTTAGGGCCACTTTGATTAGATTAGGACATTTATTATTAATTTATTTAAAGAAGGGTTAAAATAGTTAAAATCAATGTTTAATAAGTGTATCATTTTTAATATAGGGTTATACATAAGATAAATTCGACTATAAACATTCATTAGAAATCTAAAAATATTTCCTACATAAAGATATTTTATTTGTAACTTTTAGACGTTATATAGTTTATTTTATTTATGACACAAATATGATGCAGTAATTAACTTATTAATGAAGTATTGACATAATTGATGTTATAAATACCCAAATAAATATAATTTGAGACTTTTTATGAATTCCAATTATTTTCTAGGTTAATATGACATGTTATTATTGATTTAATTAACTATGTTCGAACTAATCATTCTGTTATGATTTTCACACAAATCAATTACTAAATAGTGTGAAAAATGACATAAAATAGTTTTTAAAACAAATATTATATTAGTAATTGTTATTTTATTCCTAAAAATATAAGGTTCGGCAAAATGACTTAGATAAGGTTATATATATTAATAATAAACAACTTGGGGTTCGTTTTGCTTCTTATATTAAGTTTATTAACCTTATAGTATAAGAACACAAGAAGACACGGTAAAAGTAAAATTATTTTACTTAATGTTAAATCTAAATGATAAGGTTAAAATAGGAACCTAAACTAGTCTAAATTCTATTGGATGAGAGGATTTCTACCCTTCCCTACCTTAGATTCGAAATAATTCAATTTAGAGCTATTTAATACCGAATTTGACTTTATAATAATATAATGGTTTTAGTTATTCCAAAGGTGCCCCTCTCCTCCCTTATAAAAGGGTACCTCATCCACCTCTTCCTCACACCACTTTGAGCCTCCAAGCTCAGCCAAACCCTGCCAATTTCTCCTTTCCACATCCCTAGAAACATCCTAGAGGTCCTGGTCTTCTTCAAAGACCAATTTTAGTGACCTAAAAGGAGATCTCAATGAGGTGTTTCAAAGAAGAGGTAATGTTCGTTACCAATTCTTTCAACTTTATTTATTCTTCCACTTCTTCTTATTTAGTTGTTTCATTATGAAATAATAACATCAGTATCAATCATATACTGATATGTTATTATAAGTATGAAACAACCCTATTTCACCATCTATCCATCCTACGGAAAATGAAGTCACCGCGCGTGCGTACGTACGGAATACCATCTCCACGCCGTGGTGTAATCTATTTTTTCCACCACCACCTTACATGGATGGGTATAATGGTGTAAATAATGAATATATATGATTATTGTGAAGTTATATTGCTTCTGAAATTGTATACATACACTCCAATACAATTCCATGATCATAGGAATGATATCATCACTCGTGCGTACGTACGGAATACCGTCATCACGATGTGGTGCGACTCATTCTACATTATCTTCATTGCATAATGATTATATAAATTAATTGAATGAATTAATATGATATATATTACACTAATACCATTCTGTAAATGAGGTATATATAACCTAAAATGAAGGATAAGAATTTATTTGACAAAACACGCATAAGAACAAAAAGTAATAAACACCCGAATAAACAAGTAGTAATGAAATATTACTAATAAGAAGCTAAGAATATGACTATATATGATATCATAAAAATAAGTATGATTATGGAATAAGTCAATAACATTATTTAAATCATTATAATGGAGGTTCGGACACTTACGAAGCAAATCAGACCTATGGTAAGGGAAAATATCAAAATCTCATTTTTATCCGAGATTGTTTATACTTAAGAATTTACTCGGGAATATTTATCATTCACATCCATGTTTCCTCAATAGGTAATATTTAAATCCTTCTACAGTTGTTTATATCCAATTTTACCCTTCAGTGAGTTTTTAGTAAAAGATATTAAAGGAATCTTTTGTCGTTTTTCGTACAAGGTACTTTTTGACTTTTCCGACAAAAGTACGACAAGAATTTCATTTAACTTATACAGAATGAATGGATTTTTAAAACATTATTTCCAAGAAGCTTCCATTACAAGTTTTCATGTTTATTTTTAATCAAATTATTTTAGTTTAAAATTGTATGACATGTTAAGAAAGGAAAAATGTTTTTGAAGTAGAAAGGATATTTTCCTCAAGAATGGAGTTTCAAGAGTTTTATCAAAAATATTTTCCATCAAAGATAATATAGGGTTCTGTTTTTATCCCTATTATTACATGGATTTGATTATTTTGTGATGGAAATATTTTTATGAATTCCTTTACCTTATATGAATTATTTTATGATGTCATGATGTTTAAGATTCCCATTTTTATTACATGGGTTATGCTATGATGTATGGTTTAGGATTTTGTGGCACACATAAGAATGGTATCATTATGAGATGGGTGGGACCTATATCTCCCTTCAATGCATTGGGTAAAGATTTTATATCTCATGAGATAGACATGGCTGGAATGGCATGTTAAACCGGTTCAGTGAAACAAGACTGAAACGAGGAGTGAACTCGGTTCAGAAATGGACTTTTTCCACTAATATAGTCCTGGCAATGAGACTTGACTTATAAGAAATGATTCTCTATGATTATGTGTGTATGCCACAAAGTTTCATGTTTTATGTTATGATTATTAGGATTACATTTCACTACTATGATTTATCCCATGTTATGAAATTATGATTTCTTTTGCAGGTTAAGATTTCCAAAAGTTATGTTCTTATGTATATGATGTGATTGATATTTCTTTTGTTTACCCTTACTGAGAATTTGAGCTCACCCTTTTGTATGTTTTCTTTCCCCAGGTTAAGAAGAAGGTTATTAAGTAAGATATGCCAAACGGGACTATAGATATGATGAAATAAATGGGAGACAGTGTAGATGCTTTATGAACCAGTTGTTTATGTTTCCCAGTTTCTGAAGACACTATACCTATACGGTCCTTTCCTGGTTTTGTTATATGTTGTAATAAGTGTGCTTCAATTATGAAGTAATAACAATTTATGTAAAGTATGAGTTGTTATATCACATCAACATTAGAGTGAATAAGGACCGGTGGTATACATGGGAGTGCCAGCTCAGTTGGAGCTGTTGAAGATGGTGGGATCTCAGTTTGGTTATCATGGTGGAAGGTTTGAATAATCGTTTAGGAATATTGAAATTTGAGTAGAGTTACATGTAAGCAGTCTTTCTAAGGTAGAGACTGGGCATCTTCGTGTAGTGGATCCGAAACTAGTGGGTTTAAAGGTAGGACCATAAACAGTTTGAGGTACCAATTTGATTTCATGTTCTATTGCTAATTCTCCTTTTGTTATTGGTTTATCAATTTCATTTATCTCTTATTGTATTGTAAAAAATTCTTAATTTGACAACCAAGCTTTTGTATTTTTTTAATGGAGTTGGTGAAGCTCCTAAGAAAGAAAAAAGAACATGGTCTGAGGTGCCCATTATGTTCACATTTATTGTCATGGGTTGAGATAGTGTAGGTCCACCGGGTATTAGATATGGATCTATATGACATGGTACTTTTCATAGATTGTCTTGAACAATTTAAAACACATATCTATTTTCATAGTCAGTCGGTCAGTTTCACGACACCTGATGGGTTTCATTAGGTTTTCCTTGGGGATTGGGATTCTCGGTCGGGTCACGTAGGACCTCCACTCTCTAGGATGGGGATTCTTGTCTTCTAGTTATTGTTCTTCACACTATAGGGTTATGGTTTTTCTCTTGATGGTGGACAACCTCATGTAGTGGATGAGTTTTCAGAGGTATTCCATGATCATTTTTCAGTATTGCATCTGGATCGGGACATGGAGTTCTCGATTGAGTTGGCACTAGGAACCCAACCAATATCTCATTACTCATAACATATGGCCCTCAATGAGCTGAGGGAATTAATGAAATACCTGTATTATTACGGATCCAATTTATTTATACACCTGAACGTCTCACCTTGGGTTTCTCCTACTCTTTTTGCGAAGAATTCCCACGGATCCCTCTGGTTGTGTATTGATTACCGGAAGCTGAACAAGGTAAGCATTATGAAAAAATATAATTTTCCCCAAATAAATGACTTTTTTGATCAATTTTAGAGGAAAATGAGGTTTTCTATAGTATAATTTCATTTGGGTTAACATCAACTCAGGGTGAAAGGGGAAGATATCCTGAAGACAGCCTTATAAAGAAGATACGACCACTTTAAGTACCTGGTCATGCCCTTCAGATTAACCAATGCCTCAGTAGTCTTTATGGAACTCATGAAAATGTTGTTCAATTGGTATCTCGAATCTTCCATCATGGAATTCGTGGATGACATCTTAGTTTTATCTGGATCCAAGGATAAACCTAAATATCATTTTTGAATTGTGTTGGGCACCTTGCGAGAGAATCAACTTTAGGAATAGTTGTCCAAGTGAGGTTTCTAGATCATGGATGTAAAATTTCTAGGGCATGCGATCTTGGAGTAGTGGGGTTCAGTGGACCTTGAGATGATCATTGAGGTAATTTCATGGGAGCATTCAAATAATGGGTTCGTTATTAGGAGTGTCCTTGACCTTGTTGGTTACTATAGGCGGATTTTTAGAGATATTTCTCGGATTGCTTCCCCCATGACCGTGCTCACCCAGAAAGGGGTCATGTTTTTATGGGGCCTAGAGTGTTAAGAATACATTTGAGAACTAAATTCGTTGTTGAATACCTATCCCATAATACTTTTTCCAGAGGCTAGTAGAGGTATGTTCTATATTGTGATGCTTTAGGTATGGGTCTTGGGTGTGTGCATATATACGGTGATAACATGGTGTTGTTTGGTTCTCACAAACTCTGACCACACAAAAATAATAATCCAACCCATGAATTGGAGTTAGAATCTGTGATGCATCAATTGAAGACATGGAATAACAACCTCTTGGGGGAGAATTTTTTGTTCTACTCTAATAAATAATTATGGTCCCACATATTCTCACAGAAGGATCTCAATATAAGTCAGCGCCACTGGATCGAGTACTTGTAGCGGTTTTAATTTGAAATTGTCTATACCCTGGGAAAGGGAAATGTTGTGGTGGATGGTTTGAGTAGAAAAGTACCCGTTCAAGACTTGAGGATGTCTAGTGATGAGGGGACTATAGTGGGGATCTTTTCTAAGATGCATGTGGATACCACGAGGCATAGTGGATTCATGTTCTTGGAGAGAATTCAATTGACTCCTTCTCCCCTAGAGTTTATTTAGTGAGAAAAACCCAGTGGTGAGATTTTTTAGTAGTTGATGTTGATTATTCATGGTGGGGAGACATATTCTGATCAGACATCATCTCCCAAGGGCATATTGTGCTTCAAGGTGTGATCATTAGTTTAATTGTCTCTGTGGAATGTGGTGATGTAGGATATCCACCAGTCTCAGCGGTCTTTCCATCCTGGTGCCACCATGATATATTATTATGTGTGTTAGTAGTTCTGGTGGAATTTTATGAGATGTTACATAGTGGAATTTGTGTCGAGATTCTATACACGTGAACAAGTGAAAGTGGAGCATCGAAGTCCCATGGGTTTCCTCCATCCTCTACCCATTCCTACCTAGAAGTGGGATGAAGTAACTATGGATTTTATTGTTTTCCTACCTCATACACCTTACGGTAATCATTCAATATGTGTAGTGATTGATCGTCTATCCAAATCATCCCACATAATTTTGTTCAAGGATATAAGTAAAGTGGGTGAGTTGGGTTGATTGTGTCTTTAAGAGGTGTTATGGCTTCATGGTGTTCCATCTGTAGTTTTCTTAGATAGAGATCCCTATAAAACATTTTAGTTTTGGGCAGGCCTTCATGAGACCTTATGGTGTCATATTAAAATGGGAATGGCATACCATCCTCAAATAGATTGTTATACATATAGAGAAAATATGATTTGGAGGACATGCTCTGTGAATGTGTTTTAGAATATAAAGGTTCCTAGGAAATCCATTTTATAAAGGATGAACATTCATATAATAATTTTATTAAATTCTTGATTCGAATGGATCTTTTTAAGGTGCTCTATGGTTTGCCTTTTCTGTCCCTACTATGCTGGGCTAAGGCAGGTGAGACTATATTGTTGGGGCCATGCCTTTTTAGAGAGACACATAAGAAGGTCAAGTTGGTAGGCATCTCTTCCTAACAGATCAGTGTCTCCATAAATATTTTGCAGTCTAGAGGTTTCAAGGCACAATGTAGTCAATGGGTGACCAGTTATTCTTGATAGTGACCTATCATTAGGGCCATCATCTTTTAGGAAAGAAAGGGAAATAGATTCCATAGTATGTATGACCTTTTTAAATCATTGAGTGTGTTGTAATGGTGTAACACAATTTGTATTTCCCTTCTCATTTAAAATCCATTCATGAAGTAATACACATCTCCTAGTTGAAAATGTAAAACCCAGATTCGTCCAATTTGATGAATTGGGATGAACAGGATATAGATTCCAATTTATTAGTGTTTGAGTGGATAGTGTGAATTTTGGACTCCTAATAAAATGTCAATAGGAGGAATATTATTCATCTAGTTCATTTCCTCTAGAATCATGAGATTGATGATCATGAGACATGGAAGTGCATATCTTGGGTCGAAGAGCAGTTTCCATTTCTCTTATATGATCATGATTTAAGATGGATTTCTGAGGAGGAAAAGTTTTTATGGTGGGCTGAATTGTCACATAAATGACATCTTTATGAGGTATTTTTCATTTAATTAATTTTCTGGATTTGTTTTTTGGGGTTTGCTATAATTTTTTGTAGAAAAGTGTGGTTTTATCCAGATTGGTGCCAAACCATATCCCTTTTCCAGATTTAAAAATCAAATTTGTTTCTTTTATAAATCCTTTGTTTTTTTAATTTCTTTACCCATTCAATTTTGAACTTGGCCTCCCCTATGCTTTTCAAACCACCATATCCATTTTGACCACTTAGGAACTCATTACCTGTGTGGATTTGGGTAATTTATTTAGGCATTAAGCTAACGCGTGAGGCCATTTCCATTCCATTAAAAAAATTCATTCATATCTCAAATGTTTTTCAATATATTTTTTTTGATTCTACCTCTCACTCAGGACCAAATACCCTAGGGTCACCACCATGTTCCATTTTTCCTTATTGGAGGTCATATACGTCACATATTATGGGTAAATTTCTCAACATTCTTCAAATCATCCATATTTGAGAAGGTAATTTGTTTCATTCAAAAATAATTTATTTTTTACTATTTACCCCATTTAATTCCCCAATAAACCACCTCAGCATTATGAGAACCTACCTATCAACTTCTTATACTTGGAGATTCAAATATTGTTGTATTTGGGAAAATTTTTCAGGGATCTATGAAGTAGATATCTTTCCTTCCTTCCTCCTCCCATTTTCTAAGGGTTTCATCCATTTTTCATCAGGTTTATAATTTCCAGTGCATAAGGATTCATAACTAGTGTTTGATCATTGTTTTCATGGTCTAATATTGTGTTTTATGGTTTGTTTTAACACCCTTGGGGTGCGGTGGTTGTGTAGATGATGTTTTGTACAAAGAGATTATGTTTTTTTCCCAAATATAGGTGAGTCCATGTGTATGAACTACTAGATGAGTAATCTGTGATTTATTTATATTTTTATTCTACTCTTCCATCATTTTTCTTACTGAAAAAATTATTTTTGGTGGAATCTGTTAAGTAATTGATTTTTAATATCCCTTTTTTGTGAAAAAAGGTTTTTTACATGTACATTCCATGTTGTACAATTTGGGGCTATTTTATATGTCATGGAAGGGTTTTATTAAAATATTTTGATGCTAAAAATTCTGGTTTGGGGTAACATTTGTGTGAATTCGGTTTTCCAAGAGGACTTTTATATGGATTTTAAGTGTGATGTTTTACTATATTCATGGAATATGTTTTATGGAAATTATAAATAGGTTATCGAGTTATATCAATAGTGAAAATCATGTGTTGATACTTTTTTTAGTTATTATGATAATTAATGGTGTTTTTATATCAAAATAGATTTCTTTTAACAAGTGGAAATTGTTTCATCACAACGGGGGAGACTCGGGTAACTAGGTGGGAAGACATGTACTAATATAGTAGGGATCCGGAGTGGTTTTGTCATTGTTTCACATAGAAACCTAGACATTGAAAACAAAACAAAAACTATAATTATGATAATTGGGGACCACTAGGTTATGGTTATGTTACCTACTAGTTGAGCGTGGATAAGAACAAATATTTTTATGGATAATTTACATCGAGATACGAGGTACATGAGGCCCAAAACTAACCAGTGCCTTGGAATGTTCCGAAGATTAGTCCTCACTGAATCTTTTGTATTTATCATTGGATTATGGTGTTTTTTACTAGAAACATAAGTGCCATACATGTTTTATTGAAATTTGTTCACCATTTGAAATCATCCTTTGAAAACAGGTTACATTGAAAAGTTTTGTTCTTTAGAAATTATAGCCACCATTTATTGTTTTGTAAAACATTCATGATTTTTAACATTTAATTCTTACCATATGTAGCCTTTTCGGTGGTATATTATTATTATTATTAGGATCACACCCTACATACACCCTTTGGTGTAAAAAGACTTTATCATGTTTGACATAGGTAAATGCAAGGCCTAGGGTGATGGAGGTTTTGGTTGTTAGTTTCTTTCATTGTGCGGTGTTGGGGAGACGACTTTTGGGTGATGACCCCTTATCATGTGGTGTTAATTTGGATGTTTTTATACTAAATTTATGTATATTGGGACACTTTTTTTCATGTTTAGACCCATGAAATCATTTATAAATTTAATTTAAGTCTTTTTTGGCAAGAATTTTTGGATTTCATTTATTTATTGTTTCTGGTTGTTAAATGATTCTAAACTCATCTAAATAATTCCTAAACAATGGTTTAAGATACCCAATAAGTTTTACTAACATTTGGGGATAGTGAGATCCTTATTTGACTTTCCAAAAACTGGTTTAGGTGCCAATTTTAATGGAAACCAGATTCAGTTCGTGACACAGATTGTGATGGTGTTTAGTGGTACTAGATAAAGCACTATTGTATATGATTGGTTTTCCAATCATTATTACATGATACTTATCCCATTATTTTCTTGGATTTATCAACATAACTATCTAAAAAATTTATTTTGGTGGTTTATCTGATTAATATCATTTCATACCTAAATAAATTCTTATATGAGGATGTATTATTGGGTGATTCTTCTACTATTAAGAGAGTTATTTTGTACTAGAATCCATTCCATGCATAACTGCACAATTTTTTTGGTGAAAGGGGAGTGTGGTCAAGACAGTCACTATACGATGAGTGATGTTGTGAATTGAGGGTTTAATTCAATATAGATATATTAAATGTTATTGATTTCGGATCTTCCAAGATATTGGTAGGTTTCCTACAAACAACCTTCCATCTTTTCATGTTTTTATTTCCTATTTTTGGCTATTTTCATATCATCTAAAATCATATGGTTTTTTATTACTGGGATATTTTCGTTTTTATTTAGTGAATCAGACTATACAAAAACAATAAAATAATTTAACAAAATATCTTGGATATGTAACACAATTTTATTGATATGAAACACATGGTTAGAAATTTGGATATATTTTAAGTGGTTATAATTTTCACTCTAACCACCACTTATGACAATGGAACCCTATATTTTTTTTGAAGAACCTCCTGCAAGAAATAAAACCCAACATTTCCCTAATTTTAAATCATATGGTGGAATAATTATTTAATAAATTTTGGTTCCAAAAATGTTTTCAATTTAGTTTCTCAAAGAATTGTTGATGGGATTGGGAGAAGGTCTAGAAAATTGTACATGGTTCTTGCCCTAAATAGTTCCCAAAAAAATTAATTCAAAAGGCCAATTTTCTAAAATTCTAAACATATATAGGAATACAAATTTTGGATAAGAAATTACTATGATAAATATTGACATTTGTAAACAAATATTTTTATTAGTGTTATCATGGTTTTGAAATTTTGGTTCAATTTGGATTTTAAAAAATTAATAAACCCATAAGATAACTCCCATAATGTAAAAAATGGTTCACATCCAATTTAAACACAAACAATAATAGTTTAATCATTCCACCCAACAATTATTTAACAATAATAGTATTAAAATTTTGTGAAATAACTATAATATATAGTAATAGAAGAAATACTACCCCATATTTGAATCTTTATTCATCTGAATTTTTTTAAGAGTGTCCCCTTTTCATCCTTGAGTGAAGTACTCTATTTAATAGAATTGGTAAAAGATGTAATGAGATTTTTTATGTCCCCCAAAAAATAGTTTCAAAATTTTATGTGAACCCATGTTGTTGAGTACGCTAAGTCAATTTAATTATTTATAAACCTTGTTGTAAAACATCTTAGCTATGCATTGGGATTGATCCATATGATAAGACTTCAGTTTGTGTGTGAGACCTAGGAATTAAGAAATAATATTCTAGAAAGATAAATAAGTATCAACTTGTGATTCTAGGTTTGATGTGTGAATATTGAGAAAAAAGGTGGGAAAATATAGAGAAAAAATAATAAAGGGAATGAAATAATAATCAATTGATACAATAGGGGAACATTATTGGATTGATTCAAATAGATATTAACTCATTAATGCATGGACATTAAGAAATTTAGAATTGATAAAATAGTTTTTAACTAGCTTATCAAATTTCTAACCATTGATGAAATTAATCCTATAATTATTCTACCATAGAAATCACTCAATCAAAAAAATGATTAATTAGTTCTCCCAGAAACCAAATCATATTTTGATCCTAATTTGATTTCCTCAATGATCAAATATATTATTTGATGAATTATCTAGAGATTTTTTATTTTGAAAATATATTCAATTGTGATTAGTATTAAATGGATCCTTATTTTTTTGGAATATTTACTAACTAATAAATGAAGTTAAGGGTCCCTCCTTGTAGAAAATCACACATGAATGACTCTACATTAGATACCACACAATTCTTATTCCTAAATATCATTTAATCTAATGATCATATCAATATCATCAATATGTATAAATAAATAAATTTAAAACATTAAAATTAATAGTTAAATATGTATTGAGAGATATAATTTATTTTTCAAATATCTATAGAGTATTACCATGATCCAGTGACACATAGTTAGTTGCACCACATTCCTAGCTCCATTCGATCATTTTTTATCCTAAATCATTAACTTAACTTTTTGCCTCTATTTTCTCCTCAAATTTCCTTCAACATCATTCTAGATTTTTCATTATTTTATGGACCTTTTAATCTTAGTAGGTATCTCTAAGTAATTTCATAATTCCAAAAGTTACATCCTAATCATTCTGGTTAGGTTTTTCACTAATTTATCCTCTTTAATTTATTGAATTAAATTTTACACATTTACATAATTCGATGTGAAGAAGTCCTTTGAAAATAAAATATCTCTCAATATTACTATTCTAGTATACAATATTGAAATGATGGAACATCCTCAAACTTTTCCTGAAATTTGAGGAAATTTAATGTGGAATCTATGTATACATTATTATTTTATATCAATGTTTAAAAATGAAAACATAAAAAATTATAGAAATTTATCAATCATTACAAAATTTTGCATCACCAAAAATATAACCAAAATATAATGCTCTCATGTCTCAAGGTATGGTTTAATATACATTAATAATCTCATAAAATATTTCATAGTTTATGACCTAGGGATTGGACTCAAGGAAATAATGCCAAAAATCCTAGTGATTCTCCTTGAATGTGGTTGGGTTTTTTATTTAGTCGAAACAAAAGTAATCATAAAGAACACGGTACTATAAAAAAAATAAAATTGAATTAGAAGGAAATAATGAATATAGATGATGTAGAGTCTATAAATAGGGAAAGAATAAACCAAGAAATAAGGATATATATATATATATAAATTCTCAACTACATTTCATTAATCTACAAAGGATTAAACCACTAGTTACTAAAATCACATGATGTATAGGGAATGTACCACGTATATACCTCTCTCAACCAAAACATATATCACCTCTCCATGGTGTGGATTCCATCACATGAACACTCTCCCTAGAGTAAAATAATCACTCAATCAAACCGCATTAGAGAATAATTTATTCCTTAATGAAATTAAATTACAAAAATAAATAATCATACAACCTATCATTGATTTTGAGGTAGAACAATCCATAATAGTAATGGGATAAGGATCAAAGTGTAAAGTGTAAAAAATATAACATGTACATTAGAGAACTTTGAAATACCCCAAACACCATCAGAGTCTACTATGGTAAAGAAAATCTGTAATGATTGGCTAGATGCTCAAACCTACAAAAAGCACTAGGAATCACATCATGGAACTGTACTCATTTATTTCCCCACCATTTTTGATGGTTCATGATCCCAACACATCGATGCAGGATAATTTTTAACAAAATACTTAAAAATTAATTCCAAAATTATAGTAAGATATAATTACATGGAAAGATAATAGAATTAGTTCTTATCTCTATGAAAGATATAGTTTTTCCATTAATCTCCTAAAATATAGATCATAATACCTATAATTCTTATAAAATGAAAAATAAATTGATGAAAAAATATTCATATAGGTAGCCTCATCAATGTGGTGCAATTCTAAGGGATTATCCTTAGTTTTTAAAGAATTCTATATTTAGAGTAACTAAGATCTTGTAGTGAAAATTGTAGGCTCATGTGATTATTACTTGTAAAAGTGTATTGTTCATATCAAGTAAACTCAAGGAGGTTCCCATGAATCTCCCACCATCAGTAACCCATGTTATTTACATTGATTCTTTCATTTCATAGTGAATGTAATCACACACACAATCAATTCCACTAATAACCATGAAATGAGCTGACATGGTGGTACCATTTTGTGGAATTACCTTTTCATATAATGAACAACCACAAATATTTAATTGGCCTATGATAATCCTCATACTAAAAAAACATCACAAAAAACTTTCAATGGCTTTGACAGTGTCAAACATGGACTCCAATATTGTTATGTAAACCTAACACATCCTTCTTAGGTTCATATTGATACCCTTACATGGGATGAGTTGTTAAATTAATACATTAATACATCATACTTACTCATATTCTAAAATCCTATAAATGGTTTATGTATTATAATTCAATGATGAATTCTCTCAAAAAAGAGATTGAATACTGAAATTCGTATACCACCACATTAATGGTAGGTGATATCTAGGGATGATCAACTAACAGAGATTACTTACTATAGGAGGTTGTTTCCACAAATTGAAAACCTAAATAATCTAGTGTCATCCTAATGAATCAAAAATTGGTTTTGTTTACCACTATGATAAATTGAAGGGACAATTTAAATATTAACATCCCAAAAACTATAAATATGATTGTTTCTTTTTGGAAAATTGTAAATTATTATCAATATTTGATAAAAATAATACCAACATTCATATTTCAAAATATTGGACACCCTAATCGAAACATGTAGATATTTTTATCTCTATTTATGTTTATTTTGTTTCTCTAATTTTCAAGAATGAATTTTCAACAGAGCGTGAGGATTATGGATTTATTAGTGCAATATAATTTTGTATATTCAGATATAATTTTAATTTAGAATCCCAAAATATGATGAAAATACAGTGTTTTATATACCTATCACCATCCACCAAAAGATGGGTGTACCTACTTTAATCAAAAGGGGAACTAGAACAAGGGTTGTTCCAAAATTATAAAAAAAAATTGAATGTTTTAAAATAAGAAATGATTTTGAGGAATTTAATTTCATCATTTTCTTACTATTGAACCACTATTAAGGTTTTATTCATGATTATGGGTGTTTACTACATATGTATAGGAATCAAGATTGGTTTTCCAGCATTATGTAATCAGATTATGGTGTGGTTATTAAAGGAAATAACAATCCTTTCTACATGAGAGGTGTTAGAACAACATGGATGAGGATTCATGATGGTACAAATCAACACCTATAAAATCTATAATATGTACCCAAATTGGAGAACCACCTCATATCAATGGGTGTCTTGGTTAATCTTGGTTACTGAATAACCATTGAAGATATAGTCACGAAAGTAAGTTATGGTTAACTCCATGCAATCAATGGGAATAAAATTACAGATTTAATCATTTAAATATTAGGATTATAATAGGTTGAGTCTCAATTTGAGGATAAAATGATGTAGACAATTCTAAATTTTGGCACATGAAACTAATACATACTGGAGAGATGTATATGAAGATTATAGTAATTAAAGTAGTTTAGACAGGATTAATGGTAGGAAAATTGTACATTTTCAATCATATTGTAATGGGAATGAATACAGAATTTAGTTTTAATACCACAACCCATCACATGAAAGGAACACACAAATACATCTATAAATATATCTGAATACCATAAAAAATGATTAATTTGGAGGTAATCAATTTTTTAAAAATTTAGTAATTATTACTCATTACATGATTTCGTATATTCCAGGATGTAAAAGGATAATGTGTGGGATATATTATTTAGATGGAATATTATTATTTAATATTTAATGTGAATAAAACTCAAGAGACTGATATTGAATAATGGTGTGGAATACACATCAGGTCTCTTTAAGAATGTTTTAAAAAAAAGAATTTATTGTGAGACACTGTAAAATTATTGGAATTATAGTATATAATAACGCGTGAAAAATATTTTCACTGAAATGGGTCGGTTTAGTTTGTCTCAATTTTGATTGAGTAAATATTTTTTGGTAGAATATATGATGTATAAAACACAGATTCTAAACTAATCTTATTTTTCCATGATTGATAGGGATATTATTATAGAGGTTCAGTATTGGGAGAATGTTTTTGATTATGAAAATCATTGTACCATTTGTTTTAGTACCTATTTTCATGACATAGACTAAAATTTTGATTCAATAATAACAAAATCTATATTTTATGGCTTCACTTATGTTGTGAAATCTTTCTAACTATGGGATCCATAACTGAAGAATATCATCTAAATTTAAGAATTCACATTTGATGAATATATAATGGTGATGTTAAATTATCTAAGAAGAGAGATGAGATACATAGATTGAGTTGTAATTATAGTGAGAAAAATTGATAATTGACTGATCAGGAGCCACTCAATAAGTAAGGAGTATCACTACAGTAAGATACTCATCATCAAAAGAGTTCCACTATTGGTTGAAAAATATACCATAAGGGGGCCTTCCATGTATGATTATTTGGTTAGGTATTCTCTTTATGTTATTTACCATTATTTCAGAGATAAATATCATTATTTTTGGATAATAAATAAATGTTCTAGTGGAATTCAGTTAGGAAAGAATAAATTAATTCACCACATCATAATCAGGCATAATATTGTGTTCCACCTTTGATGGAAAGGAAGGTAGTTATAGGGATTAAGTTCCAACGTAGTTTTGAATGGATAAATATCTCACATACATGATATACTAATAGGAAATAAGAATGAAACAAATTGATGTTTTTTTAGGTTCAAAATGGTGATATTTATCATCAAGGTTGTGATTAATGAGTATTGATATCGAAATACCACTTTCATTATGGCGGGTGACCCATATGGATGACTAATCACACAATATATCCCACTACAAGAAGTTTTTTTCACCCATGGGAAATGTTCAAATGATGTATCCATCAAAATAAAACCCCAATAAAATTTGGTGAATTCCTAAAGAGATTACAATGGCCAAGTGAATCTGGACCTCATAACTTCTACAAATATGGGTAATTATTAAGAGGAAATTTAAACTCGTTACACCCATTTATTAATAAGAATATATACTTCCTTAACCATGTATGCTAGTCACTCTCACTAATCCACATAAATATATTTCTATATGTATTTTTTTTTGTTTCCCTATTTTAGTGAATGAATTAAAGAGAAAGGGTGAGCCTTCTTCAAAACCCAAAAATCTAGTAATAATAACATTGGAACTATAACTCGGTATATATTCATTCATTGGTCAATATGGTACTTCATAAAACTACTTTTCATTCAAACATAGCCTTGAATCAATTTCTTGAAAAATTGTCTCAAAAACGATACATTAAATAATAAATTTTAAATTAGAAACCTCACCATTTAGTATTATCATCCAATGTCCATCCAAGACTTGAAATATTTATTTCCTCAGAAGAGATTAGTTGAGATGGTGATTCAAAAATACATTATTGTCTTGAAATTCAGTGAAACAAGAAATAAAATACATAGACTTTGTTTCATTGATGTTTGATAATTGACTCATGTCATCTTCTTTTACGCTCAACAGGAATCATCTTCAATAAATGAAATAACTTTTGTAGTAATGAAAAAAAAAATATTTTCTAATTTCAAACTCCGGCCATAATACAACAAGCACATAATTTGATAAAATATCTACCCTCTCAATCTTTTTGTTGAAATCAACATCAATATTTTCCAAAGTATTTTTAAACACTAAATTATATAAATCTATTGGGAATATTACATATTATTATCATCCCACTTTTGGTCATATAAATGGAATAAAATATAGGCCTCTCCATTCATAAATCACTAACAATCAACAAAATAATCCATAGAAAAAATGTTTAGAATCATTTAATTAAAGTGTCTCATTGGTGGTTCCTAATTCAAGGACACTGATTAATGTTCTACCATAGATAGTTCATCTCCCTTTATTGAAATTGGTGAGGCTAAGATATTCTTAATCATATTTTATATTCCATTTTCCACAACTTTATTTTTGTTCCTATGTTTTTTTTCATGTGTAGATTATATATCAATACTTCATTTTTCTTCATATTTTATAGCATGATTCTAGAAATCAGCCTTAATTTTCTTCACAAAAAGTGTACTTCCTTTCAGTTCTTTTTAATGGATAAGGATTAAACAATTGAAGACACCATCATGTAGTCCTAAATAGAATATATCTCCCTCTTCAAATCAATTTCTACTTCCAATTCTTTTGGTATCTCTCAAATCATCATCTCTTATCCTTAAAATTAGTAAGTCAATAATACACAATCTTGATTCATCATCCACCAAGCTAAAAATTTATTACCTAACATAATTTTTGGTAATTAAACATAATATACCCTAACTGTTGTTTTGGAAGAGACATGATAGGTCCTCAATTTATAATTATGTCAATTTCAAGAGATTCAAGATTGGTTGAATATTTCCATTTCAGTGGATTAATATCTAGTATCATGGTAGGTCAAATAATTTAGAAAATTTACTCATGCGGTCTATGGAATTTTGAACATGTGATTAGTTAGATGTATTGGGAATTGTTGGTTGAGTTATTTTCATATAGTTAGTCCCGAAATTTCCAATTTCCTCACTTGAAGTTTACTAGATGATCATGTAGTCTCTTCATGTCGTATCTTTCTTCTTTGATGGGGTCAGTTTATTTCTCAATGTTCATTTAATCATACATTTTATTGTTTCAGTGGGTCGATATTGAAGAAATTTTTTATCATATAGTCAATGCATATTAATAACACAAATGATACATACCTTTTTTGTATTTTTTCTAGATTATAAGATTATTCTAATTTTATAATACTTCATTGAAGCTCAAAAAACTTTTCCATAGATTACTTATAAAAATTGAAAAACAATAAATGAGATTTATCAATTCATGGAATAATATTTAAACTAAATAAACAATGAATTTTAGAATTTTATGAAGTTCACAAATATTGTTGAAAAAAATAAGGAATTATTAATTAATTAATACTCAAAAAATAAAAAATTATCAAAATTATTTAAAAATAAATTTTCCATAAGAGTAACCCAAATATTATTTACAAAATATATGAAAAATAATGCTTAGGAAATTTGATCATTTATCCCAATCACTAAAAATTATCAAGAAATGAAATTAATCGTCAAAATTAGAATCAATTACCATAATTTTTTACAATCTCTAAATAAGGCTCATTTTCATAACTTAAAAATCATTTAATACATTAATTGGACAATAAGGCACCATGTTTTAAGAGGTATTATTATTATTATTATTATTAATATTTATGTCTAAAATTTTCAACAATGATTTCCTATTTTTTAGAAACTATTTATAGAAGAGTAAAGAATATTCCTAAAATATATGAACCAAAATAAATATATAGTATTCATTAAAATGTGGGTAATTACAAGAAAAAGTCAAAAAACTCGGTGCATCACACCATAGAGTATTACTCACTAGGGGTGAAGTATATATAATAATATATCATACATAAACAATGGAAAATAGAAATAAATGAATAAAATAATCAAGACTATTATAACTTTTGGATCATTGTTTCTCCAAAAATTTGGAGTTGTCTCTACCCAATACATGATTTTTTGTGATTTAGGTTAGTTTAACAATAATTTTTATTTGGATTGCCATTTTTTCTGTAATGGTATGTCTCAATAGTTCCCAAATCCAACACTAAGTACATTCCTACTTTCTAATGGAATATGGACCTGTGTGGTTTTAGACCCAATGACACTTAGGAAATCACATTGGTTGAGAGGACTAGAGGTCAGTCTCGTCATACCTTTTTCAATGGAATTATTACTTACATAGGGAATTTATTATATATTTATAATATATTCAATTAATCTTTATTAGGACCCAATATAGGACTAGTTACCCCCGTTTAAATAGCATGAGTATGACCTTGTAAAGATAGGAATAACAATGTTGATATCATAGGGTCTCCATAATTATCTTATTTGTTTTTGATGCACTAGTTTATAGCCATAATCGTGCACTCTATAGTTTATTAGCATCTAGAGAGTTGTTTGGGGTCTTTTATATGGGATAAAAACTCTTTGAGGTTTCCTATATATCTAGTGAGAAAAGGATTCAAAACCCATATTGTTGATTTAACATAGTTTAAGGTTATATAATTTGACCAATCTATGCAGTTTAACATCATGTGGTAGAGATTAAAATTTAGGGCTAAGACCTTGATGAGGTGTCCTACATATCCTTTTAATATACCAATCAATGTCTTTTTATTTAGTTTCTGTTTCTTTAATGATAATACAATATAATAATTGTATGGGGATTAATCATATAGATCTACATTGGACTTCCTCATAAGTAGTAATACCCTTTTGTTGATGATGATGTGTAATAATGCTTATATCCAAATTTACAGCCCAAATTGGGAGAATCATTTCTATAATGTGGATAGAATCATGCCATTCTTTAAGCACATATGATCCATGATCAGTTTGAGAATCAATAGATAGTAAAATATTGGGCATATTGAAAAAAGCATATCCATAGGTGGATTACACAATAAATTTTACCTTTGAGCGGTATTACTATTATTCTCATAGTGGATATGGTATAGAGCTTTGGCCTTATTATGGTGTCATAAATATCCTATTTAGAAAAAGAATCAATGTTGTCATATTTCAGTTAACCCTAACCCACTACTAGATTCAAGGTATCCAGGGTCATGTTCATGGATTAAACATAAATTATGCCCATGTCTGAGTCCTCTTCTCATCCATTGGTGTATGATGAAGAATGGTAGAATCAATATAAAATTCATCTCCATTGGTCAACAATTTTTTGAATATAGATGAACATACACCGAAGTGGATGCCCATTAGATCGTGGACCTTAGGAAGGTATCTTATGTATCCTGGGTCTGAAATAAATTAGAGTTTTCGTAATTCATCAACATTCTAAATCCTAGGGTATATCAGGAATAATGATAAGACCATGTTAGAGATTGAGTCATTATGGATGGAATGTCGGTGACATGGGGTGACAAACACTAAGGTGGATTCCCATTTCAGACTAGGCTTTAGGAAGGAAACCTATATATCCATGTTATAGATGGAATCATTGTAATAGTAGTTCAGTTTCCTTCTCAATCATACAGTTGATAAGGATGAATGATAATACCATGGGAGATCTTGGATCCTAATTGTTATAATGATATAATCATTGGGGGACTTAAACTAAGGTGGATGATCACTTGATATTGTGACTTAGGAATGTGTCTTCAGAAAGTAGGTTATAACAAGAATTAGAGTTCTCATTTTTCAATTCATCCCTAAGACACATGATGAGTTAGGGTGGGAGATAAATCCTAGAGAAATTATTATTATCCCTGAGGATTTAGGAATTATAGGGGATTATACAGGGATGGATTCCCTTTTCTATATTCATTATCTATCATCTAAAATATAATGAGAGGTGGAGATTATGAAATGTCTTATAAAAACACATTGTATGAAATGGAGGGCCTGTCTAATAGTTTGTCATCGATAGGGTCACGAGATTACAAAACCCTAATCCCATTAAGGACACTCCCCTTATAATGATAAAATCATTCTGAAGGTTCCTGACTAGGGATCCATATGGCATATGTCCAAGTGTTTCTACCAGACAAAATTGGCATGTCCTAAGGGATCTACCCAACTTGTCTCGATTTCCTATTGGTCATCTATTTATTGTATTTTTGACATGTTTTTTTGGTGCCAGTATAATATTCCTTGATTTTTTGGTATACATATCATCAGTGTTATCATGAAATTAGTATATTATCTATTGGACATGTTTTTGGTATCCACTAGATATGTATGTGGAGTCATTTTTGACAAGAAAGACATGTCCAACTGTTTCATCCTAACATTTCCTCAATGCTTTGCATGATCAATGTTGATGTATCCAATACATTTTTCATGATCAACTGAATTTTTCAAGATGAAATCACATGATACCTTTTAATTGATCGAGATGTCTTCACGTGACAAAATAAGACGTGTCTAATTTCTTTCACACGATTAGTTTACATGTCCCTGATATCATTGGATGATCGAAGTGGTCATGTCAAAAATCATTCACCGGATCATCTAGCTTGTCTATATGTTGTTGCACGAGTGACCTAACCTCTCCTTGGTATGCTTCCTAAAAATGATGACATGTTAATAGGTAATTGATTGAATGTTTCATCATATTAATATTTTTAATGAGATCAAACTATCTTGTCCATATGAAATCACAAGACAATGTTAATATGTTACTATGTTGTCTCATAAGCAACCACAATCATCTGAGGCATGTATTGTGATCAATGTGACATGTCCAAGGCCTCCCTAGAACACCAAGAGACCAGTGAAGAATCATGAGATCATGTGACATTAATTTAGTCTCAGGGAGGGCTATAAATTTTTTATGATCTCATTATTTCCCAAAAGATGATGTTGCACACCGTAATGGATTATTATCCAAGACCACATGGACATAAAATTGTGTAGGGGAGTGCATGGGAAAAGGCTCATTTTATATTTGAACCTCATGGTGATTTTTTTACGAAAGGAGATTATGATCTTGAGTTTATATACATTACATGGACACCTACAGGTTGATAATTTCTTTAATGATTGAATCACACAATGACCAATTACTCATGCAATTAACAAGACCTCTATGAAGACTTGCGATGGGGTCTGTGGTCATGTGCAAGGGATATGTATCAAATCCTTCATATGTATAGATGAAGTTACACACTGGGTGGTGAAAAGTGGTAAATTGAATTTGGGGTTCATTTATTAAGAATAGGATATGTATCTAGAGGGATCATTGGGTATGATTCATGTAGAAGTGAACAATTCTGGGGCTATATTTAAGAATCATGAGATATGATGTTTCATAGAATCATGAGACATGAATGTTCATGACATTTTAAGACCAAGTTTTTTTGGGGTCACATTATCAATACTATATATTGGCATTATATGTCCATCGATGTCTATTGGTAGGAACCAGTATGGGTTCCCATGTATCTTAGGGCCTACATTATCAGGACACATGAGGTTCTATTACTCATGATATTCCATGACCCATAGAGATTCTTGTGTGAGGTATTTTCGACTTGAATAAGGGGTGTCCATTCGGTATAAATTGATGAAGGTCATGCATATGGGAGTCAAAAACCATGGGGTATCATGCAATCGTATAAATACCCCATATAAACCAATAATTGAATGATATTCAGTTGATCAAATGATAATTGGTCTTCAATAGAAAATGGGATATGTTCTTTCATTCACTTTAGGATATTCCCTGGGGGTGGTGGTTGGATCTTCTTATGGTTCTCCCCTTTTCCTTTTCTCTCTCTATTATATCTTTATTTCCGGGTTGTAGGGGTTTATATAGGTTGTGGAGGCTCAATGGTAGCACATCCTTTCATAGTATGCATACCAAGTCTGCTAACTGAGGTGGTGGTGGCTTAACATAATCCATAGTTTGGAAGAACTCATGATTAACGAATACAGTCATCTTCATGAAAATCCTCAGTAATGTCTACCTTACCTCTCTTGATCGTCAACTTAACATTGTATGATTCATGGTTCATCTTTCAATGGAGTTAAATGATTGGGTGATCTACTTCACAAAGTGTCTCTATTTTCCAATCATGTCATATACAAAAGGCAATAAAGGGTCCAAATTTACAATCCTTCTTGAGATGGGGTGGAAGACCGAAAATAATGGTCTCACATGATTTCGTTAGAGGGTTTTCATGATCTTGCTATATACCAGTGGAATATCGCTCGAAGTGAAAATGAAGTATAAAATTATAAAGGTAAATGGAACTTATATCACTATTTCTCATGTGCCCCATCTGAAGTCATCCTATCATTCATGGTCATCATCACCTTACTTACGATTGTCTTACTGTGATTTGAATGAATAGTATCTTGCGGAATGATTCCCTAATGTACTGCATGAATGAAAATGAAGTTACAAGTACGACTTAGGGACATTACGAAAGTCCTTGATACCTTGGTTTGATCGTCAAAGATGGATATCATGGAAGATGTCAAGAAATGGGGCAGCATCAGCTGTCATGGGATCAAGCCAATAGTGGATGGAGTGCAGTGGGTGAGAGGGTGAACAGAAGTTTATCACATCTGTGTGAGCCCGATTAAATTTCCTCGATCAACTTTTTCATTAAAATGTGGCCTTTTCTATATTTTTAATATAATAACATTGTTCCCATTCTCCCATATCCCACATCAGTTTCTCAGAATGGAGGGTCGTGCTTAATAAGTGAATGTGGATCCACCGATCACCAGAAGAGATTATTGGGGTCCGCTCCAAAACATTTCCAACACCACCCAATGTAATACCACTATCCCACTACAATACTTTTTTGCGGTATATCTTTGACACTCTCATTCATGCATTTTCCTTTTCTCCCCATCACATGTGTTATGTCATTGAGGTGCCTCTCTGGGTGCAACTAAGGAGAATCCAACATGATCCTGGGTTGATTTGGATTGGATAGTTATCCCAAGATGGACCATTATTTTGGTGATGGGTGAATATCTGTAAATAAATAAGGGAAAAATATATAACCTTATACATACAATCATGATCCTATAATATTCATTTATTTTACCTCCTCATCTTTCGTGCGAGTCATATCGATATTATTTGATATTTTTCAGAATTCAAAAATCTTCGATGGAAAAGATCATATCACACAATTGTGGGTGTCAACAAAATACCCCCACCAATAGAATGAGATTCATTTGCAACCAAAAGAATATGATTCAATGGAAATGAAGATCACATTTTTGTGTTTCTTAACTTCTGAAGAGATAGGATATTGATCCCCATTAGAGTGTTTTTCTAGAATATGTTCACTGAGGAATTTTAGGTGCTATCTAGAAGTTACACCTCCATTAAATGTTTGGATTAACTTGATATCATATGTATCATCAAAGCCACATGTCATTCACATAATATGAAGAAAACCCAATTCTTTGATTTTAAATGTCTAAATCATAATAGATTTCTATTAACACTTTATCATTAATGGTACCTACATGATATTTCTCAATGGAATATCTTCTTTGATCATCTTGAGATCCTCTAGTTTAAAAGGGGGATTAGGGTAAAAAGTAACTTGAGAAAATATTTGAAGTAAGATAATTGGGTATTACTTTGTATCTCATGAGAATATGAATCATGTAGTATATATTCTTGAAATATACTACTATATTGTTCAACCTCATCAATAGGAAACATAGGTTTATGGAGAAATAACTCTATGATGATTGTTTTTTTGTCGATATACCTCGTACATAGGAAGGTGAGTCTCACTCTCTTATGAAGAATCCTTGGGTATAGACCCATGTTTTGGTTTAAATTTTCCATGAATCATCCACGATACCCATCCATTGTGTAAAACCAAATAAAAAAATCTTTTATTTGACTACTAAATATTAAATACATTATTCTTGATAAATTATCATTAATGCCCACTAATAAGAGATTCCTCATTGATTTACATGCTCCAGTTCTCTTTATATCAACTGATTTAAAAAGGATAATTTTGTTATGATACATATCACGAAGGGAGAATACTATTATTTCTACCTATGTTAGGGGTCTTAGTGAGAATACCCCAATTCTTAGTAAGGATACATGTTGGGCCCCGCAGGCATTGTATCTCCTTGTTTATATTTCCCTAACTTTTTCATTGTTTAATATAACAGATGAATTAGTGGGCTTGGAATTTGATTTAAATATAGAATCTATATTACTGGTTTTAGGAATGATACGATTTATGCCTCTTCATTTTATTAGTGCATGATATTTATGGTATTATGAAATGTGTATGTTTAGAGAGGCGGGACTCAACATTTTCCATGGATTCCTATTTTGGGTTTTCATTTTGGAAATATTTTGCCTCTTTCAGTTGGATTTTTTAATTTATTAAAAACTAGACATTGATTTTTACTTTGTTTAGGTTCTTCAAGATTTCACCTTATATTTATGTAATTTAGGGTCCTCTAGCACAAAACATTTGTTGTTGTTGTGTATGTTATTTTATCTCAGGCCTTATATTTTATGTTTTTAGATTCAACAAGAATAATCATTTAGATTCTATGCATTTTATATTCATTCTTTAAAAAATTGATTGATGAGTAAAAAAATGGGTGGAAATATCATGGAAGACCCAAAACACCATATGGTGTTGGGATCTTCCATAGTGTTTCTAACACCCATATTTATTTTAGTTCCATTCCTACAAAGAGAATATACCTCTAGATAATAGGTTATAGCCCTTATGAATTTCAAGCATCATAAAAAAAGGGTGTCCCTACTCTTCCCCAATGGTAATAATTGTTTTCAGAGATGGTATAGATTTTTTTTAAAAATAAAATGTAATTTGAATCCATAGGGATGTTTGGATTATGGGTTGTGTAAAGGATGTGTCCATGAGATTTAATCAATGAATCAGGGAATGGGGAATCCTTACAGGGGATTACCCAAAACACTCTAAGGTGTTGGGTTCCACAACAGGGTCACTATAGAAAATGAGGATTCGATTTCCTCCCATTGGTGGGTCATGATGTCTTATGAATGATCCAATAGGTATTACATACATTATCATGTAGAGAGGATCCCCACTCCATTACAAGGTTCATGGAAGAATTTTGAAGAAAGAAATCAGTTGAATATAATGTGGGGCATAGAGAAAAAGACTATACAGAAGGGTTATTGAACCCTAGATAAGTTTAGCTTCTTAGGTGGGAGGCTTAGGCCCTATTCACCATGGTTTCGATTCATGCTCTATGGGCCATCAAAAGGTATAGTAATGGAGTGTCATATTCTACCTTTAAAAATACTATGGTACATGGTGAAGTAACATCAAGGATGTAAAATCCTATTGAATAGTCTGGTTATGTAGAGTGTAAATCATTCCCCAAAGTCCATGATCCATGAGTAATGATATGTGGCAGCCATGTCTAGGATAAGATATAGTACCCTTAGGTTGTTAGTTCTTCCACAGTGATGTTAGGATCACAAGGATAACAGATCACATCCAAATAGGAAAATATTCCTCTGGTTGTTAGATAAAATACCTTATGCATCAATATAAAGGTCAAAATTAGAGATAATTTATCCTTTCCAAGGGACATGAATGGATTTTAGTGTACAAAGGTGTTTAAATAATGAATTGTTATTTAGAGAAAATGTACTATTTAATATGGTTTTGAGCACCCTGAAATTTTTATCCCATCCTAATGAATATGTAATCACTATGAGGAGATGTGAAAAACAATAACTCTAACTTTTTCCTACACTAGGGGGCCCAGTGTGTGTGGATAAACATATAATACATACTCAAATTTAGAACTATGATCTTTATGACATAATTATTTATACTCTATCTTTTTCCTAACCTTTAGATATGAATATTATAGTGAGTGGAGACTGGACTTCTACTCCAGATTCCCATTGATTGTTTTCAACATGACAAGTTTTGTTTCACTTTCAATAAATGTTTAGGGTTTTATAATTTAGACAATAAAATACTATATATTAATGTAATGTATATTTTACCAAATTTAATGCATTTTATGGTCATGGTGCATGTGGACCTAGTATGAGGGGAGTCTTACACAATAACATTATTAGGATACCCAAGATCAAGAGTACTCCTTCATCCTTCTAGATAGGACAATAATTTTTTTAAATAATTGATAGAGGCTCTCTGGAAAAGTGTAATCATATGAAACTATCATGTTGGGGATGGCCTAGAAAACCCTCTAGTGTTGAGTCCATACATGGTTTTGTCAGGATCACAAAGATCAAGAAACCCATTCAATAGGGCCCAATATTTCTTTGGATGGTAGGTCAATTTCCTTACGCATCAATATAAAGTCTTAACAATGACATCATTATTTCGTTTATAGGGTCTATGAGATGATTGCGATAACTCAAGGTACTCAAGACATTAAGTATTATATGTGGGCTCAGTGGCTTAAAAGATGATAGAAGAACCATATACTATGGCTGACATAGGTCATGAATCTTGTGAATCATGAGTGATTGAATGCACTTTTTAGTGTCATTTAGTGTGGACCTATCTATCATGTGGTTTAAAGTCATGCGACATGGACATTTTACATGCATTTGAATTTCATGCGGTAATGAAATTTTCCTTTCCTTGTAGTTTAACATCATGTGGTACGTAATTTTTCTACATTAGTCCATCCCATATATAGTTATCATTTCATTTTTATCATTTTATATATTACAGAAGAATGTAGGATTGGAGATCCGGGCATCTCTATGTATTATGTGATGATTGGAATCAAGAAAAACATAGTTCTTATATAAAAGTTCCATCTGCTGGTCTATCCTACAATAATGGTTGGGAGTAGATTTTTTTATCATGGAAGAACCCATAAGCCAGATATTTAGGTATCACTATTTATCCAATGGTAATAGGAATCAATCTATTGGTATATCTTAAATGGGAAAATCTCCACAGAAGTCTGACCCACAAAAATAAGGTCATTTTTACCACTGATCTTTCTATTTGAAACCATGATTTGAGATCCGAGCATCACTACATATCTTGTGATGAAGGGAATCAATACCCACATTATTCTTGAGAAACCATATTTTTTTAACATCATGTGGAAAGCATGTGGGATTCCTGACATGAAAATGGAATATTATGACTAGGCCTAAGACTAGAGGGTTTGGTGTCCCTACCTAACACATGATTGCATGAATGAAGCCACATGTAGTTATATAATAGGAAAAACTCAATATTGGTATGACCCATACATAGAGGGGGAATTTTTGTCCTTTATTATTATATTTGGAACTTGATTAATGATCCGGGATTCACTAAGTGTCTTATAATGATGGCATCAAGCCAAACATAGTTCATGAATGGGAAACTCTCTATACAGGTCTGACTCAAATGAAAAGAGAATAATTATTAAAATTAATTATTTTATCTAGTCTCAGGATTGGAGATTCGGGTGTTACTACATATCTAATGATTTTTGTAGAAAATCCACACATTGTTCTTGAGAAACCAGGATTTTTAAGATCATGCATCAATGGTGTATGGTGTTCCTTTTAGGGTTTTGAATATATGTCCATGTTAATGCTATTAGGAATTTATATTTCCTGATTATGAGGGAAATCTATTACCAATGTACCTTAACTATCATGAGGTATGTTCATTCTGAGAAAAATATAATGTAAAAGGTTCCTATAATCATATAGAGGCAATGGAAAATGAAACGATATTTTTTATCATGTGGTGATAAGATAGATGTAAGAAATCATTTTCCCTAATAATCTCATTGTATTAAGAATCAAGCCACACATTGTTCTAGAATATCCTGTATTTTAGTTTCATGTGGTGAGGAAACTAGGCATGCAGTTTTACATCATGTAGTAAGGATTAAGGTTACTCAAATGAAAGAATATAAATATTGTGTCTTGACCAATGAATTGAGGTTTTGGAATCACTATGTATCATAGGATGAAAATAATCAATAGACACATAGATCTTGTAAATAATGAAGTTTAGTGTAATTCAGTGAGGAAATCAAACATAATGTTTCACATATTGTAGAATGGATGAGTGTCACCTGATGTAGGAAAGTATTCCTAACCATTATCATTCAATTTTGTGTCCTTTGGTCGGGATAAATATATAGTGGATAGACCTAGGAGTGGGCATCTAGGAGTCACATAATATCCCATTATGGAAGGAATAAAGAAACACATAGTTCTATTATGGGTGATTTATTATGTGCATATTACCCATACATAAGGATTGGGGAACATAATTTATTTTTTCCCAAATCTAGCTCATGTGTGGTGAATTTTCAGTGACATGATACTTCCCATGTAGTTAAATTTTTATTAGTGAATAATTCCTTTGTATAATTTATCATATTTTTTCTAAGACACATTCATGTAGATTAAAATCATATAAACAAGTTGAATTTTTTTATTTTATCATCATAAAACTAGGATGAATTTTTTAAATTTAACGTCATGTGGCCAGGATGATTAACATTGTGAAATTTAAATCTTTTTTATGGACTTGTTTGGTATAATCTAACATCATGTTGTAATGAATTTTTTTTACTTTAACATCATGAAACAATGATTGTAACAGATGAGGGGTTCAACATCCACGATACTTTCTTCAATCCTTTATGGTCATCAGGTAATCCTAGAAATTGTGTAGACATATCTTAGTTCAGAATAATAAATTTACTATAATTCATTAAGAACTCATTTATATGTCAGTTTTTGAATTAAATATAAACTTTTTTCTACATTAGAAGCATACAGACAAAAATCAAAATGTGTCACAGGTCTTCTTCTATTCTCAAGTTCATCTTTCAGAGTTCATTGTTGTTGGGGTAGATTCATTCCTCAAATACACCAGTGAAATTCAAGATTTCTTCAAAAAATTTCTTAAACCTCTGAGTTTGTGGAGAAATTTTCAGAAATGGTTGAAAATATACGAAAATCCATGTCACTATTAGCAAACATAGGGAATATTATGAGACATTGACATCATGAAAATTTAGAGTCATTATTAAGGGATTCCAGAACTGATTTTTTTTAATTATGATATCATTGTGTAGAGTAAAATCTTGGAAATCTAGGATTATATTCATGCTCACCCCATATTCAGTTACAATTTTCTAAAGGGTTGTTTCCAATTAGATAGTTGGTTTTCCATATGTAGAGAAAACATGTCATAAGAATTTTTTATGCTCTTTCAATCAAGGGTGTCAGGCAACATAGGACATGGCCATGTTTTCCCATAATGGTGTGTATTTATAATATCCATGTGACCCTCATATCATAAATAATGGAGGATATATCTGCTGATATCTAACAATTCACCTTAATATTTATGAACATTTAAAGCATACACAACCTTTTGACCCATTTGGAATCTAATAATTGGATGAGGAAATGGGTCTGGTAATGTTTGGGTGGTTGTTTCAAGATAACTCTATCCCATTATCCATGTCAACATCTTGTTCATATAGGATATATGAATTTACCTCGTATGGCCATAGAGTTTGTCTCTCTAGGACCCCTCCTACCCATGGGGAAGTGATACTGAAGGTTGAGGGATAAATTTATATAGTCAACCCCTGTATTTTGATCACCTCTCTATATGAAGGTTTATATGTTTTGGAACCACTCTATATTGAGGTGTTTTTAAAAGGAGAGTATTTACACTTCCATTAGAGATATCATCATGGGTAGGTTAACCACTTTAAATTTTTGGGGTATAGTCCATGTGATCTACCTCTACACTACCATGATGGAGAATTTCAAGGTAATTATCACAATCTATTTTGATTAAAGATTTTATGCCCCCTTAAGTTGTTTAAAATTTGTATTGAACAACCACAAGGACACTGAAATTGAGGATATTTGGGATACAAGCCTCATTTTTTAATTTTTCATGAATATTTTAACATTCTTTTTGGGATTTTTCTGGTATATGAGAATGCTCTATAACATATTAGAAATATATTGATAACCTTCTAGTGCTGCATATATATGAGTCTAGAGCTTCGAATCTAGTGGAATATGTCGATGGGATTCTATATTTTTGGTATGTATAAGAGTATTAATGTAGGTGGTTTTTAGATTTTCTAGTCAATCCTAGATGAAGTTGGGATATATGCCCAGTTAATATATATATTTTTTATCTGAATATGCCTATGAACATTCATATTTGGAGAAGGGGTATGGGAATCATCCTGTAATATACTAGAATATATTTTTCAGAATTATTAATTGGAATATGATCTTCTACTGTGGCATTTTTCACTTTCACGTCATGAGCCACCATTGGAATGGGTATATTAGCCCATTCCAGTGCCTTTAGAGCATGGTGATAGTCTTTTTCAATAGGAATATGAGTGTGCCTTAATGAATTATCTACTCCCACCAGTTGGGGCCTAGTCAGAATTGGGATAGGATCTCAGTACCAACCCATTGTATAATGTATCTAGGATTTTTATACCCAAATATGAGCCTCTCAAAAGAAAATTTCCACTATCACATCATTTGATCCAGTTTGATCAGGGATATGAGATCAGTACTATGCCCCACCCTTTATAGGAATATGTTGATAATACATTTGGATGAGACAATAGAAATTCTCTAACTCTTGAGTATCCACATGTTCATACTTATCATATTATTGCGATGCTTTGGGTATCAGGATAGGAATATATGACTGTTTTTCATCCACACCAAAATATATTGACAGTTCTCCAATGTTTCTATCACAATAAATTATAACTTAAATAGTTTGTGTACAATAACATTGGATTGTATTCTCTATGCCTCTTGGATATGTTGGTTGATGTGTTTCATTGATTTGGTTATGTATGACCACTCCCTCCCTACTTGTTCCATCAAATAATGAATTTGTAATTTATACATAGGAGCATTGATCTATGTTCTCCCCGCACTTGATACCTTGATATGATAGATGAATGTTTTTTAATTATTATGGATGTGAACCTTATCTCTTTTCTATATATATTTATACACTCAAAAAGGTTTACATAATGCCTAGATATGAGTGTTTAGGGAGGTGGCTGAATTAATAATAGGCTCACCATGTAACTGAGGTGTATTGGGGATTTTTTTGATATTGATATGATCAACATTGTGATATATTTTTGGTACTTTTAGAAACTATAATTTCAATCTAATATTGATGAAATCACCAATGAATATATTTATTGAACAATTTAACATCCTTTCATTAGGATGTGTTTCGTGCAGTTTATTTGGATGTGGTAAGGATGTGGTTGTGATGTTCAACTTCGCATGACAACGATGTTTCAATCATATTTAACTCATGCAGTGAGGATGTGGTCATGGAGTTTTGAATCATACGACTAGGATGTGGTCATGAACTTTAGTATCATTTTACTAGGTATTCATCCATAGAGTTTATCATCATATGGTAAGGATGAAGGTGAATAACCTATTAAGTGAGTGACCCTTTTGATGGATCACTGATGAGTATTTTACATATTACATGATTTTTGGGATTTTTTAACTCTATTACGCCACCATATTCCTATTAATCTATAAAATATTTAATTATAAAGCAACTCTTCATTGTGTTCCGGAGCCATTTACGGTAGGGCAAATGGTAATCGAGTCCCATTGACCCTACCTCACCTGACTTCTTCATTATTGGGAGTTCTATAAAACCATTATTTATGGAATAATTAAAATACATAACTAATTTTATTGTTTTTAAGGAATAGGCTTTGTCTGATTTTTTTTAAAGATGGCCTCATATCATTGGGAGGTATTGGGCCCATGCTACATTGCACAACATGTTTGTCCCTTCTAGGGAGCTATGATGACTAGTGTAGGGATTCAGGTGTCAGTGTTTCCATAACCCCCCATCCACCTACACTAGAGTCCATTCCATAAAGCTAATGTAACTCCATATCATATTCATGAGATTCCAGGGATTAGGGAATTGATTATCATGTCCTATCATCCACAGATTAATTAAATTTCACATCATTAAGGAGATCTATCAACTAATTTTCCATGGAAAAAATAATATTACCTATGGATGTGTTTTGATTGTAATGAATATTCTTTTCTTTGTTATTCATCATGGTATGGGATACCATGATGCTTTTACCGTTTTCTACTTATACCTTTATTGGTGTGAGTTCTCAAAATAATTTTGAGTTTGTGGTGTAGATTCTCGGTCTTTATTCATCTAGGGGTAGGTGTTGAATCATTTGGTTTCTTGAATGATGCATATAATTATAAATTATTAAAAGATCCTAACTCTCTTGGAGGCTTTGGGGAAATGGGTTATGATAGATAGTTTTTGGAATACCACTGATGAGGAGGTGGAAAATATATTAATTCCCCCAGCATTGTAGGCTAGGGAACCTGAAAATATTAAAATTCCCCCTGCTATATGGAAAAGGGGGTGGTAGAACAAGGTATGGATTTCAGGTGATGAGGGGATGAAAAATAGAAAAAATTACCCCAGTCCTGTGGGATGGGGGACTTCATTATAAGGAGAGATTTTGTTGTATGTTGTTGGAAAATCATTTTGTGGTATATATCCCATGATAATTCCCACATTTTTATCTGGAACATCCTTATTCACTCATTGTATATGAGGGATATATTCCTTTAAAAATTCCATATCTATCCTCAAGTGGATGACGGACATGAGACATGACCACACATATTCATATATCAATGCTAAGGTATGTGGTTGATGATTGGAATCACAACGTGAACCTCATAGACTAAATTTACCACATCTAATGTCTATATCTTCCATTTTTATTATGATCTGAAATGATAACATGTTTAGTATCACCTTCAGTAGATTCTTGAATGATACTATTGATCCCTTATCTTTCTATTCTATAGGAAAAATATAGGCCAATCAACTATGACTCAGATTAATTCAAGAGGGTATGATTATAATTTTTAAGAATGTTTTTGTCTGGATCTGATGAAAATTATTCATATTAGAATGATATCATATTGACAGATACATAAGCATGTGGGTATTCCTCCTAAACAGAGTAACTTGTTTGGTGGGTCGGTGCCCAATATTCCATCTGGGGGGTAGGTTCCCAATCTAAAATTTAGGGTTTGGTGTCCATGGTATTGATTGTGGTGTCATTACCCATATTGAACAAAATCCTATAGTAAAGTATGATAAAAATTACCACAACCCTGTGGTATGGGGTGCTCCTTGGGATTCTATAGTCACCATGTCTAATTATGATGGAGTCATAAGACCCTAGCTAGTGATGATATGTGTTTTATTTAGGGACACTATTAAGATAAACTGGTGGGAATAAAATATATTGTTTATATAAATGATATAATCCTTCCCTAATGTTACATTATATGGATACCCCTAACAGGATCTCCTACTGGATACCCCAAATTAGATGGTTGTGGTAACCACAATTTCCTCTTCATCTCCTTATGGAATCATGGCCACATGTCATTGAATATGACCAAAATAGATAGGATCCCACCAAGGAAGATCTGGAGTGAGTGAGTTGACATTAGTGAACATCATCATCCATATCCATTAGGTAAAAAAGGTATGTATTGCTGATCTCTTGGGATAGGATCCGAAAGTGGTCAAATGTGGAACAATGGACACTTCCTCTTCAATAAAATTTCATGGGAATGACAACTCATGGGGATTAATACTATGGTGAATTTTATGAATGGATTCCAAAGTTAGGATTGATACATTGATGTGGTACTCCCAAGATAAGATGTTTAACAAATGGCACTGGAAGTGTTACCTTGATGATAGTGTATCTAAGGCCCTTTGGGACAAAGAAGCTTGTCCAGTTGTATTAGAATACATTGGCACTATTGATGATGTAGTTTTGATTGTAATAAATTGGAATATTTTAGGAAATTAATGAATACACCTTGTTAGTGTAGAATTGTATGTAAGAATAAATGTTCATTAAATTACTTTCATAGTTAAAGGATAAAGAGGTGGTCCTTTATTTTTATGATAGGTTCATTGTAGAAAAAAACACGTTGGTTCACAATTTTTTTCTGATAAAAATGTGAAAAAATGGCTTGATGTGGATTGAGAAGTCAATATTTTTTAACCGGTTAAAGCGATGAAACATATAAAATAATTTATTTTTGGTTCACTATTTTACTTCTTAAGAAATCATGAATGGTCTCTACCTGAAAATCAGTTGGGGGTGGGGGTGATTGATGGTTATTGAAAAATATTTTCCATTATATTTACCATATTTGTTACTATATAAATCACCCAAAGGATCCCACATCCATAACTGAGTACATAACTTCTTCCTAAAGATTGGGATTCCTTTACTTCTTCAAAACTCAACGATGATTTGGATATCACATTGGTTGAGAGTATGGTAGGTCAGACACATCAGATCATTTTGGATGTAATTATTAACTACTATATGACTACATTATAGATTTAATATATGTTTTTTAATTCCATCTATGAGATTAGTTACCCCTATGTCAACAAATTGATTCTGATTTTTTATTGAGAGGAACAACATAATTCATATCTTGGGTTATCCATCATTCTCTTATTCAGTTATGATGCTCTGTTTTATTTCCTTGTTAACAAAATATATTGTTCATTTTCATATTTGTAAAAAGTTGGTGTCTTGGATATTGGATTAAACCTAAATGAGGAATCCCATGTATATTTTGGGAATATGAATCAAAACCCATATATTTTGGTTGACATAGTATTTTGACAGGAATGATCCATGAAGTTTAACATCACGTGGTAAGCATGTAAATATAAGGATAAGACCTCGATGATTTTTTTAACTATCCAATTAAGAGAGTAATCCAAGTATTCATATTTTGTATCTATGTTACTAAAGATACAACAATAGAGGTCTTGGGAAGGCCTATGAATAAAATGATTCCCTTGACTTCCTCATTAAGAGTTTTCCCCTTTGAGTGATGATGAAAATTAGTCAGACATAAATCCCAATGAATAGCCCATACTAGGGGCATAATTTCCATGTTATAGGTATAATCATCAGGATTCCCTAAGACCGGGTTATCCATTGTTAGTTTGAGATAAAAGATATATCATAATATAGTATACATTTCAATAGATAATATTTGTATGGGGATAAAAAATTAATATTTCCATTTGAGAGGTATTGTTACTTGTCTCATTGAGTATATGGTATGGAGCTCAGGCCTTTGGAATCTGTCCTATGTTTCCTATCTATAATAAGAATCATGTTCTCCTTTTGTATGGACCCCCTAACCACTGACGTGTTTAGGATATCTAAGGGAATGCTCGAGACATACACATAATATGATTCCTATTTACAAGTCATATTCACATGAATTGGTGGATGATGAAGGATGGTAGAATCATCGTATAATTTTTTTCCAATATGTCTAGAAGAGTTGGGATCTAGAGGGAAATACACGGATGTGGATTCCCATTTTAAACTAATCCCTTAATAAATAATCCTAATTATTCTAGGTATGGAAGGAAATAGAGTTATTATAGTTTATTTACCTTTACAAATTTTTAGTGGATATAAAGAATGCTAATAACCTTAGAGTGATTGTGTCTCAATGGTTGGAATGTTGGGTACATGGGGGGATATAAAATTAATTTGTTACCATTTCAGATTGGGCTTTAGGAAGGTTTCCGACATATCCCAGTTATTTTAGGACAAATAGTTATAATTTTCCAATTTCATTCTCAATCAACTGGTGGTTAAGGATGAATGATTAGCTCATTGGAGATGTTGGGTCTTGATTGATATAATATAGGATACAAGGGTGGAATTACACTAAGGTGGATACCTATTTGTGCTCCGGCCTTAGGATTTCATATTATTCATCAATGTTATAGTAGTAAATAGTGTTCTTGTAGTCAATTTCATCTTGGACGCACTTGTTGATTTGGAGTCAGTGATCACACTCTGATACATTAATTTTTTCAAAAATGATTTAGGAATTCTAGGTTCTTATAACTTGATGGTTTTCCCTTTTCATATTCATTCTCTGTCTTCTGATAGACAATTAGATATAGTGACCATGAAAGGTCAGAAGGATACTATTCATATGAAATAGAGGGCCCATCTCAGAGAATGAAATAGATAAGGGAAGATTAGATTATAAACCTATTAAAATGAAGAAAACATCCATTATAAATAATGTATATGACCTAAGGATCCTAGAGAGGGTCCACATGGAATATGTCTTAGTGTGTCTACATAATAAATATGAAATTTCCTATGGGATCTTGCCAAAATTTATTAATTTTATGCTAGACATGTTTTGGTCATTGGTCTGGTATGCCTTGACTATATTCTATAAATATATCTTCTATCTACTGGACATGTTTTGGTTATCATATAGACCGGTCTTGGGAGTTGTTCTGATGTAGAAGACATGTCCATGTGTTTCTTCCAAACATTTCTCTAATTCTCCACATGATCTTAGTTGATGTTTCCAAGACCATTCACATTATAATATTCCCTTTTTGGATGTATCAACATGATTTAAGTCAATTTTCAAAGATGAATTCACATGATAATAGTGGATATTTTTAGTTTTATTCAAATAATCACAAGACTTTTCAATGATTTATTTTCATGATCAAATCAGTCATGTCAAAAACATTTTACATGATCAATGACCTTGTCCATATTGTGTCACATGATGGATATGGCTCATCCTCGTGCTGTTTTATGACATTACTAACACGCCAATAAGAAATAACATTATAATTAAATCATGATCATAGGATGTCACTCGATCAACAAAACATGTCCATAAGAAATGTCATGATAATTTGTACATGTCAATATGTTTTTAAATAAAAAAACCAGAATCATCCAAGGTCTATCTTTCCATCAAAGTGACATGTCCAAGGCCACAACAGTGCATCATAATTCCAGTGATGGATATTGTGATCACAATTCCTTAATCTAATAACATGAAGGGGTCTCCTGAACATACATATGATCTTATACCTATCCAAGTGTTGATATTTCATTCCCAAAGGGATCATGCCCATGAACCATATGGAAACCACTTTTATTAGGAGGATTTCTTAGACCAAGGTTCATTTTGTAGCCACACCTATTAGGGTTTGTATGAATAGGGAGTTACTTATCATGAGTATACATACATTCCCATGCCACCTACATGTTGATGGGTGACCCCATGATTGAATCACACAATGACCAATTACTAATGCGATTTTCATGTCCTACATGAAATCTGGTGATGGGATCTATGGTCCTATATAGCGGTTGTATATAAAATATTTTGAATGTATAGGAGAGGGTACACAATTCATGGTGATGAGTGGTGTATGGAATGTAGGGGAGAATGTATTCAGAATTTTCATTGTATGGACTGGGATTTTTGGGGATACTTTTTGTTGAAGCATTCAATTTTAGGGCCAAATGCATGAATCAAGAGATACGAACATTCATGACATGATGAAACCTGAATGTTTTTGGAATTGTAAGACTAATGGTTCATGTAGTCCCCTATGAATGAATACCTGCCTACATAAACATTCCTTAGGTGTATTTCTATGGAAACCGGTAGGGGTTCCCAATGTATATGAGGGCCTTCAATATTGCATCACATGAGATTATTTTACACATGTGATCGAATAAAGAGAACAAATTTCTTGAGATTTGTCTTGAAGACATGAAAATGGCGTAAACATTAGGGATTTATGGAGGAGGGTCTTTCATACTGGAGTCATAAAACTTTTGTGGTATTGCATGATTTCATAAACACCCCATATGAACTGGGTATCACATGTTTTTCAGTTTATAATTTGATCGCTTGATCTTCATAAGATCATGTGAATGGTTCTTATGATAGCCAAAGGAAGTGCTTCTAATGTGGTGGAACGTTCTTTCTCTATTTCTATTCTTTCCAATTAATCCCTACAGTGTATATTTTTTATAGGTGGAATGGGATTATACTGGTGGAGGGTGCCTAATGGTGGTACTACCTTTTATGGTGGTAATACCATATCTTCTTGCTGATGTGATGAGGGCTTCATATGATCCCTAGAAGGGAGGATCTCTCAATGAAATGATACATTTTTCTTCATGATAAGACTAAATGAGAACCAACTTGTTTCACATGATTGTCATTTTTTCATCACAATATTTATGGTACTTAATGTGATGGATTCATACGATCTCATGACCAACTTCTTGCGTCATCTTAGATTCGAAACATGAAATTTAATAATGAAATGATTGTATATGACTAGACTATCCTTCATGTGATAGGCTAGAAGACATCCAATGATGTGCATAAGTGATTTTCATAAGGGTTGTACACAATCCTACAATGTACCAGTGGAAAACCAATCAATGTATTCTTTCCTAAAAACTAATGATAACATACTGAAAGATAAAGTCTCTTGTATCACTATTTCTCATGCACCCTTAGTGATGTTGTCCTATCTCATATGGAAATTATCCTTTTTTTTACTTGTGATAGTATTCCTACAGTTTACATAAATGGATTCATGTGATAATATCTCACATATTGATTCTACAACGTACCACATACATGAAAACAAAGTTAAATGCATACCTTGGGGACATAACGTGAGTCTTTGAGGCCTCAATTTAATATATAGAGAGATATAACCAAGAGAAAGATGGGTAATGGATTAAAATCAGGTGTATTAGGCATGAACTAGAGATTTATTGTGTGCATTAGGCGGGAAATGGAAGAAATGGTCAAATTGGATCACTTGAGCGTGATTCGATGGGCCTGATAAACATGATCAGATTGCTGAGGTTCAATCTATATTTTTGAATGTTTTGAACAATGTTCCCCTCATCCTTTGTCCCACATCAGTTTCTCATACAATAAGTGTAATCTTTATTAATTATTTCAGATCCACCGATCGTTGGAAGCTAGTACTGAGGTCCACTTCAGACCATCACCGACACCACCTTGTTTTGGCCCACTATCTTGCTGCAGTATTGCTCGATGGTACTACTTTCCCTTATTATGCAATCACTTTTTAGTTCCCCCTTCCACCTATGTTGGTCATCCATGCTATTTCCCTAGGAGTGGTTGATGTGACTCCCACGCGATCCTCGGTTGAACATTCTTTGCTAGTTATCCATGGATATCCATTTCATAGAAAAGGGGGAATATATATTTAAATGAATAAGGTTCAAACATATATTACCTTATACATTAAATCATAATCTCATACGCTTCAGCAATTCTAACTGCTAGTCCTTTGTGTAAGGAATATCTGTATATTTTAATATTCCTCACACTTATGAAATCTCCAATGGAAAAGTGAATATCACATAATTATGGCTGTCCAAAATCATCTTAACCCTTGAAGATCACAAATACCTAATAAAAACATATAATGAGAATGAATACCAAAATAAGAGAAAACATGTTGTCAAATCAAATACAAAAACTGTGAAAATCTGATGTGTGAATGAAATAAATCTAGACTGTTTTGGTATATTGGAACACAATATGGAAAATGAAAATGTGGTCATTTTAATTAATTATTTTGAAAATATTTTCATTGAAATTATGTTATTTGGTCATATATACCCTATAGGCATAATATAGTCTGCTATTGTTAAATGGAAAATTTAATATAATATAAATAAAAATGAAATAAAAATAAGATATTAAAATATGATATATAATTATACATATTCATTTATTTATGTTTGACAAACTTGTAAATAGTAAAAATATTATTAAAATATGATATTTTGAACATATAAAATTCAAATAAATATTAAAATATCAATGGAGTAGTAAAAATTAATTTTTTTCAATATAAATAATTAATTAATTTCATTTTTTAAAGAATGTTTAGGGTAAAATTAATATTTATTTTCATAGTTATTTTTTATTATGTATTGAATGTTTTTTCTTAAAAAACAAATCCAAAAACATATAAATATTTGTATAAATTAACAAATATATTAACATATCCTAAAATAGAAGTCGATGTGAAGTAATATTATGGACATATAATGTTTAAAAACACCACTATCTAATAAAAACAGTTTTATTTATAATGTTATTTAAATTTGAAATATAAATATATAAATTTTTATATTTGAATTATACAAAATAAAATTAAAATTCGAATTCATTATATAAATTTTAGCCTAAAATAAATGTTTGACATTTTCTTTAAATAATCATTTTTTATGTGATTAGTAAAAATTTAAATTTTGTTCAAAACTATAACATTTATAATACAAGAATGGAATAAAAGATTATAAAACACTTTTTCTATGAAAAATATATATTTAGAAATTAATTTAAATAAGTTAAAAATACAATGATGAATTTATAACACACATTCTTAACATTCTTGAACCTCAAATAATATTTCACACTAACAAACTGTTTTTACATTCTAATATTAAAAATTATATGTATTTCTTCTAGAAATAAATTATAAAAAAAATTATTTCCTATATGAGTTAAGAATAAATAAATTATTTAGCATTTTCATTTAAATTTTCAGGCATAATGAAAATATTAGTAAGATTAGTTTTAATTTCAATGATAATGGTAAAACAAAATTTTAATGATTTTTTTACTAATCTAATGTAATTTTTTAAATAATCAATCAAATTTATTAACATAAAATTTTGACACAAATATTATTATTAAAAATATATATAAATATATTAACACTCATTCAATTGTTAAGCAGTACTAATTTATATTAAGAATCCATAACAGTTAAAAGTTGTTTTTCTACAAAGAAAGTAATTTTATATATAATATAATTTATTTTAAAATATTATTTATCGTATTTATAAACATAATTATCATAAATTTAGGTTAAAAAATTGATTTTTTGTTATATAATTTACATTATATTTAAATATAACATATTACTCACTTACATAAAAACTAGTTTCTATGGAAAATTCAAATGTAAAAACCTATCATAAATGACTTGAAACATGTTTGAAACATCTGTGGAAAGTATTGGATGAATATTTATCAAACAAAGATCTCCCAAAACTCATTTATAATAAATTTTTGGAGTATTTGACCCCAAAATCGTGTATTGATATCATGGAAGGGGAAAGGGTTTCCCAAAAAGTTCCTTTCTATTGAATTAAAAAAGGGGATAACTTAAACTGCTCCATGGTTACACATCCCAATACAATTTACATTGGAAATATTCCATAAAATACCTCTACAAGAATAAATTTTATTTTCATAAATCACATGATCTCTATATGTTATCTTAAGACCATCAATTCCAAGGAAATATACAAGAGTAGATCGAGGATCCAATATAACTGTTTCTTTCTTTAGGACATTTACACCTTATTATCTCTCTTAAAAATATCAAATATCCTTTAAAATTAAATTAAATAATTATCATTAATAAACTTATATTTCATTATATTAACAAAATAATAATTATTTATCCCCCTCCATCCACTAAGAAAAACAAAATCATTGTTAGTGTGTTATAGGAACTAAGACTTCCACAAAGCGATGTCATCTATTTTTCATCACTTCCTTTAATAGATGATAAAATGTATTTAATGGATGGATTAATTTGAAATATATAATATGAATATGATTGTAAAAAAAATTAAAATATTTACCTTCTCTCACTCTCATTCGTTGAGAAATGGAATCATTAATCACGTGTTCCCAGAAACTATCATCTTGTTGGGAAATGAGTTTCATTTTTAATCACCACCCATCTCTATTGGATTAAAAATATATTTAATTTATAAATAATAATTTCATAAAACTAGGATTATTATGGATATTATAAATATATTTTTCAAATATTTCTGCCTTGGTCTACATATATAAGGAGCTGTAAAATAATAATTGAACAACCCAATGTAGCTGACATAAGAGAAAAATAAATTAAAAATAGAGAGAAAAAGACAATATTTAGACCATAGAAAGTGAAATATAGATGAATAAGGATAATGATTATATATAATTAAATTCATTTAATTATTTATGATGTTAGGTGTAAGTACATAATTCTTTTGGACACAAAGAAATCCTATGAATTTTTATAAGATCTATGGGATTTATAAGTACTATGTGATGTTTAAAAAAAATATGATGTTTTTTGTTTATGATGATGTATCTGTATGACTAGTCTTCTAATTACACTAGATATCTCAATCCTAGTTTTTTTTACATTGTTGAATGTTTATTTAATGAATTAGAAAATATGGGATATTGAATGATACATCATCATAAACAAAAAACATCATATTTTTTTTAAAATATCCCATATTGAATGATAATTCTAGGGATTATTCCAAAAAAAAGATCACATAAATTTATTAACAATGTCACAATAGTTAAGAACCTGATTGCTGAAGAAATGAAGGATATGGGCTCATTAAAATTCAATCAATGAAGATAAATTAGGATAGAAGACTCAATATCCAATAGGTCAAAAATGTGGGAAGAATAATTATCTAAATTACAACATGGCTTCTAGAAAATGCATTAACAATGTATCAGGGGGTCAAAGAGCATCAAATTGACATAATAATATGGAGAGACCGTTTAAAATGACGGGAGTGAAGATCATGCATCTGAAAGCACCAATATTGGTCTAATTTCTTATGTGTTCAAAACATGGACATTACCATATTAAGTTTTATAGATCTAAATATGATAAGAGTTATATGTGCGAAAAACCACCAGAACCATAGAAACAATATAAATCTTATCCATTCATTATATAAGTGGATGATGGTGGTAACTAAATCATCCACATCAAAATTGTAAATATGATAAATTTATTTTAGATACACTATGTAACCCTAATTGTATTTTGAGTATACCACCCTGATGTATCTTTTATCTAATAAAATATCTAATTTTATAATGGTTTCATTTTTAAAATATTTTTTTTGAGAATATATATAGTTTTATTGGTATTTTAGAGATATTTTAAATTATTCTAGTAATTAATTAACATTCTAAAAAATTAATCCATGTTATCCCATCATTTTAAGATTAATGACACCAACATCCTTGTTGGAAAAAATATATGTAGGTAGACACAATAACCAACAGTTAATATAGAGAGATCACAATGTCACTAAAACAATAAACATCAGTAAAAAATCATCTTCATAATCATCAATCAATTAACCACCACCAAATATAGGCCCTAATTTTTATAAATATTTTTAAAGCATAATTCCTATGTTGTATGTTGGATAAAACACTATACATAAAATGCCAGTGAAACAAGACATGGTAGTTAGGAGAAAAAGGTAGATGTTTCATAGTGACCTCATGGTAGGGAGATGTTCAAGAATCAGATTTAATTACCCATTGAAAATAAGTCCATGTAGCGTGTGTTAGAAATAGTTTAGGTCATTGAAGGCATTTTTTGGGAACATTAAAAGACACCAAGGGTGGATGTGGATGGATGTCCATCACCCACTATCCTTCAGTAAATAGGGATTTATGGAGTGGGAAAAAATGGATTGGATCAATAATATGGAAAGGAGATGGGTGGATATCTATTATGGCTTGCAATGTAGGCTAGGGATCGAATGGAGAGGGATATGGCAATTTCTGTAGAGGTGACTACTCTAAAAATGTCTAGGAGGCCTCTAAAAATGATTTTCAATGAGTGTTATAAATAGTAGGAACAGTTTTCCTCAAATTCATCGTTCATCTTGAAATTTGTATCACCATAGCCATGTTGATAACCCTTGAGAGATAAAATATAGGTTTGTGTTTTGTATCGTTTAAAAATACCTGTAATCAAATTTTACAACATACACTAATTTTTTATTTTATGTACCTATGAGTCTAACTATGAACTCACGAAAAAATAAAATATGTCGTAACATTAAACCCTGAGAGTTTTTTAACTCACATGTTTAGGAAGATACACAATAATGATATTATTCATATTATAAGTTCAAATATTTCATTGATACCATTGTAGAGAATTAAATCTCACGTCACCTTATACAAAACATTTTATAACATCATTATTATATAATAATTCAAATTGAGAGGATATAATTTATTTAAGTGTGATAGAATGTAACACCGTATATTTTAGGATACATTATTATTATATTATTACTATTATTTGTGTCTATAGTTTTATAAAACATTTCTCAATTCTTTCAAAATGATTGAAATAAGAATATAAAATGTGACCTAAAATATATTAACCAAAATAAATTCACATTATTCATCATAATTTGGACATTACAACAACGAACATAAAAATATGTACTATGATCCATGTATTTTTACTCAATAATGTAATGCCCTGACCCTAGTTACTTGGAGTTAGTGCATTATTAAATAACATTGGCATGATCAGTATAGATCAAGTCTCTAAATACCGATTAGTTTATTACCTTTATAAGTACTAGATACATACATAAGTTTTACATTACATCATGAGATAAAAAAAGAGGATAACATTTGGTCCCCTTTGAACACACTTATATACCTTAGTCTATCCTTTTTGGTCAACCATAAAATACTTCTTCACATCATGGGAAAAATAAAACATAGAAAGGGGTGAGCTCAGATGCTCAGTAAGGATAATAATAGGGCGGAAACATTCATAAATAATAATAAACATATAAGGCATGTATAAGACTAAATCATAAGCCTTTTAAACATAATCTTTATCATAATATGGAATGTATAAATGAAATACTATTTTTTACTTATTCACATTGATATTCTACTTTTCCAATAATCATATTCAATATCAATTTCCAATTTCATAATGATGGAATGTATAATTATAGACGTCATAACAAGATACGGAAGGCCTCATTACAAGACTAAAAATAAGATTTTATCAAGGAATTGTGCAAGGACACTAGTTTTTTCTCATGAGACTTACCAACGCATCAAAGATCTATAGCAGGCTACACCCGTCACATACTAAGTCCAAGCCATTCCTTATATACAAAAGCAGACACATAACATAATAATTTATAGTAAAACTAGCATATGTAAGGCTAATACCTTAACCATAAACCATGAATGATATAAAAATAACACATACTTAGTCAGACATATCACAACCCTTTAATTCAATATGGATAATTATTATCTTAATAAACCAACTTCAAACAAGTGTAAAATCCATCAAATGATTTGACATAGATGAAATCAAAACTATTTGAGAGAAATATCTCTTTCTATTTTGAAATCATATAAAAGTCACATATTTATAAAATAAAACATTAATTTTGAAAATATTCTTATAATATTTAATGTTAAGCTTCGATGATGTCATAATGGTGTAAAATAGCCGCACCCATCATATTTGTTAAAAAAAATTCTTTCCTTAATTTGTACGAAAAGGTCATAAAGTACCATGTTTGGAAAAATGACAGAAAGATTCTTTTATAAACAATTTATTAGATTTTCAACACGGTTATACATGACTTTAACCCATTTTCTAGGAAATAGTAAAAAATGTTTTCGAATACATTTTTATGAAACATAGATGTGGATGTTAAATAGTTCCTAGTAGATTCTCACATATAAACAAATTTGGATAATGAAGAGATTGTATAATTAACCCATTTCGTATATATTTACTTGATAGAGGGTACATAAAACTCTTGTATAATTGTTTAATAATTTTTATTAAATTATACAAGAACAATATAAAAATATATTATATTTTATATGATCTTCCAATATTGCTTTGTTAATAATATTTTAGTAGTATCATTGTTTCAGGTGTTAACTGATTCTTTTTCCTTTATATACATGGTTAATTAAGCCATGTTTGTTATGGATAGGATTTATCTGATTCATATATAGAATTATATTAAGTTCTTAAACCATATTTTTAGTCAACATATGAAAATTAATAATGAATGGTTATGATGTGGAATGTATTTTATCACGTTCGTGGAGACGGTAAATCGTACATACGCATGAGTGGAAATATAATTTTATAAATGGGTAAATCATATATAATTGGATGTTATATTAAATATAAAGAATACATAAAATGATAAATATATTATTTACATAATTTATACTCATTATTATACCCATCCAAATAATGATTTTTTTGAATAACAAACTACACCACGATGTGGAGACGGTAAGCCGTATGTACTCACGTATGGTGACTTTTCATTCATAGGATGGATAGAATAATGAATATGGTTGTACCATATTTATAATAAAACAATAGTATTATATGTTATTGGAGTTATTATTTTTGGTATGGAAACAAAAATGAAAGAGGAAGTGGAAGCTGAAAAGAACTGTGAAAGAGATGGTGAAATTATTACCTCTTCTTCGGGTGTTGTTTTAGTAGATCAAAAGGGATACATATGTTGGATTTCAGATCAATGTAAGTACTCTAGGTATATGTTAGGTTAGTTGGGAGGATATTTGTGTCGGGGTTGGATGATCCAAATGGCATTGGAGGTGAGATTTTGAGGGAAAGGGAAGTACCATTTTATAAGAGAGGTGAGTGTCACTTTAGAAAATGCTTGAAATATTATTTTATTATACAATCATATTCAGTTTATAAAGGCTCCAAAAGAATATATCTTAAGTTTAATGTGGGTATGGGTCGAAAAACTCTCAACCAATAGGTTTTATACCGGTTTAGATCACCATATTAAACATATCTATTATATTTAATTATTGGTTAAATAGTTTAACATTTACCTTGTCTCTTTGTATTTTTATATTATATGGTTAATAAACATAAAATAAAATTCCTAGAGAACACCAAGTGGTTAATTAATGACATATATATAATTATATAACTCTTTGTTCTGAACATTAGATATTCAGAACTATTATATCATTTAATAATATATTATTTGTTTTGAAAACTAATTTATGTGAATTTTGACACTATTTGGTATTTTGTATTTGTGAAAGTCAAAATAGCATGATTACTTCGAAAAAAAATTCATTGAATCAACCCTAACATGTCATATTGAACTATAAAATTCTTGGAATTCATCAAAAGTATCAATTTACATTTATTTTGGTATTTATAAAATAAATTATTTTAATCATTCATTAATAAGGTAATTGTTTCCTTATCATTGTGTCATAAATAATATTATTCATATAGTTTCTAAAAATTATAATCAAAATAAAATTATTTAGTAAATCATTTTATATTTCAAATTAATATTTGTAGTCAAATTTATCTTATGTATTACTTTATATTAAAATTTTATTAGTTATTTAACATTGAATTTATCACTTTTACTCTTATTTAGATAAAATAATAATAAATGTCCTAATCCAATCCAAGAGGACCAAAAGGATCATATTTTATCCCTACGATTGTATTTGGTCAAAATAAACTTAACCAATAAAATTAGGACAATTGTTAGTGTAATAATAATATCATTTTTACCTTTAATTACCATATTTACTTTTAATCGTTGTAAATAAAAGTTAAAAGTGACTATTAAATATATATTATTTTCATCTTATTGAACCACATTATATATACTTATATCAACTGTGTCACTCAGTTTTTTGAAATTGAATTCCAATTATTGGAAAAATTACATTTTATGCAAATTTCCTAACGTGCCTAGAAGGTGGGTAAAAGACAGAAAAAGTTCAATAAAGTGTTATATATTTAATTTTATTATAAAATGACTCCAATGAATTACATTGAACTAATATTGGTATTGTGTCTTTTTTTGATATAAAATAAATTTAAATAAAATAAATAATTATTTAAAAAAATCAGTTTTAAACAATAATGCAGTTTTTTCACTATTTATAAAAAAATTCATGTTTTCAGAAAAATACCAAAAATTCACCCTAATCTATTTTTGATATTCCGAATACAAAAATGAAGTCCAATTGGAAAACAAAAATTTATTAGATATTACTATTCATAACATCTATTTTGATAGGTCGTGGTGTGTTAGAACTCCATGTTGCGTATAACACAAGCTATTGTATTATTTAAAGGGAAACATACCGTCGAAGCTTAGTGTGTAACATTAACCCCTCCTTCAAATAATTTTGTCCTCAAAATTTCTAGAATAGTATTGAATTAAAATATTTTGTTGGTTCTTCATTATATGTTCCTCAGGTTCCCAAGTTTCCTCTTCCATCATATGATTTCTCCATAAAACTTTTACCATACGAGTCGTCCTATTTCTCTACACTTGTTTTCTTGTATCAAGAATATTGACATGCTCTTCACAATAAGAAAAATTAGGTTCCAGTTCAATTTCCTCATATGCGAGTACTTGCGTTGGGTCAGGCATGTATTTTCTCAAAAGTGATACGTTGAACACGTCATGAAAATTAGATAGACATAGTGGAATTTGAAAATGGTAAGCTACAACCCAAAGTTTTTCATGAATTTAGAAAGTTACTATGAACCTGGGACTTAATTTACACTTATTACATAATTGTATAACTCCCTTCCATGGAGATACCATCATGAAAACATGATCTCCTACCTAAAATTCCTATTCCTTACAACAACTATCGGCATAGCTCTTTTCCTACTTTGAGTTTCATTGATGTGGGTTTGGATAACCATCACCTTTTCCATTTTTTCTTCAACATCTTTTGGGCCAACAAGTTCTTTTTCATGAACATCATCCAAACAAGTTGGAGTGCGACATATATTTCCATATAATGCTTATTATGGGGCCATATGAATAATTGAATGGAAGCTATAGTTATAGTAAAATTCTAACATATATAAATATTTATCCCACATAACTTTAAAGTCAAGTGATCAAGATCTCAAAATCTCTTCTATGGTTTGATTAGACTGTTCTGATTTTCCATCAGTTTGATGGTGGTTGGCATTGCTCAAACCAAGTTTAGTATCCATGGCCTTTTGAAGACTTTTCCAAAAATCATGATGTAATAAGGGGATCATGTTCAGAAACAATAAATAGTTTTTCTCTATAAATTCTTACAACTTCATTAATAAATAGTCTTGCTAAACTTTCATGTGGTAAATCTCCTCCTACAGCAAGAAAATGTGCTGACTAGGTTAGATGATCAACAACGACCCATATTGCATCGTTCCTTCTAGGATTATTTGGTAGCCCCAAGACAAATTCCATCATAATATCATCCCATTTCCACTCAAGTATGGGAAACGGTTTCATTACTTCTCTTGGTTGTTGTCTTCTAGCCTTCACCTACTGAAAAACTGTACATCTTGAATCAAAATCAGCAATCTCCCTCATCATGTTTTCCCACCAAAAATGTTCCTTTAAATATCTATACATCTTAGTACTACCATGGTGTATAGAGAAATTAGATCTATGAGCATCATCCAAAAATTCCCTTTTTAGATCATGTTTATCGGGAACACAAATACTCTTTCCAAATTTCAAAATTCCATCTTCGTATATAAAGTCATTCAATCTACCATCGTTCACAGCTTTAATATTATTTGATACTCCTCATCATCTATCTGTGTACTTTTTACCCTTTCTAGTAAATATGGTTTAGCCACCATTTGAGAATGTATTGATGTTTCACATTCCATGATTATTCCCATATTAATTTCTACTAGATCATGAACACATTATCCCTTTCAACTCTCATCTTGTTAAAAACCCCATGAACCTTTCTGGTCAAGGCATCTTCCTCTTTATTTTCCATCCTCGAGTGACTGTTTATAGTGCAATCATAATCCTTTTGTAGTTCGAGCCATCTCATGTGCCTCATGTTGAGCCCTTTCTGTGAAAAAATATACTTCAAACTCTTGTGATCAGTATATATCACACATTTTTCACCATAGAGATAGTGTATCCATATCTTCAAAGAATAGATTACAGCTGCTAACTCATGATCTTGAGTGGGATAATTTGTTTAATGAAATTTTAGTTATCTTGATCCATATGTAATAAATCTATCATACTACATAAGAACACAACCAAGTCCTTTCTTTGAAGTATCACTATAAATAAATAACCCATCATTACTCGATGGTGGAGTCAATATAAGAGCGTTTACTAATCTTTTCTTCATTTCTTCACAACGTTATTCACACTATTTTGTCCAAACAAATTTAACCCCTTTACGTGTGATCTTGGTCAATGGGATTGCCAATCGTGCAAAATTCTGGACAAAATACAGATAATAACCTACTAAACCAATAAAATTGTGAACATTATTTATTCTCATTGGTGGTGTCCATTACTTAATTTCCTTTTTCATTGAAGGATCATTAGATAATAAACCCTTAGAGACAATATGAATATGAAAATTAATATCCTGAATCCAGAATTCACACATGCCAAACATCTCATATAATTAATTTTTTCTAAGAGTATCTAGAATAATGCACATATGATTTTAATGATCTTCGTAGATTTTAGAGTATACAAAGATATCATAAAAAAATACCACTTCAAAGTCATCAATATATTCCTTGAAAACATTTTTCATTAGATCCATGATTACAATGGATGCATTAGTCAGACCAAAACGCATTACTATAAACTCATAATGCATGTACCTTAATCGAAATGATATTTTTCGAATATATTTATTCTTAACATACAACTGATAATATCCAAATCAGTGTTAAATCATTGAAAAATATTTATCTCCATGAATTTTATCGAATAAATCATCGATGCAAGGAAGGGGATACTTGTTCTTTATTGTTATTGAATTGATCTCCCTATAGTTAAAGCACAATCTCATAGATGAATCTTTCTTCTTAACAAAAATAATAGGGGCTCCCCATAGAGAAAAACTAGGGTGAATAAATCATTTATTACTAAATTAATCTAGTTGTTCATTAAGTTCCATTAATTCCTCCATGGAATTTATATAAGGGGTCTTTGATATGGGCCTTGAACTAGGAATTAAATCAATGGAAAACTCAATTTCTCATTCTGGATGATGTCTAGATAAATCCTTTGGAAGCACATCATGGTATTCATGCACAATAGGTATGTCCTCTATTTGAACATTATTTTCCTCACCCAAAGTTATTTCATTCTTTTCCTCCCCAACAATTGAATTTGGTAGAGATACTAGGGGGGATCTGGGAATGAATAAGGTGGTGACATTTCAACTCTAAATGTAAGGTACTCTTTATCATCACCAAAAATTTTAACCTTCTTCTTCTTACAATAAATTCTCGCATCATAGTCTGAAAGAAAATCCTCACTGAGGATTATATCAAATTCAATCATGGGTACTACGATGAGATTTGGAGATAAAGAACATTTATATTCCCTAATGGGGACTGATTCACAAGACATTGTTGTTATGATACTTTCCTTAGTAGTTTTTGCAGACAACTCCCTTGTTAAATAAAATTATAAATATCTAATTTTGTTAGAAAAATGGGATGACAAGAAATAATGTGATGATCCAGAATCAAATAAAGCATTGGATAAACCTGAGGAAAGCATTGAATTATATTACACCATGCCTTTAAAAGCTTCAAAATTAATATTAGTGATCGAATAAGTTTTTCCTTGCCCCCTTTTACTTTTCTGATGTATGTTTCCTTGGTTCTTAGGATATTCATTATAAAATGTCCATTTTCTCTAAAATTGAATCATTAAACACTAACAACCAATTTTTCCCATGAAATCACGAGCTTGGTGGCCTTTTTCACCACACTTGTAACAAACTCCCATTCCCATCATGCATGTATTGGGGTGTTTCTTCCAACGTTTACTGTAGGATGGATATTTAATTTTTCCCCTCTCCCCTTATTTCTATTTTCAGAGTGTTCAATACATCTCTTATTCTAATTCTTTATGTTTTAGTCGTAAGACATAGAGAATTCATTTTCTACCTTGATAGAACATGAGAGAATATCTTCGTATGATGTGAAGGATTGTGAGGACAATGCTCCATGAAGAAATGGTTTTAACCCATCAAATAATTCGCCAATCTTACTCGTTGATTTATTTTTATAATCTTCTACATTCCTTGTTATCCTTGTAAAGTTAGCCTCATACTTTGTAACATTTTCATCCTTCTATTGCCTTAAACTTTGAAACTTCCTTTCCATATCCACTCGATTATCATGAGGAAAGTATTTTTATATGAAAATATCTTCTTACTCCCTCCATTCCGTATTGGATACTTTTTCATCCTTCTTTGTGTTTTGAATTAATGACCACCATTGATCTGCATCTCCCATGAGCCAATCAACAGCCATGAATTTTTTTTCCATTTCACTACTCCCCAATGCATGAAATATTTTCTCGAAGAATCTTATCAATTTCTCTGATACAAAAGGATTTTTAGTCCCATTTAATGTCTGTGATTTTTTCATATGAAGCACTCTAACATTGATCCTTTGTGTTTTGGATCAGGGTTCCCCATATGGGAAAGGTTATTATTCATAACCTGAGTAAGTTGTCCTAGTATGGTGAAACGTTGATCAACACAAGTTACATAACTAGCTATACTATAATTATCTTGAGTTGATGGGAAATCTCTACTTAGATTATGTGCATTAATACAGTTTCCATTCCATCCATTAGGCGTTATTTCAAAAAAATGGAATACACTATATTAGTTTATGAATCACTCTACATAATTCCAAACATGAAAAACACTTAACATTAATTGAATAGTTTTCGAATATAACCCATAATCATAAAAATTTATTCTTTGAAAAAGTACATACTCTGAAATCCTTCATAATGGTTTGTAATGAAAATGTGAATTATCCTAAGTATATCCCCCAAGAGTGTCGTAACCTAGAGTATAGCCAGGCCTGTTATCGTGTACCAGGATACCCCAAGTCAAGCCTGAAACTCTATTTCAGAGTTTTCACTCCTAGGTACATTTGTGCCAGAGCTGCCTCTACAATATCGTATCCAAATAGGGATATATTTCGTGGAAAATAAACAAAATATCTACATTGCAAAAATTCTAGAATTTTTTTCTATAAAAATTCACAAAGTCTATCTTAGGGTAATGTTATCTAATAAGACTTTTTCAAAATCTAGTGTCCATTGTTTGTACTAAACATCCACTAATACCAGATGTAATGCCCCAACCCTAGTTAAATAGAGTCCGTGAATTATTACATAACATTGGAATAATCTCAACAGATCATGTTTCAAAAGAATGACTAGTTTAGTATCCCTAGATATAATAGATACATACATAAGTTTTACATTACATAATTAGATAAAAACAACAAAAAAATTTTGTCCCCTTTGAACACACTTATATCCCTTAGCCTATCTCTTCATGTCAACCATAAAATAATTCTTCACATCCAAAGAAAAATAAAACATATAAAGCAGTGAGCTTAGATGCTCATTAAAAATAAAAATATTGCGGAAACTGTCATAAATAAGAATAAACATTTAATGCAATGTATAAGACAAAAACATAATCTTTTTAAACTTAAACTTAAGCATAATATTCAAGTATAAATCAAATAATTCCATTTAATTATTCACATAGATATTCTACTAGCCAAATAATCACATGCAATATCAATGGCCAATTTCATAATGATAGAATGCACAATGCTGGACTTCATTCCCACATACTCAAGGCGTTGTGCCAATAATATAGATAATATTTTCTCCAGGACTTGTTCCAAGACACAGGTTTGTCTCATTAGACCTACCGATGCATCGAGGAGCTATATCGGGCTCCACCCGTCACTTTCTAAGTCCAATGCATTCCTCATATGAAAAGGTTGGAACATAACATAAACATTTGTATTAAAACATGCATATGAAATGTTAATACAATAACCATAAACCATGAGTGGTATAAAAATAATACATCCATGGTCAAAAATATCACAAAACCTTCAATACATTATGGAAGATTTTAATCTTAGTATATCAACTTCAAAGAAGTGTAAAATCTATCAAAGAATGTTGACATAGATGAAATCAAAACTAGTTGAGAAAAATATCACTATCTATTTTGAAATAATTTAAAAGTAACATAATTATAAAACAATAAATAAAATTTTAAAATATTCATATAATCTTGTAATATACGCTTCTAAGATGCTATAACAGTGGAAAATCGCCACCCCCACCATATATGTTAAAAAAAATTGTTTCCTTATTTTTGTTAAAATGGTCCTAAATGACCTTGTTTAGAAAAAATGATGGAAAGATTCATGTATAAGAATTTTATAAAAAGTAAAAAAAACTATAAATGAATTTAACCCATATTCTAGGAAATATTGAATAATGTTTTGTAATACATTTTTATGAAACACATATGTGGATGATAAAGATGTGTCAGAAGATACTCACTTATAGAAAACCTTAGATAATGAAGATATTGTATAATTAACCATTACCTTGTACCATTCCATGATCGAGGGTATTATAATATCTGGTATAATAGTTAAATAATAATTATTAAATTATACAAGAAATATATACATAAATATGATATTATATATGATCTACTAATATTTCTTTGTTAATAATATTTTAGTAGTATCATTATTTCGGGTGTTAACTGATTCATTTTCCTCTATATTCTTGGTTATTTAAGAAATTTTTTCTGGATAGGATGTATTATATTTATATACCAATTGATATTAAGTTCTTAAACATTATTTTTAATCTTCAAATGAAAATTATCTTTGATTGGTTATGATGGGGAATGAATTTGATCCCATTCATGAAGACTATAATCCATACGTACGCACGAGCAAAAAAATCATTCTATTGATGGTGAAATATTAGGTAATTGGATGGTATATCATTTATAAATAATTCTCAACATTTTATATTTATTATTTAAATTTGTTATACTCATTATTATACCAATCCAAATAATGAAGTGTTTGATGAAAAAACTACACCACGACGTGGAGACGGTATGGCGTACGTATTCACGTATGGTGACATGTCATTAATAGGATGGATATATTATTGAATATTGTTGTACCATACTTATAATAAATTAATTGTAAGTATAATTTACTAGATATATTATTTTGATATGGAAACAACAAGTAAAGTGGAAGTGGAAGAAGAAAAGAACATTGAAAGAGGTGGTGAAATTATTACCTCTTGTTTAGGTGTTTTCTTTTGAGTTGATAAAAAGGGATCCATAGATTGGATTTATAATCAATGTAAGTCCTATAAGTAGAATTTAGGGTATTGGGGGGAATATTTTTTCAGGTTTTGGTTGAGGCAAGTGGATTTGGAGGTGTGATTTTGAGAGAAAGTTAACTACCCTTTTATAAGAGAGGTGATGGTCACTTTATGAAAAGCTTCAAATATTATTTTATTATACAATAATATTCGGATTATAATGGCTAAAAAAAGATTTATTTCCATTATTTGGTGGAGTAGATTCGAAAAACTCTCAACCAATATGTTTTAGACAGGTTTAGGTCAACATATTAACATTATCTTTTAGATTTAACTCTTGCTTAAATAGATTAAAATTTACCATGTCTCCTTGTACTTTTATATTATATAGTTAATAAACATTCTATTAAATACCAAAGGAACCCCAATTGGTTAATTAATGACATTTATATTATTATATAAGTCATCTGGCAGAACATTAAGTTTTTAGGACTGTTATATTATTTAATAATATAGTATTTGTTTTAACAACTCATTTATGTCAATTTTGAAACAATTTGGTTTTTGGTTTTTGTGAAAGTCATTACAGCATGATTACTTCAAAAAAAATTATTTAATCAATCTTAACATGTCATATTAATCTATAAAATTCGTGTAATTCATCAAATGTATAAATTTAAATTTATTTTGATATTTATAATCTTAATTAAATTAATCTTTCATTAATACGGTAACTACTGCATCATCATTGAATAGAAAAATAATTATTTAATGTCTTAAAATAATAAATAAAATACCATTAGTTGGAAATAATTTTATCATTCAAATTAATATTTATAGTCGAATTTATCTTATTTATAACACTATATTAAAAATGGTTTAATTATTAAACATTGAATTTAACACATTTAACTCTTGTTTAAATAAAAATAATAATAAATGTCCAAATCTAATAAAAGTGGAACAATAGAATCAGGTTTTATACTTAAAGTTTTTTTTGTATAAATACACTTATCCAATAGAATTATGACATGTGTTAGTGTAATAATAATATCATTTTTACCTTTAATTACCCTAATTACTTTTAACTGTGGTAAATACAAGTCAATAGTTACTATTCACCAAAAAAAATTCATCTTATTGAACAACATTTTACTTTCTGATTTCAACTGTGTCACTCTTATTTTTGAAATTAAATTTACAAAAGTGGTAAAATTACAATTTATGCAAATTTGCTAACCTACGTAGAAGGTCTGTAAAAGTCAGTAAAAGTGAAATAAAATTTTATATATATAATTTTAATATAAAATTACTCAAATGAATTAAATTGAAATAATATAGGTATTATGAATCTATTTTGAGAAAAAAAATTAAATAAAATCAATTATTATTTAAATATAAATTTTGTTTTAAACAATAACGCAATATTTTTCACTATTCATAAAAAATAGAATGTTTTCAAAAAAATACCAAAAATTCACCCTAAGATAATTTTGACATTCCAAATCCAAAAATTAAGTCCATTTTGAAAAATAAAATGAATAAAATTTAAAAAGTTGTTATTAATATTCATAAGGGCTAGTTTGATTGGTCGTGGTGTGTTAGAACTCCAAGCTGTGTAAAATGCATGCTATTCTATTATTTAAATGGAATCATACCATAGAAGCTTAGGGTGTTACATTCTACCCTCCTTCAAATAATTTCATCCTCAAAATTTCTAGAATATTACTGCATAAAAAGATTTGAATGGTTTGTCTTCATAAGTTTATCGGGTTCCCATGTTGCATCTTCCATCATATGATTTTTTTCATAGAACTTTTACCAGATGAGTCATCCAGATTCACAACACTTGTTCCATAGTATCAATAGTGTTGACATGATCTTCAAAATAATTCTGTCTAGTTCCAATTCAATTTATTCACAAGGGATTTCATGCGTTGTGTCACACATGTATTTTCTCAATAGTGATACGTGGAACAAATCATGATCATGGGAGATACATGGATACATTGCCAAACAGTATGATGCAGCCCCAATTCATTCTATATTTTTGAAAGGTCAGATGTACCTCGGACTTAATTTACCATCTTACTGAATTTTATAACTCTCTTCTATGAAGATAGCACCAAGAAAACATGATCTCCTACCTCAAATTCCAAATCCTTCATCAGATATCGGCATAGCTCTTTTGCCTACTTTGAGTAGCATTGTAGTGGGTTTGGATAACCTTCACCTTTTCCATTGTTTCCTCAACAAGTGCTGGGCCAACGAGTTTTCTTTCACCAACATCATCCCAACATGTTGGTGTGCGACATCTCATTCCATATAACACTTCATATGGTGCGATCTGAATACTTAAATGTTAGTTATTGATATAGTAAAATTCTATTAGAGGTAAATATTAATCCCAAATACCATGAAAGTTAGGTGAGAAAGATATCAACATGACATTTAAGGTATTAATAGTCGGTTCTAATTGTCCATCGGTTTGAGGGTTGTAGGTAGTGATCAAATGAATTTTAGTATCCTAGGCCTTCTAAAGACTTTTCCAAAATCATGATGTAAAATGGGGATCATGATTAGAAACAATCGATAGTGGTACTCCAGGAAGTCTTACAACTTCATTAACATATAGTGTTGCTAAATGTTCTAGTGGTAAATCCTCTCTTATAGCATGAAAATGTGAAGACTTGGTAAGATGATCAACAACGACCCATATTGAATCATTTATTCAAGGTGTCTTTGGTAGCCCAATGAAAACACACATCATAATATCATCCCATTTCCACTTAGGTATGAGAAATTTTGGCATAAATCCTATAGGGTGTTTTCTTCCAGCCTTCACCTTTTGACAAACCATACATCTAGACACATAATCAAAAATATACCTCTTCATGTTGTACCACTAAAAATTTTCCATCAAATATCTATACATCTTAGTGATACCAGAGTGTATAGAGAAATTGGAGCTATTATCATCATCCTATAATACCATTTTTAGACCAGGTATATCGAGAACAAAAATTATCTTCCCAAATTTGAAAATTCTATCTTCATATATGCATTCAATCAAACTCCCATCATTTAGAACATTAATTTTCTTTTGGAACAATTCGTCTTCAGTTTGAGAACATTTTATCCATTATAGTAATGATGGTATAACAACGATTTTAAAATTATTAATGTTTCACCTTATTTGATTATTCCCACATCCATTTTTACTATATCTGTGAACAAAGGATCCCTTTCAACTCTCATCTTGTTCAAAACTCCATAATCCTTTTGGCTCAAAGCATCTGCCACCTTTTTTTTCCTTCAATGGGTGGTAGTGTATTGTGAAATCATAATCCTTGAGTAGTTCAAGCCATCTCCTTTGCAACATGTTGAGTTATTTCTATGAGAAAATATACATTAATCTCTTGTGATCCGTATATATCTCACATTTCATACCATAGAGATAGTGTCTCCATATCTTCGAAGAAAATATTACAGCTACAATCTCATGATCATGAGTGGGATAGTATTTTTCAAGAATTTTTTGTTTTCATGATTCATAGGAACAACTCTATTATTCTACATAAAAACATCACCATTGCCTTTAAATGAAGCATAACTATAAATAAAAAACCCATCATTCCTAGGTAGTAGATTCAAGATAGGAGAATTGACTAATATTCTCTTTAGTTCTAAAAAACATTCTTCACACTCTTTTCACCAAAAAATTTAATCCCTTAATGTGTGAGATAGGTAAATTGGTTTTCCAATAGGGAAAAATTCTAAAAGAAAGGCGAATAATAAAAACTAAATCAATAAAATTGTGTTCCTCAGTTATACTAATCAGCGCTAGCCATTCTTGAATTGTTGTTGCCTTTGAAGGATCAACAGAGAATCCATCCTTAGAGGAAATATGACCAAGAAAAAAATCTCCATAAGCTAGAATTCACACTTTCTAAACTTCTCATATACATCATTTCTTCTGAGAGTCTTTAGAATAATGCACATGTTATTTTCATGATCTTTTTTTATTTTAAAGAATACCATGATTTCGTCAATAAATACCACTAAAAAGTCATCAATATATTCCTTGAAAATGTTTTTCATTAGATCTATGATGATAGTGTGTGAATTACTTTGTCTAAAAGGCATTACTATAAACTCATAATTCTCATACCTTATTCAAAATGTTGTTTTTATAATGTCTTCTTTATTCAAACACAAATTATGATATCTATATCAAGGTCAATCTTTGAAAAATATTAATCTCCATGAATTTGATAAAATAAATCATCAATGCGAGGTATAGGATACTTTTTTTTTATTTTTATATTGTTTTCCTCCTTGAATTCAATGGAAAACCACGTAGATCCTTCTTTCTTCTTAACAAAAAGAATAGGGTCTCCCCAAGGAGAAACACTAGGGAGAATAAAATAATTATTACTCAATTATTCTAGTTGTTTCTTTAGTTTCATAATTCCACAATGGCCATTATATATGGGGTCTTAGATATGGGCCTTGAACCCAAAATAAAATCAATTGAAATATTAATTTATCATTCTGAAGGATATCCAGGTGAATCCTCTCGAAACACATCAACATATTTTTGTACAATAGGTATGTCTTCTATTTAAACATTTTTTTCCTCACCAATAGTTATTTAATTTTACTCCTCTACAATAATTGAATTTAGTAGAGATACTAGAGGTAAATCTGGATAAGAATAAGGTGGTGAAATTTCTTCTCTAAAGATAAGGTACTCCTTATCATCATCGAAAATTGTAACCTCCTTTTTCTTACAACAATGTTTTGCATCATGGTCTGAAAGCCAATTCATACAAAGGATTATGTCAAATTCAATCATCAGTATGACAACGAGATCAATAGATAAATATCATTTATATACCCTAATGGGTACTAATTACCCAAACATTGATGCAATGATACATCCCTTAGGTGTTTTGACTGACAACACCCTTGTTAACCAAAATGGGAAATATCTAATTTTCTTAGAAAACTAGGACGATATGAAACAATGTGATGACCCAGAATAAAATAAACCATTGGATAAACTTTATGAAACCATTAGATTACTTTCCAAAAGTATTTCAGAGCTTCAACCTCGACAGTAGTGATCACATAAGTTTTGCCTTTCTCCCTTGGCCTTTTCTGAGGTAAGTTTTTTTAGTGCTTAGGTCAGTTGTTTTTTTAATTACCCTTTTATCTACAATTCTAAAATTCAACATTGACAACCTCTTTATTTCCATTTCAATCATGAGATTGGTGGACTTTTTCACCACACTTTTAACAATCTCCCATTACTTTCAGGAAAGTACAGGGGTGTGTCTTCTATCATTTACCAAAATATGGATATTCAACTTTTCTATTCTTCCCCTTAATTCCATTTCTAGAGTGTTCAACAGATCTCTTATTCTCTTTCTTTTATTTAATGTTGTATGACATAAAGAATTAATTTTCTAGCTTGATTGAACATTAGAAAATATCTTCATATGGTGAGAATGATTGTGAGTGTAATGCTCGATAGGGAAATGGTTTTAACATTTCAACGAAATGATCAATATGACTCCTTGGGTTACATATATAATATTCTGCATGCCTTGCTATCATAGTAAAGTTTGCCTTGTACATTGTGACATTTTCATCCCCCTTTTTTTGACACTCAGAAATTTCCTTTCCATAACTACTTGATAGTCATGGGGTATTTTTTTCTAAGAATTTATCTTAAAACTCCCTCCTTTGTGTTTTTAATTAAGGACCACCATTGACTTACATCCCCCATGAGGTAATAAACTAAAATGAAAACGTTTTCCCTTTCGCTACTCCACAAAGCATTATATATTTTCTATAAGGAACCTATCCATTTCTTAGATACAAATGGATTTGTAGTCCCATTGAATATTGGTGGTTGTTTCCACATGATGTGGAATAACATTGATCATTTGCATTATGGATTAGGGTGCTCCATACAGGTGAGGTTATTATTCATAACCTGAGTGAGTTGTCTCAATATGGAGATAAGATAAGCAGAACCGGTTACATCACTATCTACACCATAATTATCTTGAGTAGAAGGTAAATCCCTACATGGATTACATGCATTGATACAGTTTCCAATCCTTCCACTAGGCTCCATTTCAAAACAATGTAATACACTATATTAGTTTATGAATTGAAATTCATAATTCCATACTTGAAAAAAACCTAAAATAAATTGAATAGTTTATGTATATAATCCATAATCATAAAAATATATTATTTGAGGAGGTATATAATCATAAATCATTCATAATGGTTTGTAAAGAAAATGTGAATTATCCTAAGAATATACCCAAGAGTGTCGTAACGAAGAGTCCAGTAAGGCCCGTTATCGTATTCCAGGATACCCCGGGTCCAGCCTGAAACTCTTTGTAAGAGTTTTCACTCATAGTTACATATGTTACAGAGTTTCCTCTACCATCTCATATCAATACAGGGATGTATTACTTGGAAAATACACAAAATAATTACATTAACAAAATTCTTGGAAATTATTCTATACTAATCGTCAAAGTTTATCTTAGGGTAATGTTCTCTATTCGGATTTTTTCTAAATCTAGCTTCCAAGGTTTGTACTAAACATTCTCTGATACCAACTATAACACCCCAACCCAAGTTACCTAGATTTGGTGCATTATTATATAACATTAACATGATCAGAATATATTAAGTCTCAAAATACTGATTAGTTTAATAGCCTTGGATGTACTAGATACATACATAAGTTTCACATTATATCATGAGATAAAAACAACAATAACTTTTTGTCCCCTTTGAACAAACTCATATCCCTTGGACTATCCCTACAGTTCAACAATAAAATACTTCTACACATTCTGAGAAAAATAAAAAATAGAAATGGGTGAGATCAGATGCTCAGTAAGGACAACAATATAACAGAAACATTAATAAATAATCATAAACATTTAAGGTGATGTATAAGTATAAAACATAAGCCTATAAACATAAAAATTATAATAATATGGAAAGTATTAATCAAATAATTTCATTTACTTATTCACATGGATATTCTACTAGTCGAATAATCACATGCAATATCAATAGCCAATTTCATAAAAAGGGATTGCACAATTCCAAACTTCATAACAATATAGTAAAGGCCTCATTACAAGACTACAAATAAGATTTTGTCAAGGACTTATGCCAAGACACTAGTTTTTCTCATGATATATACCGATGCATCGAGGAGAAATAGCGGGCTCCACCCGTCAGTTACTAAGTCCAATTGATTCCTCACATAAAAAGGTTGAAACATAACGTATAAATTTGACTTAACACAAGCATAAAAAAAGTTAATACTCTAACAATAAACCATGAATGGTAAAGAAATAAAACATCCTAAATCAATCATATCACACACACTTTTGTACAATATGGATGATTTTTATCTTAATAAACTAACTTCAAACAACTGTAAAATCCCTCTAAGGATGTTGACCTTGATGAAATCAAAACTATTTGAAAGAAATATCTATTTGTATTTTGAAACCTTTTAAAAGTAACATAATTACAAATGAGAACATTTATTTTTTAAATATTTTTATAATATTGTAAGTGAGGTTTCAGAGATGTTTTAATGGCGGAAAATAGCTACACTAGCCGTATACGTTAAAAAACATTCTTTCAAAAAAAATCAAAAAGGTTGTAAAAGGCCTTGTTTGGAAAAATGAGGGAAATATTCCTTTATAAATTTTTTATAAAAAAGTATAAATAGGGTATACACTTTATTAACCCATAATTTAGTAAATAGTTAAAAAAAATCAAATTAATTTTTATGAAACACAGATGTGGATGTTTAAGAGGTCCTAGTAGATACTCATTTATAATCAACCTCAGATAAGGATGAGATTGTATAATTAACCCTAACCTTATAATTTTCCCTTATATAGGGTAAGTTGACCCCATGTATAATAGTTAAATTATAGTTATTAAATTATAAAAGAACAATATACATAAAAAATATATTATATATTATCTTTTAATATTGATTTGATAATAATATTTTAGTAGTATCATTGTTTCAGGTGTTAACTGATTCATTTTCCTTTATATAAATGGTTATATAAGCCATGTTTTTTATGGATAGGATGTATTTATTTCATAGCCAGAAATATATTAAGCTCTTATACATTAATTTTAATTATCAAATGAAAATTATTCTTTAATGGTTACGATTGGGAATGAATTTCATGGTGTTCGTGGAGATGGTAATCCCTACGTAAGCATAAGTGACAATATTACTCTATTGATGGGGAAATCATATGTAATTGGATGGTATATCATATATACATAATCCTTAAAATGATATATTTATTTTTAAATTAGTTATTCTCATTATTATACCAATGCAAATTATGAAGTGTTTTAATAACAAACTACAACACGATGTGGAGATGGTAAGTCGTATGTACGCACATATTATGACTTGTCATTCATAGGATATATATAATAATGAATATTGTTGTAGCATATTTTCAATAATATCATAGTTTGTATATGGTACTGTAGTTATTATTTTGATATGAAAAAAAAATAAAGAGGGAGTGGAAATGAAAAGAACATTGAAAGCGGTGGTGAAATTATTACATCTTCTTCATGTGTTTGTTTAAGAGTTGATCAAAAGGGCTCCTTTGGATGACTTTATGATGAAATTAAGGCCTCTAGGTAAAATTTAGGGTAGTAGGGAGAATATTTGAGATGGGTTTGGCCGACCCAAATTGCTTTGGAGGTGTGATTTTGAGAGAAGGGTAAGTGCCCTTTTATAATAGAGGTGAGGGTCACTTTAGGAAAAACTTGTAATATTATTTTATAATACAATCATATTCTATTTATAGTGGCTCCAATTTTTTTTTCAATTATATGGTGGTAATGTGTCAAAAACCTCTCAACCAATTGGTTTTAGGCAGGTTTAGGTCACCAAATTAACCTTATCTTTTAAATTTAACTCTTTGTTAAATAGTTTAACACTTACTATGTCTCCTTGTATTTTAATATTATATGTCTAATAAACATACAATAAAATTCCATGACAACCCCAAGTGGTTAATTAAGGACATATATATTTTTATATAATTCCTTTGGCCAAAAATTATATTATTATTACTCTTATATCATTTAATAATATTGTATTTGTTTTAAAAACTCATTCATATCAATTTTGACACTTTTTGGTATTTTGTTATTCTGAAAGTCATTACAGCATGATTACTTCGAAAAAAACTCATTAAATTAACCCTAACATGTCATATTAATCTAAAAAATTATTGGAATGCATCAAAAGTATCAATTTACATTTATTTTGATATTTATAATATGGAATATTTTAATCAGTCATTAATAAGGTAATTACTGTATCATCGTTGTGTCATAAATATATTTAATTATTCAATATATAAGAATTATAAATAAAACACCATTATGTAGAAAATATTTTTAAATTTCAAGTAAATATTTATAGTCAAATTTATATTATGTATAACCCAATATTAAAAATGTTTTTGGTTTTAAGCATTGTATTTAACACTTTTAACTCTTCTATAGATAAAATAATAATAAATGTCCAAATCTAATCCAAGAGGACCAAAAGGATCATATTTTATCTATAAGGTTTTTTTGGTCGAAATACACGTATCCACTAGAGTTAGGACATCTGTTAGGGTAATAATAATAATATCATTTTTACCATTAATTACCATATTTACTTTTAACCATGGTAAATAAAAGTCAAAAGTTACTATTTACCAAAAATTATTTTAATCTAATTGAACAAAATTTTACTTATTAACATCAACAATATCTCTTGGATATTTGAAATTAAAATAACAAAAGTGGAAAAATTATGTTTTATGTAAATTTTCTAACGTGTCTAAAAGGTGGGAAAAAGACGGTAAATGTTCAATAAAATTTATATATCTAATTTTATTCTAAAATGACTCTAATGAATTACATTAAACTAATATATGTATTATCTATCTATTTTTACATAAAATAATTAAAAAAAATTATTAAAAAAATTCGGGTTTAAAAAATTAAACATGGTTTCTCATTATTCACCAAAAATTGAAAATTTTTACAAAAATAACTAAAATTCACACTATGATAATTTTGATATTATGAATCCCAAAAAAATTTCCATTTTGAAGAATAAATTTTTTAAAATTTCAAAAAGTAGGTATTACTATTCATAACAGTTAGTTTGATTGGTCATGGTGTGTTACAACTCCAAGTTACGTACAACGCATGCTATTGTATTATTTCCAGGAAAACGTACCAGAGAAGCATATGGTGTTACAAAAAGGAATAATTAACTTAATTGAAATACCATAAACCAATATAGAATTATATGTAAAGAATTATAAAATATTAATGACTAAAAAAATATTTTGGAACATTTTCAAAAATTAGGATCATCAAATGAAAAACAAAAAATATTGTGGCAAATAATACCGTGAAAGGAGAAAGCATGCAATCAGGTCTGTAATGGAAAATATGGAAATGATAAGTGTAAATGAAATATTTCTAGAAAACACACACACATACACACATATTTATATATATATATATATATATAAAACATGGTTATTTCAAATATGATCCTTGAAATTATGGTCATTGAAAATTTGTTCATTTTGATTGTGGTCTTATTTAATATTTTCAATTGGTATTTTAAAGTAGGGTATTGTTTAATGATAAATATTAAATCATATAACTTATAATGAGATAAAATTATGATTTTAAAAAATTATAATATATATATATATATATATTATGTATAAATATTATTATTGTTAGAAAAATATTATAGGATATATATATAAAATTAAAATAAACATTTCAATATCAATGTAATTGTAAAAAATTAAATTTTAGTATACCATTAATTAATTAATGTAATTTTTCAATGCATATTTAGTATAAGGATAATATCCATTTTAAATGAACTATTTTATTAGGTGTTTCGTATTTATTCATAATAAACAAAATTTACACCATTAGAATATTATTATATATGTATTAATATTAATATCATGTAAATAAGAAATCAATATTAAATAATATTAAGAACAATTTTTTTTAAAAACTCTAATTTGAAATAAAAGTTTTTTTATTTATAATATATTAATTTAATGTAAAAGATTAATATTTATATTTATAGATTTTAATTTTACAAAATAAACAACAATTTAGAAATAATTTTATCAATATTATCTTGTGATTGTGATGATTTTAAATTATATGAAATAATACATTTTAGGAGAATTTTAAAAGTTCCAATTTTACAAAAAAAATATAAATTTTATTATAATATAATGACATAAAAGATTAATTAACTCTTTATATATTTAAATATATATTTAAAACATAATATAATGTATTTCAAAATACAATTTTAAAATTTTAAAACACTTGTCTATAATTTTTTATTGTTAAGTAATATTTCACATTGAAAAAATGTTTTTACTCACTCATATTAATAATAAAACCTTTTCACTTTTTGAAATTAAATATAACGTATTCTATTTCCTATTAATGTTAAAAAAAATCACTTAACATTTTCATTTCCATTTTTATTCATAATGATAATGTTAGTATGATTAGTGTTAATTATTACGATAATAGTAAACATGTTTTGTAATGAATTAATTTCATAATATCGTCTAATTTTTTTAATAAATAAAATTTATATAATTAAAATTATTAAACTAATATTTTTATTAAAAATATAATTAAATATAAAAATAATCACGCTATTAGTAATAAATATGAAATCAAATATGAAAACCATAATGGTTGAACATCATTTTTCTACAAATCTACTCTTTTTATGTTATATATTTGAATTTAAATGTTTATATTAATAAATTTAAAAATTTAATTACAATAAATAGATACTTAATTTAGGTTAAAAATATAATAATTTGAAAATAGTTATTTAATAATATTTCTAAATAAAATATAAATCACATTTTCAAAAACAAGTGACCAAGGTAAAAATGAAAAATGGAAAAATTCAAACACCTATAGAAAAATAATTGACCGGTATTTATAACATGTGATGAAAGTATTTGATGATCTTTTTGTGACCTAATTTCATCCAAAAATCCATTATTATGATTTTTTTTGTGTTATTTACCCAGAATTAGAGCATTGATATCAAAAAAGTGTAATCGGTATTCCCAAAAGTTCTCTTTTCTTCATATATAAAATGGGATCACTTCTACCACTCCATAGTTATAAAAACCATTAAAATTTATCATGAAACTCTTTATAAATAAACTCTAATAATGTAACGTTAATCATAAATAACCCCATATTCTTTATATGATAAACTACGGCCTTAAATTTTATGAAAATTACAAAAAGTAGATTATGCATCCAACAGAAGTATTACCTTCTTCGTAACTTTTTCTCCATAATATTTTCATTAATCTGTCTTATATCTATAAAAATATAATGAAATAATTATAATTTTTATAATGTTATGTTATTATCTTAATTAAATTACCCTTATTTATTTCTATCTATCCTCTAAGAATAACTAAAGAATCCTTAGTAATTAGTGTGTACTGCTTCCTACACAATGATACATATTCTATTTTTTATCAGATGCATTCATGGATGATAAAAAATATCTAATTGGTCAATAAACACAATATATATGATATAAATATTTTTATAAATTTTAAAATTATCATTTTATTTCATTCGCTTTTATTCAATGAGAAATTGATACATTACTCATGTGTACAAGTGAACTATCAAATCAACGAGTAATGAGTTTCATTTTTTCATCACCACCCATAATGTTATAATTTAAAAATTTAATTTATATATATATTCTCATAATTTTAGTATGATAATTTATATTATGGATATTATGGAACCAAATTAAAATTATTTCTACCTTTTTCAACATACATAACGAGTTATAAAGAAATTAACCAAACAAACTCTAGTAACTAACATAAGAAAAAATTATATTAAAAATAAAAACCAGAAGATAATATATGGTCCTTATAAAAATAAATATATAGGAATAAGGTACTTGGTTATTTATCTAATGAAAATAATTTAATTATTTAGGTAGTTAATTTCTTGAGTAAATCATTTTTTTACATGAGCATATCCTATGCAGTTTAGAAGATTTTTGGGAGTTAATAGTTTAATGTGAATTTTTAAATAAATATGTTTTTTATGTTTAATATTATGTATTTTTATATCTATTATTCTTTATATTGTATAAATTTAAATTCTCAATGTGTATTTGTGGAAAAGTATGTTAATATTTATTAAATAGTGTGTTTTTAAGGCATTAGTATCGATATAGATGTGAAAAAATTTATTCAATTATAGACCACATAAGAAATCATAGTGATAATAAAAAATAATCTAAAACAAAATTAATCTAAACAAATTTTTATTATAAAAATTATTAAATAATAATTTATTTCAGAAAATATATTCATGAAGAAAACAATGTATTATAAAATAATGAATTTTTAAGTAAAAACCATTCAAACAACGTAAAAAAATTATATCACGACTCATCCATCGGGGCCCATGCTGCGACTAACCCCAAGCACGCCTTTCATAGGCCAGGGGCTGGCGACTAGCAGCAAAGGCATACTCCCTAAAACCGGGAAGGCATTTCATTTATAACCTGTAAGCACATGTAACCAAGAACACATCAAGATAGAAACACATGTAAACTAAACTATAAACAGACTGAGTGCAGTATTTAATAGGGGCCAGAATACAAGCTCAACTTGAATGTACAAGTACAACTGTGATACCATACAACTGAAGAAAAAGAAGAGAAAGCTACTGGATCATCCTCTGAGGTTCCTACCTGAAGGGTAGGTACAAATTTCCTCCTCATCACTCCAAGTCCACCCATCTCCTCTGCGTACTGACACGCCATATGATCCACCTCTAGGTACCGTCTCGTCCTGGTACTCTCAGCCTCAGTCAACGATGTCAGTCATCTACATCCAACACAACAAGGTGTGGGTATAGCCCATGCATGGGTGAGTATAATGATAATCAGTAGGGACCCTGAGACCCTCTAGGTCACACGAAATCCGACAAGGATAAAACACAAAGTATGATATCCACAAATAACATTACTTAGGTATATTTCCACACATAAACCTATGTTATCAAGTAATCCATCTCTATCATGAGGAAAACACAAGGGTTATGACTCAACTCACACCAGGATTTATTCTAGGGGTAGTGTCAAGTAACATTATGAACCCTTAGTTTCTGGATAACTCCTCCTCTATCAAGTACAGTGGGCATGCCGCGTCACAAAGAGGTGTTTCCCACTAACCTTGGACTACTGAGGAACTCCTCCTATCGAGTATCGCGGCTTTGCCGCATCACATAGAGGCGCTCCCCACCATGGGTCCGCCATGTCAAATAGAGGCACTCCCCCTCATTTCCTGCTTATGTACTCCTCTTGTCGAATACTGTGGGTCTACCGTATCACCATGGCGCTCCCCACTATGGGTCAACCGCATCACCAAGGTGCTCCCCACTGGGCCAGTCGGGTCACTCCGAGTCGAAACGATCAACAGTCGTCAAGTCTCATCCAGCTACTAGGTCCCCGCATAATACTTGCTCATCTCCAAAATGATCTGCTCTACAGTCTACTCATCGATACTCCAACTACCATGAAATCCCATGAATAAGTATTTCAATGGTCCGCCACGTCATAGGGGTCTCAATGTAACAGAAGGTTCGTCAATCAAACTCCCGATCTATGAGTTATTAGCCTTTCAGTCCTAGGGGCCTGGTTGGATTTGTGCTCAATCCAACCTGACCATTCCCCATCTCAAACCAAAACTCTGTGTAATATAATCAAAGGGACCATCTCGCTCCAAGATTCCTAATGCCGCTGAAGGTTCATCAAAATAACATCTGGTGCCAAAAATATGTCCAAAAGAAAATAAAAGGGGTCATAGTGGGCTCGTGTCTGGTCCAAACTGGTCGGAATGTCCAGGCCTAAACCGGCCTGGACCGATCTGGTTTGGGTTGTCCCGGCCCTTTAGGATGGTCTGGCATGCTGGAGCCAGCCCGACAGGCTGCAACATGCCACGGAGGGCCACTGGTGGACGTGAGGGCACGAGGCTGTGAGGCGGCTTGGCCGGGGCGGCTCGGAGGGCCGGCGGGTGGAGTGAGCTGGGGCATCTCAGAGGGTTGCAGGCAGCGCGAGCCATGGAAATTCGGGGGTCCGGTTCAACCGGAGCGTCGTGGGGGGGGGGGGGTCCGCTGGGAGGCCGGTGCGCCATAGGGGTGTGGTTCCGGTTTTGCTAGAAGGCAGGTGTGCTGCCGGGGCGCGGGGCTGGTTCGGCCGGGGCACGGAGCCAGGGCATGCGGCCAGTTCGGCTGGGATCCGGAACGCCACTGGGGAAGCACGGGTGGCGGAGGCCACTAGTGGCAACACTCTTTCCATCTTCACCTTCGTCGCATTCATCGCATTCTTAGATTTTGAAGAGTACATCAAAGAAGAATGGTGGAGTGGTCAGGCCAAGTTTGTTTGGCCCGCACCCTCCGTGTTTTGAATGATAGAAAGCTGTTCACATAGAACCAAGCATGAATGTGTATGGAAGATATTTTAGAAAATCATTTCCCACAACCCTCATAAATCTGAATTTCCAAATCCCGAAACAGAATTAGAAGGGGAGAACATGGAATGTGATAATCAATAAACCTCTACCTCGTTTGCTTGATGTTGTTGACTTAAGAAGGTAGTACGGTCATTGATTCTTCGTAGATTAGAAAGTCCCACGTCAGAATAATTCATGAGGGAGAAGTTTTAAGGAGGTCAGAATTCATTTTTATTGGAGCGTTCTTCTTTGGAGATCTTTCTCCCAAGTTCCTCCTCTCCCCAATTCCACTTAAAAGCATTCTTAGCCCAAGATAATATTTTGTGAGTTCTATTATTTTTGTTGGCATAATTTCAAATAGTTTAATTAATTAATTTATGTGTTGGATCAATTAATTAAAGGAAAGGGTTGGCATGATTAATTAAGGTGGGTTGGCACAATTAATATAGGAGGGTTTTAAGAGGCTCTCACTTATATATTGTGGGAGTTGAGACGTTTAGTCCACGGGTGGTCCCTACCACCATAACCTTTCATGGGATGTTAGGTTTGGGTGGTCCCCACCACCATAACACCTCATTGGAGGATAATTTCTAATGGTCCCAACTTCTCAACTTCCCATAGATGTTTAGTATCAGTGGACCCCACCTCATAACACACACATGGGTGTTGCAAATAAAAATAAAAAATTTACAAATTTTTATTTTTATTTTATTCTTACACGAAAAACCCAATAACTATCATTCACCCTTGACCATCTACTGTTAAGATGAAAGTCTCCTTAAGTGAAAACGGGCGCTGCTAGTTTAATGATGCCCTAGAATTTCAATTATGAGCACTGGTTCGAAAGATAGAAAAACCTGCTGGCACGTTTACGGTACGTACCTGAAAAAAATGTTCAGAAACTCATTCCAGGCACTTCGTGCCTCAGAATCACGCACCATAAATTTTTGTAGACTCGTAAAATTCCAAGTTAACTAAAAAAATTACATGAAAATTTCATGTCTTTTCAGTCTCCCCACCTCAGGCTTTACGTCCCCGTAAGACACAACTCAAACTAAGGGAAAATGTGGTGGTACTGAGCATGAATCTAAGCCTTCTACTTCCTTGTGCTCTCCTGGAGGTTCCTGTGTGGCCAGAAAATGTGTACCATACGTATCGAACATCCATGAAGGACTCTCTCTTTTTGATCATCAATATCTAATAGAATCTCTATAACAGTTTCCCCAACTTCGACATCCAACTCTCCATGGTCGATGATGTGAGAAGGGTTGTGCACCAATCTCCACAGTTGGGAAACATGGAAGACGTCATGCACCGAGTGCAACTGAGGTGGAAGAGATAAGAAGTAAGCCATCTCTCCAAATCTACTAAGGACCTGAAAGGGACCAATGAATCATGGATATGACTTACCGCCTCAGCCAAATCTCCGTATACCTCGTCAGGGTGAGACCCGTAGGAAGATGTGGTCTCCATCCCCAAACTCCAGAGGTCTCCATCTTCTGTCGGCATAAAACATCTACCAACTATGTGTAGTCTTCATCCACTCCTGGGTGATCTACACCTTCTCTGTGGTAGCCTGTACCATCTCGAGTCATGCTGACTCCCCTTGGTCTGTCTAGTACAAAGGTCATATACAAGGTCGCCCATGTAATGCCTCAAAAGAAGCCATACCAATGGTGGAGTGATAGCTTTTGTTGTACGAAAATTCCTCCAAAGGAAATGGATCCTACTAGCTGCAACTGAAGTCGAGGAAACAAGCATGAATCATGTCTTCTAGGGTCTGAATTGTCCGCTCTGTCTGGACATTTGTCTAAGGATAGAAGGCAGTGCTCAAACAAAGATGCATCTCAAAAGCCTTCTGCAACCCCTTCCAAAACTGAGAAGTAAAACATGCATCACGATCGGGGAAAATCGTCAAAGGTACTCCATGAATCCGCACAATCTCCTATACATAGAGGCATCCCAATATTTCTACTAAACACAACTTTTTGATCGGTAAGAAGTGGGCTGACAAGGTGATTCGGTCGATGATCACCTAGATAGAGTCATGACCTCTGGATTTATGTGGAAGTCATGTCACAAATTCCATGGATATCCTATCCCACTTCTACTCTGGGACCTTTAAAGGTTGAACCAAGCCTACTGGTACCTGATGCTCTGCCTTCACTTTTGGAAAAGTTAGGCACCATGGGACAAACTCTGACATTGCTTTCTTCATTCCCAGCCACCAGTGCTGTCGTTAAAGATCTTGGTACATCCTCTCCACTCCGGTATGTACCACTATCGGGGATGTGCGTAACTCCATCAACACATCCTCCTGAAGTGACACTGGTACCATGGTACATCCGTTGAAAAGGTTGATGTGCTCCCCACCTTTAGAAAACCCATCAGGTGCATGTCCTATGAATATCTGAGCACGTTGTGTCTCGAAGTTAGTGTCCCCACTCTGCGACTCGCTTACTTTCTATAGAAGTGGGGGAGTGACTGTAAGAGACTAAAAGAAAATTGTGCCATATCTATCCTCAAAGGATATATAAAAAGTAGCTAGCTACCCTGTCCCATCACCAATCAGTTGTATACCAGACCTCCTACTATGTGCATCTGCGAAAATATTCCCTTTACCAGGATTATAGACTATCTCGAAGTCATAGTCCTTGAGGAACTCAAGCCAACGTCATTTTCTTAGGTTTAGATCCTTTTAAGAGAAGATATACCTGACACTCTTCTGATCAGATTACATGGTAAAACTCTTTCCCATTAGATAGTATTGCCACATCTTCAAGGAGAAGACCACTACTGCTAACTCTAGGTCATGGGTAGCACAGATCTTCTCGTGGAGTCTCATATTTCGAGAATCATAAGCGATCGCTGCTATCTCCTGCATCAGGACACATCTGAGTCTGTTCCCCGACACGTTGCAGTAGACTATGTATCCTACACCCTCCTCTGGGAGCCTCAAGATGGGGGAACTAGTCAGCCTCTGCCTCATCTCCTGAAAACTGAGCTGGTATTTCTTCGACCAAATGAAGGGTTTCCCCTATTCATCAAGGATGATATTCGTGCTGCAACTCTAGAGATTTCTCCAAAAAACTGCTATAATATGCAACCAATACAAGTAAACTCTCTACCACCGTCACACTCCTAAGTACCTCCCAACAAAGTACTGCCTAAAACTTCATTGGATCTTCTGCAACTCCATCCTCTGATATGACATGTCCCAGAAAGTGAACCTCTTAGATCCAAAACTGGAACATCGAGAGTTTACCATAAATCTAGTGCTCTCGAAGTGTGTCCAGTACTACCTACAAATGATAGGCATGCTCCTCATTAGTAGATTTGTAGATCATAATGTCTTCGACGAAGACCACTACCAAGTGTCAAGGTATGGTTGAAAGACCTTGTTCATGAGTCCCATGAACATTGCTGGAGCGTTTGTTATAAAGAATGGCAAAACCAGGAACTCGTAGTGGTCATACCGACATCTGAAAGACATATTATGCACATCCTCTTCTCAAAATATGTGCTGGTGGTAGCCTAATCTGAGTTCTATCTTCGAGAACCACTGTGATCCCTTCAACTGATAAAAAAGGTCGTCAATCCTTGGGAGAGGGTTCTTGTTCTTCATGGTCACCTAGTTCATGCATCGATAGTCTACACTGGGCCTGATGAATACCTTCCCCTGCAAGTCCTATAACTGTACCAGAAAATCATGAAGCTCTGTGGGAGCCATCCGATACGCTGGTGTAGATATCAATTTCGTCTTGGGGGTACAAGTCAATGTAAAAGTCCAACTCTCTGCGAGGAGGTTGACCAGGGACATAATCAGGGAAAACATCCTTGTACTGGTCCACCAATATTGGATATCTTGTACTCTACACATAAACTGCTCAGAGGGTAAGGCTAGCCAACTGGTGAGTAATAGGATACACCCTCCTCTGTGTAAGTCCATTCTGCACTGCATAGGCTCCCTTGTCGCTGGTGAAGGTAAACCTGGTCCTATCCGTATGGACACACTACACTTTTTACCCAATATAGTCAATCTGATCATGGACTGTAGATAACTAGCCTAAACCCAAGACGACGTAGTAAGGCCTTGATGCCGCTAGAATGAGATCCCAGCCAAATCTCTCTCTTCCTAGAGTATGCTCACACTACCAGAATCAGTGTGTAATCGTTGATTCCACTCCCGTAGGAGTCTCTAGCCATAAAGATCGAGCCAATGGCTCCGTCGGAATCTCCAACCTCCGAACGAGGGCAGTGGAAATAAAAGAATAAGTACCTCCTGTGTATATATGTACAGTATCTAAGGTGGATAAGACACAGATCGTTCCTTGTATCATTTTCAGAGGTCCATGATCGTAAGCCTCAGCTGTCTGCAGCTGAGCTCTCTCCTATCCACCTACATTATATGGTTGGGGTGGACCTCCATGTGGTGGTGTAGGTAACATATCAAATTGTCACCCACCTCCAGGTGCATGAAAAGCTCCTCTGCCACATCTTCCTACTCCCTGTGTACACCATCAGTTGAACCTCTGTCTCTGCCTAGGCAGTCCTTCGACCGTCTTCTAATCATCCGTATGACGGGTCAGACAGTCACGAGCCATGTGACCCTACCAGCCGCATGCAAAACACTGCCTGCTCCTGGCATGACTAGCTCTGGTTTGGGTTCCCCGCACAACCAATCCTGAGTCATGCGGTCATCCACCTGTAAGTTTGGTCCTCTTGAACCTTTGTGATGTATGTCTGCTGCCATCTGCAGAAGACTCCACTACGTGACAACTAGTAGTGGGTCTCATAGTTGTTGACTGCTCAATAAGTAAACTCTCCCCTATGAGGGGTCTCTCTAATATCCATGCATGTGTCGGGATGCTGAGTGAGATCATCGAAGCTCTAATCTCCCGCCTGAAACCCTTCTCAAAGTTCTAATCCCGGATGAATGGGTCCCTTGCCATATCTATGGAGTAGCATGAGAGGTCAGTGAAACATGCTGAATACTGAGCCACTGCCATGTTTCCCTGCAGCAGATGGAGTATCTTCTATATGCACAATGCACGAAGAGTCAATGGAACAAACTCTACTCGAAACAGGATCTCAAAGTCTACCTAGAAAAGAATCACCTCTTCGTGAACCTGGAGCATCAAGCTCCACCATCATTTTGTTTCTTCTTGTAGAAGGCTGGTGGCATTGATCACCATGAGATCTTCAAGTGTCCCTATGAGTCAGAAGACTCTCACTGTAGCCCCCAGCCAATCCTCAGCCGCTTGTGGGTCTGTCTCTCCCCTTAACCTGGGTGGTCTCTGGCGCTGGGTCTCGTGCAACGTGTTCAAGTAGCGTGCACCGTCTACTACTGGGGCTTGTGTCATAAGTGGTCCAACGGGGAGTAGTAATGTTGGTTCCTCCTCTAGTGCCTCCACTGAAAAATGGCCCTCCACCGAGGCCGCATCGCTCAGTGGGATATCGATACGTACAACTATCATAACTCTATCTGACTTTCGGCATGGAGGCATCATGAAATGTAACAGGTGCACTGCAGTCAAAATTTATACCTGGTGAGCTGACCTGGTGAGATGACTCAATGTGTTCACAAAGAAGACTCTTGAAAACACACATGCAATCAATGTATTCATTCACTAAGTCAGATATCAGAAGTCAACGTCCTGGTGTATGGATACGTCAGCTACTGCACCAATAGTAGATTCTAAAAACTGATAACCACACTCATTACCCTTAATAATATTTCTTCACATAATAGAAAGATCATATTCCTATGTTCTGTGATAGAACCAACTCCTATGATACCAAATTCTCATGACCCGTCCCCCGGGGCCCATGCCATGACTATCCTGAAGCCCGCCATAGGCCAGGGGAGGGCGACTAGCACCTAAGGAGTATTAACTAAAATTAGGAAGGAAATGACTTTATAACATGTAAGCACACGTAACCAAGCACACAATAAGATAGGAACACAAGTACATTGAACTGTAAATAGAGTGATTGAAGTATTTAAAAGTGTCTAGAATACAATCCCAACTGGAATGTACAAGTATAGCTGTTATACAATACAAGTAAAGAAAAAGAAGAGAGAGCTACTGGATCGTCCTATGAGGTTCCTACATAAGGGTAGGTACAGATCGCCTCCTCAGCACTCCACGTCCACCTATCTCTTCTATGTACCGACATTCCATATGTTCCACCTACTGTTACCGTCCATTCCTTATACTCCCAGTCTCAGTTAGATTTTTCCGTAATCTACATCCAACATAACAAGGTGTGGGCATAACCCGTGTTGTGGTGAGTATAATGATACTCATTAGGGACCCCAAGACCCTCTAGGTCTCACAAAATCCAACAAGGATAAAACACAAAGTATGAATTAAATAGATAACCTTATATAGTTATATGCCCATACATATACCTATGTTATCAACTAATCCATCTCAATCATGGGGAAATACAGAGGTTCTGACTCAGCTCACACCAAGATTTAATCAATGGGTAGTCTCAAGTAGCATTCTAAACCTTCGGCTGCTAGAGAACTCGTCCTCTATCGAGTATAGAGGGTCTGCTGCATCACACAGAGGAACATACCACTAACCTTGTACTAATAATATACTCCTCCTGTTGAGTACCTTGGGTCTTCCATGTCACACAGAGAAGCTCCCCACCGTGGGTCTTCTGCGTCAAATAGAGGTGCACCCCCTCATGGCCCAGTATGGTAGTCCTCCTGATGAGTATTGTGGGTCTGCCACGTCACCAAGGTGCTCCGCACTATGGTTGTGCCAAGTCACTAAGGTTCTACCCACTAGGCCAGTCGAGTCACACCGAGTCTAAACGGTCAGCAGTCGTCAGGTATCATCCAACTACTAAGTCCCCGCACAATTTTCACTCGCCTCTAGGAGGATCCGTTCCACAAGCTACAGGTAGATACTAAAACTTCCATTAAATCCCACGAAAAAGTATCTTAAATTTACGCCACATCATAAGGGTCTAAATAAAACTGACGGCACATCAATCAGACGCCCGGTCTGTGAATAATTAGCCTTTTAGTCTTATGGGTCCAGTTGGATTCATGCTCGTTCCAACCTGACCATTCCTCATCTCAAACCAAAACTTTGTGTAATATACTCAAAGGGACCTTCTCGATCCTAGATTCCCAACACCACGAAGGTTCATCAAACAGACATTTGGTGTAAAAAATATGGCCAATATAATGTAAAAGGGGTCGTAGAGGGCACGAGTCCGGTCCGACCTGGCCAGACCAACCCGGCCCGACCCGACTCGGGTCAACTCGTCCTAACCCACTAGGTATGCCCTGACCTGTAGTGTAGCCCGACCCATTGGTTTGGCTCATCATTTTGGGTCCGGCATGACAGGCCGCGAGTGGCCGTGAGGGTGTGAGGCCACGGGTCGGCTCAGCCGGTGTGGCTCGACCAGGGCAGCTCGAAGGTCTGACAGGCGGTGCCAGCCGGGGTGGCTCGGAGAGCCGACAGGGTCGGTTTGGCTAGGAGGCCGGAGCACCACAGGGGGTGTGGTGTTGGTTTGGCTGGGAGGACAGAGTGTCGTGGGGGACAAAGGGTCGATTCCGCCGAGAGGCCGGAGCACCGCGGGGATGATGGGACAGTTCGCCCGGGAGGCCGGAGCACTGCAGGGGGTGCAGGACTGGTTCATCTGGGTTTCCAGAGTGCCGCAAGGGTGCGGGGATGGTTCGGACAGGCCACAGATCCGGGGCGCGTAGCCGGTTCGGCCTGGTGACTGGAATGCCACGGGGGCGGCGCGACTCGTGGAGGCCAGGAGTGGCGGCGCCCTTGCCTTCGTCACCTTCATCACCTTCTTTGCCATACTATTTTCCGAATATTACACCAAAAAATATTAGTGGAGGTTTTGGGCCATGTTTGTTTGGCCCGCACCCTCCACATTTAGAGTTATAGCAAGTGGTTCACAAAGAACGAATCATGAACGTGTATGGAAGATATATTAAAACATCAGTTCCCACAACCCTCATCAGTCTCAATTCCCAAATCCCACAAAATAATTAGAAGGGGAGAACATGGGAAGTGATAATCAGTAAACCCCTACATCATTCGCTTGATTTCGTGGGTGCAAGAAGGTAGTATGGTTGACTATTCACTGTAGATGAGGATGTCCCACATCAGAAGAAGTCCCAATGAAGAAGGTCGAAGGAGGTCAGCATTCATTGTTGGCATAGCGTTCTTCGATTGAGGTCATTCTCCCATGTTCCTTCTCTCCCCGATTCCACAAAAAATAATTCGTAGCCCAATGTAATAGATTATGAGTTCTATTATGTTTTTTGGCATAAATTAAAATAGTTAAATTAATTAATTGATGTGTTGGATCAATTAATTAAAGGGAATGGTTGGAAAGATTAATTAAGGCGGGTTGGCACAATTAATGTAGGAGGATTTGAAGAGGCTCTCCCTCCATTATTATGGGAGTTGAGAGGTTTAGGCCTTGGGTGGTCCCTACCACCATATCCTCTAATAGGAGATTAGGTTCGGGTGGACCACACCACCATAACTTCTCATAGGATGTTAAGGTCTGGTTTCCCCACTTCTCAACTTCCACATAGAGGTTTAGTTCAAGTGGACCCCACCTCCCAACACCAACATGGGTGATGCAAATAAAAATAAAAATGTCACATACTTTGATTTTTATTTTATTTTTACACAAAACACCAAAAAACCAACTATCACCCTCGACCATCTACCTTCGAGGTGAAAGTCTCCTTAATCGAAAACCGAAAATGCGAGTTCAATGGTTTCCTCAGATTTCAATTCTGAGCAGCGGTTCAAAAGTTAAAAAAACCCGCTTTCACGTTTACTGAATGTACCCCCCAAAATGTTCAGAAATTCATTCTGGGAACTCCGGGCATCGGAATCACGTGCCGTTAATTTTCACAAACTTGTAAAATTCCCATTTAATTAAAAAAATTACATGCAAATTCTGGGTCATTAAAAATTAATTCTCTAAATTTCCAATAAAAATAAATCAATTTATTTTATTATAATATATGATAATTAAAACCATGAAAAATTAAGTAATTAATGATAAAACTACATCATTTTCCATAAAAAATAAATGTTCCATCAATTTTCATTAAAAACATACATTATGTTATATTTATACAGTTATACAACATTTCATCATTAGAAACTAAAAAAAATTCAAAAACAACTGTGGAATAATATATCAAAATAATGTCATATTTAATTACACCACACTTAATCTATAATGTATCCCCAAGAAATGAATTTGTGAATTTCATTGAAGGTTAATAAATTTCAAAATTAAAATATTATCAATTATAAAAATGCATTATTTTACAAATATGGGACACCCTATAGGAATTTATAAATGAAATAAGGATAAATTAATTTCTCAAAATAAAATGGAATTGAAAAAATGTATGTTATACTTTTATAAAAAATTAATGAGTTTCATAATTTTGAAATGATTTTAACAAACATTACTTTGCAATAAATTGTTCCTTAAAATTTAGTTTTTCTCTAATTTTGGTAGACACACTATTGGTAACCCCCCCTCCCACTCATGATGGTGAGTTAATGTTTTTGGGTTAATTGTGATTATTGTCAATTCCATTTGAAAATGTTCCAGTCAATTTCCTTCTAAAGACGGTGTTTCTATGGGAGAACTATTTCTCTGTGATTTCCATTTTTTGGTAAAGAAAATAAATACTTGTTTTATTTTAAAGGAAGTATTTTTATGAAAGATATTTACCAGAACACATAGGATCTTCATTGTTTAAACTGCATATCACTTATGTGAAATAGTGAATCATAATCGATGAAATTAACTTAACCACATGGAAGAAATTCCTTTGGAATGAAAAATGGTGCTAATAATTTATAGTCAAATGAAATTAATTAGAGACCTCTAGAAATGGAATTCATATTTTCTAAAGATAAAATTTATCATTGGTTGTTTCAAGGGGAGTTATATATTATTTAAACCATATAGTATGTGAAGATCATAGTGAAAGATATTTCACAAAGGATGTAAAAGTATTTATGATCAGATAGTTTTCTATGTTTCTATTCCTATATATATATATCCCCTAATAACTTAATTATATATTGAACAAAATTTTATATAGAATAACCTCAAGAATAATTCATCTATTTTATACTATTTTTCATGAAGGTGGTGTTTAGTAAAGGATCTCAGTTCACAATGGATGTTCATCTCATGAAGGATTTTAGTATGTGGTTAATTATAGCTCATAATGCATTGGTGTTTTGAACAGAATTATTTTTATATTATGTAATGTGAGTTTTTAGTGACTTATCACTACACAGTGCATATTGTTTTGATAATGGTTTAATTTAGTTCATAGGGGAATGTATAAAATTCAAAATGTCTATCCATAATGAAATCACTATACCGGGTAGTGGATTTACTCTTTTGGGTGAAGACAAGTATTCATGGAACACTCTTGGGATAAAATTTTTTTATTTGAATCAACTCAAAAGAACATCCCACTAAAGGAGCAATGCCGTCACTTTAGTAGAGAGGTTATAGATTTTCCTAATTGTGAATGGTTTAATAATATGAGGGACTGTGACTATACTCTAAAGCATTTAATAACAATGTAATTTAGTGGATTTGGTGTATTGTCAAACTACATTGGTCTTCTCATTTGAAATTTCCTAGTGAGGGTAAACCAAGTGATTTTTTGGTTCCTATTATTTTATTTATTTAAATTTATTCTATGTTGTTAGAAATAGAGAGAATATAGTTCTATTTAAAAAAATATCCAAATGAATATTTTTATTATGATTTGATTCCATGATCCCCCCTCTTATGGTGCTTAAACACAACATGATAAAAATTGGTATCCAGGAATAATGGTTAATATCTTTATTTTACTCTCAATATATGTAATAGAATTTGTTAAACAGAAATATATTCTAATCATAATTTGAAACAACTTTCATCTACAAACAAATCAAATGATAAAATATGTCATATAGTTACATATGTTTATTTCTATATCTACAATTCATGGTATTTGGACTAGTATGGATATTATATAACTATCTAAAGGAAGACTAAGAAAACTGAATACTAATTCAAGAGGAATAAATGCCATTAGTGAAGTTTATCCAATACAATCTAAAAAAATATTATGTCTTGTAAGTGATCAAAAATCATGTGGTAAAAGTTACTAAATATATATAAAGGTCATTAAAATTCCCTAAAATCAAAATTTATGGTTTTTTTAATAAATATGTGGAATTTATAATGAATCCCAATGAGAATGATAAGTTATTATCTGACTAGATTAACTTTTTAATGAAATACATGTGTGGTATTAGAGAAATTATTGATTATATAAAGATTTTTAACTTTATCTTCAGAATAATTCCACCACAGTTATTTTTGAAAGTCTATATATTGGATTATAAATATCAAAAAAAGTTGAAATTAGATATCCTACACAATACTATTGTGAAATATGAGATGATAAATGTTGATAACTAGTCTATGGACGAAGTTATATCTAAATAGGTGTAATTCAAGGCCATGAAGAAAATCACAATTAAAAATAGATAGGAAGAATATTTTTTTGGATGAGGTTATGTCTTTTCTTTCATCAAATCCATACAAGGGAAAATTAACGTGTAAAGGGAATAATACAATTGAATTTTTTTCATTATAGAATTGTTGGATATCTTTTAGTAATGTGTCCCATGAGGTTTCAACAGGATTATGATAATGATGTCGAATATCCCAACAATTATTCACCTTGTTTGAAAGTTATAAAACTACCTAGTAATATTTCATTAGAATTGTTAATATACATTCACAAATAAATGAATATTTTGAACAGTATATGGTATTAGTAATGGAAGACTAAAACCATGGAAAAAATCATATGTTTGAAGTTGTGGGTAATTCTAGATAAGGTAATAAAAAAACATTGAAAAGGGGGAAATCAATGGAAGATTTAACCTCCAGGTCGAAATAGATTTTTTGGAGGGCATTGACAATTTTAGATCCAAAAAAAGAAGACAAAAAAATAATTTTCAGGATTTCAAACACTATATGCATCCATAAGAGGATGAAAAATCTGATCTAAAAGATGAAATTGAAATGATGTAATATGAAAATCGAGAAATGTAAGAAATTTTTTTCTATACAAGATCATGGTACTATAATAGACTAGGTTCATCGATAATTTAACTAAAACAATCAAATAAATAGTAAAATGTATCAAATAGCTTTAGGATTATGTTCTCATCTAATGAATAATGGAAAATTTTCATGGGAAACTCTTAAAACCTTGTATGGTATTAAGAGATAATGTTAGAAGATAGATAAAAAGATGTAAATTAGATTATAGAAGTCTAGAAAAATCACCAATAGAATGTTAGGAAAATAAAATGAAATTTAAAATGAACAATATACTATGGGTATTGATCAAAAACAAAAAAAAGATTGGTGTCAATAAAATTCACCCATTCCAAGGTTGATGATTGATTTGAGTATGAATCTGAATGAGAAGATTTAGTAAACCCTATGGAGAACCACAATTGCACCAATGATAGTTTAGAATGCACATCATATTAGGTGTTATTGTTTTGTAAATATAGGACCTTCACAAAACATCTATTCAATTACTAAGAGGTTATGTTGGTAATAAGATAAAAATAGATATCCAAATAGAGATCAATACTTTATGAATTCTTACTATGGTTAATTTTTTCCATGGATTATTTGGAAGAATTTCCAAAAAAAATCATAAATAATTATGATATAATTTACAAAATTGTCCCAGATTAATCATAATAGTAGCTCATTCAATCATCAAATTAGATCATAATAAAAAAAATTCATCTCAACAAAATTTATTTGGAAAATCATATTCTAAGGATAACCTAGTATATCATAAAACATCATGTATAAATCCAAATATGTGGATCAAAAAAATAATTGAGAAGGAATTTTTTATAGAGATTCCCATAAAAGCATCAAATAACCATGGAATTTCGATCTTTGATAGTGGATTCACCAACAATATGATAGGAAATAAGGACCAGATGATAAGAATCATGTATGAAAAGGAATGTGTTGTCATATTTGGAAATTAAAAATGAATAATGAATATTAGTTCATGAAATTCCAAAATTTCTAGAAAATATATGATACTTTCTAATGTCTTGGTCATTGAAGGACTCATTCATAACCTATTACATGGCAATAAATATTGTGACCTAGGATATTCTATATGATATACCAAAAAGTTGTCTACCATAATGGAAAAAATATAGTGATGTTATTTTCTAGGGAAAGTGTATAATGTTTAATGTCTAACTTGTGAGTGGAGATGAATATATGCTAATTTTTTATAAGGAATAAAAAAAATATTTGTGGAGTAATCATTTATTTATCTGATTTAGTTATCCTTGTAAGATCTAGTGAAATGTCATGTTCCTCAATGTTTTTGTAGGTTATCATGTGATCATTCACATATATGTCATGCATTTCAAGAAGGTAATATCACTCCAAATGAAAATAGAGGTAAAAGGTAATGATCAATAAGAGTTATTAAGATTGTTCATATTTATGTGTGTGGAGTTATATCTAGAAAATTAACTGATGTTAGAAGATATTATCTCCTCTTTGTTGATGATTTTAATATAATGTAATTGGATTCAATATTCACCCACAAGGCATATTTGTTATGATTCCTAACACATTATCATAAGAAAGTTGAAAATATATAGGGTCATGAAATATGAATGAGTTGAACTGATATTGGATAAAATTAACAAAAAACCATGTGGAGGATTATCTTATGAAACATAAGATATGAAATATAGTTTCAACTATAAGAATACCTCTTAAAAATTGAGTGGTTTGAAGAAGAATCTGGATTACCATGAAACATGACTAGAATGATGCACATTGATAATGGCCTTCCAGATATGTCTTGGATGTATTATTTATTCAAATAGGTATAAATTTATTTCAAATCCTTATTTAGTCTGAAGGAATAAAAAAACTCTATACAAGTTATTGTATAGAAAGAATCCAACATTGAAATAATTTTGAGTTTTTAGGAGTAAGTGCTTCATCATCAATAATTATAAACAAAGGAATTTTCTATCCCATTGAGAAGATATGATATTTAGTTGATACTCTTAATAAATAAATGAATATAAAATATTTAATAGGATAACTAGGATCAAGAATTTAATTAAGGGATTTACATATTTAAAAAAAATATTTCGTGTGATGTTGTTTTAGGGCCGATAAATATAAAAATTATCAAGACCAAATGAGTCATAAAAACTAAATGATCAAGGAATGTTAATTTGAATAAAAAAATGACCGTATTTCAAGGGATAATAAAAAATTTATGGAATCAATGTTGATTCATAATTTTCACATGTTTTAAGGATATGGATTATTTAATTACTCTTATCTATGGAGGTGCAATGTAAATTAAAATTTTCCCATATGGATTCATAGTAATTATTTCTAAATTAGGTTCTGAATAACGTGAAAAAATAAATAAATAATGGTTTTAAATTCATGGGGATGGGAATAATTTTTCTTATTTAAATATGCCTCTATATGAATCAATTTAGGAACCAATATCATGGTTTTATTACTTAATTACTATTTTATGATGCTCTGTTTTTAGTGTGGTGGAGTTGATTATAATCCTTATGTGAAAAATGACATTAATCAAAGAATTATAGGGCTGATATATGTCAATGAAATAATATATGATGGATTTAATTAGGAAAAGTGAAAATAATCTTTAAAATTCATGAAATTATAGTTCAAAATGTTAATGATTGGAGATATAACATTTTCCTATTCTTAACCAGTGATGTAAGGAAGGAATTCCACACTAATTATTTAATCTAAATTTTCCAAGGGGTTTTGAAAAGATTTGGATTAGGTAATTCCAAGGGGATAGTGAATCCTGTTTCAAACCAAATGAAATTATCAGTGGATAATGAAGATAATGTGGTGAATTTCATAGAATACATGCAAATAATTGGGACCCATTTGTACATAACAATGACATGACTTGATATTTTCTATTTCCACATTCATTGTCACATGGTATCAAATAAATACCTCATAAATTTATATACTTCTTGTAAAAAGAATACATCAGTATATCAAGGGCATGATAAATTTTAGTTTTCTATATAATAAAAAATATGAATGATATTTATTGGGTTATACATATGTATATTGTTTTGGTTAAGTAGAAGATAGAAAATCAACATCTTGTGGTTCACCCTATCTTGGAAAATAATGTTTTTACAGGATAAACAAATATTTAATTTCTATAAGAATCACCATATAAGAATATATTGCGGATACCCATGCTTGTACATAGTTATTGTTGATAAAAAAGAAGCTTTATAATATGTGAGATTATGTGATATCTTTGATCAAAATTTATTATGATAATTCAACTGCTATATATCATAGGAAACATAATTTCCATCACTCGAGGATATAAGCACATTGAAATAAAATATCACATTATTAAGGAAAAATTGATGAATTTTTTATGATGTTGGATTATGTTCTTACTGAACTACAAGTTGCATACATCATGATGGAGGCCTTACCTAAAGAACTGTTTGACCACCACATATTGTATCTCAGAGTATCATCGCCTTCCCATAATTGAACAATGTCAATATAGGACCCCCTCTCCACACGGTGTGATGTGTTTTACTCTATGTTCTTATATGTGTTCTTTACCATTTTATATACCATAGAGGAATGATCGTCGAGTTCATTTATAAAAGAGGAGAAAATTCATAATCAACATATGAGAGAAGCTTAGGAGAAACATATCGGGGGGCAGCAAAACCTTGGGATATTTAAAATACGAATATTCTAAAGATGATAGTTTAATTATAAAAAATCATGATTGGATTCAATTATGAAAGCTGTTAATTCAATTTTGGATGAAGAATTTTTTCTTCACATGTACCACATGATGTGTTCGTGTTGGGTTCTATTAGTAGTTGGTATCAGAAAAATATTATCATGTGGTATCAAGAATTATTTGGTTCATTGGTAAAAATTGTAAATTACTCTTATTTCTCACATCATGGATGAATCATGTTGGATTAAAGTTTGTTTTCAGTAAATTTTTTATTGATATGTGTTATCTCAATGTGTGAGAAGTGGTTCAAATCAATAGTGTGTGTTTGTGTCTGTGCATGATTGTCAATAGAAGTGAATGAGGAGTTATGAAGTATTTTTAAAGAAAACCCAATTTTGTATATTGGTGGGATGAGATCCAAATTGATGGTGTGATAATGTTAGACCCATGATGATCCTGAAAATGCACCAAGATACTCCCTAGTTTCGTTACATGGGTTATTAGGCTCTTAACTGGGGCACTTAACTAGTCAGAGTATCATGGATTTCTCCCCTATCCAGCTGAGGAATTATTTCGCCTTCTCAGAGACTTAAACGTAGGGATCACTAGAATAATTACTAATGAGGATCATCCCTACTACCACTAAAAAATGGTTTAGTGGTACCATAGATACACCCCCATGGTAATTGTGCTAGTGGGTCCTAGTTCTGAATCTGTGAGAAGGAGAAATAAATACCCAGTTGGCATGAGGAGATATCTATTATAGTCGACCTATTTGAGTGGCCCAATTTAGAGCCTACTAATCCATGTTTAGGGGTTTGGGAGTATCTTGGTACATTGTAAGGAGCTTCATCGGTCTAACAAAAAGGAACCTTTTTAACATACATACACCACAACCAAGTCATAGTCACGCCATTCCCTACACCCGACATTTCTACGGACCTTGCTGAACTATGGTTATTTCCCAAAAGGATTGTATTATCCATAGGCCCTGCTAGGATTTAAAATGACTCCCTAATGATTCAAACACGGGACCTTTGGCTTAACATCCAACATAGAGTGTCATTAGTACTACCACAATACCTTTTTGCTGGGCCCACGATGCTCCTGAAAAAAGACCAAGATACTCCCCACCCGCTAAACTAATGTTACCGAGCACTTAACTGGGCTACTCAATTAGGCTAAGTATTGTGGATATCTCCCCTATCTAGATGGGGATTTATTTAAATTCTTCATAGAGTTGAACCTAGGGATAAGGGGAATTTAACCAACCACGAAGCTTCTATGGTACAACTACACCATATGGCGTAGTGGTTTTAGAGAAGCTTCCTGGTTGGTTAAATGTCAGTCATCCCCAAGTTTGATTCTTCGGGGAGGGGAAATAAATCCCTAGATGGATAGGGGAGATATCCATAATACAAATTCTAGATTAGTGGCCCAGTTAAGAGCCTAGTAATCTTATTTTAGGGGATGGGGAGTATCTTGGTCCATTTTTCGGATCATCATGGGTCCAATAGTAGATGATTTTTATGATGGTTGTGTTTTTTGAAAAAGTGTTTTGAAAATGTTCCAGTTGACTTAATGTTGAATAAGTGTTTTTTAATGCACCACAATTTAAAAAAAAATCAGTTTTATTGATAATGAAGATCATGGTTTATTTGGAGAAAATGGAATGATTCTTACATAGGGAATTCAGTGGACTGAATAGGACGATTTCTAAGTGGAATATAAAGAAATTATAAAGAATCATAATGAAAATTTGATGATGGAAATTTAACAACACAGAAAACTAATTTGAAAACTGAAAAGGAATTATTTTTGGTCTAATGTGGTGAATTAGAGGCCATTATAGGGGGTGTTCATCATTTTTGAATTGACATTGTTTCATATGGAACCACAAGTGGAATTATATGCTATTCCAGCTATATAGTGAGTGAATTTCATGGTCATGGATAATTTGAAAATGACTAAACAATAATTCTAATTATTAGGTTTTAAATGATTCTTTTTAAATATAAAGAAGAAAAAATGATTTCATTAAAGAGGAAAAAAATTATATAGAATTCTCACAAGAGGAATTTACCTATTTCGAAATGTGGATCATAAATGAGGTGGTTTGAGATGTAGATTATTATGAAAATTATGTTCAGTTAACATAAAAGTGTAGTTTTAGGGGCATTATATCTCACAAAGGAGTGGTTTTTCGTAAGGGGCCTTCTATTTGTGATGTAAAGTCAGTTCATGGAGAACTCATTTCTATATAGAGAAAGGTTTCTTGGGAAGTGTTAAAATAATTTCTTAGGGGAACAAAAACATTTCAACATATTACTCTTCATAACGTAATTTCTAATAAATGAGGTTAATTTAATCTACTTGGTGAATGTGGAGATTTTTAGAAAAGTCATACGTGGAACAATTTTTATGTGATTCAGATGAATAAACGAATATAATGAATATGAGGTATATTATCTTTAGTAAGGAGAGACTAGTGATATTCAAAACTATGAATGGTTATAATCCACAAGGGAATGTGGGTCTAATTTAATCCAGGTAAAAATAGTTCACATTATTATATATTGTACATCATCACATTTTCTTTATATTCTCCTTGTATGTATCCATGTGTGGGAGAAACAAGTAAAATTGAATATTAATTTATTTTTTTATTTTTAATTTATTCTGTGATATTTGAAAGAGAAAGAATATAATTTCTTAATGAAGATTCAAGATCCAATGTAACAATTTCATTAATATTTCAATCCCTAATACACCCCTCTTACGGTATCTAACATAGTTGTGGTAACACACACATAACTAACTTATAATAATTCTAAAAATTGAATGGATTTTTATGTGTAAAAATTAACAAGGATGCCTAATTATCTAATAAATAAGTATTTATATCTGATAAAAGAAATCCTAACCAGTTATTAGGATTGAATTTCCAGCTCATTTTAATGAATTTATTATTTTTTTATATCAATTAAAGAAATTTAAATCTAATTAGGACTATAAATACTCTTACATGATCTAAACAAAACAAGTGTTATCAATATCAAATATAAAAAAGGTTATTTTTTGAACCCATATGATACTGGATAATATTTAAAACCCAATATAGAATGATAATCAATATGATCATGAAACAGTCACTACCACAAAAATGCTAAATGATGCATTAAAAAACATAACAATTTGAATGTTTTTACGGATTCATAATGTGTAAAAATTGATTTATATTTTGAAATAAATTACAAACCCCACTCAACAAAGAAACATGAAACTTACCATTCCCCCACAATGTTTAACCCTATGGTGGAAAAAAACACTTGAAATATATTTAATATCAAATAGATTCAGATGTTTAGCATTTCAAAACACAAGATTAAAGATTATAGTGATATTTAAACAAAATGATTCAAAAAAATTACTTTTTGAAAATAGTTTGAAAATTTAAAATGATTCTTATCAATGTAAGGGCACCATGAAACTTTAAAATTGACAAAAAAATCATATTGGATAATATAACAGGAAAACATTGACACTATAAAAAATCATCAAAAAATTATAAAACAATCCAATGTTGTTCAAGGGTACTAAGAAAATTTTCAAAACTTATTCCAAAATATTTTTCAATATATTAGATAATATAAAAGAAAACACAATAGGAATTATAATATAATTAATAATGAAAGTTGTGATAAATATATAAAAATTTAATCCACACTCAACACCCCACATCCAACTTATTCCAAAACATTTTTGAAAGTTGTTTTCATAAATTTTAATATCAAATAATTTATAAAAATGTTTTAAATTACAACGATAACCCCAATTTATATTGATTTTGTATATTTACAATATATAATCACATTTATTGTAATAATTTTTTATTTTTTTTCTTGGTTTCATATAATAATTTTTTTATAAAAAATATAGAAATAAACATGAAAAATAATCATGGATAATAAAAGATAGGATCCCAAAAAAATGGTGTCAGGAATGAAACATCAATCCATTAATGGTTCAATTGAAATGGGAGGATCAAGAAAAAATGAGTTTCCCTAAATATAGTTGGTCTTTATAAAAAAATAAGAAAAATAATTAAATACCGTGGGTTTTCTCCCATGGAGAAATAAGTGTAGCATCATTACAAATAATTTCTTTTTATGTTTATAAAAAATATAATTTTCATAATATTTTTTATCGATTATAAATTCATTTTTTTCATGAAGACATAATTCTATTATCTAAACAATTATAGAGTACCAACCACTAGAAAAGGCTTCTTAAACTCCCCCAAAACTATATAAATGTGGTATTTATCCACCATACATTACTTATTTAGAATCCCAAAATCATGACAAAAAATTGGAGACAAAAACATAGAACATTCACAAATATTTCTAATAAAAAATCACAGTCTACCCCCACACATGAGGTTCACATGTATTTCAAAACATGTGCAATAACTATTTCAAAGTATTAATTTTTTTAAAAATATGCCTAAAACCACCTAAATACAAAAAAATAATAGAAGAATAAAATTGAATGTTATAAACATTTACCTTCCTAATATACCTTTCAATGTGTTTTCATGAACCATTTGATGTGATTTTTTCAAATATAGGCTATACATTATCATGAAAAATATCAAACATGATAGGTGAGAATATTTAAAGAAAATATAACTATAAAAAATTACATTTACTATATTTTTAGTACATTTTAACTAAATAATTTACCCAACTCTAGTGACTTCCAAACACTCACTATCATATGAGAAACCCACTTAAACAATCAAACACAACTCAAAATTGATGATGTAAAATTATAAATCCTTATATTTTTATTATGATGAGCTTTCCTCATAAAAATATCATGTTTATTATTAATTAACCATAGTGAATGTTATCAAAAAATGGATTTCATCAAGAGTATAAATGTCATTTTCCTTAATAACTATCTCCCTAAGCCTTCTCTCAAGTATACCTGGCCATTAATATATTTACGTGTAGTTATATTAAATATAAATAACACTAGCATTTTTATTAAATGGATTATAAATTATTTCAAATTAATAACCATGAGTATTCTTCCTTATTTCAACCTAAAAGTCATATGAAATTACATTAAGGAGTTATAACTATATTCAAGTGTATACATAGAAAATATATTTACCACCACATGATAATTTCTAACATGGAAACCAAATTTCCATTTCAAATATAAATGTCTTCCCCAACTATAGCTAAAAGTGGACTACCCAAAATAGTAGATATCTACATATACCACTTCATATCAATATCCTATATATGATCAGTAAAAATATATTTTCATACATTTAATAATTTGTTATCCACCATTACAATGGGAATATTTATTGACCTATCATCCTGATGTAGAGAAATGGAAGTGGAATTGAGCTCCCCTAAACATACTTAAATAAGGAGTACAGAAAAAAGATTACAATATCCCTTATTTACACAAGAAATTAATCTCCTCAAATTATCATATTCTTCATAAAATAACAGAGCATTAGGGTATTTCAATTTTATAGGTATCTTTTTTAGGGAATTTCTGCATTCCTATATTAAAACTATTTGTTATATTTATTCTAATTCATTTTTTAATAGATAAAATCCTATTGATAAATTTGACATATCAAGTAATATTATTTCATTACTCACCAAAGGAAATGTTCATGATTTATATTTTAAACGTATCATGGAATATTAGGTAATCTGGTGAATATGTTTTCTCAGACTCATTATATGGTGGTAATTATAGAAGAATAGTGATGTAAAAAAGACTGATTTCTCTCATTATACACAATCCCAACCTTCTTCATAACCTCCTTTATAATGTCCCAACCTTAAAACTTACATAATATTGAATTAAATGAATAATTCACATTGAGGATCTTTTCAGGTTTAGAGTATTAGAGAATTAGGACATTACTGTTACTTCTCAATAGACTACAAAGTAGACACTTCTACACAATTTCCATTTTTTTACAAAACATGAACTCTTAAAAAGGGTCATGTCTAGTTCCATGTCTAAGACAAAATAACATATCCTGGATCCTATCCTTGACCATATTCCAAATTATGCCATGTAAAAAACATTTCAAAAACATGGGATGAGCATAAAAAACTTAGTAAGGGATACATAAAGAAATAAAATTGATATTTTTTCAAAACAACAAGTAAACCATGATTAATTTAACATAAGAAATATTGGTCACATTTATGAAGTAGTAAATACTCTTCACTGAATAAAATATCACTACATACCCTTTTTTAACCAAAATATTTCCCATATAAATAACACATAACATATAAAGGTATCTTGTGACATAAACATTATTAAATGGAATAACCATATGGTCTACATCCACACATATCACAAAATGGAAGAGCCATATGGCCGACTTCCATACCCAATGCATTGGAGGTTATAACATAACCACCCGTCCTGGTATTCACAACACCACCCGTCATTTTGTTTATCACGTAATCACCCGTCAATTGACCAAGTACCATTATAAAATCATAATAGATAAAGAAAATATAAGGGAATGAAAAAATTTCCACATTTCAATCCCAATATATCAGTTAATATATTGATATAACAAATCCATTATCTAACCCATTTTTAATTCCAAAATGCATAAAGCAGTATATGGTATTTATTTTCCTTAAAAACATTACAACTTGTTAAGGAAGCCAAAGAACAAATAATACTCATGGCGGTGGAAAGGTCGTTTTCACCTCTTATGTTAAAAAAACATTCCTTTTTTTCATTTAGTAAAACTCTTGGTAGAAAAAGATTCCCTTTGAAAATTCAAGGTTGTTTATATAGCGTATAAAAGAAAGGCATGTATTAAAACAAAGTATGCCTCAATGAAAGGAGATTGAGATGAAGTACCTTACAAAGAATAGTTTTTAAATAAAATAGATCACTTATGTGTATTAACACTAAGCTCACATAATGAAATAATAAATAAATGATAAGATATAAAAATTCATTTCTCACATAATCAAATAACGACATAAATAATAAAGATAAGTTCAACCCAAAGAATGGGAATTGGGTTAAGAAGTTCCCTTACCTCATGTCCGACATGACCCATTCATTATTTAATATCCTTAATAATAAAGTAATATTAATTTATACTTTCTTAAGAACCTTCTTCAATATTATTATTCATTTTATATCACTTACTACCCTTTTATAAACATTATGTAATCATTTATGTTAATAATGTTCATTTTGTCGATATTTGGTACTTGAGTCAAAAATGAACACCTTATATTTACAAGTTGTCCTTGTGGGAAATAGTACATTATATCCAGAATTATCTTCATGATTTATATATCATATATATCAAGAATATATTTGTATTTATAACAGTATGTAACATTTTGGGAATAATAAATGAAATGCACCGTTCATGGAGATGGTAAGTCGTATGTATGCATGAACAAAAATTTCATTTATATATCACACTTTAATGGAATTAAAACATAATTATACATAGATATATTATAATTACATTATAATATCATAAATAATATCATTATCTCTATCCTTTATACATACCACATATGGTATGAACGAGTCATATCACTTTGAGGGGGTGGTAGTCTGCACTTCCTCAAATGAAATTATCATGTTTACCCATAATGGAAACCAAAAAGGTATGATATAAATGTAAATTACAGAAGAATAAAGAAAACATAAAAATAATATATATCATATATAAATAAATTTCCATCATAATGGCCCCCATGAGAGTTTCTAGGAGATAATCGAACAATCATCGTTTCGTGAGGCGTTAGTTTTCCATCCACAAAAACATTATGTTCTTCACCCATTAGATGGAGGTGTGTGTAAGTTTAGTTAGAATACTTCTCATAAAAACATCCTAGTATATTGAATATACTGGTAGTGATACAAAATAAAGTAATAAAACGAGTTTAGGTGGTCGGAGAAGAAAAATAAATGAAAACATGTTAAGAGAAATTGTTACCTTTAATTTGGGTAACATCCTTTGGTTTGAACCAAAAGGTCTTCTTTATGTGCCTTATGACTAAGGTTAGGATTCATGTAGGAGGATAGGGATGTAAAGAGATTAATTGGGTAGAGGTTGGACGATCCAAAAGGCTTGAGAGGTATGAGGAATTGGTTAGAAGTGGTCTCCTTTTATAAGGGTGCTCTATTGGAAAGTGTGATAATATTATTTTATTATATAATGATATTCTATTTCTAAAGGTCTAAAAATCATTAAATTAAAATATAAGATGTCTCATGCTCTAAATAAAATCATCCAATAGGAATTTGATAGGTTTTGGATAATATTTTAATCATTATAATCTTATTTATTTATATTATTTATTAATGAGGTAAACTCTGCATCATTATTGTGTCAGAAATAATTAAATTTATTTAATGTCTAAAAATTATAAAAAAATACAATGATGTAGAAAATATTTTTATCTTTCCAATGAATATTTTTAGTCAAAAATATAATTTATATAACACCATATAAAAATCAATTTACTAAAAGATTTTTGTTTATGTCATTTTTGCCTTTACATTAAATTAATTAATCTAATGTGTAATTATCTTTAATAAATGGCTCCATGGGGTCCCAAAATAGACCCAAATATTCCAATGGTCGTCCATTACTCATTAAATAATGTTATGAAATGTGTTAAGGTAAAATTTGAATTATTATAATATTCTTTTAACCTTGAATTACCCTATTTACCTTTAGCCATGGTAAATAAAAGTCAAAATATACTATCCACCAAAAATTAATTTAATCCTGTTGAACCATATTATACTTATTGATAAAAAATATATATGTCGGATTTTTTAAATTCAATTCACAGAAGCGGTAAAATTTCATTTAAATGAAGAAGACGGTTTTTTTTAACTACTACTAAGTGGTTTCACTATTCACCAAAAATTGATGTTTTTTAGAGAAATACCAAACATTCAGCCTAAGAATTATTTGATATTTTGAATTCAAAAATAATGTATTTTTTCCAAATTCAAAACATATAAGTGGCATTAATTAATTGAAAATTAATTCCCGTTGTTAAAACAAATAGCTTGTATTTAAGAAACAATAACTATCATAAGATTGCCAATTGTTTATGTCCAATTTCAATGTGAAATTAATTCTAATGTCCAAAATTGGATTAAATGGAAAAAATATATTCCAATTAAAATTTAAAACATATTAATAATACAATATAAACATATAAATAAATTATATTAAAAGGCAATTTTGAATTAAAATACAATATTTTCCACAATTCATTAAATAATGAACTTTATCTGAAAAATACCAAAAATTTACCCAAAGTAAAATTTGTTTCCCAAATCTAAATTATAATTTTATTTTGACAAATAGAACATATAAAAAATCACCAAAACTAGATTTAAAGAGGTTTTTCCATTAAAAGGCGGTAAATCATCATTTTAATGTAAATTATGCTTAAAATTAGATTCCTTCATATTTTAAGACTCTAACATTTATTTGATAAAAGTAAATACATTTAACAAACATGTATAATAATATTTTAGTTAGTTTTGTTTATTCCCTCCAATACAACTTCTAGGAGTTAACTACAATTTAAAATTGTAATATTATATTATTAGTGTGCTACGTAAGATTTCAAAGAAACCCATTTTGCATATCTGGTACGCTATTTAACATAGAAACCATTTTAATGTAGAATTAATATTTAGTTAACAAATACTAATAAATATGAAAATCGCTTATTCCTCATTTACATGGGATGTTACATCCTTCCCCCTTTTGGAAATTTCGTCCTTGCAATTTTTATTCCGATATCAAAATATGTGGGGTTATATATCCCTCATAGAATTTTCAAATTCCCACCTTGCCTCTTCAATCATATGGGATTTTTTACAAAACCTTTACCTGGTGAATTACCTTATTTCACAACTCATTCTCTCTACGGTCAAGAATCTGAACTGGTTGTTCTTCATAAGATAGATTCTCTTCCAACTGAACTACCTCTAGGTTCAAAATATGAGATGGTTCTAGCATATACTTTCTCAACATCGAAGCATTAAAAACATTGTGTACATGGGACAAACATGGAGGTAAATACACATTGTACTCCACTAATTAAACATTATCCAGAATTTCATATGGTCAAATGAAACTTAGACTCAACTTTTCCTTCTTACCAAAACTCATCTCACTTTTCCATGGAGAAACTTTGAAAATCAAATGATCACCTACCTCAAAAGAAATATCCTTCCTCTGGTTATCTGTATAAATTTTATGTCTGCTCTAAGTTGTTCCCATGTGCTTCTAAATAAACTGAACTTTCTCAGCCATCTCTTCAACCAATTCTGGTTCCATCAGCTTCCTTTCACCTACTTCCTCCAAAAATGTTGGAGTTTGACAACACTTTCCATATAATGCCTCAAATGGACCTATCTGTATAGTGGAATGAAAACTGTTATTATATGAAAATTCAACCAATGAAAGTTATTGGTCCTAAATTCCCTGGTAATCCATTGAACAAGCACATAGAATATCCTCCAGGGTTTGAATTGTTTTATTTGACTGCCCATCTAATTGCGGATGAAAAGCTGTAAAAAAAATTCATTCAGTACCCAACAACTTATGAAGGCCTTTCCAAAAGTTAAAAGTAAACCTAGGATAACGATCAGATATAATGGAGAGGGGAAATCCATGCAAACTGACTATATCTTTAACATACAACCAAGAGATTTGATCTGGAGACAAATTATCTCGAATAGGAAGGTAATGAGTATATTTAGTCAATTGATCAACAATAACCCAAATTTCATAATTACCTAGAGATGTCTTCATTAATCCCACATTAATGTCAATGGATATATTTTTCCATTTCCACTCTGGAACCGGTAAAGACTGAAGAATCCCTTTCGGTAACTGTCACTCTACTTTAAATTGCTGACAAGTCAAACAATTCACAGTAAAATCAGTAATATTGCTTTTCATTCCATCCCACCAGTAATACTCTTGAAGATTTCTGTACATCTTAGTACTACTAGGATGAAATGATAACGGATAACTATGAGATTCACATAAAAACTCTTTATTCAACTATGAATCACAAGGCACACATAATATCTTTCTAAATATCAAAAACACAATCATAATCAATGTTAAAATCAGCCAACATACCCTTCTAAACCAACTCTATCTTTTTCGGCAACTCACAGTCTTCTTTCTGCACTTGCTTCATTCTGTCTGGTAGAGATGATCTCACTGATAACTGATACAAAATAGAAGAATTTACTGCACCAACAAAATCTATTCCAAAGTTCATCAAATCGAAAACAAAAGGATCTAGTTCCAAATGATTCATGGCTAATGAAAAATTACGTTTTCGACTCAAAGAATTAGCCACTTTATTTGATTTTCTCAAATGGTAATAGATCGTGCGATCATAATCCTTGATTAATTCCATCCATCTCCTCTATCTCATGTTCAATTCTTTCTGAGAGAATATATACTGTAAACTTTTTTGTTCAGTATATATTTCACATTTTACTCCATTCAAATGATGCCTCTATATTTATAATGAGAAAATAACAACAGCTAATTCCAAATCTGGTGCAGGGTAATTTAACTCATGAGGTTTCAACTGACGTGAAGAATAAGAAATTACCTGATCATTCTACATAAGGTCACATCCAAGTCCTTTCAACGAAGCATCATTATAGATAACAAACTCACCATTTCTGGAAGGCATTTCTAAAACTGAAGCATTCACCAACCTTCGTATCAATTCTTGAAAACAATCATCACATTATTTTCTCCAGATGAACATAACACCTTTTCGAGTTAACATAGTCATTGGGTTTGATAAACGTGAAAATTGTTCAAAAAACTTCTAGTAATAACCTGCCTATCCAAGAAAACTATGAATCCTAGTTATATTTTTGGGTCTCGTCCATTCTTCAACAACTATTGTTTTTGTAAGATCAACAGTTATGCCATTTTTTTGAATCAATGTGACCAAAAATGAAATTTTTTGTAACCAAAACTCACATTTTCTAAATTTCCCAAATAGTTTATTTTCTTTTAAGGATTGAACGACAACCCTTAAATGACATTCATGCTCCTCTTTACTTTTAGAATAAACCGATATATCACCAAAAAACAAAACCACCATTTATAACTTGAATCAACTAATCCATCACTGCAGTAAACTGTTCAGTTCTGATTCTGACCATCTCCGGATGTAGATTCGGAAATTCATTTCCCTCTGTATGACTTCCCATCACAACTTCCCTATTTTCTCTACGAAAAACCATTCTCAACACAAAAATATCTTATTCAAAGCAACATGTTAATCTGTAAATGCTATATCATTCCAATATTACCATAAAATAATTTATGGAAATTTATTTATCAATACCCTAACTCCTACAGTTATCTATACCGAACTCTTATACAAACTATAAGGACCTAACCTTAAAACTTACATAATATTTAATTCAATTAATAATTCACATTTAGAATCTTTTCAGTTTTAGAGTTTTAGAGAATTAGTACATAACTATTACATCTCAAAAGATTACAAAGTTGACACTTCTACAAAGTTTCCATTTAAGAAAAACATGAACTCTTAAAAAAAGAATCATGTTTAGTACCATGTCTCAGACAACATGAATTTTTCTTGATCCCATCCTTGACCCTATTCGACATTATGTCCTGTAAAAAACATTTCAAAAACATGGGATGGGCATAAAAATCTCGGTTAGGGATACAAAAAGAAGGAAAACTATTTGTTTTTCAAAACAACAAGTAAAATGTGAATACTTTAACATAAGTAATAATTTTCACCATTATGATGTAGTAAATACTCTTCATGCAATAAAAGATCATTACTTACCCTTTTTAACCAAAATATTACCCATATAACGAACACATAACATATAAAGGTAACTTGGGACATAAACATAATTAAATGGAATAACCATACGGTCGACTTCCACACAAATCACTAAATAGAATAGCCATATTGCCGACATCCATACCCAATGCATTGGGGGTTATAACATAACCACCCGTCCTGGAATTCACGGCACCACCCATCATTTGGTTTATCATGTAACCACCCATCAAATGTTCATGTAACATTATAAAATCATAAGACATAAAGAAAATATAAATGAAAGAAACCATTTCCACATTTAAATCACAATATATCACTTAAATATATTGATGTAACAAATCCATTATTAAAACCTTTTTCAATAAAAAAATACTGAAATGATTATATGGTATTTATTTTCCTTAAAAGACATTACAGCTTGTTAAGGAAGCCAAAGAACAAATAAAACATGCGGCGGCAGAAAGTTCGTTTTGACCACTTACGTTAAAAGAAACATTCCTTTTGTCGTTTACTAAAAATCTTCGTAGAAAAATATTCCCTTTGAAAAGTCAAGGGTTTTTATACAATTTATAAAATAAATTCGTGTATTAAAATAAAATAAGCCTCAATGAAAGGAGATTGAGACGAAGTCCCTTACAATGAAAATTTTGTAAATAAAATATATCAGTTATGTGAATTCACTAAAATCTCACATAAATGAAATATAAATACAGGATAAGATAAAAAAATCATTTCTCACATAATCAAAGAACGACATAAATAATATAGACATGTTCAACCCAAAGAATGGGAATTTGGTTAAGAAGTTCCCTTACTTTGTGTCCGACTAGACCTGTTCGTTCTTTAATATCCTGAATAATAAACTAATGTTAATTTATACTTTCTAAAGAACCCTTTTAAAGTTTATTTTTCCTTTTGTATCACTTATTATCATGTTATAAACATTACATAATCATTTAAGTTAATAATTTTCATTTTGTTGATATTTGGTACTTGAGTCAAAAATGAACACCTTATATTTACGGGTTGTCTATGTGGTCAATATTCCATTATATCCAGAATAATATTCATGATTTAGATATCATATATATCATATATATCCAGTATATATATGTATTTATAACAGTACATAACATTTTGGGAATAAAAAGTGAAATGAATTGTTCGTGGAGACGGTAAGCCGTACGTACGCATGAACACAACTTTAATTTCTATTTAATAATTTAATGGAATTAAAACATATTGATACATAGTTATATTATAATTACAGTATAATATAATATGTAATATCATTAACTCTATCCTTTATACATACAACATATGGTATGAAGGAGTCATATCACTTTGAGGAACGGTAATCCACACTTCCTCAAATGAAATTATCGCGTTTACCCATAATGGAAACCATAATGATATGAAATAAATGGAAATTAGAGAAGAATATAGAAAACATAAAAATAATATATATCATATATAAATACAGTTCCATCATAATGGCCACCATGATAGGAGGTAGGAGATAATCAAACAATCATCATTTCGTATGGCGTTAGTTTTCCATCCACAAAAACATTATGTTCTTCACCCATTAGATAGAGGTGTGGGTATGTTTAGATATAATACATATTATAAAAACATACTATTATATTGAATATACTGTTGTTGTTACAGAATAATGGAATAAAAAGAGTTTAGGGGGTTTGAGAAGTAAAATAAAAGAAAACATGTTAAGAGAAACTGTTACCTTTAATTTGGGTAATGTCATTTTGTTTGAACAAAAAGGACTTCTCGAAGTTCTTTATTCATAAGAAAAGGCTTCTAAGAGAAGGATAGGGATTTAGGGAGCTTAATTGGGAAAAGGTTGGACGAGATAAAAGGATTTAGAGGTGTGAAGAATTGGTTAGAAGTGGTCTCATTTTATAAGGGGGTGGAGGGGCTCTTTAAGAGAGTGCGATAATATTATTTTATTATATAATGATATTAGGTTTCTAAAGGTCCAAAAGTCATTAAAAAAGGAATATAAGATGACTCATGGTAGAAATAAAATCATCTAATAATAATTATACAGGTTTTGGGTAATATTTTAATCATTATAATCTTATTTATTTAAATCATTTATTAATGAGGTAAACTCTGCATCATTATTTGGTCATAAATAATTTAATTTATTTGATGTATGAAAATAAAAATAATACCATGATGTGGGGAATATTTTTATCTTTCCAATTAATATTTATATTCGAAAACATAATTTATATAACACCATAAAAAAATAATTTACTAAAAGAATTTTGTTTATCTCTTTTCTGCCTTTACATTAAATTAATTAATCTAAAGTGTCATTATCTTTCATATTTGGCTCCATGGGGTCCCAAAATATACCCAAAGATGACCATGGTCGGACATTACTCATCCAATATGGTTTGGACAAGTGTTAAGGTAAATTTTGAATTATTATAATATTCTTTTAACCTTGAATTACCCTGTTTACCTTTAACCGTGGTAAATAAAAGTCAAAAGTTACTATTCACAAAAATTATTTTCATCTTATTGAACCAAATTTTACTTATTGATAACAACCATGTGTGTTAGATTTTTGAAATTCAATTCATAGAAGAGGTAAAATTTCATTTAAATTAAAAATTCAGTTTTATTTAACTATTACTAAGTTGTTTCACTATTCATCAACAATTAAAGTTTTTCAGAAAAATACCAAAAATTCAACCTAAGATTTATTTGATATTCCGAATTCAAAAATGATGTCCATTTTATCAAATTAAAAACAAATAATTTTCTTTAATTAATTTAAAATTAATTACCATTGTTAAAACAAATTTTGTGTTTTTAAGAAACATTAACTATCAAAAGATTGACACTTGATTATGTCCATTTTCGAAGTCAAATTAATTCCAATAACTTAAATTGTATTAAATGGTAAAAATATATTCTAATTACACTTTGAAACCAATTAAAAATATAATATAACCATATAAAAAAATTAAAAGGCACTTTTGAATTAAAATTCAATATTTTTCATTATTCATTAAAAAATGAACTTTATCCGAAAAATACCAAAAAATTACCCAAAGTAAAATTTGATGTCCCAAATATAATGAAGAATTTTATTTGACAAAATATAACATAATAAAATGACCAAAACTTTATTTAATGAGGTTTTTCCATTAAAAGGCTGTAAATCCAACTTTTAATGTGAATTATGCTTAAAATTAGATTCATTAATATTTTAAGCCTCTAAATTTTATTGGATAAAAGTAAATAAATTTAAAAAACATGTATAATAATATTGTAGTAAATTTTTTTCATTCTTGCCAATATAATGACTAGGAGTTAACTACAATTTAAAATTATAATATTATATTATCAGTGTGCTACATTAGATTTCAATGAAACCTGTTTTTGCGTATCATGTACGCTATCGAACATAGAAACCCTTTTAAAGTAAAATTAATATTTAATTCCCAAATATTAATAAATATGAAAATCTCTTATTCTTCATTTACCTGGGATGTTACATCCTTCCCCCCTTTTGGAAATTTCAACCTCACAATTTTTATTCACTTATCAAAATAAGTAGGGGTATTTATACCTCATAGCATTTTTAGATTTCCATGTTTCCTCTTGAATCATATGCTTTTTCCACAAAACCTTTACCTGGTGAATTATGTTATTTCGTAACACTTGCTATCTATGGTCAAGAATTTAAACTAGTTGTACTTAATAAGAGAGATTCTCTTCCAACAGAAGTAACTCTGGGCTCAAAACATGAGATGGATCTGGAATATAGTTTCTCAACATCGAAACATGAAAAACAATTATGTACCTAGGACAATCTTGGTGGTAAATACACTATGTATGCCACTGATCCAACTTTCTCCATAATTTCATAAGGTCCAAGGAACCTCGGACTCAACTTTCCCTTCTTACCAAAACGCATCACACTTTTTGATGGAGAAACATTGAGAAAAACACGATCACCTACCTCAAAAGAAAGATCCTTCCTCCAGTTATCTACATAACTTTTCTATCTACTCTGTGTTGTTCTCGTGTGCTTCAAAATCAACTGGACTTGCTCTACCATCTCTTCTACCAATTCGGGTCCCATCAGATTCCTTTCACCTACTTCCTCCCAAAAAGCTAGAGTTAGACAACGCTTTCCATATAATGACTCAAATAGAGCCATCTGTATACTAGAATGAAAACTTTTATTATATGAAAATTCAACCAAAGGAAGATGTTGGTCCCAACTTCCCTTGTAATCTAGTGAAAAATAACGTAGCATATCCTCCAAGGTCTGAATTTTTCGTTCTGAATTCCCATCTGATTGGGGATGAAAAGTTATACTAAAATTTAATTCAGTACCCAATGACTTCTGGAGGCCTTTCCAAAAGATAAAAATAAACCTGGTATCATGAGCAGATACAATGGAGAGGGGAACTCCATGAAACATGACTATCTCTATATCATTAAACCAACAAAAATGACCTACAGAAAAAGTATCTCGAATAGGAAGGAAATGAGTATATTTAGTCAATTGATCAACATTATCCCAAATTGCCTTATTACCTAGAGATGTCATCGTTAATCCAACAACAAATTCCATGGATATATTTTCCCATTTCCACTCTGACACCGGTAATGACTAAAGATTCCCTTTCGGTAACTGCCGCTCTACTTTAACCTGCTGACAAGTCAAACACTTCAGAATAAAATCAAGAGTATCTCTTTTCATTCCATCCCACCAGTAATACTTTTGAAGATAATTGTACATCTTAGTACTCTCAGGATGAACTTAAAATGGAGAAATATGAGATTCACTTAACAACTAATACTTCAACTGTGAATAACAAGGCACACATAATATATTTTCAAATCTCAAAACACAATCATTATCAACGTTTAAATCCAGAAACATACCCTCCTCAATGAAATCTACCTTTTTATGTAACTCATTTTCTTCTTTCTAGGATTGCTTTATTCTGTTTGATAGAGATGATCTCATTGACACCAGAAACAAAACATAAGAATTTCCCGGACCAACAAATTCTATGCCAATGTTCATCAAATAAAAAAACAAAAGGATCTTGTTCCAAATGAAACAAGGTTAATGGAACATTACATTTTCGACTCAAATCATCAGCCAATTTATTTTCTTTTCCCAGATGGTAATGGATCGTGAAATCATAATCCTTGATTAATTCCAGCCATCTCCTCTGTCTCATGTTCAATTATTTCTGAGTTAATATATAATTTAAACTTTTGTGGTCAGTATATATTTCACATTTTACTCCATGCAATTGATGCCTCCAAATTTTTAAAGCATAAACAAAAATAGCTAATTCCAAATCTTGTGTAGGGTAATTTAACTCATTAGGTTTCAACTGACGTGAAGTATAAGAAATTACTTGATCATTCTGTATAAGGACACATCCAAGTCCTTTCAACGAAGCATCACTGTAGATAAAAAACTCACCATTTCTGGAAGGCAGTGCTAAAACTAGAGGATTCACAATCTTCTTTTCAATTCCTGAAAACAATCATCACATTCTTTTGTCAAATGAACATAACACCTTTTTTAGTTAACTTAGTCATTGGACTAGATAACGGTGAGAAACTTTCAACAAACCTCTAGTAATAACCTACCAAACCAAGAAAGATATGAATCTAGGTTATATTTTTGGGTCTTGGACATTCTTTAACAACTATTGTTTTTGTAGGATCAATAGCTATGCCATTTTTTTCAAATAATGTGACCCAGGAAAGAAATTTGTTGTAACCAAAACAGACATTTATTGAATTTCACAAATAGTTTCATTTCTTTTAAGGTTTCCAAGACAACCCTTAGATGAATTTAATGCTCCTATTTACTTTTATAATAAACCAAAATATCACTAATAAACAAAACCACCATTTATCACCTGAATCAACTGAGCCATCACTGTAGTGAACTGTTCAGTTCTTATTCTGACCATCTATGGATGCTGATTTGGAAGGTCATTTCCCTCTGTATGACTTCTAATCACAACGTCCCTGTTTTCTCTATGAAAAACCATTCTCAATATAGAGATATCTTTGGCCAATAAACATGGTAATCTGTAAATGATATATCATTCCAATGCTACCATAAATTAATTTATGGATATTTATTTAACAATACCTTAACTCCTAAAGTTATCTAAACTGACCTCTGATACCAACTATAAGGACTCGTCCATAAACCTTACATAATATTGAATTAAATGAATTATTCACATTGAGTATCTTTTCAGGTTTAGATTTTTAGATAATTAGGACATAACTATTAAATCTAAAAATATTAAAAAGTGGACACTTTTACATAATTTCCATTTTTTACAAAACATGAACTCATAAAATAAAGAGTCATGTCTAGTTCCATGTCTAAGACAACAAGACTTTTCCTTGATCCCATCCTTGACCCTATTCCATATTATGTCATGTGAAAAACATTTAGAAAGCTTGGGATAGGCATAAAAAAGCTGAGTAAGGGATACAAAAAGAAGGAAAACTATTAGTTTGTCAAAAAAAATGTAAACCATGAATACTTTAACATATGTAATACTTTTCACCTTTATGAAATAGTAAATACTCTTCACTGAATAAAATATCACTACATAACCTTTTTTAACCAAAAGATTACCCATATAAAGAACACATAACATATAAAGGTAACTTGGGACATAAACATACTTAAATAGAATAAACATATGGTCGACTTCCACACATATCTATAAACATAATAGATATATAGTTGACTTCCACACCCAATGCATTGGGGGTTATAACATAACCACCTATCTTGGTATTCACAGCACCACCCGTTATTTGTTTTATCACGTAACCACCCTTCATGTGTCCATATACCATTATAAAATCATAAAATATAAAAAAAATATATGAAAGAAAGTATTTTCACATTTCAATCACAGTATATCACTTAACTATATTCACTTAACAAATCCATTATCAAAACCATTTCCAATACCAAAATACATAAAATAGTATGCGGTATTTATTTTCCTCAAAAAATATTATGACTTGTTAAGGAAGCCAAAGAATAAATAATACTCACGACAGCGGAAAGGTCGTTATCACAACTTAAGTTAAAAGAAACATTCCTTTTTTTCATTTAGTAAAACACTTCATAGAAAAAATTTCCTTTAAAAAGTCAAGGATTTTTATACAGCATATAAAATAAAGTCGTGTATTAAAAAAAATATTTCCCAATGAAAGGATATTGAGACGAAGTCCTTTACAAAGAACATTTTGTAAATAAAATAGATCACTTATGTGTATTCACTAGAAGCTCACATAAAGAAAGTATAAATACATGATAAGATATAAAAATTCATTTCTCACATAATCAACTAAAAACATAAATAATAAAGATAAGTTTAACCCAATGAATGGGAATTGGATTAAGAAGTTCCCTTACCTCGTGCCCGTCTTGACCCGTTCATTCTTTAATATCCGGAATAATAAACAAATGTTAATTTATAATTTCTTAAGAACCTTTTTCATGTTTATTATTCCTTTTATATCACTTATTACTGTGTTATAAACATTACATAATCATTTCTGTTAATAACGTTCATTTAGTCGATATTTGGTACTTGAGTCAAAAAATGAACACCTTATATTTTCAAGTTGTCCATGTGGTCAATAGTCCATTATATCCAAAATTATATTCATGATTTAGATACCATATATATCATATATATACAGTATATATATGTATTTATAACAATACGTAACATTTTGGGAATAATAAATGAAATGAACCATTCATGGAGACGGTAAGTCGTACGTACGCATGAACGCAACTTTTATTTATATTTCATAGTTTAATGGAATTAAAACATAATGATACACAGTTATATTATAATTACAGTATAATATCATACATAATATCATTAACTATATCCTTTATATGTACCAGATATGGTATGAACGATTCATATCACTTTGAGGGGCGGTAGTCCGCTTTTCCTCAAATGAAATTATCATGTTTACCCATAATGGAAACATAAATATATACTATAAATGGAAATTACAGAAGAATTAAGAAAACATAAAAATAATATATATCACATATAGATACAGTTCCATCATAATGGCCACCATGACAGGCGGTAGGAGATAATCGAACAATTGTCGTTTCGTGAGGCGTTAGTTTTCCATCCACAGAAACATTATGTTCTTCACCCATTATATGGAGGTGTGTGTAAGTGTAGTTCGAATACATCTCATAAAAAAATCATATTATATTTAGGATACTGGTGTTGTTATAAAAGAATTGAATAAGAATATTTTAGGGGGTTGGAGATGTAAATAAAATAAAACATTTTAAGAGAAACTGTTACCTTTAATTTGGGTAACTTCCTTTGGTTTGAACCAAAAGGACTTATTTAAGTGCTTTATTCCTAAGGTAAGGATTCTAGGAGGAGGAGAGGGATGTAGGGAGCTTTATTGGTATGATTTTGGATGATCCAAAAGTCTTAATAGGTGTGAGGAATTTTTTAGAAGTGGTATCCTTTTATAAGTGGGAGGAGGGGCTCTTTAAGAAAGTGTGATAATATTATTTTATTATTTAACGATATTAATGTTCCAAAAGTCCAAAAATAATTAACTTCGATGATAATATTACTAATGGTCGAAATAAAATCATCCAATATAAATTCGATAGTTTTGGATAATATTTTAATCATTATAATCTTATTTATTTAAATCATTTATTAAAGAGGTAATGTATTCATCATTATTGTGTCATAAATAATTTCATTTATTTGATGTCTAAATTTTTTAAAGAAAATACCATGATGTAGGAAATTTTTTTATATTTCCAATGAATATTTATAATCGAAAATATATTTTTAATAACTCCATATAAAAATTATTTTACTAAAATCTATTTGTTTATGTCATTTTTGCAGTTACATTAAATTAATTAATCTAATGTCTCATTATCATTCATAAGTGGATCCATGGGGTCCCAAAATAGACCGCAAGATGCCCATGGTCTGATATTCCTCTTATAATAAGGTTATAAAAAGTGTTAAGGTAAATTTTGAATTATTATAATATTCTTTAAATGTTGAATTACCCTATTTACCATTAACCGCAGTAAATAAAAGTCAAAAGTTACTATTCACCGAAAATTATTTTCATCTTATTGAACCGAATTTTACTTCTTGATAACAACTATGTATGTTGGATTTTTGAAATTAAATTTACAGAAGTAGTAAAATTTCATTTAAATGAAAAATTTAGTTTTTTTTAACTAATTCTAAGTGCTTTCACTATTCATCAAAAATTAATGTTTTTCAGAAAAATACCAAAAATTCTGCCTAAGAATTATTTGATATTTTGAATTCAAAAATTATGTCTATTTTGAAAAATTCAAAACATATAAGTGGCATTAATTTATTTATAATTAATTCCCATTGTTAAAACAAATAGCGTGTTTTTAAGAAACCATTACTATCAAAATATTGACACTTGTTTATGTCCAATTTCAGAGTAAAATTAATTGAAATGACCAACATTAGATTAAATGGTAAATATATATTCTAATTACACTTTAAAACCAATTAACAAGATAATATAACCCCATAAATAAATTATATTAAAAGTCACTTTTGAATTAAAATAAAATATTTTCACTATTCAATAAAAAATAAACTTTACCTGAAAAATACCAAAAAATTACCCAAAATAAAAATTGATGTCCCAAATCTAAATAAGAATTTTATTTGGTCAAATAAAACATATAAAAATAACCAAAACTATATTTAAAGTGAGTTCACCATTAAAAGGCGGTAAATAGACCTTTTAATCTAAATTATGCTTAAAATTAGATTCAATCGTAATTTAAGCCCGTAACTTTTATTCGATAATAGTAAATAAATTAAACAAACATGTATAATAATATTATAGTTAGTTATGTTAATTATCTCCAATAAAATGGCTATGAGGTAACTACCATTTAACATTATTATATTATATAATTAGTGTGCAATGTAAGATTTCAAAGAAACCCATTGTTGCGTATCAGGTACGCTATCGAGCATACCAACCCTTTTAAAGTAAAATTAATATTTAATTCACAAATATTAAAAAAATTGAAAATATCTAATTCTCCATTTACCTGTGATGTTACATCCTTGATTAATTGACACATAATTTTTATTTTTATTTCTCATTATATGGGAATATTCTTGCTTTAACTCAAACGATACCTTTCTATGTAGTTTTCTAGTTTTAGGATTTTCAAGATTTTTATTCTGAGAATCACATATGTATTCTAAATCATCTCCCTTGGGTACACCCAAAATTTCCCTAATGATTTTAGACCACATTTTTTGGTAATAACTATTACATTATCTCTTTTATTATTTTATATTATATTATGAAGTCTTACATTATCACTGTTTCATAAATCACATTCCATATATAACATATGAGCCTAAAATATTTGAATACTTGTTTTTTAGAATCCACGATAGTTATTATCTATCAAAAAACATCCTCTAGATAAATTCCATAATTAAATGTCAAAACCATGATTTTAAACTTATTTCCCAGTGGGGTTGTGTATCAAGGTCCAACAACAAGTTTTAGAATACCCTCCTCTATTTAACGCAATTTGGGGTGATCCATATAACTAAATATGTAGATTCTTGAAAATTAATTATTATTTCCCTAATTTATATCTCCTAAATCAAAAAATGGGCACTCTCATGCCCTTTAAAGTGAGGATGATTTTTAGGGAAAGAAACACAATTATTCCCATTATTTCCAAAAATAATACACTGATTCTTAAGAAAATTTCCTTTAAAATTTAAATGAATTCCAGTAACCTAAGAATGAGACTCTCCCCCTAAGGATATTTGTTTTCATATAAAAACAATGATGATAATTTTGGGAATATTTATAAAAAATTTCTTAATCACCCACTCTATAAAATTAGAGAAATACTCACTTAAGGAATTATCAAAAATATTTAGTTGTAAGGTATATGAACATTAATTGGTGTGGATAAAGATTATGTTTGCTATAATTCATAAAATGGTATCAAATTCAATCCCATTTTTCAAGTAATAACTCTCTCTTATGTAGGATAAGTCAATTTATATTATTCCTTACCTTAGTAAAATTATTATATGGGAAATATTTAGTCTATGTAGTATCAAATAATTAGCCCATATTTTCTAATCATCCTTAATTAATGTTACGGAACAATCATCAAGGTTTAACATTGAAACATAATGGGAGAACTATGAACCTTATATCTTTTTTCACTCAATCCCTAAAGAGGTAACCAGTGAACCAAACTATAAAAGTATCTAATAATCTGAAGGGAATCATCACTAGGCTGACCACTAAATGAGTGTAAAAAATAGAGAATTTATTGTTTCATCTCATATATAATAGAACTATAACATAAAAATATAGATTACTGGAATACTGGATCTATGTGAATTCAAAAATACTAAATCTCATGCCTTTCAAAATTGCGATTCATAATTTCTTGTGGTATGTGATTTTCATTTATAATCATAGCTATATGAATTTACAGACATGTAATATATTTTTTATTTTTCTTTCTAATGGAATAAAATCGTTTTTCAAATTTTTGTAATAATTTTTTAGGCTCTTATTTAGAATATTACAAATTTTTAATGAAATAATTATCCAAATAGTTCAAAATTAGAACACAGCATTGAGAAAATGAAATTTTCAAAAGTTTTTTTAAATAATGATTTAATGATTTAAATTTTAAAATATTCATATGTTGGGTGAGAATTCCTTAACAAAATACAAAAATATAATTTTTTTTATTGGTCCTCAAAAAATAATTTATGCATAAACATATTTTAAAACAGATAGTGGTTGTAGGGTTAAACCCAAGAGGAGGTAAATTGTGTGAAACTTCATAAAATGAAAAGAAAATAAAATTGAAAAATATAATATATATATAATAAATAGAAATAGATGATGATGAATTATTAATTGTGACTGCTGATGTGATAATGAGAGTTAAAGTGAATGAATTAGAAAGAAGTGTATAAGAAATTATTCTGAACAAGGAACAAGATTAGTATAATTTTTTTGAATGAATTGAAAGAATATCATCTTGAGTCCCAATTAACATAATGGTTAAAATACTATGAAAAAAGGAATTAAAACACCTAAAAATTGTTGATTATCATCCAAGATTGGGTGAACTCTCATTGGGATGAAATTTCTATCATAACTCGGAATAGGGATAGTTCCTAATTGGAATGGTATAACCTCATCGTTTTCCATTTAAGGTACTTAGATTGAGGATATATGGTCCAAGGATACCAAACCCTTCACTATTTAGTTCATGTGGTTGTGTAGGAAAATTCTAATAAATAATAAAAAATTACAACAATATGAAAATACCACTATGAAATATCAAAAATTGTTTTTAAATGAATCTTATTTATCTCAAAATATGACCCCTCAATGTTTTTTCAAGTATAATTGTACCTAATCCAAAAACAATTATACAATAAAAACATATCATACATAATAACAAATGATGAAATAGAGATAATGTGTTATATATGAATCTCTATCGAAATGTCCTATTTATCCAACTCTAAATCCCATTTCATGACTGAATCGGCTGATTCCCATCACTAATACATATTATCCTCACAATAAAAATTATTATAATTATTGATTGTCTACATTTACCACTAATTCTTGTTATTATAAAACATAGTCATGCACTATTTATATAATGGGCTTATGGAAAATATAATTTCCCCCTATCACTAATATCCACATGTTATGGATCACAATAGATTATCTTCCCACTTGATCACATGAGTTGGATAACCCTTTAACTAAGTGTAATCCTCCTTGGAATATCATAAACACATGATATTGATCATGCCTTTAAACATATCATACAATATTTGAGTTCTTCCATATTGTTTGTACTTGATGTTCCTTTTTGTAGAAAATATATATTAGAATATATGGATCCTTGATTTAATATCAATACTTAATTACCCTTACACTATATTAGTATCATGTTACCCTTCCGTAGAATAGATTCAGTGAGGTACCCTTACATGATCATTGAAAATACCATGAAACTATTCTTAAATGTGGACCTACATTTCTGTAGACATTTAAATGTATTTATTTAAACATATGTATGTTTATTAGTTTTATTTTATACATATTTTCAGGTAAGATCCATTACACAAGTGTGATGACCTTGATGTGGGAACATGAGTTACCCCGATACAATCCTATGTCCAATGTGTGCCACTACCATTACATAGTGGCTGATTTTTTCTAACACCTTCATATAGATATTGAAAAAAAATGGATTCAAATATATATATATATTCCATTCTACCTTTATCTAGGATTCACATAACTTTTTTCCTTTACACACTATCAAAAACAGAAAGAAGCAAACATTTGTGAAAATAATAAATGGAAGAATGAAAACAAAAATAAAATTTGTATTAAACCAATAAAATTATAGTATTACAAATAATAACTAAAAAATAATCCAAAAAAATAATATTCAATATATGAAATTATATTATTTTAAAACAAATTTTATGAAAAAAGAAAATTAATCCTTTTTAAAAACATATTACATTGAATTTTATATAAAAATCATTCAAATTATTTTCCACCAAAATATACTAAAATTATAACCATGAAAAATTAATCATTAGAATATAATAAATAATTTTAATTCAAAAATAGAATGAATAAAAATATTCATTGAAAAACAAACAAAATTTTATAATTCTCTTGTTACGGAATATTTCCGCATTAAAAACAAAATAATATCCCATTATGTTGGTGGAAAAATCTACTAAAATCGTGCCACGATATCCATAAAGACTTATGATTGGGATGATTTAAAATTAAATACAATACATGGGTCTACATTTAATTGAACCCATAAACCCTCAAAATATTACTTCTATCAGAGAAATTTTATGATACTATATTTTATAGAAACATAAACATTTCAAGATTATCTATCATTTTAAATATAATCTCAATATACAAATCCCATGGCTATAATCGAATAACATTGTTGAGTAAGTATAAATATCGCATACATACACATTAATCAATAAATCCATATTAAATTATCAAATCTATTCATTTCTCCAACACAATGGGATATGAAAATCATTCCATTGAAAATGGGGATCCTGATTGGGGTGACAAAGTTTTTCACTATTAATGGTTGAGAGATTCCAAAATCTGGTTAACAATATAACTTATAATTTGGTACACACAGAAACAATGTATGAAAACCTTATAATGAATAAGTACAATTACATGAATTCACCTTCAATCTAGGAAGTATAAAGGGATGCAACCCCATTGTATGCCCTCTAATAATGCTACTACCTTAATCCCAATATTGGGTTTTTGAAGTGTAGTGTTAGGTCCACTATATTAGATTCCCTGAAAGGGGGTTGAATCAGGGCATGAAAGATTAAAACCACTGACCATTTTGATTTTGATTCATTATTAGAAAATACTCTCTTCTCTCCTATTCCTGTAACAGAGTATGAAAAAATCGTAAATCATGAAAAGGTCAAAAAAAATTACTTGGTTCACCCTCATTGGGCTCCAGCCATGGGGCATACACCAGAAATGTACCAACGTACCAAATCCAATAAATGGATACTTCTATTTACAAGTTCTAATTGGATACACTCTCCCTTATATTTTACAACCATTCACAAATTGAGAACTCATTGCTACCTCTACTAATGTGACCTCACTTCTTCTTCAGAAGATTAACTCACAGTTTATTGACATGTAGGTCTCTTTATTTGAATGAATACCTGCATCCTAAAATATATGGAGATTATCTATTTAAGTTCTACTTTCATCCAAAGATGAATACATCATTACCATAGAATTAAACTGGGAAACCTCATATTTTATGCCAAAACCTTATAGTGCCTTGCGCACAATTTCCTTACATTTCACACAATATCTCTTCTTTTTTATGAAATCCTAAATCCAATATTTGTGGAACCCCAACAATTTCACGCAACCTCTATTTTCCTCGAAACCTTAACTTTTACATGAAACATAATTTTTATGTGCAACACCAAATTTCCCGCGCAACTCCATGTACGTATTTTTTATGTGCACCAGGGCTCAGATAATCTTTAAGTCTTGAGCTGCAACGAATCAGGGGGAACTTTTATTTTTAGGTGTCGTAGAACAATGTGTGCAAAAACCTCTATGTAAGGAAAAAATATCATTCTATATTAAATCCTTTTCACACATGAACCATTTTTCGCGAACATATGCAAATTTTTCACGTACCTCATGCATTTCCATTTTTCAGTTCTCCGATTCTGAAACACCTTATTCACATAAATTCCAACATTTTTCACTATTGTGTGTAAATGGAATTTCACACACATTCCATGTTCTTCACACAAAAATCTGATATTTCATACACATTCCTTTTCCCAAAAAATACTTCTCCAATTTCAGATTCTAAGCCCAAATGTTTCTCAAACACTGGAAAACGGGGCCATCTTGTATCTGCTCTTCTTATACCACCTCCATATCATCCATTCCTTTTTAGAGCTTCTTTGTTCAATCATGGATTGTCAAAAAAATATCTTTAAGATGAAAACTCACCATGTAAACCACCTTTGACAACAAATTTATCATTTTGGTCTTCTTTTTCAATAGACACAACATGGAGGCCTTCTTTGTCAACAAACACAGTCACCTCAAAAATTCTTCAATGAAATCTTGAGGGATTTTTTCCCAAAAATCTCCCCCTTTGGGTTTTTTGAAAACACATTCATAATTCAATACATCATTAAATCTTCTTTCATCTTCCATCACTATTAAACTCTTTTGATTTAGATAGAAATCAAATATTTACTCAACACATACTCTAAGCCCACATGAGCATTGCTCGACGTCAGAAACAAGAGTTGTATGAAATATTCATCAAAGAAAAACTTTATTATTGACAAAAATTTTTGAAAAAAAACATATACCAATGAACTGATTTCATCACAAACCTCAACTGTCATGATATATCTTCATTGATCAATCAAATCAAGAATCTACAAATTTAATACACTCCCTGTCTGATTACATCTTCAAATCCTCTTTATCTGCAACACCTGTTGAATACTATTTTATATGTTTTCCAAGATATGTATTTGCTGAACACTTCAAGCATCATCATGTTTCTCCCCCTACCAGCTTCAACTATTCATCATCTTTCAACTACCATTATCTCGTTGCTCCACCTGTTAGCTTCTCCCTGTATCTTTCATGATTTCTCAAATAGCCACACTCTCTACCCCTTGAACAATCATTGTCCCCCCTTTAAACTAACCCAATGGTCACTCCTTTGTAGTCTATAATAGGCTAAAAACAAATTTTAATACATTAGAAAAAACATCTTACCTCGTGGAGAGGGGGTCCCACATCCACACATTTTTCAATTGTGGGGAGAGAACTAAACTCCAAGATCTAGCTGAGGCCTCTCAAAAGCTTCCTTGGCTATGGTCTTTGTTGAAATTTCTATAACCTATAGTTTTGTAGGCACATAATCTATCTTCTCAATTCCCTGGTCACCCTTATCCTTGATAAAATGATAATTTATCTCAATTTTCTTTGTCCTTGAGTGATGGATAGGATCATTTATGAGATTTATAGCACTTGATTTATCACACTAGATTTCGATCAGAGACATAAATTCAACGCCCATATCTTTAATCTATTTCTTCATCCACAAAAACTATGTACACATTTACATGGACACAATATATTTTGATCCAATAGTGCTCAAAGAAATGAAATATTGTTTCTTTAACAACCAAGAAATACCCTATCCACCAAGATAAAAAAGAACCTCCAGAAGTTGATTTCATGTCGTCTGTTGAACCGTCCAAATATGCATCTGTATATCTCAAAAGTTCTGGTTGATATATTCCACTACACATTAAGCTGAAATCAATCGTTCCCATAATATAGAGAAGTATTGTTTTCACTAAAATCATTTGGATTTACATGGAACTAAAATTATATCTTGTTACTCAACATGTGGGGAATACAATGTCAGGCCCCATTGCAGTCAAGGATAGTAATGTTCCAAATACTTTTATGTATTTTGTGATAATAACCACCTTCCCTTCATCATCTATTGATATGTTCATCTGGGTAGTATCCATAGTCTTCATACCCTTGGAATTTTCCCTTCCAAATATTCTCACAACCTCTTTGGAATATTGGGATTGAGAAATGAATGTTCCATTCATTCCTTGTGTCACCTTCAATCCAAAGAACTATGTCAAATCTCCAATCATTGACATTTAGAACACACTTTTAATATATTTCAAAAAAATTATACACTAAGCTTCATTTGATATCCCAAATATTATGTCATCGAAATAAACTAGTACCATCGTCTATTGATTACTGTCATTATTTAAATAGATATTGTAATAAACTCCACCACACTAAAATCCACAATTCTTCAAATACAGATGAGGCCTCGAGTACCACACTCTTAGTGCTTGTTTCGTCCCATATAATGATTTCTTCAATTGAAAAACATTGTTCTCATCTTCATGAATGAGAAAACCATCTGGATACTCAATATAAAATATTTCCTTTGGAACCCTGTTTGAAAATGAAATTTTGAAATCCATCTAGAAAACATTGAACTTATATTGCACTACAACAGCTAGGAATAATCTGATTTTCTCCATCTCTAAAATCGGGGAAAATTCCCCATCAACATCTATACCTTTTATCTGGGAGTATCATTTTCATAGTAGTCGTGATTTGTTTCAAATGACTATCACATCTTCATTCATCTTGTTATGAAAAAACATTTTAGTCTTGATTACATTCTTATATGTAGGCCTCATAACAACCTCCCAAGTCTGAATATTCTCAATCTAGTCTAGAACTTTATTCCTCACCTAAACCCTGTTATTATCTATATATTCATCAACAAAACATTTAGGTTCATCATGGGATAATAGAGATGTCTACTATAGTGATTTAATTCTTCGTGTTTGAGATGGCGTTGTCTGGTCATCAATGATATTTTACCTTTCAATTTCAACTTGACTCATTGGCTTCATTGCATATACATACTTGACTTATTCTTGTTCATCATCAATATCTTCTCCAAAGAGAGTATCTACTAATTATGTACCCCCTGTGATACATTCCTCTTCATCACTTTCATTAAGATATTATTCACTATGCTATTGATTATTCTATTTATTTTCCAAAATAGTGACTTTATTTCTCTCAAATACTTTTCCAACACTTTTTAATGTTTTTATATGCATTTCCATTGATTGAGTACCGATGAAATATCCCCTGATCACCTCATGAACCAAATTTCTGTTGTTTTTCATTGATGAAAATTAAGAACATACATAAAAAGATTCAAAAGTACATAAATTTTGGATTCTTTCCATACTACATCTCATTCAAATCCTTTCCCTCCATTGGACACAGTAGAACTCTATTAGAAATGTAGACCGATATCAAAACTGATTCCTTCCAAAATATCCCTTGTAGTTCTTTTTCAATGAGAATTGTTATATCCATGTTGTTTATGATCTGATTTCTCCTTTCAACAACTTATTACTATTGGGATGTTCTCACTGGAGAAACCTGATGCCTTATTCTTTATTTCTCAAGATAATATTCCACCTGACTATTTTTTAATTCCATACCACTGTCACTACGAAAGTTCAGAATTTTCTTCCCAATAATCCTTTTAGATTCCCTTTGATACTTTTTTATGCCACTAAGCACATCAGATTGTTGGGAAATGACTAATAACCATGAAATTATTCTATATCCATCAATTAAAATAATGTCATACCAGTTTCAATCAAAGGATCTTGGTATGATAGGTCCACAAACATCAGTATGCACCAATTCAAGCACTCTTGTAGATTTATTTTCCTTTTCCTTGTACATCTTTTTTACGATCATACATTATTGACATGAATCACACATATGTGTATGAACACATTATATCTTAGATAGGTCACATTATATATCACACTTTACCAAATCCTCCATGGATGTTTGGAATAGATAACCAAGTCATTTATGCCACAACTTGTTTTCTTTATCTCTAAACAGAGAGGAAAGGTCTTTTTCTCCACTTACTATGTAGAGATTCCCCTTTTACCTTTTTCCCTGAAGAACAAGAGAACCAAATCTTTTTTGGATGAATTTTATTTTCCTAGTAAACCATATATAATTCCTTGATTCACATAGGTGACTTACACTAATAAAATTGTGACTGAGACCTTCTACTTCTAAGACAACATCATGCCTTATTTCATTGCCCCCAAAATTCTCCTTTACTGAGCCAATAATAATAATGAATTCATCATTTCAAAACATGAAAAATCCTTTTTTATATATTCTAATATTGTAACATGATCCTTCTTACCGATCATGATAGATGTGCACCCATGGTCAAGGATCCATACACCAGAATGATCTGATTCTTTAAGGGAAATTTCATCCACCACTACCTTATTAGATATTTATTCTCTATCTATTGATTTCTCCTAACACTCAATATAGAATAGTAACATAGATGTTTCTTATAATATAATTTTAATGATTCATCTTGCAAGACTACAAATCTGTTTTTCATTTTCAACTCACCTACTGGTTCTTTGATCTATTACTTGCGAATAGTTTGGTTCTGCTATGGAAAATTTCTCTTCCTAGATTATGTATAGTATCTGGACATATGTTCAAATCCTCAACACCAAAAACAATTTCCATTGAATGATATTATGGAGTATTGGGCACTATTTGGATTCTATTGTTTCTATTTCTATCTTTTGTACCTCTTAGCTATGGAACACACATTTTGTGAGTGTCCCATCATTCCACAGCAATATCACCAGGTATTGGATGCAATAATATGCGTCACTTCTGCACCACTAGGTCTCCCTTGGGTTTTCTGAATCTTTGGATTCCCCTTCACACTCAAATCCACCGTCAATCTCGGAACAGGTGAATGTGGTGTAGCTTTAATTTTATAATCTTTTTGTTTTAGATCAACCCCCAATCAGCCTCATCATCGGAAAATAATACATGCTTCCTTTTTTCAAAACCACTATTCTCCACTATCAGCTTCTTGTTCTTCTAAGTGATCTAATTTCATAATGTCTCAAAAGGAGTGAGGATTTTTTCTTGATCAATAATTTTATTTTGAAAAATAAAAACTAATTCTTCATGTTCTTTGAAATGCTCGATTCAATCATTCATTGTGTTATTAAATCCATAGATCTCCCTTTTCATTTCTTCAACATTTATTTCATAATCACTAACTTATTTCGATCCGTCTTGTGTTGATGACTTGAGTTTCTAAATTTCTTCAAAAAACTCAGACATCTCTTCTTCTTACTGTTGCATATAGTGTTTGGAATCACAAACTACTTTGTTGGAATTCTTTGTTTTGGATATCTAAACATATATCTCTTCAAGAGAATACTCTATCTCAGACTGCATATCAACTCTTCCTTCAACTTTTCTTCTTCTTCAATATTGTTTTCTTATTTTTTTCTATGTACTACCAACAAATTCCACCATAGTATTTTCTCCACAATCATTGCAGTTTTCTATACCTTCAACCTCCTCAACCTTAGACTAATCTGATGTAACATCCCAGGTAAATAAAGAATAATACATTTTCATATTTATTAATATTTGAGAATTGAATATTAATTTTACTTTAAATGGGCTTCTATGTTTGATAGCTTACCCGATATGCAACAAAGAGTTTCATTGAAATCTTACATTGCACACTAGTAATAAAATAATATTATTTTAAATGATAGTTAACACGGAGCCGTTGTATTGGAGGGAATGGATAGAAATAACTAAAATATGATTATATGTTTCTTAGATGTTTTTACATTTATCCAATAAAGGATAAAGGCTTAAAATATGAAAAGAATTAAATTTTAGGCATATATACTCTAATTTTCACTAAAGGTCCACTTATCCCCTTTTAATGGAGAACCATCATTAAATATAGTTTTGGTCACTCTAATACATTCTATTGGACCAAATAAAATTATTCTTTAGAATCGGGACATCAAAATCTACTTTGTATAAATTTTTGGTATTTTTCCGATAAAGATCATTTTTTAACGAATAGTGAAAAATGTTGTATTTTAATTCAAACCCTCATTTTAATCTAATTTATTTATATGATTATATTATCATTTGAATTGGTTTTAAAGTGAAATTAGAATAAATTTTAACCATTTAATCCAATTTTGGTCGTTGGAATTAATTTCACTTTGAAATCAGGCTTAAACTAGTGTCAATCTATTGATACTTTTTGTTTCATAAAAACACGCTATTTGTTTTGACAGCGGGAATTAATTATCAAATTAATTAATGGAACTTATATGTTTTGAATTTTTTAAAATAGACATCATTTTTGAATTTGGAATATAAAATATAGCTTAGGGTAATGTTTTGGTATTTTTCTGAAAAACTTCAATATTTGATGAATAGTGAAACCACTAAATGGTACTTAAAAAAACTGATTTTTCCTTTAAATGAAATTTTACCACATCTGTGTTTTGAATTTAAAAAATCAGACATACATGGTTTTCATTAAGAAGTAAAATGTGGTTCAATGGGATTAAAATAATTTTTTGGTGAATAGTAACTTTTATGTTTTTAATCGCGATTAGAGGTAATTAGTGTAGTTTAAGGAAAAGATAATGTTTTAATAATATGAAATGAACTTGATGTTGAGTCAATAAAGTTTTCCTTATGAATTTTCCATTCCTTTTTGTTTTGAAAATCACAAACACCTTATACTTAAGTAAATATTATTATTACTCAAATAAGGAAAATTTATTTCCTTAAGGAAATTTACCTTAACCTAGATTTTTTTATACTTAGCCATTTTTTTTCTTAAAATAAAAAACATGAATCACAACCAAATTGTCGGTGCCTTATAATGAAAAGTTGAAGTATTCTGTTGTTAGGATCCGAATCTTGGATGTGATCTGTAATATAGTTTTAATCCGAATTCTGGATTCCAAACTCTGAAGCAGTTCTAATTAGAACTCTTAAGAAGTTCGACTCCGAACTCTTTAGAAGTTCGACTCCGAACTCTTAAGAAGTTTGAATCCTAAATCTTAATAAGTTCGACTCCATACATTTAAGAAGTTCGACTCTGAACTCTTTAGAAGTTCGACTCCGAACTCTTTAGAAGTTTGACTCCGAACTCTTAAGAAGTTCGACTCCAAACTCTTTAGAAGTTTGACTCCGAACCTTTGACTTGCTTAACACTCCGAACTATTAATTAGTCTTTACTTACATTTTCTTCATTCCAAAACGATGTCGTACATTCAGTTATACAATGTTTGTTATAAAATGATGTCATCTATTTTGTTTCTTATTAACCATTGGTTGAGTTACACGTGTACATGTCCTTCCGAATTTCATAGAACATATGACCGTTGGAAGAAGGAGCCGACCGTTGGAAATTTGCCTATAAATAGGAGCTCATTTGAAAGAGCTCAGTGCTGAAAGGCTGAAAGGCTGACTGATCTTCGACTCATGTGATTACATGCTTGAAGTGATTTCTAGAGAGAGAGGCTCTTATTAACTCTCAGAGCATCGTGCGACTCCGAATGTTGGTTATTACATTCGAGGACTTCCGGGGATAGGAAGACAGAGGTGCCGACTACCTTGAAGTTTGAGGGCTTCCTTGATGAGAAAGACAGAGGTTGCCAACTACCTTGATGTTGAGGGCTTGCGGGGATAGCAAGACAGAGACACTCCAATCTTCGTATCGAGGGCTTACCCTGGTGTGGGTACAACAGACTTGCTTGAAAGTATAAATCAAGGGACCTTTATCCAAGTTTGTTGGATACCCTTCTCTTTGGGTTAAAAGACTATTATCTTGTAACCTGTAGTTTTACTACTAATTTTATTTCTGCTGCATTTTGTATTATAAGGAAAGTATAACTTTCTTATACTTCCTTATTTGTACTCTGTTTCATTTAGATTCTATATGCTTTAAGGTAGAATCTCGTATTGTAACTTTTGTTAAGGTTCAATATCCGGAACCATATTTCCGGAACCTACTTTCGGAATCTATTTCCAAGTTTTTATTCGGTGTTAGAGGTGTTGTGAATTTTCTTAGTTTAGCTTTGTTAAACTTAGTCCATTCCTTTGCTTAAGGAAAACATAGTTATTCGTAACTAACTTTAAAGGTTCCAAAGGAATTTTTAAATATACAATTCAGCCCCCCTCTTGTAAATTGAGCATCTACATCACTATTTCGATCCTACAATTGGTATCAGAGCAGGTTTATGAAATACTTATACTTAAGAATAAGTTTTTCTTTCTCACATTGTCATTCCAAACTTTGCCATTCCGAACTTTTTCCATTCCAAACTTTCTCATTCTGAAATTTGTTATTACAAACTTTTGCTACTAACAAATTTGTGTTCCAAAAGTTGTTCTAGTATGGCAGGAATTAATGTTGGTTCGATTGATAATCTAAATCCTACAAGACCACCTATATTTGATGGTAATGACTATGAGTACTGGAGAGATCGCATGAAGACTTTTGTTATCAACACTGGATTGGATAATTTTGTTATGCTTACTGGTGATTATAAAATTCTTGACAAGGAAGTTAGAACATTCACTAACCAGGAAAAGCAAGAATATCAACTTAATTATATGGTACACAATACTATACTATGTTCAATGACTAGAAATATATATAGCCAAATTTCTTCTTATGAAGCAGCTAACTGTATCTGGAAGAAGTTAGAAGTTACACACTTTGGGACTTCGAAAGTGATTGAGACTAGAAGAGCTATGCTTAGAGCTGAATATCATGGCTTTAATTTTCCTTATGGAGAACCAATATGTAAAGTTCAACAGAGATTCATGACTATAGTCAACAGCCTACAATCTATGGGAGAGAAAGGTTTAGATGATGAAGCTCTTGTGCATAAAATAATTGATATTATGCCCAATGAGTGGGAATCTAAGAGAACAGCTATAGATGAAAAGAGGAAGGTCACTCAGATCTCTCTTGTTGAGCTTTTTGGAACTCTTCTACAACATGAAACCAGAATGAAGAGAGATGCAGACAACATCAAGAAGAAGAATGGAAATGGTACTGTTGCTTTTACTACAACTTCAAATCAGATGAAAGCTAAGACTCCTGAGAGAGTAACCAGATCCAAGTCTAAGAAATTTATTTTCCAGTCCGAATCTAGTGAGAGTGAAGTCTCAGAAAATGAACTAGAAAATCTTGCTCGAAGGATGAACAAGATAGCTGGCCAGAGAAATTTCCAATCCAAGTATAAGAAAAAGGATAGGAAAGATAAGAACGATGGATAAGTTACTTGTTATGAATGCAAGAGAGCTGGACATATTAGACCAGATTTCGCTATGCTCAAAAAGAAAGAAAGGAAAGAAAGGAATTCAGACAGGAAAAGAAAGAAGTATTACAAAGCCAAAGCTAAGAATGTTTTGAAAGCCAATGACACCTGGAGTGAAAGTGGTGGTGACTCTTCAGATGAATCTTCTGATTATGGATCTTCAGGGCAGAAGAATCTTGGTCTTATAGCCAGATTACCTATTGATAATCATTGTTTTATGGCTAAGGTATGAAATGCTGAATCATTGACCAATGTTTCTTTAAATTCCAATGATAGTAAGTATTATAACTCTTCTGATGAAGAATCATCTTCTGATGAGGAAAATACTTTACCTACTTATGAAGAAGTCTCTAGGTTTTCTGAACTTCATGAAATTGAGAATTCCAAAATCAATAAAAAAACTTGATAAGGCAAACTCTAGGAATTCTATTCTTACAAAAGAGATATTAGATCTTTCTAAAGATCTTGATAGAAAAAATGCTGATTTTGAAAGTATTTCTAAGAATCTTGAGGATGTATGTTCTGAGAAGAACAAACGTTCTAAAGAGTTAGAAAACGTAATTTCTAATAAAAATGTTTTTGAGCCTAGCTCTAGTTCTAAAACTAATGATTTTGAGGATAAAAATATGGTTGTAAAACTCAAGTCCGAAATTTTTTCCTTAAAGAAATGTTTATCAAACTTTACCCATGGTAAGGAAAATTTTGATAAAATGTATTCTAAAATACGACCTTTAAGAAATAATTCCGGATTTGGTTATATCCATGCAAAACCAATTTTTAGTAACAATTATTTTGTTCCTCAAAGTACCCCATTTTGTACCAAGTGTCAATATGGTGGTCACTGGGCAAAGAATTGTTCCTTAAACAAAACCCAATCTTTAGGATTTCACAATGCTTACTTCTCTAAGAAGATGTGGGTTCCAAAAATTTTATTATCTGGAAATCTCGGATCCAAACAAGTTTGGATTCCGAAAATCTAATTTTCTTCTTGATTTCAGGAAAATAAAGAGAGTACCAGCAACAATACATGGTACATGGATAGTGGATGTTCCCGGCACATGACTGGTAACAAAAGCTTTTTTGAAAAGATATCAAAATGAAAGGAGGAAAGGTAACATTCGGAGATAATGCTAAGGGAGAGATTGTTGGTATTGGTAATATTGTTCTTCTTGGTAAAACCTTGATTTCAAATGTTCTTTTTGTTAAAGGTATTAAGCACAAACTCATTAGCATAAGTCAGTTATGTGATGAAGGTTACCTTGTGAATTTTAGGAATGATAAGTGCTTAGTTCACAATTCCAAGGAAGAATTTATTCTCTCAGCGAATAGGCAAGAGAATGTTTACACTCTGAACTTAGGATACCTCAGAAGCCAAGATTTACCTTGCCTAAGTGCAATGGAAGGTCACTCCTGGATATGGCATAGAAGACTAGGTCATTGTATCCTTAGGAACCTATGTAAACACTCTAAGAAGAAACTAGTTAAGGATCTACCGGAGCTTAGATTTGATTCTTCTAAAGTTTGTGATCCTTTTCAATATGGTAAGAAACATAAATCTAGTTTTAAATCAATCGGTGATGTCTCAACAACCAATGCATTACAGTTAGTGCACATGGATCTTTTTGGCCCAACACAAACTGGAATTATTGGAGGCAAATACTATATGTTTGTTCTAGTTGATGATTACACTAGGTTTACTTGGGTCTATTTTCTAGAAAAGAAGTCTGAAGATTTTTCATATTTCAAAAGTTTTAGAGCTCAAGTTAAAAATGAGAACAAAATTCCATTGAAAACTATTCATAGTGATCATGGAGGAGAATTTCAAAATTCTGATTTTGAAACTTTTTGTAGTAATAAAGGTATTACTCACAATTTTTCAGCACCTAGAACTCCTCAACAGAATAGTGTAGTTGAAAGAAGAAATATAATTCTTCAAGAGATAACTAGAACCATGTTGAGTGAATATTCTATTGCTAGACATTTCTGGGCTGAAGCTGTAAGTACTGCTTGCTATACTATAAATCGAGTTTTAATTAGACCTTTTCTTAATAAAACTCCTTATGAGTTATGGAATGGTAGAAAAAAAAAACTTTCCTACTTCAAAGATTTTGGTTGCAAGGTATTTATTTTGAATACCAAAGATAACCTACATAAATTCGCACCAAAATATGATGAAGGAATTTTCTTAGGATATTCCACAACCTCCAAGGCTTATAGAGTTTTTAATAAAAATACTTGCACTGTTGAAGAAACAGTATATGTAAAATTTGATGAGTCAGATCCTTTTGTTTTTAAACCATCCCTACCTTCTTCCCCGGATGTATTTTCAAAAACTAATTATCAACCTTTGATAGAAGAACCTTCTGATAAGGATAATGTTCTAGAAGATACTTCTGAAACATTTACCCCAGAAGACTTTCTACCCTATGTTGATGAACAGGTGTTACAAAACCCAAATCAGGTGTTTCTTAAGAATCATCCCAGTGATAGTATAATTGGTGATGTAAATCAACCTGTAAGGACTAGAAGTTCCTTAATAAATGAAGTAGAACATCTAGAATTTATTTCCCAATTAGAACCTAAAATCACTGATGAAGCTTTAGGTGATGATGATTGGATTAAAGCAATGCAAGATGAACTAAATGAATTCGAAAGGAATAAAGTCTAGACCATGGTTGAAAGACCTAAGGAAACTTCTGTTGTTGGAGTAAAATGGGTCTTCAGAAATAAATGTGATGAAAATGGAGTCATAGTAAGAAATAAAGCTAGACTTGTTGCTAAAGGCTATAATAAGCAAGAAGGAATAGACTATGAAGAAACCTATGCTCCAGTAGCTAGACTTGAATCTATCTGTATTCTACTTGCCTTTGCAGCATTCTATAATTTCAAACTTTTCCAAATGGATGTGAAATGTTCTTTTCTTAACGGTTATGTTCAAGAGGAAGTCTTTGTTTAACAACCTCCTGGCTTGGAAGATACAAAACATCCTGATCATGTTTTTAGACTTACCAAAGCTTTGTATGGCCTTAAACAAGCTCCATGAGCATGGTATGATAGACTCACTGGATTTTTGCTTCAAAATAACTATGTTAAGGGAAATGCAGATCCAACTCTTTTTATAAAGAAACATAAGAAAAATGTTTTGATTGTTCAAATTTATGTTGATGACATCATATTTGGTTCAACTCAGCAATCTTTGATCGACTCTTTTGCATGTCTAATGAAATCTGAGTTTGAAATATGTATGATGGGTGAGTTAACATTTTTCCTTGGTTTTCAAATTTCTCAAAAACCAGAAGGACCCTACATATCTCAACATAAGTATATTAAATATCTTCTTAAAAAGTATGGATAAGACAATACTAAGAGTATAAGTACTCCTATTGGTACCTCAAACTATTTAGATCATGATGAAACTGGGAAATCAGTAGATGAAACATCTTTCAGAGGTATGATAAGAAGTTTACTTTACTTAACAGCTAGTCGACCAGACTTAATGTTTTCAGTATGCTTATGTGCAAGATATCAATCCAATCCTAAGGAATCTCACTTAAAGGCAGTAAAAAGAAGTTTTCACTACCTTAAGGGAACCATGGATCTAGGATTATTTTATACTTCTGGAAATTATTTTGTTCTAAAATGCTTTTCTGATGCTAATTTTGGTGGATGTAGAATGGATAGAAAAAGTACATCCGGAACTTGTCATTTCTTAGGCGATTCTCTTGTTTCTTGGTCCTGCAAGAAGCAACATTCTGTAGCACTCTCCACTGCTGAAGCTGAATATGTAGCAGCTGGAAGTAGTTGTGCTCAAGTGTTGTGGATGCAACACACACTCACAGATTATGGCTTGAGTTTTACTAAAACTCAAATTTTTTGTGATAAAACAAGTGCCATTGCCCTTAGTAAGAACCCTGCACATCACTCCCGTGCAAAACACATAGATATTAGGCATCACTTTCTTAGGGATCACACACTCAAAGGAGATATCATTCTTCAATTTATCGGAACACAAGATCAACTTGCTGATATATTCACAAAATATTTTCCTTCTGATAGATTTGAATACATTAAACAGAAGTTAGGGATGATAACTGTAAAGTAATCCTTCATAATTAACCTTCTGTTGAAAAAGTCTCCTTACAGTAATAAACTCTTTTTCATAGGGGGAGTACATTTGTTTGTAAGAATAACAATTTTTTTTTTCAAAGATTGTTTTCAAACTTTTCGGAACAACGATTTCCGGAATGGAAATTTCCGGAACTGAAATTTTCCAGATTGGAATTTTTTTTCATATTAAACTCTTCCAGAATGGAATTCTTGTACTGACAATTTTCAGAACGAAGATTTTCGGACTGGGCTTTTCGTAACGTTTTTTACTAAACATTTCATAATAAATTTTTCTTTAAGGAAGAATATTACCAATTTCAAATAATATTTCTTATCAATCCATAAGTTATGATTTCCTATCTATAGTTTTATAATCAAATTTTTCTTACTGGTATCTTCATTGTTTATTTCGGATTCTAGTTTTACCTCAATTCCGAATTTTTTTTAAAAAAAAACCCTCAAAAGATCGGAGTCTCTATTTTTTACGGGGTAATTCTCAACCGTCAGATCAGCTCAAAGTATTTTCAACCATTGGATGATCATTGGAAGACCAACAATCATTCTCTTTGCCTATAAAAAGGGAGTCCCGAGACTCGTCCCACATCGGTTTTCAAGCTTTTGCATCTCGAAGCCCTACTGCTCCTCTTAAGGATGGTTCCGAACCCTGTGAAGCTGATCCGAATCCTACAGTCTACTTCACTCCGAATGTCTATTGAAGCAACTTTACAAGATATGTCAACTAAGAAACCAATTTCAAAGTGGTTAGTTTACAGAGAAAGGTTCGTCCATCCAGATTTTTATAATCATGACTCTATTATTTCAAAAAATATTAGACTAAATGGATGGGAAGACGTCTGCATAGCCAAGTCAGATAAACAGAATCCGGTTTACACGGATTTGGTGATAGAATTTTATGAGCCCATTTGCTTCCTAGTGGAAGGTGGCAGAGAAAAATTTTCTTTTAAGTCTTATGGAAAGACTTATAAACTTTCTTACACTAAGGCAGCAAGCCTGGTTGGTATAGCATATGAGGGAGAAGCTGAATTTTTCTCTCACAAACTTCCGAATGTGCAAGGAAGTTTCGTTAAGGAAAATGCACTACAGTGTCTTGGGCTCAAGGATGATTCAACTACTAAGATTGCTCGGCTCGCTCCGAATAATAGAATATTGCAACTATGGGTGCAAGGTTTTCTGGTTCCGAGAAGAGGAGATAAAGACAATCTAAAGAAGAGTGATATCTATGTCTTAGATTTTTTGGTAAATCTAAGAAAGATAAATCTGATAAGGCATGTCTTGGTTATGATCAAGAATATCAAAGAATGAAATCTGAAAGCTCAGATTATAATGTATCCAGCCATATTATCAAAGTTGATTGTTCGGTGCTTAGAATCTTTCAAAGTTGCCTGCAAATCAAAGATCCGGAATTGCAAGCTCATGCTTGTCAGTGATGATACGCTTAAGAGAATGAAGATGGGATTTTCTAGTGAATCCGGAGAATTTTACCCCTTATCTGTGGAAGAATTTGAAGCAGCTAAAAAAGAAACACAATCTCCGGAACCTTTAAAAAAGAAAAGGAATAAGAGAAAGTCTAAGGAAGTAGTTACTGATGAAGAATTTCCTCAGCCGAAGGAAACTTAATCTGCACCACCCAAACCGAAGATGCAGAAAATCTATACAGATGAAGTAGCAGTAAAATGGAGGAAAGATAAGGAAATGAGGAAGGAAGGGGATCCTCAATTCGAACTCGAACCTGCTGAGGCTAAGGCTTTAAAAGAAATGGCTGCTGAGAAGATGTAAAGACAAACAAAGGAAAAGAAGTTGAGGAAGAAGATAATTGAAGCTGAATTAGTTCAATCTTTTCTAAAAGGTATAGAGTTGGATTCTGAAAGACTTCCAGTTCCAGAAACATTTGGAGTCGAACCTTCATTACCAGAAACAACAGCGAAAAATTATGTCACTCCGGAAAAGAACAAGGGTAAAGAACCTGCAGTAGAAACTGAGAAAGAAGGTGCTGAAGCTGTTGAGGAAGAAGTAGAACAAGTTGAGGAAGATGAAGAAGAAGAATAGAAGAGTGAAGATCTAGATACCTTGATCAAACAATTTTAGTATTATAAGGCCGAATCTGGAAAAATAGTATCTCCAGGGAAGGGAGATAAGGAAGCCGACAAGAAACTCAAAGTTGAAGAAGAAGAGAATGAGCTGTTTGTTGAAGAAGAATCCTACCAAAGGCATTATCTTGAAGAAGGACAATAAAGAAAGCAACCAAATGAAGATCAGATTGTTCAAGTTTCTGAATCTGAGGAAGTTTCTCCAAATGTGCAATCCATTCCGAAATCTGATAAAGGAAAGCAAACTTTAATGGAGACACCTATTAAAGATATCATTAGAAAGAAATAGGTTGGTGGTACCTCTAGAAGGAATCTGATGCCAGTTAATGAAGAGGAGTCTCAAAAAGAAGTCTCTGATTCGGAATCATCATCCCACGGGCATGATTTTGTGGTTCAATCTCTGAGAAAGCTGGTGGACACAATACCAATTATTCCAACTATAGATTCTAGATACCAGTTGCTGCAACAATCTATGAATCAAAAATCGGATTCCTTATCCATGGTAATGAATAAGTTTGTGAAGTTGGAAGCTGAACAGAAAAGTTTTCTGTTCGATTATGACGTACATAGGAAATCTTGCAGTAAAGTAACCAAGTGGTCTAAGATAGTGGATGAAGATTTAGTACACTTTGAAAATTTTCAGGCTGATGTTCAAAGTGCTTTTGGAATGGAGGAAAAAAGGTTACTGAAATTTCAGAGAAGTTGACCCAAGAACAAAATGTCCGGAATCAACAGGTCAGGGATCTAAATGGAAAGTTTAACTCAGTCTGCCAGAATTGGAAATTTAAAAGAGATTTCCGGATTGAGTTTCAGCAGAGGATGCAGAAGCAGGATGAGTTATTGAATTTTCAAAAAGAAGCTTTGGAGGCTCAAGCACAGTTGTTAAAAGCTCAAGAAGAAAAGATAAAATCCTTGGAGAGGCAACGAGAGGAAGTCCAAAGAGACCTGAAGAAACTCAATGCTTTGTTGAAGCAGGTTATTCCAAAGGAAAAGGAAGACAAATGAACCCACTCCGATCTTTTGGTGTAGTTGTCTTTCCTTGTAATTTTTTTTGCCCACAACTCTAATGAAATAATTATCTGTTCGGTTTGTCTCTTGTTGTATACTAATGTTTCAGGTAGCATAATTTTTTTTCCATTCCCTTCAATTCTTTTTGAAAATCAAAAAGGGGGAGTAGGAAAAAAACTATTCCTGAGGAGGAGAAAAGAAAAATATCTGAGAGAAATATCCTTAAGGAAAGGGGGAGTTTCCCACAACGTTTTGTTTCATTCTTACAATAATGAAAACTCTACTCCGGAAACCCAGAATACAATCCTTAGAGTTTCAATGCCTAATAGGGAGTTAGTTGTATTCACTTATATCCATGAACGAAGGGAGATAAGTTTTAAATAGTCTAAAGAAAATTTTCAAAATCCTTATATACTTTTTCAAAAGGATGTTTGTGCTTTCCAAAAAGGGGGAGATTGTTGAGTCAATAAGGTTGTCCTTATGACTTTTCCATTCCTTTTTGTTTTGAAAATCACAAACACCTTATACTTAAGTAAATATTATTATTACTCAAATAAGGAAAATTTATTTCCTTAAGGAAATTTACCTTAACCTAGATTTTCTTATACTTAGCCATTTTTTTCTTAAAATCAAAAACCTGAATCACAACCAAATTGTCGGAGCCTTATAAGGAAAAGTTGAAGTATTCTGTTTTTAGGATCCGAATCTTGGATGTGATCTGTAATATAGTTTTAATCCGAATTCTGGATTCCAAACTCTGAAGCGGTTCTAATTCGAACTCTTAAGAAGTTCGACTCCAAACTCTTTAGAAGTTTGACTCTGAAGTCTTAAGAAGTTTGACTCCAAACTCTTTTGAAGTTCGACTCTGAACTTTTAAGAAGTTAGACTCTGAACTCTTTAGAAGTTGGACTCCGAACTCTTTAGAAGTTCGACTCCGAACTCTTAAGAAGTTCGACTCCGAACTCTTTATAAGTTTGACTCCGAACCTTTGACTTCCTTAACACTCCGAACTATTAATTAGTCTTTACTTACATTTGCTTCATTCCAAAACGATGTCGTACATTCAGTTATACACAGTTTGTTATAAAACTATGTCGTCTATTCTGTTTCTTATTAACCGTTGGTTGAGTTACACGTGTACAGGTCCTTCTGAATTTCCTGGAAAATATGACCGTTGGAAGAAGGAGCCGACCGTTGGAAATTTGCCTATAAATAGGAGCTCATTTGAAAGAGCTCAGTGCTGAAAGGCTGAAAGGCTGACTGATCTTCAACTCATGTGATTACATGCTTGAAGTGATTTCTAGAGAGAGAGGCTATTATTAACTCTCAAAGCTTCGTGCGACTCCTAAAGTTGGTGATTACATTCGGGGACTTCCGGGGATAGGAAGACAGAGGTGCCAACTACCTTGCAGTTCGAGGGCTTCCTTGCTGAGGAAGACAGAGTTTTCCAACTACCTTGAGGTTGAGGGCTTGCGGGGATAGCAAGACAGAGACACCCCGATCTACGTATCAAGGGCTTACCCTGGTGTGGGTAAGACAGACTTGCTTGAAAGTATAAATCAAGGGACCTTTATCCAAGGTTGTTGGATACCCTTCTCTTTGGGTTAAAAGACTATTATCTTGTTACCTGTAGTTTTAATACTTGTTTTATTTCCGCTACATTTTGTATTATAAGGAATGTATAACTTTCTTATACTTCTTTATTTGTACTCTGTGTCATTTAGATTCTATATGCTTTAAGGTAGAATCTCATATTGTAACTTTTGTTAAGGTTCAATATCCGGAACCATATTTCCGGAACCTACTTTCGGAATCTATTTCCAAGTTTGCATTCGGTGTTTGAGGTGTTGTGAATTTTCTTAGTTTAACTTTTTTAAACTTAGTCATTTCCTTTGCTTAAGGAAAACATAGTTATTCATAACTAACTTTAAAGGTTCCAAAGGAATTTTTAAAGTATACAATTCACCCCCCCCCCCCTCTTGTAAATTGAGCATCTACATCACTATTTCGATCCTACACTTGACATATGTCCTACCATTATTGGATGTTTCATGGAAAACCAAGACAATCCATGGGTCAACTTGGGGACCCCATGGAGCCACTTTGGAAGTAAAATGACATTAATATCTTTTTATTTAATGTTAAAATAAAAATGTCACAAACATGAGTTGTTTTACTAAAACAATTTTTACATGGGGTTATACAAGTCATATTTTTTACTATAAATATTCATTGGAAAGCTAAAACTATTTCCTACATCATAGAATTTTTTTATAATTTTTAGACATTAAATAAATTAAATTATTTAAGACACCATGAGGATGCATTGATTACCTCATTATTTAACGATTTAAATAAAATGGAAATATAATGTACAATCTAAGACCTACACATGTCCAAACCCTATTGGATGGGTGGATTGCGAACCCTTATCACCTTAGCCTCGAAACAAATCAATGTGGGACCATTAAAATCCGAAACGCATTCTAAAATAAAGTAATATTTCCTTACTTTCCAAGAGTTCCCCTCCTCTCCTCTTATAAAAGGCGCCCACCTCTACCTCCTTACCCACACCTCTCAAGCCTTTTTCTCGGCCAACCCATACCCATTTTGTCGCTCCACATCCTTCTCTTACTCATAGAAGCCTCACTTAAGGCAGAAGTCTTTCCAAGGAAGCCTTTGAGCTCAAATCAAAAAGAGTTACCCGATTTAAAGGTAGTGTCTTCTCTTGTGTTCTTATGTTTTATTTTGCTTCTCCAACCCCCAAAACTCTTTTTATTCCTTTATTTTGTTACAACTACAGTATCTTCAATATACTAGGATGTTTTTATAATAAGGAATCGAGATACACATTCACACACCTTCATCTAATGGTAAATGAACATACTGTTTTTGTGGATGGCGAATTTCTCCCTCACGAAACGATGATTGTTCAAAACTCATATAACACCTTAAAAGGTGGCCATTAAGATGTCAATATATTTATATATGATATATAATATGTTTATTTTTTACATAATCTTATGCATTTTTCATTTATGGAATACATTTATGGTTTCCATTATGGGTAAACACGATATCTTCCTTTTAGGAAGTGCGGACTACCGCCCCCTCAATGTGATTTGATTCGATAACACCATATGTGGTATGTATAAAGGATAAATATAATGATATTATATATGATACCATACTGAAATTAGAATACTATTATGTATCATTATGTTTTAATTCCATTAAATATGAAATAGAAATGAAAGTAGCGTTCATGCATACGTACGACTTACTGTCTCCATGAACAGTGCATTTCATTTCATACATCTAAATGATTATGAAATATTATAAATGCATGTATATACTATATATATATGATATATATGGCATCTACATCATGAATATCATTCTTGAGATAATGGATATTTGACTACGTGAACAACTTGTAAATATAAGAAGTTCACTTTTGACTCAAGTACCAAATATCGACAAAATGACCATTATTATCCTAAATAATTACATAGTGTTCATGAAAATATAATAGGTGATATAAAAGGAATAATGAACTTGAAAAATGTTCTTAATAAAGTATAAATTAACTCAGGTTTATTATTCAGGAGGTTAAAGAACGATCGAGTCATGTCAGACCCGAGGTAAGGGACTTCATCTCAATCTCTTATCATTGAGGCATATTTCGTTTTATACACAGCATTCTTTTATACGGTGTATAAAATCCTTTGAAATATACTTTTATACAAAAGGAATCTTTTTCTACGAAGCGTTTTACTAAACGACAAAATGGAATGTTTCTTTTAACGTACATGGTGACAACGACCTTTTCCACCGCCGTGAGTATTATTTGGTCTTTGGCTTCCTCAACAAGCCGTAATGTTTTCTAAAATGAAATAAATACTGTATACTCTTTTATGTATTTTGATATTGAAAATGGTTTTTATAATGTATTTTTTATGTCAATATATTTAAGTGATATATTGTGATCAAAGTGTGGAAATGTTTTCTTTCAATTATGTTTGTTTTATGTCTTATGATTTTATAATGGTACTTGGACATTTGACGGGTGGTTACGTGACAAACAATATGACGGGTGGTGCCATGAATACCAGGATGGGTGGTTACGTTATAACTTACAATGCATTGAGTATGGAAGTCAGCCGTATGGCTATTCCATTAAGTATGTATGGAAGTTGGCCGAATGGCTATTCCATTAAGTGATATGTGTTGAAGTCGACCGTATGGTTATTCCACTTATGTATGTTTATGTCCCAAGTTACCTTTATACGTTATGTGTTCTTTATATGGGTTTTATGTTAATATTTTTCTTATAAAAGGGTAAGTAATGATATTTTATTCAGTGAAGAGTTTTTGCTACTTTATAAAGGTGAAGTTATTACTTTGATAAAGTATACACGGTTTACTTGTTGTTTTAAAAACTAACAGTTTTCATTATTTGTGTATCCCTTACTGAGCTTTTTTGCCCACCCCAAGTTTTTTTGAAATGTTTTTCACAGGACTTAATGTGGAATTGGGTCAAGGATGGGATCAATGGAAAGTCATGCTATCTAAAACATTAAACTAAACATGTTTCTTTTTAAGAGTTTTTACTTTATGGAAACTTAGTAGAAGTGTCTACTTTGTAATCTTTTGAGATGTAATAATTATGTTCTAATTCTCTAAAACTATAAACCTAAAAATATCCCCAATGTGTATTATTCATTTAATTCAATATTAAGTAAGGTTTAAGGTCGGGGCCTTATAGTTGGTATTAGAGGTCGGTTTAGACAACTTTAGGAGTTAGAAAAGTGTTAAATTATAAATTAATTTATGGTATGATTGAAATGATATAGAATTTACGGATTACCATGTTGCTTCACCTAAGATATTTCTGTGATCAGAATGGTTTTCCGTAGAGGAAACAGAGAAACTATGTTGGGACGACATCAGGAGGAAGACAACCTTCCAAATCAGCAACCTGAGAAGGTCGGAATCAGAACTAAATAGTTTGTTGCAGTGAGGGCACAGTTGACTCAGGCTATAAATGGTGGTGGTATCCATGCAAGAGATTATCCATATCAACCGCAGAGGAATATGTCAGTGGTGGAACATTTCATGAGGCAACATCCCCCATCATTCAGAGGATCATCTGACGATGTGCTAGCTGAAGGGTGGATTAAAGCATTGGAGAATATTTTTGATGTCATGCGGTGTTCAGAACATCAAAAGTTTAGTCTTGTTGTTTACCGTTTTGAGGTAGAAGATGATCAGTGGTGGTTGATGGTGAAAAATATCATGGATAGTGATGAGATTGATGATCTTCACTAGGACGAATTCAAAGGTATGTTTCTAGAGAAATATTTTCCTAAGGTGGTTCTCCTTAGGATATAAAAAAAATTCTAGAATTGAGGCAGGCGGATGAATCAATGGATACTTATGAAGAAAAGTTCACTCGACTGGCAAGGTATGCTCAAAATTTCATACGAGATCTTGATAGTAAAATCAACCGTTTTTACTCAGGATTAAATCCAATGTATCGAAGAGATTTAGCTTCTCGTGAGTTCAGAAGTTATGAAAATGTTTTACGATGTGCGGAAAAGGTGGAAATGGAGTTTGCAGATGATCAGGTGTTGTTTGACAAATGAAAGAATAAGAGGTCCAGTTGGTAGGCAAAGGGGAATAATTCATCAAAGAAGTAAGGAGGTAAGAAAACAAAATATTCATCCTGTCAGAAGTGTGGTAAAATGCATCTTGGAGAATGTTTATCCAAGTCTAGAAAGTTCTTTCGGTGTGGTAAGTCTGGTCATATTGCTCGTAACTCTAAGGAAGATGATCAGGAATACAATGAAAATCCAGCGGTAAGATGTTTTAAGTGTAATGAAATGGGTCATTATGAAAATGAGTGTCTAACGAAGAACTCAATTGGGGGAAAGCAGCCAGACTACAAGAAGAAAGGGGTGGTGAAATCATTTGCAGCTACTTCAGTAGATGTTGTGCCGTCGAATGAAGTAGTATCAGGTACACTGTTTGTTTGTTCAGATTATGCCAATGTGTTGTTTGATTCAGGGTCTACACATTCTTTCATTTCTGAGAAGTTTTCTAGTAAATTGGAAATTCCATCTCATGAGATGAATTATGAACTTATGGTAGAAACACCCGGAGGAAATGTTGAGACAAAAAGAAATTATAAGAACCTTCTTATCCTTGTGTGCGGAAAGAATCTACCTGCAAACCATATTATTTTGCCTCTAGTAGAGTTTTATGTTATTTTTGGCATGGATTGGCTTTCTATTTATCATGCTAAGATTGACTGCAGAGCTAAAATGGTTTCTTTTCAGAAATATATTCAGTTTGTGTACAAGAATGAACCCTTGATTTAGATAACATATCAAAAAGTAGAGAAACCAGTAAAAGATGGAAATGAATGTTATCTTTCTCATATCATTGAAAACAATGGAACTGTTCATATTAATGATGTGCCAGTGGTAAATGAGTATCTTGATGTTTTTACTGATGAGTTGCCTGGTATTGTTCATGATCAGGATTTTGAATTTACTGTTGACGTATTTCCTGATTCTAAGCCAATTTCAAAACCTCCTTATCGAATGGATCAAGTTGAACTTTTAGAGTTAAAGAAACAATTGCTGGATTTATTAGATAAAGGTTTCATTCGACCTAGCACATCACCATGGGGTGCTCCTGTCTTGTTTGTTAAAAAGAACAATGGTTCAATGAGACTTTGCATTGATTATAGAGCCTTGAATAATATCACTGTTAAGAACAAGTATCCTTTGCCTCATATTGATGATTTGTTTGATCAGCTCTAGGGATCTCAATATTTTTCGAGAATTTACATGAGGTCGGGGTACCATCAGTTGAAATTAAAAGAAGCAGACATTCCAAAGACTGCGTTCCATACTAGATATGGCCATTATTAATTTGTAGTTATGCCTTTTGGGTTAACCAATGCACCTGCTATATTCATGGACCTTATGAATAGAATTTTCCATGAGTTCTTGGATAAGTTTGTGGTTGTTTTCATTGATGATATTTTGGTGTTTTCTAAAAGTATAGAGGAGCATGAAATTCATTTAAGGGTTATCTTGCAAACCATAAAAGAAAATAAACTGTATGGAAAATTCAGCAAGTGTGAGTTTTGGTTACAACAAATTTCTTTCCTTGGTCAAATTGTTTCAAAAAATGGAATAACTGTTGATCCTGCTAAAACAAAAGTTTTTGAAGAATGGACATGACCCACAAATATAACCGAGATCTGTAGTTTCCTTGGTTTGGAAGGTTACTACCGAAGGTTTCTGGAAAATTTTTCATGGTAATCTAGTCCAATGACTAAGCTAACTCAGAAGGGTTCTAAGTTTATCTAAACAAAAGAATGTGATGATTTTTTTCAGGAGTTGAAAAGAAGACTGGTGAATACTCCAGTTTTGGCACTTCCTTCTAGGAATGGTGAGTTTTTTATATTCAGTGATGCTTCGTTGAAGGGACTTGGCTGTTTCCTTATGCAGAATTATCAGTTAATTGCATATGATTCACGTCAGTTGAAAACTCATGAGGTAAATTACCCTACACATGATTTGGAATTAGCTGCTATTGTTTTTGCTCTAAAAATTTGAAGGCATCATTTGTATGGAGTAAAGTGTGAATTATATACTGACCATAAAAGTTTAAAGTATATATTCACTCAGAAAGCATTGAACATGAGATAGAGGAGATGGCTGGAATTAATCAAGGATTATGATTGTACAATTCATTACCATCCGGGAAAATAAAAAAAATTGGCTGATGCCTTGAGTCGAAAAAGTAATGCTTCATTAACCATGCTATGTTTGGAATGAGATCCTTTGATTTTTTATTTGATGAACTTTGGCATGGAAATTGTTTGCGCAGGAAGTTCTTCTGTTTTGTTTTAGGTATCAGTGAGATCACCCCAATCAGACAGAATTAAGCAAGCACAGAAGCAAGATAGTGAGTTGTAGAAAAAGGTAGAGCTGGTTCAGAAGGGTATGTTTCCTGAATTCAACAGTGATAATGATCGTGTTTTGAGGTTTGGGAAGAGATTATGTGTGTCTTGCGATTCATATTTGAAGAATGAGTTGTTATGTGAGGCTCATAGTTCCCCGTTTTCAGTACATCCTGGCAGTACTAAGATGTACAGAGATCTGCGGGAGTATTACTGGTGGGATGGAATAAAAAGGGATATTTCTGATTTTAATGTGAAGTATTTGACTTTTCAACAGGTTAAAGCAGAGCGGCAGTTACCAAAAGCGATGCTTCAGCCTTTACCAGGGCCAGAGTGGAAATGGGAAAATATATCCATGGATTTTGTTGTGGGATTTCTGAAGACATCTAGAGGTAATAATGCAATCTGGGTTATTGTTGATCGATTGACTAAATCTGCTCATTTCCTTCCTATTCGAGATACTTTCTCTCTAGATCAACTTTCTCATTTGTATCTTAATGAGATATTCAGGTTACATGGAGTTCCTCTCTTCATTGTATCTGATCGTGATCCCAGGTTTACTTATAACTTTTGGAAAGGCCTTCAGAAGTCATTGGGTACTGAATTAAATTTTAGTACATCTTTCCATCCTCAATCAGATGGGCAGTCAGAACGAACAATTCAGACTTTGGAGGATATGCTACGTGCCTTCTCTTTAGATTATCAGGGATGTTGGGACCACCATCTTTCTTTGGTTGAGTTTTCATATATTAATAGTTTTCATTCCAATATACAGATGGCTCTATTTGAGGCATTATATGGTAAAGGGTGTCTAACTCCAGGTTTTTGGGATAAAGTGGGTGAAAGGATGAAGATGGGACCAAAATTGGTAGAAGAGGTGGAAGAAAAAGTTCAGTTGATTCAGAAACACATGAAAACAGCTCAGAGTAGACAACGAAGTTATGTAGATAACCGGAGAAAGGATCTATCTTTTGAAGTATGTGATCATGTTTTTCTCAAATTTTCACCATGGAAGAGTGTGATGCGATTTGGTAAGAAAGAAAAGTTGATTCCAAGGTTCATTGGACCATATGAAATTTTGGAGAGAGATGGATCAGTTGCTTACCGAGTGGCTTTACCTCCGAGTTTATCTCAGGTACACAATATTTTTCATGTTTCGATGTTGAGAAAGTATATGCCAGATCCATGTCATGTTTTGATACCAGAGGTAGTTCAGTTGGAAGAGAATCTCTCTTATGAAGAATACCCAGTCTAGATTCATCACCGTAGAGAGCAGGTGTTGTGGAATAAGCTAATTCACCATGTAATGGTTTTGTGGAAAAACCATATGGTTGAAGAGGCAACGTGGGAATATGAAAATTCTATGAGGGATAAATACCCCCACTTATTTTGATAAGTGAATAAAATTGTGAGGACGCAATTCCAAAAGGGGGGAAGGATGTAACATCCCAGGTTAATAAAGAATAATACATTTTCATATTTATTAATATTTGAGAATTGAATATTAATTTTACTTTAAAGGGGTTGCTATGTTTGATAGCGTACCCGATACGCAACAAAGAGTTTATTTGAAATCTTACATTGCACACTAGTAATAAAATAATATTATATTAAATGTTAGTTAACACGTAGCCGTTGTATTGGCGGGAATGAATAGAAATAACTAAAATATGATCATATATGTTTGTTAGATATTTTGACATTTATCCAATAAAGGATAAATGCTTAAAATACGAAAAGAATTCAATTTTAGGCATATATACTCTAATTTTCACTAAAGGTCCACTTATTGCCTTTTAATGGAGATCCGTCATAAAATATAGTTTTGGTCACTCTAATACATTCTATTAGACCAAATAAAATTCTTATTTAGAATTGGGACATCAAAATTTACATTGTGTAAATTTCTGGTATTTTTCCGATAAAGATCATTTTTTAATGAATAGTGAAAAATGTTGTATTTTAATTCAAGACCTATTTTTAATCTAATTTATTTATATGATTAGATTACCTTTTGAATGGGATTAAAAGTGAAATTAGAATATATTATTACCATTTAATCCAATTTTGGTCATTGGAATTAATTTCACTTTGAAATCGGACTTAAACTAGTGTTAATCTTTTGATACTTTTTGTTTCATAAAAACACGGTATTTGTTTTGACAGCGGGAATTAATTATTAAATTAATTAATGGAACTTATATGTTTTGAATTTTGTAAAATAGAAATCATTTTTTAATTCTGAATATCAAATATTTCTTAGGGTAATGTTTTGTTATATTTTTGAAAAACTTCAATTTTTGATGAATAGTGAAACCAGTAAGTGGTACTTAAAAAAAACTGATTTATCGTTTAAATGAAATTTTACCACTTCTGGGTTTAGAATTTAAAAAATCCAACATACATGGCTGTCATTAATACGTAAAATGTGGTTCAATGGGATTAAAATAATTTTTTGGTGAATAGTAACTTTTATGTTTTTAATCGCGATTAGAGGTAATTAGTGTAGTATAAGGTAAAGATAATGTTTTAATAATATTAAATGAACTTGACACTTGTTCTACCATTATTGGATGTTTCATGGAAGACCATTACAATCCATGGGTCAACTTGGGGACCCCATGGAGCCACTTTGGTAGGAAAATGACATTAATATCTTTTTATTTAATGTTAAAATAAAAATGTCACAAACATGAGTTGTTTTACTAAAACAATTTTTACATGGGGTTATTCAATTCATATTTTTTACTATAAATTTTCATTGGAAAGATAAAACTATTTCCTACATCATAGTATTTTTTTTATAATTTTTAGACATTAAATAAATTAAATTATTTATGACACCATGATGATGTAGTGATTACCTCATTATTTAACGATTTAAATAACATTGAAATATAATGTAAAATCTAAGACCTACACATGTTAAAAACCTATTGGATGGGTGTATTTCGAACCCTTATCAAATTATCCTCGAAAAACATCAATGGGGGATCATTAAAATCCGAAAATCATTCTAAAATAAAGTAACATTTCCTTACTTTCCAAGAGCGCCCCTCCTCTCCTCTTATAAAAGGCCCCCACCTCTACCTCCTTACCCACACCTCTCATGCCTTTTTCTCGGAAAACCCTTTACCATTTTGTCTCTACACAACCCTCTCTTACTCTTAGAAGCCTCACTTTGGGCAGAAGTCTTCTCAAGGAAGCCTTTGAGCTCAAATCAAAAGGACTTACCTGATTTAAAGGAAGTGTCTTCTCTTGTGTTCTTATGTTTTATTTTGCTTCTCCAACCCCCTAAACTCTTTTTATTCCTTTATTTTGTAACAAATCCAGTACCTTAAATATACTAGGATGTTGTTATAATAAGGATTTGAGCTACACATACACACACCTTCATCTAATGTTTAAAGAACATACGGTTTCTTTGGATAGCGAATTTCTACCTCACGAAACGATGATTGTTCAACACTAATATAACACCTTAAAAGGTGGACATTAAGATGTAACTATATTTATATATGATTTATAATATGTTTATGTTTTACTTAAGCTTATTTATTTTTCATTTATGGCATACCTTTATGGTTTCCATTATGGGTAAACGCGATATCTTCATTTTAGGATGTGCGGACCACCGCCCCCTCAAAAGTGATTTGATTCGTTAACACCATAGGTGGTACGTATAAAGGATAAATTTAATGATATTATATATTATACCATACTGAAATTATAATAATATTATGTATCATTATGTTTTAATTCCATTAAATATGAATTATAAATGGAAGTAGCGTTCATGCGTACATACGGCTTACCGTCTCCATGAACGGTGCATTTCATTTCTTACCTCTAAATGATTATGTAATATTATAAATGCATGTATATACTTGATATATATGATATATTTGGAATCTACATCATGAATATCATTCTTTAGATAATGGATATTTGACTACATGAACAAGTTGTAAATATAAGAAGTTCACTTTTGACTCAAGTACCAAATATCGACAAAACGACCATTATTATCCTAAACACTTACATAGTGTTCATGACAAGATAATAGGTTATATAAAAGGAATAATGAACTTGAAAAAGGTTCTTAAGCAAGTAAAAATTAACTCAATATTATTATTCAGGAGGTTAAATAATGATCGAGACAAGTCGGACCTGAGGTAAGGGACTTCGTCTCATTCTCCTTTCATTGAGGCATATTTCGTTTTATACACAACATTATTTTATACAGTGTATAAACCCCTTTGACTTTTAATTTTATACAAAAGGAATATTTTTCTGTGAAGCGTTTTACTAAATGACAAAAAGTAATGTTTCCTTTAACGTACGTGGTGACAATGACCTTTTTCGCCACCGCGAGTATTATTTGGTCTTTGGCTTCCTCAACAAGCCGTAATGTTTTTTAAAATGAAATAAATACCATACACTCTTTTATGTATTTTGGTATTGAAAATAGTTTTTATAATGAATTTGTTATGTCAATATATTTAAGTGATATATTGTGATCAGAGTGTGGAAATGTTTTCTTTCCATTATGTTTGTTTTATGTCTTATGATTTTATAATGGTACTTGGACATTTGACGGGTGGTTACGTGATAAACCATATGACGGGTGGTGTCGTGAATACCAGGATGGGTGGTTACGTTATAACCTCCAATGCATTGGGTATGGAAGTCATCCATATGGTTATTCCATTAAGTATGTATGGAAGTTGGCCGAATGGCTATTCCAGTAAGTGGCATGTGTGGAAGTCGACCGTATGGTTATTCCGCTTAAGTATGTTTATGCCCCAAGTTACCTTTATACGTTATGTGTTCTTTATATGGGTTTTATGGTAATATTTTGGTTACAAAAGGGTAAGTAATGATATATTATTCAGTGAAGAGTTTTTACTACTTCATAAAGGAGAAGGTATTAATTTGATAACGTATACATGGTTAACTTGTTGTTTTAAAAACTAACAGTTTTCATTATTTGTGTATCCCTTAATAAGCTTGTTATGCTCACCCCAAGTTTTTTTGAAAGGTTTTTCACATGACTTAATGTTGAATTGGGTCAAGGATGGGATCAAGGGAAAGTCATGCTATCTAAAACATGGAACTAGACATGTTTCTTTTTAAGAGTTTTTTCTTTATGGAAACATAGTAGAAGTGTCTACTTTCTAATCTTTTGAGATGTAATAGTTATGTCCTAATTTTCTAAAACTCTAAACCTGAAAAGATCCTTAATGTGAATTATTCATTTAATTCAATATTAAGTAAGGTTTAATGCTCGGGCCTTATAGTTGGTATCAGAGGTCAGTTTAGACAACCTTAGGAGTTAGAAAAGTGTTAAATTATAAATTAATTTATGGTATGATTGAAATGATGTAGCATTTACGGATTACCATGTTTCTTCGCCTTTGATATTTCTTTGTTTATAATGGTTTTCCGCAGAGGAAACATAGCAGCTATGTTGGGACGACATCAGGAGGAAGACAACCTTCCAAATCAGCAACCTGAGATTGTCGGAATCAGAACTGAATAGTTTGTTGCAGTGATGGCACAGTTGACTCAGGATACAAATGGTGGTGGTATCCATGTACGAGATCAACCAGATCAACCGCAGAGGAACATGTCAGTGGTGGAACATTTCATGAGGCAACATCCCCCATCATTCAGAGGATCATCTGACCCTGTGCTAGCTGATGGGTTGATTAAAGCACTGGAGAATATTTTTGATGTCATGGGGTGTACAGAACATCAAAAGGTTAGTCTTGTTGTTTACCGTTTTGAAGGAGAAGTTTTTCAGTTGTGGTCGATGGTGAAAAATATCAGGGATTGTGATGAGATTGATGATCTTCACTGGGATGAATTCAAAGGTATGTTTCTTGAGAAATATTTTCCTAAGGTGGTTCATCTTAGGATGGAAAAACCAATTTCTAGAATTGAGGTAAGAGGATGACTCAGTGGCTTCTTATGAAGCAAATTTCACTCGACTGGGAAGGTATGCTCCAAACTTCATACGAGATATTGATAGTTAAATCAACCGTTTTTACTCAGGATTAAAGCCAAAGTATCGAAGGGCATTATCTTCTCGTGAGTTCAGATGTTTTTAAAAACTTGTACGGTGTGCGGAAAAGGAGGAAATGGAGTTTGCCGATGATCAGGTATTGTTTGAAAAATGACAAAATAAGAGGTCCAGTTGGCAGGCAATGGGGAAGAATTCATCAAAGAAGCAAGGAGGTAAGAAAACCAAATATCCATCATGTGAGAAGTGTGGTAAAATGCATCCTGGAGAATTTTATCCAAGTGTTGAAAGTGCTTTTGGTGCGGTAAGTCTGGTCATATAGCTCGTAACTGTAAGGAAGATGATCATGCAGACAATGAAAAGCCAACGGTAAGATGTTATAAGTGTAATGAAATGGGTCATTATGAAAATGAGTGCCTAATGAAGAACTCAACTGGGGGAATGTATCCAGACGACAAGCATAAAGGGGTGGTGAAATCCTTTGCAACTACTTCAGCAGATGTTGGGCCGTCGAATGAAGTAGTATCAGGTACACTGTTTGTTTGTTCAGAATATGCCAATATATTGTTTGATTCAGGGTCTACACATTCTTTCATTTCTGAGAGGTTTTCCAGTAAATTGGAAATTCCATCTCAAGATATGAATCCTGAACTTAGGGTGAAAACACCCGGGGGAAATGTTGAGACAAAAAGAAATTATAAGAACCTTCTTATCGTTGTGTGCGGAAAGAATCTACCAGAAAACCTTATTTTTTTGACTCTATTAGAGTCTGATGTTATTTTGGGCATGGATTGGATTTCTGTTTATCATGCTACGATTGACTGCAGATCTAAAATGGTTTCTTTTCAGAATGAATTTTAGTTTGTGTACAAGAATGAACCCTTGATTTTGACAACATATCAGGAAGTAGAGAAACTAGTAAATGATAGAAATGAATGTTATCTATCTCATATCGTTGAAAACAATGGAACTGTTCAGATTAATGATGTGCCAGTGGTAAATGAGTATCTTGATGTTTTTACTGATGAGTTTATTGGTATTGTTCATTATCGGGAAGTTGACTTTACTGTTGACTTAGTTCCTGATTCTAAGCCAATTTTAATACCTCCTTATCGAACGGTACAAGTTGAACTTTTAGAGTTAAAGAAACAATTTCATGAGTTATTAGATAAAGGTTCACTCGACCTAGCACATCAACATGGGGTGCTCCTGTCTTGTTTGTTAAAAAGAAAGATGGTTCAATGAGACTTTGCATTGATTATAGATCCTTGAATAATATCACTGTTAAGAACAAGTATCCTTTGCCTCATATCGATGATTTGTTTGATCAGCTCCAAGGAGCTCAGTATTTTTCGAAGACTGACTTGAGGTCGGGGTACCATCAGTTGAAAGTAAAATAAGTAGACGTTATGAAGACTGCGTTATGTACTAGATATGGCCATTATGAATTTTTAGTTATGCCTTTTGGGTTAACCAATGCACTTTCTGTATTCAAGGACCTTATGAATAGAATTTTCCTTGAGTTCTTGGATAAGTTTGTGGTTGTTTTCATTGATGATATTTTTGTGTTTTCTAAAAGTAAATAAGAGCATGAAAGTCATTCAAGGGTTATCTTGCAAACCTTAAAAGAAAATAAACTGTATGGATAATTCATCAAGTGTGAGTTTTGGTTACAAAAAATTTCTTTCCTTGGTAACATTGTTTCAAAAAATGGAATAACTGTTGATCCTGCTAAAACAAAAGTTGTTGATGAATGGCCAAGACCCAAAAATGTAACCGAGATCCGTAGTTTCCTTGGTTTGGCAGGTTACTACCGAAGGTTGTTGAATATTTTTCATGGTTATCTAGTCCAATGACTAAGCTAAATCGGAAGGGTGCTACATTTATCTGGACAAAAGAGTGGGATGATTGTTTTCTTGAGTTGAAAAGAAGATTGGTGAATGCTCCAGTTTTGGCACTTCCTTCCAGGAATGGTGAGTTTATTATATACAGTGATGCTTCATTGAAGGGACTTGATTGTGTTCTTATGTAGAATGATCAGTTAATTGCATATGTTTCACGTCAGTTGAAAACTCATGAGGTAAATTACCCTACACATAATTTGGAATTAGCTGCTGTTGTTTTTGCTCTAAAAATTTGGAGGCATCATCTGTATGGAGTAAAGTGTGAAATATATACTGATCATAAAAGTTTAAAGTATATATTAACTAATAAATAATTGAACATGAACAGAGGAGATGGCTGGAATTAATCATGGATTATGATTGTACAATTCATTACCATCCGGGAAAAGAAAATAAAGTGGCTAATGCTTTGAGTCGAAAAAGTAATGCTTCATTAACTATGCTACATTTGGAATGAGATCCTTTGGTTTTTTATTTGATGAACTTGGGCATGGAAATTGTTTGCGCAAGAAGTTCTTCTGTTTTGTTTCAGGTATCAGTTAGATCATCCCTATCAGACAGAATTAAGAAAGCACAGAAGCAAGACAGTGAGTTGCAGAAAAAGGTAGAGCTGGTTCAGAAGGGTAAGTTGCCTGAATTCAACATTGAAATGATTGTGTTTTGAGGTTTGGGAATAGATTATCTGTGCCTTGTGATTAAAATTTGAATAATGAGTTGTTATGTGAGGCTCATAGTTCCCCGTTTTCAGTACATCCTGGCAGTACTAAGATGTACAGAGATGTGCGGGAGAATTACTGGTGGGATGGAATGAAAAGGGATATTGCTGATTTTACTGTGAAGTGTTTGACTTGTCAGAAGGTTAAAACAGAGCAGCAGTTAACGAAAGGGATGCTTCAGCCTTTACCAGTGCTAGAGTGGAAATGGGAAAATATATCCATGGATTTTGTTGTGGGATTACCGAAGACATCTAGAGGTAATAATGCAATCTGGGTTATTGTTGATCGATTGACTAAATCTTCTCATTTCCGTCCTATTCGAGATACTTTCTCTCTAGATCAACTTTCTCGTTTGTATCTTAAAGATATATTCAGGTTACATGGAGTTACTCTCTCCATTGTATCAGATCATGATCCCAGGTTTACTTCTAACTTTTGGAAAGGCCTTCAGAAGTCGTTGAGTACTGAATTAAATTTTTGTACATATTTTCATCCTCAATCAGATGGGCAGTCAGAACGAATATTTCAGAAATTGGAGGATATTCTATATGCCTGCTCTTTGAATTATCAGGGAAGTTGAGACCAATATCTTTCTTTGGTTGAGTTTTCATTTAATAACAGTTTTCATTCCAGTATACAGATTTCTCCATTTGAAGCATTATAAGGTAAACGGTGTTGAACTCAAGCTTTTTGGGATGAAGTGGGTGAAAAGAAGCTGATGGGACCAGAATTGGTAGAAGAGATAACAGAAAAAGTTCAGTTGATTCAGAAACACATGAAAACAGCTAAGAGCAGACAGAAAAGTTATGCAGATAACCGGAGGAAGGATCTATCTTTGGAGGTAGGTGATCATTTTTTTTCTCAATGTTTCACCATGGAAGAGTGTGATGTGATTTTGTAAGAAAGGAAAGCTAAGTCCAAGGTTCATTGGACCATATGAAATTTTGGAGAGATTTGGATCAGTTGCTTACCGAGTGGTTTTACCTCTGATTTTATCTCAGGTACACAATGTTTTTCATGTTTCAATGTTGAGAAAGTATATGCCAGATCCATGTCATGTTTTGATCCTAGAGGTAGTTTAGTTGGAAGAGGATCTCTCTTATGAAGAATAACCATTCTAGATTCTTGACTGTGGAGAGCAGGTATTGCGGAATAAGGTAATTCACCAGGTAATGGTTTTGTGGAAAAACCATATGGTTGAAGAGGCAATGTGGGAATCTGAAAATGCTATGAGGGATAAATACCCCCACTTATTTTGATAAGTGAATAAAATTGCGGAGATGCAATTCCAAAAAGGGGGGAAGGATGTAACATCCCAGGTAAATAAAGAATAATACATTTTCATATTTATTAATATTTGATAATTGAATATTAATTTTACTTTTAAGGTGTTGCTATGTTCGATAGCGTACCTGATACGCAGCAAAGAGTTTGTTTGAAATCTTACGTTGCACACTAGTAATAAAATAATTTTATTTTAAATGTTAGTTAACACATTGCCATTGTATTGGCGGGAATGAATAGAAATAACTAAAATATGATTATATATGTTTTTTAGATGTTTTTACATTTATCCAATAAAGGATAATGGCTTAAAATACAAAAAGAATTCAATTTTAGGCATATATACTCTAATTTTCACTAAAGGTCCACTTATCACCTTTTAATGGAGAACCGTCATTAAATATAGTTTTTCTCACTCTAATAAATTCTATTGGAGCAAATAATATTCTTCTTTAGAATCGGGACATCAATATTTACTTTGTGTAAATTTTTGGTATTTTTCCGATAAAGATCATTTTTTAATGAATATTGAAAAATCTTGTATTTTAATTCAAAACCACTTTTTAATCTAATTTATCTATATGATTATATTATCTTTTGAATTGGTTTTAAAGTTAAATTGGAATATATTTTTACCATTTAATCCAATTGTGGTCATTGGAATTAATTTCACTTTGAAATCGAACTTAAACTAGTGTCAATCTTTTGATAGTTTTTGTTTCATAAAAACATGCTATTTTTTTTACAGCGGGAATTATTATTAAATTAATTAATTGAACATATTTGTATTGAATTTCTTAAAATAGAAAACATTTTTGATTTTGGAATATCAAATATAGCTTAGGGTAAAGTTTTGTTATTTTTCTGAAAAAATTCAATTTTTGATGAATAGTGAAACAACTAAGTGGTACTTAAAAAATGATATTTCGTTTAAATGAAAGTTTACCACTTCTGTATTTTTAATTTCAAAAACCCGACATACATTGTTGTCATTAATATGTAAAATTTGGTTCAATGGGATTAAAATTATTTTTTGGTGAATAGTAACTTTTATGTTTTTAATCGCGATTATAGGTAATTAGTGTAGTTTAAGGCAAAGATAATGTTTTAATAATATGAAATGAACTTGATACATGTCCTACCCTTATTGTATGTGTCTTGTCCGACCAAGAAAATCCATGGGTCAACTTGGGGACCTCATGGAGCCATTTTGGTAGGAAAATTACATTAATAACTTTTTATTTAATGTTAAAATAAAAATGTCACAAACATGAGTTTTTTTACTAAAATAGTTTTTACATGGGGTTATATAAGTCAGAGTTTTGCCTATAAATATTCATTGGAAATCTAAAAAGATTTCCTACATCATAGTATTTTTTTTATAATTTTTATACATTAAATAAATTAAATTATTTATGAAACCATGATGATGTAGTGATCACCTCATTATTTAACGATTTAAATAAAATGGAAACAAATGTTAAATATAAGACCTACACATGTCCAAAACCTATTGGATTGGTGTATTTAGAACCCTTATCACCTTATCCTCGAAACACATCAATGTGGGACCATTAAAATCCGAAACTCATTATAAAATATAGTAAACATTTCCTTACTTTCCAAGAGTGCCCCTCCTCTCCTCTTATAAAAGGCCCACACCTCTACCTCCTTACCCACACCTCTCAAGCCTTTTTCTTGGACAAAGCCTTCCCATTTTGTCTCTAAAAATCCCTATCTTACTTCTAGAAGCCTCACTTTTGGAATAAATCTTCCCAAGGAAGCCTTTCGGCTCAAATCAAAAGGAGTTACCCGATTTAAAGGTAGTGTCTTCTCTTGTGTTCTTATGTTTTATTTTACTTCTCCAACCCCCTAAACTCTTTTTATTCATTTCTTTTGTAACAAATCCAGTATCTTCAATATACTAGGATTTTTTTATAATAATAAATCGAGCTACATATACACACACATTCATCTAATGGTTAAAGAACATACTGTTTCTGTGGATGGGGAATTTCTGCCTCATGAAACGATGACTGTTCAACATTTATATAACACCTTCAATGGTGGCCATTAAGATGTCACTATATTTATATATGATATATGATATGTTTATGTTTTACTTAAGCTTCTGTATTTTTCATTTATGGCAGACCTTTATGGTTTCCATTATGGGTAAAAGCGATATCTTCATTTTAGAAATTGCGGACTACCACCCCCTCAAAGTGATTTGATTCGTTAACACAATATGTGGTACGTATAAAGGATAAATTTAATGATATTATATATGATACCATACTGAAATAAAAATAATATTATGTATCATTATGTTTTAATTCCATTAAATATGAAATAGAAATGGAAGTAGCGTTCATGTGTATGTACAGATTACCGTCTCCATGAACGGTGCATTTCATTTCTTACCTCTAAATTATTATTTAATATTATAAATGCTTGTATATAATGGATATATATGATATATATGGCATCTACATCATGAATATCATTCTTGAGATAATGTATATTTGACTACGTGAACAAATTGTAAATATAAGAAGTTCACTCTTGACTCAAGTACCAAATATCGACAAAACGACCATTATTATACTAAATAATTACATAGTGTTCATGACAAGATAATAGGTGATATAAAAGGAATAATGAACTTGAAAAAGGTCCTTAAGAAAGTAGAAATTAACTCATGTTTATTATTCAGGAGGTTAAAGAACGATCGAGTAAAGTCGGACCCGAGGTAAGGGACTTCGTCTCAATCTCCTATCATTGAGAAATATTTAATTTTATACATAAATTTCTTTTATACGGTGTATAAACCCCTTTTACTTTTACTTTTATACAAAAGGAATCTTTTTCTATGAAGCGTTTTACTAAATGAAAAAAAGGAATGCTTCTTTTAATGTGCGCGGTGATAATGACCTTTTCCGCAGCCGTGAGTATTATTTGGTCTTTGGATTCCTCAACAAGCCGTAATGTTTTTTAAAATGAAATAAATTCCATATAATCTTTTATGTATTTTGGTATTGAAAATGGTTTTTATAATGGATTTGTTAGGTCAATATATTTATGTGATATATTGTGATCAAAGTGTCGAAATGTTTTCTTTCCATTATGTTTGTTTTATGTCTTATGATTTTATAATGGTACTTAGACATTTGAGGGGTGGTTACGTGATAAACCATATGACGGGTGGTGTCGTGAATACTAGGATGGGTGGTTATGTTATAACCTCTAATTCATTGTGTATGGAAGTCGGCCGTATGGATATTCCTTTAAGTATGTATGGATGTTGGCCGAATGGCTATTCCATTAAGTGATATGTGTGGAAGTCGACCGTATGGTTATTCCACTTAAGTATGTTTATGTCCTAAGTTACCTTTATACGTTATGTGTTCTTTATATGGGTTTTATGGTAATCTTTTGGTTACAAAAGGGCAAGTAATGATATTTTATTCAGTGAAGAGTTTTTACTACTTCATAAAGGTGATGGTATTACTTTGATAAAGTATACATGGTTTACTTTTTGTTTTAAAAACTAACAGTTTTCATTCTTTGTGTATCCCTTAATGGGATTTTTATGCTCACCCCAATTTTTTTTGAAATGTTTTTCACAGGAATTAATGTGGAATTCGGTCAAGGATGGGATCAATGGAAATTCATGCTATCTATAACATGGAACTAGAAATGTTTCTTTTTAAGAGTTTTTAATTTATTGAAACTTAGTAGAAGTGTCTACTTTGTAATCTTTTGAGATGTAATAGTTATGTACTAATTCTCTAAAACTCTAATCCTGAAAAGATCCTCAATGTGAATTATTCAATTAATTCAATATTACCTAAGGTTTAAGGCCAGGGCCTTATAGTTGGTATCAGAGGACGATTTAGACAACTTTATGAGTTATAAAAGTGTTAAATTATAAATTAATTTATGGTATGACTGAAATGATATAGCATTTACGGATTACCATGTTGCTTCGCCTAAGATATTTCTGTGTTCAGAATGGTTTTCCATAGAGGAAACAAAGCAGCTATTTTGGGATGACATCATGAGGAAGACAACCTTCCAAATCAGCAACCTGAGATGGTCGGAATCAGAACTGAACAGTTTGTTGCAGTGATGGAACAGTTGACTCAGGCTATAAATGGTGGTGGTATCCATGCATGAGATCAGCCAGATCAACCGTAGAGGAACATGTCAGTGGTGGAACATTTCATGAGGCAACATCCCCCATCATTCTGAGGATCATCTGATCCTGTGCTAGCTGAAGGGTGGATTAAAGAACTGGAGAAGATTTTTGATGTCATGGGGTGTTCAGAACATCAAAAGGTTAGTCTTGTTGTTTACCGTTTTGAAGGAGAAGCTGATCAGTGGTGGTCGATGGTGAAAAATATTATGGATAGTGATGAGATTGATGATCTTCACTAGGACGAATTCAAAGGTATATTTCTTGAGAAATATTTTCCTAAGGTGGTTCGTCTTAGGATGGAAAAAAAATTTCTAGAATTGAGGCAGGAGGATGACTCAGGGACTGCTTATGAAGAAAAGTTCACTCGACTGGCAAGGTATGCTCCAAACTTAATATGAGATCTTGATAGTAAAATCAACCGTTTTTACTCAGGATTAAATCCAAATTATCGAAGGGCTTTAGCTTCTCGTGAGTTCAGAAGTTATGAAAAACTTGTACGATGTGCGGAAAAGGTGGAAATGGAGTTTGTCGATGATCAGGTGTTGTTTGACAAACGACAGAATAAGAGGTCCAATTGGCAGGCAAAGGGGAAGAATTCATCAAAGAAGCAAGGAGGTAAGAAAACCAAATATCCATCCTGTGAGAAGTGTGGTAAAATGCATCCTGGAGAATTTTTATCCAATTATGGAAATTGCTTTCGGTGTGGTAAGTCTAGTCATATTGCTCGTAACTGTAAGGAAGATGATCAGGAAGATAATGAAAAGCCAGCGGTAAGATGTTTTAAGTGTAATGAAATGGGTCATTATGAAAATGAGTGTCTAACGAAAAAATCAACTGGGGGAAATCATCCAGACTACAAGCAGAAAGGGGTGGTGAAATCCTTTGCAACTACTTCAGCAGATGTTGGGTCGTCGAATGAAGTAGTATCAGGTACATTGTTTGTTTTTTCTGATTATGCCAATGTATTGTTTGATTTAGGGTCTACACATTCTTTCATTTCTGAGAAGTTTTCTAGTAAATTGAAAATTCCATCTCAAGATATGAATTCTTAACATATGGTAAAAACACTGGGAGGAAATGTTGAGACAGAAAGAAATTATAAGAACCTTCTTATCCTTTTGTGTGGAAAGAATCTTCCTAAAAACCCTATTGTTTTGCCTCTAGTAGAGTTTGATGTTATTTTGGGCATGGATTGGCTATCTGTTTATCATGCTAAGATTGACTGCAGAGCTAAAATGGTTTCTTTTCAGAAATATTTTCAGTTTGTGTACAAGAATGAACCCTTGATTTTGATAACATATCAGGAAATTGAGAAACTAGTAAAAGATGGAAATAAATGATATCTTTCTCATATCATTGAAAACAAGGGAACTGTTCAGATTAATGATGTGCCAGTGGTAAATGAGTATCTTGATGTTTTTACAGATGAGTTGTCCGGTATTGTTCATGATTGGGAATTTGAATTTAATGTTGACTTAGTTCCTGATTCTTAGACAATTTCAAAACCTCCTTATCGAATGGATCAAGTTGAACATTTAGAGTTAAAGAAACAATTGCAGGAGTTATTAGATAAAGGTTTCATTCGACCGAGCACATCACCATGGGGTTCTTCTGTCTTGTTTGTTAAAAATAAAGATGGTTCAATGAGACTTTTCATTGATTATAGAGCCTTGAATAATATCTCTGTTAAGAACAAGTATCCTTTTCCTCATATCGATGATTTGTTTGATCAGTTCTATGGAGCTCATTATTTTTTGAAGATTGACTTTAAATCGGGTTACCATCAGTTGAAATTAAAAGAAGCAGATGTTCCGAAGACTGCGTTCCGTACTAGATATGGCAATTATGAATTTTTAGTTATGCCTTTTGGGTTAACCAATGCACCTGCTGTATTCATGGACCTTATGAATAGAATTTTCCATGAGTTCTTGGATAAGTTTGTGGTTGTTTTCATTGATGATATTTTGGTGTTTTCTAAAATTAAAGAGGAGTATGAAAGTCATTTAAGGGTTATCTTTCAAACCTTAAAATAAAATAAATTGTATGGAAAATTCAGCAAGTGTGAGTTTTGGTTACAATAAATTTCTTTCCTTGGTCACATAGTTTCAAAAAATGGAATAACTGTTGATCCTGCTAAAACAAAAGTTGTTGAAGAATGGCCAAGACCCACAAATGTAACCGATATCCATAGTTTCCTTGGTTTGGCAGGTTACTACCGAAGGTTTGTTGAAAATTTTTCACGGTTATCTAGTCCAATGACTAAGCTAACTCGGAAGGGTTCTTAGTTTATCTGGACAAAAGAATGTGATGATTGTTTTCAGGAGTTGAAAAGAAGATTGGTGAATGCTCCAGTTTTGGAACTTCCTTCCCGGAATGGTGAGTTTGTTATATACAGTGATGTTTCATTGAAGGGACTTGGATGTGTCCTTATGCAGAATGATCAAGTAATTGCATATGCTTCACGTCAGTTGAAAACTCATGAGGTAAATTACCCTACACATGATTTGGAAATAGCTACTATTGTTTTTGCTCTAAAAATTTGGAGGCATCATTTGTATGGAGTAAAGTGTGAAATATATACTGATCACAAAAGTTTAAATTATATATTCACTCAGAAAGAATTGAACATGAGACAGAGGAGATGGCTGGAATTAATCAAGGATTGTGATTGTACAATTCATTACCATCCGGGAAAAGCAAATAAAGTGGCCGATGAATTGAGTCAAAAAAGTAATGCTTCATTAACCATGCTACGTTTGGAATGAGATCCTTTGGTTTTTGATTTGATGAACATGGGCATGGAAATTTTTTGCACATGAAGTTCTTCTATTTTGTTTCAGGTATCAGTGAGATCATCCCAATCAGACAGAATGAAGCAAGCACAGAAGCAAGACAGTGAGTTGTAGAAAAAGGTAGAGTAGGTTCAGAAGGGTAAGTTGCCTGAATTCAACATTGATAATGATTGTGTTTTCAGGTTTGGGAAGAGATTATGTGTGCCTTGTGATTCACATTTGAATAATCAGTTGTTATGTGAGGCTCATAGTTCCCCGTTTTTAGTACGTCCTGGCAATACTAAGATGATCAGAGTTCTGTGGGAGTATTACTGGTGGGATGAAATGAAAAGGGACATTACTAATTTTACTATGAGGTGTTTGACTTTTCAGCAGGTTAAATCAGAGCGGCAGTTACCGAAAGGGATGCTTCAGCCTTTACCAGTTTCAGAGTGGAAATAGGAAAATATATCCATGGATTTTGTTGTGGGATTACCGAAGACATCTATAGGTAATAATGCAATCTGGGTTATTGTTGATCGATTGACTAAATCTGCTCATTTCCTTCCTATTTGAGATATTTTCTCTCTAGATCAACTTTCTCGTTTGTATCTTACAAAGATATTCAGGTTACATGGAGTTCCTCTCTCAATTGTATCTGATTGTGACCTCAGGTTTACTTCTAACTTTTTGAAAGGCTTTTAGAAGTCGTTGGGTACTAAATTAAATTTTAGTACAGCTTTTAATCCTCAATCAGATCAGCAGTCAGAACGAAAAATTCAGACTTTGGTGGATATGATACATGCCTGCTATTTGGATTATCAGGGAAGTTGGGACCAACATCTTTCTTTGGTTGAGTTTTCATATATTAATAGTTTTTATTCCAGTATACAGATGGCTTCATTTGAGGCATTATATGGTAAACGGTGTCGAACTCCAGATTTTTGGGATGAAGTGGGTGAAAGGAAGCTGATGGGACCAGAATTGGTAGAAGAGATGGTAGAAAAAGTTCAGTTGATTCAGAAACACATGAAAATAGCTCAGACCAGACAGAAAAGTTGTGCAGATAACCAGAGGAAGGATCTATCTTTTGAGGTAGGTGATCATGTTTTTCTCAAAGTTTCACCATGGAAGAGTGTGATACGATTTGGTAAGAAAGGAAAGCTGAGTCCAAGGTTCATTGGACCATATGAAATTTTGGAGAGAGTTGGATCAGTTTCTTACTGAGTGGCTTTACCTCCGAGTTTATCTCAGGTACACAATGTTTTTCATGTTTCGATGTTCAGAATGTATATGCCAGATCCATGTCATGTTTTGAACCCATAGGTAGTTCAGTTGGAAGAGAATCTCTCTTATGAAGAACAACCAGTCCAGATTCTTGACTGTAGAGATCAAGTGTTGTGGAATAAGGTAATTCACTAGTTAAAGGTTTTGTGGAAAAACCATATGGTTAAAGAGGCAACATGGGAGTCTGAAAATGCTATGAGGGATAAATACCCACACTTATTTTGATAAGTGAATAAAATAGCGAGGACGCAATTCCCAAAAGGGGGGAAGTATGTAACATCCCAAGTAAATAAAGAATAATAAATTTTCATATTTTCTAATATTTGAGAATTTAATATTAATTTTACATTAAAGGGGTTGCTATGTTCGGTAGCGTACCCGATACGCAACAAAGAGTTTATTTGAAATCTTACGTTGCACACTAGTAATAAAAAAATTATTTTAAATTTTAGTTAACACGTAGCTTTTGTATTGGAGGGAAAGAATATAAATAACTAAAATATGATTATATATTTTTTAGATGTTTTTACATTTATCCAACAAAGTATAAGGGCTTAAAATACGAAAAGAATTAAATTTTAGGCATATATACTCTAATTTTCACTAAATGTCCACTTATCGCCTTTTAATGGAGAACTGTCATTAAATATTGTTTTGGTCACTCTAATACATTATATTGGACCAAATAAAATACTTTTTTAGAATCGGGACATCAAAATTTACTTTGTGTAAATTTTTGGTATTTTTCCGATAAAGATCATTTTTAATGAATAGTGAAAAATGTTGTATTTTAATTCAAAACCTCTTTTTAATCTAATTAATTTATATGATTAGATTATCTTTTGAATTTGTTTTAAAGTAAAATTATAATATATTATTACCATTTAATCCAATTTTGGTCATTGGAATTAATTTCACTTTGAAATCAGACTTAAACTAGTGTTAATCTTTTGATAATTTTTGTTTCATAAAAACACGCTATTTGTTTTGACATCGGGAATTATTTATTAAATTTATTAATGGAAATTATATCTTTTGAATTTCGTAAAATAGAAAACATTTTTGAATTTGGAATATCAAATATAGCTTAGGGTAATGTTTTGGTATTTTTCTGAAAAAATTCAATTTTTGATGAATAGTGAAACCACTAAGTGGTACTTAAAAAAACTGATATTTTGTTTAAATGATATTTTACCACTTCTGTGTTTTGAATTTCGAAAATATGACATACATGGTTGTAATTAAGAATTAAAATGAGGTTCAATGGGATTAAAATAATTTTTTGGTGAATAGTAACTTTTAAGTTTTTAATCGCGATTAGAGGTAATTAGTGTAGTTTAAGGTAAAGATAATGTTTTGATAATATGAAATGAACTTGACAGATGTCCTACCCTTGTTGGATTTGTCATGGAGGACCAAGACAATCCATGGGTCATCTTGGGAACCCCATGGAGCCACTTTGGTAGGAAAATGACATTAATATCTTTTTATTTACTGTTAAAATAAAAATCTCACAAACATGTGTTGTTTTACTAAAACAGTTTTATATGGGGTAATATAAGTCAGAGTTTTGACTATAAATATTAATTGGAAAGCTAAATCTATTTCCTACATCATAGTATTTTTTTATAATTTTTACACATTAAATAAATTAAATTATTTATGACACCATGATGATGTAGTGATTACCTCATTATTTAACGATTTAAATAAAATGGAAATATAATGTAAAATCTAAGACATACACATGTCCAAAACCTATTAAATGGGTTTATTTCGAACCCTTATCACCTTATCCTCGAAACACATCAATGTGGGACCATTAAAATCCTAAACACATTCTAAAATAACGTAACATTTCCTTACTTTCCAAGAGTGCCTCTCCTCCCCTCTTATAAAAGGACCCCACATCTACCTCTTTACCCACACCTCTCAAGCATTTTTCTCGGCCAACCCCTACCCATTTTGTCTCTCCACATCCTTCTCTTACTACTAAAAGCCTCACTTTGGGAAGAAGTCTTCCCAAGGAAGCCTTTGATCTCAAATCAAAAGGAGTTACCCGATTTAAAGGTAGTGTTTTCTCTTGTGTTCTTATGTTTTATTCTGCTTCTCCAACCCCCTAAACACTTTTTATTCCTTTATTTTGTAACAAATCTAGTATCTTCAATATACTAGGATGTTTTTATAATAATAAATCGAGCTACACATACACACAACTTCATCTAATGGTTAAAGAACATACTGTTTCTGTGGATGGTGAATTTCTGCCTCACGAAACGATGATTGTTCAACACTCATATAACACCTTAAAAGGTGGACATTAAGATGTAACTATATTAATATATGATTTATAATATGTTTATGTTTTACTTAAGCTTCTGTATTTTTCATTTATGTCATACCTTTATGGTTTCCATTATGGGTAAACGTGATATCTTCATTTTAGGAAGTGCGGACTACCGCCCCCTCAAAGTGATTTGATTCGTTAACACCATATGTGGTACGTATAAAGGATAAATTTAATGATATTATATATGATACAATACTGAAATTATAATACTATTATGTATCATTATGTTTTAATTCCATTGAATATGAAATAGAAATGGAAGCAGTGTTCATGCGTACGTACGACTTACCATCTCCATGAACGGTGCATTTCATTTCTTACATCTAAATGATTATGTAATATTATAAATGCATGTATATACTGGATATATATGATATATATGGAATCTACATCATGAATATCATTCTTGAGATAATGGATATTTGACTACGTGAACAACTTGTAAATATAAGAAGTTCTCTTTTTGACTCAAGTACCAAATATCGAGAAAATGACCATTATTATCCTAAATAATTACATAGTGTTAATGACAAGATAATAGGTGATATAAAAGGAATAATTAATTTGAAAAAGGTTCTTAAGCTAGTATAAATTAACTCAAGTTTATTATTCATGAGGATAAAGAATGATCGTGTCAAGTCGGACCCGAGGTAAGGGGCTTCGTCTCAATCTCCTTTCATTGAGGCATATTTCGTTTTATACACAAATTTCTTTTATACGGTGTATAAAACCCTTTGACTTTTACTTTTATACAAAAGGAATCTTTTTCTACGAAGAGTTATACTAAATGACAAAAAGTAATGTTTCTTTTAACGTACGTGGTGACAACGACCTTTTCCGCCGCTGTGAGTATTATTTGGTCTTTGGCTTCCTCAACAAGCCGTAATGTTTTTTAAAATGAAATAAATACCATATAATCTTTTATGTATTTTGGTATTGAAAATGGTTTTTATAATGGACTTTTTATGTCTATATATTTACGTGATATATTGTGATCAAAGTGTGGAAACGTTTTCTTCCCATTTTGTTTGTTTTATGTCTTGTGATTTTATAATCGTACTTGGACATTTGACGGGTGGTTACATGATTAAACATATGATGGGTGGTGCCGTGAATACCAGGACAGGTGGTTACGTTATAACCTACAATGCATTGGGTATGGAAGTCTGCAGTATGTCTATTCCATTATGTATGTATGGAAGTTGGCCGAATGGCTATTCTATTAAGTGATATGTGTGGAAGTAAACTGTATGGTTATTCCACTTAAGTATGTTTATGTCCCAAGTTACCTTTATATGTTATGTGTTCTTTATATGGGTTTTATGGTAATCTTTTGATTACAAAAGGGTAAGTAATGATATTTTATTCAGTGAAGAGTTTTTACTACTTCATAAAGGTGAAGGTATTACTTTGATAAAGTATATGTGGTTTACTTGTTGTTTTAAAAACCAACAGTTTTCATTCTTTGTGTATCCCTTACTGATATTTTTATGCTCACCCCATGTTTTTTTGAGATGTTTTTCACAGGACGTAATGTGGAATTGGGTCAAGGATTGGATCATGGAAAATTCATGCTAACTAAAATATGGAACTAGACATGTTTCTTTTTAAGTGTTTTTACTTTATGGAAACTTAGTAGAAGTGTCTACTTTGTAATATTTTGAGATGTAATAGTTATGTCCTAATTCTCTAAAACTCTAAACCTAAAAATATCCTCAATGTGAATTATTCATTTAATTCAATATTAACTAAGGTTTAAGGCTGGGGCCTAATAGTTTGTATCAGAGGTCGGTTTAGAAAACTTTGGGAGTTTGAAAATTGTTAAATTATAAATTAATTTATGGTATGATTGAAATGATATAGAATTTATGGATTACCATGTTGCTTCGCCTTCGATATTTATGTGTTCAGAATGGTTTTCCACAGAGGAAACAAAGCTGCTATGTTGGGATGACATCAGGAGGAAGACAACCTTCCAAATCAGCAACCTGAGATGGTTGGAATCAGAACTGAACAGTTTGTTGCAGTGATGGCACAGTTGACTTAGGGTATAAATGGTGGTGGTATCCATGCACGAGATCAGCCAGATCAACCGCAAAGGAACATGTCAGTGGTGGAACATTTCATGAGGCAACATCCCCCATCATTCAGAGGATCATCTGACCCTGTGCTAGCTGAAGGGTGGATTAAAGCACTGGAGAAGATTTTTGATGTCATCGGGTGTTCAGAACATCAAAAGGTTAGTCTTCCTGTTTACCGTTTTGAAGGAGAAGCTGATCAGTGGTGGTCGATGGTGAAAAATATCAGGGATAGTGATGAGATTGATGATCTTCACTGGGAAGAATTCAAAGGTATGTTTCTTGAGAAATATTTTCCTAAGGTGGTTCGTCTTAGGATGGAAAAACAATTTCTAGAATTGAGGAAGGAGGATGAATCAGTGGCTGCTTATGAAGCAAAGTTCACTCAACTGGGAAGGTATGCTCCAAACTTCATACGAGATCATGATATTAAAATCAACCATTTTTACTCAGGATTAAAGCCAATGTATCGAAGGGCTTTAGCTTTTCGTGAGTTCAAAAGTTATGAAAAACTTGTACGATGTGCGGAAAATGTGGAAATGGAGTTTGTCGATGATCAGGTGTTGTTTGACAAACGACAGAATAAGAGGTCTAGTTGGCAGGAAAAGGGGAATAATTCATCAAAGAAGCAAGGAGGTAAGAAAACCAAATATCCATCCTGTGAGAAGTGTGGTAAAATGCATCCTGGAGAATGTTTATCAATGTATGGAAAGTGCTTTCGATGTGGTAAGTCTGGTCATATTGCTCGTAACTGTAAGGAAGATGATCAGGCAGACAATGAAAAGCCAGCGGTAAGATGTTTTAACTGTAATGAAATGGGTCATTATGAAAATGAGTGACTAACGAAGAACTCAACTGGGGGAAAGAAGCCAGACTACAAGAAGAAAGTGGTGGTGAAATCCGTTGCAACTACTTCAGCAGATGTTGGGCCATCGAATGAAGTAGTATCAGGTACACTGTTTGTTTGTTCAGATTATGCCAATGTATTGTTTGATTCAGGGTCAACACATTCTTTCATTTCTGAGAAGTTTTCTAGTAAATTGGAAATTCCATCTCAAGATATGAATTCTGAACTTATGGTAAAAACACCGGGAGGAAATGTTGAGACAAAAAGAAATTATAAGAACCTTCCTATCCTTTTGTGAGGAAAGAATCTACCTGCAAACCTTATTGTTTTTCCTCTAGTAGAGTTTGATGTTATTTTGGGCATGTATTGGCTTTCTGTTTATCATGCTACGATTGACTTCAGAGCTAAAATAGTTTCTTTTCAGAAATATTTTCAGTTTGTGTACAAGAATGAACCCTTGATTTTGATAACATATCAGGAAGTTGAGAAACTAGTAAAAGATGGAAATAAATGTTATCTTACTCATATCATTGAAAACAAGGGAACTGTTCAGATTAATGATGTGCCAGTGGTAAATGAGTATCTTGATGTTTTTGCTGATGAGTTTCCTGGTAATGTTCATGATCGGGAAGTTGAATTTACTATTTACTTAGTTCCTGATTCTAAGCCAATTTCAAAACCTCCTTATTGAATGGCTCAAGTTGAACTTTTAGATTTAAATAAACAATTGTAGGATTTATTAGATAAATGTTTCATTCGACCTAGCACATCACCATGGGGTGCTCCTGTCTTGTTTGTTAAAAAGAAAAATGGTTCAATGAGACTTTTCATTGATTATGGAGCCTTGAATGATATCACTGTTAAGAACAAGTATCCTTTGACTCATATCGATGATTTGTTTGATCAGCTCTGGGGAGCTCAGTATTTTTCAAAGACTGACTTGATGTCAGGGTACCATCAGTTGAAAGTAAAAGAAGCAGACGTTCCGATGACTGAGTTCCGTACAAGATATGGCCATTATGAATTTGTATTTATGTCTTTTGGGTTAACCAATGCACCTGCTGTATTAATGGATCTTATGAATAAAATTTTCCATGAGTTCTTGGATAAGTTTGTGGTTGTTTTCATTGATGATATATTGGTGTTTTCTAAAAGTAAAGAGGGGCATGAAAGTCATTTAAGGGTTATCTTGCAAACCTTAAAATAAAAGAAGCTGTATGGAAATTTCAGCATGTTTGAGTTTTGGTTACAACAAATTTCTTTCCTTGGTTACATTGTTTTGAAAAATGGAATAACTGTTGATCCTGCTAAAACAAAAGTTGTTGAAGAATGGCCAAGACCCAAAAATGTAACGGAGATCCGTAGTTTCCTTGGTTTGGCAGGTTACTAATGATGTTTTGTTGAAAATGTTTCATGGTTATCTAGTTCAATGACTAAGCTAACTCGGAAGGGTGCTAAGTTTATCTGAACAAAAGAATGTGATGATTGTTTTCAGGAGTTGAAAAGAAGATTGGTGAATGCTCCAGTTTTGGCACTTCCTTCCAGGAATGTGAGTTTGTTATATACAGTGATGCTTCGTTGAAGGGACCTGGCTGTGTCCTTATATAGAATGATCAGGTAATTGCGTATGCTACACGTCAGTTGAAAACTCATGAGGTAAATTATCGTACACATGATTTGGAATTAGCTGCTGTTGTTTTTTCTCTAAAACTTTTGAGGCATCATTTGTATGGAGTAAAGTGTGAAATATATACTGATCACAAAAGTTTAAAGTATATATTCACTTATAAAGAATTGAACATGAGACAAAGGAGATGGGTGGAATTAATCAAGGATTTTGATTGTATAAGTCATTACCATCCAGGAAAAGCAAATAAAGTGGCTGATGCTTTGAGTCCAAAAAGCAATGCTTCATTAACCATGCTACGTTTGGAACGAGATCCTTTGGTTTTTGATTTGATGAACTTGGGCATGGAAATTGTTTTTGCATGAAGTTCTTCTATTTTGTTTTAGGTATCAGTGAGATCATCCCTATCAGACAGAATTAAGCAAGAACAGAAGCAAGACAGTGAGTTGTAGAAAAAGGTAGAGCTAGTTCAGAAGGGTATGTTTCCTAAATTAAACATTGATAATGATTGTGTTTTGAGGATTGAGAAGAGATTATGTGTGCCTTGTGATTCACATATGAAGAATTAGTTTTTATGTGGGGCTCAAAGTTCCCCGTTTTCAGTACATCCTGGCGGTACTAAGGTGTATAGAGATCTGTGGGAGTATAATTGGTGGGATGGAATGAAAAGGAATATTGCTGATTTTACTGTGAAGTGTTTGAATTGTCAGCAGGTTAAAGCAGAGCGATAAATACCGAAATGGTTTCTTCAGCCTTTACCCGTGCTAGAGTGGAAATGGGAAAATATATCCATGGATTTTTTTGTGGGATTACCGATCACATCAATAGGAAATAATGCAATCAGGGTTATTGTTGATCGGTTGACTAAATCTTCTCATTTCCTTCCTATTCGAGATACTTTCTCTCTAGATCAACTTTCTCGTTTGTATCTTATAGAGATATTCAGGTTACATGGAGTTCCTCTCTCCATTGTATCTGATCGTGATCTCAGGTTTACTTCTAACTTTCGGAAAGGCCTTTAGAAGTCGTTGGGTACTAAATTAAATTTTAGTACATGCTTTTCATCCTCAATCAGATGGGCAGTCAGAACAAACAATTCAGACTTTGGAGGATATGCTACGTGCCAGCTCTTTGTATTATCAGGGAATTTGGGACCAACATCTTTCTTTGGTTGAGTTTTCATATATTAACAGTTTTCATTCCAGTATACAGTTGGCTCCATTTGAGGAATTATATGGTAAATAGTGTCGAACACCAGCTTTTTGGGATGAAGTGTGTGAAAGGAAGCTGATGGGACCAGAATTGGTAGAAGAGATGGCAGAAAAAGTTCAGTTGATTCAGAAACACATGAAAACAGCTCAGAGAAGACAGAAAAGTTATGCAGATAACCGGAGGAAGGATCTATCTTTTGAGGTAGGTGATCATGTTTTTCTCAAAGTTTCATCATGGAAGAGTGTGATGCGATTTGGTAAGAATGGAAAGCTGAGTCCAAGGTTCATTGGACCATATGAAATTTTGGAGAGAGTTGGATCAGTTTCTTACCGAATGGATTTACCTCTGAGTTTATCTCAGGTACACAATGTTTTTCATGTTTCGATATTGAGAATGTATATGCCAGATCCATGTCATGTTTTGATCCTATAGGTAGTTTAGTTGGAAGAGAATCTCTCTTATGAAGAACAACCTGTCCAGATTTTTGACCATAGAGAGCAAGTGTTACAGAATAAAGTAATTCACTAGGTAAAGGTTTTGTGGAAAAACCATATGGTTGAAGAGGCAACGTGGGAATCTGAAAATGCTATGAGGGATAAATACCCCAACTTATTTTGATAAGTGAATAAAATTGCGAGGACGCAATTCCCAAAAGGGGGGAAGGATGTAACATCCCAGGTAAATAAAGAATAATACATTTTAATATTTATTAATATTTGAGAATTTAATATTAATTTTACTTTAAAGGGGTTGCTATGTTCGATATCATACCCGATACACTGCAAAGAGTTTCTTTGAAATATTACGTTGCACACTAGTAATAAAATAATATTATTTTAAATGTTAGTTAACATTTAGCCATTGTATTGGTGGGAATCAATAGAAATAACTAAAATATGATTATATATTTTTGTATGATGTTTTTACATTTATCCAATAAAGGATAAAGGCTTAAAATACGAAAAGAATTCAATTTTAGGCATATATACTCAAATTTTCACTAAAGGTCCACTTATCGCCTTTTAATGGAGAACCATCATTAAATATTGTTTTGGTCACTCTAATACATTATATTGGACCAAATAAAATTCTTCTTTATAATCGGGGCATCAAAATTTACTTTGTGTAAATTTGTGGTATTTTTCCAATAAAGATCATTTTTTAATGAATAGTGAAAAATGTTGTATTTTAATTCATAACCTATTTTTAATCTAATTTATTTATATGATCAGATTATCATTTGAATTAGTTTTAAAGTGAAATTAGAATACATTTTTACCATTTAATCCAATTTTGGTCGTTGGAATTAATTTCACTTTGAAATCGGACTTAAACTAGTGTCAATCTTTTGATACTTTTTATTTCATAAAAACACGCTATTTGTTTTGACAGCGGGAATTAATTATTAAATTAATTAATGGAACTTATATGTTTTGAATTTCATAAAATAGACATCATTTTTGAACTCAGAATATCAAATATATCTTAGGTTAATGTTTTGGTATTTTTCTGAAAAACTTCAATTTTTGATGAATAGTGAAACCGCTAAGTGGTACTTAAAAAAACTGATTTTTCGTTTAAATGAAATTTTACCACTTCTGTGTTTTGAATTTCAAAAATCCAACATACATGGTTTTCATTAATAAGTAAAATGTTGTTCAATGGGATTAAAATAATTTTTTCGTGAATAGTAACTTTTAAGTTTTTAATCGCGATTAGAGGTAATTAGTGTAGTTTAAGGTAAAGATACTATTTTAATAATATGAAATGAACTTGAAACATGTCCTACCATTATTTCATGTGTCATGGCCCACCAAGACAATCCGTGGGTCAACTTGGGGACCCCATGGAGCCACTTTGGTAGGAAAATGACATTAATATCTTTTTATTTCATGTTAAAATAAAAATGTCACAAACATGAGTTGTTTTACTAAAACAATTTTTACATGGGGTTATACAAGTCATACTTTTGACTATAAATAATAATTGAAAATTTAAAAAGATTTCCTACATCATAGTATTTTTTATATAATTTTTGGACATTATATAAATTAAATTATTTATGACACCATGATGATGAGTGATTACCTCATTATTTAACGATTTAAATAAAATGGAAATATAATGTAACATCTAAGACCTAAACATGTCCAAAACCTATTTTATGGGAGTATTTAGAACCCTTATCACCTTATCCTCGAAACACATCAATTTGGGACCATTAAAATCTGAAACTCATTCTAAAATAAAGTAACATTTCCTTACTTTCCAAGAGTGTGCCTCCTCTCCTCTTATAAAAGACCCCCACCTCTACCTCCTTACCCACACCTCTCAAGATTTTCTCTCGGCCAACCCCTGCCCATTTTGTCTCTCCAAATCCCTCTCTTACTCCTAGAAGGCTCAATTTGGGCAGAAGTCTTCCCAAGGGAGCCTTTGAGTTCAAATCAAAAGGAGTTACCCGATTTAAAGGTAGTGTCTTCTCTTGTGTTCTTATGGTTTATTTTGCTTCTCCAACCCCATAAAATCTTTTTATTCCTTTCTTTTGTAACAAATCCAGTATCTTCAATATACTAGGATGTTTTTATAATAAGTATTCAAGATACACATACACACACCTTCATCTAATGGTTAAAGAACTTACTATTTTTGTGGATGGCGAATTTCTGCCTCACGAAACGATGATTGTTCAACACTCATACAACACCTTCAAAGGTGGCCATTCAGATTTCACTATATTTATATATGATATATAATATGGTTATGTTCTACTTAAGCTTCCATATTTTTCATTTATGGCATAACTTTATGGTTTCCATTATGGGTAAACGTGATATCTTCATTTTAGGAAGTGCAGACTACCGCCCCCTCAAAGTGATTTGATTCGTTAACACCAAATGTTGTACGTATAAAGGATAAATTTATTTATATTATATATGATACCATACTGAAATTATAATACTATTATGTATCATTATGTTTTAATTCCATTAAATATGAAATAGAAATGGAAGTAGCGTTCATGCGTAAGTACGACTTACCGTCTCCATGAACGGTGCATTTGATTTCTTACCTCTAAAGGATTATGTAATATTATAAATGCATGTATATACTGGATATATATGATATATATGGAATCTAGATCATGAATATCATTCATGAGATAATGGATATTTGACTACGTGAACAACTTGTAAATATAAGAAGTTCACTTTTGAATCAATTACCAAATATCGACAAAAAGACCATTATTATCCTAAATAATTACATAGTGTTCATGACATGATAATAGGTGATATAAATGTAATAATAAACTTGAAAATGGTTCTTAAGAAAGTAGAAATTAACTCAAGTTTATTATTCAGGGGGTTAAAGAACGATCGAGTCAAGTCGGACCCGAGGTAAAGGACTTCGTCTCAATCTCCTTTCATTAAGGCATATTTCGTTTTATACATAACATTCTTTTATATGGTGTATAAACCCCTTTTACTTTTACTTTTATAAAAAATGAATCTTTTTCTACGAAGTGTTTTACAAAACAACAAAAAGTAATGTTTCTTTTAACGCACGCGGTGACAATGACCTTTTCCGCCGCCGCGAGTATTATTTGGTCTTTGGCTTCCACAATAAGCCGTAATGTTTTTTAAAATGAAATAAATACCATATACTCTTTTATGTATTTTGGTATTGAAAATGGTTTTTCTAATGGATTTGTTATGTCTATATATTTAATTGATATATTGTCATTAAAGTATTGAAATATTTTCTTTCCATTATGTTTGTTTTATATCTTATGATTTTATAATGCTACTTGGACATTTGACGGGTGGTTACGTGATAAACCATATGACGGGTGGTGCTGTGAATACCAGGATGGGTGGTTATGTTATAACCTCTAATACATTGGGTATGGAAGTCAGCCATATGACTATTTCATTAAGTATGTATGGAAGTTGGCCGAATGGCTATTCTATTAAGTGATATGTGTGGAAGTCGACCGTATGGTTATTCCACTTAAGTATATTTATGTCCCAAGATACCTTTATACGTTATGTGTTCTTTATATGGGTTTTATGGTAATATTTTGGTTACAAAAGGGTATGTAATTATATTATATTCAGTGAAGATTTTTTACTACTTCATAAAGGTGAAGGTATTACTTTGATAAAGTATACATGGTTTACTTGTTGTTTTAAAAACTAACAGTTTTCATTGATTGTGTATCCCTTACTAAGATTTTTATGCTCACCCCAAGTTTTTTTGGAATGTTTTTCACAGGAATTAATGAGGAATTGGGTCAGGGATGGGATCAAGGGAAAGTCATGCTATCTAAAACATGGAACTAGACATGTTTCTTTTTAAGAGTTTTTACTTTATGAAAACTTAGTAGAAGTGTCTACTTTGTAATCTTTTGAGACATAATAGTTATGTCCTAATTATCTAAAACTCTAAACCTGAAAAGATCCTCAATATGAATTATTCATTTAATTCAATATTAAGTAAGGTTTAAGGTCGGGGCCTTATATCTGCACTATCTTATTCTTTTGAAAGAAGATTCTTCTTTTTTAAAAAATTTATCATTAACTGTTTCTTTCCTTTAACATAGGTTGAATACTTCTTTTTGGGAATTTCAACTTCATTGACATCTCTTCTTGGAAATTTTTTGGGAACATTTCCACAAGATGACCAACATTCCCACATCTAAAGTAGTAAAGTGGAAGTTTCCCTTTGAAAGTTCTTTTTCCTATTTGTTGATTTGAGGAAAGGAATGACATCAGCTCGTCTTTATATACTTCTTCGTGAGAATCTTCAATAGTAATATTATTCATGGATTTTCATGACACCTATTTCAATTTCCTCTTTTCCACAAAATCATTACTATCCTTTTTCATTTCATATGCTACAAGGGTACTATGTATGTTATCCAGAATCAGCTCATTTGGATCCTTTCTTTCAATATAGAATACCTTTGGATTGATGTGAGGTGGAAGATTCATTATTGTGAACATTAAAATGTATATGTCTTCAATCAATTCACCAAGACCTAATTTATCTTCCACTAAAATATTTACCTTGTCAAAGAATGCATCAATAATCTAATTTAGTATAATTTTCAGGACTTCATACTTTTTCCACAACACTAGCAGTTTTTCTCCTCTGACCTTTGAATCTCAATCATATATGGTGAAAAGATTTCCCCACATGGCATTTGGTGTTTTTCAAGACATCAACTTCATATATATAGCATTGGATTTGGATTCCCCTAAAGCGCTGATTCTCTTGGCGTCAACATCTAATTCTATTCATTCGGCTTCCAATAAGGCACCACTAATGATATCCCTAGTTATACCAGGCATTTCTTGTATAAACACATCCATTACCAAAGATCATAAGTAGTTTTTCATTCGATTCTTCCATAACTGAAATTTTTTACCATCGAAGATCGGAATCCATTTTTTTTGGTGAGCTCCATTTAAGAGAAAACCACTGATATAAACCATTCCCTATGATAAAAATTGTTAGGTCCACTAGGATCGATACCCTGAAATGGGAGATGAATTAGGTTATGATATATTAAAACAACTGACCCTTTTTATCTTGTTTCTTTGTTAGACAAAACTCTCTATTTTATCCTTCACATTGCAGAGTATTAATAGATCTTAAAGCATGCACATGATAGAAAAAATTTACTTGGCCCACCCTCACTAGGCTACGTCTAAGGAGAATATGTTGGAAATGTTATAGTGTAAAGAATAAACTAAAATTTCACATCTGTTTACAACTTCGAAGTGTACTCATTATCACTTCTTGACTACAACCAGCCCCAATTTGAAAGTCACTTCTCTCTCAACTTATGTGATCTCACTGCATCTTTAGAAGATTCAATCATAATATATAGAAATGTAGGTCTCTTAATTTGGATGAATATATAATCCCCAACTTCATGTATATTCTATATTGATGTTCTACTTTCATCCAAAGATGAATACCGCTTTACCGTAGAATTGAACTAGGCAACTTCAAATTTTATGTGGATACTATGCCTTGCGCGCAAATCTCATCCTTTTCACACAATCCCAAATCCATATTTCATGCAACCACATCAATTTCATGTGAAATCCATTTTAAACGTAACCTTTACATTTACATGAAACATTTTTTTAAGTGCAACACCAAATTTTCTATGCAGCTCCATGTACGTATTATTTACACACACTAGAGCTCAGATATTCTTTAAGCCTTGAGATGTGCTGAATAAGGTGTGTCACATCTTATTTATAGGTGTCACTAACCCTTACATGAAAAAACCACCATGTCATGCAAAACACTCATTCTACGCACAATGTATTTTTTTCATGAACCATTTTTCATGTACATATGAAATTTTTTGGCACAGCTCATACCTTTACGATTTTTCTGTGTTTGGATTCCAAAACACATTTTTCCTGAAAATCCCAAATTGTGTTCAATCGTGTGTGAAAAACCAATTTCACACACATTCAATGTTTTTATATCACCACTCCAATATTTCATGCACCTTTATTTTCCAAATACATGTCTCCCCATTTTCTAATTTTTATGCACAAATGTTTGGAAAACCTTGGAAAATGGCGCCACATTGTATATGCACTTTTTTCTTGCCTCCAGATCATCTATTATTTTATTATGCTTATTTCTTCATTCATGGATTGTCATAAATATCTCTTAAACTTGAAAACTCATCATGTAAACCACCTTTATACACAAATTGAACATTTAGGTCTTCTTTGTCAACAAACACAATGGAGACCCGCTTTGTCAATAAACACAATCCCCTCAAAAAATGCTTCGATGAAACCTTGATTGATATTTTCCATATATGTTTTCTAACAAATATACTCTATATTGGAAGTGATTAGAAATCCAAAACTAGGAATTCCATGCCTAAAAATTTGAAACCATTAAACTATATAAAATAAATACATGTATATTTCTATCATAAAATTATGCTACAATAGCTAAAACTATATTGAATTCTTGATAAAAATTACCGTAGAAAAACCAAAAAACATCAATAATTTTTTTTATTCATAGGTTGAACGAAACCATTTGATGCTTATGTGGTATCCCATAACCAAATATAATATTTTAGTATCTTTTTTTGGGAAAGCATGATGATGATAGTTAACTAGGTTGAATAAATAAGAATCTCGTCAAGAATAATAACACAAAATGTCTTGATGGAAAATGCCTCATTTAAATTTAAATTAGGAAGTTCTCAATACCAAAAAGGAATTTACTCAAATGTTATGAGATTTTAAGGTAAATGACATAGTTATCAATTCTTCATATCTTATAATGAAATATATTCCAACTCCAAAAAAATCACATAAAACACTTAATTTAATGCTAGAATATATGGATGATTTATCAAATGTTAAAATTTATAGTTCAATTCATTGTGATGGAAATAGAGACCCTAACAATATCCACATGTCATTAATAATTTTATAACAAAACTCCATATTGTATGTAAGGATAACATAGAATAAAATACCCCACACCATAATTCATGATATGATCATTATACCACATATGTATGATGGCCTAGTGCATATATCCTTCAAGATATCCCCAAATAAGTTGTTCCAAACAAATCTATTTCGAAGTATTTATGGGAAACTCAGTGCTTATCTCCATAAAAAACGTTGCTAACTAGAATTAATGGTATAATGGTCCATGTGGGGAGACTATTACTTTTAGTATCATCGCATATAATAAAAAACATATGAAAACATTCATAACTGATATAAATTAAGATTTCAGAATATGGGATTATAGAGAAAAGAAAACAATAAAAATAATACAAGAATTATATAACATAATATAAAATATGAATGTCATACAAAATTACAACATATGAAATATCACCCAATGTTTGACGATAACTATTCTACGATAAATTGAATTTAAAATAACTAAAAACACTACCTCTATCAATAGTATAGCCTCAGGCCTATCTATAAAACCCTGTTAATTCTTCTTAAAACCTCATCCACTACTCAACCACTACTCAAATATAAATTTAAACATATGTATATAATGTACATGAATGTACACATATAGGGTTTGAGTATAAAATTTATAATTCCCCATGAAATTTATCCCTTCATAAAAACTAGTATATATGTTCATGTATGTATGGGATGAAAATCAAGTCACAAATCAAACATGAATACACATGTTAGATTTTCAAGAAATCCAAAATTTAAATAGATGGTATAATCAAAACTTCTTTAGCTAATTCCAAAATATAATGATACTCATAGTCTTAAAACCAAATAGTGAATGATTTATCCCCTATAAAAATGATAATAATAATAATTAATGATATATCATTGTTCTATAACATTGATGAATGAGGAATTTATGAAGGAATGAGTCGTCCCCATACACCTAAAAAAGATAAAATTATATATCAATAGGTGATAAATATATACCTATATCAAAATAATAAAAAAGTGGCATCTATATGAGAATAATGTATCAATATATTACTACAAAGGGAAATGATGTATTTCAACATGAATGATGTGTCACTATTCGAAAATGAATGTAGAATGAGGTATCACCTGGTGAATTCTGTATAACAATAATATAATCAAGGTATACTGATGTATAAATATGTTAATGATATATTACCACATTAAAATTTGGTGAACACGGTGTCTCTAGGTGAATGATGGATCACCTTAGTACTAAAAGGGTGAAAAATGTATCACTAAGTGAAAAATTATCATCTTACTAATAAAAATCGTCAATGAGGAATATTCAGGTAAATGATCAATACCCATAATACATAAAGGTATAATTTTTATTCTCTTAGTGAAGATTGTGTCACCATACTAACCAAAATAACGAATGAAGCAACCTGTGATGAATGACTTATCGCTGTAATTATATCAAGGTAGATTTAAGTATCACCATGTAAATTATATATGACCACATAATGACACTATTAATTATGTTTCTTCTAGTGAAAAATATATCATTATATAATATATTTGGAAAAATTTACATCACCAGGTGAACAATTTTCCACTAATCACAATCCTCCCTCACACATGGGGGTGTTTGATTGTCCACTAGTATATTGACTCATGTTGATGATATATAACAAACACCACACATAAATTTAGAAATTCAACACCACTTGAATTAATATATTAGGGATTGTCTTGTCATAATAGCACAATCAGTTAGTCACAATATAATTCCATGGTAAATTACCTATCACAATGGGAATTGATCTAACAAAAGATAATGTAATTTGTTGTCTAGAAACATTCATGAAATTTAATCCCAAGATATATACATTAAATATAAACCTTCCTCTATATTGTTTTCTAACACATAACTATACCAATCTAACAAGGGGCATGACATGGAGGGTGGTCACCATACTAAAATCCAATATTAAAAGCTACCTTAGGACCACAATATCATGAAATGTCAAATTAATTACGTTTTAAAATATTCTTAAATGTATAAGGAGAACTCTATATCATATCTGAAAGAGAGTTGGAGTTTTAAACTCTGAATTTTATAATAAGGATTATAAAGGAACTAGGCTGGTTGACAACATGTTTATATAAAACCAATAATGAAAAATGATATAGAATTTAATAAATGATGTGGGTTTTTTGATAACATGAATAAGGTTATCATTGCAAAATAACTAAAAATTATTTCTTGTCCACAATTTTTAGATATTCATATAGGGTTGGAGTAAGTCATTTGTTAACATTAACTAGAATCCTAGTTACTCTTCAAGCCTTTTCATCAATTAATATTGATCCAACCCTTTACATAACAATCATTTTTCAAATATATAACCCTGGTTAATGGGACAAGAACTTCACAATAAAATTGATGTCTAAAATATATAGGAATAAAAAGGATTCAAATATTGTTCATATTGAACAATAGAAGTCACACACTCAAAATCTCAAACCGACCAACTATAAATAAAGATAATTTCAATCAATTGAATTTAAAATATCCTTAAAATCTGAAAAAATAAGATATAACTAAATAAAATGTTCTTGAACCCAAAATATACCAAACTAGTGGCTATTAATTATACCATAACTCACATGTGAAGTGAATGTACCCTTCATAATGACTATGCCATTTAGATTCCAAATGAGAGGTGTAGAAGACCTGATTGGATATCCTTATTCATTTTATCTCTCTCTGGATGAATATGTTCTTTAAAACCGCAATCATTATAATAAGATTTATTTATATCTCTAAAATGGGAAAAAATTACGCTGGTCGAGCTTACTAATGAGTCACCCAAGGTAAAAATTTATAGGTAATGAGAGGTACTTGTTTTTGTGAAAATATTTCATAGTACGAATCCTGAATCATTTATGGATAGGTTATAAAACCATATATAATTTTGAAAATATTGAATATTTGTTATTCAGGATAATTAATATCATCCTATATATTTTTGGGAGAATTAGAATTCTAAAATGAAAGAAAATTTTAAAATATGGACATATAATATTCACTTAGAGTATCTTTAATATAATGGAATGATCACATAACTGGGCCGATGAGTTAGATGAATATGGATTATGTATATACATAATAGTTCTATACAATATAGTTATTCATAATCATATAAATAATAATCCCAATTAGACACACTTATTTTTCAAGATGTACAAATCAGTTTACTTTTATGACTGGGATTCATTGCATTTTGATCCATCTTTTACCCCATTCATCTCATGCCCTCCAAATAACCCCTTGTATAGTGAAACCATCAACATAATTATAATTTCATTGTAAAAAATTATTTAACATTAAATAATTTTATAAAATATAAAGGGGAAATTTTATTATATTTTTTACCTTTCCTTAAAAAATAGTTTATCACAATGGTATTAAGGAGGAATATAATTATGAATCACAGTTTGATCACTCCCCTAAACCATAACATTTTCAATCACCGGAAAAGGGTAATTTTATAAAATTATTCATGATGATATTCAATTATTCATGACGATTTAAAATTCAAGGTAAATTAAATTCATGGAAGCAATGTGAGAAAATTAAGAACCCCACCATAGAGTCTATCGTAGTAAGCATAGAAATGAGTGAACAATATATTTTATCAAAATTAAAATCAAGTTGATTCATGTTACTAGTTTGATAAATGAATTCATATTTATACTATTAATCAAAATCTATATGTGTTTGTGTGATAACCATTTCTTTTGAATTATTCCACTTTCAATCAAATAAATATAGGTTATTTTAAAAAATTTATTATTAGCTGATTCTACCTATGAAAACTCACCGCCACCATTGTAATAAAATTTCTAAAGGAACTCATATAATCATATTTCAATGAAAATACTTAAGATCTAGTCCAATTTATCACCGTAAATTTTATATTTAACCACTCCCCGAATTATTTATTTGATATTTTTTCTCTTTTGAAGTGAATATAATAATTGGATAACATGTAAAAAAATATGCTAGGTATCTATAGTTGTAAAAATAGGTGGATAATGAAATAATTATTGGGAAGGTAACATTGTAAATCTAGATAAAATTAATTTAACTTATATATACCACTAATTAAATAAGAAATATTCAAACATCATGGTTGAGTAAAGATATGTGATGATATGTTAAATGATATAATTTTCCTACAAAAAAACTCACATTGATGGTAAAAAAATATAAATAGTTTTTTTGACATAGAATCAATCATGAAAATGAAAATTTATCAATTATACTAAAATAAAAAATAACTGATAAATTATTTCTCAATATCACATGTGTCTCGAGAAATAAATTTTCATTAATTTTTAAAACAATATGAAAATGGAATTCCCCCATTAATTTCCATTAAATTATATAATGAGATGAGAAATTAATATGAGTACTATGATAAAAAATAAAAATAGAAAAATGTGATAAAAAAATACTTTGTAGAAACCAATAAAGATAAAAACAAGAATGAAAATAAATTTCCCAGCTAACTCAAAAACAATCCAACCACCACCCTAAGAATTTATATTGTCCTCATTGAAATTAGTGATATTTTATGATAGAAGGATATATCCTAATCTATTTCATTGATTGATAGATTATTAAATTGGGGGTTCCTTCTTCGATGAATCTAGAAGGGTTTTAGGGAATATAATTATATATTTCCCATTAACATTAAATGTTAAAATTGTTTCTTCAAATTTAACTAAAATAACCCCAAAAGGATAGACATTATGATAATGTATAAGGAAAAAAGTTATAAAAAATTTAACAAAAGTTAAGCATAAGAATTGAATTGTAAATTATGATATTTTTTACCAATTTAAAACAAGTGATTAAGGATGGGGTGGAAATGGGTAACCTTTTATGTCACATTATTGATTCTGGAGTTCTCATATGAATCTCTTCAAATTTAATACACATCATGAATATCTATATTACTACGATTATTTATATCTAAAATTTGTATATTTAAATCTTGTAACATACCAACATGAATAGTTCTATACCTCTTAATGAAATTGATAATATTTTTTAAAGATAATCCTGTTAGGTGACATTCTGATGGGGTTTTATAAAGCTATATGTTATTCTAATAATTCACCATCTACGATCATACATCAATATTTCTTATTAATTTATAATATTCTTTCAATGATTTTTATAACTTCCCATTTTAAAATCATTGATTTTTTATTATTTTGTGAGTGATATATAGTAGAGAATGTATAAAAAATACCATACATATAGTGAATGGTTTTTAGGATTTGATTCATGAAATGAGAAACCAGATCACTAATTAAATAACTCAATATACTAAACATGATAAAAATTTGAGATCTCAAGAATTCAACATCCAATCATGATCCATTAGTCCTTATTACATTCCTTCCACATATTATAATTCACAATCCTCATCTTATATGATATAATAAAAACCAAAGGAATTTTAAAAGGGAACCATGATGTTAAGTCCACATGCATCGTATATATCATAAAATAGAATGAGATGTTGGGGGAATTTAATTCTTTTTTGGGGCATTTTTAATGAAAAGGAAATGTGTAAAAGTCCTATAAAATCTAAGGGAATATCAATACTATATATAATAATAATATATCGATTAAATGATCATTAGTACTCTACGTTGTGAAAAAATTTTATCCCAATATAATGAGTATGGAATATGCTCAAAAAAATATGTGGAATCATGTGTAGGGACACACTAAAAAAACATGGTAACTAAAAATGTTTTATAATTATAATTCATCCCAATTATTATATTTTGAATCATGATTAATTATTCTGGACATTGTAGTGTTAAACATAGTGGTTATATAATATGTTAATCAGAATTTTAGATATTTTTACTCCAAGGGGTTAGGTTCATACCATCAAAAAGTTTCTCATTAGGTAAATAACACTAATTTGGACAGATGAATCAATGTAGTGGTCCACTGTGGGGAAATCCTTCAAATGTGGTCATCTATCACATTTTAGACTCCTATATTATATTTAATATTTATGTGAAACTTATTTAGGATGATCATACAATATATTGTTTGGTAAATATTCTTAGGATTCTGAAGGAAAATCAAAGTCTATCACTATCAAAAATAAATTTTTTTACCCAAGTAGATATGAAACAAATTTATGGAAAACATCATAAAAAGATGTTTTTTTCTAGTGTTTTATTAGTTTTCTTGGGCAGGGAAAAGGGTAAATGTGGCATATTAAATTACATGGGATCCATATCAACTGTTTATAAAAATATCTGATACATAAAAACTCATAGGAATAAAACAAGAGCTCAAATGGATGATACAAACTTAGGTGTTGGATGATGTGGGATAAATTTTTATTGAATTAAATGAATACCCATAATTTTTTTAGAATTCTAAAATAATTTTATAAAAATCATTATAAAGGATATATAATAATAAGAATGAATTTAATTATTTAGTAGTAAAATAAATAAATACAAAATAAGGACTAAAACTCAAAAACACACTTTGGATATGGAAGTGATGAAATTATTTCAATTTTTTAATTATCAAATTGAATTACGTCCCATGATATGACATGCCAAATATCTATCTCCTTCCCTATCATAATATTTAATTTAACATAAATTAAAATGAGATATTTTTAAATCCAAATATAGTGGGGAACACCTAGTTGTGATAAAAACACATAAATTGAATACCAATAAAATGGATAACCATCCCTGAAAATATCTATAACATTACCAAGTAACTAAAAAAATACTCAACATATAATAAACAAATTATTATAGGAGAAATAAAAGACAGAAATAAGTCATTCTATACGTAAATATTTCAAATGGATTGGTAAATGATGTATTTTCATGATTCTAAAGGCTATATAGATTTGAAAATGATAGAAAAATAAATCAATGAAACAATAGTCGGACATATAATCAAATCATTTTAACATTTCAACCTTTCCCATAAATTGGTTTTTCCTATGATAGTCTATATATACTGAAAAACTATTGTGAAATGGGGTTGGAATAAATTCAATAATTTTATTTCAAAATAATTTTATTCAAGTTATTTTGGAACAATTTAGTCTTGGATAACCCATTTTCTATCAAATATTGTTTATATGGTCCAAAATCTAAATAATTTTATAACCATCAATTTTCCACATTAATTATTGTGGAATTTAACTAGTTTTTAGCTTTCTTTAATGTAATAGAAAATTTCTCTAAATGTTTGTGATGCATTCAAATGGATGGAAAATCCCATGAATATCAACAAATGTCCATCTAATCACCATTTTACACTCTCTCAAATGCCAATAAATTTTATTTTATTGATTTAGAGAGACGGTATGGGAAATAATTTCCAAAATTTGTTCAATACACTCAATATACACATATGTTATATTATAGGGATGTGTTTTTTATTCCAAAAACAATGGTTTTTGGATTGAGGGATGATATTTTGAGGGTGTGAGGTCAATGAAACCATATATATACTCATGTTCATTCTATATAGAAATATAATCAATTGAAATTATATTTTGAAAGTCATAAATATCCATGGGAACTGAATATCGAACACACTTATCCATTAAAATAAAAGTATAACACCTTTCCAAACCCATGTAGAACTCAATACATGACTCAAAACGGACTATGTCAAAGAATGAAAAATCTAAATGACTACCATATTTTGGGTCAGGATATGAATATATTGAATGTGTATAATGGAGTTATTCTTCAATAAAATAGAAAATAAGATAGGTTTTCCCTTGAACTAGGTGATTCATTATATCAAGCATATTAAAATATACATTTTTTCATGACAATAAATGGAAATTTTCCTATTGAAAATTTTGATGCTTTTATTCTCTATTTTTAGAAATATAAATTTTAGTACTAGAAGCTCTTTGACTTGGGTTTTAGTAACATCCATTGTAAGTACATATTTTTTTACATGTGAGATCTGATTGTTCACTCACATGATAATGACTTAGATCACTCCCATTAAGAATTTTAAAGTTCAGTTGGACAAGAACACCATGATTACCATTAGTGGAAACTATATATAATGTAATGATGTATAACTAGATTGTGGACTCATGTTAATTAAAAAACCTAAATCAATATTCTCATGGGTAAATAATGTATCCACTATTGTTTAAGGAATCTAAAATGTTTTTTGAATCTATAAATTTTTTTGGAATAATGAATTATACCATGGGTAGGATAGTTATTCCTTGTTATCAATACGATTCTCATTAATTCAGTGCCTATGGGTGTATATTTTATTTATAAATTTATCATAACGATTAATTTTGTGTCTTTATCCATGAGGTGAATATTAACTAGTATGTTTTTAAATGTATCCCTGAACTCTTTATCAATTTCATCATCGAATAATTTCATTGATTGAGAAAGTATTTAGGTATGTTGAAGGGGAATGTATTAATTTGGGGAATCCTGATTAAAATTTTAAATTATTTTATTTTTTATATCTTCATATAAATATTTTAGTGATTAGGAGAGTTATTTTAGAAAAGGATGATATTCCTATTGTGTGAAATCATTGGTTTAATAAATATATTTACCACAATGAACTATAGTTGATCAACAATTAAATTTTTATTAGCGACTTATTTCTATGTTGGGATGCAATTTTTCTCTAATAATTAATATGTATCTCATTGATGGTGTTATACAGTTTCCCCCACTTGATTCCATATGTATTGAATTGATTATTGTGTGATATAATGGAATTGTAGGTTATGTGATTCCATTTTAATCACCAATTCATCAGGGATAATATTGTAATTTTGTGGGGGTTGTTATAATTTCCACTGGGTGGTTGATGATTTTTTTATAATGGTGGTGGATTATTTTACAACACTAGGTAGTTCAATGATAATAGAGGTTTGTGGGAATACCTCAAAACAATATTATTCCTTATGATTCTATTTAATGTTTGATGGGTATTATGTAACATTCTTGATAAGATGGTTACATGGAAATCTTATGAATATTACCTCCCAAATTAGATAATGTTCTCTCAATTTAAGAAATTGCTAAGAATAATGTTTACCTACATCATATATATGATAATGAATTAGAAGTGGAGGTTATAATTTCCATTGGTAAATATAAAGTCATCGTTTTAGGGTAATTACATGTTCAAATATTATGTCCACCTTATTCTAAAAATTATATGTCTACACATCATGGACTCTTCTACAGGTGTGATTGACATAAAAATTGAATCATGTTTTTGGAAATATTTTTAATCACTATCCTTACCATGAATAAAATATTATCCACTAGAGAACCAATATTTTTTGTATTAATCAAAATATGAACCATGGATTTTACACCTTCATATAAATATTGGATTAGTATTTTTTTCACGTAATTGATGATATAATCATATTTCTCAAAATTTGGTAAATAATTCCTAGAATTTAAATAATATTTTCTCTTATGATTATTTTATTACATAAATTTATTTTCTTATTCTTTTATTTTGGGAGGATGTGAAGTATTTTTCAACCAAAAGGCTTTTCATGTGACCCTAAATAATAATTCAGGTTCTAACATCACACAAAAATTATTTAATAGCATCTTTTTTTGAATATAGAAATTACCATAATTAAAAAGGTTCATCGCCCACTACCATTGGTTTAATATTGATAATAATATATAAAATAAATTTATCTATTTATAGAGGTCTTATTTGAAACCCTATCAAATTTTGGTAATAAATAAATTAATGTTTATTTTACCTCAAAATTTGGGGCTTCTATCGGATGTTGGACATATGTTCATAGATACTATATATAAAGTGAGGTTATGCCCTTTAATTTATGGTTATTTGTGGAATTTTTTAAAAAATAAAAATGGTTTTGTATTTACTTCTAAAAGAATAATTATATATAGAGCTATCTAGGGATTAGGTGTCCCCCTAAAATGAGTTGTTCTGTGTGTCTTAGTGTTGACGGTGAAGGATCATCTCTATTTATGGTTAAAAAAGAGGTAGTTCACTTAGATAATGACACATCACGAACTAAACCAACACATGAAGTAATTATAAAAAACATATATAAAACTATGATAATAGATATATATATTTATTAAATACACACGAATCATATAAATAATAAAAATTGAAAACTAAAGATCACCCCAGATGTAACGCTAAAAGATTTCTATGATATTATGACATGTCAAATTTATTTTTCTATTAAATATGATTCATATTTTTGGGAAGGACCTATTTCATCAATCATGGATAATTGTAGGTTTAAATTGTGAATTTTACAAAGAGACATAAAAAGAAACTTAATATAAGGTGGTTTTTAAAATATATATGATGCAAATATAATAATAACGAAAAGTATAGATTTCATAAAATAATGTTTGATTTGGGGGAAATATAAGAAGGGGAAATTTTGAAATATATTTCACAATATTTCATGTTATTTATTATTATTGTTCATTTAAGCTTTGATTAATTATTTTTCTGAGGCTAACTAGAATCCATATTTCCCTCCAACCATTTCTATTTATGAATGTTGAACTAATTATTGATATAAAAATCAAGTTTCCATGGTCTTCTACTTATTAATTGGATAAAAGCTTCCAAATAAAATTCAAATCTCGAATATGTTGTGAAGAAAAATATTCTGGTGCTTTAGAATTTGATAAAGACATGAACCATATTCAAAATCTCACACACATTAGTTATAAATAAATTTCTTTTAATTCACATGAATTTATAAAAATAATTCATATCTGAAATAAGGTAATACATTATATAATAGGTGTTCCAAAAATACCTTGAAAATTGGTTATCTCCCTCATAATGGCCTCCCACTATTTATCTCACCATTGAAAGGAAGAGGAGGGTTATGTAGATCTACATTTTTTTTCAGATATCCCTATTAGGATAGGGAGATATATAACCTATAATATACAAAGAATAATGATTTCATTATTCAAAATAGAGAAACCATTCTCCCTAAAAATTATAAAAATGAAGCACCCAAGGTGACAATTTATAGGTACTGGTAGTTAGTGCTATTTATATAAAAATTTCACATTACCACTTGTGAATCATATTTGTATTTGTTAATAGTCTTATCTAAAATTTTGATGGACTGAAGTGTTTTTAGAAGGCCTCTTGGATGTCTACCTATAATGTTTTATAGTTTTCGAGTTCTATATTAATAGAAATTGTCAAAATATTATGTTATCCTCTTTACATTGAGTAGTTTAAGTATTCTAGTATGTTTAAATCATTTAATCCAATATATTGATGAAATGTTTTTAGGATACTACTTAGAGTTGTATCCTATATATTTATAGATGTACCTATTAAATTCCATCACAATTAGGTGAGAAATTGTTTCAAAATGTGCAATTAAATGAACATGAATGCTTTGGATTCAATGCAATTTTTCCTATTTGGATCCCCCTATATATTGAACCTGTTGGTCGGAATGGATACTCAAGAGGGGGGGTGAATTGAGTTCCAATTAAAATTTTCTGTTAAAAACAATGTTTATTAAAATCCCCCTATTTCAAAAATAGATTAAACTGTAGTGAATTTATACAGATTATAAAGGTTCAATTAGTTTCTCAAAGATTGATTAGTTCTCAGTTAACTTAATCATATGATTAAATTAACTTTTGAAACTAACTTACTAGGTTATAATATATATAAACACTTGCGAGTTTAACTATCAAAGTAGCTTTGAAGACAAATTATATTTCAAAGTAATAGCAGCGGAATATGAAATAAATATGTAGTATGGATATAGTATGTAGCTACAAACACAGAGAATTAACCAAGAGGTTCAGTATCAAGCCGAGACTTAGTCCCCTCAAAAGTTTATATAAAAATGATCAACACCCTGGATCGGGGTTAACAATAGTAAACACACTGTCCAGGTCACAAGACCTCTACCACAGTTCTGCGTGGGGAAACAAACAACAGCTTGGAGTTATCCAGGTCCTGCACGACCTCTACCACTATCCACAGTGGGAAATGAAGTGTAAAAAGGTTTGCTGAGGATTTACAGATCCTCCAGTAAAAGTACAGGAGTCATTGTGTGTGTTTAATACAGCAGATAACACACACTGCTCAAGATGTAAAACAGATGTATCACAGAGCAGAGATGTAGAGTTTAGAAATGGCTCTAGTGATTTCAGTGTAGCTCTGGACTCTTTTGTATTTGGTCATAATTTATTCTGAGTCCTCTTCTCGTTTTTGTTTGAGAAGAAGAGTGTCGTATGCTTCAGGTTCAAAGGCAGTGAGATGTAGTCGATGAAGTTCTTCAATGTTCTTTTGTATGCACAAAACTCTTCTTGAGTAGGCTTGATTATGTATGAGGTTCTGTCTTTCTTGGTTCTTCCTCTTCTTGCTTTCCTCTATATTCTCCTTGTGTTCTTCCATCCACTATCTTCTTCAGCAGAGTCATCTTGTATTTATGTCACGTTCTTCGGAAGACAGAAACAGTTTCCTTTCCGCAGGTATGAGGTACGGTTTCCTGACATCCGACAACCTTTATTAATTAATTGACAGAGCATTAAAATATACCTAATATGACCGTTGGTTAGATAAAATAAAGATAAGGATAAAGAAATTCAAACAGTTTTTTATGACTATCGAAGAATCAAGTGATCGGTAGGTCATCAGCATTAGTGAGTAATGATCGGTGACTCAGATAGATCAGTATCGGTGAGTCATTTGCATCGGTGAGTCATTTTGCATCGGTGAGTCATTTTGCATCGGTGAGTCATTTTGATCAGCATCGGTCTGTCATCTGATCGGTGAGTCAGTTTGATCAGCATCGGTCTGTCATCTGATCGGTGAGTCAGATGATCGGTGGATCATTTTGATATCGGATCGGTGCGACCGTTGTCCTTTGATGTTGGATCGGTGCTTCCGATGTTTGTTGATATTAGATTGGTGCTTCCGATGTTTGTTGATATTGGATCAGTGCTTCCGATGTCTGTTGATATTGGATCGGTGCTTCCGATGTCTGTTGATATTGGATCGGTGGTTCCGATGTCTGTTGATATTGGATCGGTGCTTCCGATGTCTGTTGATATTGGATCGGTGCTTCTAATGTTTGTTGATAATGGATCGGTGCTTTCGATGTCTGTTGATACCAGAAGACTTCCAAAATACATTGTAAGTCAATAAGCATAGACAAAAACATGATAACAGATTCATTCACAGATTGTAATTAAGTTTATGAGAAATCAAACCAGATTAAGCATTAATGATATGTGATGATTTGTGATTATTAAAACATCAATCAAAGACATGAAATCAACAATCTTCCAGAGGGCTCAACAATCTCCCCCTTTTTGATAATCACAAATCTTTATCATAAATAAAAACATAATGAGAATTAAACTATAAAGAAAATAAATATAAAGAGATATATAAATCTCCCCTTATTTTAAATTTCCCATATATATTATATAGATTTCCAATATATATTATACAGATTTACCATATATATTATACATATTTCTCATATATATTATACAGATTTCTCCCCCTGAGATAGATACATCTCTCATATATATATAGATCTTTCTCCTCACCTTAGAGATATACATCTTTTCTCCCCCATATATCTCTCTTCTCCCATATATCATTCGTTTTCTTCTCCCTCTTTGGGATAATCAAAAAGGAGGGAAAACATATAAGTGAAAGTGAAAGTAAAAGCAGTCAACATAGAGTAGAGAGGAGAAAAAAATGATAAAGTACAGAATATTACAATCATCACATTGTTCACCCTATCAAAAACAATACACAACTATTTGTTGGGATACAAAGGGGCTTTGAATTTGTCTTTGGGATCAATAGTGGGTAAGTTTGAAGGCTTGGAGGCAGGCTGGACTTGGCGAATCTGAAGTGGTGGTAGGACAACTCAGGCAGGTGTAGGAGCAGGTGCCACAAAGAGTTGTTGTTGAGAAACAGGAGCTGGTTGAGAAGCTTGCTGAGGGACTGGCCTTAACTGAGATAGAGCTTGAGCAACAGATAGCTGATTTGGAGCTACATCAGAGTCACTGAGAGGTTCAGAATTAGGAACTACTATTGCAGTGGCCGGTGCATTCAAATAGGGCTTCAAAAGATGAATGAAGTCCTGAATGACTTCTGCCCCATACTTCATAGCTTTTTCAAAATAATCTTTATTCTCCATGAACTGGGCCAAGGAATGGGTAAAATCTTGCAACTGATGAACTTGAGTTTTGAAGGCCTAAGTGACTGGAGGTAATTTCAGATTCTCTGCCAACACCTTGAAGTTTGCAGCCATTTCATGCTTTGTATAAATCATGGAAAAGTAATTATCAACTTTCTCTTTGATCTCTTGCAGAGCTTTCTTATCATCTGCTGAATACACCAATGCCATCCTATGACTGTTATCACAGAGCTCTTTCATCTTCCTCAAAGATTCTAAATCAAGAATTTGTCTAACAGCAGCTAACTCATCATTTACAACTTCTCTTAGAGCTTCTAGCTCACGGGTAGTGATCTTGGTTACCTTGCTTGTACTGGCTTGGCCAACTATGTGAGTTAACTCAGCTTTCAACTTCCTCAGGTCAGACTTGTTGAGATGTTCAATCAAATTTCTCAAAAATTCTATCATACCAGAGATGGTTGATCGGAATTCGCTGGATATAGATACCAAGCCGGTGTGAATATCCTTCATAGTCTGATTCAAAAAGGCTATGTGCCTTCCAATAAGTTCACCAGTATTGGCCAGGTCTGGCTTCACAGCATTAGATACTCATTGTGAGAAGGCTTCCAATGAATTTTCAGAAACTTGTAGAGACACTTGAGTAAGAGCATTAGAAATTTCTTCTCTAACTTTGTCTCTCACAGCGGTTAGCAATTCAATCTTAAACTTATTAAGATCAGCATGAGAGATTCCCGAACCAGGTAAATTAACATTTGTAGGATCAACAGCTGGAACAGACCTTGCTTCTCTTGGGAGGTTCCTCTTCACAGCTGCAGCAGATTCTGTCATTACTTCTTCTTCTTCAGAATATTCTAAGCCTAACACATCATAACCAGGGTAGTCATCCCAAACAGCAGCACACAGGGTGTATTTTGGTTTCTCATAGCTTGTTGTTCCACTGATTTTTGGTGAATCAACCTTGCCACTGATATGTATTTCTTGTTCTGACTGCGGTGATTCTGTTTGATCTTCAGAAAGACCATCCACTGGTCTGTTATCACCATCAACAGCAGCCTCAGCGTCATCAGCACGTCCATCATCACTCTTCTTAGAAGCTTCACTGTGATATTCTTCAGTATCAGAATCTTCTTCATCACCAAGAATGGGTTCTGATTCTGGTAGGGCTAAGGGTGGACTAGCAGGTCCAAATTCTATTCTTCTCTTGGGACTAGCAGTGTCAGGATCACTCCTATCATCAGGAGATGACATAATTCCTTCCTCAGTCGAAGCTTCTTCTTGCTCTTGGGCTTTGGTGGCCTCATCCTTTCTTTCTTATTGCTCATCATCATCAGAATAAACTGGTTCCTCATCTGGTTTCAAGCCAGGGTCTCTCAAATCCTTTGGCCTCTTCCCATGATCTATGGGATTGTAGGATTCATACAATTTATCTTCATCTGCAACCCATCACTTCTTCCATGAATTCTAATTGATTTTCATCCTCTTGCAGATCTCTTTGTTGAGACAGAAGGTATGATCTGTTTCATCAACTTCATCATCTTCATCAATACATTCTAGATTCTTGAGCATGGTAGATATCATCTTTGAATAAAACAAGGCAGTGGCTTTCTTGGATGGTTTTACCATTCCAGCTATGTGCACCATCACATATCTACACAAATTGATCTTCTCATGTGTTTTAAGAAGAAACAACAGGAAAACATCCTGGTACTTTACAGCAGCAAAATCTCCTCTCCTAGGGAAAAGTTGGTGCTGAATAAACATGAAAAGAAGTCTACATTCACCATCTAATTATGAAGCTGTGATTCTCCGTGACTCTCTGTTTCCAGTCAGAAGCTCTAAAGCTAATTCCTAAGAGAAGTAATCAGATGTTTGAGGAATATTCCCAGCATAATCCTCATACCGACCTTCATGAGGTACATTCAAGCACTCACCTCACTGCTTAGATGAGAAGGATATTTTCTTTCCTTTTACCACAGACGAAATCCTGGCAGCCTCCACACCATCTAAAGTGATTTCCAGATTCATATAGAACTCATGTACCTGCTTCAGGTAGTCTATTCGAGAGTTGTCAGAAAACCAGTCTATCCATCCTTGTGATTCAAGAACTTGCAGCAACAGTGACTTAAATGACAAAAGCCACGTAGAGATGACTTCTCTTTCTACAACAACAATCCGAGTTTCTAGGATCGGATTTACTGATCGTTGAGAGGTACTACTCGACTCGCCTCGAGCACGCTTTGAAGGTACAGGGCTATCCGGTCCTTTGCTCGGTCTCTTTTGCTTAGCCATTCGAGGATTTTGGGAAGGCAGGAGTTCGAAGGTTCAAAGTAGAGGGGAAGAGAGGTTGAAAGGTTCGGCGGGAAATGAAAGGTCAAAGGTTTAGGGAAGATAAATATCCGCGTATCATTTATTTTATCATTTAGGATTCCCATAAAAAGTATAAAAGAAATTTACTAATTAATTATAATATAATAACAAAAGATCGGTATGACAGATCGGTTGCACAGATCGGTTTCACAGATCAGTTTCACAGATCGGTTTCAGAGATCAGTTTCACAGATCAGTTTCACAGATCAGTTTCACCGATCCGTTTCACCGATCAGTTTCACAGATCAGTTTCACAGATCAGTTTCACAGATCCGTTTCACAGATCCGTTTCACAGATCAGTTTCACAGATCGGTTTCACAGATCAGTTTCACAGATCAGTTTCACAGATCCGTTTCACAGATCAGTTTCACAGATCAGTTTCACAGATCGATCATACACAACTCTTGTTTAATAAATTTCATTCTTTCAGAGAATAAAGGATTTGTGAAGATATCAGCTAATTGATGTTTAGAACTAATAAATTTTAAAGAAATATCATCTTTTTGATAATGATCTCTTAGAAAGTGAGGCCTGACATCAATGTGCTTAGTTCTAGAGTGAGACACAGGGTTCTTAGATATATTGATTTCACTAGTATTGTCATAGTTAATTGAAACATGTTTAAGATCAAACCCATAATCCAATAAAGTGTGTTTCATCTACATAATTTGTGCACAACAACTACCAGCAGCTATGTATTCTGCCTCGGCAGTAGACAATGCAACTGAGTTCTGTTTCTTACTACACCATGATACTAGGGATTTTCCAAACAAATGACATGTTCCAGATGTGCTCTTCCTATCTAACTTACATCCAGCAAATTCAGCATCTGAATTGCTAGTTAGGTTAAATGATTGTCCTTTTTGATAAAACAAACCTAAATTTACAGTATACTTAAGATACTTAAAAATCCGTTTAACAGCCAGTAAGTGTGATTCTTTAGGATTAGCTTGAAATCTAGCACACATACATACACTGAACATAATTTTTGGTCGACTAGCAGTAAGATAAAGTAATCTCCCAATCATACTTCTGTAATTGGTTTGATCCACTGGTTTCCCAGCTTCATCTGTATCCAATTTACAAGTAGTACTCATAGGTGTATCACTTTCCTTAATACTATCCAATCCAAAACGTTTTAAAATATCCTTTGTATATTTACTTTGATTTAAAATAATTCCATCTTTAGTTTGAAAATTTTGAAAACCAAGAAAATACTTAAGCTCTCCCATTAAGCTCATTTCAAATTCATTTTGCATAATCTTTGAAAAATCAGTACATAAGGAATTTTTAGAAGATCCAAAAATAATATCATCAACATTGATTTGTACTATTAATACATCTTTTGAAATCCTTTCTATAAAAAGAGTGGGATCAGCTACTCCTTTTGTAAATCCTTTTGAGATAAGAAAGTTTGAAAGCCTTTCATACCAAGCTCTTGGAGCTTGTTTTAAACCATATAAAGCTTTAGAAAGTTTAAAAACATGATTTGGAAAATGAGGATTTAAAAAACCAGGTGGTTGTTCTACATAAACATCTTCAACAATAAAACCATTTAGAAATGCACTTTTGACATCCATTTGATATAGCTTGAAATTCAGATGTGATGCATAGGCAAGTAAGATCCTAATATCCTCTAATCTAGCTACAGGTGCAAAGGTTTCCTCATAGTCAATTCCTTCTTCTTGATTGTAACCTTGTGCAACTAGCCTAGCTTTATTTCTAATGATGTTTCCAGATTCATCAACTTTGTTTCTAAACACCCATTTTGTGCCTATGGTCAAAATGTCCTTAGATCTTTCTACTAATTTCCAGACTTTGTTTCATTCAAATTGATTTAGTTCTTCTTGCATAGCCATTACCCAAAATTCATCATTGGTAGCATCATTGATATTTTTAGGTTCTAACTGTGAAAGAAAAGCTTGATGTTCAACCTGATTTATTAGAGAAGCTCTAGTCTGTGTTCCTCTATCTAGATTTCCTACAACAGCATCTAAAGGATGGTTCTTTAGAGTCCTGGATGATCTTGAAAAGATAGGGCTAGAGATTTCAGATTCATCTACAGATTGAGGTTCAATAGAAGCAGGTTCTGGAGAATTTCCAGAGCTGGATGTTTTAACTATAGGTCCACTGTCTTTATCATTGAGATTCAACCCAGAGAGATCATCTTCAAGAGAGATTTTGGGTTCATGTGGATCATTTTCATCAAATTTGATGTGAACAGATTCTTCCACACATTTGGTTCTTTAATTGAAAACTCTATAGGCTTTACTAGAAATAGAGTAACCTAGTAAAATTCCTTCATCACTCTTGGATGCAAATTTGTCAAGATTGTCTTTAGTATTGAGAATGAAGACTTTGCAGCCAAAAACTTTGAAGTAGTTAAACTTAGGTTTCCTATGGTTCCACAACTCATAAGGGGTCCTCTTAAGAACTGGTCTGATCAAGACTCTATTAATGACATAACAAGCTATATTTACAGCTTCAGCCCAAAAGTAAATAGGCAGTTCATATTCATTGAGCATAGTTCTAGCTATTTCTTGCAGGGTTCTATTCCTTCTCTCTACTACACCATTTTTTTGGGGTGTCCTAGGGGCAGAGAAATTGTGACTATAGCCATTGTGTGAGCAGTAAGAATCAAACTCATGATTTTCAAACTCACGACCATGATCACTTCTCAGGGTCTTAATCTTGAGTCCACTAAGATTCTCTACAGACATGGAGTATTTAACAAAGTAAGAACAAGCTTCACTTTTGTGAGCTAGAAAATATACCCAAGTATATCTAGAAAAGTCATCTACAAGAACATAGACATAGTGATTCCCATTCAAACTAGAAACTCTAGAAGGTCAAAATAAATCCATGTGAACCAACTTGAGAGGTTGAGAAGTTGATACTTCTTTCTTTGATTTAAAAGAATCATTATGTTGCTTTCCTTTTTGACAGGGATTACAAACTTTGTCTGCTGGAAATTCAAGTTTGGGTAAGTCTCTAACTAAGTTATTCCTAGAAAGTTTTCTAAGAGAGTGTACATTGCAGTGTCCTAATCTTCTGTGCCAAAGCCAAGACTCTTTATGAAAAGCATTTGAACAAGGAATATTCAACATAGCTAAAGAATCTAAATCAAGAGCATAAACATTTTCATTTCTTAAAGCAGAAAAAACTAAAACATTTTTTGAGTTAAAAACATTGCAAGAATCATTTTTAAATTTCACATAAAAACCATCATCACACAACTGAGAAATGATTAACAAGTTATATTTAAGTCCATCGACAAATAAAACTTCAGAAACCAAGATTGAATCAGTGTTACCAATCTGGCCTAAGCCGATGATTTTTCCTTTTGAATTATCACCAAAAGTGACAAAGCCTCCATCAAATTTTACTAAGCTTTTGAAACATGAAAAGTCTCCTGACATATGTCTTGAACATCCACTTTCTATGTACCATATCTTCTTGTGACAGCTCTTCAAGCAGGTCTCCTACAAAACAGATTTAGATGGAAGATGATTTTGGTACCCAGATCTTCTTGGGTACAGATATGTTAGCCAATGATACTTTAGGTATCCATATTTGTCTAATGGGTCTCATATAATTTGTAGAATTAACATTATTTGAAAGATAAACCTTATTAGATCCATAACTATGAATATAACTGGTTGAGGCATATGAAGTTCCAGAATTAACTATCTTCTATCCAGATTTAGGAATGAATATAGTTTTGGAAACTTTTCCTTGTCCAGGTTGGTATCCTATACCAGTAGTATATCTAGGTGAAACCTGCTTTCCTAGCATTTGTGTTAGAGTATTCTTGCCATTTGTGAACTTCTCTAAGACTTTTCTGAGTTGCTCATTAGACAATTTTAGTTCAGTATTCTCTTTAAGAAACTGAGCATTCTTTTCTACTTCTATATCTAGATCAGATTTATGCTTAACACTTAAAGCATACTGTTTATTTAAACCTTTATATTTATCTTTATGATCATTACAGGTTTCTTCAAGCATATCACAATATTCAAACAGTTCAGATTTAGACATGTTATCACATTCAGAATCATCTCCAGAATAATATGAATTTAAATCAGGAGTTTCTGATGTTACCTCAGAAGTGTTTGTCATGAAACACATGTTGGCTCGATTCCTTTCAGAGTCTGAAGATTCAGCTTCACTTGTGCTATCATCTGAAGCACTCCAAGTAGCCTTCATGGCTTTCTTGCACTTGTTATCCTTGTATTCATACTTCTTTCTGTATTTCAGCTTTGGACAGTCTGCTTTTATGTGTCCTTTTCTTTTGCATTCATAACAGACAACTTCATCTGATTTATCAGACTTCTTCCAATCCTTTTTCCAGTGTCCTTTGTTATCATACATGCCTTTGTAGTTTGACTTTCTGAAAAACTTCTTCTTCCTATAGAATTTCTTAAATCATCTAGCAATGTGAGCCATCTCAGCATCACTGTCAGAATCATTCTCACTTTCCTCTCTGCTTGAACTTTCATTGATAGCTTGAGGCTTTTCCTTATCCTTATTCTTTGAGGTTGTAGTCTTGAAGGCAATAGACTTCCTTTTAGGTTCATCATCTTCTTCTTTTTTTACCTTGAGTTATTCTTCATACATCATCAACTTACCAATTAGTGCCTTGACAGGCAGTTCTCCAATGTCACACGATTCTCTAATGGAGACAGAGTTTCCTCTCCATATTTCAGGTAGACATCTCAAAATTCTCATGATTTGTTCCATTGCTGGAACATCCTTTCCCAGAGAAGTCACTGGGTTGACAATTTCATTGAACCTGAGATACATATCAGAAATGGGTTCATCAGGCTTCATCTTAAAATTATCTTACTTAATAGTATAGGTATTCAATCTCATCTCCTTAACATTAGTTGTTCCTTCATGAGAAACAGCTAAGGTATCCCAAATTTCATATGCAGTTTTACATGCAGAAATTCTATTAAATTCCTCATCTCCTAGAGCACAGTACAAGGCATTCATAGCTTTACAATTATTATTGTAAGCAGTCTTTGTAGGTTCATCCCAAGTAGATCTATCAGTAGTGGGAATTTTGTATTTAGATTCAATAGCAGTCCAAATATCAAAAGTCATGCTTTCTAGATGAATTTTCATTTTAAGTTTCCACTGAGCATAGTTGTTTCCATTAAAGAAAGGTGGCTGGTTAGTAGCAGCTCCCTAAATTCTATTATCCATGATATCACAAAAATAATTTTAAAGAGATAGAAATTTAGAAATAACAGAAATTTTAAGAACATTAAAATACAACTAAAATCACAGTTGAAAACCAGGGTACTTTAGAAAATATTTTCCAACCTCTGATACCAAATGTTGGTCGGAGTGGATACTCAAGAGGGGGGTGAATTGAGTTCCAATTAAAATTTTCTGTTAAAAACAATGTTTATTAAAATCCCCCTATTTCAAAAACAGATTAAACTGTAGTGAATTTATACAGATTATAAAGGTTCAATTAGTTTCTCAAAGATTGATTAGTTCTCAGTTAACTTAATCATATGATTAAATTAACTTTTGAAACTAACTTACTGGTTTATAATATATATAAACACTTGCGAGTTTAACTATCAAAGTAGCTTTGAAGACAAATTATATTTCAAAGTAATAGCAGCAGAATATGAAATAAATATGTAGTATGGATATAGTATGTAGCTACAAACACAGAGAATTAACCAAGAGGTTCAGTCTCAAGCCGAGACTTAGTCCTCTCAAAAGTTTATATAAAAATGATCCACGCCCTGGATCGGGGTTAACAACAGTGAACACACTGTCCAGGTCACAAGACCTCTACCATAGTTTTGCGTGGGGAAACAAACAACAGCTTGGAGCTGTCCAGGACTCGCACGACCTCTACCACTATCCACAGTGGGAAATGAAGTGTAAAAAGGTTTGCTGAGGATTTATAGATCCTCCAGTGAAAGTACAGGAGTCAGTGTGTGTGTTTAATACATCAGATAACACACACTGCTCAAGATGTAAAACAGATGTATCACAGAGCAGAGATGCAGAGTTTAGAAATGGATCTAGTGATTTCAGTGTAGCTCTGGACTCTTTTGTATTTGGTCAGAATTTATTCTGAGTCCTCTTCTCGTTTTTGTTTGAGAAGAAGAGTGTCTTATGCTTCAGGTTCAAAGGCAGTGAGATGTAGTCGATGAAGTTCTTCAATGTTCTTTTGTTTGCACAAAACTCTTCTTGAGTAGGCTTGATTGTGTATGAGGTTCTGTCTTTCTTGGTTCTTCCTCTTCTTTCTTTCCTATATATTCTTCTTGTGTTCTTCTGTCCACTATCTTCTTCAGCAGAGTCTTCTTGTATTTATGTCACGTGCTTCGAAAGACAGAAATCGCTTCCTTTCCACAGGTACGAGTTACGGTTTCCTGACATCTGAAAACCTTTATTAATTAATTGACAGAGCATTAAAATATACCTAATATGACCGTTGGTTAGATAAAATAAAGATAAAGATAAAGAAATTCAAACAGTTGTTTATGACTATTGAAGAATCAAGTGATCGGTAGGTCATCATCATTAGTGAGTAATGATTGGTGACTCAGATAGATCAGCATCGGTGAGTCATTTGCATCGGTTAGTCATTTTGCATCGGTGAGTCATTTTGCATCGGTGAGTCATTTTGCATCGGTGATTCATTTTGCATCGGTGAGTCATTTTGATCAGCATCGGTCTGTCATCTAATCGGTGAGTCAGTTTGATCAGCATCGGTCTGTCATCTGATCAGTGAGTCAGTTTGATCAGCATCAGTCTGTCATCTGATCGGTGAGTCAGTTTGATCAGCATCGGTCTGTCATCTGATCGGTGAGTCAGATGATCAATGGCTCATTTTGATATCCGATCGGTGCGACCGTTGTCCTTTGATATTGGATCGGTGCTTCCGATTTCTGTTGATATTGGATCGGTGCTTCCGATGTATGTTTATATTGGATCGGTGCTTTCGATGTCTGTTGATATTGGATCGGTGCTTCCGATGTCTGTTGATATTGGATCGGTGCTTCCGATGTCTGTTGATATTGGATCGGTGCTTCCGATGTTTGTTGATATTAGATCGGTGCTTCCGATGTCTGTTGATACCAGAAGACTTCCAAAATACATTGTAAGTCAATAAGCATAGACAAAAACATGATAACAGATTCATTCATAGATTGTAATTAATTTTATGAGAAATCAAACCAGATTAAGCATTAATGATATGTGATGATTTGTGATTATTGAAACATCAATCATTGACATGAAATCAAAAATCTTCCAGAGGGCTCAACAGAACCCATAAACTCACATCATCATACAAAGAAAATATAAAAAAATGATGTTAAAAATTATAAAATTAGTTAATATTGACTAATTAAATCAAAAAAGAAGACAAATTTATTAATATATTTTAAATGTTAAAATGAAAAACAGTTTTAACATGTTTCGTAAGGATGTAATTGAATTATTAATCATGGTGAAATTAGATCACCATATATCCTAATCAATTATTTTGTTTTCATCAATAATAAATGCATAATTAACTTATAAAAGGCTCAAATTTATCAATGAAAACAATGAAACCCATCATGGTTTCATTTACTAGACGTATCAACTTTTTTCGAGGTCATTATTTCCACTAAAATCCATGAGTGAAAGATATATGGATTAGAATAATTTTCATGATCTAGATAGTCTATTATAATCACTCACCATGTGAAATTGTGAGATTTTATTCAATTATAGGTCATTATAATTTTCCCAATAACGATAGTACCCATTCATTCATTCCCTCATTATCCGTCATCCCACCTCTAGATATCACCCTATGTGAGTATTACCTACTCGAAAAAAAACTCCCAAGGTCACATGGTCCATAAATTCATGATAGAAACCATTTTTGGTAGCCATTTACATTTATTTAAGACTCTCTCATGGGTGATATAGTTATAAATGTCCATGTAATCAATTTACAATACTAGAGGATATTTTATGATCATGAGAAAACACCTTAGCGATATCTCTTTTAAAGGAAACCATTCATGGATCATAGAAAGGTCTTATATGTACATATTAGATCCTAAAATTCTCAAACTATATGTGTAACCATATCATAAAATTATACAAGGACCACCTATCATAAGAAATAATTTATCCCTCGGATCAATCTCTCTCAATCCCTTATCAATTTTCACAAATACCATCTAGGCCATTGACCAAATCCACTTGAACCATTATCCATTAAATGGTAAAAATAATTAATTATTTAACATGAATAATTAATTAGGATTGCTAAAAAATTAATTCGTTATGATTAATCGAGGGTCCACTCATCAGGGGGTGAAATGATGTAGATAACACATTCAATAAGGTGAGATTCACTCTCAGTGCATCCTAGAGCTTATTTCCAATGAATAATTATGATAGAACATTACCGCAATAAAAATATCCTTTAATAATGTGTGTATATCTTCACATAGCCTCCTAGTTTATTGTCATCCCAAATCCATGTCATTCAGATCAAATTACACAACAAAATAATGGAATTGGAACTAAAGCCCTTGATCCAACCCGCATAAATCAGATAGAATGATAGGTGAAATAAAGATGAGAAACTAATTGAGAGGAAATCACCTAAATTTACCTAAATAATTTTATAAAAAATCATGTAAAATTGGATAATATTATTGGGGAAAGTGATGTGAGAGAATTAGATCTATCAATTTTGGGTTTAGTTGAAACATGTGACCCTTGATGGGGGTTTTATTTTTATAGAACCCCAAAGGCCACTATCCCCCCCTAAAAAATATTAATATGAAACACCAGGTACATGGATGAGATGAACCATGACCATAATTATCTCCTAGTATTCTAGGGAAAATTAATTGGATTATCAGTGGACCTAACTAGTGGACCAACACCCATAACACCCTCTAGGTTACATGTGAACCCTAACAGAGTACTGATAGACTCCATATTCATGGATTATCCACTTTTCACATGATGAGAAACTTAAAATTCACTCAATGCATACTTCATCAAATCCAAATCATTGAGAACTGATATTAATCATTTAATATCTGTCTATAGTTTCCAATTCTCAATCTAGATTTAAAATTCATATTTTACACAGTTCCATTCTCATTCAGTCATGAAATTTCCCTATATGTATAGAAAACCTATTGTATTTTAAATTACAATATCCCCATCATAGCCTTATCATACTTGAGAAGTCAACTTATAAATCACTCATGAATTTCATTTGTCACTGATACTGGATAGACATTTGCATTCATGACATTCTAAGGTCTATGGTCATGTGGATAATACACCCATACCACTAAAACTACTTTACAAGCAAGTCACCTCCAACTCCAGCCTACCATAATGATGTTCATCACTCTAATGTTTTCTATTTTAATTCCATTCTATGATATTATAATTTATAAAATAAATATAACACTCTCTCGATCCCCATAATACTAACCACCAATTACTGACCAGGCAACCCACATACCATAGACCCAACCACTATAACCAACTATATGATAATTCCCCACTATATGATGCATTTGTTAATTTAAATTCTCAAATTATGAACACTTAACAATTGATATCGTCAATTTATGCTATACCATAGCCTACTCAGTGTTACACCCATGTTTCACTAAGGCACCTGGGCCTCATCCTATACCCTCAAACTTGAGGTTTAATATAAATCATTAATCCTCTCTATGAAACAGTTGTCATCATTACATTATTTATGTACCAGGTAACCACACCAATCCATTCCAAAAAAACTATTAGTATTCTATTTCATTAAAACATATCCCACAACTCTTAACATCCAATTACAAAATTTATATAAATTACTTAATACTTACCATTCAATACAAATATCATGGTAGTTTATAATTACTAAAAATAACCCCACCACATTCATCAAGTCACTATTGAAAAACTAAAAACATCCTTGTATTGGGTTTACAAACACAACATCATCGTTGTTTACTAAAAACCATTTGAATGAGTGTATCATGATCAAACCATCTATTGGGTTCTTCCCAAATCAAATTTTCCTAATTCCTAGTAAATGATTATGATCATTCCTAACACACACCATAAGTTATATAATAGAACATTCATCTATAAAACTGTATATTCCAATAGATGAATCCCACTTGACCTATAATATGATCTAGGAACTCAATGAATTATATAAAACCTCCATCCAAAACCATTAAGGACACAAAAATTCACACTTAGTCTCAAACAATATACCCCACTCTCAGTGATCAAACTTGATATCACATGAATCTATCATTCTGACAATGAAATATATCTACATATCCCAATTAGAGGTTCCATCACTTTTTTAGTGCCCAACCCTCTATGGTTGTGACACTTTTTGGTTCCACAGAACACACCAAGACCCACTCCCCTCTATGTTCCATAAAATCCAATTCTCTTTAATCTATCACACCATATATTCATAAAAAACTCACCACTAATTAATAAAAAGATCTAACCACCTCTAATAATCATTCTCATCATATAAAATAAACCACTACAAGTCTATAGTTTTTTGAGAACCACCAACATCCTTATTCCTCCCAATATTTGTTTATTATAAAGAGAAAATCTACCTAAGAATCTTCCCTAGAAATTAGTTTCAACCACACACATGTGACACAAGGTTATAATGTCTAATCCTCTAAGACACATTAAAAATGACTATGTTGACTCCAATATTTTCAATGTTCTTTTCATCCTTGATAATATCCAATGTGTAATCATCCCCTGAGTTTCCTTGGAACCCCATGATCATTCTTTATGATGTTAGGAAACTAAAGAGTTATATAACTCATTAGAAATAATGAATCATCTCAAGGTCCTACACCCATACTTTTCAAAATGTAACAAAAAAGAAATTTTTTACCTAACCTAATAAAACTACATGGAATGACCTTTTATATCCCTCACATATTGACAATAATCATTGTGAATTACTCTCGAATGTCCCATAACACCAACCTATTTAATCTAGCTACATTGGAGGGTTTCAAAATCCTATAATTCAATATTCACCTCATGACATCAAAGAATGACCATGTCTAACTTATCACAAATAAAAAAAACCATGGATGATATATTATAATTCTTCCACATCATCCATGATAATATTACTGAGATCACCCCTTTATCCTCATTTCATGAGTGATTCTAATGAACCTCTCTACAATGGTGCATAATGACTTCCATTTACAATTTTATTTCTTACCCGGGTAAGAATAAACCCTATTTTTACAACACTATAAACCAATATGATGCTAATATGAGAAAAATTTCATAATTTTTATACCCATATAACAAAACAGTTGACCATGAATCCTGATAATGTGAATTACCTCTATTAAGAAGCACGGTCTATACATTTTATTATACACACTCACCCAAGGAATCCCTCATTCCTAGAAAACAATATGATCACACCATTAAAGTGTATTGTTCATGTAATATGAATTATTTTACCAATATTATAGTATATAAGGTTTTTATATTCCCATGATAGTTCCTATTTCTTTTCAACCCTAAATACATCATAAACCATATCAGTAATAAATAAGAATGACACCAAAAAACATAGTGAATATACAAATGGCCACATTCTTAATCTAAAGTGTGTCATCTCTATGTTATCCGACATAGTATATAGAAAAGAAATCATATAATCCACATAAAATGATGAAACTATTATGATTCTATGTCAATTATCATAATATATCCTATAATTCAACAACCCATCCATAGGCTCTCATCTAAATTGAGAATTCCTAAACCAATTCAAAATCTACCCCCTCTAGGTTTATCTTCAAACACATTTTATCATATAATTGGTAAAGGAAATAGGGTCATATAAATACTAAAAAATCCATATATAATCTTGGATTTATGGATTTCATATCCCTTAGGAGAAACTCTAGACCAACTAATCAGCTCCCAGGATAGTTATCAAATACATATATATTGATATATGCAATAAATATATAGTAAACAATATCATATAACTATCATTCATTTGGGAATAACTACATGAATAACATATATTTTCAAACACTACATAAACTATTGTTGAGACACTACACAATTGAAACTTTACTCGTAATAGGATAATTAATCATATTCATGATTATGAATGTAACGTGAGTCCTATATGATGAATATGTTACATGGTTTTATTCCTATTTCTTCCCAATTAAAATAGTTAAAACATAAATGAATAAAAAAATTATATACATAATAATGTAATGTCAAATGCGACAACAAAATATTATAATATCAATCCCAACACTCTAAAAACATGGACATTTGATCATGTTAAAATTGGAAGGTCACAAGAAAAATATATATCTCACGAACCAACCAATCCTATATACATTAAATATTTCCAAAATAGTAATAAAAAGAAAATAAAAAATATAATACCACATTATAACATTCCCTACCAAGTTGTCCCAAAATACTCTAGGTCAGAACGTATTATAGGAACTTACGTATAAATCCCCATATACCATATGTTGTTGAATAATGATGATGGTATGATAAACCATGTGGATGAATGTGCATTTATTTTATGACTGTATGACCATCATGGGTCACATTTTTGATATTACATGGTTGTTTTAATATTAATGTTTCTCTCGCACTTATTTAATATTCAATAATTTGATATTATATTGATTATTCGATGTCACATTATTTTATTTCATCAATATAACTTGATTATCCCCACAAAAATAACTTCCAAAGAAACACTGTCACAATGATGCCCAGAGACTATCATTATCAACCAAATCAAATACCCAACAAGGCATACACCATATTGTTACCTTTCCATTAACTCAACTCACACAATCATGAATCACATTTTATCAATCCTAGACCCACATACCTAACCAATTAACCATTAATCTTATGCATTTCAATCACTTATACCAAAATTAAATTATAGTGATTTCAGAAATCCACACTTATCTAAAAAATCACTCATGGATAGACAAAAACATGATCGCACCTTACTCACACATCATTGATATCATATAGAATATCTAACCATTCTTACTATCTATATGGTATACATGTGTGTAGGTAATCCCCACTCTATAAAAGTCCCTCAAAACATCATAAAACTCCTTAGGAAGAAAAAGGAAAAACACCCCACCGTTATAATGACCTATGTTTTCCATGTAAATACTTTTTAATTATATGGAACTGTTTAGAGGCTACAAAATATGACGACGTTAGATTCTAATGCCCAGTGTGCCCAGAAAAAAAATTTAAAATTTTTTAAGGTAGGTTCAGTAAATTTGAATGTGGGAAATCCTAACTTTTAAATCAGTGCTCAGAATTAAAATCAAAGGGCACCGTTGAACTCGCAGCTCCGGGATTTGCTTAACGGATCCTGATCCTTGACCGTTGTGGGTTGAGAGAGGAAGTTGTTTTTTGCGAATTTTTTGGAGGATAAATAAAATAAATCTTATTTATTTTAAATATCCCTGAACTCTCTTTAGTTTTTTGTGGCAGGGACCACATGGGGTGGTCGATCATTTTTTGTAGGACATTAAATTCCCGGTTACACAAAAGTGTTTAACCACCCGACATGTAATTAAGGAGGATAATTAATTAAACAAATTAATTAATCTCTTTTAATGATGTGTGGTTAAAATTGAATCCCACAATCTCTCTTTTTGATTTCATTAGAAAAAGTGTTGGTGTTCTTGGGAGAAGAGGATTTTGGAGGAGCCTCTGGATGAAGAACAGATCCATCAAGAAACAACTGAAGATCGTCATTTGTGTGGCATTGTTGGAGGCTTGTTTCAAGATCGATGAACACTGACCCATCTTAAACCACATGAAAATATCCAAAAACTTTTGAGGTGGGTTTTTTTATTATTTAAATTTGAAGACTTTTTGAATCAATTATCTTCTCTCGTGATAAGATTCTAACGCGGCGGGCACGTTCCAAATGAACATGGCTTGGTCCCTCCACCTCTTATTCAATCATTTCATTCTATGAGGGTGAATTTATGGGTTAAAAAGAACCAAATCAGAGGGTCAAGACACACAAGAGACAACCTGAGATGCATTTAGGTGAAATCGAATGGAAAGACGGACCATCAGATCTCACCTGGTGTCATGCGGAATACAGATGGCATTGCATCAGTGCGGCGGTACATGCAATATGTACCTGCAGACGAAGGAGGTGGCTAGAACCGGTTGGCCGTGGTGGTGGTGGCACGTAGTCTTGTGCTTAAGGAGGAGGCTACGGTGGTATGCAGGTGGACAACGCCGACTAACCGTGTTGTGGGTGGCGCACCGTCACGTGCCGCAGGAGGAGGAGGCAGCGACTTTTCAATCCTAGCGGTTAAGCAGGGTGGCCAGCACTAGCTGGCAGCGGAGGCGGAGCGGCATCCCGTCTTGCACCGTGGGAAGGGTCCACTGCTCGAAGTCATATTAGAGGAGGGACCCGCTCCATTCGGGTCCCACGGGGACCAGGAGGAGCCATGTGGCGTCGCCGATCCATATCCCGAACGGCATAGCCGTTCACGAGAAGGGGGAGTTTCCCCTATTGATAGATAGGGAGGTTCCCACACTCTCATTAGGGAAGAGCCGCCTCCCCTACGGGCTTGGATGAACCCTCTTACGGGCTGGGCTCCGCCCTCCTACAGGCTGGGATGTACCTCCCGGTGAGCTCGGTCATGCCCTCCCTGGGGGCTGGGCCACACCCCCTTCATGCTGGGCCACGCACCCTATGGGCGGGAACATATCCCCCTGCGGGTCAGACCCTGGACCCACCCAACCGAGCTGGCACAGGCTAGTTAGGTCCGGTCCGGGTTGGAACCAGGCCGGGTCGGGTTGTCCAAGACTAGGTCGGACCGGACCCCTAGCACATTCACGACCAGTTTCGCATAAAACGACATAACATGAAATACAGATGTCCATTTGAAGAACCATATGTTGCACTAGGATCCTTTTAATGAGATTTTCCTTTTGGTATAATCCACTCGAATTTTGTAGAAATTTGGTGTACAGTTGGGTTGGATCGATCCCTAATCCAATCGTGTCGTCGGTACTAAAATGCTTATAAGTCACAGACCAGGTGTCAGATTGACGTGTTGTCTATCGCGTTGGAAACCTTAAGACACGTAGGTCCATTGTGTTACTCTTTGTAAAGCATAGTGGAAGAGTAGATATGAATGATATCTGATGGAGTAGATTCTATGTAACTCAATCACACCAGCTGCGGTGAATCATTTGGCTCTCTGTCTTGGATGTAGCCTCCCTTTGTGGATCAACATCATAACGACCGTCTGTGGATCAGCATCACAGATACTCTATGAGAACCATTTTTATAGTGGCCCATCAAGGATCAGAAAATAGTGACCCTATGTGGATCATCATCAAGCAACCCTATGTGGTTAAGCCTTCCAGTGACAACGTTTGGATGAGCATTCCAACGACCTTGTGTGGATCAACATTCTAGCATCCCTGTGTGGATCAGCAGTAGTGTGACCTGACATGAACTAGCCATACAGTGGCCCGTCACAAAATAGAAACATACATCCCAGAATGGATTTATATTAGAAATACATCTTTGTGGATCAGTTGTGGAACTTCTAAATAGAATAATATGATATAGATTCAAACTAATCATCTATATTACCGATCTCTGAGTTTTATACCCTGTGTGAGCTGACTATTGCCTCATGCTTTTTGATTGAGTTCATACATTGTGTTTTTTTATTTTTGGAACACTGGGAGACCATCGGGGGTATGGGGGTCTCTACTGTGTATTTTTAAACTTACCCATACACAGGTTTTCCCACACGTTGTTGTGTCTTGTGCCGACAACAGACAACTTTGACCAAGGATGGGGTTCCAGGACAGGACAATTCTCAAAGATAGACCATTAGATGAGATGTGTCGTAGAGGTGACCGATAGTGGTTTTTACCAACCCTTCATGTAAGAGCCTTGGCGGGCGATTTCAAGACCCGTTTGCCCGTTGCTATTGTAATTTTCAGTTGGGCTTGTATTTAGGTCCCCTTTAATTACAGTACTTACAATTTTTACTTTCAGTACACATATTTTCACTACTAAAATTTTACTACATAGTTTGTGCTCATTATATTCCAGGACTGTGTGTTTTCAGGTATAATGGAAATGCCTTCCCATTTTTTTAGTGATATACCATTTGGTTCTAGACACCAACCCCTATGCTATGGAATACTGGCATGGGGTAGTCATGGAATGGGCCCCAGGGTTCGAGATGTGACAAAGACGTATCAAAAGAGTCAGTTTTACCTATGAACCAATATTCTAATCTTTTAATAAGGAAATATTATTAATTGTTTTGAGTGTGGTTTTATGTTTAGGAACTCCTGTGTCTGTGCAGCGGATGAAGTATCTATACACCAGGACCCTGAATTATAATTTCTAACTCGGTTCACGATGACACTGATTGCCTGTGTTTTGGAAGTGTTTTTTATAGATTTGAGTCATCTCACCAGGTATAAATTATTTACCATTTCACACCTATTTCCATTCATGATGTCTCCATCTAGACAACCACCCAGGATTCCTATGAGTGATTTCCATGACGGCCCACCGAGCGATGAGGCTTCAGTGCAGGGCCCTCTTACGATGATAGTACCATCGAGTGACGTACCAGAATCCACACTACCCATTGGGCAGTCATTACCACCAGCCCCACCCGCATATGGTGCGCGCCGAATGATAGCGTTGAATGAGTTTCAATGATAGAGGTATCTAAGATTTAATGGAACGAGGGATCCACAGGCAGCTATGGTCTGGCTGGAGGCTATGGCCAGAGTTTTTCACCTGTTTGGGACACAATCAAACCAAATGATGATCCTAGCTTCCATTCCATTACAGGGAGTAGTATGGGGATGGTGGAGCATGATGCTCCAGATACATGATGATGCAACCCTAACATAGGAATATTTCGAGGGCCACTTTAGGTTACAGTTCATTATAGAAACTCTATGATTTTTTTGTATAAAAGAGCTGCTACAGTTACAGTATTAAAGCCTGACCGTGGCCGAGTACTCGGTGAGGTTCACCGACCTCTCACGCTACTCAACTGACAGGGTGCGAGTCCCATTTTTTAGCGCTCTGACCATCGATCATGTACTATAATAGGAGATCAGACCTTCGGTGGTATATCTATGCATACCAATGCATGATGGAGTGGTGTAGATAGAACTCTTGGTAGAGAGTTTCCCTGATGAGAAGAGACCGATAGTGAGACCCACCACCGAGAAACACGTAGTAGAGTCATCTGCAGCTGGTAGTAGGTAGATGACAGAGAGGTCCAACTAAACTAGACCTTTTGGTTGATTCCCACAGGACGTAGGGTCGGGCGTGTGAGGCTCTTGAGGTAGAGCAGGATAGCAGTGGAGAATACTGTGCTTCACGTGTGGTGGGAAGGCTCACATGGCTTGTGACTGCCAGACCAACCGCCCTAATAACCAGATGACAGTCGAGGGACCACCGAGGCAAAGACATAGATTCATGAAAGGAGGTCCGCTGGAATTATGTAAATGTGGCATAGGGGTAGGCCATGAATCATGCCGTGGGTGGAGATTTGAGGTTCTATTGCCACTACCTCTCGGTGGTCCACCCTGACCACAGGGAGTAGGTCGATAGGGACGTGCTCAGCTCCAGATAGTTGAGGCCTATGACCATGGTGCTCCATAGATGATTTGAATTATGATCAGTATCTACTCCACCTTTTTTCAGTACATATAGTCAAATTATCCAGTCAACCTTTCATTACCATGGAACTCATTCGGGGCTCAGAGATTCTGGGGGAGTCATTGGGTTGATCCTTGCGATTAAAGACTCTAATGGGAGAATATTTGACTATTATAAACTAGTTCTAGCTGTGTGATCATACACTAGGATGTGACACATTTAGATGGGATCTTCTAGTAGCATCATCAAGACCTTACAATGTCATCTTGGGTATGGACTGATAATCCATAGTCCATGATCAGATTGATTGCATTAGGCACAAAGTGCAGCGTGTCCATGATGATGGGACTTGGGTATCCTTCACCCATGAGAAGGGGACCTTTATAGCATAGGATAAACTTTCCAGGACGAGGGTGCAGTCAACGAAACATCAGTTGGATAGCCTTACCCTTGGATTAGTTGATGTTCAGTGTCAGAACTATCCTGTAGTGGGGGACCAATATGATGATGTCTACCCTGATGATGTTCCAGGACTACCTCCTTATAGATATGTGGACTTCTACATTGACTTGTACCACAGGATGACACCGATATCTACACTAGTATATCAGATATCTCATGTAGAGATTTTTGAGTTATGAGTATAGATGGAGGACTGGCAGAGAAAGGGGTTCATAAGTCCATGTGTTTCTCTATGGGAAGCCCTGATTTTTTTCACCAAGAAGGCATATGGGAGTTTGAGGCTCTTTGTGGATTATCAGTACTTGATCCAGGTGATCATGAAGAGCATGTATCCACTTCCACGGATTTATTATCCCTTTGATCAGTTGAAGGGATCTCATTGGTTTTCAAATATTTACCTCAGATCAGGCGATCATTAGGTAAGGGTACGAGATGAGGATGTGAAAATGATGGACTTCATTTGTCAGCATGGCCACTATGAGTTCTTAATTATACTATCCGACATTACCAATGCCCCTAATGTTTTCATGGGAATCATGAACATGATCTTTCTTCTATACCTTGATCTCTTTATGGAGGTCTTCATTGAAGACATCTTGATATAATCGGGGTCATTGGAGGATCATGCATATCATCTACAGATAGATTTGGATACACTTCAAGAGTACCAGAATTATGGTGTTCTCTTGATGTTATAATTGTTTATATGGTTGGTCCACTTTCTGGGACACGTTATCTCAGAGGCTGGGGTTGTGGTGGATCTGACAAAAATAGAGGTTGTGCTTTCTTGAGATCTACCTAGGAGTGTGACCGAGGTGCAGAAATTTTTGGGGTAGACTGGGTACTGCCTGAGATTCGTAACTTACTTTTCTTGAGTTGGGGAACCCTTTTCAGTGTTGAAGAAGAAGGGATATCCATTCAGATGGGTGGCGAGATTCCAGAACAGTTTTAAGGAGTTGAGGCAGATATTGATGTGTTCCCCAATCTTGAGGCTACCAGAAGAGGGTGTTGGGTATTTAGTCTACTGTGACACATCATGGACCAGACATCGATGTGTCCTGATGCTTGAGCAATCAGTGATCGCTTATGGTTCACGACAGCTATGACAGCATGGGCAGAACTACGATACTTATGACCTGGAGTTAGCAGCTGTCACCTTTGTCTTGAATATTTGGTGGCACTACTAAAATGGTGAACATTTTACTTTTTGCACTAATCACATGTGTATCATGTATATATTCTCACAGAAGGACCAAAACCAGAGACAGTGATGTTGGCTATAGATTCTCCAAGACTCTGACTTTGAGATATTCAACACTCCTCGAAAGGGGAACATAATAGCAGACACACTCACTAGGAGTGTTGGTATACAGTTGTTGAGTGAGGTGACAAAACAGCTTTCTATGTTACATATATTCTTTGTGGGTAGAGATGCGGAAGCTTACCTCTCGTTTATGACTGTCACTCCCCCACTTCTTCGTGGTTATTGGGAGGCAGAGCTTGAGGAAATTGACTGTGAGGCTTAATGTGCTCAGATATCCTCAGGATTGACACTAGATGGATTTTCTGAAGGTGGGGAGAATTTCATCTTCTTTAGAGGATGCAACATGTTAATAGTGGAACTATGAGAAGAGCTTTTGAGGTAGTTCCATACATCCCCTCTATAGATACATCCTTGTGGTGATGATGTACTTGGACCTTCGGCATCAGCACTGGTATCCAGGGATTAAAAAAGTAGTGGAAGAGTTTGTTTCACAATACCTCACTTTTCAGCAAGTGATGGTCGAACATCAAATTCCCACAGTCATTGCACAACCATTAGAGGTACTGAAGTAAAAGTGGGATTGTATTTCCTTGTATTTTGTGACAAGGATACCACGTACGTCTAGGTGCCACGATTCTATCTGGGTGATTTTTTACTAACTCACCATGTCTTCCCACTTTCTACCCATCCAATAGTGGAGATCAGTAGAGGTCTTGGGACGCCTCAATGTAAAGGTAATTATACCACTTCATGGGGTTCTATTGACGATCGTCTCTGAACATCATGCACGTTTTATGTCCTAGTTGTGGAAGGGATTACAAGAGATGTTTAGGAATCAGCTACATTTGAGGAATTCCATTCATCCTCATATGGATGGTAATATAGAGAAAACCATATAGACAATTGAGGACATGCTTCATGATTATGTCCTAGATTTTTGTTTTTTTGGAAGGATCACTTTACCTCAGTGGTTTTCACATACAACAACATCTATCACACCACCATTGGAATGGAACCGTTTGAAGTATTGTATAGTCGACCATGCAGATCGCCTCTATATTTCACATACCTAGAGGAGTATACACTTATGCATCTAGAGTTGGTATGGGGTACCACTGAGAAGGTGCAGATCATCCTGGAGAAGATGAAGACTGCATAGAGTAGGCATAAGTCTTATTCTGAAAAGATAATAATTCGTTTGGACTTTGACAAGAGAGACTATGTATTTATACAGGTCTCACCTCGATGGGGTTTGCAGAGATTTGGAAAGGGAGAAAAGCAATCTATAAGGTTCATTAATCAATTTTAGATTCCCATTAGAGATGGTGAGGTGGAATATCACCTAGCTCTTCTCCCACAAATGCATTGGGTGAATGAAGTTTTCCTTGTGTCGTAGATGAGTAAGTAGATGAATGTTACATTGCACATTATCGACTGGGAAGATCTGAAAATTGATGATGGGGAGACGTTTATGGAGGTTCCAGTAGTGATTGAGGATTGACAGAAGTGGTTTCTTCATGGACGATTGATATCTATGTTGTGCGTTTGCTGGCAGCACAGAAACCCTAGGAAGAGCACATGGGATCAGGGGGATTAGATTGGTGCTTTGTGTCCCCATTATTTACTTATTCTATGATGAGGCTTTAGGGTATAAAAATCCATAATGTGGGGAGAATGTGAAGACTCGAATTTTCAATGTATTTTTTTAATTATATAGAACTATTCCAAGGTTGTGAAATCTGACTGTGTTTGATTCTGATGCCCAGTGTTCCCAGAATGGAATTTTAAACATTATTAAGGTACGTTCAGTAAAATTATGAGTGGGAAATCCAATCATTAGAACTGGTACTCAGAATTTAAATCTAAGGGTAGCGTTGAACTCACAACACCAGGATTTTCTTAAGGGAGATTTAACCTCGACCATAGTGGGTTGAGAGGAGAAGTAGGTTTTTGCAGTTTTCATGGAGGATTAATGAAATAAATAAAATTTATTTTATATATCCTCTGCCTCACATTAGTTTTGTGTAGAGGGAAACACAAGGGGCAGTTGAGAATTTAATTCAGGACATTAAATTTCTGGTTATACAAAAGTGTTTAATCACCCTGCATGTAAATAAGTAGGATCATTGGTAAACCAATTATTGAATATCTCTTCATTATGTGTTGTAAAAATTAACACCCATAATCACAATTTTTGAATTAATTGGAAAAAAGGAGTGGTTTTATTTGGGGAAGGTGATTTTGGAGGAGCCTCTGGATGAAGATTGGATCCATCAAGCTAGAACTGAAGATCTTCGTTTGTGTAGCATCGTTGGAGGCTTGCTTTGGGATAGACAAAAACTGGCCCATCTTCAAAAGAAATATTATCTCTAATGTCTCATTAGGTTGGGTTTTTTCTTGTTAAAATTTCAAGATTTGTTGAATCAATTATCTTCTCCCTTGATAAGATGCTAACGCAGAGGGTGTGTGCCAAACAAACAAGGCCATGTCCCTCTTCATCATCTTCAATCATTGCGTTCAACACTGTTGAATTTTCGAGTTAAATAGAACCCAATTCTGAGGGTCAAGAAGCGTATGATGTTACCTTGGAATACCGCATGTGCAATTAGATGAAAAAACAGACCACTAGAGATTACCCGACGGCCCATGGAAGACCATCGACGCAGCGCCAGTGCGGCGGCACCAGCGACCCATGCTAGTAGGCGATGGTGGTACTTCGCACTGGCTGGCCATGGGGGTGGTGGTATTCCATCATGTGCCACAAGAGGAGGCCAAGACACTAGGTTGAGGTAGTCAGTAGGCAGCAGGTACTGGCCAGCTGCAGTGAGGGTGGCATGCTGTCGCGCGCCATAGGAGGATGAGGCCGCAACTTTTCAGCCACAGTGGTTGAGTAGAGAGGACAGAAATGGTGGGCCACGGAGGCGGAGCGGCATACTGTCGTGCACCGATGGAGGGGGTCATGTCTTGAAGCTATGGCAGAGGAGGAACCTGCTTTCTGTGGGTCCCACGATGGAGGAGGGTTCCACTGGCTACGGGCCCCATAGCCACTAGGCTATGCCATGTGATGTCGCCACTCCATATCCCGAACAACATAGACGTTCTGGAGAAAGGGGGATGTTTCCCCACATGCCTGTTAGGGAGGCCCCCACACCTTCTTGATGGCTGATCCCCCCCTACGGGCTGGGCTGCACCCTCATGTGGGATGGATTGCACCCTCCAACAGGCGGGGCTATGACACCATTCATGTTAGAACACACCCTCACTATGGTCCATGTTGCGTCCTCATGCGGGCTGGGTCGTGCCCCATGCGGCCCAGGCCACGCCCCCCTACGGGCAAGGCCACACCCCCCTATGGGCCAGGCCTCACCCCCTGTAGGCCAGGTCATACCATCCTAGTGGGTGAGGCCAAACTGCGGCCCAGTGGGCCCTACCCACCGCTGCCCCGCCAAACTGGGCCAGCCCAGGACATTTCAGGCTAGTCCAGGTCGGACACAGGCAGGGTCAGACCAGACCCGGAGCCATCCATGCCTAGTTTGCTTAAAATCTATTGCATGAAATTCAGACATTCATATGACGAAGCATATATGGAACTGAGATCCTTGGTGAAAGAAGATCATTTTGGAATAAACCACTAGAATTTTGGATAATGTTGGAGTATGGCCAGGATTGATGGAACCTAAATCCAACCGATCCCTTAGTACATAAATGCTTATAACTCACAGTCTGGGCATCTGATTGACGTGTCTTCTTTCGCATTGGAACCCATAATACATGGAGGTCCTTTGGGTTACTCATTTTCTAGATTATTTGTGGTCTAGGTACAACCAATATCTCATGGAGAGGATTCTACGGAACTCGAGCTCAACTAGTGTGGGGAATCATGTGGCAAGTTGTCTTAGAAGTAGAGACCCTGTGTGGATCAGCATTACATAGACCCTGTGTGGATTGGCATTGTAGCTACTTAATGAGAACAATTTTTATTGGGGCCTGTGAAGGATCAACAATTTGTGACTCTATGTGGATCATCGACGAGCGACCCTATGTGGATCACCATTTTAGTAACCTTGTGTGGATCAGCATTCCAACGACCATGTGTGGATTATCATTCTAGAAAATCTATGTGGATCTAGAGTATCATGACCCAACTAGGACCAGACTAGCAATGGATTGTCATGGAACAACAACATATTTTCATGAATGGATCAATAATTAAAAATAATTCTTGGTGGATCAGTTATGGAACTTCAGTATTGAATAAGAGGATATATCTTAAAACTAATCATCTATATTTCAGATCTCTGAATTGTATACCTGCTGTGAGCTAACTATTTATTTGTGCTTTTTGATTCATAATTTGATATGTAGTTTTTCCTTTGTGGAACTCTGTGAGAGCTTAGAGGGTATCGGGATCCATAATGGGTATTCATATACTCACCCCTGCATAGGCTTCTCCCAGACCTTATTTTGTCTCTTGCAGACGACATAAAACTTTAACTAAAGATTGGGAGCGAGGACTGGATGGTTCTCAAAGGTGGACCTTTAGGTGTGATGTTTCACAGTGAAGAATGACTGAGAGATGTACCTACCTTTACAGAAGGATCCTTAGTGGATGATTCTAGTAGATGCTTTTTTATTGCTATTTTACATTTCAGTCGGGCAAGTACCCCGACCCCTTTTCCTTATAGTACTCACCCTTTTTACTTTTATTACACACCATTTTACTACTGTAGGTTTACTACGTGGGTGGTAATTTTTGTTTTATTTGAATGTGTGTTTGCAGGTTTAAAGGAAATACCTTCCATTTTTTTATGGATATGCCTTTCTGTGCTAGGAGCAAACCCATGTCCTATGGAATGTGGAATTGGGGTAGTCACGGAATCGTCCCCAGGGGATGATTCGTGACAAAGTGGTATCAAAGGAGTCAGTTCTACTGAAGAAATATGACTCTGATATTTTAATAGGGAAATACTATTAAGTGTTTTGAGTGTGGTTTTCAGTTCAGGGAGACCAGTGTGGGTGTGTCTACCAACATATCCATACACCAGGACCTTAAATTCTGATTTCCACATTGGTTCACGAAAACAATGATTGTGTGTGTTTTTAAAGTGTTTTATTTTTTATCTCATTGATTCAGCTCATTGGGTATCACTAATTTATTGTGGAGAACCTGTTTCTTTCAGAATGCCTCCATGTAGATAGCCAACCAAAATTCTAGTGAGAGTTTGTGATGATGGCCTACCGAGAGATGAGGCTTCAGTGCAGGGGCCTCTTATAGTGATAGTACCATCAAGTTGTGTACCAGCAGCACCACTACCAATTAGGTATCCATTTCCACCATCCCCACCAGCAGATGGTGTATGATGACTGAGTGCATTGCATGAGTTTCAATGGTAGAGGCCTCTGAGGATCCGAGGTGATATAGGTCTACAGGCGGTAGAGGAATGGTTGCAGGCTATGGCTAGTGTTTTTCACCTTGTTGGGACACCATCCGACCAGATGGTCATCTTTACAGCCAATCTTTTCTAGGGAGAAGTAGGGAGATGGTGGAGCTTGACGCTCCAGATACACGATGAGGAAACCCTCATTAGGGTAGATTTTGAAGGCCTCTTCAGGGTAGAGTTTGTTCCAGCAACTCTATTATTTGTGGGTATATAGGAGGTACTACACTTACAGTAGGAAACTTGACCATGGCCTAGTACTCGACGAGGTTCACCAACCTCAATCACAACTCTACAGACATGGTGCATTCCCCTTTCTTCAGGCCGCAGACCTTCGAGAAGGGACTCCGATGGGAGATCAGAGCATTAATGGTATCTCTCAACATACCTATAGATGCTGTAGTGCTTGAGAGATCACTTTTGTTGGAAAGTTTCCTTTCTGAGAAAACACCGACAGGGAGACCCACAACTGGGTGACATGTACTAGATTCATCTACGACTAGTAGTATGAAGATGACATAGAGGTCCAAGTGGACCTTACCTTCTAATGGATGACCTCATGAAGTAGGGTCAGAGGTGCGTTGCTCAAGTGGTGGAGTAGGCTATCAGAGGAGGAAACTATGCTTGATGTGCATCCAGAAGGGTCACATGGCTTGTGAGTACCCATCCAGACACACTGATGACCAGAAAATGGTCGAGGGACCACCAAGGCAGAGGTAGAGATTTAAGAAGGGTGTTTTTAGGCATTGTATGGATGTGGAAGAGGATAAGATCATGCAGCAAGAAGTGCGTGAAAATTTGAGGTTCTACCTTCTCCACCTTCAGGTGTTCCACATCAACCACTTGGAGTAGGTGCAAAGGGGCCAGCTCAGATCCAGGGAGTAGAGGCCTATGACCAAAGAGAATCAATGTTGATTCGAGGTATGATCTATGTCTACTACACCTTAGCTGCAGTTCCTATAGACACAGGTTCCACTCACTCTTTTATTACCATGTAACTCGTTTGGAGCTCAGAGTTTCCAGTCGAGTCGTTGGCTCGATTCTTGACATTAGAGACTCGTATGAGATATTATTTGACGATTACACACTAATGTCAACAATGTGAGCTTACTCTAGGAAGAAGAAGCTTTGGTTGGGATCTTCTAGCAGTGGCGTCGAGGCCTTACAATGTCATCTAGGGTATGGACTCGTTATCCACCTTCTACGCTCAGATTGACTGCATTAGGAGAAAAGTGTGGTCTGTCGGTGAGTATGGGACCATGTTTTCCTTCACCTATGAGAAGGGAACCTTTTCCACAAATTATGGTCTTACCCGGAGGAGGATGCAGCCAATCACCCATCATTTTTCTATCTTTACCCTCAGAGTAGTTGATGTTGAGAGTCTGAGCAATCCTTTAGTGGTGGACCAGTATGCTAATGTCTTCCCTAATGATGTTCTGGGACTAGCTCCTAGAAAAGATGTGGACTTCTATATCAACATGTACCCTGGGATGGAACTGATATCTGTACCATCATATAGTACGGATCCCATATAGATTCATGAGTTACGAGTACATATGGAGGACTTGCAGATGAAGTTGTTCATAAGGCCCTGTGTTTCTCCACGGGAAACACCAATTTTTCCCACCAAGAAGGAAGATGGGAGTTTGAGGCTCTATGTTTATTATCGGTACCTGAACAGGGTGACCATGAAGATCAAGTATCAACTTCTAATGATTGATGATCTCTTTGATTAGCTGATGGGAGCTCGCTTGTTTTCAGAGATAGACCTAAGATCAGGATACCATTCACTAAGGGTATTAGATGAGAATGTACAGAAGACGACATTCATATTTTTGTATAGACACTATGATTTCATGGTTATGACATCAGGCATAACAAACACCCATGAATTGTTCACTGGACTCATGAACACAATCTTTCAATCATGCCTCGATTTCTTTGTGGTGTTCATCATTGAAGACATCTTGATATACTCAGCGTCATAGGAGGATCATTCCTATCATCTGCAGATAGTTCTGGATACACTCTAAGAGAACCATCTTTATTGTGAGCTATCGAAGTTCCAGTTCTTGATATGGGAGGACCACATTTTGGGACATGTTTTATCAGAGGATGGGGTTGTAGTGGATCCAGAGAAGATAAATGTTGTGATTTCATGGGATCCACCTTAGAGTGTGGCCAAGGTGTGGAGTTTCTTGGGGTTGGATGGGTATTACTGAAGATTCATACTTGAATTTTCCAGAGTTGTGGCACCCTTGTTAGTGTTGAAGATGAAGGGACAATCCTTAATATGGATGGAGTGATGATAATAGATTTTTCAGGAGATGAGGCAGAGACTGACGAGTTCCCCCATCATGAGCCTAGCAAAAGGTGGCGTTGGGTATGTAGTCTACTATGACGCATCTGGGAATGGACATGGATGTGTCCTAACGCATGAACGAGCAACGATCACTTATGATTCATGAAAAATGAGATAGCATGAGAAACAATATGGTACCCATGACCTCACTACTAAAAATTCTGGCTATAATGACTACCATTGGTGGTCGCTAAATGCCTCTAGAGACCACCCAGCGACCACCATTGGCAGTCACTTTAGCCTCATCACAATAGGCCAACAGCGACCGCCAATGGCGGTCCCTTTAGGTGGCCGAAATTCCGGCCTACAGCGACAGTCTGGCGGTCACTGTACTATTTGATGGGTCAACATTAGCGACTCCCAATGGCGGTCGCTCTAGGTGGCCGAAATTCTAACCTACAGCGACCGCCATTGGCAGTCGCTAATGTCGACCCAGCTGTCTATAGCGACCTCCATAGGCGGTCACTAGTCTGGTAATTTTTTTTAAAAAAAAAATCACGGTGCATATAAATGAAATAGTTTTAAGATTACAAATGCGTTTTATTATAATATAAAATAATTAAAATACGTTAATTTAAGGTTATTTGTGAAAGAAAGAAATATATATATATATAATATTAAATAGAATATTTTTTATTCATCCAATAGTTTTGTTATGCATATAGTAATAATAAATCAAATTTTATGCTTAAAATTTGTATTTCTCTAAAAAGGAAACTTTACTATTATTTTAGGATTTTTGTTTTTATTTGGTTTAGTTTATAAAATTGTTTTATTGTCTAAAAAGGAATGTTATCCATGCGCATCGCACGTACGATGGGATTTCCATATCTTTCTACACGTCACAAATATTATTCCAATTTTTTCGTGTGGTTTTAGGCCATTCGGAGCATGTTTTTTCCGAATTTGACTGTCTCACACCGTTTTGGTGTTTTATGACTTCGGAAACATGTTTCTGTTTATCGCGGTCAAACGACACCTCAAGTCGATGTGTCGTCTGCCCACACATTTCACAATTCACACAACATCTGTTGTCGTATGATTTCTTAGCATTCCAAGGTTTTCGGGTGGTTTTGACCCCCCAACACACCCTTTTAGCGCGCGTCGAGCTACTGAAAATGACACAATCGGTTGTACCGCGCGCACCATACATCCGATGGGAATTCTGTCTCCTCCTACACATTATGAATAATATTCCTATTGTTTTTGTTTTGTTTCAGGTTATTCGAAGCACATTTGCTCCAAATTAGATAGTCAAATGTCGTTTTGGTGTTTTATGACTCCGGAAATGCGTTTCCAGTCACCGAGGTCAAACTACACCTCTGATTGACATTCCGTCTATCCAAACATTTTAAAATTCACACAAAGGCTGTTTTCGTATGATTTCATGGCATTCTGAGGTCGTTCGGGTGGTTTTGACCCCCCAACATGCCTTTTTAGCGCGCACTGAGGTGCTGAAAACGACACAATCGGTTGTACCGCACACACCGCATATCCTATGGGAGTGTCATCTCCTCCTACAAGTCACTAATAATATTCCTATTGTTTTCGTGTGGTTTCAGGTCATTCGGAGCACATTTTCTCCGAATTCGACCGTCTCACGCCATTCTGGTGTTTTATGACTCTGGAAATGTGTTTATGGTCACCGTGGTCAAACGACACCTCTAATTGATGTGTCATCTACCCGACCACTTCACAATTCACACAACGTCTGTTGTCGTGTGATTTCATGGCATTCCGAGGTTGATCGGGTGGTTTTTACCCCCCAACGCGCCCTTTTAGCGTGCGCTAAGCTGCTGAAAATGACACAATCGGTCATAACGTGTGCACCGCATGTCCGATGGGCATGTTGTCTCCTCCTACACGTCACAAAGAATATTCCTATTTATTTCATGTTTTTTCAGGTCATTAAGAGTTCATTTTCACTGAATTCGACCGTCTCACGCCGTTTTGGTGTTTTATGACTCCGAAAACGTGTTTCTAGTCACCACGGTCAAACGACACCTTCGATTGACGTTCCATCTACCCGAAGATTTCACAATTCACACAATGGATGTTGTTGTATGATTTCACGGTATTCCGAGTTCGTTCGTGTGGTTTTGACCCCCCAACGCGCCCTTTTAGCACGCGTTGAGCTGGTGAAAACGACACAATTGGTCGTACCGCGCGCACCGCACGTCCGATGGGAGTGCAGTCACCTACTACATGTCAAAAATAATATAATATTGTTTTCGTGTGGTTTTAGGTCATTCAGAGCACGTTTGCTCCGAATTCGACCATCTTACGCCGTTTTGGTGTTTTATGACTTCGGAAACGCGTTTCCTGTCACCGCAGTCAAACGAGACCTCCAATTGACATGTCTTCTACCCAACCATTTCAAAAATCACACAAAGGTTGTTGTCGTATGATTTGATGGTATTCCGAGGTCGTTCGGGTGGTTTTGACCCCCCAACGCGCCCTGTTAGCGCGCATCGAGCAGCTGAAAATGACACAATCAGTCATACCACATGCACCGCACATATGATGGGCATGTCGTCTCCTCTTACACATCATGAATAATATTTCTATTTTTTTCGTGAGGTTTCAGGTCATTCGGAGCACGTTTGGTCTGAATTCGACCGTCTCAGGCTGTTTTGGTGTTTTATGTCTCCGGAAACGCGTTTCCGGTCACCGCGGTCAAGAGACACCTCTTATTGACATGATTCCTACTCGAACATTTCACAATTCACACAACATCTGTTGTCGTATGATTTCAAAGCATTCTGAGGTCCTTCGGGTGGTTTTGACCCCCCAATGCGCCCTTTTAGCGCGCGTCGCGCTGCTGAAAACGACACAATCAGTCGTACCATGCACACCGCATGTCTTATGGGCATGTCATCCCCTGCTACATGTCACAAATAATATTCCTATTGTTTTTGTGTGGTTTCCTTGTCATTCGGAGCACGTTTTCTCCAAATTCGACCGTCTCACGCTGTTTTGGTGTTTTATGACTCCAGAAACAAATTTCTGATCACCGCGGTCAAACGACAACTCCGATTGACATTCTGTCTACCCAAACATTTCAAAATTCACAAAATGGCTGTTTTAGTATGATTTCATGGCATTCTGAGGTCATTCGGGTAGTTTTAACCCCCCCAACGCGACCTTTTAGCGCGCGATGAGCTGCTGAAAATAACACAATCGGTCGTACAGCACGCACCACACATCTGATGGGAGTGTCGTCTCCTACCACACATCACTAATAGTATTCCAATTGATTTCCTGTGGTTTAAGGTCATTTAGGGACGGATTGCCTTGAATTCGATCGTCTCACGCCGTTTTGGTGTTTTATGACTCCAGAAATGCCTTTCTGGTCAACGCGGTCAAACAACACCTCCGATTGACAGGCCATCTACCTGAACATTTCAAAATTTACACAACGGCTATTTTCGTATGATTTCATGGCATTCCGAGGTCGTCCAGGTTGTTTTGACCCCCCAATGCGACCTTTTAGTGCAAGCCGAGCTGCTGAAAACCACACAATCGGTCGTATCCCGTGCACCACACGTCCGATGGGTATTCTGTATCCTCCTACACGTCACGAATAATATTACTATTTTTTTCGTCTGGTTTCAGGTCATTCGGATCACGTCTGCTCCAAATTCGACCGTCTCACGCCGTTTTGGTGTTTTATGACTCTGGAAACACGTTTCTGGTCACCACGGTCAAACTACACCTCCGATGGGCTTGTCGTCTCCACCAACACGTCATGAATAATATTCCTATTGTTTTTGTGTGGTTTCAGGTCATTCGGAGCACATTTTCTCCGAATTCAACCGTCTCATGCTGTTTTGGTGTTTTATGACTCTGGAAACGCGTTTCTGGTCACCGTGGTCAAACGACACCTCCGATTGACGTGCTATCTACCCGACCATTTCACAATTCAGACAATGGTTGTTCTTATATGAGGGGAGGTCTGTCCCGGGTGTGGGGGGGGGGTCTGGGGGGCTGTCCGTGCTGCAGGGGGGGGCTGTCCAGTGTGCTGGGAGGGGCTGTCCGGTGTGCGTGGAGGGCTGTCTGGGGTGCGGGGAGGCTGTCCTTACTGTGGGGGGATGTCCAAGGTGCGGGGGGGGGGGGGGGGGGGGGGGTTGTCCGGGGTGCGGGGAGGGTTTTCCGGAGTGCGGGGAGGCATTTTCGAAGTGCGCGAAGGGTTGTCCGGGGGGGGTTCCGGGATCTGGGGGGGATTTCTGGGGTGCGGGGAGGGTTGTACGAGGTAGGGGGGATGTATGGGGTACGGGAGGGAGGGGGTGGGGGGATATCCGGGGTGAGGGGAGGGCTATCCGGAGGGCAGGGAGGGCTGTCCGGGGTGCGGGGGGGGGGGGGGGGGGGGCGCTATTCGGGTTACGGGGAGGGCTGTCCGGAGTGCAGGGAGGGATGTCCGGTGTTGGCCGGGGACTACAAATAGTGAAACTCAGCTCATTCATTAAAAAAAAGTTGCATTGTTTATATTAGGAATCACATGGTTTTATCAAAAATATTATAGAACATGGAATTGAAAACATTGAAGAATTAAATGAACATAAAACATCCAAATCATTAATCAGTTTCATGGTTACTTCTCAATCCGTGCACACAAACATTGCATCAGGCCAAAACACACATGATACCCCAAAATCACAAAAAAAATATCACTAGAAACCCAACCTAAATATCAATAATAACCCCACAATTAAAAACAGAAACAAAACTCGTGAATATGATGCATCATGCATGGTTATGACTACTACATCCATCAGGTGGGTCAGGGGCCTACAACAAAAAAACATTATGAATATTTCCCTAAAAAATAATATAAATTAAATAACTAAATATAGTATAAACATGCGTCGTCTGCTCCTCTGCACCATCACCTGGACGCACATATTTCCACAGTGCTCTAACCTTAGTGATCAATTGTGAATTTACCTCCTCGGAAGCGCACAATCGTGCCTTGAAATCTAGAAACTATTGTGTCATCTGAGCAATAGCAGGACCGAAAACCGCAGTGCGTGACACTACAGAACAAGGAATCCATGTTCCATAGGTCAAACTATATCCATTCATGTCCCGACCAATAATGAGATGAAATATCTCATCCCTTCGCATGGGAAGATATCGATGGTCCTCTGGATGATGTTCTAACTCAGCATCAAATTGATCCTGTGAAATATTTAAATATATATACATATATTAATATACAGATTTTATGAAAGTATTGTTAATGAGTACAAGCAGTTACTATCAATGTTGCAGCCTCTAGATCATTGCAATCACGAGTCCTCATCCACACCGACATTTTATCAGTCGGTGCACCTTTCTCCCACAACTGTATATGAATAGAATATAAACACATAACAAAATTAATTAATAAATAAAAAAATGAATAATAAATACCTCCTGTCAGATCTGAGACACGTGACGAGTCCCGATCCTTTGAGGTATTCCCTACAACACTTGATTCTCAGAATAGTCTATTAACACATCCTACATTAAATTCCTTCAAATTTCAAACAAATCACACATTCTTGAAAATTTATATACCAAAATAAATAAACAAACCGAAACACTCTCAGTAGACCAATATGCAACTAAATCACGACACTGAGCCAGGAGGACACGTCTCGGGACTTTTTCCAGAATGTCTGGGGCACCCACATTTGGTACCCAGTGGTACCTCTTGACTTTTCCTTTATAGTCTTTCCACATATTACGACATTTTCTCATACACACTAGCCAAAACTCATTGGGAAATAATTTCAAATTTTTCTATTAATGAAAAAAATCACATATGTTATTATTTTTTATATATAAGGAATAAAGTATAATGGTCTTCTGACCCTAACCTCCCTCCAAAGACGATCTAATGTGTCCTGAGGGATAAAATCCCAGTCACGCGTGGTAAATTGAAATCGATGTAGGTCATGTATGATATGACCCAACTGACGAATAAATGTAGGGGAATTCCATCCCACAGGGTGAAATACCTCATCAAATGAAACATCAAAAGTCGTGTAGGAATTCCATGATAATATGACATGACCAGGGCCTCTCTTGCGAGAGGAAGAAGCAGTCGAGTCTGATCCTGTTGAAAATAATTTTATATATAATTTGACAGATGTTATAAATATATATATATATATATATATATATGTTTATCAATTAGTTAAAAAATAGAGATAATGAAATTCAAACATACCTCATCCCTGAGACGTAGATGCCTAAGATGTATGATGTAGATCTGCTTCCTCTTCTTCTGACATGCCTGCAGTCATGGAAAACATTAGTAAGGGGACTATCCAAAGTGTCCAAATGATAAATTGGATTGTTTAAAAATATCAAACTTGTACAGTTGTTAATCAAACAAAAAGGGATTGAATAATTAGTTTTGATTGAATCTACAAAAATCATAAATTTAACAAAATAGATATACATATTATGTACAAAACCAATAAATGCATAGTCAAATTTCAAATTGTATTAACAAAAATACAAGAAGAACATGATCCAAATTAAGAATACCTCAAGCAGCTGTGGTGCAGTAAGGGAGGGGACGAAGACGGAGGGGGCGGGGGTTGGCGGGGTGCGGGGGGGGGGGGGGTGTCTAGGGTGGGGGCGAGGGGGCAGAGGGCCGAGGGCGGAGGCCAAAGGGAAGAGGGGTCGGAGGCCGGAGGGGCTGGAGGACGAAGGTGGGTGGATGGAGGCTAGAGGGGAAAGGGCGGTTGGAGAATGGCCGAAGGTCTGCTGGAGGGTGGCCAGAGGGCTGCAAGAGGGCTGTTGGAGGGCTGCTGGAGGTGGGTGGCGGGAGGCCCGAGGGAAGAGGGAGGCTGGAGGGCGGCCGCAGGGCGGAGGGCGGCCGGAGCCGGAGGGCAGAGGCAGAGGAAGCCCGGAGGTAATGGAGAGCTGGGCAGAGGGTGGCTGGAGGGCAGATGGCGGAGGGCAGAGGCCGACATGGCGATGGGGGACGGAGGCGAGGGAGGGCGCATGGCGACGGGGCAGGGTGCGCGACAACGGGGGAGGGCAGCAAGGGAGGGAGTGCGGCGATGGGCGAGGGCGCGCAACGAGGCGGGGGGGATGAGGGTTCGGTGGGTGCCGAAGCGACGAGGAGAGAGGAGGGGGAGGATGTTTGGGGGGGCACCGAATCCCCCCTTTTTTTGGGAAAAACTTGCGACTGCCATTGGCGGTCGCTATTGGTTACCTATAGCGACCTCCAAGGGCAGTCACTATAGGTTAGGGGGCTCCAAAGCCAAGTTTTCTAGTATTTCCTAGATTTAGCAGTTGTGACCTTCTCCTTGAAGATGTAGGGACCTACATGACTGGTGAATGGTTTACTGCTTATTCGGATCACAAGAGTCTTAGGTATATCTTTTCATAGAATGACTTGAACCTGAGATAATGACGATGTCTTGAATTCCTCCTAAACTATGTCTTTGAGATAGTGTACACTAATGGGAAGTGGAACGTAGTGGAAACACACTCAACATGAGTTATAGTCTATAATTTCTATGTAATGTGATAGAGCATCAAGTCATGTTAGATATATCATTTATGGATAGGGATGGAGCAGCATACCTCCTTTCTTTGATTGTCGCTCCCCCACTTCGTCATAGAGTTCGGGAGTCCCAACATGGGGACATTGACTGCGAGGATTGACGTGCTCATATATCCTCAAGACAGGCACCTAATTGACTTTATGATGGTGTGGAGAATGAAATCTTCTTCAGAGGATGCCCCATGGTACTAGTGGTGCTACGAGATTAGGTTTTGAAAGAGTTATCTATGTCCCCTCTGGTGGTAAATCCCATTATGGAGAAGATGTACCAGGACCTCTGACATCAGTACTGGTGGCTAGGGATGAATAAAGTAGTGGAAGAGTTTGTTTCATGATGCCTCACTTGTCAATAAGTGAATTAATAGAATCAGGTTCTAGTAGGCTTAGCACAACCATTAGAGGAAAATGGGAGGAAGTGGGATGGTATTTTCATAGATTTCATGACCAGGCTACCACTTATGTCCAAGGGCCACGATTCCATATAGGTGATCATTGACCGAATCACCAGGTCATCCCACTTCCTACCCATCTGAGAGTAGGGATCAGTAGAGGGTTGGGGATGACTCTACGTACAGGAGATTGTGCGGCTTCATTGGGTGCCAACGACTATCGTCTCAGACCATGACACATGTTTTCCATACCAGTTTTGGAAGGGATTACAAGAGGTGTTCGAGACTCATCTACGTTTGAGCACCACCTCTCATCCTCAGATGGATGGTCAGATAGAGTGGAATATATTACCACTCGAGGACATGCTTCATGCTTGCGTCCAATATTTTGGTCATAGTTGGGACAATTGCTTTACCTTGGTGGATTTCACATATAACAACAGCTATCACACCACCATCTGTATGGCACCGTTTGAGGCCTTGTATGGTCGACCATTGAGATCACCTATATGCTGTAAATATCCAGGGGAGTCATCACTTATGGGTCATGAGTTTGAAGAGGCTAAAACTGAGAAGGTATAGATCATGCTAGAGTGGATGAAGACTGCACAGAGTAGGCAGAAGTCTTATGCTGTCAATAGACATAGACCATTGGAGTTCGAGGAGGGAGACCATGTTTTCTTATGTGTCTCTCCTCGATGAGGTTTTTGGAGATTGTGTCGGGGTGGAAAGCTATCTCTGAGGATCATAGGACACATTTAGGTTCTCAGCAGAGTGGGGGAGGTGTCATGTCTCCTAGATCTTCCCCCACAGATGCATTGGATGCATGACGTTTTCCGTGTGTCATAGTTGAGGAAGTACATGCACGATAAATTACACGTTATCGACTGGGGAAAGCTAGACATTGATGAGGGGCGATGTTTACAGAGGTTCAAGTATATAATGAGGAATGATTAGAGTGGTTATTTCATGAATGATCGATACCTCTAGTGAGAATTCGGTGAGAGCACAAAAACCTCCAGGAGAGCACATAGGGGAGGGAGGCTCACATTCATGCTCAATAAGCCCAATTGTTTCCTTAGTCTATGTTGTGTCTTTTGGGCATGAAAACCCCTATTTTAGGGAGAATGTAAAGACCTATATTTTCCATGATTTTTTTTATTATATGGAACTATTCATAGGATTTGAAATATGATTGTGTTCGATTCTGATGCACGGGGTGTGTGGAACATAATTTAAAACTTTATTAAAGTATGTTCAGTAAACATTTGAGGGGAAAATCATAAATTTTTAATCGGTACTCATAATTGAAATCTTAGGGCATCGTTGAACTCGCAGCACTGAGATTTGCTTAAGGGAGCCTTAACCGTGACCACAGTGGGTTGAGAGATGATGTTGGTTTTTGCGTTTTCTGTAGAGGATTAACAAAATAAATCTAATTTATTTGAAATACCATCCACCTCTCTTCAGGATCTAAGGGAGAGGGCCACCAGGGGTGGTGATGAATTTAATGAAGGACATTTAATGCCCAGTTACACATAAGTGTGTAACCACCCAACATGAAATTATTTAGGATCATTATTTGCACTAATTAATGAATATCACTTAATTATGTGTTGTAAAAATTAACTCCCATAATCTCTCTTTTTGAATTTTTTGGAAGAATGTGTGGAATTATTAGGGGAAGAGGATTTTTGAGGAGCCTCTTGACGAAGAATGGATCCATAAAGAAAGTACTAAAGACCTAGGTTTGAGCGGCATCATTGGAGGATTGCTTCGTGATTAACGAACACCGACCCAATTTCAAATGATGGAAACTCTCCAAAGAGTCATGGGATTGGGTTTTGTATTGTTTAATTTTCATGAGTTGTCGAATCAATTATCTTCTCCTTTGATAAGTTGCTAACGTGGAGGGCATGGGCTAAACAACCAAGGCATGGTCTCTACCCCTATTGTTCAATCATTGCATTCTACCCGGGTGAATTTTCGAGTTAGACGGAACCCAAATCCATGGGTTAAGAAGTGAAGAAGATGACCTGGGAAGCTCGTAGCTGCGATCAGATGGAGAAAAGACCACTGATGCTCACCTGGTGTCTTGCAGAAGACCACTGGTGCAGTGTCTGAGGGATGACACCAGTGACCCGTGTCGACAGGCGATGGCGGCCGACGACATTGGCCGACTTCGGTGGTGGCGGTGCGCTGTCATGTCCCACAGGAGGAGGCTGTGCCACTAGGACATGGAGTTCAGTTGGTGGCCAGAACCAACCGGCTGCAGAGATGGTGGTGTGTTGTCGCACGTCGTAGGAGGCAAAGGCCACTGATTTTTAGCCATGGCGATTGAGCAGGGCTGCTGGTCGTGGAGGTGGAGCAGTGCACCGTCATGCGCCGTTGGAGGGGGTTGTGGCTCGAACTGCTACAAGGGAGGGAATGTAACACCCCATGATTTTACAAAAAACATTCTTTTTAATTTCATTAATGTCTTGTGTTGTATGCTACACCAAAAGGAGCTTGCACAACACCCATCCCTGACTTGGCTTGAATTACACGCAAGCGTGACCTTCCACGATAGTGTGTGTTGTACCCAATACCAAGTTTCGCCAAACAATAATATGCTATTAAAATATTATTAAAACTAGCCATTATGAATAGTAATAACCAATTTTTTAAATTTTTTAAATTTTATTTTTCAAAATGGACTTCATTTTTGGATTCAGAATATCGAAATTAGCTTAGGGTGAAATTTTGGTAATTTTCAAATAACTTTCATATTTTGATGAATAGTGAAAATTACTAAATTTTAATTAAAAACAACTTTTTCAATCGAAATAATTAATAGTGATAAATTATAAATTTGAATGGTTTTAAAGTATATTGAGAATATATTATTACAATTTAATACAATGTTGTTCATTGGATGTAATTTCACATTTAAACCAGACATAAACAAGTGTCAATCTTTTGATAGGTATTATCTTTTAAAAACACGCTATTTGTTTTGATGACGGGAATTAATTTTTAAATTAATTAATGCAACAGATAAGTTTTGAATTTGGTAAAATAGAAATCATTTTTGAGTTCATAATATCAAATATAGGATAGGCCTAATTTTTGGTATTTTTCTGGAAACTTTCATTTTTTTGATGAATAGTGAAACCACTAAGTGGTAGTTAAAAAAAATGAATTTTTCATAAAACTTAATTTTACCGCTTCTGTGAATGTAATTTAAAAAATCCGAGAGACACGATTGATTTCAGTAAGTAAAATGTTGTTCAATGAGATGAAAATAATTTTTGGTGAATAGTTATTTTTTACTTTTTTTTACCACGGTTAAAAGTAAATAGGGTAATTAAGGGTAAAAATGTTATTATTATTAACCTAAAAGATGTCCTAATTCTATTGGATAAGTTTAAATCGACCAAAAACAACCTTAGGAATAAAATATGACCATTTAGGCCCACATGGATTAGATTAGGACATTTATTATTAATTTATTTAAAGAAGGGTTAAAATAGTGAAAATCAAAGTTTAATAAGTATATCATTTTTAATATAGGGTTATAAATAAGATAAATTCGACTATAAATATTAATTAGAAAGCTAAAAATATTTCCTACATAATGGTAGTTTATTTGTAATTTTTATACATTAAATAATTTAATTTATTTATGACACAGAGATGATGCAGTAATTATCTTATTAAGGAAATACTGACATAATTGATGTTATAAATACCAAAATATATGTCATATGAGACTTTTTATGAATTCAAAAATTTTCTAGGTTAATATGACATGTCAGTAGTTATTTAATTAACTTTGGTCGAAGTAATCATTCTGTTATGAGTTTCACAAAAATCAACTATTGAATAGTGTCAAAATTGACATAAAATAATTTTTAAAACAAATATTATATTATTGACTGTTATTTTATTCCTAAAAATCTAAGGATCGGTGAAGATACTTATATCATGATAGGTGTATCATTAATGGACCACTTGGGGGTCTCTTGGATATATATGGTATGTTTATAAACTATATAATATAAAAATACAAAGTGTCATGGTAAATGTCAATCTAATTAACTAAGAGTTAAAACTAAATGATAAGGTTAGTATAATGACCTAAACTTGTCTAAATTCTATTTGATGAGATAATTTAGACCCCTCCCCACCATATCTTCGAAATAAATCAATTTTTAGCTATTTAAAACCGAATTTGGCTTTATAATAAAATAATATTTTTAGTTATTCCAAAGGTGCCCCTCTTCTCCCTTATAAAAGGGCACCTACTCCCCTCTTCCTCACACCACTTTGAGCCTTAAATCTCAGCCAAAACCTGCCCATTTTACTTCCCCACTTCCCTAGAAACATCCTAGAGGTCCCGGTCTTCTTCAAAGACCAATTTTAGTGCCCTAAGAAGGGGACTCAAAGAGCTGCTTCAAAGAAGAGGTAATGTCTGTTACCGATTCTTTCAACTTTATTTCTTCTTCCACTTATTATTCTTATTTTGTATCATTATGAAGTAATAACATCAGTATAACTCATATACTTATATGTAATTATAATTATGAAACAACCCTATTTCACCATCTATCCATCCTATGGAAAACGAAATTATCGCGCGTGCGTACGTACTGAATACCGTCTCCACGCTGTGGTGTAATCTATTTTCCACCACCACCTTACTTGGATTGGTATAATGGTGTAAATAATAACTATATATGATTATTTTAAAGTGATATTGATTATGAAATAGTATACATAAACTCCAATACAGTCCCAAGATCATGAGAATGATATCATCGCTCGTGCGTACGTACGGACTACTGTCTCCACGACGCGATGAGATTAATTCTCCACGTTAACCATTCATGAATGATTATAAAGTATATATAATAAGTAATCATGAAATATATGACATAATAATGATACTGTATTTATGTGTATATATATGTATGTCATCTACTTAATTCCATTTGACTCAATAAGGAAACGAAAACAGCGTTCATGTGTACGTCCGGCCTACCGTCTCCATGAACAGTGTATTTATTTCCATTTACTAATTTATTATATATATGTATATTCTGAATATATATTATATATAAATCATTTTTTATATTCTGGAATTAAGTAATCATGATCTAAGTAATCATATGAATAATTACAAGTCAAAACACAGACGACAAATGAAACAATTTTACCCAAAACGCTCTTTAACATGGAATTTACAAAAGAATGGGTAATATAAAGTCATAAGTGAACCATATATGATATCATAACAATGAGTATCATTATGGAATAAGTCAATGACATTATTTAAATATACAGGAGGTTCAGACACTTACGAAGAAAATCAGACCTAAGGTAAGGGAAAATATCACAATCTCATTTTTATCCGAGATTGTTTATACTTTGGTATTTACTGGGGTGTATTTTATCATCCACGTCCATGTTCCCTCAATATGTAATATTGTTTCCATCCACCTACAATTGTTTAAATCCAATTTTACCCTTCGGTGAGTTTTTAGTAAAGGATATGAAAGGAATCTTTTGTCGTTTTTCATACGAGGTACTTTTTGACTTTTTTCGAAAAAAGTACAAGAAGAATGTTTTTTTAACTTATACGGAATGAATGGATTTTTAAAACATTATTTCCAAGAAGCTTCATTTACAATTTTTCAAGTTTATTTTTAATCAACTTATTTTAGTTTAAAATTGTATGACATGTTAAGAAAGGAAAAATTTTTTTGAGGTAGAAATGATATTTTCCTCAAGAATGGATTCAAGTGTTTTATCAAAATTATTTTCCATCTAAGATAATAAAGGGTTCTGTTTATATCCCTATTTTTTTACATTGATTTGATTATGTTATGATGGAATTATTTTTATGATGTCCTTTTATCTTTTATGTATTATGTTATGATGGCATGATGATTAAGATTCCCATTTTTATTACATGAGTTATGCCATGATGTATGATTTTTGATTTTGTGGCACACATAAGAATGGTATCATTATGAGATGGGTGGGACCTATATCTCACTACAAGAAAAGGGGGCATTGGAGCCCCCCAGACTCGGGCGACCGCCAATGGCGGTCGCTAAGCTGCCTAAAAAATTTCGGGGGGTTTCTGCGCCCCCCCCCCCCCCCCCCGCGCCCTCTCCCTCGATCTCCCTCGCCCTAACCCTCCCTCGCCGCTCTCCCTCGCGCCGCCCCTCCCCTCCACCGTCGCCCGGACTCCCCTGCCGCCCGGCCTCCCCCGCCGCCCGGCCTCCCCCGCCGCCCGCCCTCCCCCGCCGCCCGCCCTCCCCCGCCGCCCGCCCTCCCCCGCCGCCCGGCCTCCCCCGCCGCCCGCCCTCCCCCGCCGCCCGGCCTCCCCCGCCGCCTGCCATCCGCCCTCCGGCCGCCGCCCTCCGCCCTCGGGCCTCCGGCCGCCGCCCTCCGGCCTCTCAGCCCTCCCCCCCCCACCCTGGACGGCACCCGCACCCCGGACAGCCCCCGGCGCGCACTCCGGACCGCACCGCCCCCCGCACCCCGGACGCCTCCCCACACCCCGGACAGCCCCCCCCCCCCCCCCCCGCGCACTCCGGACCGCCCCCCGCACCCCGGACGCCTCCCCGCACCCCGGACAGCCCCCCCTGCACTCGGACACCCCCCTCCGAACCCGGACAGCCCCCCCGCACCCCGGACAGCCCCCCCCCCCCCCCCCCCCGCACTCGGACACCCCCCTCCGAACCCGGACAGCCCCCCCGCACCCCGGACAGGCCCCCCGCACCCCGGACACCCCACCCCGCACCCCCGACAGCCCCCCCTGCACCCCAGACAGCCCCCCTCCCCCGCACCCCAGACACCCCCGCACCCCGAACACCCCTGCCTGCACCCCTGACAGGCCCCCGACACCCCGGACACCCCTCCCCGCACCTCGGACAGCCCCCCCGACCCCGGACACCCCCCCCCCCCCCTCGCTGCCCGTCCCCCGTCCCCTCACCGCCTCCTCTCCTCCAGCTCCCCGCCGCCGCCGCCGCCCATCCCCTCCCTTGCCGCACCGCCTTTGGCTCTGGCTCCCCTTCGCTGCCTCCTCTCCCTCGCAGCACCGCCTTTGGCTCCCCTCCCTTTCAGGTTTGTAGCTCAATCAGGTAACATGAGCTTTCAGTTACATTATTATTTTATCAATGGTTCATAAACAAATGGTTAATATTTATTTTGAATATAGTTGATTTGAAAAATGTAAATGTAATAAGTATTGTGTAAATGTTTGTTATACAGATATTATTATGGATAAGAGTTGGATTGATCTTCCAAATCGAACGTCTAGAGAATATTTCAATGGCATTATGCAGTTTATTGACTTCACGAGAGGATTTGAAAGTGACTATATTAGTTGTCCATGTAGAAAATGTTCTAACAGATATCAATTCACACGAGATACTGTGAGGGAGCACCTTTTCTTTAATGGATTTCTGAAAACTTATAAGAGTTGGACTCGTCATGGAGAAGAATATGTTCGTTGTCAAAATACAGATGCAGCTCAGATGGATGTTGATGCAAGGATGACTGATCCAATGCATGAAATGCTTACTGAAATGGTACGTGGGTTTGATCCTGAAGGCATTGACATCCAGAATCTTGAGACCGGTGAGATAAATCTTCGCTCTTGTGCAGATCGTGATTCGAGGAGGTTTTATGAAGTACTTGATGATGCGAAAACAGAATTATATCCTGGATGTACTTCTTACAATAAACTGTCGTTCATCGTGGAGTTGTTGCATTTGAAGACTTTGAACAATTGGTCAGACACATCATTCGACATGCTTTTGGTTTTATTGAAAAAAGTTCTTCCTGTCGACGCTAAGATTCCTGAGTCGTATTACTATGCTCGTAAGTTGACAGAGAACTTAGGTTTTACATATGAGACTATAGATGCATGTGCAAACAACTGTATGTTGTTTAGAAATGAAACTGCTCATTTGGATATCTGTACGGTTTGTGGCACTTCCAGGTGGAAAGAGAACAGGGGAAATAAGACTCATCAAAGTCAGATTGCGATACAGGGGAAACCGATTGCCGTAAAGCAAATGCGTTACTTTCCCCTTAAACCGAGGTTGAAAAGATTTTTTATGTCATCTAAAGTTTCTAATTTAATGAGATGGCATGCAGAAAGAGTTCATGAAAGTGACATGTTAACCCACCCGGCAGACTCTCATGCATGGAAGGATTTTGATAAGAGACATCCCGACTTTGCTAAAGATGTTCGTAATGTCCGATTGGGATTGACAGCAGATGGTTTCAATCCATTCAAGTCTATGGTTGGTGCAACTCATAGCACATGGCCCGTGGTGTTGGTTCCATATAATCTTCCTCCGTGGCTTTGTATGAAGCAACAATTTATATTACTTTTCACTCTTATTGATGGACCTAAAAGTCCGGGGGATAAGATTGATGTTTACCTTCATCCATTGATTGATGAGTTGAATGAATTTTGGGGCGATGGTGTGATGACTTATGACTGCGAAACGAATGAAATGTTCAAACTGCATGCAGCTTTATTGTGGACAATCAATGACTTCCCAGCTTATGCAAATTTATCAGGCTGGAGTACGAAAGGGGAATTTTCTTTCCCTTGTTGCAATAAAAGTAAAAAATCTGTATGGCTTAAACATTCCAAAAAATGGGCATACATGGGTCACAGGCGTTTTCTCCCTCCCCAGCACAGGTTCAGAAAGGACAGAGTGGCATTTGATGGTTCTAGAGAGTTCAGCCCAGCACCAAAGATCATGACAGGAGTCGAAATGTTATCGCAGATTGAGGAAGAAAACATCCGCACGGTATATGAAATTCAGGATTTGGTGGCTCCTCCAGTACGTAATATTCGTGCTGCGGGTAGGCAACGCAGTCACAATTGGAAAAAGAAAAGTATTTTTTATAGTCTTCCGTATTGGAAAACTAACATGTTGAGGCATAATTTGGATGTCATGCACATTGAAAAAAATGTTTGTGATAACATATTGTGGACCATTTTAGGTGTCAGTGGAAAGTCAAAGGACCATGTTAATGCACGCCGTGATTTGGAAGAAATGGGTTTAAGGAAACAGTTGCATTTACAGTTAGCTGAGGGAAACAAGGCATATATGCCTGCTGCACAGTATTCGATGACTACAGAGGAGAAAGAGACATTTCTTTCCATTTTGAAGATGGTCAAGGTGCCTGATGGTTACTCTTCTAATATTTCAAAGTGTGTGAATCTGACGAGCAAGACATTGCAAGGGTTGAAAAGTCATGACAATCACATATTACTTCAGCAGTTGATTCCAATCGCAATTTGTGATTGTTTATCCCCCAATGTTGTTCAGCCCTTGATTGAGATGAGTAATTTTTTTAGACAGCTTTGTTTAAGAAATCAAGGAATGAGTGATTTAAAAAGTTTGCAGGACCGAATTGTACTTACGCTTTGTCACTTTGAGAAACTTTTCCCCCCCTCATTTTTCGATGTTATGGTCCACTTAATAGTGCACCTAACTGATGAAGTAATGGCTGCTGGTCCAGTGCAATTCAGGTGGATGTATCCTATTGAACGGTATTTGAGTACATTGAAAAGATTTGTACGCAACAGAGCTCGTCCAGAGGCATCAATAGCCAATGGTTATTTGATGGATGAGTGTACTACCTTTTGTGCAGAATATCTTACGGATGTTGAAACAAAATTAGATAAGCCCTCTCGGATTCATGATGGTCCAGTTGGAGAAGGAACCACATTTGATATGGACAACATCGAGTGGATACAAGCACATCGATATATCTTGTTCAATACTCCATCAGTTGCACCATTAATGCAGTAAGTATCTTATCAATGTGCTTGTATAACTTTTACATGTTTTCTTTGCATAAGTTGATCTTTTAAACATCGCGTAATCATTTGCAGGAAACACATTAATGAGATAAAAGAAGAGATGCATCGTGCGACTGAGTTGCAAATTCAACAATCTCATTATGCGGAATTTCATGATTGGTTCAAGGATTATGTATGTATAAATTGATTTTCATTATGAGTGAAGTATTAAACTAATTCTTTCTGCATATATCAGTATTGATTTATATAAATTATGTAGGTTCGTAAGCTGAGGGAGTTAGGGGACCCCACGTTACCTGAAGTATTTATCCAACTGGCTGAGGGTCCATCTATAACCGCTCTTCGTTATAAAGCTATTGATGCTAATGGTTTTCGATTTCGCATTAAAGATGTTGACGACAAACGAGCAACACAAAACAGTGGAATCGATTGTCCCTTTGTCGATTCTGGTTATTACTATGGTCAATTGATAGTCATCATTGAAGTTGTATACACACACGGTTTGAAATACATATTGTTAAAGTGTAATTGGGTTGATCCAGTGCGTGGATGTAAAGTCGATCAATATCAGTTTTCATTGGTGAATTTTAACTACATGTTATACAAAAATAATGAACGAGTTGAGAATGAACCTTTCATCTTGACATCACAAGCGGAACAAGTATTCTTCGTTACTTTGACTTCGGATCCAAGTTGGCAAGTTGTTGTCAAAATGTCTCGGCGAGGAGTGTTTTTATTTGAAGAAGATGAACCCGAGACTGTTCCGTTTGTTTACCAACAACTTGATCAACATACCGTAGTTCAACGTGAAGAAGATATTTATTGGGTCAGAGCGGCTGTTGAAGGAGAAACGGTCGATTTGCATGCTTAATGAAAGGTATAATTGTTTTCCCGCTATTCAGTAGAATGTCCTAGGATATCATAAATTATCTAATCATTTTATAAATCCTTATAAGTTTTAATCCTCACTTTTGTAAGTTAATTCAGTCATAAATATTTAGGTTGATTAACTTTCTGATTTTTTAAAATTCATTCACAACTAATTATTCAATCCATTTTTTGTTTGATTAACATTTGTACAAGTTTGATTTATTAAGAACAATCCAATTTATCTTTTAAACACTTTGGACTCATTACTGATATTTTGTATGATTGCAGACATGTCAGGGGAAGAGGCAGAAAATCCACATCATCCATCTGAGGCATCTACGTCTCAGGGTCGAGGTATGTTTGATAGTCATTATCTATATTATTTATTTAATTAACATATATATATATATATATATAACATTTGTCAATTTATATATAAAATTTTTTTCAACAGGATCAGACTCGGCTTCTTCTTCCTCTCGCAGGAGAGGCCCTGGTCGTGGCATATTAGCATGGAATTCCGACACGACGATAGATGTTTCATTTGATGAGGTATTTCATCCCGTGGGACCGAATGCCCCGGCATTTATTCGTCAGCTGGGTCATATCATACGTGACCCACATCGATTTCCATTGACCACGCGTGATTGGGCTTCTATCCCTCAGGACACATTAGATCGTCTATGGAGGGAGGTTCAGGTAAGAAAATAATTTTACTTTATTTTCTATTTATAAATAATACTAATATGTTTGATTATTTTCATTATAGAAAAATTTGAAAGTATGCCCTGAAGAGTTTCGGCCCGTGTGTATGAGCAAATGCCGTAAGCTGTGGAAAGATTATAAAGGCAAAGTGAAGAGGGACCACTGGGTACCAAATGTGGGTGCCCCTGACATTTTGGAAAAAGTCCCGAGAGGTGTCCTCCCGGCTCAGTGGCGTGACTTGGTTGCATATTGGTCTACTGAGGGTGTTGCGGTTTGTATATTAATTATTTTGCTGTATATATATTTTCAAGAATATGTGATTTGTTTGAAATTTGAATGAATTGAATGTAGGAGGTGTCAACACGCCATTCGGAGAATCGAGCGTTGCAGGGACCAGCTCACAGGCTCGGGACTCGTCACGTGTCTCAGATCCGACATGAGGTATATTTTATTCACTTTTTAATTTATTAATTAATATGGTTTTGTGTTTATATTCTTTTAATATACAGTTGCGAGGGCAAGGTGCAGCAACTGATAAAATGTCGGTGTGGATAAGGACTCGTGATCGCAATGATCCAGAGGTTGCAGCATTGATAGTAAGTGTCTGTACTTACCAATAATTACATAAATCTTTATATTAACATATATATATTTATATATATTTAAATATTTCACAGGATCAATTTGAAGCTGAGTTAGAACATCTGCCAGAGGACCAGCGACAGCTTCCCATGCGACGGGATGAGATCTTTCATCGCATTATTGGTCGGGACGGGCATGGCTATAGTTTGACCTATGGAGCAGGGATTCCTCGTTCTGTAGTGTCACGCGCTGCGGTTGTCGGTCCTGCTGTTGCTCATATGACACAGCAGATGTCAGATTTTGAGGCACGGCTGCGCGCTTCCGAGGAGACAAATGCGCAATTGACAGCTGAGGTTAGAGCACTGCGGGAATATGTGCGTCGAGCTGATGGTACAGGGGATCATACGACGCAGGTATATACTGTATTTATTTATTTAATTTAAATTATTTTTGTTATTAAAATATTTATAATGTTTATTTGTTGTAGGCACCTGGCCCACCAGAAGGAGGTAACAGTGATGGCAACGCGTGACGCACCATATATTCACGAGATATGTTTTTTGTTTTTACTGGTAGGGTTGACATTGATGTACTGTATTTATTCATTTAAGTAATGCATTATTACCATCCATGGTGGTCTTTTAAATATTTTATACACATATTGAGTTTTTGATCAGATAATCTTGAATGATTCTACATTTGAAAAAGTCGAACTAATTGCAACAGATCAATAAATCTGATATTATAGATTATGTATTATCCAATATATTTTTTATAAATTTTTGTATGGTATCGATAAAAGAAATATGTATTAATTAGATGTTATCACTTTTATTTTTCACTTTTTTAATCAATGGGATGACCTTTGCACCCCCGGAGAGCCCCCCGCACCGCCGTACAGCCCCCCGCACCCCCGTACAGCCACCCCCGCACCCCCGTACAGCCCCCCGCACCCCCGTACAGCCCCCCCCCCCCCCCCCCCCGCACCCCCGTACAGCCCCCCCGCACCCCCGTACAGCCCCCCGCACCCCCGTACAACCCCCCGAACCCCCGTACTGCCCCCCGCCACCCCCGTACAGCCCCCCCCCCCCCCCCCGCACCCTCGTACAGCCCCCCGCACCCCCGTACAGCCCCCCCGCACCCCCGTACATCCCCCTGCACCCCCGTACTGCCCCCCGCCACCCCCGTACAGGCCCCCGCCACCCCCATACAGCCCCCCGCACCCCCGTACAGCCCCCCCCCCCCGCACCCCCGTACAGCCCCCCAAACCCCCGTACAGCCCCCCCCCCCCCGCCACCCCCGTACAGCCCCCCGCACCCCCGTACAGCCCCCCCCCCCCCCCCCCCGCACCCCCGTACAGCCCCCCGAACCCCCCTACAGCCCCCCGAACCCCCGTACAGCCCCCCGCCACCCCCGTACAGCCCCCCGCACCCCCGTACAGCCCCCTGCCACCCCCCGTACAGCCCCCCCCCCCCCCCCCCCCCCGCACCCCCGTACAGCCCCCCAAACCCCCGTACACCCCCCCCCCCCTGCACCCCCGTACAGCCCCCCCCCCCCCCCCCGCACCCCCGTACAGCCCCCCGCACCCCCAGAGAGCCCCCCGAACCCCCGTACAACCCCCCGCACCCCCGTACAGCCCCCCCGCACCCCCGTACAGCCCCCCGCCACCCCGTACAGCCCCCCGCACCCCCCCCCCCCCCCCGCACCCCCGTTCAGCCCCCCGCACCCCCCGCACCCCCGATTGTGTCGTTTTCAGCAGCGCGGCGCACGCTGAAATGGCGCGTTGGGGGGTCAAAACCACCCGAACGACCTCCGAATGCCACAAAACCGTACGACAACATCCGGGGCGTCAATTGTGAAATGGTCGGCCAGACGTCACCTCATTCGGAGGTGCCGTGTGACCGCGGCGGCCGGAAACACGTTTCCGGCGCCGTTAAACACCAAAACGGCGTGCGGCGGTCCGATTCGGAGCAAACGTGCTCCGAACGACCTGAAACCGCACGAGAACGATAGAAATATTATTCCTGAGATGCAGGAGGAGGCCGCACGTCCATCGGACGTGCGGTGCGCGCGGCACGCCCGATTGTGTCGTTTTCAGCAGCGCGGCGCGCGCTGAAATGACGCGTTGGGGGGTCAAAACCACCCGAACGACCTCCGAATGCCACGAAACCGTACGACAACATCCGGGGCGTCAATTGTGAAATGGTAGGCCAGACGGCACCTCATTCGGAGGTGCCGTGTGACCGCGGCGGCCGGAAACGCGTTTCCGGCGCCGTTAAACACCAAAACGGCGTGCGGCGGTCCGATTCGGAGAAAACGTGCTCCGAACGACCTGAAACCGCACGGGAACGATACGAATATTATTCCTGAGATGCAGGAGGAGGCCGCACGTCCATCGGACGTGCGGTGCGCGCGGCACGCCCGATTGTGTCGTTTTCAGCAGCGCGGCGCGCGCTGAAATGGCGCGTTGGGGGGTCAAAACCACCCGAACGACCTCCGAATGCCACGAAACCGTACGACAACATCCGGGGCGTCAATTGTGAAATGGTCGGCCAGACGGCACCTCATTCGGAGGTGCCGTGTGACCGCGGCGGCCGGAAATGCGTTTCCGGCGCCGTTAAACACCAAAACGGCGTGCGGCGGTCCGATTCGGAGCAAACGTGCTCCGAACGACCTGAAACCGCACGGGAACGATAGGAATATTATTCCTGAGATGCAGGAGGAGGCCGCACGACCATCGGACGTGCGGTGCGCGCGGCACGCCCGATTGTGTCGTTTTCAGCAGCTCGGCGCGCGCTGAAATGGCGCTTTGGGGGGTCAAAACCACCCGAACGACCTCCGAATGCCACGAAACCGTACGACAACATCCGGGGCGCCAATTGTGAAATGGTCGGCCAGACGGCACCTCATTCGGAGGTGCCGTGTGACCGTGGCGGCCGGAAACGCGTTTCCGGCGCCGTTAAACACCAAAACGGCGTGCGACGGTCCGATTCGGAGCAAACGTGCTCCGAACGACCTGAAATCGCACGGGAACGATAGGAATATTATTCCTGAGATGCAGGAGGAGGCCGCACGACCATCGGACGTGCGGTGCGCGCGGCACGCCCGATTGTGTCGTTTTCAGCAGCGCGGCGCGCGCTGAAATGGCGCGTTGGGGGGTCAAAACCACCCGAACGACCTCCGAATGCCACGAAACCATACGACAACATCCGGGGCGTCAATTGTGAAATGGTCGGCCAGACGGCACCTCATTCGGAGGTGCCGTGTGACCGCGGCGTCCGGGAACGCGTTTCCGGCGCCGTTAAACACCAAAACGGCGTGCGGCGGTCCGATTCGGAGCAAACGTGCTCCGAACGACCTGAAACCGCACGGGAACGATAGGAATATTATTCCTGAGATGCAGGAGGAGGCCGCACATCCATCGGACGTGCGGTGCGCGCGGCACGTCCGATTGTGTCGTTTTCAGCAGCGCGGCGCGCACTGAAATGGCGCATTGGGGGGTCAAAGCCTCCCGAACGACCTCCGAATTCCACGAAACCGTACGACAACATCCGGGGCGTCAATTGTGAAATGGTCGGCCAGACGGCACCTCACTCGGAGGTGCCGTTTGACCGCGGCGGCCGGAAACGCGTTTCCGGCGCCGTTAAACACCAAAACGGCGTGCGGCGGTCCGATTCGGAGCAAACGTGCTCCGAACGACCTGAAACCGCACGGGAACGATAGGAATATTATTCTTGAGATGCAGGAGGAGTCCGCACGTCCATCGGACGTGCGCTGCGTGCGGCACGCCCGATTGTGTCGTATTCAGCAGCGCGGCGCGCGCTGAAATGGCGCGTTGGGGGGTCAAAACCACCCGAACGACCTCCGAATGCCACGAAACCGTACGACAACATCCGGGGCGTCAATTGTGAAATGGTCGGCCAGACAGCACCTCATTCGGAGGTGCCGTGTGACCGCGGCGGCCGGAAACGCGTTTCCAGCGCCGTTAAACACCAAAACGGCGTGCGACGGTCCGATTCGGAGCAAACGTGCTCCGAACGACCTGAAACCGCACGGGAACGATAGGAATATTATTCCTGAGATGCAGGAGGAGGCCGCACGACCATCGGACGTGCGGTGCGCGCGGCACGCCCGATTGTGTCGTTTTCAGCAGCGCGGCGCGCGCTGAAATGGCGCGTTGGGGGGTCAAAACCACCCGAACGACCTCCGAATGCCACGAAACCGTACAAAAACATCCGGGGCGTCAATTGTGAAATGCTCGGCCAGACGGCACCTCATTCGGAGGTTCCGTGTGACCGCGGCGGCCGGAAACGAGTTTCCGGCGCCGTTAAACACGAAAACGGCGTGCGGCGGTCCGATTCGGAGCAAACGTGCTCCGAACGACCTGAAACCGCACGGGAACGATAGGAATATTATTCTTGAGATACAGGAGGAGGCCGCACGACCATCAGATGTGCGGTGCGCGCGGCACGTCCGATTGTGTCGTTTTCAGCAGCGCTGCGCGCGCTGAAATGGCGCGTTGGGGGGTCAAAACCACCCGAACGACCTCCGAATGCCACGAAACCGTACGAAAACATCCGGGGAATCAATTGTGAAATGGTCGGCCAGACGGCACCTCATTCGGAGGTGCCGTGTGACCGCGGCGGCCGGAAATGCGTTTCCGGCGCCGTTAAACACCAAAATGGCGTGCGGCGGTCCGATTCGGAGCAAACGTGCTCCGAACGACCTGAAACCGCACGGGAACGATAGGAATATTATTCCTGAGATGCAGGAGGAGGCCGCACGTCCATCGGACGTGCGGTGCGCGCGGCACGCCCAATTGTGTCGTTTTCAGCAGCGCGGCGCGCGCTGAAATGGCGCGTTGGGGGGTCAAACCACCCGAACGACCTCCGAATGCCACGAAACCGTACGACAACATCCGGGGCGTCAATTGTGAAATGGTCGGCCAGACGGCACCTCATTCGGAGGTGCCGTGTGACCGCGGCGGCCGAAAACGCGTTTCCGGCGCCGTTAAACACCAAAACGGCGTGCGACGGTCCGATTCGGAGCAAACGTGCTCCGAACGACCTGAAACCGCACGGGAACGATAGGAATATTATTCCTGAGATGCAGGAGGAGGCCGCACGACCATCGGACGTGCGGTGCGTGCGGCACGCCCGATTGTGTCGTTTTCAGCAGCGCGGCGCGCGCTGAAATGGCGCGTTGGGGGGTCAAAACCACCCGAACGACCTCCGAATGCCACGAAACCGTACAACAACATCCGGGGCGTCAATTGTGAAATGCTCGGCCAGACGGAACCTCATTCGGAGGTGCCGTGTGACCGCGGCGGCCGGAAACGAGTTTCCGGCGCCGTTAAACACCAAAACGGCGTGCGGCGGTCCGATTCGGAGCAAACTTGCTCCGAACGACCTGAAACCGCACGGGAACGATAGGAATATTATTCCTGAGATGCAGGAGGAGGCCGCACGACCATCGGACGTGCGGTCCGCGCGGCACGTCCGATTGTGTCGTTTTCAGCAGCGCGGCGCGCGCTGAAATGGCGCGTTGGGGGGTCAAAACCACCCGAACAACCTCCGAATGCCACAAAACCGTACGACAACATCCGGGTCGTCAATTGTCAAATGGTCGGCCAGACGGCACCTCATTCGGAGGTTCCGTGTGACCGCAGCGGCTGGAAACGCGTTTCCGGCACCGTTAAACACCAAAACGGCGTGCGGCGGTCCGATTCGGAGAAAACGTGCTCCGAACGACCTGAAACCGCACGGGAACGATAGGAATATTATTCCTGAGATGCAGGAGGAGGCCGCACGTCCATCGGACGTGCGTTGCGCGCGGCACGCCCGATTGTGTCGTTTTCAGCAGCGCTGCGCGCGCTAAAATGGCGCGTTGGGGGGTCAAAACCACCCGAACGACCTCCAAATGCCACGAAACCGTACGACAACATCCAGGGCGTCAATTGTGAAATGGTCGGCCAGACGGTACCTCATTCGGAGGTGCCATGTGACCGCGGCGGCCGGAAACGCGTTTCCGGCGCCGTTAAACACCAAAACGGCGTGCGGCGGTCCGATTCGGAGCAAACGTGCTCCGAACGACCTGAAATGAGATTATTTCTTGAATCGAAGTTTTTAAATTATTATAGCACAATGATTTGATATTATATATATATTAAATATATATTAAATATATATTCAAACATTTAAAATATATTATATATATATATATATATATATTTAAAATATTGTATTTAATAGTATATATATATATATATTTATAGCACAATGATTTGTATTTAAAATATTGTATTTAATAGTATATATATATTATAGCACAATGATTTGATATTATATATATATTAAATATATATTAAAACATTTAAAATATATTATATATATATATATATATATATATATTCAATTCAATAAAAAAAAATTTAATTTTTTTTTTTTAGAATAGCGACCGCCATTGGCGGTCGCTAAAGGCCTCTAGCGACGAGGCAACAGCGGCCGCTAAAGCCCTTTAGCGACCGCCAATGGTGGTCGCTAATGGCCTTATATATAGTAGTGTCTCCCTCCAATGCATTGGGTAAAGATTTTATATCTCATGAGATAGACATGGCTAGAACGGTAGGTTATACCGGTTCAGTGAAACAAGACTGAAACGAGGAGTGAACTCGGTTCAGAAATGGACTTTGTCCACTAAGATATTCTTGGCAATGAGTCTTGACTAATAAGAAATGATTCTCTATGATTATGTGTGCATGCCACAAAGTTTCATGTTTTATGTTATGATTATTGGGAATACATTTCACTTCCATGATTTATCCCATGTTATGAAATTATGATCTCTTTTGCAGGGTAAGATTTCCAAATTGTTATGTTCCTATGAATATGATGTGATTGATATTTCTTTTGTTTACCCTTACTGAGCATTTGAGCTCACCCTTTTATTTTTTCTTTTTCCTAGGATATAAATAAAGGTTTTAGGTAAGGAAACCAAAAGTGTAAGGTCTTTATGGGAGATTTTGAAGATCTTTCACAACGATTAGAAGATTACATTCCAAGTTTCCAAAGACAGTAAACTATTACGGTCCTTGTGTGTCTGTTTTTTTATGTATTAAGTATTCCGCAAAAGTAATGTAATTTCCATGTACGTCAAGCTTCGGGTCTCTACAGTTGGTATTAGAGGAAAGGTTTAGTCAACCTTTGGAAACTAGGATGTGAAAACGTTAGTGAGATCCCTAGAGATATTTCTACGGTATGTCTAGGGATGTCCCTAATGTTAAGTATAAGCATAGGTTATAGTACTAGAATTAAGGTAACCCAAGATTCTAGATATTGAAGGTACTCCCCCTTTATTATATTGTTTTCCCTAGTGTGATTTTTGCCTCTCACACTTTCTTTTTGGATTTTAGACGATGGCTGGAACCCGAAGGAACCGTGTTGATCAATGTAATGGACAATGCAATGATTTTCCTCCTAAACAAACAAATGATATGGGAGATGGAGTGAAAAATCTTATTGCTATACTTACATAAGCTATGAATCATTCTGGACATCCAAATGAGTAGAGAAGGGAACAATATTCTATTGAGTCCTTCATGAGGAAACGTCCACCTTCTTTCAGTGGGTCTTCTGATCCACTTGTGGCTGAACATGGATCATTACCACTGAAAAGATATTTTCAGTTCTTCAATGTTCTGAACATTATAAAGTCATCTTAGCAGTATATCATTTGGAAGGTGAAGCTGATCAATGGTGGAATATTATCAAGAATACAAGGCCAAGAGATGAAATTGAGTCCATGGAATGGGACGAGTTCAAGAACTTATTTTTCAATAAGTACTTCCCTCGTATTCTTCGAACAAATATGGAGAAGGAGTTTCTTGAAGTAAAGCAAAAGGATGATGAATCTGTTGGTATATACGAAGCGAATTTTACAAGGCTTGCCAGGTATGCATCTGGATTTATCATCCATCCTGAAAGTAACGTTGATCGATTCTTCAGTGGCTTAAAACCAAATCTTCGAAGGGAATTAGCTATAAGAGACTTCAGTAGCCATGAAGAAATTGTGCGTTGTGCTATCAAGGTAGAAATGGAAGTTGGTGTTACTTATCCATCTCATAGTTTTGACAAGAAACGAAAGATGGAGTTCAAGGAGAAATCTCAGAATAATGGTGAAACGAAGATGGATGTTTCCCTATGCTCAAAGTGTGGAAGGAAGCATGGTGTAGATTTTCATAAAGGGACAAGTAAATGTTTCAAATGTGGAAAGGAAGGTAATCGGGCATTTGAATGCCGCAATGATGGGAAGAAGATGTCTACTGATGAAAACAAAGGAAGGGATACACAGAATGAACCTACTACACTTCAATGATTCAAGTGCAAGGAAATGGGGCATTATGCTAATAAATTCCCTAATCCAAGGGTTAGTGATGATCGACATGAGCAACCACTTAAGGAAAAGGAAAAAGGGAAGTCACATGCGATCACTATTGGTGATGTTGAATACGACAACAATGTGGTGGAATGATTAAGTATTTATGTAATGGGATTCCAAAATAATGTTGTATATAGTATCGTGGAATATTGGAATATTTATGTATTGGTATATTGTGGTTTTCAATGCTACCAGTAACCATGGAATGTGATTGAGATATTTTTGTAAAAAAGATGATATGCGCATAATGAAAGGAAAACGAGAAAATAAAATGTTTGACCGTATTCATGAGCTCATGACTGATATAAGGAGAAGGTTATATCATGGTTTGAGTATATAGAATTTTTGGATTTTGGTATGTGGAAAGAGTTAAATTTTGACTGAATTCATGTTTTCACTACGGTTCAATGGGTATTCATTCTTCAAGAGAATACATGATTAAGGTATTCACATGTTTGTAATTTGACCAACAAGACATATCTTATGATATATGGGGATCAACGATGGTATTAAATATCTGGTAATAATTTTCACTATATTATGAGAGTGGACTGCAGTGTTATGGATAAGACTAAAGATTGGAATGGATTATGTTGGACATAAGTTAGTATTGTTTAAGGATAGAATTTTTTTTCGATATTATTAATGGGATGTTATTGTAATATAGTTTTAGAAAAAGGACAACCTGCATGACGGGCAACAGCCCATCGCGTCGGACAAGGTGGTGGGAATCGAACCCACAACCGAAATGTGACTGGCCTTTATCGCCTACCATTGGCCTACAGGAAGTCCCTGGTTAGTAGAAACTAGATTTATTTTATTAAGCGGTATGATATATGAAGTATAAGTTCATTTTTGGAACCATATACGATTAATCTAACCATAAGATGGACTTATAACTTTTGCTAACCTTTTGTTTGAAAGAGATGGAATGACCCATCATTCTACCACATGATCTGCTAACATATCATGAATAACAAATTCAACTTCATTTCTTTAAGGGATGAAGTGGAAATTGTTCAATTCACGAACAACAGTGAGATTGTACCAAAATCATGTATGTATTTCTTTTAAATCATCAAATTTAGGGAAATGATCTTGAAAACCAAAAAAATGTTATCCTAGTTCCCTAATATCTGATGAATCAGATGGTACCCTATATCATCACAAATTTATGGCTTTGTGATTGCTGGCTTTTCCATAGCCATGTTCTCTACCACTCTCCATCAGAACATGATGGTTAGATTTCTCTTCCATATCCATATTTTAACCTATGTGGAAACCCAGTGATTAGTTTTTTTGGGTAACCAGTACGTTTCATAATTTTGTTTTTAAAGATTGGTTTTGGTATTCCTTTTTACGATGTGGGTTTCTATTAAAGAAACTTTCGAGTAGTAAACCATTTATAACCCCTACGAATTTTGAGGGCAAAATTCAGTTTAAGGGGGGTAGAATGTAACACCCCAATATTTTACGAAAAATATTCCTTTTAATTTCATTAATGTCTTGTGTTGTATGCTACACCAAAAGGAGCTTTCACAACACGCATCCATGACTTGGCTTGCATTACACGCAAGCATAACCTTCCATGATAGCGTGTGTTGCACGCAATACCAAGTTTCGCTAAACAACGATATGCTATTAAAATATTATTAAAACTAGCCGTTATGAATAGTAATAACCACTTTTTGAAATTGTGTAAATTTTAATTTTCAAAATGGTATTCATTTTTGGATTCGGAATATCTAAATTATCTTAGGGTGAAATTTTGATAATTTTCGGATAACTTTCATATTTTGATGAATAGTGAAAATTACAAAATTTTAATTAAAAACAACTTTTTCAATCAAAATAATTAATAGTGATAAACTATTAATTTGAGTATTTTTAAAGTATATTTAGAATATATTTTTACAATTTAATACAATTTTGTTCATTGGATGTAATTTCACATTTAAACTAGACATAAACAAGTGTCAATCTTTTGATAATTATTATCTATTAAAAACACGCTATTTGTTTTGACGACGGGAATTAATTTTTAAATTAATTAATGCAACTGATATGTTTTGAATTTGGTAAAATAGAAATCATTTTTGAGTTCATAATATCAAATATAGGTTAGGCTTAATGTTTGGTATTTTTCTGGAAACTTTCATTTTTTTGATGAATAGTGAAACCACTAAGTGGTAGTTAAAAAAATGAATTTTTCATAAAAATTAATTTTAACGCTTCTGTGAATGGAATTTCAAAAATCCGAGAGACACGGTTGATGTCAGTAAGTAAAATGTGGTTCAATGAGATGAAAATAATTTTTGGTGAATAGTAACTTTTTACTTTTTTTTACCACGGTTAAAAATAAATAGGGTAATTAAAGGTAAAAATGTTATTAATATTACCCTAACACATGTCCTAATTATATTGGATAAGTGTAATTCGACCAAAAACAACCTTATGAATAATATATGACCATTTATGCCCACTTGGATTAGATTAGGACATTTATTATTAATTTTGTTAAAGAAGGGTTAAAATAGTTAAAATCAATGTTTAATAAGTCTATAATTTTTAATATAGGGTTATGCATATGATAAATTAGACTATAAATATTAATTATAAAGCTAAAACGAAATCCTACATAATGGTATTTTATTTGTAATTTTTAGACATTATATAATTTAATTTATTTATGACACAAAGATGATGCAGTAATTATCTTATTAATGAAATATTGACATAATTGATGTTATAAATACCAAAATATATGTAATTTGATACTTGTTATGAATTCCACTAATTTATTAGGTTAATATGACATGTTAGTATTTATTTAATTAACTTTGGTCGATGTAATCATTCTGTTATGAGTTTCACAAAAAATCCACTATTGAATAGTGTCAAAATTGACATAAAATACTTTTTAAAACAAATATTATATTATTGATTCTTATTTTATTCCTAAAAATCTAAGGTTCGGCCAAGATACTTATATCATGATAGGTGTATCATTAATGGACCACTTGGGGGTCTCTTGGATGTATATGGTATGTTTATTAACTATATAATATAAAAATACAAAGTTTCGTGGTAAATGTCAATCTAATTAACTAAGAGTTAAAACAAAAAGATAAGGTTAGTATAATGACCTAAACTTGTCTAAATTCTATTTGATGAGAGGATTTAGACCCATCCCAACCTTATATTCGAAATAAATCAATTTGGAGCTATTTAAAACAGAATTTGGCTTTATAATAAAATAATATTTTTAGTTATTCCAAAGGTGCCCCTCTCCTCCCTTATAAAAGGGAACCTCCTCCCCCTCTTCCTCACAACACTTTGAGCCTTCAAGATCGGCCAAACCCTGCCCGGTTCACTTCCCCACTTCCCTAGAAACATCCTAGAGGTCCCGGTCCTCTTCAAATACCAATTTTAGTGCCCTAAGAAGAGGACTCAAAGAGCCGCTTTAAAGAAGAGGTAATGTTCGTTACCGATTCTTTCAACTTTATTTATTTTTCCACTTCTTCTTCTTAGGTTGTTTCATTATGAAGTTATAACATCAGTATCACTCATATACATATATGTTATTATAAGTATGAAACTACCCTATTTCACCATCTATCCATCCTACGGAAAACGAAATCACCGCGCGTGCGTACGTACTGAATACCGTCTCCACGCCGTGGTGTAATCTATTTTCCACCACCACCTTACTTGGATGGGTATAATGGTGTAAATAATAACTATATATGATTATTTTAAAGTGATATTGATTCTGAAATAGTATACATACACTCCAATATAGTCCCACGATCATGAGAACAATATCGTCGCTCATGCGTACGTACGGACTACCGTCTCCACGACGCGATGAGATTCATTCTCCACGTTAACCATTCATGAATGATTATAAAGTATATATAATAAGTAATCATGAAATATATGACATAATAATGATACTAGATTTATGTGTGTATATATGTATGTCATCTACTTAATTCCATTCAACTCAATAAGGAATCGAAAACAGCGTTCATGCGTACGTACGGCCTACCGTCTCCATGAACGGTGTATTTATTTCCATTTACTGATTTATTATATATATCTATATTCTGAATATATATTATATATAAATCATGTTTTATATTCTGGAATTAAGTAATCATGATCTAAGTAATCATATTAATAATTACAAGTCAAAACACAGACGACAAATGAAACAATTTTACCAAAAACGCTCTTCAACATGGAATTTACAAAAGAATGGGTAATATAAAGTCATAAGTGAACCATATATGATATCATAACAATGAGTATGATTCTGGAATAAGTCAATGACATAATTTAAATATACAGGAGGTTCGGACACTTACGAAGCAAATCAGACCTAAGGTAAGGGAAAATATCACAATCTCATTTTTATCCGAGATTGTTTATACTTTGGTATTTACTGGGGTGTATTTTATCATCCACGTCCATGTTCCCTCAATATGTAATATTGTTTCCATCCACCTACAATTGTTTAAATCCAATTTTACCTTTCGGTGAGTTTTTAGTAAAGGATATGAAAGGAATCTTTTGTCGTTTTTCGTACGAGGTACTTTTTGACTTTTCCAACAAAAGTACAAGAAGAATGTTTTTTTTAACTTATACGGAATGAATGGATTTTTAAAACATTATTTCCAAGAAGCTTCCTTTACAAGTTTTCAAGTTTATTTTTAATCAACTTCTTTTAGTTTAAAATTCTATGAAATGTTAAGAAAGGAAAAATGTTTTTGAGGTAGAAATGATATTTTCCTCAAGAATGGAGTTCAAGTGTTTTATCAAAATTATTTTCCATCTAAGATAATAAAGGGTTCTGTTTATATCCCTATTTTTTTACATTGATTTGATTATGTTATGATGGAATTATTTTTATGATGTCCTTTTATCTTATATGAATTATGTTATGATGGAATGATGATTAAGATTCCCATTTTTATTACATGGGTTATGCAATGATGTATGATTTTTGATTTTGTGGCACACATAAGAATGGTATCATTATGAGATGGGTGGGACCTATATCTCCCTCCAATGAATTGGGTAAAGATTTTATATCTCATGAGATAGACATGGCTGGAATGGTAGGTTATACCGGTTCAGTGAAATAGGACTGAAACGAGGAGTGAACTCGGTTCAGAAATGGACTTTGTCCACTAAGATAGTCTTAGAAATGAGTCTTGACTAATAAAAAAAGATTCTCTATGATTATGTGTGCATGCCACAAAGTATCATGTTTTATGTTATGATTATTGGGATTACATTTCACTACCATGATTTATCCCATGTTATGAAATTATGATCTCTTTTGCATGGTAACATTTCCAAATTGTTATGTTCTTATGAATATGATGTGATTGATATTTCTTTTGTTTACCCTTACTGAGCATTTGAGATCACCCTTTTATGTTTTCTTTTCCCCAGGATATAAATAATGGTTTTAGGTAAGGAAACAAAAAGTGGAAGATCATTATGGGAGATTTTGAAGATCTTTCACCAAAATTAGAAGATTACGTTCCAAGTTTCCAAAAACACTAAACTATTACGGTCCTTGCGTGTCTGTTTTTGTTATGTATTAAGTATTCCGAAAAATTAATGTAATGTCCATGTACGTCAAGCTTTGAGTCTCTACAGGGAACCACTCACTGTGGGTCCTACTTTGACTAGGCAGTGCCACGTGGTTTTGATGCTCTATATCCCAAACGGCATTGCCATTCAGGAGATGGGGGGGTCGTTTCCCCCCGTGCAATCTTGGGTTGTCCCCACGCCATATTATTGTCTAAGAAGCGTCCCCCTCCTGAATGGGTTGTGCCCTCCTATGGAATGGGAGGGACCCTCTCGTGGGCTAGGTCATGCTGCCCTATGTGTCGTTCCAAGCCCTCCTAGTGGATCGGGTCGTGCCCCCTCCGGGCAGGGGCGTGCCCCCTACGGGGCGGGCCATGCCCCCTTGTTGGTCGGGTTGAACCCTTCAGCAGGCCGGGTCGGACCTCGGCATAGCGGAACTAGCACGCAGTGGCCTAGCCCAATCAAGCTGCCCCCTGAAAGTTTGGCCTAGGCCAGGTCAGACTCAAGCCAGGTCATGTCAGCCCAGACCAGGTCGAGCTAACCGATTCAGACCCGACCCTAACCCATCAAGGCCTAGTTTCGCTTAAAATGCCATAAAATAAAATCCAGATGTCTGTTTGACAAACTGTTAGTGGAACTGGGATCCTTGGTGTGAGATAGACTTTTTGGTATTCTAAACTCATAGTTTTCTAAAATTTGGAGTACGACTGGGTTGGATCGAACCCCAATCGGTTCGGAACCTTGATACTAAAATTCTTATAACTCATAGACCAAGTGTCCGATTGAGGCTTCGTCTATCATGTCGGAACCCTTACGAAATGGTGGTCCTTTGAGATACTTGTTGTGGAGAATAGTGGAAGTTTAGTTATAAATGATATCTCATGGAGCGGATTTTATAGAAATCTAGCGCACCGGGTGTGGGGAATTCTATGGATAGCTGTCTTGGAAGTAATGACCTTGTGTGGATCAGCATCATAGTGACCATGTGTGAATCAGCATCGTAGCTACCCGACGAAAGGAAATTTTAGACCGGACCATCGAGGATCAACCACTAGTGACCGTATGAGGTTCAACATCGATATACCCTATGTGGATCAGTATTCTAGAAACCCTCTATGGATTAGAATTTTAGTGACCATGTTTGGATTTGCATTCTAGCAACCCTATGTGAATCAAAAATAGAGTGAACCAACGAGTACTATCCTTACATTGGCCCATCGTGGTATAAAAACTTACATCCAAGAATGGATCGATAATAGAAAAAAAAATTCTAGATTAGTTGTGGAACTTCTAAATAGAATACGATGATATAGCTTAATACTAATCATCTATATTTTTATCCCTTAGATGTATCCCAGGTGTGATATAACTATTGCTTTGTGATCTTTGAATGAGTTCTTGCTTTGTGGTATTTCCTTTGTATAAATATGGGGGACCTTCGTGGGTCTCGGGGTCCCTACTAGGTATTTTTATACTAACCCATGCACACGTTTCACATGCACCTTATTGTGTCATGTGAAGACGACATACAACTTTGACCAAGGTTTGGGATCGAGGACTAGACGGTGATCGTAGGTGTACCATTAGACATGACATATCGTAGTAATGACTGACCGAGATATGTACCTACCCTCTAGGTAGTATACTTGTAGGATTATTATGGGAGCTATTTTTCTATTATTGTTGAACTTTTCAGTTTGTTTGTATTCCTTCCCCCTTTAATCACAATAATCACCTTTTTTTCTTTCAGTACACATCTTTTTACAATTTCAGTTTTACTATATGGGTTGTGCTTGTTGTATTCATAGACTATGTGTTTGTGGGTTTAATGTCAATGTCTTCTAATTTTTTAGGGATAATTCTTTCAGTGCTAGACGCCAACCCCTAGCCTATCGATGGTGGTCTTGGGGTAGTCAGGGCATGGGCCCCTGGGGGACGGATCGTTACAACCATATAGTTTATATCTGATTCCAAACTATACTTAGAAAAAATTCACTATCATTATTCTCTCCAACCTAGTATATGAAATACATCTCATATTCGTTTCATCACACAATTCTTCTCCTATATTTTGTTACAATTATCATAACCCAACTCAAAATCCAACACCTCATCCCTATGATCTCATAAACATTTTGTAATATTATACCCATACCAAATTACCCACTTTAGGGTTATCATCAACATTATTTCTTCACATAACATGTAAAAATAGTATAATGTAAAATGACTAACTAATAAATAGAAAACCTAGGATATAAGGGTTTCATATTAAACTTTTAAAACTATATCCAATATTTTCAACATTTTGACAATGTATCAAATAAAAATATATTCTTATTAATGATCATTATATATATAAAAATAACCAATAAATGTGATACAATCATATATAATGAGGATAAAAACTTATATAAGAAACCAATTTATAATTTGTTTTCGAAAATGGGAACAAATGAACCCTTCCATATAACTAGACCATCAATCACATACATGGATATGAATATCTTGGGAATAATATATTCCAAATATGATATATGAACCTATGTCTCTTACTATACTAGGTCACGAGTAAAAAGATTAATTAATTCACGAAAACATACCCTTAACAAATTAACTCAAAAATATAAATCCATATCAATTAAATTAAAAAAATCTTGATAAAAAAATTAAATATTCAAATAAAGGTGATGGAAAAAATAAAAGAATAAGATTCAACCCATGTTCAAACCAATCATATCTTTATATACCATATCCCAAATAATAAGACAAGAAAATGTTTTGACACATATTTTAATATCCTTGATCAGGTTTTCCCTTATAGAATAGGGTTGGAGAAAACCATAATAACTCATATATTCCTCACCATACTATAGATATTATCGAGAAACATACTACATCTATTGTATGTCTATATAACTTTCACTTATTAAATTTTATTTTAGAATGGATATGGTACAATTTCAGTTTTCATTTCTAATGTAATTATATATTTTATGCATTAATATTATAACAATTATTTATGTTACATTGTTGAATAGTATATTCCTAACTCTCTTACCCATAAGACAATAGTGTTTCCAAAAATCCACTATTAGAATAGTTCTCGAGGACTGCCATTTCCAAAAAAAAATATCATGCCAGAGTTGATGTACACCTGAGTGCTACCCATACATACACTAAAATCATGATACTAGGAGTTAAATTTGATCAACCATCACCCCACTTATAAAATCAACTAACCTTGCAAACAGAACATATCAATCACCTCTAGCATGAAGCACAACATTAGCCATATGTAATCATCACTCATCAATATATTCCATCTTCAAAATACAAAAAAAATCACACTATACCTATTTTCCATTCAATTTCTATGATGTATACAAACATGGTTTCTATATATATGTCATCCATGATAATGTGATAAAAATATCAACCAGATACCCTAACAACATCATAACTCATCTCACTCATAAGAAAGAAATAATCCCTTCAACAAAAGAAATATCTAACTCAACACAATTTAGAGGAAAAACTCATCATCAAGAGTAACTATAACATATTCTACATAAAACATATCATATATATATCATGTCTTATGATGTAGCTACAATGATTTAGTTTCAATTATCTTAATGCAACACTACAGAAATACAAAATACCTTTGCTCTCATTAACAAACAGGTACTCCTATATCCAAACCAAACTACCCACTCCATTGTTATTGTCAGATCATATAGTCTCATAAATGAGAAATGAAGCAGTATAACCCACACCTCACTACTTTGTATACACCATATGATATAAATTATCCTTACCATTTAAGAAGGAATATATACCAACCTTCTCTCTCTTAGTCTAGGTATTTAAGAAACATATATTCTCATAACCAATCATCATATACAAGACAAGAACCAATAACTGTTTCCCAATAATGAAGAATGACAACAATAACTTATATAGGATAACACTATATACCTTGTTTTTTAAACAGTAAACAAATGAACCATTTCTCATAATAGGTCCATCAATGAAATAATTTGATATGAATTTAATGTGAATCATATGTGATAGGTATGATATTAGAAAAAATCCTCTTGAAATCATTTTCCAAGAGTAAAAAATAAAAATTAGTAAAGAAAAACATATTCATTCCAATGTATACTCTACCGTAATAATGAAAATAACATAAATCCTATCTATTTAGAAACATGGAAACAATCTCATAGAGGTGAAGGGAAAACATGACCATAACATCAATCTCATGTTTCAATAAATTATATCTCTATATAACCATTCAAAAATAGTATTTCCGTGAAACAAATAATACAAACAATAATTTTCAACATCATCAAACTAATTGGTCAAATGAATTTGGGTTGGAGGGAATCATAGAACCTTAGGCACAAAAACTCATATTCAAAATCCATCAAACTATATATGTGGTTCTGATGAACCATGTGAGTGATTTTTCACTTCTTGTATGAGTGTATGATGTTCAAATTTAACATTTGTTTTATAGAATGGTATTTATTATTATTATTTTGATTACACTACAATTTAATATTTTTTAGTTTCATGTCATATATTTTATAGATGTATCTTTAATTTATTGTATCATTATAAATATCGTACCCCCATGAAAAGTGACTTCCCAACAAACCAATCAGATAATAGTGCACAATGATTGTCATTATAAATTGAATATCATACATGAGTAGGCATACACCACACTGCTACCCCTCAATACACTCAACTCATGATATATTGAGTCACATATCATCAATACTAATCCCACATACCAAACTAATTGACCATTAATATTAGACTTATCAGTCACCACTATAAAATCATGAACCTTGAATTCCAAAAGCTACACTCATTCAATAAATCTCTCTCACATTAAAAAGCATTATCAAACCTCATAAATATGTTGAATTCATCACAAGATGAATCCAACCATTTTTTTTTGGGAATCCACATACCTAAACAAGCTCATCTCTCTGGCATACCATCACAACAGTATAACACATCTCATGGCAATGTAGGAAGATAATGTCTCCAATAATGTAATATATACCACCACTTCATAGAGTTTAAACTCTTCATTACTTGGATCTATTCCCCAGTCTATGGACCACATCTCATGTAGGTATGATACCATAATATAAATCATAATATTAACGTTTAATTATATTAAACCATCTCATAAGCTGACACACCATTTGCAGTCTATCATCAATATCATGTATTCTTTTAATTAGACTAAACTATCCACTCTAGGATTTTTATCAAACTCATTTTATGGAATTGATAATTACCCACCCAAATTCAGATATAACCAATTATATAAGGTTTTCATATCTCTTAGGGACAACTCTATCCCATCCTACTCATTGGCAGGTCATGTATCAAATTCACATAGATTAACATTGAGATTGATCATATGTAGTTCAAGAAACAACACATATGACTATTTTGAGTATAATGACACTAAATAAAAATATTAAAGAACACTATAGTACTATCTATTAAAACATTAAACAAATGATCCTTTCTTCATAACCAAATCATCAATCACAAAATTTTATTTGAATCACATGCACTAAATATGATATATGAAAATATTCTTTTTTTACACTTTAGGAAAAGAGTATATAAAATCCTTAATACAAAACTTATCCTCGAAAAACTCAACCTAACCATAATAATTCAAGGATAAAATAATCATACCAATTATTTGGATATGTGGCCATTATATCAATCAAGTATTGGTGAGGCTGAATTATAACATCCATTCCATGTTATGACCTATCCCATCTCCATCTTTCATATCACAAATATTATGATATGTACAGTGAAATATATAGTGCAAATATGATCTGCTGTTAACCTATTTAAACTAAATTAATTTGGGATAGAGGGAACCAGTGGACCTTAGGAATGATTACCTATACCTATAGGCTACCAACTAGATGTGAGGGTTTGATGAACCACATGGGGAGACGATAAACTATGGTAACATCAAAAATATCAACTAATAATAGAGTAACATATATGAAAATATGATATCAATGTGAAATTTTTTTATTATTTCAGAGATAAACCCATAAAAAATATACCAACGCTATAACAAAATTTAATTCATTAAAATTATACTTTCATACAAATAATACCATATCTCACAGTCAATATCTATAATAATATCATTGAAAACTAAAAATAAATAATTTGATGACCTGTCCACTATAATTGGTATCACCTAAGAAATATCTCGAAAACCCTTATTAGACCAATAATTTCATTTGGATTTACTTTTTCCATTTATCAACCTATATTCCAAAAATATTCTACACATGCACTATGATATTAATTTTGGGAATGACCATATAACATAATATCCCACTAGTAATTGTGTCTTTACTAAAAAATAGTATATATGTTCATACATTTACTAATTGAAAATTATTTAATGTATTTCACTTGAATAATCCTATCACAACACTAAGTATTTAAAAGGTCACTGAAAGTGGTTTATTGATACCTTATTTTCCTTATATTGGAATGGTATATTTGTCTCATATAATGAACACGCCCTAATAGAAAATGATTTTTCACCTCTACAAAAGAAATAAAATTGTGGTGAAAATTTTATCACCATAATAAAGCCTATAATTTTTTTAAAATTTTTGGATTAATTATGTAACATTGTAATACTATATAACTAGGGAAAATGATGTTTCACTAGGTGAATTGTTTATTACCATATAAGAAAATGATGTATGGTGTATATCTATGTGGATGATGTATCACTATAATTAAACAATGGAGAATAAGGTACTAGTAGGTGAATGATGTATTGAGATACTTCCAATAATGATGAATAAGGAATCATCTAGTGAATGATGTATCACTATAATTATCTTAATGGTGAATTGTATATTTTTAGGTGAACTAATTATCATCACAAAATCTATTTTTGATGAATAATTTCTAGATGATTTATATATAAAAATAACACTACAGGGGTGAATGATGTATCACTAGGTGAATTATGTATAACTATAATGAAAAAATAGTGAATGAGGCTTCATATAGTGAAAGATTTTTCAAAACAATACTACATAGTTAAATGATATAGCCCCATGTGAATGATGAACCACACTACTAACAATAATAGAGAATGAGTCATTACCAAGTGGATGATGTATCACCACAATAATAACAAGGTTAAAAGATTTAACACTAGTTTAATGATATATAAACCCATAAAAACATGGTGAATGAGGTATCAAATAGAAAACAATATATCACCACATAATGGATAAATAGGATGATATATGACTTGGTGAATGAGGTTTCACTAATAACAATTTTTTCCACACACTAGGGTGAATTATTTACCACTAGTATACCAAATATTGTTCAATGATAAATCTCATTCATATTACATAAGTTGAATGATTCATAACCATCCATATAAAACTATGAATAATCTAATAGTCTATAAAAATAAATATATTTATGGCCTAATAAATTAATAGTTAATGGTGTGTCACCCAAGGAATTGGTTTAACCATACCCAAGTTACTCATTAGACATCCCCCATCATTAACATTGTAAACCTATGAAATATATATATCAAACAAAATCCATGATTAACATTTCATTGTATCCTATTACACATCATGTATCCTATGGTTCATGAGAAAATGGAAAATTTCCAAATTAAAGCTCCATAATAAGGGATTTATCACCGCTTATACTAATCGATACACATGTATCAATTATTAAAGAATACTCCAAGACACCATATAATGATTAAAACACATGTTATGAATAAGAAAACTACTCATGATTCCATTCCATTGCAATGCCACCCATTATCAATGGTTTCATATATATTATCATCCATGTGCACAAAAAAATAATGATACACTCAACTTATCACAATTCAGATTTTCCATAATCTTTTATGAGTAAGAATATGAGCTGAATTTGGGCCAATTTTAATTCACTCTCAGATTCCTACTATTTATCATATCCCATACACATCATCCATTGGCTAGATAATAGGAATTTTTGGTAAAACCAACTTGAAAAAAACACTATTGGTGAATTCATCCAAAAAAATATGAATGATACCTCTTAGGGGTCCCAATTCCATTTATTCATGCAACTCATATGAGAGAGATAGAATTTAAGGACTAAATAATTAGTTAATAGTAATGAGGAACGTTTTACAACCCCAACGTAGATTCCAAGAATATCACATCATTATGGAAACCATTTATGGCTCCCATTTGGTTTACATACCTTCCTACTCATGCCCACAATCTAATAAGTATATGAATAACCACATCATCTTGTAATACTTGGAACTAAATAAATCAATTATTGAGTAAACCCCATAAAAATGATCATTATATCCTTTTTTCAATCTAAAAAATATGATATTTGAAATTAAATGCATTTATGAAGCATTAACTCCAATTTAAAACAACTTTAATAAATTATAAAATAATTATATTTATTTTAAAAATTAATCCATATTAATTCAATTGGAATAATAGAGAGATAACTCACTTGATGGAATTATTTTTTAGATATCTAATATAATATTGTTAGACAAAATAAAAGAAAATTTTTGATGTAATAATCAAATATCTCGAAAATAAAGTATATAGATTAAAATATACATAAAATCAAGCTTAAATGAAATACAAAATATTATTATTTAAATGATAGTGTTTTAACGTAGATGTTAAATTTTTAGGAAAGAATATGATTTACTGATTTATGAAACAAATATTAATGTCCTTTTAAATATATATTAATTGAATAATCTAATAAAATAATCAAAAAACTTAGTAATTTAAATTATCTCTTCAAAAACGAGTTTAGATAAAATTTTATTTTTCCCCTTTAGGGGTGGATATTATAATTACATTATAGATTTTCAAGAAAATGTATTTTAGAAAATGAATTATATTTTTAAATTAAACTTGATAAAATTATTTAGAAATTAATTTTCTATTATTTTTATGAAAATATTTATTTTTCAATGAATATTAAAAAAAATTATTTTTATTGAAAACTATATTTTTATTTTAAGTATTTAAAAAGTAAAATTATATATTTTTATTAATAATAAATTTTAATTAGATAAATTTTAATTAGATAAATTTAATTATTTTTTTAAATGGATATAATATTTCTATTTGTGAGAAATAATTTTATATTTAAAAAGCTCAGTTTTCTAAGAAACTGTTCTTCATAACATTTTTCCTGTTTAATTTTAAATTATAATCTTCCACTATTTGTTTTTTAATTTTAAAAATTATATTCAATGTTTTTCAACAAGTGATCACTATTTATTAAATATTTATCTTTTATTTTTTCTTAATATAAATATTAATTATAGAAATTTTTGTTACAACTGTAAAACAGTAAATCAGGTAATTAAATTAAAAAATTTAATAATAAGGATTAAAAAATTACCTCAACACTTGCCTTTATTTTATTTTATGAGTCAATTTTGACCATATATATCCATGATTCTATTATATGAAATATATTTGTCCATTTAGACGAGATTTTGACCATTATAGTATTTTTTTGAACAAAATTAAAATATTTCACAGCCCCGTTTTTAATAACGATAATATTTTTAATATTTTTTCATTTAGAAGATACATTAAAATATAAATATTATTTTTAAATAAAAAATATTTAGATTTACCATGGTAATTTTTTAAAAAATTTATTGCAGATTTAATCACACTAGATTCTTTCACAACTTTGACAGATTAATTTACAATTAATGACTAAATTAAATAAATGATGTTAAAAACATTATAGGTATTATAATTTTAGATAATTAATGTAATAAAATAATTTTATTGATTACCTTGACATTTTGGGGATGCATTAAAATAATTTTTTCAAATTATACGTGTTATAATGATATTATTAAAGTCAATGTAATGAATGGTTTTTAAAAATTGATATTAATGATGTGTTAAAATAAATAATACCTTTTTAAATAATATAAAATTAGTAATAATATTAGATTCATCCATGTGATTAAGATATTTTTTATAATATCAAAAATATCCCATTTATGGATATTTTTCTATTTATAGTGAATTTATTTAACCTCAAAGTGTAAAAATCCTTATTTTCATGGTATGTCTTAAATTGGTTGATGAGGGGTTAAAAAATAAAAAAAGTAAACATGTCACCGAAAATTATTTTAAAAAAAATTATTGGATGAGTGTAATTTGACCCATCATCATCCTATATTCAAAATATATTTTTTGTATCTATTGAGAATTGAATATTAATTTATATTAATTTATCATTTTGAGAAATTCAAAGAGTGCCTCTACCTTATCAAATAAAGTGGCACAATTCATCTCATTATATAATACTTAAAACCTCATTACTATTATACAATAACAACAAAAATACCTTACTAAAATACAAACCCACATTATTGAAGCATTTTTAGGTATAAAACCAACCGTAGTGGTCATATGGTGATAATAAAAGGAGGTATCCAAAAGAATATGTATCATTTTTAATAGAGAATTCATGTTTCATATATTTTACCACCTCCATCAAAGGATCTTCATCCATGGAAAGATATAAATATAAATAACCTCCATATATGGAATTGTTTTTATTTTAATATAATAACCAACATTTTTCACCAACATATGTTAAGTGGGAAATTCATCATTTGTGTCTATAGATGACTCCCTCATAACCAACCAATATAATTTTTTTCCATCATTGTCTCTCAAGAAATGCTATAATGATAGAGTTAATTTTTATATATTATATTAATTATATATTTATCATTATAAAAATATAATATATTTTTATCACTCTTTTAATTCCATGAACTAAAAAATTGATTGTGTCATTCATGAATACAAATGCACTACAAACTCCAAAATGTAATGTGATTAACTTTTCTTTAACACATCACATAAATGACCAATATTTAAGTACATAAAATGATATGATATGATATTTATTATATTATGATCATTATATAGTGATAATATTTTACTGATGTTTTTTTCATAATGATAATTGAAAAAATGGAAATGTTACTTATGTGTAAGTACGACCTAACATCTCCATTCTTTAACATACATCATTTTGTATATACATATTTACATGGTGGATTTAAAATTATAATTGATGTGTAAAAATTATAATTATTTCATGAATATTATTCTAGATAATATGTAATAATTACATTCTTGACCATATTTTCCCTACATAAATCAGATTGGGCTTATGTAATAAATATTGCTAAAACATATCATGCGAATGTAAATGATTATGTAATTGTAATAAAATGGAAATAAGTCAAATAAAATGAATAATAAACATTAAATACATTATAAAAAAATAATTAACATAATTTTATTATTCCAGATGATAAATCAAGTATATGAAGAGTCAGACTCACAGTAATATATGTTCATTTAGGTTTCATTTATTTGAGTGTTATGTTTTTGTATCTTAGTTTTTTATTTTATGAGGTCTATATAATACCTAGGAATTTCATTTGTGATTATTATCATGATATTTTTAGAATTTACATATCCATATTTTTTCATTAATTCACGGATATTATTATTACAATTCTAACCAAGTGGTTAGTGTTTTATTTATATTCTCATCAATTTTTAGGATTTTTTACGTTTTACTCTTTTCTGGTATAATTTTTTGAAATTTATATTCATATAATTTTTTAAATGTAAATAATAATTTAACTATTCTCTAATGATTCTTCAAAAGATTACTTAAAGAATATTGAATTTGTAAAAAATTATTTGAGAGGAATCTTGTTATCATTTTCCAAATGATGTGCTTTGTGAGTATTTTGAAAAAAATATTATTGGATGTTTTTAACATATAAAAACTGGACAACATTTCCTAATATAATTAGTAATTTTATTCATTAATGAATAATTTAAATTCACCCTGAATATATTCAAAAAAAATTCCTTTATAATTTTGTAGAATTTTGTAAAAAAGAAATTATTTTAAAATTGAAATGTTATTTTCCACAACAACTAGTCTATGTGATCTTTCAAAATCATTTCCCATCTAATACTACAATCTTTTATTTTACTTAGACAATTCTAGGGATATTATAAAAAGGATACCATCCTTATTATTTTTTGGGAGTTCAATATTTATGATGAAAATATAAAATGTTTATGAAACTCATTTATTCTCCACGGATCATGCTATGATGAAATGTTTTTGAACCCCATTTATATCATGGGATCTGATATAATAAATTATTTGTGATCTTTTGGAAATACTATGTATGATTTAAATTATTTGATCATTGGAAAATATATATCCATAAAATTAATTTGGTGAATTATTTTATTTCATGAGATAGGAATGTGAAACAAGTCAATGTGTTTGATCCTTTGTGGAAAAAACAAGTAAAAGTGCATGATTTGTTATGGGAATCTTGTTAATTTTCTTGATCCACTATTTGAAACATGTTTTTATGAATAATACAATGGTATTATAAAATAACCATGTATTTTGAAATGGTTTATGTAATTATGATTTTTCCACACACATTTTTGACACGAACTTATGGTTCATGATGGAGTTATGATCATTTACAATTACTATGATTCATATCTTTTGAAATTATAATATTTTGTGCCATAACGCAGGTTTATTATCATTTTATGACTGGATATGAAATTTTTAACTTATGGAAAAGCACTTATACCATTTTTTTATCTTATCATTTCTTATGTTGATCAATTGATATCTCTAATGGTTACCCTTACTAATCATCTGAGCTCAAAATTTGTTATGATAGCTTTTCCTAGGTTATGAATAATGATGCTAAATAATTGTTGGATATAATGGTTTCAAATGTCATTAATTTGTATGAGATTTTTTTCAATTTTTATTGAATATAAAAATATGGTTATAGTGGTAGATGATGTTGATATTTTTGAAATTTTTATTTATGAACTCTAGTTGTTATGAGTTTTTTATCATTGTCTAAACATCAAAAGAAAATAGATACTTGGGTATCTATGTGGTCAAAATTTTAATTTTTATGTTTTATTTTTTATAGGAATAATTGGGTCACATTTATCTTTATATGATATGTAAAGATAAATTTTATATTTTAACAAAAAAATCCATGACTGTATGTCTCAGGCTGTTACTATTGGTATCAAGTGAGGGTTCAGACAAAATTTTAGATTATGAATTTTTCCAAAAATTTTATTTTTGGAGTTACTAATACCATCATGGGCATATTATTTTGAGGTTTGAGATATGTTTATATCCTTATAAACACATTTTAATGTTTTTTTTTTGAAATTTTAATGTTGATAGAGATATTTTAGGATATGAATATCTAAAACGTTGTTTTACAATAATGTGTTACTTGAGGATGAATGTGTTTAAATTTTTTAGAAATAAATTTTAATGTTATCTATGATCATTAATCATAACATGAACTTTTATTTTGGGGGTATGTATGATTTATTATATTTTTTTGGATAAGAAATTAAAGCTATGAGATATTCATTGAGGTTAAAACTCTTCTTTTATGTTTAATATATCAAGGTTATTTTTTATACTGTTTATCACATTTGAGGATATATAATAAATATTACATTAAAATAGATTTTGAAAAAACCCACTAGTCTGGTGACAAACCATCACATCTATAATGACCAAGAGGCTTGAACTCACTACCAAGGTGATACAAGGGTGAATCCCTTATAACTAGCCTACGAGATATCCTTGTTTGTGTGATTTTATATTTATTTAAACTATATAAAAAATATAATTTTTTTTAATTTTTTTAAAATATGTTTTATCATAAAGATATCCATGGGATTGGAAATTGATTTTTTTTAAAGTTATTAATGTTATTTCTAAATATGTTCAGTATTTTTGGATCCTTTAATGATTAATGTAAACATAAAATTATGAAATTTTATTTTATGAATAATTTCTGACTTGTATTTTTGAATCACATACGATATTGTTGAGGATTTATAGTTAATTTATAGACATCATCTGAATACCTTGGAGATTACATGTTTTGTGCATTTAAATTAAAGGAGATAAAAATTAAATATAACTAGGAAGACTATGTGATCAATTCCTTATCATATTTGGCTTCCAATATTAGTCTATACTATTTTTGAGTAAATTTAATGATATGTATTTATTGATGGATATATGATTAACATTGGGTATTTCTATTTAGTTTTCTTTATTAAATTAGTTAATATTAATTTCAAGGGTTTAATCATTTTGAAAATAATCTTATATTTTATGATCATTTTTTAGTGAATTAATATATACTATGGGAATAGATTTATATCCTTTTGTGGATTTTCTGATTCATATAAGTTGACTCTAACTCATAAAGTATGAAAAATTCATCTTGAATACTCATAATATGGAGAAAAATATGATGTTGTGTTGGAAATTTATAAAAGGATGATATTGTAATTGAAAAGTAAGAATATTTCCTTATATTGTTGATCTAGGTAGTAAAATAATTCCTCTTATTTGTGAAATGTATTTCGAAACAAAAACACAGTTCATTTAATATCATACTGAGAAATAAATATCCTTTCAACCCAACATTGATTTACAGTTTTGTGATGGTTAAAATTATTGTGAACATGTTCTCTATCACTCTCTCCCTATACATCGGAGTTTGGTGATACTTTCATATCAACATTTTCAATTCCCACTAATGTTACATTTTACCAAAACCTAGTTAAGTGTTATTCTAGAATACCAATTTACTTGTCATTCTCTAAATTAAAGTGAATGTTTTATTGGCCATATTTTCAATGTTGGATTTCAATTATGGTATTTAGAAAAGTCCGGCTCTTTTTACTAATATGAAGTTCAAATTATGATTATAAATTTTGTTAATGGGGCGGGGGGATTTTGTATCCTAATATTTGAAAAAAAACATTAATCATAGAAGATAAAAAACAAAGAGCCTAAACGAACAATGAAATATTACAATTTAAATGTGACCATTGTAAACAAAAAGTTAAATTTTTTGTTATGAATAATATTAACTAATTTATAAAATAAATAAAAATGTCAAGAAAAATAAATTCATTGAAAAATTATTATAATATAGACACACAATTTTTCTTAACATCATTTTATTCTTCAAAAAACACTATTCATAAAAAAGAGATTTATTTATTTCTATGATAAAATATTATAATTCTTATATAATTCATATAGAAAATTTATTTTTAATTATGAATTTAATTACTGAATTCATCATGTAAAAATTATATTCAATGTAATTTTTAATAATTTTATAAAAATATTTATTGTTCAATGAATAGGGAAAATATTGATTTATATTAAAAACTATTTTTTTCAATATATGTATTCAGAAATTCTAATTATATTATTTTTATTGTTAATGTTTTATTAGTTTAGTTCCATTTAATATAAATCAAATAATTTCTTTAAATATATTTTACAAATATATATTATAAAAATTTTATATAATAAACGGTATTTTTCAAAAAAAATATACTTTTCATTCCGTTTCATGGGATTAATTATTAATTAAATTATGAATTTATATATTTTTATTTTAGAAATATTGGTTCCATATTAGGATAAGTTATGACTTAATTTAGTTAATATAAACTTTTTATTTTTATCAATATGAATAGTAACCATATTAATTTTTGTTACCATATTTAAGGGTAAATTGGGTACTTAGAATTTAAAATAAAATTATAAGGATTTTAAAATTACCCCCAAACCTAAATTCCTTGTATTTTAGGATTCCATATCATATATATTAATCTTATATTCAATTATATATATATTTTTTGGATATTTTGTTGAGATTAGGATACTTATAGTATTTTATTCCATGAAAACTCAAATAAGTCCCGCTATTATTTCTAATAACTATAATATAATTAATATGGGTTTATCTAGAGGATATGTTTAATAATAATCTTTAATTTGAAATATAAATATGTATTTTCATCATGGTAATTTATTTTTACATTTTAGTTCATAAATAATGCCATCATATTCTTTCACAATACTGAAGTAGTAATTACTTAATTAATGGAAAAATGAAATAAATAAAATATTTTATAATGTATTATAATTTTTATAAATTAATGTAACCCATGAATATTTAAGATTAAATTTACAAGTAGATAATGTAATAACATAATTGTTTCTAATTAAAAGTTTTATCATGATATTATTAAAGTCAAAGTAATGAATAGTTCTAAAAATTGGCATTATTTTTATTTTAAAATAATTTCTATTTTATTAAATGACAAAAAATTACTAAAAATACAATATTTGGTTGCATTATTAGTATATTTTTATTAATATAATCTATGGTCTACTTATGGGTTTTTTGTCCATTTATAGTAATTATGTTGACAATGGACGTGTTGAAATCATTTTTATCAAGGTATGTTTTAACCAGGTAAACTAAGGGCTAAAAATGATAAGGGTAAAAAAGTGACCTCAAATTTTCCAAAATTATTAGATGAGAGTATTTCAACACATTATCATTTTATCTTATAAATAAATTCGTTTATATACATTTTTAATTGAATATTAATTTATATTAATTTAATAGTTTTAGAACATCCAAGAGTGTCCCTCCCCTCTTTTATAAAAGGCCCGCTCTTATTATCATTACTTCACACATAAAATTCCCATTAAAATAGGTCAATCTCATCATAGGTACCTTCTAAGAATACATCCCTTCTTATAGAGGATTTTTATTTTGAATTACTCCAACCCGAGTAGCCATAAAGTGGTAAGAAACAGAAGTTGTCCAATGAAGAGGTATCCATTTTAATCATTCAATTTAGGTTTATTTACATTTCCACATCCTTAAAATCTTCTTTTACCATGATCACATAATAATACCATTATATTATATAGAGTAATAAGTTATTGTTTTAGTTTAATACCCTATATTCTTCCCCAACATCCATAAATTGGAATAAAATTCATCATCAGTGTGTACGGAGGACTACAGCCAACGAACCGATGTAATTAATATTCCATCGCCATATCTATAAATTGTTATAATGATGTAAGTAATGTATAATTATGATATTAATGACATTTCTAACTTTATAAAAAGTATATATATCATTTACCATATAACCATTTTAGACTCCTACCAAATAAGAATCAGAAAAAATCACAAAGGAAGAAATATTAGAATAGGGGTATTACAATACCCACAAAAGAAAAGGAGTAGATAGTTGCATACCACATTGTCCTTTGAGGGACTTGAGATCACATGACCATTTCAATGTCATGTGAAGACTTCAGGCGCAACACATAACCTGCTACAAATCCCACAAATCCCCAATTCAACAGACCTTTATTCTCTCATAGTGGCATTTTTAGACATACAATGGATGCACAATGACAACCGAATTAATGCCCACCCAGTCCACAGTTAGTCATCTAAATGTTCATGAAAAACTAATTAAAATTTCTCAAGAAAGAAGGAGGAATAATATCCAAACAGAAAAACCCCCCATGGACAAAAAGATCAGGCTTTATATCATCGTTTCAAAAGATAAATTTACGTAGTGATATATAAGAAAACACTCAAGACCATTGACGTTTTATAGGAAAAAACAATGGGGATAGAAATAGAGAAGGAAATAGTTAATCACAGTCATAGAAGGACATGCAATGCAACCCTAGGGATTTGAAATGCACCATGAGTCCTTGTTGATATGTTCCCCTCATCTCATAAAGTCCATTTGACTTGTGAACCTATCCATATGGAATGCCATTGAATTTTCATTCAACCAAGTTCTTCACTATAGCACTCTAAGAAAAAAAGGATAGATTGGTCCATGACATGCTAGTGTATATTTGTGACCCATATTAGTTAGGTGATGTATCACTAAAATGTTGTGTAATTGTCATCGACATTACTAATGTAATATATCATGACTCCAAAAAAATTTCACATAGAAAAAATCAAATAAAATAGGTAAGAGATAGAAGGTACTCATAGTTGTAAAATTACTTTTACATGCAAAGAAATTCTACAACACTGTCCTATGAGACCCCTAGATAAATCATCCTTGCCTGGCGGGAAAACCCAGATAATTCATCAAGCATCTCACAAACACCTTTCAATCGGAATCTTGGATCTTGTGAAGGATGATATGCATGTCAGTAGGATAGAATGAAAAGTTAATTAGCATGCCTTTATGATCAAACAAGTCTTTATTAATTGGAAATAATACAATAATGAAAATTTTGATGTAATAGACTTATGACCATTGAAAATTATACGATGCACTAGGAATGTCCCATGTAAAATGATCATAAAACCACATAGTGATATCCCACTTCATTGACTCCAAGATGGATCTGCACCAGATAGACTTTGTGAATCCATGAACCATTTGGGTAGAGATACCTATAAATTCCCGACCCCATCCTCAACAATAGGTTGGATTTTTGATCTCAGATCTCACCAAAACTACATACTAAACAACTCTTTGTGTGTCATGCAGACACTACAATGGATTTCTTGGAGAAACCAATCATGTGTCCATCCAACCTTCCATCAGGTAATATACCTATGGCACTCCGGTGTGATTGTGTTCCATACATAAGGTAATTTTCATGGTCATTCATAGATCACATGAATGGATATTGGAAATATGTGTGAAGAATTTACAAATTTTATTTTAAATCACATGATACATAAAAATAAACTGATACTAAAAAACCCTAAGTCATTCTCAATATAATGGTGGAAACCAAGATCAAAATTGGAAGACAATAATGAAAGACATGTTCACTAGCACTCGTGCACTTTCTTTGAGTCATACAAGGTCACATGACAACACCAGGATACATCACCTAGATCTCATGATATTCTTTTAGCATGATATTTGGGGAACAATAAAACCTCATAACATCTCAAAGAAATTAACACAACCCTTATGGGAACACCACCTTGGTCCCAAGAAACCTTCTCAGGCTAATACTCGAGCCCTGCAACATCATTCAGATACATTGACTGACTCATATAATGACATTATATCATATTAGTCAAGTCTCATCATTTAATATAGAGATGAAATCTACACTCATGCAACACCCTTCAAGAAAGACATTGGTGACCCACAATTCCCTATGGACATGATAGGCAGGTCTTTCGATGACATATTTTGATGTTATCCAAGACATGTGACATCCTTTAGAACATGTCACATTAAGTCTTGCACCAACACCCATGTCTGTTAATATAGGTCATGAGGAAACTACCAAGATAAGCCAAACATGTCATGTGATAGCCTCTTTATAAGAAGGTCTTTCCACAATGGCATCCTAGAATTTGATGCATCAATCCATCATTAGTGGGTATGCCCCAAAATAAGGGGAACTGTGACAAATCTGATTCCTTCCATATTCCAGATATGTAGGCTCCCTTTTCATGGTTTGAGATCCATATTTATTATCCAAGGTCATCATAGGATCCAAGTCCATATCTAAATCAATTAAATTGATCACTTTATAATCCTTTTTTCTAACAATTGATCATAGCTCATGGGATATTAGGGAGCCGCACTGATCATGGAATATGAAATATACACCCCTGGGATACAAGGGAAACCCCATTTCCTAATCCCCATCTACCGAAATCATATAATATGTCCCATATCAAAAGGGTTTCCATCATTGTATGAAAACCTAAAATTTCTAAACCCTTGAGAATGGACATAATGTCCCCAAGTGTGATTATTCACCTTAGACTATTAGTTGGTTAAGGGATAAACAAACTATGAGATCTCTAATTCGTATCAAAACATTGATATATATGGTGCCATTCCTAGGTTTGAGATATATACAAAACACCCCACAGATTGTACTAGTTCATAATTCCCATGTCTATCTTCCAAGGGACTCATCATCCATTAACCCATGTTTCTCACACTGAGTAAAACTCACACAAGTATATGTATATGCAATGACCACCTCATTAAGAATCATGAACCTCTACTAACTAGGGAAATCCAAAAATGTAAACCCCGATGATCGGTATTGTATAAACAACCCTAATTATGGGGAATATACCTTGGGGCCATTCCCAAGGGTGTAATTGAACTACAATGACAATGATTTTTTCCATAACCTGGATACTTATGATGTCTCCTTGAGACCTAATATCAATCATTTTGTGTCTCATAACCCATGATTATATCTTCTCTACATGATGCTGAACTTCATGGAATCAAAAAACTATGTGGGTGTTGATTCCTATAGTAACTCTGATATATAGGACTCTTGATAATAGCTCAATACCCTCCTCATAATATTGAATTCTGCATCGCATGACAAAACATTCTGAAGAATTTGGTTATAATGTTTCAGTAAAAAGTAGTTATTCTCCATTATGGTGATACATGAATAACCTCAATCACATATAAAAAAATCAGCAATGATACTGTACATCCATCAACTCATCAATGGGACCCCCTTTCTTTGATTAATGAGGGATTTTACTAATAAACCACTTTTTCAAGGTGACTGGTCTAATATCAAGATTATGTAGAGATTCCAGAACATATAATAAATTTAAATATAGTCCCAAAGTAAGAAAAAATTACACCCAAAGGGTGCGATTAGCCTAAAATCACTTCCTCTCTTCCAATACGAGTCCCCAATAGTCTCGGAGACTAAAAACCCAAATGATCATCGGTGTTTGGAATATAGGTATGTACCTAACTATATATGGGGGAACCATTGGTATTTTCCAGGAAAAGTGGAAATGGTAGTCAAATAAGGGAAACACATTCGATGTCTTAAAAAATAGATGAAACAAAAATACTAAACCTAACATGAATCTATCCAATGAAAAAATGATTGGTTATTATCCATCATGCCATTTAATTTTACCTTAAATGGAAAAAAATTGTAAATATGACATACATCTCTTCAATAATTGAACAATTGGGTTATAATGTGTTTGGCCAATTTCTTTTTCAACTCCTATACAAAAATTGAAATAAGACCATAATGATCATATAAATGATACTCTAAAACTAGGGTTCTCATGAAATAAGTCCATCCTTGTTAGAAAAAGACCAAATGAGTAGAATGGCCAAATCCAAGAAAATCAAAACATTTTTATTAACCATGCATATGTGATTGAGCACATAAAGCCTATGACATTTCACTAACTAGTAACCTTGTTCCTTGTTTTATGCATGACTATATATATTGACATAATCCCGATTTGAAACGGTGTCTTAATTATCCATCATTTTCTCTAAAAAATGATTTGTGACTGTAACCTCGGTGGGTCACAAGATAATATCATGTACATGACATTGTAAATGACAGGTGGAAAATGTGATGGTCTGTGAGTACCACTTCCATGGTACAATCCCGAACATGGAATTTACACATTATGTTCTCTAAGATTGATGATTGGAGAGTCCGCGTCACCTCGGAAAGCCTACTTCTAGGCCAGTGGATCTCTTCTTAATGACCAACAACTTCGGGATCTTATCCCAAGAGTGAGACAACTACCATCTTCCATATATGATGAATGTGGTCCATAAGGACAATTATGCCCCCCTTTTGGTTCATCTTCCACTAATAAGTTCACCTATCAACCGCTATCACCAACATCATCCCTCCAGTACCCATAATTTTCATACCGAGGTTAAAATTCGACACATATCCACCTCTAATTACCTTGAATGAGCTACATGGAATACTCATAAAAGGAATAATTAATTGGATACACAAGAGAGTGCTCATATTATCGCTCCTGTCGATGATGTCTGCAAATGTAACTAGGAAGGGACCATAAAGTAGGCTCATATTCCAAACATTATGAATGAATTTTTAGGAATATTCATGCTGCATGCATAGTGGAGGGTCACAATCTTTCCCCCATGTAGGAATCCCATTGGAATACTCTGGTGGCCTGAGGAGGACAATAGTTGGCACAAATCCCCGCTTCAATTGTAGACGCCTACCAGTTTATCGTGGAGAAAGAAAATTTGTTGCCTCATATTTTTTTACAAACATTGATAAAATGAAAACATATTTTAGTAACATCTAAATAAATTTGATGTCATATTGTAGAACTATTTCTGATGAAGCTATTGGGAAATACTATTTTCCCTACAACCAGGACAACTCAACACTCGTATCATCGAGAAAAAGTGGTTGTACAAGAGAAAGAACACATTCTTGATCCATCCTGATAGTATTATCTACATATTCCAATGATGGGTGTGGCATCAGAATTGGTTCATACCCATGATCTAACTGGGGATCATCAGGTTAGAGTGGAACAAGCATCATGATATGGGAATGTGAATATCGATGATGTCCGAAAACATATTCTAAAGGGCTATCATGATGCCCATATTCAGGTTCTAGCTAGGGCTCACCATGTTATAAGGGACCATGCCCCAGGATAGGCTCATATTCCTATCCAAGAAGTCCACCAACATACTCCAAAGGCCCAGGATTGGGAACATATTCTTGATCTTTCCATGGATAACCATGTGAGAATGATAGAAGCATTGAGACAAGTTCACATTCCTATTATTGAATCAGTCTAGCATATTCAAAGGAATCCCGAAAACCAGATGCATATTCCTACTTCCTCCAATGAATTATTATGCCAAAATCGTTCCAAGGAAACACTAAGGAGGTTCATATTCCTTATACCCTTCCATAGGTCCATCATCATATTCTGAGGTGGAATGTATATTAGAACCAGACTCATATTCCTAATCTAAACAGGGCCCACTATGTGAGAGAGGAACATTCCATGGGGTAGGCTCATATTCCTGCCAAGAAATACCAATTGTATAATCCATATTCATAGGATTGGTCTCATATCTCCATCATACACAAGGATCACAATTTGATAATGGAACACATATTAAGATAGGCTCATATTTCTATCAATAATGAGAAGGTCAGTCATCATATTGTAGAATCTTTTCAACATCAGGTCCTAAATATTACAGCACTAGCCAGTTATACATAAGATTCAGAAATCATCACATAGTAGGACCATATATGTGCATAAATACAAAAGGAAGGTCCCCATATTTTAACCATGATGCAGAACGTGGACCATAATCTTAATATACTCAATGACAGTATCCCTGAGGTTGTTAAAGGCCAATTCTCAACCCCACAAGGGTCAGTAAACTATTCCATCAAAGTTGAAGTATAAGTTTTTTTTACAATGATAGTCATTTTCAAGGCATCACAATTATTTATTGCATAGATTTTACTCATTACATCCATTGTTTTCAACCTCCCCACAAAGATAACTTCCGTGGGAAGGAAATCCTTCTTTTTTTCCAAATGGCTCAGTATAGAGGGGTAATCAAAACTCTGAAAACGTCATATATATTGGTTCTTAATAAATATGGTTTATATTTATATAGATCCATATGGACATCTAGCTACACCCCACTCTCGTCAACATGGCACCATCAGAGCCATATTCTCTGGTCTAATTGGATGTAGGCATATAAGTATGGTGAGGAGGAGGCTGAAAATGACCTATGGCGATAGATAGCCGGAAACAACCACCCCATCATGTTCTGTTCCCTCATCAATTATAGCTAAGAGACCCCAGATGATCTATATAATGTTTGAATTTCATACCTATGTCAAAATATGATGGCTACTCATCAGAGATTGAAGGATCGACATATCCGATATCTTGGATATGATTATCACCATCAGAGAATCAATATTATTTATTGTCAGCTAGAATTCGATGGTATCTCTGTTGTCTAGGATCCAAAACTGAAAAAGAACAACACAAATCTACATCTTGGTTGCTTCCATTGCATCACAACTCTTCGGTAGCTGATCAATGATGACACTTAATGCATCTTTATTTGAGGATGGGGTTAGTATGGATTGTTATAATTTTTCTCTCCTATATAATAGTAGACACCCTCATATACGACATCCTACAATGTTAATTATTTTCATTATATCATGGTACTGGAAAACACTCGGGCCTGTTGGTCACTAGAATAGAATTCCCTTACTTCAATGGTGCCCAAACACCATAAATGGGGAGATTGTATAGCCCAAAATATTTAAAACTCAAACCCTCATGATTATTAGAGTACATTGAAAACAAGGATTCCAAAGTTGTGTTCACCCAAACGACTTCCAATAAAAAATGGTTCTCACCATGTGCTTCCATCACACCCATCTCATATGCGATCATAGTTCTTCCGCATCTCGTGGACTATAGTATCAGCTCCCCTGGATTCCATCTAGGACAGAATATTCCCCTATGACCAGGAGAATATCTACCACCACCTTCACCCCTTGAATGGTGAATTCTCAAGAGGATTCAAGACATACCCTCTATAGTTTTAGGTGAACGCAATCCCACTGGGATGAGGAAATTTATATCTCAATATTCCCCACTAGTATCATCATCCCTTTATAAGACCCAAGATTCATCAGTGGTGATTATAATTCAACCCCACCCCACCAGGCTAGGGGCATTAATTTCTTCAGGTCTATCCTAGGAGTAATCATGTATTTTACATGAGTCATTATATCCTTAACAACTAGACCAATCAATGACAATCAAATCCCTAAGTGACACCCATCATGTATGGATTTGGGAATTTTAATCATCAAAACCATAGAGGGATGCATTCTTTTATAGTATAAGAGGAATCAATTAGTGGTCAGCATTCCACTAGCTCCCCTTGCGACATGACAAACCCTTGATTGTTAGGGGCATTTGGAAACCATGACTGAAAACTCCCATATATTCAGTAATCATAGACCAAAATGGGAGGAATGTATGGAAAATAAATTCAGACCCTATCAGGTATACAAACCAAAATAGCCCATAATGACCAAGGGTTCGAATAAAGACCCAAAAGAACATAGTTTAGAACCATCTTGTTGCATCAAAAGTAATTGAAAAGCTATGATATCCCCATATTCCTCTGTAAACGTTGTCATAGTCATATTGGAAGATATTGATCATGATTCAAGTGTATATCATTATGACATGGAAAACATTACTTTGGAGTAGGATGACTTGGATGCACCAAATGAGGATTCATGCCCCAGGAACAAAAGGCAGCTCCAAATCAGGGAACCTCTGAATATGGAGATTCTTCCTACAGGACACAATCTCACCTAGGGGAAGGGTATAATCTTATCCAGATCACCTCCCTGAAGAAATAAGTTATTTCCTGGGAGGAACGGTTGTCACTATATGAGAGTGACGTACAATCTATCCAAAAACTCAATGAGGTGTTATACAGAGACAATGTCCCATCTGGGTATTTTCTTTAGAAGGTGACAAATTTTCACCCTCCTTGGGATGATCCTCCAGAAAGAGATGTTTCAGAGAATCTAGTTGGCTCTGTTTCTAGATATCTAGACACATTAATGAGGATGTAAAAAATGATCATGAATTTCTTCTATTTCTGAAACATCATGACCCTTGTTGGGAAAATAGATCAATTTTGGTATGAATAGAAAATTTGTAGAAGTTAAAAGTGGGGAAACCTCATTAACCCCCACAAAATCTCTATTGATAGAAGATGAACCAAGAAATAATTCCCTCATAGCTCTTTAATGTCATTGAGTCCCGGAGTTCTCGAATGGAAGCCATGAAAGGGTGACCTACACCTGTGTTGCCTGAGAGGAAGTCGTATCCTGATTGGCTCTCTGACACTTTTCCTCAACCCAATTTTTGAAATCCTACCTTGTCTATATTTTACAATGGTGGTTACCCCGAAAAAAATCTCACACACTTTGTATCCTAATTTGGGCCAATGATGGGCTCTCAAGATCAACCTGAGGCAACAAAGCTGAGGTGTTTTGTACAGACTCTGATAGGGCCAACCATTGTTTGTTATAGTAGTCTATCTGTAGGATCTATTTCAGGATGAGAAGTAATTTTTCATCAATAACTTTATCAGTTCAACTCTACATTGAGTAATTCGATGATCTTAGATCTAAAAAATGAAAAAAAAATTGAAAATAAGAGGGTGTCAGACTTTATATAATGGTGGAAGGGTTTGAAATACTCAATAAACAACCCTCCCTCACAAGAGAATATATTAGAACATAGTATTGAAAATCTTATGGAAGAGTTTTAGATACGTCTAAATACAATAAAATATCTATGTGGATTTCATGAGTTTTTATAAATGAACTATGATTTAGAATAATATATCCAGAAGACCCAATCCATAACTCAACTCATGCCCCCAACATATGTAAAAAGTCCAGCCAGAGCATAAGTTGTACCTAGCACACTCAATCTAGTAGTAGTGCCTGCCCAAATAACTAGATATGCAGATAAAATCTCATAACCTCTCCCAGTTACAAAAACCATATAATCTCCCTTGTCTAGAATCACAGATAAATCAAGGTCTCTCACGATTTGAGGAATGAATGTAGAATGTGTACTCCTTCTGAAACGAAAAAAATCCGTTGTAATTTCTTGGCATCTTTGGCTTTAAATTGCTAAGTATTACACTACCCAGGAAGCCCAATGAGGTCGACCTCACTACTTGTCCCAATTAATACCCTTTCATGGGAATGATGTTTCATAATATCCATAACTACTTCCACTTCAAAGACATCCTTCCTAGCATGATCGATTCTAGAGAAGTGGTGTTAGATTACTCCAAAGAGTAGGTGTCTTGAAAAACCATGATCCCACCAGATGAATAGAGTGATTGGAAACAAGTTCCGTCAAATTGTGCATGAAAATTTGACAAATAGTAACTTGAATGATAATTGATTAATCCCATCCAACTCTAAAAGCATAGTTGTGAAAACCCACAATAGCTCCACCACATAAGAATGAGATATCAATGGTTCCTTCTAAAGGTGGGTGACACCACCAGAAGCCGGAAAAAATTTAAGTGGAAGAGTCATATTCTCATCCAAATCAAGAATTAACCCTTGATGACTTATTCCTTATAGAATCTGAGGCACAATCACCTCTTACCCAAATTGAACCCTCATTTGATGAAGAAATCATATATGGTTCTATTAACATGATACACTTTTCAGACCCATTCATTGACGATGAACATTCCTTATAACATGGTCTTCCCGCATAAAACTGGGGAATGAGAGTCTACATTTTTTGTAGTAGAGGATATATGGGACATTTCATATGTGTTTATACTCAATGTTTCAGTCATATCCCCATGGAAGACATATATCTTGTTGAGACTCATGGGAATGTGCTTAAGCAGGATCAAATGAGACAAGGGGGAACATTTGATCCCTCTAACAATCACCCATATCAGATTATATTTCGTGAATGATTTGAAAAGGTCTAATCTGATCAACCAAGGCAATGGGGAAGGCCCCCACGACTTGTGCCACAGGCAAGAAGATACTCCCTTATCCTTTTCACAAGTCCCAAGTTTATCCATCCCAAATTCCTCTTCTCTTCACCTATACATCTGGGAGAAGCGTGATATTGGGAAGCGCTAACATCTGGTACAACAATATGACATTCTGAAATAGAATGTTGTAATCCCATTAATACTCTAATTCCTTGATGCATTCAATCCTTCAATATATGTTAGAGTGGAACTTATTGAATCCCTCTCGATGCCACAAGAGTTTGGGACATAAGTCTCTGGATCATCGGTCAATCATGTGGAGACCGTGATATAAAAATGTCACATTATCATCTTATTCACTGTTTAAGGTAAGGAAGAATCCCTTTCAGGACATATCATAACCTTATATGTCTCGGGTTGAATCAATAATGTTATTTTTCAAAGATATCTGATTTATATTGGTTAGGGTATTAATATTATCCTATTCTGAACCCTACGAAGTATGGGATATAATGAAGGGGATTTTTCTCCCAATAAGATAACCATCCAAGGGTATGATAAGTTTAATCAAATAACACTCAGTAAGATGAAGAATGAATCCTATCATGGAGATCTCACATTAGATACTATGTTTTTGGTAATCTTGTAAGACATAATATATAACCGCTTTCTCATAAGGCCAAGGCTCCATAGCCACTTAGCAATACCTTCAACATTTCACCAGAGTCTAAAGTATCTTGTTAATGTAAAAGTTCAAATACTAGATGGTGATAATGCTACCTTAGAGACATGGGGGACATATATGTAGAAGAAAACATCTATAAAAATGGATTCAAAAAAAAATGGTGGATGATAATATTTAGGTTTCCACTCCCAATGTCTTGAAGATGACCTCTATGAATCCATGAAGTATGCTCAACGGAAACTATGTGCTCCCCATAAACATGGTCTAGGTCATGAATTTAATCTCGAAGGTCCAAGACCCTATTTTCCCCAGTGACAACATGATGGACTATCGTATCTGACATCTCTCTGTAAAAAATAATTCAATTAGGGATGATAATGTATCTTTTCATGACCTCTTTCACCATGATCATGAAAGTAAAGCCCCCATATTAATATCTCTATCTAAAAATGACTCCACAAAATCCAAGATGGAAGAAGATGAGGTTATCCTAGGGAACACACCTCCGTCATTTGAGGAATGTGTATCTATCACAATCAATGAACATTGGTAGAAAAATCTTGGAACAGAGTAAGACCCACATCAAACACTGATTAGTGCCACCATACCCCATAAATAGAAAGAGATTTAAATTTCATTTTTGAAGAATCACCGATATGTTTTCACATGGAACTATAAAAAAATGTTTGGACTAAACCAATATGTGGCTACACACCATCTCAGACTACTACCTGAGAATCGAGGCTTTAAGAAGGCTTCTAGAAGGATGAACCCCTCTCATTGCCCAAATATACAAACATAGGTCAACATGTTGATCGAAGCCAATTTTTCTTGAAAATTGCAATACCTAATATGGATTTTGAACATAATCCTTATATAGAAGAAGAATGTATAGATTAGGGACTGAATTGATTGCAGGCACAATAATCATCATTTCCAAGAGGATGGTTTCCCATTTTATATAAAAAAATGCTTTATTGATGCAACTTCTCATTTCCAATCCATTTTGTACATGGATGGGTACTCATGGTTGAAATATTTAAATATGAACCATGAAGTATAACAAGCCAGTAATATCAGAGTACATCATTAGATATTTTTCTATCAGGTAATGCCTTATAGTTTAATGAATGCTAGAGCCACATATCAACATTCCATACACCATATTTTTAATATATTCATGGGAAATATAGCGAAATGTTATGTAATCAACCTAGTGGTTAAATCACAGTAGTGTTGTGATCACTCAATGTATCTTCAGAAAATTTTTGATAAGCTACAATAGAAAAGTATAATGATGAATCTGCTTGAATGCGCTTTCGAGGTTATGTCATGTAAATTCAATGGTTTTTTGGTAGATCACCACAGTAATGAGATTTTACCTGGAAAGGACTAGTTTTATTTTTTTATCATTACCCAAAAATATTTGAGAATTGAGGGGAATCTAGGTCATGTTACCTACATTCAGCATTTCATTACCAACATGGTCGATAAAACCCTCCCCTTCACTAGGCTAATGATGAAGGGAATCTCTTACTAATTTGATGGTGATTTCCAAAAATCCTTCACATCTATCAAGCAATACCTTTTCACCCCTGGTTCTAATGCTTCTAGAGGAAGGGAGGACACTAATCTTATATGTGGTCAACATGAAATGATCACTGGGAACCCTTCTCATAAAAATGAATGATGCAGAGTGTGATGATAGTTTCTTTCACCTCAGTTGGACAATGATGGGTACTAAGACTCGATTCATTAATGTCGAATAGAACTACCCTGCACTCATCCTCACAATAAAAATTACGAGGCATTACTTGCAACACCATGAAGTTAAATTGTTCTCTCATATCAATCCATTCAAGTACATCATTGTTCATTCAATATAGAATGATTGCTTAGCCCAATGGTTGGTCATTCTTTAGGAATACGACATTCAGATTGTTTCATAGAAGTCGATGGAGGGAAAATCCTTTCCTAAATTACTTATAGAACATCCCTCCATAAAGAATATATTGGAGGAAACATAACTTCTAGATGAAGAGGTATTTTATTCCCATGATTGTCCCCATATATTAGAGGTTTATTTTGATGGGGCCTCATGAATTCATATTGGGACACGGATGGAAAAACAGAAGATCAACCAGGTTGGCTTTGTGATTTTTTTTTTGATTCCTGACAAAGCAGTTTTTCCATACACTATTACTAACCAAAGAATACAATATTTATGAGGCCAAATATCAATCCCTCATCGATTTCTTAGAATTGCATCTATAGTTAAAATAGCCTACCAAAACATCAAATGGGATTCAAAGTTAATGATAAATCAAGTCAATGGAAAATATGCCATCAAGAAGGAATAATTTTTCCCTCTTATAGGATACATCAAGGGACTAATGGGAGAATTACCTTTTAATCCCACATTGCATCAGGTTCCATGGTCATAAAATACTCGCACCGATGCATTGGCCAGTACAACCACCATCTTGTCTGATATTGATTAGGAATAAATAATATTCTTCATTAAAAATCAGAGAATGGTATTATTAGTCATACTTTGTGACATGGAAGAGATCAATGTGGTCAAAAATTCCCTAGGTAATTATGCACCAATATTCACCTGGGATATATGGAGCCCGTATTCTTCTATCTACATGATGGTTCATTTATAAAAACTATTGTGCATTGATGGCCTGAGTGAGAATAAAAACATCTATAAAAATGGATTCCATGGGATCATCCTCCTGTACATAGGAGAAGGATAGGTTTATTCTTTCATTAATGAAATATATGAGGTCTCTTGAAGTGCCCATCAATATGGGATACGGGTCTCCCACCAGATTAAGATGTTAGGATATTATTGGGTAACCATGATACCGGACTACATGGAATTCACCATGAAATTCTAGGAATTCATAATCCATGATAAATTCATCCATAAACCTCTAGAATTTCAACATATAGCTATATATTTTCATCCAATTTTCATTTGGGGGATGGATATTGTGGAAACATACCCCCATCCACAACTAATCAATTTAATTACATCCTTACTACTACCAACATCATTTCCAAATGGGATTAGGCGATACCCCTCAAAGATGCCAGGATAAAGAATTTCATTATCATCATGAAGTTCCATATCATAACTAGGTTTAGAGTCCCTCACACAATATTTATGAACAACGACACCAACATCTTTTACACTTAGTTGAAGAAGTTATACTCTAAGTACAAAATCTAGTCCAGTCACTCATCTCACTATCATGCTGTGGAAAATGGGAAGATATAGGCATTTAATAAAACCATATAAAATATTCTCCTAAACGTAATGAACAAGGATAATAATTCTTTTATAGAAAAAGTCATTCATGCTTTATGGGCCAATAATATAACCACATGTACTAATACAAAAGAAACACCATACTCATTGGTGTATGAGACTAAGGTAATGTTACCCATAGATGAACCGCTACCCTCACTCCAAATTTATATTTTCAGAAAACTCTCAGATGATGAACAATTGAAAAAATTTCTAGATGAATTGGAAGGGTTTCTTGAGAAGAGGTTTCACACACCACATAGTATTGAAATAAATTATAACTTCATAGATCGGGTATTTAATAAAATGTTTTTGCTCCTCTCATTCCTTCAAGGGGAACTGTTGTTGGTCCTAATAAACCCAATGTTTCTAGACAAGAAGCCCCCAATGCTAGATCCCAAATGAGGGGGACCTTACATCATATATAAGGTTTACTAAAATAGTGATTAATCATTGTCCACAATGGATGGGGAGCCTGTCACACATCCCCCCAATGAAATGTTTCTCAAGAAATACATTCCATAAGATGTCCTCATGGGCATCCACATAAGAGTAAGTCCCATCATTCATCCAAACCACAGTATGTTAAAATGTATAGAGTTATTTTTTTTAATGATGTTAAATTGCATGGTTTCATAAGAATTACACATGGATTGATTGATATCATGACAAGATACATAGTGATTTAACAACATCTATTCTTGGCCCCAACCATAGGATTATTTTCCTTTTCTAATGGGTGGCCCAATTTTCATACCACGTGATGTAAAACTACATGGTTCTATGATATCCATCCCCATTCATGTTGAGCCACCTATATCCTTACCACATGATTTTAAATTTCCTAGTTCTTATAGAACTATGTATGTCTTGATTCCCATGAGATACATAGGTAATCCTCGACCCCATATCTTTTTCTCACCACTAAATGACCTGAAATTCCCTGGTCATTCTCCCTTTTGTCTCCACATTGTAGGGAAACTCATGTAGTTCCTTATTTCTCACACAAAACCTAGCTCTTGTGAGATTAGGAAATACAGAAGGGACATTCCCTCACAATCAAGGAATATAGGTACACAATAGGTTTATGATGAGTCCTAACCACATGACATTAAAATGCATGGTGGATGTCCTTTCTCCATGATGTAAAAATGCACAGTCTTCCTTTCCACATGATGTTAAACAACATGGTTTTCAAAAAACTACATGTTATTTGACTGTTATTCTCATGCGATATGTAGTGATTCCCAGACATCCACTGTTGTTCCCAGCCACAGTATTTCCATCATTTCATGTCAGTTCACCTTTATCCTCATGACATGAAATTAAACTATATAGGATTTCATGAAGTACATGGATATTTATTATCATCATCATGAGATATGTAGTGATCCCCAAGCTTCCATATTTGGGCCCAACCTTATCATTTATATTTAGCTATGTAATTTCACTCTTATCCTCACCTCATGATGTTAAACTACATAGAGTCTCAAAAACTAAATGTAGATTGATTCCTATCATCAAAAGATATATAGTGAAACATTAATCTCAAATCATGGGCCCACCTACAGTGGTGAATGAAAATATTTCCCAACTCTATGTATGGGTCATAACAATGTAGAGTATTTACTATTATAGAACAACTTGTGATTTTATTCCTACACTCACAGGATACATAGTGAAGCCTGAATTTAGAAATCTGATCCCAGTGAGATAAAAAATATAAATGTGACCCCTACTTGCATATGGGTCAGAACTATACACGAAAGTTCATTCAAAACTATGTGTGGACTGATTATCATCCTTGTGATATATGTAGTGAAACCAAAGTTTCCATCATTAGGTCCAACGAAGACATTTCTACACTTTTAGATAAGTTTTCATGTCCTTAACACATGATGTTAAAATGTATGGAAGTATGACCTTACCGAATAATATAAAAGTGAATGGAAGTACATACATACCATTTGGAGTTAAAAATATTGTTTATGAATCCTTATTATAAGCCATTATACTTCATGAGTAATGTACATCCCCATTACATGACATTAAAATGGGAAAACATCACCTATATTTTATTCTTTATCAAAGGACTAAAAGAGACTAACCGAGATCAACTAGAGTATGGGGTTCTTCTACCATAATTTAAAGCACATCAATCCATAAAATAAGATTTATTTCTTAGGTATCTCAGATCACCAAAATTTTTCATGGCCCATGGAAAGGATATCATGCTTCAAGAACCTATTGTTTGACTATGCCTGTATTCTTATGGCTCTTACATATCTGCTTATGGTCATAAACAAAATGAATAACTATGAAAAAGGAAATTCTGATCCTTGTGATCCCCAATGTCATTGTATAAGAACACAACATCTCCACATGTCTAAACTACTCTAGGTATGACTGTCCCATATCAATACACATGAATTGAGAACCTCAATCCATGATTGTTAACATTTCCTTTCTCTAATTAAGCAGATTTTGGGGTGCTCTTGACCCTGGGTATCCTAATTATGCTCTTGTATAACACCTCCCAAAATAGGTCCATGTGGGTCATGACCCTAAACTACCTATGTTATGGTCAAATCTATATGACCTTATACCCCATCCCATTATGGCCCAAATTGAAATACCAAAAACTACTTGCCAAATAGACACAAAACTGGCCAGGTTGAAAACCTTCCAAGGGTGACATAATAAATTGTTGACTCTATTCCCACTTAAATCCACATTCTTAGAATTTAGGAAAAAATTAGGGAATAAATAGATAAGGCATAAAATATTATAGGGTCCACCTAGTAGCACTAGTAATTCCCTGCTATTCTTACTGAACACCCATGGTCCAGGAAAATGATAGAGTAATGGGTTTTTGCATCTCCTTGAAAATAAAATACATTCGTTAGGCAGTGGATAAACTTTTAGGGTACTCTAACCCTATTTGGGTTTTACATATTCTATAGATCACACATCATGAGTTCAGATGTTTCATATCATCACAACCTTCCATGGCCCTTGGAAAGTATATTCGGTTTCAAGGACCCTTTTCATGACTATGCATTCATGGCCATGGATGCTGAATATGCACCTACGGCCGTCAACTAAATTAGTTGGTCTAAAAATGATGTTCTAATCCCTGTGAGCCCTGTCCTCATCGCGGAAGCACTCAACACCATAATGTGTAATAACTGGCCCATGTATTATTTCCCCATATCATTCTCCTACAATGAGTGCTCTAGGCCTGGATTTACAATCCTTCAACCAAAATATCCAATACGATTCTATATCTGTGAAGTTAAATCACATGTTTCATACCCCTTCATAAGGAAGTAGTGTGACACTTCAATCCCCGACCTTCAATATCCCACACGTCATGATTTAAAACCATGGGGTGTAGGGCTCATGATGTATGATTTGAGAGATAATTTCCCTATGGTTCTAGAACCCTTCCTGGATATCCAACATACCATATGAAATGTCATCACCTGTATGTCTAATTCCCCATAAACCTTTCAAGGCTCCCAGAGAGAGTTGCATGCTATCTTTAGATTGTCATGTTACCGATGCATAAGGGCCTTGAACGACCAACTACATGCATAATATCCTTTCCTGAAAGGAGATTCAATTCTTGTGATCCCTGGTAACAATAATGTGGAAACAACAATCTCAAAATTTCATGGGACATACCTGAAAAGTCTACAACACCTCATATTAATAGACTCAAAATTTTAGGTTATGATTTACATCACCCATATTCCAACTATCTAGGTGGATATTGCTTCCCTAATGTTTATCCCTCAAATGATATCACATTCATGAATCTTTTATATCCCCTGAAAAGGATACCTGGCCTCAAGGATCATTCTCTTGACTATGCATGCATGGCTATGTACTCTAAATGTGTACCAATATCCATCAAAAAAATGTGTCACACTGTAAAAGGGACTTCTGATCCTCTCAATCCATAGAAACAGCACAGTAGAACATAACACATTAGAGTGTTTTAAGTCATTCCATGCATGTATGCAATGTATACCATGAGAAGATATCATTTATATTCTAAAATACCCAAATATAAAACCATATTAGGTCTGAGTTAAAAGATCATAATCTAAATCCCAATCAAGTATGATCTACAAAATATTTAATAGACATCATAGAAGGTACGAGATAATAGACCATAATATAATTTTTTTTGTTCCAATCTAAAATACCTTAAACTAAGGAATATAGTCTCTAAGCTAAAAGACCTTAAAATAAAGAAATAGAAGGTCTGAGAAAAAATAAATTTAAACAAAAGTGATAGAAGGTCGAAACTAAAAGACACTAAACTAAAAGAAATATCAGGTTCGATCTAAAAGACATTAAATTAATGAAATATTAGGTCTGAGATAAAACAACATTATCTAATGAAACATCAGGCCTGAGCTAAATAGAACTTAAACTAAACGGAAAGAAGGTTTGAGCTAAATGAATGTAAACTAAAGCAATATTTGGTCTTAGATAAAAATAATAAACTAAATTGAAATAAGATCCAAGATAAAATACACTAAACTAAAATAAATATATAATCCAAGCTAAAATAACATAAACTAGAGTGATAGAATGTCTGATTTAAAATAAATTAAACCAAGAGCAATATCATGCCTATGATAAAAAGACTTAAACTAAATAAATATCAGGTTCAATGTAAAAGGCGTTAAACTAAATCAATATTAGGTCCAACTAAAATAGATTAACCAAAAGAAATATCAAGTCTATGATAAAATAACATAAACTAAATAAATAATAGGTCTTAGCTAAATGGCCATAAACAAAAGAAATATTAGGTCTAAGCTAAAATACTTTTAACTAAAGAACTACAACAGTACAGTATACAAGGGAGTGTAAGGAACTCTATATCATCCCTCTATATATGGGAAATATTTTGGAATTACAAACATCACCGGTAGACCAAATTTCACCTAAGTAACTAGTTCTCAGCATCTCCAAAGGCTCAAGAAAGTGTCCCAACAGACATATCTCTTGAAGGGGTGCATTTATTGAAGCTACCCACAAAAAATCAGAAAAAATAAAAAGGAATAAATACATGAATAGGGATATTTCCTTCTTTACAAACAAAATGATGGTGATAATTGTGAAATATATGTTCTTTTTAGAGTCTCACAACCATGTGATGATTTCAAAGTCATGTGAATACTTCATGAAAGGCACCCAACCGGCAACAAATCATGTGGATGCCCCCTTAATGGTCTGTCGTACAACCACGATGGATCTTCATACAACCAATGGCCGTAAGGTGAAAACCGAATGACCACACCTATGTCACATTTCTTTTCATTGTCCAGTCCATGAAAAATCATCTGAAATTCCTCCACAAATAATGAGTAATACGATCTAAAGGGGAGAACCACCATTGGTCAAAATTATCATGCGCCATATCATCATTAAAATATATAAACATCTTTATGGATATCCTATAAACCTCGTGACACCCTCGAACATTTATATTATTAAACACAGTGTATATAAAGGGAGGAAGAGAGAGGTACCCGTGGTCATCAAAGTACAATAAACACACCCTCGAAGATCTGTAAGGCACCGCAAGTCCATGTCGATGTGTCCACCTAATCTCATGAATTCCCTTTGAATTTTTAGCCTTTTCTCACAAAAATCCATAGGTTTTTCTAGGAAACCATGAGATTACACACATTTCTAAATGAAAAAATGGATATATTTTTCCACAACAAGCTCACATATCTCTATGACCCATATCGGTCATGTGAAACATCACAAAAATATAGAGTAATTTTTCTTTTAAATTACTTATAAAATATCACATGACACTAAAACATTTTCAAATAAAACAAAGGAAAAATATAGAAGAGGAGAAAGGTACCCAGAGTCATAAAATGATTGATATGAGCCAAGTAAGTTCACAACATGGTCCTCTAATACCCCCATTCAAATGATCCTTATAACATAGAAAAACCCAGAAAAGTCATTAATCATATCACCAAAACAATTCAATAAGAACCTTGTCTCTCATTAAGGCCATTGGGAATGTCTATAGAACAAGATGAAAATTCCTTTGACATGCTTGCATGATCAAAAAAGTCTTCTTTAATTGGAAATAATTCGATAAAGTAAGCGTGGATGAAAGAAACTGGTGACTGCTGAAAATCCGGTGACGCCATCCAAACTATCCATGAAGATGTCTTCCAAAACTACATCATTCCATACCACTTTTCTGACTCCATCTGTGATGCATGCAAGATACGTCACAAAAATAGATGAATTGTTGGGGTAGAGATACCTATAAATTCCCCACCCCATGTTCAAAGAGATATCTGAGTTTTGATCTCATAGCTCCTCGTGACTACACATGTAAGAACTCTTAGAGTCTCACCCTAGTGAAAGAGTGGATCTATTAGAGAAAATGAAAACAAATAACTCCAACCTTCCACTAAGTAATATACTAATAATTGGCCCAAGAGATCATGTGACATACGTAAGGTACTTCTTGTGATCATTCATAGAACAAACTAAGGGATACTAGAAATATGTGAGAAGAAAAATACACATGTTTTCTAGATTACTCAAGAGTTAAAACAAATTTATATAGAAAAAACCAAAGGAATTCACAATATGAGGGAGAAAAAAGACTAAAAGTGGAAGACTAGAGAAAAAGACATGCTCGTTGGCCCTCATGCACTTCATGTGAGTCATATAAGGAGACATAATAGCACCAAGATACATTTCTTAAATCTCATGATATTCTTTAAAATTGATATTAGAGATACATGAAACCTCATAAAATATCAATGAAAGCAACTCTACCCCTATGGACACACCACCTTTGTGTCATGAAACATTCTAGGTCTATCACTTGTGCCCTACGATGTTCTTCAGATTCATCACCTGGTTCATATAATAACATTTTCTAATATTAGTCAATTATCACAATTTCATATTGGAATGACAATGAAGATCAAACGAATACCTATGGGCAAGCCATCTAGGGCCAGTGTCTCCCTCCATACATGATGTTTAGGTCTAACAATGACCTTTAGGGATGTTATCCAAGAGAGGTGGCATACCTCAGACCATGTCACACTAACTCTTGAGACACCCCCATGAGTATAAATATATTTAATCTAATAAATTCTATGGAAATCGAAAAAGGTCATCTGATACCCGATAGGCAAGCTGGCTATGCCACAAGGGAATCCTAGGATTTGATACTTCTATCCATCTTCAGTGTGTAAGGACCAACATAAAGGGAACTACGATGAATCTGGTTCCTAACATATTCTGAATACGTAAGGTGGCTCCTCAAGGATTAGGCTCCATATTGGTTATCCAGTGAGATTACAATATATGTGCCCCTATCCAATGCAATGACATTGTTAAATTCCAAAACCCCTTTCTCACAACGAGCATATCTCATGTGAGCTTAGAAATTTGTTCCAAGCAATGAATATGCACTATATACCCTGGGGTTACATGGGAAACCTCAATTCATAAGACCCAATTACTGATATCATATGGTATGTCCCAATCAATAGGGAGTCCATCTTGTTATGAACCCCTAACATTAAAGAATCCTTGAGGATAGTCATAATTTATCTAAGTATGATAATCTACATTAACCTAACAGTGGGTTAATGGATAAAAGAATAACTAGAATTATGATTCTCACCATAATGAGGATATGTAGGTTTCATTTCATTGGCCTGAGATCTATAGAAAACATTCCAAGGACTATACCAATATATATGTTCTATGTCTAGCTTTCATAAGATAAATCATCTATTTCCCCTTGTTTTTATTATCGAGAAAAGCTCACGTGAGCTTATGGAGATGCAATGGACACATCATTAAGAATCATAAACCTCCAACAACTAGGGAGATACTAGTATATATGCCCCGTTGAGTAGTATGGTATGAACACACATCATAATAGGGTATATACTATGGTTCTAGACCTGAGGGAATAAATAAAGTACAATGTCCCTAATTCCAGCAATAACTAGGATACGTAAGATGTGTACATGAGACCTTACCTAAAATATTTGGTGTCTATGTACCCCTGGTTATGTCCTCTCTACATGACACTAAACATGATGAGATTAAATAAATACAAGGGTTTTTATTTCTACAATAACAAGGATACATTGGACTCCTCATAATGGCTTAATCCCCTCCTCCTGATATTAATGACCTCTTCATGTGGCAGTACATTCCAAAGCATTTGGTCTTATGGTTTCAGCACATAATGTGGTTTTTCTCCTTTATGTGGATGAATAAAGACCCTCATACACATAAAGGTAGATTCATTAATGATACCTACCCACCCTCAGTTCATTAATGAGACTCCCATTGTTTAATGAGAGAATTATTCAATAAACAATTTTTTTTAGGTAACTTAAAACTGTATCGATATTAGTAAGAGATTAATGAACATTTATTAAATCTATTAGAGTGTCCTGGAGTAGGAAACAATTCCTCCCGAAATGGTGTGATGAGCCCTACCTCCCATCATCACGACCAATATGAGTCCTCAAGAGTCATTGGACATAAAAACCAAGCCGACTATTGACCTTTGGAAAGTAGGTCTATACCCAGCTATAGATGAGGTAAGCATTTAATGTTTCTAGGACAAGTTTAATTGGTATACTAATGATAAAAACACATTACATGCCTCAAAAATATCAAAAAACAACCATTCCATGCAATGGAAAATGATAACATCATTCATGCATACAGGTGGAATACCACCTCCATGGAGCGATGTGATTCATTTTTCATTATCAAATCACATAGATGATATATAAATATATAATTTTATTTAATGAATTAATATGTTATATATGATATTGTTATCATTTTAAAATAGTAAAAAAATAAATACCTTCATTCCATAATTATCACTAAAAAATGGAAACAATACCCACAAAGATGTATGGCCTACCATCTCCATGACTACAATATAGATAATTTATAGTAATAATATTTACTGTTTGGTTTTTAAAGAATAATTTTTGTATAAAAACTAAAACTATTTCATTATTATTATTTTATATATGATGTAATAATGATATACTAGACCATACTCAATCTACCAAACTCATTTTGTACAAATGTACTGAATATCACTAAAACAAATGAAGTTAACATAAATGATTAATAAATTGTTATAACATAGTAATAAGTTAGATAAAAGGAATAATAAATTGGAAAAATGTTTTAAAGAAGTAAATAATTAATTTTTTTCTTATTTATGATTATATGAATTTATGTGATGATTCAAATTCACAGAAAAGAATGTTCATATTACATTTATTTTGGTGGAACATATGTCTTATATACAACTTGTTTATTTTAGGTAGAGTATATAATTATTTTAAATTTATATTATAATTATTATCCTGAAAATATGTAATTAAATCATCCATATAAGCATCTTTCTTTTCTAGGGATTATGATTCAAATGATACCAAATCTGAAGGGGTTTTATTTCACAATCTCATCAATATTCAACATTATATTTTTTAAGTATCCATAGGGAAAAATATATTTTCATTATATTCTATATACATGTTTTTTAAAAATGTTGTTATGAATTCTTTTACTATTCTCGTATCATATTTAAAGTCATTTTTACCCATGAATAAATTTTTACAAAATAGATTGAAATGAATATTTTTATCATTTTTCAAATGAGGTACTTAGTGAATTTTCCGGAAAAAGAATGAAATGTATTTTTTTTCTTATACATTATCAACATATTATCCAATCATCTTGAATCGATTATTGTTTTTAATGAAAGTGATTTCCTTTATAATTTCCAAACATTTTCAATAACTATGAAATTTCAAAAGGGAATGGTAATTTTCATTATGGATTATTTTAAGTGAAAATTCAAAATCTTTTTAGATCTCAGATTACATTCTTTGATGATAAATAATATTTAATTGGGATATTTTCCAAGGATACAATGCTTATTATTATTTTGGAAAGATTATATTCATCAAAAAATTATGAACTGTTTATAAAACTCATTTCATTTTCATGGATTATGGTATGATGAAATGTTTTTTAAACACAATTATTTAATTGGTTCTAATATTATGAGGGATGTGTGAAATTATGGAACACATATGTATTATTTCCATTATGTGGTGGGTGGGACCTATATCTCCCTATAATTCATTGCGTAAATCATTATATATCATTAGATTGTTACTTTAAACAAGTCAATGTGTTAGATTTATTACGAAAAGAAAGTCTATGTTTAGGGTATATTATGCAAAACAAGATGGTGTTCTTGATCCACTATGGGAAATAGTTATTGATTCATGATCTAATGGTCTTGTCAGATAAACATGAAATATGAAATTTTTTCTGTAATTATAATGATTCTACATAGATTAATGACATGAATATACTGTTCATGTTTGAGTTTTGATGATTTCTCCTTATTATAACTCATGTATTTTTATATTATATTTTTTTATTCCATAAATGATGTTAATAATCATTTTGGGACTTCATATCATCTTTTTTAGGGTATGATCATGATCTTACACTCTAATGAATATTTTATACATTCATATGACCATTGATTGATATCTCCCATGATTAACCTTACTGGGCATGGGAGCTCACCCTTTCTTATGCATCCTTTTCCCAGGTTATGAAGAATTATTCAAAGTGCTTTTTATGAAGGAATTATATGTGAGTAAAAAATGGGGTATTCTTAAAACATACTATAGAATATGAGAAACTAGGTATAGTGGTAGATGATATTGTTGTTGATAAACCATTTATTTTTGAACCCATGACGTGAAGCGTTTTTCCTAATTATATACAACTCTCATCCTAAAATATAATTGGGTCTGTATGTTATCTCTTATTTCATGTTGATGAATAATATTTTTATGAGTATAATTTGGTCACATATAATCATTTCAAATCCAAAAAATGAAAATTTTATGTTTTTCTCTCCATATCCGGGAGTGTGGGTCTTATTATGTTTCACCTGAAACCCCTAACATCAAAATGACCATTAAAATAAAAAAAACAATGAAAACTAGATTTTAATTTGGTGATAATGAAAATTATAATAAATTTAGTGGTTTACCTTAATATAAAATGCATACATCCTTGTATATGAATCAAGATAGAGTATCCTATAGAAAAGAAGTGAAAAATATCCACTATTCTGATCTGATTCCACAAACAAAATTGAATAATAAATGAAACCTTACTCAAAACATCTAAATTCATAGTCAATTGTAGGGGAGTGTAAGGAAATAATGCAGGGGATAGGGACTCACCTCAATCACTAAGAAATAATATGAAAAAAATCCTTGATCAATAGAAAAAATGAGAGTGAAAATTGACAGAGGAAGAGTCAAACTCTACTCATGGCTATCAAATGAAATCAGTGACAGATTAAGGGGATTATATTTTTAAAAACCTAATGTATAATTTAAGCTCTCTTAAAAATATTTTTTTATGAAGAACTTTGTATCGAATATACCAATGCTAAAAACTCGTTTTCCCCAACCCTGGGACCTATACCCTTGGAACAACACTGAGTACATAGTAAACCCTAAAACCAAACACCATTCCTTCTTAGTTCCATTGGTTCCCATTTTGTTATCCTATGAGTACCTTGAAACAATTTTCTGATATCCTTCACCTAATTAGACATATTGGTAACCATCATTACATCATTTGGAATGAGTCTAAATATAAAAAATCTCGATATAAATACAAAATTTTAAAAACATGATTCCTTACTCAATGGAACATGTATTTTCATTATCTCCATAGACAACAATTGATATGGGTATTTACAAGAATTATATCCCCATGTGGGGTGTTAAAATATATAGAGGATGAAATTCCATTTCACCCCTCTTTAAGAAAATGTGGGTGATTCCTGGAATGCAGAGGACCACAACAGACCACTCATTCCGCCATTGGGTGCCCAATATAGTGAACCATTAATGCTTATCCACTTACATGTGACACCCTCAATAGAACGTATGTTGGGTACCTTGTGTGCCTTCAAACACCTCTAGATCACACTTTTTGTATTTAGTGTAGGGAACTGACTACCTAATGGCCTCGTCCAAGGGGAGCCCACCTATAAATATATAGATGGTACCTAATTCCACTTAATATGGTACAAAAAGGATCCTTATAACCACTAAAAAGTAATTTTAAAACTTCAGAACCCCTGCTCTCATTCACAAAATATAACACCTCATAAACATTCATTAAAATTCATAAAACATATCTACAAACACCAATCCTAAATACTAATTATAATATTAGAATTTTTCATGGTCCAAATCCATTATTTCTTAAGAATTTCCCAATACCAATGACATATATAGGTTTTGGTTGTCAAACCTTTCGATATATATGACATAAAAATTGTACACAAAACTCTATTCATGTAATGGATCAAAATCATATTAAAATAAGCACATACGTTAGAGAATATATGGGGTGATAAGTAGGAATCCCTGAGTTTTCTATAATATATCCCAAGATGATAATATAGTGATGCACCTCACCTAAACTCCCACTTCATGTAGGATATTACTAAAATGATCATTTAAATTATAAGAATAATTACATCTTTAGGTATATATGAGTTATTTTATTTAGAAATAAATTTTTATTTATAAGAGGAATTATTAATTAATACTGGTTAAGATATCCTAAATAATAAAAATTATTTTTCCTAAAATTACACAATTAGATGATTTAAAATGTATAATAAATAATTTAAACAACTAAAAGAGAATAATTCAAAAATTAATGAAATAAGATTTTTTTATTTTTATAAAGGATTTATCTAATGACCCAAAATTTTATAATGAATTTTCCTTAAATAAATATTATAAATATATAAATGTCAAACCCAACGAAATTAAAATTCAACATATTAGATAAATATTATGAAATAGAATTATAAGAAGAATAAAACCTTTTGTAAATAAAAATATAATAATCAATAGAAAAATCCTACTTTAAGTCATTGCATAACTAATATGATTGAAAAGAATTATTATATCCTAAATAATTATCTAAAGTGTTGATTAACAAAAATGAACACATTTAAATTATAATTTTGATAATATATTATATTTCAATATTTAAATTTGAAATTTCTATAGAATAATATCAAGAAAACTAATTGTTAAAGAATGCCATTTTTTAATAAAAGGGATTTTCATTATATTATGTATTTTAATTTAAAAACTAAAATTATAAATTATATAATTTTAATGATATATAATTATTTTAATTTTTTAATATATACTTTCAATTCCATCTTAGTTTTAATTTTTTATATTAGTCCAAAAAGGCTGATTTCTATGTGAACAATGAAAATTAACATTTTTATAAATAATGTGAAATTTATGATAGAAATGGGATAAAAGCATAAAAAAATATCATGAAACCTATTTTTTCCAAATAAATATTATATAAGTAAAATTTTACATTTTAAAAGTTTAATTTTAATTTAAAAAACAATGTTTGGCCATTTTTTACTAATGAAATATTTTTTTCAATTTTTTTTCATACTTTATACATTTATTATTTTAAGAATTACATTCATCTTATATAGAAAGTGAATATACATAAAATAATTTTTAATATGGAATTATATGGTATATATTAGGTAATAAATAACTTGTTAGTTTTAAGAATAAAAAATTGATAACTTTGGTAATAAAGTTTCCATAGTAAAAGAGAAAAGGCTAAAAAAGGGATAACCAATGGATAAAATTCCTAAAATGCTAAAAACATAGTTATAATTAGATTATTGAGTATTTTATCCTTCAAATAAAATGTACACTCTACTATTTACCATTTTTGAGACTTACTGACATGTGAAATAAGTGTTCTCTTTAAATTAAGATTAAATAATTAAAAAATGTCACTCTCAACACTTAAAAAATGGAATTTCCACCACCCCTTCATGAAAAATATAATATTTTCCCATTTAAAACAATTAAAATTTTAAATTATAAATAAGCCTATTTCACATTTTTTTTGATCTTTTAATAATAACCTATCCAAATACTCTTATTTCTAATGTTTTCCCCATAGAAAAGTCCAAGGCGTCAATGTGAGTACTAATTTTTACCTAACTCATTGTCTTTTTTATTTTATGTTTCTAAATATAATATTTTAATTAATATATAATAAAATATTTGTAGTTAATACTTAATTATATTATTCCATGTGAAAAACAATTATCCCTCTTTCCCCTTTTATGTGAAGGAAAATGAAAAAATGATATTCATTTGTGTGTGGAGACTACCATCTCAATGAACTGTTACATTTCATTTTCATCCACCAATATACATGGATAGTCATTATTTGAATTATAATAAATAATTATGATGATTATAAAATTTTTTAGGTTCTTTAATAGTAATCCATACTGTTAATTCCTCCAGATCTATTAAATATTAAAACATCCTCTGTGTGTATGTACATACTACCACATTCATGGAATGAAGTATTTAATTTTTCATCACTATGTTTCAGGGATAGTAATCAGATGGTTCTAATAAATAAATATATATATTTTTCAATATTTTTGTAATCTAGTTAAAAAACAATAAAACCTATTATGAATATGATAAAAAAGATCATTGAGAATTCAACACTCTTAAATGAGAAAACTATATGGAAAATTGTGTATCAACTATAAGTAAGGGTTTAATATCAATAAACACTTATTATAATAAAATAAAAATATAATTTATCACATTAATAAGTCCAAAAATAGATATGAGTATAAATCTATAATAATGATCTTACAACTAAATGACTTTATTGACATACATTATTATAGAATGTTAATGTTTTTGTCGTTATATCCACCTACAAGAAAATTTTAACAAAATAATATCCTGGATGACTATGAGTACATAATTATAGCTGATATATGATATAAATATAAAATAATGATATTATTTTGTTTCATAAAGGTAAAATTAATATTAAAACCATTAATTAAGACAAAAATGATCATTTTTAAAGATCACCCAAACATGTTAATTAATTTTTTATTTATGGATCCGAACCAAAACACCCAAAAAATTAAATTATTAAATTATTTTAATTATAAGTCATATATTTTAGTACCAGGTATAATATGGTAAGGTTGAAATTGGTGATAAGAATAAATAACAACTTTGTTATTATGAAACTACTTCCAAAAAATTTAGATTACTCACACCCGATAATGAATATAGATATTAATAAACTAATATATATATAAAGATTAATTGTAAATTTATTTTATAAAATTTTATGGATACGAATAAGGTTCTAAAATATGTGAATAGTTTTTTATGTAGGAGAACCACATTCATTAGTGGTAGTTAATAATAAAATTAGGAGTTCGTTATCTCTAATTTAATTTCATGAGGCATATTTCTTATTGTGAAGCATTATATGTCCCAACCATTCCATGCAATCACCACGTCATGACTCCCCAAGACCACCTCTAATAGGATAGGGGCTGGTGACTAGCACTGAGTAGGCATATCATTAACATGGGAGGTATTTCCTAAGTACCTATACACATTCAAATAACTCCAAGAACATGAATGCTGAAAAGTAAAAACAACTAAATAACCAAATGCATTCATACAACTAAACCCCAAAAAACAGAGTATAATAGAAAGTAATGTGTGGAATGTAAATTGGCCCAGAATATAAGCCCAAAAATTGAAGTAGTTTCCAATCCAAATATCTGACTTATAAGAAAAATGAAGTTCCAAGACTACAACTCGTAACCATAGGAACACCTTGGCCTACAAGGGACTCAGAAATCTCGATTTGGTCCTAGTTTTCTATATACTCCATAAAAAGGATGCACGTCTAATCAAGACACGACACATGTGGGAAAAACCCTTGTTTAACGACCCGAATCTAGAGCCACTCAACTCATGCCCCGTACCAGGTTCTCCACATGACCTCAAGCGCGTTTCCCCAAATTCCAGAGGATACCGACTACCAGCGAGGGCCTTGGTGAGTTAGTGGAGAAACTATGCCCTCATTTGGTAAAGTATGCAGCGGAAGGAAATAACATAAACAATAGCGAAAGTAGTAAACAACACACAACAACTGAAAGTAAACTGAGGAAGTAATGTATAATATAATAATGATGAATCATGTAATATGTTTATATGGAAAGAAGTAAAAAAAATGGTAAAATACAATTGAAACCCAGGTAGCAAAAGTAATCAGTAAACTCCAACAGCATCACAAGCCTAAAATTGGTCGCATGCTCTCCATCTCTAAGCAGCAATCAAGAACCTGAGGTAGAAGGACCACAATCCCTGTCCACACCTACATCCATACAACCTATTTGGGACGAAAAGCAGGACCCAAATAGGTTGTGAGACTAATCTCAGTAGTCAACCACCAAAAGATCAATCCCCTACAGTCAGTGAAAAATATAGCAAAAGTAATGAAAATTAATGCAGCATAGAAATGAGGTACAATAAAGTAAACAGTCCTACAATCCTCCATTCAAATTTATTTATTAATTTAATTCAATAATTTCATCATTAAACAATGAATCTAGCAAATAGCTTTATAGTCCAAAAGCATGGCAAGTAACACAACAGGTATCTCAACAGACTACCTAAACTACAAGTAGTACAAACCCAAGCTTGTCCATTGGCTTGGTGGAATCGTCACAACCAACCAACAGTATTTATTACACTGACTCTCTGGTGGCTCACGTGGGCAGGCCCTTATGGTCAAGCATTCCAACAAAGGCAAAGACACTCTGAGGAAGCACTCGACGTCAATTCCCCCTTTGGTCATGTAGTGATACTACAGAATCTATGAGGAAGCACTTATGTCTAATTCCACTATTAGTCTCGATTCAATAATTATTAGACCCTCTGAGAGAGCACAAATTAAATCCCCCTTATGGTCTCGCAATAGTAATAATTAGATAGGCCCTCTGAGGAAGCACTCAACATCAATTCCCCCTATGGTCTAACTACACCAGGTTCCCGCATCCCTGAGTAAAAGAAATCATACGTAAAAAATTCATAGAAGATGTAATTACGTTTAGAAAACTACTTGGCTAATAGCTAAAATGCATCAAAATCATATAAACAGTAGGTAATACATGCAATCAACTATATCAAGGCAAGAAAGAAAATCAACAAGGTCTGCCTCACAGGCAACCTAAGCCAAATGGGGATAAACAACCAAAATAAGGAAACCACCCATGGGGTGATCCTCAAATATGCTAACAAGCAATTATTAGTCACATAATAACCTCAATCATACATTCAATCAAAGGAAGATAACAAAACAGGATCAGAACCCTAACCTGAGATACCCGATACATGGATATCCGTTACTTTTCCACAAAAACTCATGGAAATTCAACGTAGGGAATCAAAACACCTACCTCGATCCTCGTAGATTGATATACTTGAACCTAGTCCTGTGAATTGGCATAGAACAGAGTAGATCTGCAAAAACGTCTAAAATGTTCAACCTCAGATAACTCACGCAAGAGGAAGAATCATGAAATGAGGCCAAATAAGAACTAGGAACTCACCACAGGGATTCTATTGCAACCGAAGGTGTTTGATTTGGATAGCCAGTGACATATTTGTGGCTTGGAGAAGATTCGGCCTCCTTTGATGCTCTGGGAGGAATTAGGCAGAGAAGAAGATGAAAACAGTGTTAAGGCGCGACCCTGGTCCGATTAATGAAATAAAAATAATGTACACGATGTGTACTTCATGAGTACACGATGTGTACTCACCATTTCTATACACCGCATTAAGCGGACTTCACATCACTGCTACACACAGTGTGTGTGGCCTAGACATGGCCATCACATGGATTCACGTGGGATAAAAGTACACGGCGTGTACTTAAAAAATTTCCAAATTTTCCCCTTTTCCTAAAAAATGACCATAAATGGAAAAAAATACCTGAAACAAAGATCTGAGTTCTTAAAAACTCCCCCCCTGAAATAAATTATTCCTGAATTTCCCTAACGAGGTGTAGAAGAAGAATCCTTGAACAACTATGGTCATTGTGGTCACATGATGGCCTCCCGTTCCCAAGTCACGTCCTATACACGGTCGTGCTTCCATATAACCAGTACCAGAGGGATAGACCAACCACATAGTACCTTTGAACTACGATCAAAAATCCTGATATGATTCTCCTTGAACTATGGATCCTGCTCCAGCTCAACCTCCTTGGGTTGAAAAATATGAGACAGGTATGAGAAATACCGCTGAATCTGAGAAACATGGAAAAAGTCTTGCGTAGCCTGATATATCTGAGGTAACTGCAACTTGTACGCAACTGGCCCGAATCTCTCCAGGACCTCAAATGCCTCGACGTATCTCGGTGAATTATTTCCCTGTCTCCTGATACTCTTATGTCCCAACTTTGGGGTAACACGCAAGAAAACCTTATCTCTGACCTTGAACTCTAAAGGTCGTCTCCACTGATCATCATAAGATTTACGCCGAGACTGTGCAGTGACCATCCTCTGAATCAAATCCACATGCTCTGTGGTCTCCTGAACAAAACGAGGTCCTAGAAAAACTGCCTCTCCTGCCTCCATTCAACACAAGGGTGATCAGAACGACCTACCGTACAAAGCCTCATAAAGTTCCATCTGAATAGTTATTTGAAAACTATTATTATAGGAAAACTCCACTAGAGGTATATGTATCTCCCAAGAACCTACAAAATCAAGGATGCATGCTCGTAGCATGTCCTCCAGTAGTAGAATCGTGCTCTCCGACTGGCCATCTGTCTAGGGATGGTAAGCTGTACTCAGAAGTACCTGTGTACCCAATGCCCTCTATAGTCCTTGCCAGAAATTCAAATTAATGTGGGAATCCCTACCAGAAATGATAGAACTCAGAACCCCAGGAAAGCATACAATCTCTCGGATGTACAACCTCCTAATCTCATCCACACTGAAGGTCTCCTTGATTGGTATGAAATGATCAACCTTCGTGAGACTATCAATGATAACCCATACCAAATCATTCCCTAGAGGTGATCTTGGTAAACCAGTCACAAAGTGCATCGCGACATCATTACATTTCCACTTAGGAATGGGTAACTGCTGTAGAAGTCCTGCTAGTCACTGATGCTCTACCTTCACCCGCGGACAAGTGGATCACTACATAACAAAACCAGACACATCCTTCTTCATACCATGCCGATAATACTGATGACGTATGTCTCGATATAGCTTTGTGACACCAGGATGAATTGACCAAGATGAAGCATGAAACTCATGCATCAGCTCCTCATGTATGAATGTTGAAACCCACACGCAGCCATGAAAACGTAACACCTCATCATCGCCCACTGTCCACCCTAGAGTAGGATCTCCATCTGACACAACCTCTTATAGGACTACGCCTTCTAGGTCTGATGGCTGCCTCATTCGATCCGGATCCAGAATAGTGGAGGTACACCTATTGAAGAAAGAACCGTTTGTCCCTGTCTATTGTGCACCCCCAAATGCATCTCAAAGAATAAATCCATAAGCTGTCACTCACTGCTAGCCTCTCAGACTGCATATAACTGAGTTATCCTACTCACTGTGTCTCCCACAACATTGACTTTCCCAAGCGTATAAGAAATCTCGAAGTCGATTTACTGTATCTACTCGACCCACCTCCGCTGTCTCAGAATTAGGTCATGCTACGTGAAGATATACTTGAGGCTCTTTTGGTCAGTATATACCACAAAATGATCTCCCAGAAGATAGTGACTCCAACAACACGAAGAATGAAAAATAACAGCCAACTCCAGCCCATGTGTAGGATAGTTCTTACCATGTGGACTCAACTTCCGAGATCCATATGTAACAACATGATCATCCTGCATAAGCACTGCTCCATGCCCGATGCCAGATGCATCACAAAAAACTGTATAACTCTTGCCCGGTTCTGACAAAACTAGAATCGGTGCTGAATTAAATCTCCCCTTCAGCTCCTGAAAGGCTGAATCACAGGATTATGAAAAAATTTACTTCACACCCTTCTTAGTCAGGCCTGTCAACGGTGCTGCCAAGCATGAGAATTCATGAATAAACCTCCTTTAGAAACCAACCTGTCCTAAAAACCTTCCTACCTTGGAGACATTCTTCGGTTTCTCCCAGGTAACTACCACTCTCACCATCTCTGGGTCTACTGATACTCCTGTATCTGAGATGACATGACCCAGGAAGTGAATATCATCTATCCAGAAGTGTCACTTAGAGAGATTAGCATATAACTGATGCTCTCTCAGTGTACTCAATATGATCTCAAGATGGGTAGCATGGTCGTGTTGAGTGTGAGAGTACACCAAGATATCATCCATGAAAACCACCATAAAGGAATGAATGTAAGTATGGAAAACTATGTTCATTAGTGCCATGGAGACTACTCGAGCATTCGTGAGAGTGAACGGCATAGCCAAATACTTGTACAGACCATACCTACTTCAGAAAGTTGTACGAGGTATATCTCATGGTCTGACATGCAACTGATGATAGCCGGATCTCAAGTCGATCTTCAAGAACACCCTTGATCCTCAAAGTATATCAAAAAGATCATCAATCCTCGGTAAGAGATACCGGTCCTTCACCATTAACTGCTTCAGCTTCTGATAATCCACACAAAGCCGTAAAGTACCATCCTCCTTCTTCACAAACAAAATAGGTGAACCCTAAGAGGATGTACTGAGTCGGGTAAAACCATTTGCATGTAACTCCTCCAACTCCTTCTTAAGCTCTTGCAACTTAGGAATATCCATCCTATATAGAGATATGGAAACTGGTGCTGCTCCTGGCACAAGACTAGTAGAGAATTCTACCTCACGCTCTGGAGGCAACCCTGAAAAGTCTTCTCGAAAGACACTCGGAAAATGATCAACCACCAGAGGATAATTCATATGAGAAGTCCACTGATCATCCAGATATGAACGAGAAATCTAGACTATAGCACCGCCCAACCCATGATGCTCTGGTCCAGCTCTGCTTTCCTGGACATCCCATTCACCCTTTTGAAGAAATGATATGCCCTATGGTGATGTGAAACTCACCCTCCGGCAAAAGAAATCGACAAGGGCCTAAAAAAGAACTAGCCAGTCCATTCCGAGAATGAAATCATAACCTTTCATCTCTAGGACATAAAGATCCCAAAAGAAGTGACACCCACAAACCTCAAGGGGGAACTCCTTGTAATGACTCACACTATCAGTTCAAAGTCCCAAGGGAGTGTCTAGTGTTATCATATACTCATAAGTAAAGAAAGTAAGTATAAGGCTCTGCATAGTGTGCACATAAATAGAGCTATGAGAAGCTCCTGTATTGAAAATTGTAGAAGATAAAACTGAGGCTATGAAGATCGTACCTCGCACTGTGGAAGGTCCGAGATCCTGATCCTGATGAATTTTCTCTACTGCAAATGTCTGGCCAGTACCACGTCCCTGTGTAGTAGCCTGAGATCCCTGATCTGATCCTCCCTGAGCCTGATCAGCGCATCCAAAATTTCTACCCTGACCTGAATGACCTATATAACTCCAGCCCCAAGTCTACTGCAGAACTGGTAAACCTCCTCCTGTACATGGAGTCGAAACCGATCCTCCTTTTTTAGCCGCTGGAAGTAGAACCTTGCAAAATAGCTGAAGATGACCCATCTTGCTGTAATATCGACACTCTACTGGGTCTCTCGGGAACTATGGCTTCTTATGTCTATCCTTCCCACACTGGTAGCACACAACCTTGCTACCTAAAGTAACACCTATCTTCGTCGAGTCACCTCATGTAGACTCTCGGTGGCGCTTCCTGCTGTCAGCAGAAAGAGTATTGACTCTGGATGCTGAACTGCCCTGGCTCACTGCTCTAGTATCCCTCAAATTCTACTTCGTGATCATTGTCTGGTTGACTATCAAAGAAATATAAGTCAAATGGAAGAAGTTTAACTACGATCTGATCTCTATTCTGAGGCCCTCCTCAAACATCCTCACTAAAAACAGCTCATCATTTCCTAAAACATGAGTGAAACGCTGTAACTCAGTGAAACGGGAGGAATACTCCATAACTGATAGGGTACCCTACTTCAGGTTCATAAACTCTCTGGCTCTGTTAGCCCTCAGTGTTTCTGGGTAGAAGTAGTCAAAGAAGGTAGGCTAAAACTCCACCCAACCAACTATCTTTTGGCACCCTGGCTACAAATCTACGTCCCACCATCTCTTGGTGAAATCTCACAGCATGTAAGTCGCGTGATTCACCCTTCTGTCTGGGGGTGTCACGAGATGATCAAAGATAGAATCCATAGCTTCGAACAAGGATTCAACAGCTTGAGGTCATTCATCTCCTGATAACGTGGGAGGATGCTGTTGCTGGAAGACTCTCATAAGCTCTCCCATAGTATGGGCAGGTTACTGAGCTCCCTGAAAGGTCTGTATGAACTTCATGAATCCCTCATGGAATTATGCGTCTTCACCAGTATCCCAGATAACTGAAAGTGCCATATCTAGCATACTATCATCATTATATCGCTAACGTGCAAAGGGAGGACGTCTTGGCGGCATGACTCTACAAGGTCAAAAGCACACCTTTATTAACAATGCGAACAATTTCATCTTAAGAGGGTGAAAATGGAACAGAAAAGGAAAAACTCTAAGAATTGGAAAAACATGGTTACACGGCGTGTAGTGTATATACATGAAATGTTCCATAACTATTTTACTTGGGCGTGTACACCGGCCAAGCTAGCAGTGTAATCCCAAACTACACGTCATGTTCTTACATGGACATGGCATGTACCGTCCTTTTTCCTCCTGCCTGGTTACTCCTACATGACTATGTCACACGGATTTTCCTAGCTGAGGACTACACAACATTTCTATCCACTACACGATATGTCTTTAAGGTTCTTCCCATGTCCGTGTCATTAGTCACACTGACTGGTTCGCAGACCAAAACTGCATGGTGTGTCGACAACGTACACGGCGTGTTGTCCCTATGATTTTTCATCCCAGGTATTCAACTACACGGCTGGGTCACACAGAAGAAAAGTATATGTCGTGTACTTCATAGTACACGGAGTGTAACTGTGAAAAGTAGTTCTAAACGCAAGGCATGTGTTCATAAGGCCACATACCGTGTTGTCTGGGTTTCTGGGATGTAGGCATACAAAACACCCCAAAACCACTGAAAAACACTGAAAACCAGCACCTATGTGCCAAATTCTAATCCATGGGGGCCCATATTCCTCATGAATATAATATTGAAATCATAAAAATACTTATAAAAAGTAAATAGTATGATAATCCCTTGATCCACCAAATTCTGACCCTCGAGGGCCCATAACACCTCTAAGATCAAAGCTTGGAATCCATGCTAAATATGCTATAAAATAAACAATACCCTATCAGCATAGCAGGTATCTCTATCACAATAACTATCACAAAATCATGCATAATCTATCACGACATCTATCACAATAGAATACAATTTCTAATACACCCTAGATGGTATGGTAAAATGCATGACATTTGATTTCCTAACCAGTGCCTATATGATGCATGAGATGGAATACCCTCATCTCATCAGGTTGAAACAAAATAGAACCACAATCATATAAAATGTAACATCCCAAAACAAGTGCATCACCCAACGGTGAAATATAATCAATTATAATGCTTGCAAAAACTAAAAAGTTCAATTACGAGGTAGTGTAGATTTTCCCTATACACGGGTTAATTACTCCCGGACATAGTTAAGTACCAACTACCCATTCCTTACTATCCCTATCTATTATCGCCAAATAGTATGTAAATAGAAAATAAAGATAACTCCTCTGATACAACTTTGTAAATAACTGAATCCAGAGTCACTCAACTGGTGCCCCATACCTGGTTCGCCACATGACCTCAAGCCTATTCCCCTAAACGTCAAAGGCTACCGACTAGCAGAAAGGGCCTTGGTGAGTCAGTGGGGAAACTATGACCTCATTTGGTAAAGTATGCAGTGGAGGGAAATAACAAAAATAATAGCGGATGCAGTAAACAACACACGACAACTGATACTAAACAGAAGAAGCAATGTATAATATAATAATGATGCAGCATGGCATATGATTCTATGGAAAGTAGTCAACAAAACAACATGATGAATTACAACTAAAACCCAAGTAGAAAAATTAAACAGTAAACTTCAACAGCATCGCAAGCATAATCTCGGTCCCATGCTCTCCAACTCTAACCAGAAATAAAGAACCTAAGGTAGAAGGTCCAAAATCCTTGTCCACACCTTTAACTATATAACCCGTTTGGGCCGAAAAGAAGGACCCAAATAGGGTGTGAGACTAATCCCAGGAGGCAACCACCAAAATATATGTGCCCTACTGTTAGTGAGCAATATAGCAGAAGTAAATGAAATAAATGCAGTAGAGAAAAGGGGTGCACTAAAGTAAAAAATCCTACATTTCTCCATTCACATTTATTTATTAATTTAATTCAATCCTTTAATCAGTAACCAAAGAATCTAGAAAATATCTCTATAGTCTAAAAGCATATCAAGTAACACAACAGGTATCTCAATAGACTACCTAAACTAAAAGCAGTAAAAACCCGAAATTGTTTTTTGGATTGGTGGACTCATCAAAACCAACCAAAAATATTTATTACACTGACCCTATAGGTCGCTCACATGGGCATGCCCTTATGGTCATGAATTTTAACAATGGAAAAGAATATTTTAGGAATCCGTCAACGTCAATTCCCGCTATGGTCTTGTAGGGATACTAAAGACTCTATGAGGAAGGACTTACATCTAATTCCCCCTTTAGTCTCTATTAGATAAATATAAGACCCTCTGAGAGAGAACAAAGTCAATCCCCCATATGGTCTCATAACGGTAATAATTAAACAGGCTCTCTGAGGAAGTACTCAATGTCAATTCCCCCTACGGTCTAACTACACCAGGTTCCTGCAGCCCTGAGTAAACGCAATGGTACGTAAACGAATCATAGCAGCCCTAAGTATGTTCAGAAAACTACTTGCCTAATAGCTACAATACATCAAAAGCATATAAACAGTAGGTAATACATTCAATCAACTATATCAAGGAATGAAAGGAAAGTAACAAGGTCTGCCTCACAGGAAACCTAAGACAAACAGCGATAAATAGTCAAAATAAGGGAAACACCCATGGGGTGATCCTCAAACATGATAAAAAGCAATTATTAATAATCTAATAACCTCAATCATACATGAAATATAAGACATATAACAAAACATGATTAGAACCCTAACCTGAGGTACCTGATACATGGATATACAATACTTTTGCACAAAAACTCAAGGACATTCAACGTAGGGCATAAAACTACCTACCTTGGTCCTTGTAGATTGATATACTTGAACCTAGATCTGTGAATCAGCCTAGAAGGGAGTAGATATGCAAAAACATCTAAAACGTTCAACATGATATAATTCACGTGAGAGGAAGAATCAGGAAACGAGGCCAAAGAATAACCAAGAACTCACTGTTGCGATTCTATTGAAACCGATGGTATTCGATTCGGATAGTTAGTGACGGATCGGTGGCTGGGTGAAGATTTGGCCTCCTCGAATGCTCTAGACGGAATTAGGCGGAGAAGAAGATGAAAACAGGGTTAAGGCGCACACCCGGTCTGATTGATGAAATAAAAATAAAAGTACACGGTGTGTACTTCATGAGTACACAACATGTACCCGCCCTTTCCGTACACCGCATTAAGCGGCCACCACATCACCGCTACACACCGTGTGTGTGGCCCGGACACGGCCAATACGTGACCTCGCGCGGGAGAAAAGTACCCGGCGTGTACTCATAAAGTACACGACATCTAGTTAGAAAATTTCCAGATTTACCCCTTTTCCTAAAAAATGACTAGAAACAGAAAAACATAACTGAAATGAATATCTGAGTTCTTACACCGTGCAGGGGAGAATATAACAATAATCAGTAGGGGACCCCGAAAACCACCAATATAACACAAAGAAGAGGTACACACATCTGTACACAATATTTTCTTATATAACTTTTTACAAGAGGAACACATATAGATATGCTCAAAACCCAGACCCATAGTCTATAATTTTCTCATACCCACACAAGGGATTCTATTAAAAGATTACACACAACACTCATCTGAGATAACTCACTCCACAAGTTTGATAGCGCTGATGACATCCGTCCGAGAAGTAACATTCATCATGAAAGATCATGAGGGAGATAAATGCACTAATATATCTAAAGAGAGAAAATATACACTCATTCTGGGAGAACACACATATCAATGATAAAAGATCATGATACACAGATGAGGATCACTTCCAGTGCCTTGGAAGATACCGCAACCCACCCAGATTCTCTTGATACATAAGGGATCAACATCTTGTAGGATTGTTCATGTTGATACTAGATTCTACCTAGGGTCATGAATGGATAGACAATCTCACTTCAGGCCTCTCAGAGGGATACCTAACTCTATCATGGGAGGTCATGTAGAAGGGATCATACTTCTGTGGATGGATATGATTCTTGAACATTAGGGGAACCTACAAAGATGAATTAACCTGAATTAAAAATTTCCATAAAATAGTGGAAAAGAAGCTAAATCCTTGTATAATGGAGTACACAACATGTATACGTGGTGATAGGCCATGTCCCTTGACTCTAGGTACTACCTATGTACAACATCCCGAGTCTGGAGAACATACTTTTTAAAAACATATATACACAGCGTGTGATAAGTACCACACACCATGTCTATGTATCCAAGGATTGGTATGTGTACGTTGGCCATGTTCCCATACACGACTTCAACTCGTGTTTCCCAAACCAATTACTAGTACATGGGTTATCCCACCTATCTGTGAGGGTTTGGTTGTGTGGCGGGGTACAAGTCTTGTACTCCACCCCATGTCTACGTATCTTCCAAGATACACATTGAGTCCATATAAGGACCCACATTCCTTGTGATGATGGTCACACACTGTGTTAGTACTTCCCGCCACCTGGAACTCCAGCCACTACTGGGTAGGGTCCACATGTCATGTCTTCCTAGAGGAACAATGTTTTCTACACATTGTGATGCACACAAACCCTAACCGACTCCATGACAGTCCCACATGGTGTGTTTATTCAAGAACACCCCATGTTATTCAGGATTTTCCAGAAAAACCATTCATCATTCAATGCCATAAGGAATCTCTTGTTTGTTGATCCAACAATCAAATCGATGCGAAATACCAAGTTTAAGGTTGGCCCAATATCCTGAAGCCATCTTCATTGTTTTTAAGCCTCTGATTGTCCCCAAAACATGTCTTGATCCATCAGTACGAAGAATTCTTGAAAAATGAGCCTCCTCGATCTGAGCCAACTCGTCATCTGCAATCACCTCCACACCTCTTCTAGGTTGTTGTGATTTTCGATATTTGATTTGGGATCATTGCATTGAAAAACGTATTCACAATGATCTGTAGTTCATCACCCCACAAAATAACGCAATGAACGTGGGGCCAGGTAAGAAGAAAATAATAAAAAAAGAAGGAACACACTTCCTTCATCATTCTTCATAATGTCTATCTGCTCTCGTTAGTAGGTATAATATCGAATCAATTGATAATATAACAAATATCATAAAGAGATAAAATCCTGAATGAAAATCCCAAATGAAACGTAAATTAACACCCTCCCTCTAGAACGCATGATCCACGGATAAACCTATTATTGGGATGGTATGTGTTCATCATTTAATAAAAATACATGGAATGAACAAATCAAAAAACAAAACCCCAACCTTGATTTGGTTGGAGAATGATCGTTGTGTTGCGTTTGTTGGTGAGGTTCAATCGAATCCAAGGTGTGTCGATTGATTGTTTAGACATCATCTGCCAACAGGTTCTCCTCCAAAGCTCCAACAACAGTCATAAATTTTCAAGGTTTGGTATATAATCATGTGAACATTACATAAGAATGTATTTAAAGGATGTGAATTAGGTCATTCCATTAAAAATTAAAATAAAAATAAAATAAATTATTTATTCATTTTGTTTACATTAAAACGTTTCAAAGATAACATTTGTAGTTGACCCATGCCGATAAATATTAGGCCCGACCTAATGTAAAGTCATAGTTCTGAATTCAATAGAGTCCTAAAATTTCTGATTTGGGAACCCATTTAAATTTTATTCCACTTTTCCAAGAAAACCAATTGTGGGTGTTATTTAGTGTTTATATTATTTCAATCATTTATTCTGGGAACCTCGAGCCTCAGAATCACACACTGTTGCAAAGACTGGTCTCATAATAATACCATATATTATTAAAAAATAATACATATAAAATCAAAGACCTTATATTCTCCCCAATATAAGTCTTTAAGTCCCCAAAAAGACAAAACAAAAGGTTATTCGAAAATTTGTGGGTATTGAGCATGAATATGAGGCTCTCTCTCCCATGTTCTCTCTTGATGATTCTCATGCTTCCAATGGACACACACAAATGGAATCTCTCACCAACTAAGGATCCTCTTTTAAAGACCCAACCCTAATTGCATAGAGTAGGTGCATTATTAAAAAACATTGGAATGATACATGGAATCATGTCCCGAATGACCGATCAGTTTAGTTGCCTTGGAAGTACTAGATACATATATAAGTTTCACATTTCATTATGAATAAAAAATTGTGTCTCTGTAGAAAAAAATCATATCCATTAGCTAATCCCTATAGGTCAGTCATAATATACTTTTTCACATCTACGAAAAAAATAAAACATAAGAAATGGGTGAGCTCAGATGCTCAGTAAAGATAACAATATAGTGGAAACATTCATAAAAAAGCATAAAAAATTAAGGGAATGTATTAGGAAAAAAGAAAGGTCATTTAAACATAAACATCAGTATAATTTGGAAAAGTTAAATCAAATAATTACATTTTCTAATTCAAATGGATATTCTACTTGTCGAATAATCACATGAAATATCAATAGCCAAATTCATAATGATATAATGCATATTTCCAAACATCATAACCACATATTCAATGTCTCATGCCAAGAATATAAATAAGATTTTTTCAAGGCCTTCTTCAAAGACATTAGTATATATCATGTGCCCCACTAATGCACCGAGGGGCTATAGGGGGCCCCACCCATCAATTACTTACTCAAATTCATTACTCATGTGAAAAAGGGTGAAACATAACATAAAAATTCATAATAAACTAGCATAATAAATTTCAATACCTTAACCATAAATCATGGATGTTATAAAACTAGCAAATCCATAGTCAATAATATCAAATCTCATTCAATAAAATACGGAAGATTGTATTATTGTAAATCAACCTCAATCATGAATAATATCGAATAAATGATGTGGACACAGTTTAAAATAATCAATAACACTATTTTAGAGAAATACCCATTTTCAAGAAATCATTTAAATGCCGCACAATTTATAATGGAAATAATTTAAAATATACTTTTGAATCAATGTTTCCCATACCACTTTGAAACATTTGAATGAAATTAACACATTAAAAAAATCGTGTTCACGTAAATGAATCCTTAATGTCATTTTGAAAACATGGACATTAATTAAAAATATTTATAAAAACAAATATTAAAAAAAATTAAATGATGATATTTTTAAAAAGGACCTTCCATAAAACCATAAAATATTACATTTTAAAACATTTCAATGAAACATGGACATATATGATAAATATTTCCTAGTAGATACTTATAGATAAACAATCTCAGATAATAATGAGATTGAGGAAATAAAACTTACCTTGTACTTTTCCTTGGTCAGGGGTATGTTATCCTCCTAAATAATAGTTAAATCATTATAATTAAATTATATAAGAACCAAATAAATAAATATGATATCATATATGATCTTTTAATTTATCTTTGTTAAATATATTTCAGTAGTATCAATGTTTCGGGTGTTAACTGATTTTTTTCCCATTATATGTTTTGTTACATGACCTACACTTTCACTGAAGTCAGTCAATGTAACACCCTGACCCCACATGCCCAGATTCGGTGAATTATTATGTATCATTGACATGGTCACAAATATCAAGTCTCAAATGACCGACTAGTTTAGTAGTCTTAGAAGTACTAGATACATTCATAAGGTTTACATTACATCCTAAAATGTAAAGATGCAATAACATTATTTCCATAGACAACACCAAGATCCCATAGACTATCCCTACAATTCATCATAATATAATTCTTCACATATTGGGAAAAATAAAACATATAAATAGGTGAGATTAGATTCTTAGTAAGGATAACAATATAGAAAATAAATTCATAAATAAGCATAAACATTTTAGGAAATGTTTAAGAATAAAACAAATGCCTTTTAAACTATAACTTTAGCATAATATGGAAACGATAAAATAAAATAATGCCATTTAATTATTCACATGGATATTCTACTAGTCGAATAATCACATGAAATATCAATAGCCACTTTCATAATGATGGAATTGATAATGTCAGACTTTCATAACTAAATGGTGAAGTCCTTGTACCAGTACTACAAATATGATTTTGTCAAGGCCTTGTTCCAAGACCCTAGTCTGTCTCATGAGACCTACCGATGCATCGAGGAGCTATAACAGGCTCCACCCATCACTTACTAAGTCAAATTAATTCCTAATATGAATTGTTTGATACATAACATAAACATTCATATTAAAATTAGCATACGAAATGTCAATACTTTATCCACAAACCATGAATGGTATAAAAATAGCATATCCACTGTCAAGCATAACTCCTTCAATAAAATATGGAATATTTTATTGTAATATATCAACATCAATTGATAATAATGAAGGATATTTACATAGATGAAAATAATCATCAAAACTATTTGAGATAAATATCCCCCTTTTTCTTGAAAACATTTAAAAGTCACACTATTTTTCAAGAATCCATTTTAAAAAAGATTTTTGAATCAAAGTGTCCCATACCACATTTAAAATTTTAAAAGGAATTATAATTTTAAAACATTAATGTACATAAAAATAATAAATTAAACCATATTTAAAACATGTACATTAATGACAATGATTTAGAAGGATAAATTTTTAGAACATTTAAAATGGTATTTTAGTTAGAGTTACTATCCAATTGAGAGATGCTTTAATATAGACAATTGAGGTAATAAAAATTTTATAATATCACGGGAATAAAGAGATTCATGAAATACTATGTCAATGTATATTATATACACCATATAAAAGTGAATTGGCATACAACAACAAAGAAGTCTCAATGGAATGTACATTGAGATGAAATATCTTATAAAGACCGTATCCTCAGATTAAGGATAAATCAACGACATAATTATGTGTGAAAAATATAAATACACTCAATATAATTGTATATTTAGTGTAAATCAATCAGAGGACGTTCACATATATTGTTTTAAAAAAACACTAATGAATTTGATGTTTAACTGAATAAATAAAGAATGAGTTAAAATTACACTTATCAAGTTCATATCGATGACTTGAGAATTTATCAATGGAGTGATTATGTGTATCAAATGTATATCCACAGAAAGGGGAGTGTATATTACTACACAAATAATAAATAATGATTCTGCACATAATAATGGAGTAAAATAATCATTGAAGTATGTGTAAAGTCGAATGAGTGGAAATTGAAATTTGAAATTCCCTTCCCAATTTGATAACTTACGAAACATACATCCCATGAAAGATGGATCATAAAATGAAGATTTTATTAATCATAAATTAAAATATATTACACAAAAAATACAATCATTGGGAAAAACATACACCACACAAAATGAAATAGTGGCAGTATGTTATGGATTTCACGGAAATAAGAAGTGAGATGAAAACCCTTACTTCATTGTAATAATCCGAGTCGTATGGAAAAAAGTTATTAACATCAAAATAAATAATATAATTCCATGAATATTAAGAAAATAATGATAATATATATATATATATATCAAATTATAGTGCACAATACACCACATTTAATAAATAAGTGGTGAACAATGGAAATCTCACAAAATTAAAAGTGAGATAAGAAACCCCTTAATTTTTACTTTTCCTTTGTCGAGGGTAGTTTAAACTCCTGTATAATGGTAAAATAATTTTTATTAATTTATAAAAGAATCATATAAATTAATATGATTTCATATATGATTTTTTGTCATTGCTTTGTTAATAATATCTTTGTATTATCATCATTTATGGTGTTAATCGATTCGTTTTCCTTGGTATGATTTGTTAGGTAAGTAATTATGTTTATGGATTGGATGTATCATATTAATATTCAAGATTATATTATGTCTTTCAAAATTATCTTTAATAATCTAAAGAATATTAGTCTTGAATGGAAACGATGGGGAATGAATTTCATCGTGTTTGTGGAGACAATAATCCGTATGTACACACGAGCGACAATATCATTATTTTGGTATTAAAATAATATATAATTGGGTGTTATATCAAATAAAAAGAATAATTATCATGGTATATTTATTATTTACATCATGTACACATCATTATTATACTCATCCAAATTATAATTGATTGAATAACAATTACACCAAGACGTGGAGACGGTAAGTCGTACGTACGCACGTATGGTGACATGTCATTCAAAGGATCGACAAAATGATGAATATGGTTGTACTATATTTATAATAACATCACAGTATATATAATATACTGGATTTATTGTTTTAGAATTTAAATAACAAATAAAGGGGAAGTGGTAGAAGAAATGAACTTGAAAGAGGTTATGAAATATTAGCTCTTCTTCGGGTTCTTCATTTTGATTTGATAAAAATGGCTCCATTCGTTTGTTTTATGACTAAAGGAAGGCCTCTAGGATAAATATAGGGAGGTTAAGAGGGTATTTGGGTAGAGTTTTTCCAAGACAAAAGGCTCTGAAAGTGTTAATTAGAGAGAAGGATGAGTGCCATTTTATAAGAGGGCTGAGGGGCACCTTAAGAAAAGCTAGAAATATTATTTTATAATAAAATAATTTTCGGTATCTAATGGATAAAAAATATTTATTTAATTTATATGGTGGGGATGGGTCGAAAACCACTCATTAAATATGTTTAGATAGGTTTGGGTCACTATATTAACCTTATCTTTTAGATTTAATTCTTAGTTAAATAGTTTGACAGTTACCATGCCTTTTTATATTTTTATATTATATGGTTAATAAACTTACTATAAACTTCCAAGAGAACCCCAAGTGGTTCATTAATGATAAAAATATCATTATATATGTATTTTGGCCGATCTATATTGTTTTAGGATTATTATATCAATCAAAAATATTGTATTAGTTTTAAAAACCAATTTATGTCAATTTTAAGATTATTTAATAATTGATTTTTTCTAAAGTTCTAAGAACATTATTAGTTCAAATTAAATACATTTAATCGACCCTAACATGTCATAGTAACCTAAATTTTTTTATGGAATCAAAAATTTCAAATTATATTTATTTTAGTATTTATAATATCATTTATTTGATTGTTTCATTAATAAGGAAAATATTTTATCATTATTGTGTCATATATAAATATATTTATTTTATGTCTAAAAATTTTAAATAAAATATAATGAGGTATGAAATATTTTAATATTTCTAATAACTATTTATATTAGAATATATAAATTATATAACCTCATATAAAAATTTATTTATTAAAAGATATTGGCTTTTGTTATTTTTGTCTTTACATTAGATTATTTAATATAAAATGTCACTATCACTCCCATGTTGCTCCATGGGGTCCCAAAATCAACCAATGGATGTACATGGTCAGAAATGTATCAACCAATAGAGGTAGGACATGTGTTAGGGTAATTTAATATTATTATAATTTTTTAACCTTATTTACAGGATTTACCCCTTTAACCACGGTAAATAAATATTTACTGAAGTAAATATTCATAATGTCTTTTTTAAAGGATACATATTTACACAATTTGGACCTCATTATTCCAAATATGGGATCCATTTTTCAAAATTCAAAACACAGAAGTTCATGAAATTAATTTAAAACTTTTTCCCGTTGTCAAAACAAGAAGCAGGTTTTTATGAAATAATAACTATCAAAATATAGACACTTGTTTATGTCAAATTTAAATGTTAAATTACTTATAATGACTTAAATTGTATTAAATGAAAAAAAATATAATCTTATTATACTTCCAAACCATTCAAATTCATAATTTATCACTATTAATTATTTTGTTTGAAATAGTTTTTTTAATTAAAATTTCGTAATTTTCACTATACATCAAAATATGAAATTTATCAGAAACGTACCAAAAATTCACCCTAAGATAATTTCAATATTACAAATCCAAAAATTAAGTCCATTGTAAATTTTAAAATTTAAAAAATTTTAAAAAGTTGGAATTATTATTCATAATAGCTTGTTTGATTGGTCGTGGTGTGTTAGAACTCGATGTTGCATAAAACACATGCTATTGTATTATTAAAAGAGAAGTGTACTATGAAAGCATGGGGTGTTACATTCTTCCCCCATTTTTGAAATTCTATCCAATTTTTTTTTTTAAAATTGGTCTATGGAACATAATTGAAAGTCCCACATCTGAAAAATATTCAATAAAACTGTCACTTTAAAAGAACTAAAGAGAAGTACAAAGGTCAACCGAGATAACCCATACAAGGAATCCATGTAGGAAAACATGAATGTTGAAGATAAAAAAAGTGTCAGGTTCTGATGGATGGGGATAGAAAACATGATCCGGAGAAAGTTACCAATATGAAAACCAAAATCTTGTGATGGGACAAACATTCATTAATTTTCCAGTAGGAAAAGTAAACGGACAACGTTTTTTATGTTACATTTCATAAAGATGAAGAATTAATTTATGATATTAAACAAGAACATAAAGAGATTTCCTAAATTTTTAAGTAGAGTTTAATTATTTAATAAATTTTTACTACTGACTCTTTTTTTTTCAAACAATGATTATTCACGATGACTTGGTCACACCAGAAGAGCAAGAATCAACATATAGAGAATCACATGATCCATAATGAATAAACTATATATTTACCATGTCTATAAAATACTTAAATATAATCCAATCTAATATTGAAACCCAAAACATAGAAGAATTTGGTTATGTAGTCTTCCACGCTAAATTGTATATCCAAATGACATCAACTACTCTTAAAGTCACATAAATAAAAGTAATTAACCTAATAACATATTTTCTATTATAGGTTAATGATTTCCATAAATAACCAAAATCACTATAAATCGACAATAAAAACAGAGATAAAAATCCACCATTACTCCTCAAATTAAATCTCATAGTATTATATTTTCCTTAGGCATATAGTGTTCCCAACTGAGCGAATGTCTTCCAAAATAACATTTATCACATAGTCACGAAATAATTTTCCTATACTAAGGGTATTTATTTGATAAAAAATAAGATCCCAAATAAACTTTTTATTGATAAATAAAAGTACATAAATAAAAATAATTAGTCACACTAAGGACTTCATGTAGTCCGGTGGTATGTGATAAATCCCAATAACACTCTAGTTGTGGGTTTGATTCACACAGTTTTGTATGACGCAATGCGTTGTCACACGGTCTTCGTGGTGTCCCGTTTAAAAAACTATATTTTAATACATTACCAAAATGAGATAAATTATTCAAAATAACCATAACATAATATAACCACAATTGTTATATCATACCTTAAATTTTCATCCCAAAATATAATAACTTGTAATTTTCTAAAACCCAATGATCATATAAAACCAAATGGTTATTTATAACTATATCCACAAGAGAAAACATAATTCTTCCTCAAATATTATTTTCACATGAAAAAAATAGGGTTACAAATACAAGAGAAATTTTTTCTAATGTAATCCCATAAACAAGGATCACAAATACTTTTAAACATATCTCTAACCATTTATTTCCTCATAGATTCTTCTATGACCATAAAAATTTCCTATAGAATAGGGAATTCATTTGGTTAATATCCATGTCCCCTACATTTACGAAAAATGAATGTAAATAGATTCTTGGGACCATTTTTGTTTTCTTCTATAGTACTCTTCATTTTTCCTCAGCAATTATTTACTTTATGACCATCTTTCCCACATGTAAAACATTTTTTTGTTCCATTGAGACACAATCATGGGTGTCTCCTTCCACATTTCAAGCATGATGGAAATTGAAGGTTCTTTTCTCCATGGTCTCCACTACTGGTGCTCTTATAATTCTTCACCTTTCTCTTCATTATTGAGTCTGGGAGTTGGTTAATATATATGTAGTTGATCATATTTTTGGAAAACAGTTTGGCATTAACACGATATATTTTACGCCTATCAACATTCTATTTTCTTTCTCATATCCTCCATCGTTCCCACTTTGTACATCATGTTCAATGTTACTACGACTTCTGTGGAATCCAGCCATTGACTAAAACCATAAATCATTGTGTGGGTAACAGTAGTCATAAAATTATTTAGAGAATAACATGACACTATATATTTAATTTTAAACACCTTTGGATTAACCAAGGTCATTTATTCTCATCTTATATTAAAATCCATCAAATCAGTTTTAAAAAAAATGTAAATTATCCTAAGCATATCCCCCGGGAGTGTCGTAACCAAGAGTGCAGCAAGGCCCATTGTCATTCATTGATTCATGTTCGAGTCTAGCTCAAAGTGATGTTTTTAGGTTTTACCCATAGGTACATGTGTGCCAGAGCCACCACTACATGCTCGTATCCAGACTTGGATTTATTGCTTGGAAAACTCACAAAATCTCTAAAATACCAAAATTTTATGAAGTTCTTCTATACTAATTCTGAATTTCTATCTTAGGGCTATGTGCTCTAATCAGAGTATATCTAAATTGTAACAGCCCGAGATTTTATGAAAAATATTCTTTTTTAATTTTATTAATGTCTTGTGTTGTACGCTACACCAAAAGGAGCTTGCACAACACGCATCCTTGACTTGCCTTTCATTACACGCAATCACGACCTTCCTCGATAGCGCGTGTAGTACGCAATACCGAGTTTTACTAAACAACGATATGCTATTAAAATATTATTAAAACTAGCCGTTATGAATAGTAATAACCACTTTTTGAAATTTTTTAAATTCTATTTTTCAAAATGGACTTCATTTTTTGATTCGAAATATCGAAATTAGCTTAGGGTGAAATTTTGGTACTTTTTGGATAACTTTCATATTCTGATGAATAGTGAAAATTACTAAATTTTAATTAAAAACAACTTTTTTAATAGAAATAATTAATAGTGATAAATTATTAATTTGAGTGGTTTTAAAGTATATTTAGAATATATTTTTACAATTTAATACAATGTTGGTCATTGGATGTAATTTCACATTTAAACCAGTTATAAACTAGTGTCAATCTTTTGATAGTTATTATCACTTAAAAACACGCTATTTGTTTTGACGAGGAGAATTAATTTTTAAATTTTGAATTTGGTAAAATATACATAATTTTTGAGTTCATAATATCAAATATAGCTTAGGCCTAATTTTAGGTATTTTTCTGAAAACATTCAATTTTCGATGAATAGTGAAACCACTAAATGGTAGTTAAAAAAACTGAATTGTTCATAAAACTTAATTTTACCGCTTCTGTGAGTGGAATTTTGAAAATCCGAGAGACACGGTTAATATCAAGGACTAAAATGTGGTTCAATGAGATGAAAATAATTTTTGGTGAATAGTAACTTTTTACTTTTTTTTACCACGGTAAAAAGTAAATAGGGTAAGTAAGGGTAAAGATGATATTATTATTACCCTAACACATGTCCTAATTCTATTGGATAAGTGTAATTCGACCAAAAACAAACTTAGGAATAAAATATGACCATTTAGCCCCACTTGGATTAGATTAGAAAATTTTTTATTAATTTATTTAAAGAAGGGTTAAAATAGTTAAAATCAACGTTTAATAAGTAAATAATTTTTAATATGGGGTTATACATAAGATAAATTCGACTATAAATATTCATTAGAAAGCTAAAACGATTTCCTACATAATGGTATTTTATTTGTAATTTTTAGACATTGAATAATTTAATTTATTTATGACACAATGATGATGTAGTAATTATCTTATTAATGAAATATTGACATAATTGATGTTATAAACACCCAAATAAATGTAATTTGAGACTTTTTATGAATTACACTAATTTTCTAGGTTACTATGATATATTAGTGTTGATTTAATAAACTTGGTTTGAACATATAATTCTGTTATGACTTTCACAAAAATCATATATCAAATAGTGTCAAAATAGACACAAAATAGTTTTTAAATCAAATATTATATTATTAATTGTTATTTTATTCCTAAAAATCTAAGGTTCGTCCAAATGACTTAGATAAGGATATATATATTAATAATAAATAATTTGGGGTTCGTTTGGCATGTTATAGTAAGTGTATTAACCATATAGTGTAAGAAAACAAAAAGACACAGTAAAAGTTATTTTATTTAACTTAGAGTTAAATCTAATTTATAAGGTTACAATAATAACCTAAACTTGTCTAAATCCTATTGGTTGATAGGATTTCGACCCATCCCCACTTTAGATTTGAAATAAGACCCTTTGGAACCATTATAATCCGATTATGACTTTAATATAAAATAATATTTTGAGATATTCTTAAGGTGCCCCTCTCCTCCCTTATAAAAGGACACCTCCTCCCCCTCCTCCTCACACCAATTTGAGAACTCAAGCTCGGCCAAACCCTGACAAAATCCCTTCTCCACTTCCCTAGAATAATCCTAGAGGTCATGGTCTTCTTCAAAGACCAATCTTAGTTCCCTAAGTGGAGGATTCAAAGAGGTGTTTCAAATAAGAGGTAATATCCATTACCGATCTTTTCAATTTCTTTCTTCTTCAACTTCTTCTTATTTAGTTGTTTCATGATAAAGTAATAACATAAGAATTACTTAAATACTGATATGTTATTATAAATATGAAACAACCCTAATTCACCTTCTATCCATCCTACGGAAAAATGAAATCACTGCGCGTGCGTACGCACGGAATACCGTCTCCACGCCGTGGTGTAATCTATTTTCCACCATCACCTTACAAGGATGGGTATAATGGTGTAATGAGTAACTATATATTATTATTATAAATTTATATTGATACTGAAATATTATACATACACTTCAACACAAGTTCACGATCATGAGAACGATATCATCGCTCGTGCGTACGTACGGACTACCGTCTCCACGACGCGATGAGATTCATTCTCCACTTTAAACCATTCATGAATGATTATAAAGTATATATAATAAGTAATAATGAAATATATTACATAACAATGATACTTGATTTATGTGTATATATATGAATTTCATCTACTTAATTCTGTTCAACTCAATAAGGAAACGAAAACAGCGTTAATGCGTACGTACGGACTACCGTCTCCATGAACGGCGTGTTTCATTTCATTTATCTATCTATTATATATATATACTGAATATATATGATATATAAATCATGTTTTATATTCTGGAAGTAAGTAAATCATGATATAAGTAATAATAATGTCAAGAACAACAAGTCCAAACACCTACGATAAATGAAATGGTTTTACCCAAAACACTTCTTTAACATGGAATTTACAAAAGAACGGGTAATATAAAGTCATAAGTGAACCATATATGATATAATAACAATGAATATGATTCTGTAATAAGTTAATTACATTATTTAAATCATTATACAGGAGGTTCGGACACTTACGAAGCAAATCGGACGTAAGGTAAGGGAAATATCACAATCTCATTTTTATCCGAGATTGTTTATACACTAGTATTTACTGGGGTGTATTTTATCATCCACATCCATGTTTCCTCAATATGTAATATTATTTACATCCACCTACAATTGTTTAAATACAATTTTACCCTTCTGTGAGTTTTTAGTAAAGGATATGAAATGAATCTTTTTTCGTTTTTTTCATACGAGGTACTTTTTGACTTTTAAGAAAAAAGTACGAGAAGAATGTTTTTTTAACTTATACGGCACGAACAGATTTTTATGGTTTTATAAAGACTTATTTTCATGAACCTTCCTCCAAAATATTTAATGACTATTTTCAATAAAATCTCTTTCTTTTAAAATTGCATGATGTTTTGTGAAAAGAAATTGATTTTGAAGAAGAAAGGATATTTTCCTCAAGAATTCAATTCAAGTGTTTTATCAAAATTATTTTCCATATAAGATAATAAAGGGTTCTGTTTCTATCCATATTTTTACATTGATTTGACTATGTTGTGATGGAGTTATGTTTATTAATTCCTTTATCTTATATGAATGGTTTTATGATGTCATGTTGTTTAAGAATCCCATTTTTATTACATGGGTTATGCAATGATGTATGATTTATGATTTTGTGGCACACATAAGAATGGTATCATTATGAAATGGGTGGGACCTATATCTCCCTCCAATGCATTGGGTAAAGATTTTATATCTCATGAGATAGACATGGCTGGAATGGTAGGTTATACCGGTTCAGTGAAACAGGACTGAAACGAGGGTTACTCGATTCAGAAAGGGACTTCTTCCACTAAGATAGTCTTGGCAATGAGTCTTGACTAACAAGAAATGATTCTATATGATTATGTGTGAATGCCACAAAGTTTCATGTTTTAAGTTATTATTATTGTGATTACATTTCACTGCCATGATTTACCCCATGTTATTAAATTATGATCTCTTTTGCAGGTTAAGATTTCCAAAAGTTATGTGCTTATGTATATGATGTGATTGATATTTCTTTTGTTTACCCTTACTGAGAATTTGAGATCACCCTTTTATTTTTTCTTTTCCCCAGGATATAAAGAAAGGTTTTAGGTAAAAAAAAGGAGATCTTTATGGGAGATGTTGAAGATCTTTCACCAGGATTATAAGATTATATTCCGAGTTTCCAAAGACACTAAACTATTACGATCCTTGCGAGTGTGTTTTTGTTATGTACTAAGTATTCCGCAAATGTAATGTAATGTCAATGTACGTCAAGCTTCGGGTCTCTACAGTTGGTATCAGTGGAAAAGTTTAGTCAACCTTTGGAAACTAGGATGCGAAAACGTTAGTAAGATCCCTAGAGATATTTCTAAGGTATGTCTAGGGATGTCCCTAAGGATAAGTATACGTATAGGATATAATCCTAGAACTACGATAACGATCTTATAATTTAACTTATGATGTTAGATATTAAGGGTACTCCCCCTTTACTATGTTGTTTTCCCTAGCATTATTTTTCCTCTCACACTATTCTTTTTGGGTTTTAGAAAATGGCTGGAAACAAGATGATTCACAATAATGGAGGATATGATGGACAATGGAATGATATTCTTCATGAGAAACCAAATGAAATGGGATTTGGAAGTCCAAACATCAATATTATTCCGAATCAGCAATCTCATAATATGATCAATAAAGTAAAATTTGGTAAGTTTCCTGACTCGACTAATAAGAGAAAGATGGAGTTTCATGATGATCATAGAGGAAAGAAAGTTCAATTCCCCCTATGTAAATCATGTGGGAATAGGCATCAAGGAGAATGTTTCAAGGGAACTGGAAGATGCTTTGGGTGTGGAAAAGAAGGAAACAAAGCAAGTAAGTGAAAAGGAAAAGGGTCAGTTAACACCACGGATGAGGATAATGGTATTGCTACGACATCAAAAATGGTTAAGTGTTTTAAATGTGGAATGTATGGGAATTATGCAAACAAATTCCCTAAGGGAAAGACTCGTGAAGAGAATCAGTATGGTGATATGGGTAGTATTTATGTGGATAATGATGAAGAGACTACAAATGATATGTGAGATGAAAGAATTTTGGAAGCTCGGTCAATGGTTTAAGAATGTTGTGGAATGATTACATGTTTATCATGTGTAATTTTGTATAAGTAATCTCATGCTACTATGGAATAAAGAGACATCTATAGATTGTTACACTGTTGTCTTTCCTTGAGTTTTGAATGTGTATGATTAATGTTACCAGTATCCATGAAAGGTTATTCAGATATTTTTGGAATGTAGATGATATGCGCATAATGAAGGGATAAGGAGAAAATTAAATGTTTGATAGTATTCATGAGCTCATGACTGATATAAGGAGAAGGTTATATCATGGTTTGAGTATATAGAATTTTTGGATTTTGTTATGTGGAAAGTGTTAACTTTTAACTGCATTCATGCTTTCATTAAGGTTCAATGGGTATTCAAGAGAATACATGATTAAGGACTTTGAATGTTTGGAATGTGACCAACAAAACATATCTTATGATATATGGGGATCGACGATGGTGTTAAATCTCTGGTAATTGTTTTCACTATGTTATGAGAGTGGAATGCAGTATTATGGATAAGCCTAAATATTGGAATGGATTATGTTAGACATAAGTTAGTATTGTTTAAGGTTAGAAGTTTTGTGATATTATTGATGAGATGTTATAGTAATATAGTTTTAGAAAAAGGACAAACTGCAGGACGGGCGACAACCCATCGCGTCAGACAAGGCTGTGGGAATCGAACCCACAACCGAAGTGCGACTGGCCTTTATCGCCTACCACTGGCCTACAGGAAGTCCCTGTTTATTAGAAACTAGTTTTATTATATTAAGTAGTATGATATATGAAGTATAAAGTCCATTTTAGAACCATATATGATTAATCTCACTATAGATCGACTTATGTATATATTTTTTGCTAACCATTTGTTTGAGACATATGGAATGACCCGTCATTCTATCACATGATCTGCTAACACTTCACGAATAACAAATTCAACTTATTTTATTTAAGAGATGAAGTGGAAATTGTTAAAGGCACGAACAACAGTGAGATTGTACCAAAATAAAGTAAGTATTTATTCTAATTCAAATTCTTTAACTTTAGAGAAACGATCTTGAAAACCAAAAATGTTGTCCTAGTGATCTTATATCTGATCAATCAGATGGTACCTTAGATCGTCACAAATTTATGGCTTTGTGATTGCTGGCTTTTCCATAGCCATGTTCTCTACCACTCTTCATCAGAACATGATGGTTAGATTTCTCTTCCATATCCATATTTTCACCTATGTGGAAACCCAGTGATTAGTTTATTTGGGTAACCGTTACGTTTCATACTTTTGTTTTTAAAGATTGGTCTTGATATTCCTTTTTACGATGTGGGTTTCTATTAAAGAAACTTTCGAATAGTAAACCATTTATAACCCCGACGAATTTCGAGGGCGAAATTCATTTTAAGGGGGGTAGAATGTAACAACCCGAGATTTTATGAAAAATATTCTTTTTTAATTTTATTAATGCCTTGTGTTGTACGCTACACCAAAAGGAGCTTGCACAACATGCATCCTTGGCTTGCATTTCATTACCCGCAATCACGACCTTCCTTGATAGCGTGTGTAGTACGCAATACCGAGTTTTACTAAACAACGATATTCTATTAAAATATTATTAAAACTAGCCATTATGAATAGTAATAACCACCTTTTGAAATTTTTTAAATTCTATTTTTCAAAATGGACTTCATTTTTTGATTCGGAATATCGAAATTAGCTTAGGGTGAAATTTTTGTACTTTTCGGATAACTTTCAAATTCTGATGAATAGTGAAAATTACTAAATTTTAATTAAAAACAACTTTTTAATAGAAATAATTAATAGTGATAAATTATTAATTTGAGTGGTTTTAAAGTATATTTATAATATATTTTTACAATATAATACAATGTTGGTCATTGGATGTAATTTCACATTTAAACCAGTTATAAACTAGTGTCAATCTTTTGATAGGTATTATCTCTTAAAAACACGCTATTTGTTTTGACGACGAGAATTAATTTTTAAATTAGTTAATGCAACTGATATGTTTTGAATTTGGTAAAATAGACATCATTTTTGAGTTCATAATATCAAATATATCTTAGGCCTAATTTAAGGTATTTTTCTGAAAACATTCAATTTTCGATGAATAGTGAAACCACTAAGTGGTAGTTAAAAAAACGGAATTGTTCATAAAACTTAATTTTACCGCTTCTGTGAGTGGAATTTTGAAAATCCGAGAGACACGGTTAATATCAAGGACTAAAATGTGGCTCAATGAGATGAAAATAATTTTTGGTGAATAGTAACTTTTTACTTTTTTTTACCACGGTAAAAAGTAAATAGGGTAAGTAAGGGTAAAGATGATATTATTATTACCCTAACACATGTACAAATTCTAATGGATAAGTGTAATTCGACCAAAAATGAACTTAGGAATAAAATATGACCATTTAGACCCACTTGGATTAGATTAGGACATTTATTATTAATTTATTTAAAGAAGGGTTAAAATAGTTAAAATCAATGTTTAATAAGTAAATAATTTTTAATATGGGGTTATACATAAGATAAATTCGACTATAAATATTAATTAGAAAGATAAAAAGATTTCCTACATAATGGTATTTTATTTGTAATTTTTAGACATTAAATATTTTAATTTATTTATGACACAATGATGATGCAGTAATTATCTTATTAATGAAATATTGACATAATTGATGTTATAAACACCCAAATAAATGTAATTTGAGACTTTTTATGAATTCCACTAATTTTCTAGGTTACTATGATATATTAGTGTTGATTTAATAAACTTGGTTCGAACATATAATTATGTTATGACTTTCACAAAAATCATATATCAAATAGTGTCAAAATTGTCACAAAATAGTTTTTAAATCAAATATTATATTATTAATTTTTATTTTATTCCTAAAAATCTATGGTTCGGCCAAATGACTTATATAAGGATATATATATTAATAATAAATAATTTGGGGTTCGTTTGGCATGTTATAGTAAGTGTATTAACCATATAGTGTAAGAAAACAAAAAGACACGGTAAAAGTTAAATTATTTAACTTAGAGTTAAATCTAATTGATAAGGTTAAAATAATAACCTAAACTTGTATAAATCCTATTGGTTGATAGGATTTCGACCCATCCCCACTTTAGCTTCGAAATAAGACCCTTTGGAACCATTATAAACCGATTTTGACTTTAATATAAAATAATATTTTGAGATATTCCTAAGGTGCCCCTTTCCTCCCTTATAAAAGGACAATTCCTCCCCCTCCTCCTCACACAAATTTGAGCACTCAAGCTCGGCCAACCCCTGCCAAAATCCCTTCTCCACTTCCCTAGAATAATCCTAGAGGTCCTGGTCTTCTTCAAAGACCAATCTTAGTTCCCTATGTGGAGGATTCAAAGAGGCGTTTCAAAGAAGAGGTAATATTCATTACCGATCTTTTCAATTTCTTTCTTCTTCAACTTCTTCTTCTTTAGTTGTTTCATGATAAAGTAATAACATCAGTGTTACTTACATACTGATATGTTATTATAAATATGAAACAACCCTAATTCACCTTCTATCCATCCTACGGAAAAATGAAATCACCGCGCGTGTGTACGTACGGAATACCGTCTCCACGTCGTGGTGTAATGTATTTTCCACCATCACCTTACAAGGATGGGTATAATGGTGTAATGAGTAACTATATATGATTATTATAAATTTATATTGATACTGAAATATTATACATACATTTCAACACAAGTTCACGATCATGAGAACAATATCATCGCTCGTGCGTACGTATGGACTACCGTCTCCACGACGCGATGAGATTCATTCTCCACTTTAAACCATTCATGAATGATTATAAAGTATATATAATAAGTAATAATGAAATATATTACATAACAATGATAATGGATTTATGTGTATATATATGAATGTCATCTACTTAATTCCGTTCAACTCAATAAGGAAACGAAAACAGCGTTCATGCGTACGTACGGACTACCGTCTCCATGAACGGTGTGTTTCATTTCATTTATCTATCTATTATATATATATATACTGAATATATATGATATATAAATCATGTTTTATATTCTGGAAGTAAGTAAATCATGATATAAGTAATAATAATGTCAAGAACAACAAGTCCAAACACCTACGATAAATGAAACGATTTTTCCCAAAACACTTCTTTAACATGGAATTCACAAACGAACGGGTAATATAAAGTCATAATTGAACCATATATGATATAAAAACAATTAATATGATTCTGTAATAAGTTAATGACATTATTTAAATCATTATATAGGAGGTTCAGACACTTACGAATGAAATCGGACTTAAGGTAAGGGAAATATTACAATCTCATTTTTATCCGAGATTGTTTGTACATTAGTATTTACTGGGGTGTATTTTATCATCCACATCCATGTTTCTTAAATATGTAATATTATTTCCATCCACCTACAATTTTTTAAATACAATTTTACCCTTCGGTGAGTTTTTAGTAAAGGATATGAAAGGAATCTTTTTTCGTTTTCTTCATACGAGGTACTTTTTGACTTTTCCGACAAAAGTACGAGAAGAATGTTTTTTTTAACTTATACGGCACGAACTGATTTTTACGGTTTTATAAAGCCTTATTTTCATGAACCTTCCTCCAAAATATTTCATGACTATTTTCAATAAAATATATTTCTTTTAAAATTTCATGATGTTTTGTGAAAAGAAATTGATTTTGAAGAAGAAAGGATATTTTCCTCAAGAATTCAATTCAAGTGTTTTATCAAAATTATTTTCCATCTAAGTTAATAAAGGGTTTTGTTTCTATCCATATTTTTACATTGATTTGACTATGTTGTGATGGAATTATGTTTATGAATTCCTTTATCTTATATGAATGGTTTTATGATGTCATGTTGTTTAAGAATCCCATTTTTATTACATGGGTTATGCAATGATGTATGATTTATGATTTTGTGGCACACATAAGAATGGTATCATTATGAGATGGGTGGGACCTATATCTCACTCCAATTCATTGGGTAAAGATTTTATATCTCATGAGATAGACATGGCTGGAATGGTAGGTTATACCGGTTCAGTGAAACAGGACTGAAACGAGGGTTACTCGATTCAGAAAGGGACTTTGTCCACTAAGATAGTCTTAGCAATGAGTCTTGACTAACAAGAAATGATTCTCTATAATTATGTGGGAATTCCACAAAGTTTCATGTTTTAAGTTATTATTATTGTGATTACATTTCACTGCCATGATTTACCCCATGTTATGAAATTATGATCTCTTTTGCAGGTTAAGATTTCCAAAAGTTATGTGCTTATGTATATGATGTGATTGATATTTCTTTTGTTTACCCTTACTAAGCATTTGAGCTCACCCTTTTATTTTTTCTTTTCCCCAGGATATAAAGAAAGGGTTTAGGTTAAAAAAAGGAGATCTTTATGGGAGATGTTGAAGATCATTCACCAGGATTAGAAGATTATATTCTGAGTTTCCAAAGACACTAAAATATTACGATCCTTGCGAGTGTGTTTTTGTTATGTACTAAGTATTCCGCAAATGTAATGTAATGTCAATTTACGTCAAGCTTTGGGTCTCTACATAAATCTATTTTCCAAGGTTTTAACTAAACTACCTCTGATACCAACTGTAACGCCCCAACCCCAGAATCCCAGAGTGGGTGCATTATTACGTATCATTTGCATGATCACAAAGATAAATTCTCAATAGATCGATTATTTTAGTTTCCTTGGAATTACAAGATAAATTCATAAGCTTTACATTACATCATAAAATAGAAAGACACAACAACATTGTTTCCATATAAAACACTGGGATCCCATAGTCTATACCCTCAAGTCAGTAATTATATACTTCTTCACATCCTGGGAAAAATAAAACATAGAAAGTTGTGAGACCAGATGCTCAGTAAAGATAACAATATAGAGGAAACATTCATAAATAATTATAAAAATTTAAGGAAGTTTATAAGACTAAAAAAAAGGCTTTTAAACTAGAACGTCAGCATAATATGTAAAAGATAAAATCAAATAATCCCATTTACTTACTCACATGGACATTCTACTAGTCGAATAATCTCATAAAATATCAATATCCACTTTCATAATGATGTAATTCATAATTCCAGACTTTCATAACCACATAGTCAAGGCCTTGTGCCTGGACTACAAATAAGATTTTGTCAAAGCCTAGTTCCAAGACATTAGTTTGTCTCATGAGACCTTTCGAAGCATTTAGGAGCTATAGCAGGCTCCATCCATCACATAAAATGTCTAATGCATTCCTCATATGAGAATTTTAAAACATAACATAAACATTCGTATTAAAACTAGAATAACAAATGTCAATACTTTATCCACAAGCAATGAATGGTATAAAAACATCACATCCATAGTAAAACATAACTCATTCAACACAATATAGAATATTTTATTGTAATAGATCAACCTCAATCGAGAATAACGAAGGATATTGACATAGATGAAAATAATCATCAAAACTATTTGAGAGAAATATCCCCCTTTTTCTTGAAAACATTTAAATGTCACACTAATTTTCAAGAAGCCATTTTAAAATAGATTTTTGAATCAAAGTGTCCCATGCAACTTTAAAACATTTAAATGGAATTTTATTTTTTAAACACTATTGTACATAAAAATAAAAACATTAAACCATTTCTAATACATGGACATTAATGAGAAATATTTATAAGAAAAAACTTTTAAAACATTTAAAATGGTATTTTTGTTAGAGATACTATCCAAATGAGAGACACCGGAATACAGATAATTGAGGTTATCAAATTTTTATAATATCATGGGAATAAAGGGATTCATGATATACTATGTCAAATTACATTATATACACTATATAAAAGTGAATTGGGATATAACAAATGGATTGTAAATTGAGAGGAAATCTCTTATAAAGACCATATCCTTAGGATAAGGATAAATCAATGACATAATTATGTGTGAAAAATATAAATACACTCAATATTATTGGATATTCAGTGTAGATAAATCAGAGGACGTTCACACATATTTTTGTAAAAACCACACCAATGAATTGGATATTTAACTCAATAAATTAAGATTGAGTTAAAATAACTCTTATCAAGATCATATCGATAACATGAGAATTTATCAATGCAGTGATTATGTGTATCAAAAGTATATCCATATAATGGGTCGTTTAAATTACTACACAAATAATAAATAATGATTCCCCACATAATCATGTAGTAATATAATCAATGAAGTATGCGTAAAGCCGAATGAGTGGTAATTGAAAATTGAAATTCCCTTACCAATTTGGTAACTTACGAAACATACATCCCATGAAAGATGGATCAAAAAATGAAGATGTAATTACTCATAAATTAAAGTAAATTACACAATTAATATAATCATTTGGCTGTATAGACACCACACAAAACGAAATAGTGGCAGTATGGCATGAATTTCACAGAAATAGGAAGTGAGATGAAAACCCTTTACTTCATGGTAATCAATCGAGTCGTATGACCAAAAGTTAAAAACAACCAAAATAATTAGATAATACCATCAATATAAATATAATCATAATAATATATATATATATCAAATGAAAGTACACAATATAGAACATTTAATAAATAAGTGGCGAATAATGGAAATCTCACAGAATTTAAAGTGAGACAAGAAACCGATTACTTTTTACTTTTCCTTGGTAGATTGTAAGTTAACCTACTGTATAATGGTTAAATAATTGTTATTAAATTATACAAATTCATATACATTAATAAGTTATCATATATGATCTTTTAACATTTCTTTGTTAATAATATCTTAGTATTATCGTCGTTTTGGGTGTTAACTAATTCATTTTACATTGTATGCATTGTTACATAATTAATTATTGTTATGGATAGGATGTATCTTATTCATATTCAAAATAATATTATTTCTTTAAAAATTATCTTTAATCATCTAATTAAAATTATTATTCAATGGATATGATGGGGAATGAATCTCATCGTGTTCGCGGAGACGATAATCCGTACGTACGCACGAGCGACAATATCATTATTTTGATATTAAAATAATAAATAATTGTATGGTATATCTTATATAAAGAATTATTATCATGTTATATTTATTATTTACATCAATTGCAAATCATTATTATACCCATCCAATTAATAATGTATTGAATAGCAATTACCCCACAACGTAGAGACGGTAAGCCGTACGTACGCATGTATGGTGAGATGTCATTAAAAAGATGGAAATAATAAGGAATATGGTTGTACCATATTTATAATAATATCATAGTATATATAAGATAGTATAGTTATTATTTTATAATGGAAATAACAACTAAAGAGGATGTGGTAGAAGAAAGGAACATGAAAGAGGTGATGAAATATTATCCTCTTCTTTGGGATCTTCCTTTTGATTTGATCAAAATGACTCTTTAGGATGGCATTATGACTAAATGAAGGACTCTAGGATAAATTGAGGACAGTTTAGAGGGTATTTAGGATGATTTTGTCTGAAAAAAAGGTTTTGAAGGGGTGAATTAGAGGTAAGGGGGAGTTACCATTTATAAGAGGGGTGAGGGGAACCTGATGAAATGCTAGAAATATTATTTTATAATAAAATAATTTTCGGTTTCGAATGGCTCCAAAATAAATTATATAAAGGATAAGGTGGGAATGAGTCTAAAACCACTAAACCAATAGGTTTTAGACAGGTTTGGGTCACAATATTAACCTTGTCTTTTAGATTTAATTCTTAGTTAAATAGTTTGACATTTACCATGCCTCTTTGTATTTTTATATTATATTGTTAATAAAAATACAATAAATTTCCAAGAGAACACAAAGTGGTTCATTAATGATATACCTATCATTGTACAAGTCTTTTGGACAAACCTTATATTTTTTTGGATTATTATATCAACCAGGAATATTGTATTTGTTTTAAAAACTCATTAATGTCAGTTTTGAGGTGATTTAATAATTTATTTTTTATAAAGTCTTAGGAAGATTATTACTTCAAAATAAATTCATTTAATCAACCCTAACATGTCATAGTCGCCGATTAAAATTTTTTATGGCATCAAAACTTTCGAATTATATTTATTTTAGTATTTATAATATCATTTATTTGATTATTTCATTAATAAAGAAAAATAATTTATCAATATTGTGTCATATATAAATATATTTATTTTTTGTATAAAAATTATAAATAAAATATCATGAGCTATGAAATATTTTTATATTTATAATGAATATTAATAGTCTAATATATCAATTATATATCTTCATATAATGTTTTTTTATTAAAAGATATCAGGTTTTTTATTTTTTTATTTACTTTATATTATTTAATATAAAATGCCATTATCACTCGCAAGTGGCTCAATGGGGTCCCAAAATTGACCCAAGGATTCCCATGGTAAGACATCTGTCATCCAATAGGGTCAGCACACATGTTATGATAATTTAATATTTTTATAATATTCTTTTTTAACCTTATTTACTGGATTTACCGCTTTAACCACGGTAAATAAAATATTTACTGAAGTAAATATTCCATACGTCTAAAAATAAAAGTTATCTATTTACACAATTTTGACCTCTTAATTCCAAATATGGGATCCATTTTTCAAAATTCAAAACACAGAAATGGAAGAAATTAATTTAAAATTAATTCTCGTTGTCAAAATTATTTGCATGTTTTTATTAAATAATAACTATAAAAATATTGACACTTTTTTATGTCAAATTTAAATGTGAAATTACTTATAATGACCTAAATTTTATTAAATGATAAAAATATAATCTAATTGTACTTCCAAACCATTTAAATTCATAATATATCCTTATTAATTATTTCGATTAAAATATATTTTTTTAAATTAAAATTTAGTAATTTTCACTATTCATCAAAATATGAACGTTATCAGAAAAGTTTCACAAATTCACCGAAAGATAATTTTGATATTCCAAATTCAAAAATGATTTCCATTTTTAATGATAAAATCCATAACATTTCAAAAACTGAGTATTACTATTCATAACAGCTAGTTTGATTGGTTGTGGTGTGTTAGAACTCGAAGATGCGTACAACACACACTATTGTATTATTCAAAGAGAAGCGTACCATGAAATATAGGGGTGTTACAGTCAAAGATTAAAATTTATATTCCTACTAACTATTTTATATCTGTCAATTAGGGTCAAACACATAGGGATGGTAATTTTGGAAACTAATCTTCAAAAAAACATTGGAATGCTCTACAGTTGTTAGTAGCAGAGTGATTTTTTCTATTTTCTTTGTATTTTTTTAAATCAGTAAAGTGACGGAATACTTCAAGCTTTTGTATAAACTAAATTGAAGCCAAAGAAAATTGAAAACAAAGAGACACAAAAATATATTATGTTGCTTAATGAACAATCTATTAAAACGCTCGGTGAGTAATCTCCATTCTACTGTTTTTGAAGGTGATTCAACTCACTTATAGGTTGTTGTAGAGTACCAATGTAAAGAGTATGACTCACCTCCATTTCCTGGAGTTAAGTCACACAAGCCAACCAATTTAATAGTACACCACTACAATATTAATCAACTATGAACTATTTTTAAGAAAAGTGACAACAGGATGAACTCACTGTATGTCCTAAAGTATTACGAATCTATTTACTTTTAAATGATGTTTTTATTGTCAATCCCTCCAAATGATTGTGAAATTTTGAAATTATACATTGGTGGACTGATGAAATTGAATGAATTCAGTATCGATCTGGCCGATCAATACTTAAAACATCTAAAGATGAAGTGAAAAAGAACTTTTAAAGGTAACCAGTGGACCATCAATTTTTTCCCCGAACAAATGATTTAGATGACCATCCTATTTAATCCGTATAACAAGATCATTATATTACAAAATAGAATAATTAAAAGAAAATAGAGGAAGTAAACTCCATCTTCTAGCATGAACTGGAAATCTTTCCGGCCTCCTCAAGCTCTAAGAAGTAGTTCCAGAGTCGCCCTCTGGTCTCCTCTACTCATATCTGGATCCTTTGAATCTACAAAGTGAGTGTCTGTCTAATTAAATTTACCCCTTCTCTATCCTTCATTCTCTTCTTAAGTATCATGTTTTCTTCTACTGCTTGTCACTGAACATTTACCACCGACTTCAAAAGCTCTTGACGTATGTACCGCACACGTGCGTTCTTTTGTGATTGGCATGTTGCGCTAGTTTACCTCACATATCTAACTCTGGATGAGTTAGTTAGGTGCACTTGGATGTTTTTTTGACTCTTGAATGATCCTTCATAAGAAAAACAAACAAAACAATTAAAACTCTATAAAACTAAATAATAATAGTTTAAGAAATTAGTTTATTAAAATGTCCCCTTAAAATAAGTAATAAACATTTAAATAATGTTATTAAATAAATTATTTTATTACTATTACTTATATCTAGTAACTATATTTTAATTAATTATGATGAAATGAAATTTATTAATAAATAGTTATTATTTAAGAAAAATTATGATAATTTACGTATTATAAATTGATTGAATTTGTTATTTAGAGAGTTATTAGTATTATTATTAAAACTAATTTTATTATAAATTATTAATTTTGATGTTAAATTGTTTATAAGCTATATTTTTTAATTAATTATCATTGTAAAACAAAATTATAAATATTAAGTTTATTATTACTTTAAAAAATAACATCATTAACATTCTAAATTAACTAGTTTAGTTTATTTATAATTTAATAATTAAGTTAATATTATAATTTAATTTTATTTACAATTTTTATTTTTAAATAATTATTAATACATAATATTAATTTATAATTAATAATATTTTTAATAATCTATTCTAATTCGATTTTTTAAAAAAATAGTAATTATTTTTTATTAAAATTTTATTTATGTTTAAAAATAATGTTTTACTAAATGACTTATGTTAAATATTGATTTTCAGGTAATAATGTTTGACATTTTAATTATAATATCTATTAGTTTTTAATTTTATTTACTATATTTTTATTTTTATTTTATTCTTCTCCCCTCCCCCTTATTTCGACAGAACCCTAGGGGAAGGGGGGTCTTCTTCTCCCCAAAGGTTGTGACGGCCTCCTCCTCTACCTCTATGGCGACACGGCATCTTTAGTAGGTCAAGCTCCCATCACCGGTGAAAAAAGGTAGTGGTGGCTTGGGTTTTTCTTCAATGTCGGACTAGGAGACTCCTGCTCATCAAGCCAATGGTGCAATACACTCCCTTCTAGACTCTTCCTATGGCGAGATTTCAGCGTCAGTGTGGTAGATTGTTGGCTCAGCATCAAGCGGCGGGTCGACGCAACAATTCTCATATAACTACAACATCATGGTAAAGTAGGACAACTCGATGGCAGCAGAATGAGTTTGGATTCCTGATCTGATCAGCTCAATTACCACCTTCTGTAGTAGAAAAATAGTGTCTCTCAGGTCACCGCAGTGGCGGATGAGGATTCCTCCACAACGATTCACACACATCACAATATAACTATATGAAAAACTGAATTTGTTTAAAATTTGGTGTGATGATTTGAATATGGAATTGAATATTTCTGGTTCGAGACTATATTCTCAGCTACATTGATTCTCATATTTTTAGTCGTTGAAGATCTATTCTAGGAAAATGGTGGCAACGCAGGGGTGATGGTGGCATGTTGCAGAATGGATGCCGCTAGATAAGAATAAAAATGTTGGTTGGTGATTTGGGATAAGTGAGGTATAGAGACTGATAAAAAGATGTGGATCAGTGGAAGGCAGAAGATATGATCTCTGACTTGTGGAGGATGGAAATATGTGGATCAGTGTGTCATGAGGAGGCTAAATAAAAGAAATGAACTATCAGTGAGTGGGGAAGAAAATAGTCAGCAAAAATAATTAAAAAAAAATTGAAATAAAAAGTATCGGTGTGTGACAAACTAATGGAGGAAAATAATTACTCACCGATAATTATAATAATAATAATTAATCGATGTGACATGGAACCAATGATGTTTTGGGGGATCGGTGAGTCAGTGAATCATCGATAGTTGAAAATAATATTAGAACTCACCGATAAAATGAGAGCCCAAAAACGATGCATGGGATCAGTTTGTTGAAACATCGGTGGAAGGTGAGAGATCAATGATATTTCAAATTAATCGGTGATTCATGAATCACCGATAGTATTAAAAAACATCAGTTTGACAAGGATCGGTGAGTCATGATCAGCAATTCAAAGAATCGGTGTATCGCAGCATCTACGTGTCACTCACCGATAGTAAAAATTAAAAACGTTAACATTAAAAATTAGTTTATAACAAGTAATAAAATGATCAAACACTAATTAATTAACATGAAAGAGAAATTAACGAAATTTTTAAAAACTAAATAATTAACAGTAACTAAAAACTAAATAAATTATTTAACAAATTAAAAAATAAATGTGACTAGATTATCAACTATGAAAATAAATTTTATGATTAATTAAATATATATATATATAAACACATAGTACCTACAAATAATTATCTGCAAACATAAAATTAAAATAATTACAATTAACTATTATTATTAAATGACAAAGTTAATTAGTTAGATGGAGAAATGAAAACATAAAATTAAAAACATATTACTTTATTAAATATTACCATAAATTGTTAACTTATGTATTAAGAAGGATGGTTAAACATATTATTTAACAAAATAAATTTATTCTAATAAATCTTAATTAGAGGATAAAATATTAAAATATAGTCTAAATTAATTAAAACACAAATAAGGAATTTAAATTAATATTTATCATTAAGGTCAAATTATTAAAAGGTGAGAAAATTTAGCTTAATAAACTAAAAATTGAATTAATATAATTAGTATAATTAGAATTTATAAATAAAAAGAATAAAAAATATATTTAATTATAAAAAATTATTAATTAACATATTTAGGGTAAAAAATACAAATATGCCATTATTTATTAAAAAGTTTCAAAATACATAATTAAATTGTTAAGAAATTAAATAAGAGATGTGGAGAAACTATGTAAAAATTGAGGCACATCAAATTCCCCCACACCTAAGCATTATTTTTCCTCAAACAATCCCATGTCTTGTGATCTTTGGTAAACATTAATGTGATTATTATTTTCTCAAAATCTTAAATGTACAGCACATTTAAAATAGAGGAATGACAGTTGAATTAGGTTTTTTGAATAGATATAAAAAAATACTTTCCTAGAACAAACACTCATGGGTAATTAAGAAATAAAAAACCATCCATCAAAGAAGATGTCATGCCTCATATGTGACCCTACATAATGATTTATTTCAATCCAAGATCAAGTTTTAAATTCAATACTGACATGAGAAAGAATATAAATGGTAGTAAGATCATAACCAAGGATCATTATACATTGATAGAATCCTATGTTCCAAAAATAGTTATATTATTTTCAATCACATTATTGATATAGCCTAAATTATTTCCATATAAACCAATTTTACACTTCTTCATATAGAGTTTATCATTCCCCTCACCCTAATGAACCCATTTTTTGACCCTAGACACATTATTTTATTTTTCCCAAGACACGTTTCATTGTGATGAGCACTATGAATAAGCACTTATTCAATGTGTATAGAGGGATTATTGTAAAGTGAATGCACCCAACATCTAGGGTCTCAGAGATTCACCTTGGGAACCCAGATGCCCAAATTACTCCAGTTTCAACAGTATATTTTATAAAAACCATTTACATTGTCTCAATAAGTTAGTTACTTTTTATAATTAAAGGATGAATGAGGCCCCTAAGATCAATTCAAACATCCAATTCCAATGGCCATGATCACAACTGCACAAACATGTAACTGAAATCACTTTCAGAAGTAGTTCTTAAACCAAGATATCCATTCAACCACTATGTAGATGTCACTCAAGAATCGTCCAATATCATTAATTTCAGATTCAATGCAAAACATAACTACCAAATATATATTGTCTATTGTAATGGACCATTTGAAAAACAGTGGAATGCCTAAAATTATGATAGATTTTTTTTAAAAAAAATTTAACCATTTTATTCAAAAATATTGATGTGAAGTGGAAATTGATGAGACTTCAATTAAGAACATTATATCATAGTGAAGAACTAACCCCCTCCCCCACTCTTAAAACCCAACTTTGTCCCCAAAGTTGACTTCTAATGTGTACAAGAATAATTAATCAATTAAGGTTCAAAATATATTTTCAATATAATAGATAGAATATATGTATAAAGGGTCTCAATGAAGTTCAAAATATCGTTTTCCACAAAAATTAACTTATCAGAAGGTTCGTTAAAATTACATGCATCATTATTTAAGTTGGTGACAAATATTTTCCATTAATATTCAAAAGTGGCATGAAACTTGTGGGTGCACAATGGATAGGGTGTAATAATGTTCAAAACTATGATTTAGATGGATGTTCAATAACACATAAGGCAAGCATTCCTAAGACCCTTTAGAAAATCACATTTAACAAAAAGGCCAAACAACTAGAAAACAAGTAACCCCCCATACTTAATTTCAATCAGTAAGAAGATTTCAATATAAAAATGAAATTCAAATTTTCTTCCAGAGGCACATGCATATTGTTTTTATTTTAGTAGAAAGATATGCAGCGGAATTTTAATACAGCTCAAGTCATGAAACAGAATTTTAAGTACACATGTAGCATAATTTTCTAATTTAAACAGAATTTTTATAAAAAAACAAGAGCAAAAATAAATGCAGGAATTTAATGTACTTCTTGACTAGTTCTTGTCCAAAAAATGATCATGGGAATTCCACTCATTTATTGACACAAGCAGCAACAACTAGAGATAGAACTAGGGAACAAGAACAAGAAATAATAGGTATTTTAACGAAACATAGCACAGAATAAATACTTTATTGACGGTTTAAAAGAAACATCATAAAGACAAAGAGAACCAAGGGTTACCTCCCATGCAGAGCTATGTTTAATGTCCCCAGACAGACTATATTCAAGAATAGTTTTCAAGCACTTTCAAGGTATCCAAGCCCTTCGGTTTTCCCTTAAAATACAATTTCTCTCTCTGTCCATTGACTAACATGGGTTTATTCTCTTCACCTATAATTTCAACCGCTCTATTCTTCAAAACTCATTCAAAATTAAATGGCCCAGAACACTTGGACTTAACCTTTCCAGGAAAGAGTTTAAGTCTAGAATTAATGATAAGGACCTTCTTTCTAGGTTTGAATTCTTTTGTTTGTATGATAGAATCATGAAATATTTTAGTCCTCTCTTTATAAATCCTTGAATTATCATAACTCTCTCTACTAATCTTATCAAGTTCACTCAGATCAAGTAACCTCCACTCACCAGCCCTATTAAAATCAATGTTCAGAGCCTTAAATACCCAATAAGACTTGTGTAATAACTCCACAAGTAAATGATATCATTTCCCTTACAATATCCTGTATGGAGACATCCTTATTGGGGTCTTGAAAGAAGTTATATATGCCCATAAAGCTTTATCCAATTTAAGAGACCAGTCTTTCCTAGAGTTTTACATAGTTTTCTCAAGAATTTTTTTAAGTTCCCTGTTATAAATTTCCACCTGTCAACTGGACTGTGGATGATATGGAGTACCGGTTTTATGAACAAAGCCATATTTCTCCATCAAAGATTTAAATTTATAGTTCTTAAAATGTGTTATATTATCATTTATAAAAATATTGTAGACTCCAAATCTTGTAAAGATGTGCTTTTTAAAAAATATTATTATATAATTAGCATGATTTTTGGGCAGTGCCACTGCCTCAACCCATTTAAAAACACAGTCTACAGCAACAAGAATATATTCATTCCCATGAGATGATGTAAATGGACCCATGATATCTAAACCCCTGAAATCAAAAATTTCAACTTCCATAATTCCTTTTTAGGGTAACTCTTGCTTCCTACCGACAGTACCTAGCCTCAGACATTTATCACAACCAACTACAATGATCTTGGCATCCTTAAAAGTGTTGGCCAATAGAAACCAGATTATTGGACTTTTTGAGCAGTTATTTCACAACCATGGTGACCTCCCCAAGGTGAGGAGTGACAAATATATAAAATAGACAAAATATCTTCCTATGGTATACATCTATTAGGAATACCAACAACACATCTCCTAAATAGTAGTGGATAAACCCAAATATAGTATTTAATCTCAAAAATGAATTTCTTTCTATGGATATTGGAAAGAATTTTGAGAAAGACATCTACTGCAATGAGGTTGAAAAAATCAGCAAACCAAGCAGCTTTCTTGATTGAAACAGTAAGAATATTTTCATCAGGAAATAAAGAGTTAATCTCCCTATATTTTTCATAATGGGTAATAGGAATCCTAGTTAAGTGGTTAAAAACTAAATTTTCAGCTCCCTACTTAACCCTAATCTCTAAATCAAATTATTCTCACAAAAAATCCATTTAATCAGTCTGGGATTAGTTTCCTTCCTAAACAAAAAATACTTTAAAGTAGAATGATCAGTGAAAATGATAACTTTTGAACCTAAAATGTATTGTCTAAACTTTTCTAAAGCAAACACAACAGCTAGAAATTCTTTTTCAGTAGTGGTATAATTCTGTTGAACCTCAGCTAACTGCCTGCTTGCATAATACCCCACATATAACATCCTATATTTTATCTATCTAAGGAAAACACCTACATCCATATCACTAGCATCACACATAATCTCAAAAGGTAGATTCCAATTAGGTTCAGTGATGATATGTGATGTAGTGTGTTTCTCTATAAGAAGATTAATTGATTTCAAACAGTTATGATCAAAATTGAAGGGAGCATCCTTGACCAGTAAGGAACATAAGGGAATAGTTATTTTGGAAAAATATATTATTAATCTCTGGTAGAAATCATCATTCCCTAGGAAACATATAATATCTTTAACATTTTCAGGAGTGGGGAAATTTTTGAATAACATCAATCATAGTAGTATCAACTTCTAGACCTATATGTGGATCCTTATGACCATGTACTATACCTTCTGTTACCATGAATTGAAACTTCTCCTAATTAAGAATAATATTGGTTTCAATGCATCTCTATAGAACTAACTCATGATGTCCAAGACATGTGTCATAAGTACTACACAAATTGGAGAAATCATCCATGAAAACCTTAATAATTCTTCCAATCATATCTGAAAAGATAGCCATCACAAATATTTAAATGTTGGATGGTTCTCAACACAAACCCAAAGGGTATCATCCTATAAGAAAATGTCCCAAAGGGGAATTTAAAAGTGGTCTTTTCATAATCCTATGGAGCAAAGAGAATCTAGTTCTAACCAGAATACCCATATAGGAAATAGAAAAACACTTTTCCAGTAATCCTCTCAAGAATTTGACCCAAGAAGGGTATTAGAAAATGGTCATTCCTAGTGGATGCATTAAGATTCCTATAATCAATATAGACTCTCCATTTTGTGGCTTTCCTATATTAGGATAAATCATCCCAGTGTCTAGAAGTCTTCAGCTATTGTCTAGGATATAGAAGAGTTAAACATCTTCAAAACATTCAACAGTTTTTGTTCTTGTTTTTCATTTAGTTCAGTAGAAATTATTACAGGAAAAGTGGAGTTATCACCCAGAAATGAATATTTATGATGGAAGGGGATTGGTTTTAGTTCAAGAGTGGGTGTTTCTACACTAGATGGAAAAATCTTAGGCCTAATAGGTCCACGATCATCAATATATCTTTTTATAGGAGTATTTAATGATGAATGATTTTCAATTTTATGCTTAGATTCAGAAGCAACAATGTTGTTTTCCAAAGTGGGAAACACATTGTATAAGTTTTCCATATCAGAATTTAACATGTTTTTCAAAACAGAATCATCTATTTGACTTATATGTTCTCCCTCAATATCATCAAAGTGTTCAACAAGGTTGGTGTTAACTGAAACACCCTCAAATTCACTCAAAAGCTCCTAAGTTCATAAATAGAGAACCCTTCTACAGCAGAAACAATATAGTTGTCCCATTTTGGAAAATTATTAAAATTGGAGTTGGAGAAGAATTTTCAATTTCATAAGAAGATTGAACTAGATTTTTATCCTCAAAAGTATTTTCTTTAGTAGAGGATTTATTTTCAGATTTTTCAATATTTTCAACTGAGTTCTCATCTTCTAAATACTCTATCATAGAAGAGTTTTCAAAAAACATTGGTCCTTTAACATTTTTTTAAAAATTAAATACTTCTTATTGTTCTCCAATTCTAAAAATTAATTGACCGTTAGAGACATCAATGACAGCACCAATTATGGCAAGAAGGTTCTACCCAACATTATGGGCACCTCTTGATCAAACTTATTACCAAGACTAAAAAGTCTGCAGGTAGAAAGAGTTTCCCAATACCAACTAGAAAATCATCTACCCTACCCATAGGATGAGTGAAAGATCTATCAACTTACTGAATTATGACTGTGGTAGGTTGATGGTCACCCAACGTCAAATATAGAAACAGAGAGTATGGGAGTTGATTAATGATATCACCTAAATCACACAAAAATTTTAGCTGATCAAAGATCCCTAGGGTGTATGTAATGACAAAACTACTTGGGTATTTCAGTTTAGGTGGGATTTTATTTTAGAGTATATCACTTCACTCTTCAATGAGGCTATAAGTAGAAAATTCTTCTAGAGTTTTTTTTGTTCAAAACAATTTTCTTAAGATATTTTAAGTAAAATGGGATTTTAATTAAGGCTTCAATGAAAGGAATGTTCACGTAGAGTTTTGAAAGGAGACCATGGAAGTGAAGAAGATCACCCTTGATGTCACTTTTTGGTTTCAGCTACTCAGGGAATGAGATGGGTGGGGAAAAAATTTTAAGAACAGTAGGTATATCACTCAACCCTTCCTCATTTTTTTCTTTTCTATTATTCTTCTATTTTTTGAAGAAGTTTCATCTTTAGTTTCAGGTGATAAATTAATATTTTGATCATTTACAATGATTTTTTTTGAGAATTTAGAACATGTGTACAAAACATTTGTTTATATCCAAATTGATGTAGATTTTCATTTTGGGCATTTACATGGTCTTTTTCAGCTACAGTTTGATTATTAACCCCACTTATAGTGACAAAAGCCATGGCATTCTCTCTAGGGATGTGTTCAGTGGTACTAGGATGTCTACCTTTTTACCTAGATGAAAGATCCCTATAATGTTGAAAAAGTTGTGTTTCAATTTTTTTCGTTCTCACATCAGTTTTCAGATAGCCAGACTCATATTGATTTTGTTGTTTGGGTATCTGAGTCATGTATCTTTCTTCTTGAGAGTTGATTTTGTTCAAAATTAGAATAATCTTATAATACATGTGACTATCATTGTTTCTGTGTACATTTAAAGACTCATCCCCCTGTTGATTTTGAAAATTTGTTTTTGGTTGATTAGAGAAATTAAGGGCAGTGGATTGTTTTATTAATCTTTGATCATTCTAGGACATATTAGGGTGGTTCCTATAGCCTTGATTATAATTGTTTGAAAATGGATTTTCTTTAGGAGGCATGTTAGGACTATAGTTAACAATGTTTGATTTTTCATGCTGTTGGCCTGGGATATCAATATTAGGACATAAGTTTTCAGTATTCCCAAACACACCACACTAGAAACACTGTTCCAAAAAATATTGGTTGGTATTTTGACATCCATGTTCGTGAATAGTTTTTTTTGAATTATGGTTCATTAACGATTGAAGTTGGTTGGTGATTTCATCAAGTTGATCTTGAGTTTCATTTATTAAACTAGTGTTTGAAATAGAATTTCTATTGACTCTTTTTCTTCTTGAATTTTTTTTTGCATTCAAAGGAAGATTATTAATAAAATTTATAAGTTATTCATCTATTTTATCATTGAAATTACACCTAGAAGCTTGTCCAACATGATTCTGTCTAGAGGAAGAAAGCCCTTCATAGAATGTATCCATGGGATGGCGAGATGGGAGTTGATGATGGGTACACTGCCTTAGCAGATCCATGAATATACCCAAGATTCATGAAAAGCTTCTCCATCCCCTTGATAAAAACTAGTTATCCTTGTTCAAAGTTCTCCTTTTAGTCTTTGGGGATATAATTTCATTATGAAAGAATTATACAGCTGATCCCAGTTTTCAAAAATGTTCTCATCTAAACTCAAAAACATATTCCTAGCATTCTCATTATGGAAAGAGGGAAACAATCTCATTATTGGTTCATTTTCTGTGAATCCATGAAGAGGTAATTACTGAATAGTGTTATAGAAGACTCTAATGAAGGAAAGGGAGTCCTCATTAGAGAGCCCATTAAAAGTAGGAAAAAGTGAAATGTGTGATTTTTTATGTTCATAATTTCTGGATCTAGGATATAACTTAATGGATGATGGATTGATTGAAACTTGTGGGAGTTGGAATTCCCTCATACTTGGCCTTTAATTTTCTTATAAGAGTTCAGGATGATTTTGAATGTTGTTATTAGGAACTCTTTTATCTAAGTTTTCTATTTCAGTTTTGTTCATATTTCTTAGAGCTGTGAGATGTTTCACTAATTCAAGGTTCAAAGGCTCTAGACCAATAGTAGAGTGTCTTGTGCTCATAAAAACAACAACAGGTAGTACCCAGTAGAAATTGAAGTAGATTTTATATAAACAATTTTCAATTTTTTTCTTATTTTTTTATTTTTTAATAACATTTTTTAGTGTTTTTTATGAATCAATGGCTTCTGCCTTTCCTAGAAACAGTGCCAAAAACATGACCTAAACCATCATTGAATTTAGTCAATGTTTAAAATTTATATTCCTACCAACTACTGTATATGTGGAAAGCAGGGTCAAACACACATGGAAGGTAATTTTGGCCACTAATTTTTTAAAAAATCATTGGAAATCTCCACTGTTGTCAGTAGTAGAGAGAAATTTTATATTTTATATTTCTTTTTATAATGCAGTAATGTGATATAATTCTTCAAGAATGTATTTAAACTAAATTGAAGCCAAAGGAAATTGAAAACAAAGAGACAAATAGATATAGTACGCTGTTAAAAGAACAATCTATTTAAATGCATGGGGAGTAATCAACATTCTACTGGTTTTGAAGGTGTTTCAATTCACTTATAGGTTGTTGTAGAGTACCACTGTACGGAGTATAACTCACCTCTCTTTCCAGGAGTTATGTCACCCAAGCCAACCAATTTAAGAGTTCTCCACTCCAAAATTAATCAAATGTGAACTATTTTTAGGAAAAATGACAACAAGATGAAGTCAATATTAGTCCTGAAGTATTAATAATCAATTAACACTTGAAGGATGTTTTCAAAGTCAATCTCACCAACTGATTTTGAAATTTTGAAATTAGACTTTGGTGGAACTATGTAATTGAATGAATTTGGTATCGATCTCATCGATCAATACTAAAAACTTCTAAAGACGAGGTGAAAAAGAACATTTAAAGGTAACAAGTGGAACTTTAATTTTTTTCTGATCTAATGATTTACGTAAAAATCCTCTTCAAAACATATGCCTATATCATTCTATTAAAAAAGATAAGAATTAAAAGAAAATGGAGAAAGTAAAATTCCTCTGCTATCATGAACTACTACTGTTCCCAGACTCTTCCAGCTCCAAGAAGTGGTTCCAAAGTCGCCCTCTGGTCTCCTCTACTCAGATCTGGATCCTCTTAATGTGTGAAGTTAATTTCTATCTACAAATTTTAGCACCTGTAGCTTGGTCTACTAGATTCTGTCTAGAGGAGGAAAACTTGTCATAGAATGTATCCATGAGATGGTGAGATGGGAGTTGATGATGGGGAAACTGCCTAAGCAGATCCCTGAATATACCCAAGCTTCATGAAAATATTCTTCATCCTCTTGATTAAAACTAGTTATCTTTGTTATAAGTTCACCTTATAATCTATTGGGATAGAATTTCATTATGAAAGAATTATTCACATGATCGCGATTTTTAAAAATGTTCTCATCTAGACTCAGAAACCAATTCCTAGCATTCACTTTAAGGAAAAAGGGAAATACACTCATTCATAGTTCATTTTTTGAGATTCCTAGAAGAGGTATTTGCTACAAAGTGTTATAAACATCTCTAATAATGGCAAGGGAGTCCTCATTAGAGATCCCATTAAAAGATGGAAGTAGAGAAATGTGTGATTGTTTAAGTTCATTGTATCTGGATCAAGGAGATTACCTAATGGATGATGGATTTCTTGAAACTTGTAGGAGTTGGAATTCCCACATCCTAGGACCTTTATTTTCTTATAAGAGTTTTAGATTATTTTTAATGTTGTTATTAGGAACTCTATTATCTATGTTTTCCATTTCAGTTATGTTCTTATTTCTTAGAGCAGTGAGATGTTTGTATAATTCATGGTTCATAGGATCTAGACTAATAGTAGAGTGTCTTGTGCTCATACAAACAACAACATGTAGTACTATATAAAAATTGAAGCTGATTTTTTTAAATATTTTTCACTTTTTTTCTTAATTATATTTTTGTGTTTTTTTAATATGATGTTTTTAGTGTTTTTTTGAATTAATGGCTCATTCCTTCCCTGGAAACGGCACCAAAAACTTGATCTAAACCATAGCCGATGTTTTTCAATGTTTAAAATTTATATTCTTACTAACTAATGTATATTTGGAAAGCAGGGTTGAACCCATAGGGAAGGTAATTTTGGCCATTAATCTTTTAAAAAAACATTGGAAAGCTCCATTGTTGTCAGCAGTAGATTGAATTTTCCTATATTATTTTTCTTTTTATAAATAAGTAAACTGATAGAATACTTAAAGAATATATCTCTACTAAATTGAAGCCAAAGACAATTTAAAACAATGAGACATGAAGATATAGTACGTTGTTAAAAGAACAATCTATTAAAACGCTCATGGAGTAATCTCCATTCTACTGGTTTTGCATGTGTTTCAATTAACTTATAGGTTTTTGCAGAGTACAACTATAAAGAGTATGACCCACCTCACTCACCAAGAGTTATGTCACACAATCCAACTGATTTAAAAGTTCTCTACATAAAAATTAATCAACTGTGAACTATTTTTATGAAAAATGACAACAAGTTGAACTAACCGTAAGTCCCGATTTCTTATGAATATATTAACTTTTAAAAGATGTTTTTGCATTAAATGTCACCAACTGATTGATAAATTTTGAAATTATACTTTTCTTTAACAATGAAATTGGATGAATTTATTATTGATCCCACCGATCAATACTGAAAACATCTAAAGATGAAGTGAAAATGAACTTTTAAAGGAAACCAGAGGAACATCAATTTTTCCCTGAACTATTTATTTACCTAAACATATTTTTAATACATATTACAAGATCATTATTTTACAAAAGTGAAGAATTAAAAGAAAATATAGGAAGTAAACTCCCTCTGCTAGCACGAACTGTTGTTGTTCTCAGCCTCCTCTAACTCCAAGAATGGGTTCTAGAGACGCCCTCTGGTCTCCTTTACCCAGATTTGGATCCTACGAATGTGTGAAGTGAATGTATGTCTAATGAATGTTACCACCCATTCATTATACTTCTTACTCTGCTTATGTATCATGTTTTCTTCTACTTCTTGTCACCGGACATTTCCATCCGACGTCAAAAGCCCTTAAAATATGCACTACACACGTGCATTTTTTTTGACTGGCACGTCGCGCTAGTTTCCATCACGTAAATAACTCCAGATGAGTTAGTTAAGTTCACTTGGATATTTTATTGACTCTTTAATGAACCTAAGTAAAAAAATACAAAACAATTAAAATTCTAATGAAATAAATAATTATAGTTTAAGAAATTAGTTTATAAAAGTATGTTTAAACTTAATTAATACTTTTAAATAATTTTATTAAATAAATTATTTTATTACTATTACAAATATCCAGAAATTATGTATTAATTAATTATGATGAAATAAAATTTATTGATAAATAGTTATTATTTAAGATAAATTATGAGAATTTACATATTATATGTTGTTATAATTTGTTATTAAAAGAGTTATTATTATTGTTATTAAAATTAAAATGTTTTATAAATTATTAATTTTTTTGTTAAATTATTTATAATTTATATTTTTTTATTAATTATCATTATTAAAATTAATTATAAATATTAAGTTTATTATTACTTTTAAAATTAACATCATTAACATTCTAAATCATCTAGTTTAGATTATTTATAATTTAATTTATAACTTATTATTAGTAATTAATTTTTTTTACAATTTTTATTAAGAAATAATTTTTAATACATAATATTAATTTATAATTAATAATATTTTTAATAATCTAATCTATATAGATTTTATATTAAGAAAACTATTAATTATTTTTTAATAAAATTTTAATTATTTTTAAAAATATTGGTTTACAAAACGACTTATGTTAATTATTTATTTTCCGTTATTAATGTTTGACATTTTAATTATAATATCTTTTAGAATTTATTTTAATTTACAGTTTTTTTAATTTTTATTTTATTCTTCTCGTCTCCCCCTTATTTCGACGAAACCCTTGGGGAAGGGGGTCTTCTTCCTCTTGATGGTTGGGGTAGCCTCCTTTTCTACATCCTCAGTGACGCGACATTTCCAGCAGCTTGTGGTCCCATCACCGGAGAAAAATGGTAGCAACGGCTTGGGTTTTTCTTCATAGTCGGACTATGGGGCTCTTTATCATCAACCCAATGGTGAAACAAACTACCTTCTGGGATTCTTTCTTTGCTGAGATTTCATTGTCAGTGTAGTAGACCTCGGCTCAACATCAAGAGGTGGGTCGACACAACCTTTCTCTTCTAATTGCAGTAGCGTGGTAAAGTAGGACAACTCGATGGTAGCAGAAAGAGTCCCAATTCTTAATCTGATCGGCTCGATTACAACCTTCTGTAGCAGAAAAATAGTGGCTCTCAGGTCACAACTGTGGCACATGAGGATTCATACATGACCATTCACACACAACACAATATAACTATATGAAAAACTGAGATTGTGGAAAATTTGGTGTGATGATTTAAATCTAGATTTAAATATTTCTGGTTTGATTCTGTATTATGAGCTACTTTTATTATCAAATATTGAGTCATTGAAGGACTATTCTATGAAAATGGTGGAAATACAGGGTTGATGATGGCGTGTTGCAGAATGGATGCTGCTAGATAAGAATAACAATGTTGGTGGGTGATTTGGAATAAGCGAAGCAGAGAGACCGATCATAATAAGTGGATCAGTGAAAGGTAGAGGGTATGATTAGTGACTCGGGGAGGATGTATATATGTGTATCAATGTGTCATGGGGAGGCTAAATAAATGAAATGATCTGTCAGTGAGTGGTGAAAAAAACAATGATTCAAAATAAATAACAGAAAATTTAAATAAAAAGTATCATTGTGTAACACACAAATGGAAGAAAATAACAACTCACCGATAGTTAAAATAATAATAATTAATCAGCACGACATGGAATCGATCATGTTTTGGGGGTTTGGTGAGTTAGTGACTCGCCGATAGTTGGAAATAAAATTAGAACTCACCGATAAATTGAGAGACCGAAACTAATGCACGGGATCGGTGTGTTGCAACATCAGTACAAGGTGAAAGACCTATGATATTTCAAAGTAATCGGTGTGTCACGACTCAACAATAGTTATAGAAAACTCCTGTGAGACATGGATCGGTGAGTTGTGATCAGTGAGTCAAAGAATCGGTGTGACACAGCATCGGTGCGTCACTCACCGATATTGCAAATTAAAAATATTAACAAGAAAAATTAATTTATATCAAATAATAAAATAAAAAAACACTAATTAACTAACACAAAAGTGAAATTAATGAAATTCCTGAAAACTAAACAATTAATAGTTACTAAAATCTAACTAAATTATTTAACAAATTAAAAAATAAAGGTGACTAGATTATCATCTAAAAAAATAAATGCTAATATTAATTAAATATATGTCTAAATAAACGCAGAACACCTACAAATAATTATCTTCTAACATAAAATTAAAATAAAAAAAATTAACTAGAATAATTAAATTAAAATTTTAATTAGTTAGATGACAAAATGAAAATATAAATTTAAAAAAACATTACATAATTAAATATTACCTTAAATTGATAACATATTTATTAAGAAGGATGTTTAAACATATTATTTAACAAAATTAATTTCTTCCAATATATCTTAATTAATGGATAAAATATTAATATATAGTCTAAATTAATTAAAACACAAATAAGTAATTTATATTCTTATTAATTATTAAGGTAAAATTATTAAAAGATGAGTAGATTAAGACTAATAATCTAAAAAGTAGTTTAATATAATTTCGATAATTAAGAAGACTAAATAAAAAGACTAAAAACATATATTTAATTATAAAAAATGATTAATTAATAGATTTATTGTTTAATATACATATATTCCATTATTTCTAAAAAATTATCAAAATACATAATTAAATTGTTAAAAACATAAATAGAAGATGCAGAAAAACAACGTAATAATATAGCCACATCATTACATAAGTCATATTTGTTATGGATAAGATGTATTGGATTCATATCCAAAATGGTATTAAGTACTTAAAAATAAATTTTAATCATAAAATGGAAATTATTCTTGAATGGATATGATGGGGAAATGAATCTTATCACATTCGTGAGACGGTAATCCATATGTATGCACAATTGAAAATATCATTCTTTTGATGGTAAAATCATATTTAATTGGATATTATATCATATATACTGAATAATTGACATTGTTTATTTATTGTTATCATTGATTATAATCATTATTATACCATCCAAATAATTAAGTGTTGAATAAAATACTACACCACGATATGGAAATGCTAAGACATACGTACATTCGTATGGTGTTTGTCATTCATAGGATGGATAGAATAATGAATATGGTTGTACCATATTTATAATAACATCACAGTATGTATAAGGTACTGTAGTTATTATTTTGGTATGGAAACAACAATGAAAGAGTATTAGGAAGAAAAAAAGAACATTGAAAGAGGTGATGAAATTTTTACCTATTCTTCGGGTGCTTCCTTTTGATTTGATGAAAAGGGCTCTTTAAGATTGATTTATGATCTATATAAGGCCTCTAGGTTGAATTGAGTGTAGTAGAAAGGATATTTGTGTAGGTTTTGGCTGAACCAAAAGGATTTGGAGGTGTTATTTTGATAGAAGGTGATGTACCCTATTATAAGAGAGGTGAGGGTCACTTTAGGAAAATATTGATATATTCATTTATTTTACAATAATATTCAATTTATAATGCATAAAAAGAATTAATTTCAAGTTTATGGTGGGATGGGTTCGAAATACTCTCAACCAATAGGTTTTAGACAATTTTAGGTCACCATTTTAACCATATCTTTTAGAATTAACTTATAGTTAAATAGTTTAACATTTACAATGTCTTCATGTATTTTTATATTACATGGTTAATAAACATAATATAAAATTCCAAGATAACCCCAACTGGTTAAATAATGAAATATTTATCCTTATAATATTCCTTTGGCTGAACCTTGTATTTTTAAAAATATTATATCACTTAATAATATTGTATTTGTTTTAAAAACCCATTTATGTCAATTTTGACACTATTTGGTATTTTGTTTTTGTTAAAGTCATAACAACTTTATCACTTCGAATTATTTTTAATGAACCCTAACATCTCATATTGACTTACAAAATTGTTGAAATGCATTAAAAGTGAAAATTTACATTTATTTTTATATTTATAATATCAATTATTTTATCGTTCATTAATAAAGTAATCAATGCATCATCATTGTGTAATAAATAAAATTAATTATTTAATGCCTAAAAATTATTAATAAAATTCCATTTTATAGGAAATATTTTTATATTTCTAATGAATATTTTTTGTCAAATTCTTATTATGTATTCCCCTATATTAAAAATGTGTTAGTTATAAAACTTTTAAGTTAGCACTTATACATCTTCTTTAAATAATAAAATAATAAATTTCCTAATTGAATCCAAGTGGATTAAAGAAGATCATATTTTATTCATATAGTTTATTTTGGTTGAAATACACTTATCCAATAGAATTAGGACGTGTTTTGGGGCAACTATAATATTATTTTTACATTTAATTACCCTATTAACTTTTAACCATGGAAAATAAAATTCAAAAGTTTATATTCACCAAATTTATTTTCATCCTATTGACCATCATTTTACATACTGATATCAACTATGTATCTCAGATTTTTGAAATTCAATTCAAGGAAGCGGTTAAATTATGTTTTAAAAAAATTTGCTAACGTGCCTAGAAGATGGGTAAAAGATGCTAAAAAATTCAATAAAATTTTATACATTTAATTTTATTATAAAATGACTCAAATGAATTAAATTGAACTAATATAGGTAATATGTATCTATTTTGACTTAAAATAAATTTAAATAAATGTCAGTTTTATGAAATAAGGCATTGTTTTTCTATATTCATCAAAAAATAAATGTTTTCAGAAAAAATTCCCAAAATTTAACCTAAGCTAATTTTGATATTCTGAATCTAAAAATGAAGTCCAATTTGAAAAAAAAAATTATAAAATTTTAAATAGTTGGTATTACTATTCATAACATCTAGTTTGATTAGTCGTGGTGTGTTAGAATCCAAAGTTTCATACATGGCAGCTATTTCATTATTCAAAGTAAAACATATCATGGAATCTTGTGGTGTTACATTATTCCATACTTCAAATAATATTTTCCTTGATTTTATAGAATACTACATCATAAAAATATTTGGGTGGTACTTCATCATAAGTTTCTCAGGTTCCCACTTTTCCTCTTCCATATTATGGTTTCTCTATAGAACTTTTACTATAGGAGTCGTCCAGTTTCTCAACACCTGTTCTCTAGTATCATGAATACTAATACGATCTTCATAATAAGACAGATCAGGTTCCAGTACTAATTCTTCTTAGGTGAGTACATGTGTTGGGTCAGACATGTATTTTATCAACAGTGATATGTGGAACACATCATGAACTTTGGAGAGACATGGAGGCAATGCCAAACTGTAAGCTACAACTCTAATTTTTTCTAAAATTTCGATAGGTACGATGTACCTAGGAATTAATTTACCCTTCTATCCATATCATAAAAAACCCTTCCCTGGATAGTCCTTCATGAAAACATGATATCCTACTTGAAATTTGAAATCATTCCTTTGGATATCAGCATAGCTCTATTGTCATCATTGAGAATAATTGATGTGGGTTTGGATAATCTTCATCTTTTCCACTGTTTCCTCTATAAGTTATGGGCCAATGAGTTTTCTTTCACAAACATCATACCAAAAAGTTTGTGTGGGACATCTAATTCTATATAATACTTCATCTAGGGCCATCTAAATACTTGAATGGATGCTATTGTTATAGGAAAATTCTACCAGAGGTAAATATTGATCCCACATACCATGAAAGTCATGTGAGAAAGATCACAACATGACTTTTAAGGGTTGAATATTCTATTCACATAATCCATCAGTCTGAGGGTGGTAGGTAGTTCTCAAATGAATTTCAGTATCTAGGGATTTCTATACAATTTTACAGAATCTTGATGTATAATGGGGATCCTCATTAGAAATAATCGGTAGGGGTACACCATGATGTCTTACAACTTCATTAATATATAGTCTTTCTAAAAATTCCTGTAGTAAATCATATTTAATATCTAGAAAAAGAACTGACTTTATTAGATGATCAACAATGACCCATATTACATCATTCATTCTAAGATCCTTGCAAGACCAGTGATAAAGTCCATCATAATATCATACCATTTCCACTCAGGTATGAGAAGAGGTTTCATGACTCCTCTTGGATATTTCCTTCTAGCCTTAACTTGTAAAAAAACAATACATCTTAACATATAATCAGTAATATCCATCTTCATGTTGTCCCACCAAAAATATTCCTTCAAATTTCTATATATAATAGTGCCACCCGGGTGTATAGAGAAATTGGAGATATGAGCATCATCTAAAAATTCTCTTTTTAGATCAGGTATATCTAGAACACAAATTCTTTCCCAAATTTCAAAATCCCATCAACATATACGATGTCAATCAATCTCCCATCATTGAAAGCTTTAATTTTATTTTGAAACATCTAATCACCAGTCTGAGAATTTTTTATCCTTTCTAGTAAATATGTTTTGGAAACTATTCAAAAATGTATTGATGTTTCACCTTCCATGATTATTCCCATATACTTATTTTCTAGATCCATGAACCTAGGATCCCTTTAAACTCTCATATTATTTAGAACTCCATGATCTATTCTTTTTAAATAATCTTCCACCTTAATTTACTTCCCCATGTGGTAGTTTATAGTGGAATCATAATCCTTGAGTAGTTTGAGCCATCTCCTGCCACTCATGTTGAGTTGTTTTTATGAGAAAATATACTTCAAGCTCTAGTGATCAGTATAAATCTCACATTTTTACCATAGAGATAATGTCTCCATATATTTAAAGAAAATATTATACCTGATAACTCACGATCATGAGTAGGATAGTTTTTTATTAATTTTTAGTTGTCATGATGCATAGGCAATAACTCTCTCATTCTTCATAAGGTCAAAACCAAGACCATTCTTTGAAACATCACTATAAATACGAGACTCGTTACTCTCCAATGGTAGAGTCATGATAGAACCATTGAATAATATTTTATTCAATTATTAGAAACAATATTCACACTCATTTTTTCAAACAAATTTAACCCCATTACGTATGATATTGGTTAATTGGATAGCCCATCCAGAAAAATTCTGAACAAACACCGATAATAACCTTCTAACCCCATAAAATTGCATACTTAAATTATTGTCTTCAGTATTGGACATTCATGGATTGATCATGTATTATAAGTATCAACAAAGATTCCATCCTTAGAGATAATATATTTATGAAAATAAATTTCCCGAAGCTAGAATTCACACTTTATAGACAACCCATATAATTCATTTCTTCTACGAGTCTTTAGAATAGTATACACGTTATTTTCATGATCTTCGTAGATTTTGGAGTATACCAAGATATTATGAATAAATACTACTACAAATTAATCAATATATTCCTTATAAACCTTATTTATTAGATACACAAAGACAGAGGGTGCATAAGTCAGTCCAAAATGCATTACTGTAAACTCTTAATGCCCATACCTAGTTTGAAATGCTATCTTTGGAATTTCATCCTTCTTCACACATAACAGATGATATGCAGAGTGATGGTTAATCATTGAAAAATATTGAGCTCCATGAATTTGATCGAATAAATAATCAATGCGAGGTAGGGGATACTTGTTATTTATTGTTATATAATTCATCTCCCTGTGGACAATGCACAACCTCATAATCTATCAATCTACTAAAAAAACAAACAGGGGATCCCCATAGAGAAAGACTATGTTGAATAAATAATTTATTACTCAATTATTCTAGTTGTTTATTTAGTTCCAATAATTCTATAGTGGCCACTTTATAAGGGGACATTGATATGGGCTGTGAACCAAGAATTAAGTAAATTGAATACTAAATTTATCGTTCTTGAGGATGTCCAGTTAAATCCTCTAGAAACACATCAAAATGTCTGTCACAATAGGAACATCCTCTGTTTGAACATTCCATTCCTCAACCATATTTATTTTACTCTCTTCTTCCCCACTAATTTAATTTAGTAGAGCTACTGGGGGTATATCTAGATAAGAATCAAATGGTGACATTTCGGCTCTATAGGTATGGTACTCCTTATAATAATTGAAAAATGTAACCTCTCTATTATTTCAATACATTTTTGCATTGTGGTACAAAAGGAAATCCATACTGGGGATTATATCAAATTCAATCATTGTTATGATGATGAGATCAGTAGATAAATCATGTTTGTATGCCATAATGGGAACTGATTGACAAAACATTGTTGCAATGATACTTCCCTTAAAAGTTTTTACTAACAACACCCTAGTTCAATAAAATTGAAAATATCTTATTTTCAAAGAAAAATGGGATGTTATGAAATGATGAAATGATTTAGAATCAAGTGAAGAATTGGATAAATTTGAGTAAACCATTAAATTACCTACAACCATGTCATTTGGAGCTTCATGCTCTACAGTACTGATCGCATAAGCTTGGCCTTGCTCCCTTATCCTTTTCTGAGGTAAATTTCCTTGGTACTTATGAAATTCATTTTCATAATTCCCCATTTCTCTAAAATTTTAGGATTCAACATTTAAATCCTCTTTCTTTCCCTAGCAATCATGAGCTTGGTGGCATTTTCCCCCACAATTATAACAGAATCCCATTCCATTCAGGAATGTACTAATGTGTTTCTTCCAAAATTTACTACATAATGGAAATTAACCTTTTCCCCTCTTCCCCTTATTTTGATTTCTAGAGTGTTCAGAATATCTCTTCTTCTCTTTCTTGGATTTAATGTCGCAATACATTATGAATTCATTATCTATCTTGATGGTACTTGAGACAATATCTTTGTATGATAAAAAGGATTTTGGGACTAATTATCAACGGATAAATGGTTTTAAACCATAAAATAATTGATCCATCCTACTCCTTGGGTTATTTAAATAATATAATGCATGCCTTGATAAAATTTTTAAGTTAGCCTCATACTTTGCAACATTATCATGTTCTTTTTGTCTCAGACTCGGAAATTGTCCTTCCATATCCACTCGATGGTCACAAGGAAAGTATTTTTCTATGAATTTTTTTAAAACTCCCTCTATTCCATATTTGATTCTTCTTCATCTTCCTTTGTGTTTTAAAATAATTATCACCATTGATCTGCATCTCCCATGAGGTGATAAGATGCCATGAAACTTTTTCCCTTTCACTACTCCCCAGAGAATAAAATATTTTTTCTAAAGAACATATATATTGCTCATCTAAAATGAATTTTTAGTCCCATTTAATGTTGGTGGTTGTTACCTCATAAAGGGATCTAACTTTGATCCTCCATGTTGTGGATCAGAGGAATCCATACAGGTAATGTTATTATTCATAACCTGAGTGAGTTGTCCCGTTATTGTTATAATTTGTTCCACACCAGTTGAATCACCAGCTCCTCTGTAATTTTCATGAGT